>OW964825.1:40495289-41890289 GCA_943142095.1 Ophonus ardosiacus
GCAAAAAAATCGAAGATATGTGCGAGAAGTGAAACAATAAAATTCCTCCAAGTTGCGCCGGATATCTTTTTTTTTATATACATATACACATATTTATAAATGGTTTATTTTTCCATGAAGGTATGCTTGATAATTGGAGTAGCTGGAGCATGCAGGAGAAAAGGAGTTAAGAAAAATAATGATGAGTGACATTCAAGATAATGGTGATATGTAAAATAAGAATTTTGGAAGGATTAAGTGCGCTAAAGTTATACAGAAAAGATTTAGCCGTACGTCCCTCTCATGCATGTCATAAAACGTTTTTTATGTACTGTTGTCATGGAAAATGCAGCACTCAAGTTGTAGGAGTGCACACATTTGGAAAGATACCGTGTCTGATCGCCACGTATTTGCAGTTGCTAAATCCCAATAATTACACAGGCCACTATTTCAGAACAAGCTCAGTTTCTTTGTTAGTTGAAGCAGGAGGTGATATTTTGATGCTGAAACGGCATGGGGGTTGGAATTCTTTGACCGTGGCTGAGGGCTATGTCGAAGATTGCATAAACAACAAAAAAGGAATTGCAAGTAGAATTCTTGCAGGCAGAGATGGAGCTTCAACTTCCTCTGTTGCCACAAACAGTATAATTCAGAAAGAAAATGTGGTTGATGTGAACAATTACAATTCTGTAACAACGGGCGGTCAAGCACTGTCCACTGCCTCTGCAAGTGGAATGAACTTTTCTAAATGCAACAACTGCTTCACTGAAGTCCCGGTTTCGATTCTCCGTAGGGGAATTGCGATTTTATGCTATAAATATCACTTGATAGGAGGATTTTTCTCTGTGTCCTCCTTCTGTCGTAGGTAAAACACACAACACCCTGAAGAATAGATTATAATATATACTGAGTCTGCTGTCAAAACGCATACATATTGATATTCAACACAATTTCAAGTTGCGGTCTAAAGCTTGCGGTGTCCATTTGCGACTATTGAATATTATTGTTGAATTTAAAACTCGTGGTAAGTAAATAATGATTAAAATTTCGGATTTTAAACTTTAATGCCTGTTCTAACGCAATAGTATCTTATACGAGAATATTTGTGTATCGTAATGGAATATTTAGTCATTTTAGATAGTTTTATGTCCGTTATTTGTTTTCATAGATAAGTTTCTAGCTTATAATTACTCAGTTACTTGATGGATGACAAGTGTGTTCAAAAACAAATTTGTGAAGTGAATAAATAGTACATCTCCAAACATCAAACATATTTAACAGAAAAAAATACTGTCTAATATGGATCTTTTATTGAGAAATGTGCAGTTGTTCACAATTTAACGTATGATTTTTTAAAAATAATTGTGTGAATAATAATATGTGATATTAAAAACAGAACTTTAGTATGCCTTTATTTTAAAAATTTAAATTGAAAGCTACAGTTTCACAGAAACACTTCGTTATAAATTAAAATTACATTAGCATATTTGTTATTTAATTTTTAAATATGCTACAGTTATAAATAATCTATAAAATAAATAAAATATTTTGTGAAATAATCATTTATATATACAGTCAATGTCAACTAGTATTCAATGTAATGCATTTTCATTTTATTTGCAGTATGTCGTATTCTCCAATAATTCATAATTTTTTGCAACAAAATTTGTAAATGTGCAAGCATTTTTGTCAACATGTTATCATTTGGGTTGACATAATAATAATATTAGTTAACTGACATTTAATAATTATATTCGCTTATTCATTTTTCTTATCATTTAATTAAAAAGAGAAATTAGTTTATCTTGTAAAACAAGTGAAATTAAAATAGTAATTTTGTTACATGCATTTTTTAGATTTGTTTGTTTCACTTCCATGCGTTTGCTGTTTACGGTTTTGGCAAAAATTAGCTGTTCGATTCAGTACTCGGTAAATTGTAAGGTCCACTAATTTCTATTCTTTTCACATTTCTAATAAGTAGCAGTAAAACGTCACAACAGCTGACGGTAATAATTTTTACAGTGATTCGTGATTCAGTAACTGATAATTGTAATGACAGTATTTGACTTATAAATATTAGGAAAAAATGATATTTTTTTAATAAGTATACTTTCAATATTAGAAATTACAATAAATACATAAATGTCTATAGTCTGGACGGCGAACAGATTCGGTAATTAAATTAATGGGCAGGGCCTAACTAGCGCAGTACAGGGCACGCAGAAGTCAGCTTTACACGTTACAAATTAAGAAATATGAAACCATTCTGTTTTTATTTGAATTGAAGTTAATATACAAATTAAAGAGGAAATTGAAACTAAAACGAAATAAAGTTTACATTAAAAGAAATTATAAAAAAAAGATATTTTAATATTAATTTTTCCTTCCGTCATATTGAAATAAGAGTTCCTATATTCCGCTATTACCGATCTCAGTATCTCAGTAGTCGTATTCATGCAGCTGTGTAAAAACGGGTTACCAATAGCAATGTTCCATTTTAATTTAGCCCTCGTTAGTGGGAGGAGTTTCTTCCGAATCTGTTCGCCGTCCAGACTAGGTAATATGAGTTATGATTTTTAATAAGGAAATTTTGTTCGATAACATTTGTAAACAAGTAACCGTTATAATTGTACTAGAGCCCAAAGTGTCTTTGAAAATAGTATCTCAAAGTAATTGAAAAAAAAACATTTTTTAGTAATTTATTTTATATCATTTATTAATTTGAGCTAAGAAAATTTTTGTGAAGACTACGTTCATTACTTGATATTTCATTACTTAAAAATTCGGGGAATATATTGCAGCCATTAAAACTTCTCTTCTAATTAATGCATCTTCATTAATATTCATTTTAAATTCATGTTAGACTGATTTACACATCATATCGCTTACGGAAATCTTTATTAATTATCCACAAATAAGGAACAAGTCACGATAACAAACTTAATTAAATTCATGTATATTTCTTTCAAGTACGAGATAAAATTTATTATAAAATAAATATGCTAGCGTATGTTTACTTGGCGAGATTTATGTGTTGATAATACAGGAGCCTGAGTCGTGCATTCATTCATAATTTACTCTCCCACTTTGCAAGTGATCGACATTAAAGAAAATTACAAGTTGCAAAAGCAGCTATCAATAAACAGTAGTCTCCTTACATAGCAATTTCTGCTTGCTTTACATTCGCCGGGAGAGTAACGGTTTCAAAACAATATTATCATCGAATAAATCTTAAATAATAATATTATCGGAAATCGTAAAATGGTAAACTTTGAGTCACAATGCCGCCATTGTTAAGAACATTATCAGGGAAATAAGATTATTTTTATTCTTTGTTGTGAAGGATTACTTCACAACATTGATGTCCTTGTTCGTTGTAGTGAAAGTGAGACAAGCATCATGACATAAAAGTGCTCATGAGAATTTAGAGAATTTGTAAACAAGTTATGGCTGAAACTTCTTTGTAATTATCTCCATTTGTAAAATTGCTTCAAGTAACCAGCGATTCAGAAACGACTATGCTGTTTTGTTTTTTGTCAACAGATGTTTGGCGATGTTGTTGTGTTTGGCAATGTTGTGTTTTGTACATTTGTTTATATACAATATTTTTTATACGACTTACACATTTATTTTGCTTGTTTATATTTACATTATTTAAAGGAAATGTATTACGTGTATATTTATTTTTAAGAATTTATAATCTGGGAAAGATATATTCTTTTTTGTATTAAATAAGCACAACGAACATATTTCTCCATTTTATCAAATGTCAAATATTTAGAGCAAATATATTTAGCCTTTTTTCCAGTCAATGACAAAACGATTAGTTTTCGCGATAAAGTTCCACTCCTTAGTAAATAATTAAAGCCGCGACACTCAATAAGTAAACTTCTATGTCTTACAAGTCTTTTAATTTCTTGGCGGTGTAATCTATTTGGTTATCGCGACTTTGTTTACCAATCTACAACTACGACGACAGTTTCAATTTCTTTATGTAAATGTATGTGTACCGCTTTTTATATAGTGATAATAAACAATGTTGATTTTCTTTATTTTGTTTTGAAATGGGGCCGCGTCTTAACTTACCGGTTATGGTTCTGACAACGTGGGTTCGGAACCGACTGACGTCAAATTTCATATTTATTTCTGATTTTCATAGAGCCAAAAGTGATCTACGAGGTGATCTCTCTACAACAGCTTTTCTGTGGATATGTATTTTTTAAGTCACTGGTTAAAGAATTTTTTTATACATCTATTATATAAATAGTTTTATATAGTTTTATAACAGTGAAATGTCACACTTCTTTACGATTGCTTTTACTTCATGGCCGCTTTTACTTTATGGCCGCTACCAGCCAGTCATTTGTTTAAATAGAAAATAAATTTAGTGTGCCAATCTGTGTTATACACAGATTTCGGTAATGATGACATATTTGTATCCTGCGGACGTTTACCGGACGTCACCTTACACTGTAGGTAAACAGATTGTTTTGTGAGTTGTACGTGTGACAGCAAAGTACTCAATAAGTGACATGAATAAATCAAATATGAAATTTATTTTAAAATAAATTCTATAATTTATTGTAATAGCTGCTTCAAAAACTATTGAGTTCACTTCGGCTTAATATTTCTTTTTTAGCCTTATCCAATTTGCTGGCCTCTATTTTAAATTCGACAAAAAAAAAAAAAAAAAAAACTTCACTTTCACAGCGTTAATACACAAATAACTATTGCCCGTATTCTCACCTCTTAAAGTAGCGCTACTTCCGAAATAACGCTATTTTGATTTATTTAGATTTTATTTATTTTATATGAAGAGGCAAGAATAGGTTTTGTAAATTAAACCTAAGATATAGTATGTATTTGAAATAAGTGCTATTTACAATTTATTTTTATATCTATAATTTCTAATATTGTAAAGTTGACATTTGACAGTTGAAGTATAGTGATTTTTCGAAAGAAATGCTACTCCAAAATGTGAGAATACGGGCCTATATATTTATCCATCTTCGTCATTAAAGTGTTGCATTACTAACGAGATTTCAAAAGATAAAATGCCACTTTAAAAGTAGGTAATTAAAAAATAAATTCTAAATATTCGGCGCTGAACATATATTTAATATTCAGGTTATATTAAAAAATAATCAGACACAACCAAAAAAAGTTCTATTTGTAATATAGATACTTCGTCTGGCATTTAAAAACAAACTAACCTTGTTAGTTTCCTTAAAACAGTGTCATTAAAGTCCATTGAAATCTTGCGTATCTCCCTTCTTCATTAACGTACCCTCGCACACGCACATATCACGTGCGAGGAATATTTACTCCTGCCTGCAGCCCGAGCCGGACAATAAACCTTCAGCTCGGGATATTGGATTACGTATGGAAATCAAAATAACGAATCTTGATTATCGGAATATATGCGTACAGCACAGAGCCGCCGACGCGTTTGTCATTTTAATTTGTTTCCGGGAACACTCAACGCCATCGCACACTAGACCTTACTGAAAGGGAAATAAAGTATGTGTGATATATCACGACTAGAGGATTTGAGATTTGTGAGGTTAGAGCCAAGTGAAAATATGCACTGGTTAATTAGTGGTGGTTAAGAGTGCGGATCTTGATCGAAAGTTTATAAAGGAGATTTCAAATACCGAAACGGAATGGAAATAACTAAAAATAGCCATAATTTGCGACTGCGATCTATGAGCGCAAAACGCAGAATTTAATATAAACTACTCATTTATCGTTTAACTCCTTTCATGTAACAAGTTTAGTTTTCATTTATTTAAATTCATTTCATTTTATTTTTGTACAGGAAAACTTTAATAAAATCTTCTAAATCAGGGCTGGCCAACAGTTTCGGCTCGCGATCCATATAGGCCGTAGTATGATCACGATGTTTTAAGAAATGTCAAATTTCATTATTTAATAACAATAATAAGTAATATCAAATTTATCAAAATATGATTTTAAAGTAGAACATAGTTTGTATCCAAATAAATATTTTTAAAAATTCGTTCTTTAAACATAAGGGGGAATTTAAATATTGAAATTTGAATTTGACATTTCTTAAAACAGCGTTTTAGTTAAAACCGTGATCAAACTACGAGCCATAGTGAAAAATTTTTTCATCAAAATATTTAAATAAGAAAATATGAAACATAAAAGCGATTTATTTTACGATGTAAAATTTAACTATGGAATTTCTTTAAAATGTACAAAAATAATTTCCATAATGTATACAGGTTGGCCAGAATGTTGATGATTTTATTTAAACCTTGAAATAAGGTACCTTTAATTAAAAAAATCATAGAAATATTATTTTTGTAAGTATAATAATTAAAAGTTCAAATTTAACAAAAGTACAATATTTAGTATAAAAGATAAAGTGCTATATTCTTTGTATTTTTCTACGTACTTATTATAAATTAATAAAGCATTTAATATTTTAATGTAAAACAGTGACGTTCAGTTCAGCTAATATGAGTCTCACGTTTGCTAGTAATGACAATAGTAATGGTATCTACATTGAAGTTTAGTTTAATTTGAACGGTAATGTATTTTAGTTCTCTCTGCTTATGACATAGTGACGTCAGCGTAATTACATTTGCTCTAAAACTTTAATAATTATTTTATATGTAATTAAGCAGTATTTCAAGAAATAAAAAATTTAAAAAACTTGGACGAGTTTATTATTAAAGCGCTCTCTGTGTGAAAAACGTTAACTTATACTGTTAATTAAAATGTAAATAAATAATGCAAATTTAGATTCAAAATTTGTATACCAATTCTACATATTTAAATTATCTACATAATATATTCTTTAAACATTCTGTATCAAGTGCGTAACTTTGTTCGTTGTTTTAGATTTAGTTTTATTTAAACGGAAATCGTTTAAATCTTCAAAAGTAGTTGTTTACATGTGCATTTAAAAATGAACATTTTTTGATTAATTTATATATGTAATAATTATCAATGTTTTAATAAATTTAAATAAAGTTCCGTAAGGTCTTGAAGCCGATACGGTTCAGTTATACTAATTTGGTAGCTTTTTGGAGCGGATGTTCATTCATGTTACACAATTATTTCCTTGAATTAACATAGTTAAATTAATGGTTTTGCATATAGTCCTAATATCGTAATTTACTTTGCTTCAAATTTACAGTTTGTTTCATGAAATGCTTATTCACTCACTAATTAACTGTATTATAATTACCATGATTTTGCCTAATTAGCTTAAAAACATAAAAACCTTGCAATGCGCTGCAACTTTTTAAACTTATTTTACCAAAGTTAGTTTTTACGTTAACGAGTAAATACGGAAAGAAAACTACATCAATATGATGTATGATTGCGAATATAAACAGATTGGCAATTATTTAAATTTGTCGTTGGCCTTGAAAGAAAACATCGCACAAACTCAGACAAGTGACTCTGTGTTGACCTACCAACGATGTTCGACGCAGCTGGCATTAGTTTAATAAACATTTATACTTATATGCGAATTTTTATTTTTCTTTAACGAGTTTCGAATTAAATTGCTGCTTTGAAGATAAATTTATTACTTTTGCAAGGACCATTGAATGTAACTGACCTTATGCAATTTGCAATTAGAAATTCCTTTTTAAACGGTATTTCTCCAACGTTACACATATATTTATTTATAAATAGCGCCGCGGACATGTGCACTAATTAACCAGGTTTGAGTTTAAAAATAAGTACCTAATTATTTAAAATCAATTGTTACAGCATCGTGCATTCTCTACTCCACTATTGAGAACTCGTAATATGTCTGACGCCTTGTACGATACACAGTGGCGGATTAAGGCTATTTGGGGCCCCTGGGCAATAATTATATTTGGGGGCTCCAAAAAATATTATGATGTTTACTGAAAACATTAATTTAATGATGTTGGAACAAAAATCCGCATAAATTTTAATCTTCATTTAGTTAAGTGTATTGTGTACAATTGACAAATGCTTGCATTATATAGTTTGCCAAAGTAAGTATAAAGGCTTTTGTGAAATCTTTACACTTCAAATCTTTCTTATGGAAGAAGTAAAAGAAAAGCAAGGTCTTAGTGTGATTGCCGAATTTTATAGTGAACTTGGGTATTTAAAGAAATATATTCACTTCACTGTAAATCAATTTTACACATTGCGGGTTTCAAAATACCATTTTCGACATTTGCTAACGCATTGACTCTGGAAAAAGCATCGCAAGAAAATTTGGAATACCAGCGAAGAAAATACCAAAAAGAAAAGAATGTGTTTGATTGAAGATGCGTACGAGGAGTTTGGCGTTTTAATAACAAAACTTGGTCGAAAATATAAAATTGATACAAAATATTCGAAATAAATTGTGAAAAGTTTTTGATAAAATGTATATTAGAGACATTCTTTAACAATAAAGAGTTATGGTTATAAATGACAACCGTTCAGATGACAGATAGCCAATTATTATTCTGGCCTGACTTAGCCACTGCTACTGCCCATTATGCCAGTAACTTGTTAACGGCTTATAATGAATTAGAAATTAATTTCATTGAAAAGTCTATTCCGAATTCATCCACAACTTAGGCATTTTGAAAGGTTTTGGAGACATTTAAAGCTAGTAGTATAGAGTGATGGTCGGACGGCCTACTGTGAAAGAATTAAAAAGGAGAGTAAAATAGAAGTTAGGGCAGATTAAATCTGCAATTTATATAAATTTAATGAAACTCGTAAAAACCATAATTCGGCAATAAAGTCGAAATAATAATAATAAACTTATATAATTAAAGGAATATAAGCAGTTTTATAGGTAACCACATTTGCTAACTTTATCATTTTTCGTTATATAGAAGGTGGAATTATTTGTCCCCAAACCTTATTTTAAATCACTATAGGAAAATAAATGTCTTGGCTTGGGACCCCCAAAGCACGTGCCTCATTGCCTTAATGGGTAATCCGCCACTGACGATTTATCGTGACAGAAATATGTAAATCAAGCATTCGAATTTTACTATCTATTTATAATACTAAAAATTAGGGCTGGCAAAAACCCAGAGTTTAAAAAAAACTGGCCTGATAGATTTATTGGGTAATATTGAGTTTTTCTTTATTATTTTAATAGTATTATTTTTTAAATAATTATGTATTAATGTTAATATAAGCATGAAGAGTACAGGGGAAAAACTGGCTGTCACTTTTTTCAAAGTGAGGATGAGGAATACTTGCTTTTTAAAATTTTAAATCGCAAATGCGTTATTCCAAAGAATATAATAAACTGTTTTATATTTATTTATTATTATATTAGTCAATTGTATAAAAAGTAATTGACACTTCATTTGTTAATACTGTATCTTTTTGCTAAAAGGGCCAAAGTCCAAAATTGGCTAATATGAGTTATGTTCTTGCGAGGCTGTTCATTTTAATTGGGCCACCAGTGCTATATAAGAGCTACAAAGACAAAGACGGTTAAGTAGGCAAATAATTTCTATTTTACAAGATAAATTTAAAGAAAAGAAATATTATTTTTTCCGACTAGTACTCAAAATACTGCATATTTCATTTTCACCAACTACAGTTAAAGTCTATCAACGCAGTAAATCATATTGAAGTAACCGAAGAAATATGTAGGATAAATATTTATCTGGCTGTTATCTTAGTTGTATTCCTGGTCATAGTGACAAACAGAAAAAATTGTAAAAACTTAGTTTTTGACGATTTCTCATATCCGGGCTTGTATCCGAGAATAACACAAAAAATGTAATAAAATAAGTTTATCTTCATATTCTTTACCAAAAGAAATTTTACCTAAACGTCCGCGAATGTTCCACATTGACTTCTGTATGCGCGATATTGACAATGCGATAAAATATTGATGGTGAGCCAAATATTATTCAAAATATAAATAATGAATAACGTAGAAGTTCCGCAAATTAATGGAGATATAGTTGAAAATATAACTAAGAAATGCTTTGAACAATGTTTTTGTAAATTAAAGGTTTATATTTTTTAAAAAAGTTTTCAGCTCCAGCTCTAAATCAATTTTGTTTCCGTCCACTACTTTCTATAATGATTAAATCCATAATACTTCAAAATTCTTATTTTTCATCGTTTGTTTAATTATTATACATTTTCCCTCTTTTTCTAATCATATGCATTATATGCATTTTTCGTTATGTAAGGGTATAAAAATATGTCACTGAATTTAGAATTAAATTCTCTAAGGAATGAACATATAAAAAATATAGGTATGTTCTCATTTAAAATAGGTCCCGTATTTAAAGTATCACTAGTCGAAAAGATACTGGTTGTCTTCTTTGAATTTGTATTTTAAAATAGAAATTGTTGTCCCATTTAACAAGTGTAGAATTAAATGAAATAAATTAAACTTTGAAAAACAATGACATCTTTTTATAAAATGTATTATATATTATTATAAGAATCATTTTTATTGCAGGTGTTATTAATACTCGTATCTTGACTTAAATATTTGCATACTTTGGTATTTATTGATCTCTTCAATGTTTACATAAAAAATGTTTATACATATTATATTTTTCAGTTATTTGCTTATATTTAAAAAAATGAGAACACTGTACATCCCGTTTCAAAAATCCTGTTTTTTTTTCGGGTGTTAAACATCAAAGAAACCGAATGCCAAATGCACTGGTTCTCTAATAATATAAACACATTTTTCAGTAAAAATTAATGTTGTTTTCTCGGTTGTTTCTTATGTATATATTATGTACATGCATTTTGAAATTGTATTGTCATATTTGTAAGTACTATTCGTATACCATGTTCATAGAGCGAACGATATAATGATATGTATGCATTTAGCTTTTTATATGTAGATCTGTTATTAATTTCCATATATTCATTTGTTTTGAGATTTTCCCACAAGTAATTATTTGGTAGCCTTGGAGTGTATGAAATATTTAAATGATGTTTTTAGCTAGATATTTGAAGCTACCTACTTTTCTGTACACGCATGAAGATGAAATTGTGTCATTTTAAACATTAAATACTTGGAATATTATACTTTCTGAAATATTCCGTTGTTTTTCCACTCTTGAGCAGAGTTTTATTATAAAACACATTTAACGTCTTTTGAGTTGAACAAAGCATTTTTCCACGCGACATTCTGTAACCGTGAGATGTAAAATTGCAATAAAAATGTTTTGCGGTCTTTCTCTCATGTTTACAGCCAAGAAATTTGTAACTGCATGTGGAAAATATTATAAAATTTCTCTGCATAATATTTAGAATATTTCATGTAGATTATTCATCCTGGTATTTTTCACAAAGTTTCAAAGATTTACCAAAAATTTTTTGCGGGAATTTTTACTTCTTCCTTGTGTAATTTTTATACTGGCGTGTATGCATCAGAAAATAGTTACCGATAATAAAAATTACAAGAAAATTTATTTTTCATGTCGTTATAGTTAAGTGGGTATTAACTGTCGCTTTATTTTTATACCTTTCATCTGATATTGTTATTGATATATTATTTTTTAATTATAATGGACATTTATATAATACAAATAATAATTTTTTTATTGATAGTAATAATATAGTGTTGAAAACAATTAAATACATATTTTTTTCCCTAATTAATCGTTAATTTATAAATTTATTGTAGGTATAGGTCAAATATAAAATGTTATGAACTCGTTAAATATACATTATTATCTATGAAATTTTTGAACTTTGATACGATAAAATTGTATAATTTGTAAAGGATATAAAAAGATATAGTAGATATACAATAGAAGACCGATAACTTGTCAGAGTACAAGATAATCTCATTATCAGTTGGGAGCAATTGGTTACGTTTAGCAATCCTCAACAAAAAATTGTTTGTTTTGGTTGTTGTATTATTTCTGGGAAATTTTTAGCTGACTTTGTCTAGCGTTTTTGATCAGTTGTTTAGACTTGGAGCATTTAACTTAGCTAGATTACTACTATACGTTCTAGTAAAGTTATTTATGATTGATAGTAATCAATGTCATGTTTTACGGCTATAAATTCAGGATGAATATATATATATATATAAAAAAAAAAAATTAGAATATTCATTTTCTTCAGTGGTAAATGAAGAATAAAAAACACAAACTTTTAGATTCAAAGATATCATAAATAGAACTATGAATACAAGGTGATTGGCGAAAGTCCGACACCAAGAATATTTCGTTAAGAATTTTCCGGTTTTAGCGGAAATAGGTACCTAACCTACAACTTTAAATCTAGTATAGGGAATAGGTATTTATATATATATATATATATATATATATATATATATATATTTTCGTAATGTACATAAAATTACCTTCACAATGATACCAAAATCCTAGCTTTACTTCAACCATTTCAAAATGACGAACATTTATTTTCTTAATAAAATCCAATACAAAATAAAACAGTAAGCTATGAAAACAATTTTATTATCTACTTTAATCCTTCGGAAGTAGCGCCCTTTTTATGACACGGGAGGTGGCGCCGGGTCTGAGAGACCCGGAGAGGACCATATAGAAAAAATACTACGGGATATTTATATGTTCCAAATAATGGTATAAATGAGTTGAATTTTTTTTCTATGAAAACGAACATTAAATAGAAAAACAAATAAGAATTTAAGAATAATACAACCTTTTTAGTTTTCGTTCTGTAATATTTATTACTTCCAACGGTTCGGCACCATTAACTTGTGCCTTCCTCAGGGAAAATGACAATTAATTTACAAAGAGACAATAGCAAAATCAAGTAACCAAGGTAACGTAATAAGTATATAAATGTTACCTATTAAGTAAGTATACAATTTACTAGACGTAAGAGTGATAATAAGAATTTATCTCTCAAAATATAATCCAACAAAAAATTTCAGAGTTTGTTATAAAATTGGTTGGGTCTGTCAGACTGGGCGCCACCTCCGAAAGGTTAAAACAAAAGAAAAGTATTTACCTACATTAGTTTTGTTATTTAATGTGATAGTAACAGTATTTTTTGTTGTTGTAATATATTGTGGCCCAAGTGCCGTTACACAGTATGTACAAATGGATGATATGGTTTTAATTTTAGTATTCGGAGAATGTCAAAGAAATTATATTAGAGCCCTTGAGCTTTATATAGAAAGGTATCCTTACTTTTCTTTTGTTTAAAGGTAATAAAATTGTTTTCTAGTGTGCTATGATTTATTTTCTATGCAATTTTATTAAAATATATTTTGATAACAAATGGTCGCCATTTTTAAATGGTTAAATTAAAGCTATGATATTTTGATATCTTTGTGAAGGTATTTAATTATACATACATTTTGAAAAAAAAATACCGGTTCTTTATGCTAAATTTAAAGTTGTAACCCTTTCTGCTAAAATCGGAAGTGATACAAATTACGAAATTCTTGCTACAATCGTCTTATGAGTCTCCTTGTGTAGTTAAATTTTGTTTAGTAACATTTTTTTTGTATCTTTTAAAACAAACGAAATATTCATGATATCGGACTTTCGCCGATCATCTGTATTCAAAGAGACACAATTAGACTGACATGCTTTTATCCTACTTCAAAAATGTATTAAATTAGGTGCACGTTTTATTCTATCATTTGTTTAATTTGTTTCAGTAGGTACTAAAAATAATATTTAAATTTAAAAATATATTAAATTAGGTGCACATTTTATTGTATCATTATTTTTAATTTGTTGTAATAAATACTAAATGTAATATTTCAATTTGATGACGAGATTAATTCCATTTTTAATTTCGCATTGATCTAGTATCAGACAATCCCTTATATTGTAGGATACAATGCCTCATTATTGTTTAAAAATGGTATGCATAAGAGCGGCCATTTTTGTAGTTTTTTCAAATTTTGTTTGTTATGGTTCATAGAAACCAACAAAATAATAAAAATAAATTTACTCGTAAATTTATATTCATAGCCTAGGGATATGTATTTACTTTTATTCACTTGTGATTGATGAAATTTTTGTTCATCCTCCTCATTAATGTTGCTTTATTAACGAGATTTCCTCCTCATTAATGTTGCTTTATTAACGAGAATTCAATATATAAAGTATCACTTTAAAAGCAGGAAAAATGTATTTTCCACGTCTATGTACAAGTTGTGTATTTCCCATACCGCTTACAAAAATGTGAGCATACGACGTGATATGTTACATTGATGTATCGTATTATTGTTATCGTATTATAAATGAATGGCGGCATTGTTTGAGGGCGTCTGGTCGGTATAGCGTGTTCTATTTGCAGTCGGCGACTCGCCGTCGGTTCATTCAGTTTGGACTCGCTTGTCTATTAATAAAACGCAACGTTTCATACTAATCGTAGCGTACGTCACATCCTTTGCACTCATGTTTTGAACTCTAAACTCATCACTGCAGGACATTGTGTTGTGTCTTCCCTCTTCTTCGGCCCGGCAACAGTTCCTTCAACTAACTTATATCCTGCACCGCAATTACAATGAAAATATGACACTCATGCCAATTAAGAATATATGGTTCCTTGCCTAATACGCGTCACGTAAGAATTTTAAAAATTAAGTATAGTTTCGTTCTTTGGTAAATAACTGTGACTAAATTTCACAACACAAAATATCTCGTTGCTGTTAATTATTTTTATTTCGTAAATTGGTTTTTATTAGTTGCATAAGTTACACCTACATGTGGTGCATTCTCTATTAATTTTATTTTTTTTAATTAAATCGAAGTCCAATTATGTATGTATATCGTTCGATTCCAGTCGCTTATCATATTGAACAATAAGGATTTATTAAATATTAAGAAAAAGCACCAAAAATATCGGCGTATTTTTGTAATTCTAAAAATAAAAGGAAACAAATTAGGTCCATTTGTAGTTGAAAATAATTTTGGAAAGGGTTTAAGATTTTTTTGACAAAATAATAAGAAATTGAAAATAGACCTTAACTTTATTTTTTGAATGTCATTTTCCTTTCACATTAGCAAGTTATTAAATTTTAGGGATGTTACGGAGGTGATTTTATTGGAGCCGGATATGGAGTCGGAGCTAAATCGGAGTCGGAGTCGGAAGTTACAAAAACAAACGTGAAATTTACAAAAAATAATTCTTATTTCAAGTATAAGAAAACAAATATACTTACATTAAGTAATGTAAAAGAAAAACAAATACAAATATCAAATTAAAACTAATAATCAAATTTTAAAACATGTTATTATATTTTATAAACAACCACTGGTCCCCTTAAGTTCCGTTAAACCTCCGTTTTGATAGTATCGGAACCGAAGTTCCGACATTTCGGATTCGAAGTCGAAGCTCCGTAACATCCCAGAATTAAATAGAAGAAATTATGTGCTATAATGCTATAGTGATTTAAAAAAGGACAAAACTAGACTTTCTTTAAAGTAATAAATAAAGCTAAAGGATGGATTCATAAAATAATGGAGGGGCAGGAATATAGTATAAGGCGTGCAGAAATGAATCTTGTTGATTTTGAAATTTTAAAAATATTTTTTTATAATTTACTACCGAATGAAAATTGTGCATAACATTAAATTGTAGTGTAATATAATAGTGATCTTATATTCTATATTGCAGTTATTTTTGTTTTATTTACATTTTACTCATATTATAGGAATATTACAAAGCTTCTAATAATTTATTTTCCATTGAACAAATATTTTTATTATTCACAAATTAATTTGCGATATTGATTTAATGTTATTTGATAAGTCAATTATTTTGGCGTAGAATAATGTAAATAGTATTTTTGTGAAATAAACTTTATTTATTTTCCTGTTAAAAAGCACAGACATAAATTTTAAGCCGCAAATAATTTTTAAAATTTTATAATACAATCATTTATCATACTTTATTATTATTTACTCCTGTATTATTTATAATAGTTATTTATTTTTACTGCATTTGTGCAGATTAATGATGGCACATTTTAATTATAAAAATAAAAACTGGACGTTCCATTGAAAAATATATCCAATTTCCAATAATTTATTTCTCTCATTTCCTCTAATTACATGAATATAAATTACATATTACTGGTGTCATATTTAAAATTAAATCTTGACAAATGTCCAAACCATTTAGCCAGCATTGAATGAAGCCAACAGATTTATTAGAGCTATTTTAGCGCCACCAACGTTGGTGGGGACGGTTTTAGTACTGCTGGAACGCTTAATAGTTTCTGTTTGGCTTCTGTTTGTTTAGCGGAGACTAATTTCAAACGCTCGGTGCACAAGAACTTAATGCGTATATTTGTACGACCACATATGTCGTAACTATTTATGTATAATGATTTTTAATTTCTAAGAGTTGGATTAGCCATATTTTATTTATTCTCAATTAAGAGATCACGAAAGTGTTAATTTATAAATAGACAAATAATTACAAAATTACATATTTATTTAATAGTTGTAAATACTTGAAATAATTTACAAGATATATGTTTGTAAATAGCTTTTGATTATAGGTTTTATCTATGTATTTTTATGGTCTGTTTATAACATTATTTAATATTTAAAACTGTATGTACTTAACACTTAAATAGTATTTTATGATCTTTAAAAATATGCTTTTTTCATTACGAGTACACAATAATACAAATTTATGTTTAAAATACTACCCATTAATATTAAGTAAAAATAGCTTTTTACCTCCTGTAAATTTGTAACACTATGTTGCTCATATTTAAATTTCCTCCTCCTATTCACAGTAAACCATACCATATACAAATATATATATATATATAGGGTGTATCAAGATAATGGAACAGTGCATTTTATCCGTGTATGTGAAAAGATACAGAAAAAATTGATTAAGATATTTTGTAAGGCATAAGGGGGACACATTTTAGCACAAACTTTATTATCTTAAATTCAGTGGTACTCAAACTACAGGGCAATAATATATTTTTTTAAATGGCATTATATATATTTTATTAACTCATTAAATTGAGAATTTTGTTCTGAATTCAACGATATAATAATATCATACTCTTATATTGCGAAAAATATGATAAAAATTATTACAAAGTTAATATTTTATTTCTACTTTATCTAAGTAATCTGAGCAAACATTCAATCAATAAAACAAAATAAAATTTATTTTAGTTTTATTACATTCAAGTAAGCTACGATTTTGGAAATAAATTCAACTTTTAAAATAAATTTTTTGTTTTATTGACTGAATGTTTGCTCAGACTACTTAGATACAGTAGAAATGATATACTAATTTCGAATTAGTTTTTATAAATTTTTTCGCAATGTAAGGGTATGATATTATTATATCGTTGAATTCAGAACAAAATTCTCTATTTAATGAGTTAATAATATATATATATATATATATATATATATATATATATATATAATGCCATTTAAAAAAATATTATATTGTCCTGTAGTTTGAGTACCACTGGATTTAAGATAATAAAGTATATGCTAAAATGTGTCCCCCTCTATCCCTTACAAAATATCCTAATCACTTTTTTCTGTATCTTTTCACATACACTAATAAAAGGCACTGTTCCATTATCTTGATACACCCTGTATATATATTTAAATATATATTTTTGTGGTGCTATCACTGATTTCTTGTAATATTTACAGTTACAGTGGCATTGCCAATGTTTTATTTGAAAATGTATTTTTATTCACAAACTATTAATAGAATAATAACTCTTAACGTCTGGAAACCACTATTAGGAAACATTAAAGAATAAACAATTCTAAATTTACGTCTGTTGTTAAGCCATCGAATTGTATAATTCGGTATAATAGCTGTTTGTAACATAATGCCTATCATTAGTAATTTTCTTATTTCCAGAGATAGAAAAATGACAAATGAATAATGTAAAATTCGAACCCTAATAAATTAATACATAGTAAAGTTTATCACTAGGCAATATTAATGGAAAAAGTACGAAATATATATTACAATTTCAAGGATGGTTTTCTGACGGGGGTGATTAGATGTATTTCTTGCCATAGTTATTTAATTTTATTGTATGCAATTATTGAAAAAAAAAATATATATATTATTAAAATTTTAATGGGTTTGGACGCCCGGGTTCGAATATCAAATTTGAAAGTATTTTTAATTTTCCCTGTGCTTTTGTTGCTCTCCCAAAAATATAATTGAAAATCCGTGACGCATAGTAAGTACCCTCAATGGTTTGACGTTATCCAACCTGGACCGTTTAAATTACAACGGGTCATCCAACGCAAAGAGCTACGCGATCGCTTAAGATAATGATATTTTTAATTGCAAATTGAAACGTTATTTTTTAAAAATGAGCATTAAGCGACCCATATTTTATAAATTTAGTTTATCCGTATACTTGTACAAATTGCTCTCAAACAATAATTAAAAAAGTACCTATTTATTCTGAAGAAAATAGCTAACAAAGTCGAGAATATCCTCCTATAAATAAAAAGTAGTGCAGTAGAGACCTACTTAAAGTAAAAAATTCACAATCCAGCACTTCACATTCCTTAGTTCCGCGTTTGTCTCTTCCCGCGCACAGATTAATGCCCACACAAAGTGCACCAGAAAGAGAAAAATGGAGCGGAAAATGGGAAATGAGAAAAATGCTCGCGCGCACAATAACGAGACGGAATGTTTACCCTGCTCTGCTCTGCTGTATATATACACTACCGTCCTCGTCCTCGCCGTCGTCCATGCTCCAGGCCTCACTTGTTCTCGCTCAGAATTTCCGAAAGCCTCTCCACATTCCCTCTCTTTCTTCCACGCTCATTTCCGCATGTCCTCTCTTTGTCTGCCTTGTGTTCTGCTCCTGTTGACAGAGGCGTAATTCAATTAATTTGACACCCTGTTGTTGGGTTTTTGCTGTAACTGTTCCGTATGAATTTTAAATTTGTGGACTTAATTATCTGTTAGTGATTCTGAATACGGAGTGTTTTTCAGAATTTGTTTGCCTAACACCAATTTGATTACTGAATTTGTGATGTGATTAAAAGATACGTGTAAATACCCAGATTCTCTATCTGTAATTAGTTGTAAAATTTCGTGCACTGAACATTAATGCCATGTAAATACAAATGTGATTTATATTTCAGCGTATTTCACTTAAAAATACTCTCTTCCAATTATAACATAAACCCTAATATGGACTTTTATAACTTGATCATATCCAACAACACAAATAAATATGTCGATTTGTTGATATCTTTTCACTCTCAGTTATTTTATAAACTTATTTCGTAAATAATGTTCAAATATTTTATTTTCAAAATTCAAATAGTTTTACCTATGAAATTTTTATTCATATTTATATTCCTAATATTTTGTCAACTTTGTTATAATAAAACTGATGTTTAGATACTATCCGGGAGAGCCACATCCTAGAGATGGCAGCACTAACGACCGACTTATAGGGAAAACATTATATTTTACTTTTGTGGTAGTTGTATTTTGATGCTTTGTTTTGAGGATATTTTGCTACTTTTAATTGAAATCAAATATGTTTATCACAATGTCAAATATATACATTTATTTAAATGATGCAGTGCGGCCTATGGTCGAAAGAGAAGTAGTATGTAAAGGTAAAATAAGATTTAAAATTGAGGTTATCTGCATGTTAACTACTTATTTAATTATTTTTAGCTGGACGTATTATCTTGTGCGGATATAAGACAGATAAACAGAATAATATAGTAATAAATGCAATGTGTGTTCAAATATCTAATTTTAAAGGGACTCCTCACTCAATCGTAATAACTTAAATACAAATGCACATCAAGTTCTTTGTTTTGCACGTCTTCCTCTTGCTCAATTTCTGGTATTTTTATAGTTTCTTCTTCTCTGTCTTTCCTATAAACAATTGAAAATAAATATATAATATTAAAGAATAATAGTTACTACTTACAGGTAGCGTCTCTCTATTTTTCTACTCTGTACAGGGCTTTTGTCGAATTTTCTTTACGGTAATTTTTGGCTTGGTATATAATTTTTTTTTAAATATTTTTTTTAATGACTACAAAAACAATCTAATAATGGTTTGAAGCATAAATTTTTATAAATACTTACATGGAATAAAATCGCTTAGGTAAAAAACGTTGTGAACTGGTTGTGAACAAACGTTAATGAACGGTCCTTTCCGATTTTTAACGTGATTTTCTACTTATTTTTTAATATTTCTCTTTTTTGGGAAATAATGAACGGATATGTCAGCACTTGCATAATTATTGCACTGCGGTACAGAACAATATCTCTTCGATTTGTTGGTCATTTTATGTTGTTGTTTACTTATAACCCTATATGACAGCACAACGTTTTCCCTACTACTTATATGTTTGATTTTGCCACCAGATGTCAGACACTTTGTTGGCTCTTGCCAATACGCTAGTTTGAAAATATTTGCAGCGCATATTTATAAAAGTTACCTAAACGTTAATTAATACCTTATTTTGAAAGCTAAATATGTATAATTAACGTAGAATGGTAAAAAAAATCACGGAATGAAAGGGAAGAAATGTAAATTTAACCTAGTTGTTATTTACCTATTTTTAGTATATTCCCCCTTAACTCTAATATACTTTTTATTTCTTTCGAAAAATTTATTTATATTCCTGAAGAAACGTTTTGCTTTTCGATTCAAGATAGTCTGAAAGTGCAGTTTTCATTTCTTCGTCTTCTTTAATTTTTGCAAAACTAGCACTTTTTCGATTAATTTTCCTTTCTTTCTCCTTTATGGCTAATTTTATTGAATGAGCAGATTACCGAAATACGCCATATACTCAGCCAATTACGATACCATGAAATTCTTCAGGAATTGTGTGGCCTTTTTGTGTTACTACATGGACTCTCTGCAGCCATCTTGTGTGCTTGAGAGGTCCCGAACTAATTGATTTTCCTCCTTATTTAAATAGATTATACCATTTAAAAATTATGTTTTTTTTTAGCGTAAAAGTTCCCGTAAACAGCAGAACATTTCAAAAATTTTCAGGGGGTATTTTTCTTGTCTTATGAGGAACTTATTTATTCACAAATCACAATCGGAAACTCAATTTTCTTCTCTTGCATTTTTTCTAACTACTGAATTCTTTTCTAGGGCGATATCTCGAAGAATAATGACGCAAATATGTTAATATTTGGTACATAACCTTATAATTAATGATATTTAGAAAAGAATAATAAGTATATATAAATAAATAAATCATAACGGCATATTACCCATTACTGGGGGTGCCAGTATCTACAAAATATGTAGACATCGGTAATGATGACGATATATTTTACCGTGTGGGCGCTTACCAGGCGTCACCTGACGGGCACTCATAGCTGGTATGGAGAGTGTACCACAGGGGTTACTTTTGTGCCATTTAAAATTGGAAATATTTGGCGTCGATTCCCCGGGTTCGCGACCAGACACTCAGGCACGCGGCCACGGTACCCCATAAGTAAATATGAAGAAATATACTTTCTCATTTGTGTTCAGTGCGGCTCTGTTCGTTTTTCATTTTTGCCCATTTAATATTGGTGAATGTATGTGAGTATCGATCCCGCATTTAAGATGTTAACTTTCTTTTGTTCCTTATTAATTTTATCAAATTTCATTTCGCTGTCTCCTTTGAGACGGCTGAAACAGGGAGTTCGTTAAAACTTCAAAATTGCCGAATGATTAATTATAATTTTAAAGATCACTGATTAATTTAATAATGAGTTGTTCTGATAACGCACTGGAGAATACAACAGCTCTTTAAAGCCATCCAGCTCAACTGTGTTTAACTTTTGTGTAATCATAAATACTCTCTGTTGCCAGCATTTATCCCTTTATGTTTCATTTATGATTGTCATAATTGTGAATAATTAATACATATTGGAATAATTTGTGATCAAAGCCAAACATCTGAAATTCTGATGAATAAAATTTTACGTAACAAACTTTTCTTTGAGTAAAAGCAAAATTTCCATACAATAATGTAATTTTGCGGATTAATTATTTTAATAGAATTAAAACTTTTTTAATGAATGTTGATTTTGTTTGATGTATAATATATTCCATAAATAATTTGTAATTACTTATCGTTAGAAAAAAATATTTATATAATATATAATCGTGGCATATTACCCATTGCTGAGTGTGCCAATCTGCCTTGTACTCAGATATCGGTAATAATGATTACATATTCGTTTAATAAATTATTTATTAATAATAATTGTATATCTGTTTCATGAAATGTTTAGACGTTAGGAATCTGAATGGTTTGACGATATTTATGTGCAATGGGTATAAGAAACTGCCTGTCAATTTGGGTTAATTTATGTCACTTTACTTAAATACATCAAATTGTATTTTCTGTTTAATTGAGTCTATATTAAAACATAAGTTACGGAAGGCACTCTATTCTAGCAAGAGTTTTTTTTTTTTTTTTACTATTTTCACTGTTTTGGTTTTTATTTACGTTATTTCTTCATACAAATATTTGGCAATTATTACACTGAACCGAAATTTTTGGTAGAATACTTAGTCGGTGATTTATATTTTCATTTTGCATCAGTAATCGTGCTAGAATGAATATCATTCTTTTTTCATTTAGCTTATTAAATCAATTTTTGAAAAATATTTTCAAATATGTATATTTTTTAGGTACATTTTAAAAATAAATAATTAAAAATCAGTGAAAATTAATCGGATCGTTATAGATAGAAAACACAAATGTTAAATATTAAATTTTGAAGGTTTGCGTGTTAAACGTTAATAAAAAATTCGTGGGTCTAGAATATCAAGGTTGTAACTGTAAAAAAGTAATATAGCGAGGTAACTGTTTGAAAAATAGGCAGTTAGAACAGAATTTCAAATTTTCCACATCTTCACGGGATCAAAATTCTATCTGCGCATATTTAGAAAAAACTCGATACGACATAGAAAATATTTTTTTTATTAATACTTGAAAATATTTTTTTACATTAATAATAATAATAATAATAATAATAATAATAATAATAATAATAATAATAATAATAATAATAATAATAATAATAAAGCAAATTAAAAAATATGTATCTCCATTTAAAAAAAAATCTAATTTAATTTTAATATTGTTTCAAAGCGTTCCACTTCTCGACGATAATTTCTGAACCTCTTTTTAGCTTCTTTTGTTCAGGAAATTCGTCTTTTAAAAGTTTTTCTATCTGTACTATGTTGCAGATAGAACTTCGTCCCTACGCGTTTGACCGAGCGTTTTACTTAATTTTTGGCAAATAGATCTTTGTTTCTATACTATTTCGAAAACGGAGAACAATATCTAAAAATGAATATCGGAAACATATGGCTGATAGAACCTAGCCGTACAAAAATCTCATTTTACCAAAAACTTGCAGTTACAACCTTGTTATTCTAGACCCGCGAATTATTAACATAAACGTACTGAGCCTGTAAATTGTGGTTATGTAAAATCCACAATGTATTTCTTAAAATAGTTTGTATTCCTCCATTATCTACGAGTATAATCCATAAGATTAAGCTTGTGGTCATATATTAATATAAATGTCAACTTTTAAAATAATCTTAGGCCCATTATTTTCATTTCTGTAAACTTAATGTTTATCACGCACTGTTTGTTGTATAAAATGGAAAAATGCAAGTAATAGTTGCTTGCTTAATAAGTGAGAGAAATTTTAATAAAAATAGCTAGCACGAGCTTAGGAATTTGCGTTTAAAAATTACTGCAACCAAAATTTCATTTCAACAAATGTCAAGCTCTCAACAGCACGCACTCCAGCTCAAATTCATACGGAATGTTTCACCATTACATGTGACATAGAAATATGCGCCCCATCACTGAGACACACCGTTCCGGGAGTGTTGAAAGCTCGCTCTACCCTTGTGTAGCACCACTCTCTTGTTGTCGCTAGCGTCGGATGGCTACAAAGCCTTTCAAGTCCAGTTTCAGTGGTGCAGTAGACAGCTTTTATTACACCAGTTGGCTGAGACGAGACGCGTTGCGATTCTCTCTTGTTTTATTTAAAAACGGAATGTCGGATGTCTCGTGACTGACGACTGCCGAAATTCTACACATGGCACCAGGGCAGACCTGGGTTTACATATTTCACATCTTTATTCGGCTGCATTTCGGATTTTTTAAAAGTTTCTTTGTTTTGTGCAGATCTTGTTATTTTGTACTTTCCGAAGGAGTCAAAATGTGCTTCCTAAAATTAGAATTGAATTCATCTAAAAACAAGAAGATTCCAATCTGATGACCTCACTAATAACGTTTACATTATTCATCAATAACATATTTATATTTATAATTACAAAATTTCAAACACTTCTTTGAAATACATACATACGAGTATAAATGTATTCGTATTATGACAAAAGTAGAATTGGTCTTTCAATTTTTTTTTATGTTATTTTAAAAATAGATATTCTCTAGTTTTTTTTTACCTCTCTCTAAGAGAGGTATTGGATTCATGCTAAAATTCACATATCCAGATTTTATTGAATAAGCACGATTTAAGGTCCCTAGAATCCGATTATAACATTTTTAAAATGATGTCTGTGTGTGTGTGTGTGTGTGTGTGTGTGTGTGTGTGTGTGTGTGTGTGTGTGTGTGTGTGTGTGGATGTATATATATATATATATATGTGTGTGTGTGTATGTATGTATGGATGTTGGAGGGACGATTCCTAAAAAACTATAAGACTTAAAAAATATTTAACTGCATTTTCTTCAATCTGACATTCCTGGGAAGAGCTGAAAAGGTTTTGGTAACAATTGAACAACCGGAAGTAGTAGTTTCTTATAAAAATTCTTCTAAATATAATTTTTTGTGAGTTTTTTTTTATTAAATATTGAAGAACATAAAATTCTCCATCTAATACACTTAAAAATTTTATTATATCTTGTATAGATTTAGAGATAAAGACACTATAATTTATAGAGTAAACTAAATCGCAGAGGCCAAGGCACTAAGGAAACCAGTTGACAAATTCCAATGTTTATAACATGACACATGTCATTGTCAAATATCAACAGATTTAGTGACATTCTGATAGCTTTTTCTGGGAAGTATATTTACCTTTTCTTATTATTTTATTAATTAAATATTTGAAATTATAGGTAAAATTGTGGTAAAATGCATATATCCATCACAAATACCGCCAATCTGATTAGTGAATTGGAAGAATCTCTGACATTTAGAAATACGTATTTAGTTTTGAAATTTATTGTTAAGGTTAAGGGGTTTTTCTTTAGTTATTTAGAAACTTCCTCATACAATGAAAAATAGATATAATTAGAATTATATGTGTGCAGAAGACATGTTAAATACAATAAAAACAATATTTGAGTAAAGTTCTGTAATTTTTTGTTATAATATGGAAATGGCGAGAGGTCTTGTGCTGGCCACAACGGATTTTTTTATTTCTTGAAATTTATGCAATGTATATAATAAATTTTAAAATCGTAATACATTAATAATTATATAACCGTTAAAAATTAAAATCTGGTATGTGCATTATTTAAAACATATCTTTACATTTACACAAAAGCCTGCACTTTGTTCATAGAATGGAAATAATAAAATTATCTTAGCTGTATTAAATGTTACTCGAAATCACAGCATTTATGCATACTTAAAAATCGAATCTGAATTTTGTTGTCGATTTTGAGTGCAAGAGGTTTGTGTTTTTTTTTTCGAATTTTTGTACGTTGTTTGTAAAACTGAATGTTTAAACGAATGCAGGTCGCATTTACATATGTGTTCATGAATTTATGTTTAAGAATCTGTAAGATCTTCCTTACACCGAAGGAGGATATGTTATACGCTCAAACACTGAAATCGCTCAGTTAGCGAAATAAACAGCCACACTGGGGAAGTTTAGCATGGTAAAAACTCTACATAACATACAAATATAACACAAATGACTGCTGAAATTGAAATTAAAAATTAAAATTATTGCTCCATTTATTTATAATTAATATTTTTTGGATAAACAGTAAGTACGTCACATGTTAATTATGCGCAAACTCAGGCAGAACGGTGAAATCGAACCACTTGAACGTAGGTCGCAACAATACCTCAGTCTCAAGTCTCAAGTGACTGGTAACCGCAACCGCGTGCGTCAGTGTATAAGTTGACATACGTTGCGCGAAACCCCTACCGACGTTATCATAGCTTAAAATCGGCTGCTCCGGATAATCTGGACATTTTTGAAAAAAATAAAACATGTTACATCAATTTTCAAGTCATTTCCCATGGAATAAAAAAATCGCTAAACTTCCCCACGACCAAATACCGAAATTCGCGTTGTGGTCGTGTTTTATAGGAATTGCTAGGTAGGTTACGTTGCAGTTTGTATTTTTTTTTTAAATAAAAAAATACAAACTACAACGTAATGTAACTGACAACTCATAATTGGTAAACAGTGGTTGTTAGGTTGATCAGATTTCAGTAGTTGATATAGTTCGTCACCGTCCACAACGCGTTGTGACTGTTTTTTTCGCTCACTGAGCAATTTCAGTGTTTGAGCGTAACATAGACACACACCGAAACATTGGTTTTGTAACGTGTAAGAATAAATGCTGCATGATTGAGATTTTGAGTATTTGTTTAATACCTAACGTAATCTACACCATAGTCTAGTAATTTATCCACATTTAGCTGAATTTAGTTATGTAAGATTAGTACTGTAATCTAATCTGTTGCATTACTTACTTACTAGTTTATAAAAAAAAGCTTGAAAATTATAGTACTCAAAGATATAACTTTTTCAGGTAAGAAATCATGATATATGACATATAAGTGCGCAGTGAACTCAAAAACTATAAATTTTTATAGATAACGTCTTTTCCTTTATCCTCCAAGCCCTCGATTAATATACAGCGTATTACTCTCAAGTATGATCGTATACACTTGCCATGAAAAATAACTTGGTCATAAATTAAATATTTTAGCAGATGTTGTAAAACTATAAGAGCCGTTTGACATACTGCATTAAATCATTTTTCAGTGGTGTTAATACCGTTCTTGGAAAAGATAGATAATAATTTTAAAAAAGTTTGATTTACTATGTTAATGTATTACAAATTTCAAGAAATTTTTTGTTTTTCAATATTTGGAAGAAACACTTTCGCAGTTAAATGTTTGCTTTACACAATCTTTTCAAAACTTCATTATCTTTTTCGAGCCTTCGTCCGGCATAGCTTGTTTTACATATCTCGAAATCGTCCAGAAACACTTATTTTCTGGCCTAGGCCAGAAACAGATTGCGAATTTTATGACTAAATTGGTATTATTCTAAGTTGGTATTATTCTGGTGAAATGTTAACTTGTAAATATTTTCAAAATATTACACAAATATTATACTCGTATTATACGATTACACATTAATTGTTGTAAAATATCATCACATTCGTTTTGAATACAATCCGAAAATGTATTATCAAATTTTAACCTATAATGCGGATTATTGGACTAAAAGGTCACTAAATTATTTCAATATAACAAATGAATTGTTGATAAAACCATGTAAATCGAAAATGTTGCCAACAAAAATTTTATAGTATATAAAATTTGAAGTAGTAATAATATTTCTTTAATAAATTAAAAATGTCGTCGGCACAAAAAATCTTGTGTATGACACACCCAGGAACTGTTTTGCGAGATCTCGTCAAAATAAACTTGCTCTCGCAAATGTTCAGTTTTTGGCCTAGTGATACAAATAACTATTTGGGGTACTGTATTGTTGTAAAATATGTTAATTAGTACTCATATATTAGAGAAAAGTTTTACGCATGTAAATTTCAACTTCTATGGTTAATTATATCCCATATGTAAACCTAATCCTGCACCAGGATCATATAATGCCCAGAGATAATATGATTCATAGCCAGGAAAATGCAAATAAAAGTGACAATTTTGTTATTCATTCTTATGTTAATGACTCATGTTGATGCTTCATGTTTGTGGAAATTTTTACCTTTATATATTTTTGTTTCACGATACATTTCTAAGAAAATGTTTATTCAATTCCCGTTTTTATGTTATTGAATTCTGATAACAATATTGACATTGATATCGTTCTGTGAAATGAATTGAGTGATGAGGAAAATATTTAATCAATTTGAGATAAGACGTTCACAGCAAAAATACAATAAGTAAATATCACACCAGTTTATTTTGTCACGTCAGACTTTACTTAGCAATAATTCAAGGGTTATGAAAGATATTCTCATTAAAAACTTAAACAATTTAAAAAAATTAATTTATAAACTTATTAAATAATTTATTGATAATTTATGTTTTGAAATGTTTATATTATTTAAAAAAAGTATTGGTGACATTGTCCGATGAAAATATAATTACAAATACCAGTGGTGTGTTGGAGCCCGAATATCGTTCTTGAACTTCTTGTGAATGCGAGAATGAGTTCCGTAACTTATTCTGAAATAAAATAAAAGTGTAAATTAAAATTTTAAGGTCAATTTAACTTTTATATATTGCGAATTTTTATACGAAGTTTATTAAACTGAATATAAACAAATATATTAGTGTATATAAGTTTATATAAGTTTTTTTTTAATATGGGGTCCCATGGCCGTGTGCCTGAGTGTCTGGTCGCGAACCTAGGGGAACCGGGTTCGATCCCGACTGACGCCAAATATTTCCAATTTTAAATAGCACAAAAGAGACCCCTGTGGTGCACTCTATACGCCAGCTATGAGTGCCCGTGAGATGACGCCTGGTAAGCGCCCACACGGTAAAATATATCGTCATCATTACCGATGTCTACATGTGTTGTAGATACTGGCACACCCAGAAATGGGTAATATGCCGTGATGATATATATATATATATATTTTATATAAGTTTATGAGTATGATGGTGTAATATTTTACTAATCTCGATGAAGGTATACAGTGTGTATCAAGATAATGGAACATTGCATTTTATTCGTGTATGTGAAAAGATACAGAAAAAAGTGATTAAGATATTTTGTAAGGCATAGAGGGGGACACATTTTAGCATAAACTTTATTATCTTAAATCCAGTGGTACTCAAACTATAGGGCAATATTATATTTTTTTAAATGGCATTGTATATATTTTATTAACTCATTAATAAAGAGAATTTTGTTCTGAATTCAACGATATAATAATATCATACCCTTACATTGCGAAAAATTTGATAAAAATTAATTCAAAGTTAATATTTCATTTCTACTTTATCTAAGTAATCTGAGCAAACATTCAATCAATAAAACAAAATAATATTTATTTTAGTTTTATTACATTCATGTAAGCTACGATTTTGGCAATAAATTCAACTTTTAAAATAATTTTTTTGTTTTATTGATTGAATGTTTGCTCAGATTACTTAGATACAGTAGAAATGAAATACTGACTTTGAATTAATTTTTATAAATTTTTTCGCAATGTAAGGGTATGGATATTATGATATCGTTGAATTCAGAACAAAATTCTCTATTTAATGAGTTAATAAAATATATATAATGCCATTTAAAAAAAAAATATTATTGCCCTATAGTTTGAGTACCACTGGATTTATGAGAATAAAGTTTATGCTAAAATGTGTCCCCCTCTATCCCTTACAAAATATCCTAATCACTTTTTTCTGTATCTTTTCACATACACGAATAAACGGCACTGTTCCATTATCTTGATACACCCTGTATAAGTGTATACCGAAACGTCGGTTGTGTTGTTGTGTAAGAACAAAATGCCATATAGCTGCGATTTCCAGTAGGTAGATGTTAACCTAAATCAACATTTGGGTAAATTAGTGATGCCGCGATATCTCGCATTTTCGAGATCTCTTCTTGAATTTCTCTAATTTTCGAGACGAGACGAGAGTAATGTCCGCGAGACGAGAGTAGAAATTCGAAAACTCTAATGTATTATTTTTTTTTATGTTACGTAAATATATCTGATTAAAATATTCGAAACAAATATTTGTTTGTCGGTATAAATAAATATTGTTGTTGCCTCTTCATTTACCTTCATATTTATGTATTTATTAATTTTAGATTTATTGGGTTTTAGTAAAAAGAAAATGCACAAAAGTGACATCTATGATTATATGCTCTTCACGCTAGCTCTAAGTGCCCGCACTATACAGTGTGTCCCATTTAGAGGTGCCACAATTGGGATCTCGAGAACTATAAGAGATACGATGTCGGTTAAATGGAACTTTTTATGCGCCATTGGGAGGCCATCTCAGATGTGCTTTTGTTTTTCCAAAAATTCTCATAGGGCACTAGATAATGGCGAAAAACTGAATATTGTTGATTTTTTCTTTTTCAAATAACTTCTAAACTATTAGTAATTGAGAAAAACGTTTCAAATACAAAAGATAGATATTTTTATTAACTAACCAGTGGTGTACGAAATAAATTTTTATATCCGTAAATTTTCGAGATATAACACAAACTTATATTTTTTTAAATGGAACGCATATCTGATTTCAGTCTCAAAAAAATCATTATTTTTTTCTCTTTTCAATGATGTAAGGGTTATTATGTTTTATATTTGTTTTGCTCCTAAAATTTAATTTTTCTCTTTATTTTCCTGAACTTTCTTATTATTTCCTAAAAAAACATTATTATTTTTATTAATTATATTGTATTTGATCAAAATAATTTGTTTTATGCCTTTATTACTTAATATTTTCATTCTAGACTTATAATTACTAATTACACTATAATGTGCCAAGGGCGACCAGATACAAAATATTATAAAAATTAGTTTGATACGAGTTTTAAGCAAATTTTTCTAACGAAATAAATTATTTAAATACAAGTAGTATTTCTAAATAGAAATCTACCAATATTTTCAAAATAATTATAAATTTAATACAAAATAAGGAAAAAATTATAATTTTGAAGGCAAAACAAATACAAAACATAATAACCCTTACATCGTTAAAAAGAGAAAAAAATAATGATTTTTTTGAGACTAAAATCAGATATGGGTTCCATTTAAAAAAATATAAGTTTGTGTTATATCTCAAAAAATTCCCGATATAAAAATTTATTTCGTACGCCACTGGTTAGTTAATAAAAATATCTATCTTTTGTATTTGAAACGTTTTTCTCAATTACTAATAGTTTAGAAGTTATTTGAAAAAGAAAAAATCAACAATATTCAGTTTTTCGCCATTATCTAGTGCCCTATGAGAATTTTTGGAAAAACAAAAGCACATCTGAGATGGCCTCCCAAAGGCGCACAAAAAGTTCCATTTAACCGACATCGTATCTCTTATAGTTCTCGAGATCCCAATGGTGGCACCTCTAAATGGGACACACTGTATACGAATATATAATCATAATTTCCAATATTCGCGTACAAAGCAAATTGCTACACCCAACAACGGGTAATAAAGCCATGATATTATAGAGTACCTATTTTGTACCTACCAGTCAAATAACGGACTTAGTAAAATAATGTTTTAATCAGTGGAATACGTTTATTATATTCGTGTTGTTTGTAATGTTAATTTATTTACTATTTCTAATTATAAATTCGAGAAATTCAAGACTTATGAGTCGAGATCGAGAGAAAGTAAGGAAAAATATGACGAGATGAGATGTAGAGAAATCCCGTCTCGAAAAAGCGAGGCGAGGCGAGAGTGGATTGTTTCTCGCCATTTCTCGTTTCGGGGCATCACTCGGTAAACCTTATTTTAATTATTTAAATTTTAAAGAAAATTGTATTTTTTTTTCAAAATTCTTTCAGAAAATTTGTAGGTTATTGTATTATTGAATTAATGAACATAGTACTTTAAATGTAATAGTCCGAAAATTTCCTCTTCAAATATTCTTTTCTTGATTTTTCTTGTGCTAAAGAAATCCTGTTTTTAAGTATATACTATAAAATTATCAGAAAAGTAATTTATAAACAAAAAAATTACAGGAAATTTTCATTCATTAAATAAAACTGTTAAACTAATTTTAATTAAATCAAAATTTTGCGGACATCCGATAATACCGTTACAGATCTCACTTTAAAAAGATTTTCCTTAAAAATTTCGCGATAAAATAAATACTGTAACAAATATTTTTTGAACTTTTGTGAACTATATTTAATACAGTGTTGTCATATAACAATTTTCGGTTTATTTCCCATGACTTATTAATTAATTAATTTGTATTCTCCGTATTTGTGTGTATTAGTGACAATGTTTCTTGTATTTTATATGAATGGACTTATTGAGTCACCGATATTGTTTTATTGAAGTTATCATAGAACTTGAACCCACGACCTCTAGCGTATATGAGTCACAGCCATCTTTGTGCATTCTATGTTGAGAAGAAATCTCATATAAGGTTGACCTTTAGAAACTGAGTTTCTTTCTGTTGACATTTTTGTTCATTTTTCCAAGTTTTCAAGTTGTTTTCATGCAGCCGATCATAAATTACCCGATTTTGAGACAGCCATCGTTTATTTGGTAATAGTATTAAAGAAAAAAATCTCCAAATCTATCTTTCCATCTTCCATATTTCATTATCCCTCCAATTCATCTTGTGCTCCAGATTCAGTTCCAGGCCTCCGGTCCCAGTTGTTCTGGAGCACCTTTCGGTCACGCAAAGTGTAATTGCTTGGGTCTCGAAAATAAGATGATAAAAAAGAACTATTAGCCTGGTATCATAAATCACCCGCAGCAAATCAATCGGAGATCCGAGATCGGAACTGGTTCGCAAGATACTGAAGTGACTCGTGCGTGCGGAAGACATGCAAAGGAGTGAGTGAGAGAATCAGACTCCTTCTAAGGGAGATAAAGACAGAATGATGAGAGTGACGGACTTAGGAGAAGAGTAAATTTGTGGCAAATAAACACTGAGTGTATTGCAAATCAAATAAAAAGAATAAATATAATCTCAAACCTTGTGATTTTTATCACTTTTCTTCCCATACTTGTTTTATTTCTCATTCTGCTATATTTTTGCGTGTATCAAAATATACCTCAACATTTGCACGCTAGGCCTTTATACGATAAAATATTTTTACGACTGGAAATTTAACTTTCTTTATACGTTAAGGTTTTGTACGACTGGGTAATTATTACGACATACATTTTTCATTACTCAGTGATTTACATAGAATCAAACAAAATATAAAATGAAAGATGTTTTTGTTTTTATGTACAGGTTTAAATGCAAATGTGTATTCACCAAAGGAACTAATAACTATATCTGCCAAGAATTTAATATTCTTTACTCTACATAAATATTTCATTTTGTATATTGTGTACAAAATTATCCACAAGTCGAGCAAATTTTCGGCAGTTTCGAGTATTTTAGGCATGGTATATTTGGAAAAGTTTAAGTATCATTTTTAACTATTTTTCTTGCAAAAATGTATTATATAATGTACACAGTCGTAATTCTTGACGTATAAACAAATGTTTGGTTGTAAGTTGATGTACAAAATTTCTTATTTGCCAGAATAGAATTTCTTTGTTTTTTGAAAATTTATTTAAAAAAATTAAAGTCAATAATGAAACAATAAAGTAATAACGTAAATATTTATGTTTTTAATAGTTTTAATTATACGATTTCATCGTCAGTGAAATTCCTACGTCTGTCAAATATTATAATATATATGTTAGTAAGATTATTTCCACAAGTATGTTGTGATGCAGTGGCGTAGCTAACGATAGGCAAGACTAGGCAATGCTTAAGGGCACAAACGTTTTAAGGGCCATTACATTTTGATTTTTGAATATTAGAAAAGTAGTAATAAATTAATAAATTTGTTGCAGAATCCATGTTTGATATTTTACAAGTACACGTACGCTCAACAAAAGCACGCAAACGACCGCTCTGATTATGTATTTAATAAATCCATTTATTATTGCGAATGTAACATAATTAGTATTTTTCTTCTTTTTGTTTATTATTAAAATAGTCTTGAATTGCTTAAAAACAAAACCCGCTTGCACGTTGCACCGTTGCCGCTTAAATTTTATTTTCGCAATTGTCGCTCGTGAGCGTTGGTTTATACGAGTAATTCATTAACCAACCCTTTATATTATTTTTTGTAAAGTATTTTCTTTTTTCTAAAGCTAATATTTTATTTTTGTAATGGCTGCAAAACTTCTTGACTGGAAAGGTGATATCCAGCAATTTCTTCCTTCCATTTATTTTTATAGTTGATTTTTTTTAAAATCATAATTCATAGAAATATCGAAAGTTCTTTATAAGTGTTTTAAATTATTGTATTCTTCATAGAACTATTTAAATATAAATTTGAGAATAATTATCTCCATTGGGTTGGAGAATTTTTTGTAAATTTATTGACGTAGTACGACTTTTTTAGATGTTGCGCTCTTAATGAAATGCAGCCAACCACAAATCATGCAATGCCAACTTATTAATCAGACGGGAAGTCATAAAATGAATCAAGGAATTTTACGTTTTGCAACAGGAAATGGTATAATTTCTTTCATTGCATTAAAAACTATTCTAATATATCGGTTAATCAGCTAAAATGACAATAAAATGCATGAAGGTTTTTCTTATAGGTAATACCTAACGTATTTGGACCTCCACTATAACGGTAGTAGGAGATATGCATACATAGTTTGGTGAACTTAAATAGTTAACATAAAACATTAACGAAAGTGTAATCTTTGTAAAAGGTAGGACGTAGGAAAGTTCACACTGGTAAAATAAGAAAACTCATTTAATTTTCAGTCTCACTGTCATACAATTATTTTCTCACTTCTTTTAATTGAATTTTGAATAAAATTGTCTTGAGCGAAAAGTTTTAAATGGAACAATATGAAACGCAATTTCGTAATGCAATTACGAGGGTTGAAGGTTCATTTCAAAATCATATTAGCAACAATTAATGCAAGTACTAAAATGTCGTTTGAAGTTCTTGACCTTGGTAACAAGTAAAAATTACAGGTTCGTGCTTGAGGTTCTGGGAATAGAGATAAAGTTATCGCTATGCGAATAAGAGCACCTATCTCTCATCAACTTAATAAACTGTGCTTGAGACAAGTTGATAATCTCGTAACGTAATATTTTGGCGACACTGTGGCGTAGTTCCTATCCGTTCCAGTGAGTGGCGCTGCGCACCAAACGTGACGAATTAGAGGCCTTATTGTATTTTTCGTTGTCGTTTCGTAACCTCTGCTACTAAAGAGTGGCCTAATTTTTTCGTGAAGTGCTAGTTGAACCCTCTTCCCTCGCGACAGCTAAAAAGTCTTTCACAAAAAATATAAAATGGAATTCTTTTGTGCCGTGCTTCCTACACTGTCCTAATACCGGTTTTTGTGATGTAATATTAGCTTTTTCGTTTTCCAAGACAACTTTGTGTTAAACTGCAAGATGTGTTTTCTCGCGTTTTGTTTGAATGACTGTAAACTCATTTTTGTTTGTTTTTACTATTTTATTTAGAGTGCAATTAATTGGACAGTTACAAATACCTACTCAAAACTCATATTCTACGAATTTTTTGTCACTGTCACATTTCAATAAATTATATTTTATAATTTATAGCTTGTATTTTTTATCTAATAAATATGTTTCGTTCCGAACCAATTTTAATTTTTTGTACGAGTATAAAAAATAGTGCTAACTGTACAAAGTGTCCCAAAGTAATGCGTTCTTCATGGGAATGTCGAGAACTATAAAAGAATTTTACTGACTTTGATTTTTGTAAATAACTTTCATATGTAAAACAACACTGAATTTTGACTTGCACATATTTAATGCACTTTTTTTTCTCTTTTGTATGAAGCAACTAAAAAATATAATCTCTGAAAGACAAATAGGTAGGTACCTAATCCTCTTTTCAACTAATCTGCTATCTACAATAAAATCCATATAAAAATTCAAATTTTGATGGCATAACGCAAAATATAACAATGATAAAAGTATTAGAACATTACCCCTCGAAAGAAAATAAAAAAATGTCTAAGATTTGGAAACAAAAATTCAGTATTATTGAATACATTTTTTTGCCGATACATCTATGCATTTTTCTGGATAAACACATACATAATTAAAATGGCCGTCTAAAAAGCCAACTTTTGTCTAAGCTAACCGACTTCGTTTCTCTTATACATTTTGAGATGACCCTGACGTTACTGGGAATAAAAACGATAACGTAAATATACTGATGATTTACGTACATCTACACTGAAAAATTTTTGCTTTAATTATGAAAAAAATGCAGGTAAAATCAAAATATTTTGTATTCAACTTTGATCCAACAAAATTTTTATTTGTTTTGAAATTACTTCTGTTTTTGATCTTTCAAACGAAAGTAATTACTGTTAATTTAAATGTATTATATCATTAATTTTATTATATTGATTTGAAATTAAAAATGTTGGCACAAAAGTAAAATGTTTTGACACCAAAAATAATGCTTTTAAATGTAATATTTTTTATTCGTTTCAAATGCCGTAATTTTTAATTCAAAATATTGATTTTTTGAATCAAAAGTAAAATAATTAAAATAAAAACAGCGACGTAAAATATTTTAAAATAATAGTATATGACTTTCAAACTATTGAAAATATTATTTATTTTAAGTACGTGTACAATCAAATTGAAAGTAAACTTTCAGTTTAAAAGAATAAATTTATAAGTGAATATCACTTACATTAGAAATGATTGCAAAAAGATTTTAATTTGAAATTATCTAATTTTTTGAATTAAAATCTTTTTTCAAAAGTATATGGTCCCGAAAGTTTTTAATTTTACCTGCAATTTTTTTTAAAACTATAGCAAAATTTTTCATTTTTGCAGATTTTAGAAATGAAAACATACTATTTTGAAAATAAAGTAAAAATTTCTTTCAGTGTATTTAATAATTTGACAGTTTAAAAAACTTAGAAATTTGCAAGAAATCATTTTATCACATTCTGTTTGAAATAAAATTGCACGTACATATTTACTCGGATATAAATATTTATTCGTTTTCCTTTCTGTATAATTTAAAGTAAGATATGTAAAGAATTTCATGCTATAAATATGCCAATTATAATTTTAAAAATGTACGTTGAGAGCGCCAGATGTTATTCGTTAAAGGGCTTTAAAATTGAACAACATAATTCAAGTTAATTCCCTTGTTTAAAGTTTAGACCAACTCGTAATTATTCTGATCACCAGTTTCGTGCATTCTTTAATTAAACGAACCCCGCCTAGCAAAATAAACTACAACTACATAGAAGTTCAATACGCGAACAAGAGTATACTGTGCTGTGCTGCTCGAGTAGCGACATTAGCAATACGAAATGATTCCATTCTCGCGGCAGGGGGAAAAATAAAATTGGACATTTATTTGCAATACATTCACGCAAAAAGGAAAATCCTCACAATGCGTTTTCTTTCTTGTAGGCGCGCGAACAAAGAATCCAATTACAAAACAAATATGTTAACTTCGAAGGCGATGAAGAATAGATCTTGTAGGTGGAGGTGTGTCTGCCGCTTCCTGCTTTCTTCAGGGGGAGCTGATGTCGTGATCTAACTCAGTATTTTTTCTATACCTTGTAGAATTTGTACCTATTGTGTTGCGCCCATGATTTCAATGTTTTCTTAACATAGGTTCGTGCAACAAATTCATTTCCATGTCAGTGGAATATAAGTATTCTCTGATACCAAATACGTTGGACTAGATTTTTTTAAACTTGTCATTTTTTGCAGACCACTTCGGCTCGCGTTGTAAACTTCATTTTCGTGTGTAATAACACACATTACATGCTCATTGAATAATATACTATTTTGATATAACAAAGCACATATAATAATTATTTCGCGTGATGTAATATTACTGTAATGTAACTTGCGTGATTTGTTAAAGTGTAATATGTTTGAAGATATAGTTAATAGTTTTTTTGTTACTCACATGCTTACACATAAAGGATACAGGGTGTCTCAATAAGCTTGCTCACTATTGGTAACTTTTTTATTTGAAGAGATACGAGGTTGGTTAAATGAGCAAAATTGTGCTATTTTATATTAGAAAATTGGTCATGTAGACAAAATAAAAATTGTGTCAGCGGTTCTCAAAATATGGGACAATAAATATATTTTTTAAATAGAACCATATATTTTTTATTATGTTATTGGAAAGAGTATCTTTTTTTCTTTCCAATAAGGTAATGCTGTTTATATACAATTTTTTCAAATAAACGAGTTATTTACGATTAAAAATTTAAATTTTGTAAACTATTTTATTAGTTTTTTAGTCAAGTAAGCCATGGAAACAATTGATTCTTTGTTTTTTTGACGTTTAATAATTTCTCCCGTAAAGTTCTCTGTGTTTAATAATGTTTAATAACTTTACAAATGAAGAAAAGTTAGATATGATCGTACTATGTGGAACGTTATATCTAGACACCAGTTACGTCGAACGGTCGGCTCTCTTTCCAAAAGAGTTTAAATGTGCGAAAGAAATAATGGTTTTCAATTTGAATATTTTCTTTGATTTGTTACTACTGTAAAATAAATTAATAAAATAATAATTTTAAAAAAGGCAATTGTTTCCATAGTTTACTTGACCTAAACTAATAAAAGATAATTTTTATCTTTAAACGTAAATAACTCGTTTATTTGAAAAAATTGTACATATACAACATTACCTTATTGGAAAGAGAAAAAAAGACTCTTTCTAATAAGATAATAAAAAATATATAGTTCCATTTAAAAAATATATATTCTGTCTCAAATTTTGAGAACCGCTGACACAATTTTTATTTTGTCTACATGACCAATTTTCTAATATAAAATGGCACAATTTTGCTAATTTAACTAACCTCGTATCTCTTCAAATAAAAAAGTTACCAATAGTGAGCAAGCTTATTGAGACACCCTGTATATCATACAACCCGATTATTTCTATATATAAATTAGTGTCAGGTGTATTGCATTTATTTTTAATGTTAAAACTACTTAGATATTTTGCGGATAAAACTTTACGAGTTTAAATGGCAAAGAAACCTATCTGCATGTTTTGTTCTCAGACGCTATAAATGTCAAAGCGAAGTACAACAAGTTGTAGGTGTACTTAATGTCTATATTTAGTCCACTTTCCTCGCTTTATCGTTCCACAATTATCAAACAAGTTCTCCAAGTGCCACTATCAACTTGGAACTCCTCCTTTCGAGTTGTGGGGTGAGGGCGTAGCATAGTCGTGCGAGGGATGCTATGTAGATGAGCTGATGTACACGAGAAAACTCGCTCGGCAGCGTATAATCTCCATGCACGGTTCAAATAGGGTGACAGAATCCAATATATCGGAGCGATACGCTTTATTAATGCCATCATCGATACTCCCGCGCCCACGTGCCTATGGCTACCCGACGCCGACGAGACGTTGACATGACTTCACGTCATGCCCACGAAAATCAAATTTACCGAGTGTTCCATATTCCATCATCCAGCGGAACAAATATTGTTCTTATACAATGCTGAAACAGGAACGCTGTGTGTATACCTACCTATCTAAACGCATGATGGAAGAACTTTTCTGCAGGATATTCAGAAATGCAAAAGGTGTTTTGTTGATATTGGAAGTATAATGAGGCCATGTTTATACAGTGGAAACTATTTTACGTGATGTTAATATGAGGTAACCTTAATGTTTTATTAAGTATTTCTACTTATTTGTTGTTTTTGTTTTTGTATTAAATAAAAAATATTGATTTTAAAATAATATTACTCTACTCGTATTAATTAAGATTAAGGTACTATATTCCGTTTAAAAACTAAGAGAAGTAAATTAAAAATATCTCTAGAATGTTTCTAATTTGCTAGTTCTTGGCGTAGTTTCAGCCAAAAGCAAATAAATTTTTATCTACTTCCACTGTATATGATGGTATATTCGCATGCTGAACAGTGTGGATATGATAGTCATGTCCATTCTGGACTGGATATGAAAAATTTTAATGCATGAAATAAGTAGATTTTATACCTACTACACTGAATTTTGAACAAAAAAGTATTAAAGTAAAAATAATGTTCTAGTGTTTTTTTAAATTTAATTGGATGTAAATTTGACTTTTTTAACCTATTCTACTTAGTTTAAAAACGAGATATAATAAATTTTAGCATATTGACTAACTTAACTTGTTTAAACAGTAACTGCCTGGGAACAGCAGTAATGATGCATGGTGTCGCATTTGGATTCAAAATATTTTGGTGCGAATCTACCTAATAATATTGCAATGTTTTTAAGCCTGTTGGAATCATAAATTAAAACATAGTTCAAATGACAACAAAATTTTTAACGGAATAAAAGATGAATATAAAACTAAAATAGTTGAAAAATATTATCTATGGAAAATATTATATTAATTCAAATTATACTCAACTATTTATAGATTTTCATGGATACTATTTCATATTTATGTATAAGTATGAAGTAACACTAGTTTTCGCATTTAATTTAAAGTAGTTACTATTGGTGACTTTGTCCAGATATTTTATTTTTTATAGAATTTCTTATTTCATTGCCAATACGATAATAAGCAATGTTATTCATGTTTTAATCTAATCTGTTTTGCAGTCATCAGTCATCGGTCTGTATTACGAACGTACTATTATAATAATAGTGCTATTGTATAAAGCGTGCAATATTCTAATGATAATAATCGCCACTTTAAAAAGTGCTCTATAAAAGTGGGTTCGTAATACGGGCCAATAAATTTTCCATATAATTTTATCTATCACGCATTCTTTGTTAGAAAATTTCTTCTTTGTTACAATAAACGCTGCAAATAGAGAGTGCATATGAATAGCGTAATGTGCAATTATAATGTGAGTGTATAATTCCGTTAAAAAATAAAAAAAAGTTTGACTGCCTTTGGTTACATATGTGTAAACCGGTAAACCAAGCATAGACCATGAAATTGGGTTTAAATTCTACGCATTTTTGTACGAGTTTCCCACTTTTTCCATTCCCTTTCATTTTCCGATTCGCAATTCGTCCAATCGGTTGTTTTATCCTGCTCTGGGGCCAGATTCTTCAATGTTACAGTTTTCATATACCTGACTGTTGCCTCATGAAGCTAGCACAGAGTTTGAGAATTTTTGTTACGAATTCATATTCGAGTCGGTACAATTGGATTTCACAAAAATCCAATTGATTATTCAATGGCATTAATGGGAAACGCTAGCACTGAATAAGGTAAATATTTGCGGAATCCTGGATGTTTTGTAGCGCGTATGCTTTATTGCAACAGGCCTGTCACGTGCCGATATATTCGCGCATTTCACGCTTAACCAAGTGAATACGTATGAGTTATATTTTTTTACTTTTTTGTATTTGTTTGCGTATATTGAATGTGGTATTTCTTTTTTATTTTGGTGGTTCCTGCACTCATTGTTTCAACTCTTTCATAATAGCTGATATGTAATTGGATAATGATTTGTTATTTCAAAGACAGTTTTGACAATCTATTCATCAATATATCAATTATTGATGATCAGGGGAAGAATCGTGTTTCATTATATTTGTTTTCTACCACCAAGAATGATAATATCTCAATAAAACAATCAAATTGATAAATTTCAGAACATTCATAAATGTATATATTTTTTCCATTATTTATTATTCAATAAATTACTCTCATTATTTTATTAGATATTAAAATTTATTTGTCAAAAAATTAACTGGATCCACTTTGGCTTCGACCAGACGCAATATTGAATTATTGCCCAATACCAAAAGTACTGTGTAATTGATGTCTTATAAGATCCTATTGTAGATGACATTTATAACAACCGGCAGGATGCGTTTGAAATATAACACCGATATCTCCTAAATTGTAAATGCAAATTACATACAGTGATGATGAGGGAAATTTGTTTTCTATATTAGATACGGAACCTTTTTTTGCAGAAATCTTTATGTTCAATTATTCTTCCCTACATTGTTTCTTCACAGTATGTATTTTTAACGGTGTAGGCAGCCTAAGCCAATAGAGCGGTCACACGGCCGTGTTTCGTCCCTTTTATCATAGATTAAAGTTTTATGTACCCAAACCTACTTTGAGAAGTGTATTATATAGTAGTGAACACCGCATTAAAATCCGTATAGTAGTTCTCGAGATTAACGCCAACAAACAGACAGGCATATGCAAATTTTATGTTTTTATATCCTTAATTAAAGAGTAAACCCGATTTTGAACAAAAACTGTTTTCAAAACTACGTTCTCGATTTCATTTATTCATAAAATGTTATTTATTTTGTTTTCTTGTTCTATTTAAAAGTGGAGCGTATTTACAATGGATTTAGTGAAATATTTATAAATTTAGAATTCTAGAAATTAAAGATTTTTTCATTTATTGCAAAAATTATTATTTGTATTACTGTCCCACCTAATTTTATTGTATAACAAGACTTTTTTTGTTATTTTAAAACACATTATTTGTTGAATAACGTAGAAGTTACAAATCGTATTAATATTATGGCGTAAGTAGATCTATTATATTTCATATGTCAACTATAAATACGACAGATATTAAAATGTTCGCATTATAACTGTCCTATTATTCTTGTTCCTGATTAAAATCCCCGTTGGAATTTATTTTCATGTTTCAGCTGCATACAATACGAATATGCAAAAACTAAATAGTAGTAAATCGGATTTGAAATGAAGTAGATATTGTAGGAATGTTATTTTATTTAACCTTATTCTCGGTTATAGACGTACAATTTCAGAAGTTATATGGAAGCACTGAGAGAAACCTGGTTGGGTAACAGATGCTAAATGTCTTAAAATCTTTAATGAATACCATTGGGAACTTATTAAGAAGGGAACATAAATACTCTTCAATTACTTTTTCGTTTTGTATACTTGTAACCGCTTTTTGTTCTTTTATAAAAGCTTATTTATGAAATTAAATGCACATGTAAAGCATTATAAATATATAATAATACCGTGGCGAATTAACGTTGTTTAATAACACTAATAAATATGCAGTATCGTGGATTTGTTTTTCTGTTTCAATTAATCAGCTTTGTCATAATATACATTTTATAAACAAACATTTTTTGTTACAGGTACGTCGACTGCCGACTTTTTTAGCAAACGTAGAACGTGTATGTAAGTAATAATTATACAAACATATATTTTATGCATGAATATAAAAGATATATAAAAAAGTAATGTAGTAGTGAAGTAGTTGTGTTCTAATTTATTAAATTTTCTCAATTATTATTTAACTTGAATATAGAATAGAGATATATGATATAGACATACTCTATTATACTATAATCTCTTCTTTTCCCTTATAGTCGGGACTATTAAAGCTCATTGTATTTAGAGTTGGGCTAATTACTATAGAACTATTTATTGTCAGGAATATGTGGCGTTTATACATTCATTATTATAATGTAAATTTCACATTCCTTTTGACCTGTTATTGACGTCCTCTTCTTCATACGTACACGAGCTCGTCAGCATCGGACAGCTCCTCTAGGACGCGTTTCCCTAGCTGTTGTAAATACACATCGTCATTCTAATCATAACAATTACAACAGGCATGAATCATCATCTAATAACATAGACAGGAGGGGGGAAAGGTATTAGGCCCGTCCCAGACCTATTGTGAAAACTTAGCTTACGACCATAAGTAGGTCCCAGACCTATCATGGACCTCAGCCTCCCACTTATCCGTGTTTCACCACTAGGCACTCTAGCCACCGTGGAGCACACGACTCCATGGACCCAGGGTTGTCCCAGACAACCCTTCGGATAAGGAAATACACACGTTTGCGGCCACAAACAAATAATACAAATGTATACTTCACATATACCATGCATATCAAATACACAAACAGTGTATAAGTGCATCAATCAAGCATCTATTGATTTACACCCCATCGTCATACCTGTACAATAATTTGAATGACTGTGAGCCTAATAACTCACCTTTCATTCCAAGGGTTCGAGGGTCGAGCGTGGTTTATTTTTCTAGGAATATGTTTATGTTTTGGAAAGTCAAGTGTTTTCTGCCTGCATTCCAAAACAGCCTAAAAGTGAATCTTACAAATATATAAAAAAATTCGTGATATTCTTATATCCGGGAATAATTTTTTTGGTAAGATATGAAAGGTTCTTCCTGTTAATACATTGAGATTTATTCTGAATTTATGTAGTAGTTCTTGTTTTACAAATTCATAGTTAATCGATATACATTTAATGTACGGACGTGCCACATGGTATGGCCGACGACTCTATGAACAATTATTTATCAATCAAAGGCAAGCAGACAGAAAAATGTTCGTGTCTATTGATGGTCGTCTTTTAGAGAATTACGGCCATATTAAATTAAGAAAAAAAATGTGTTTAAATTCCTTGTATGATTGATTACGTTCCCCAACTATTGTCTCCTACCTTTCATGTATTATATATTACAAAAAACTCTACTTTTGTAAAAAAAAGACAGGCCAATATTTTTTTACAAAAATAAGGTATATTTGGAAGAAGTAATATTAATTTCTTTTACTTCATGTAATTACTAAAATAATATTAAATAATTACTTATTATTTTCAAATAAAATATGGCCAAGAAGAACGTCTGACCTCAAAACTTTATTGTGTTTGGTTGATTAACAAATTGTATCAATGTTTTCTTTTGTTACTCATGGCTGTTTTCGTTAATGTTTTCAAATGTCAAAATATGACAAAGTAATAACTAAAATATTTTACTGAATCTGCCCTCTTCGTTATCATGTATACTCGTACACTTACAGATATCTATTTAAGAAATATAAAAAAGACGAGTGTTATATTTTATTTCAATATAATACAATTTTTTATCTTATATACTCCATTAAAACCTACATTTAATTTTATTTAGCAATAAAGGAGGACGAGCATTTATTTATATTTTCATGGAGGTAAATAAATGGAACAGGTTGTGGTGATTTATTGGTTGGTGGAGTTTATGCTCGTCTCTCGCATCTATATGCACTCTGATTTCTATCTCCCCGTTGGCATAAATTACAGCAATGCATACAGTCTGTATTAGAATAACTTGAAAAACATTATATGAGTTGATAGCCAATATAATAAAAGATAATTAATTATGATCTGGAAATATAGATTGTAGATAAATTATTTTAATAATAAACCGTGCTTAAATTAATATAAAAAACGTAATCATATAGTTCTTTTGTTGGGAGGATACTATGAAAATTATTATTATTTTTTTTTTTTGCCGAAGAAGACCCTGTAGGTACCCACCAAATATTTACTTCTAAATATATCAAGTACGATTGTATTGCTTTTCTACTTCTAGTATTGTTTTAAAAAAATTATTATTGATAAATTCCAACGACTAGTTTTTAACCAATAATGTTGCAAAACACTTGAAAATTCAACCAATGGGAACAGTATTATACTGATAAAGCCTCGTTACCCCGATAATTTTCCGCTACCAAGTAAATAAATAGTTGTTATTGTTTATAACTGTCAGTATGGCAATTAATATGTCCAGTTTCATTTTGCGTTGTCTTTGGAATTTATCTCACCAAATACCACACGACCTCTCAGATTTTCTCAGATAAACTTTTATTTTTAAGCACTCATTTTTTTTTTTTTGCTTTTAAGCAAAATCACTCAAGCAAACTGCCATTAGGTAAAACCCCTCCTCCTTCGGAGTCGGGATTTACCATGCAGTTTGCTTTCGTATTTGTTGCTAAGCAAAAAAATTCGTGCAAAATAAAAATTTATCGATAAAATCAGGAGGTCTTGTGATATTACTTCTGATAATTTTCCCTATACGAAATTTTAAAAATAGAACTGTCTCTTCAGTAACTGTGTTTCGCGAAGTAGACTTATGTACAACTATAAATTGTTATGTTCGTTTACCACTCTCTTTGGGTGTAACCTTCTTTCGAAGACAAATTATTCGGAAAACGCTATAACATGTTCGCAATAAATCAAGGAAAGATTTATTCTAATTCCTTAGGAGCTATCAGTATAACACCCTAGGGCAGACGTACGTATTGTACTCACGCGTTTAAGGGTAGAGAACTGAACTCCTTTCACCATTCCACGTGTGCGTGTGGGCGTGCATGTGAAACACGTGTCAACACATCGGTTTAATCCTTAGCTTGTTTCGCTGCAAGCAAACTACTGTGCGAGGTTGGTAACACTGCCAGTAATAGCACTATGCCAGGATTATATGTACAGGGATGTTGCAGGATAGTGGCAGGTTTAAAATAGATCAGTTTAAGCCGTATTGATACTCTGACATATGTTCAATAATGGCTTGAGCTTCGGTCGTTTGTGTCTGACCGATTCATATGTACGAAAAATGATTACCTAATGAGGTCATGCCAAAAAAAAAAAATGTTGCTAATAATTTTATAAAATTAGATTCTATGACACTTATTATCCATTTTGCAACATAAAACATCCCAAAATATTTCATTCATAATTTACTTAAAAGATATTCTCGCTACGATATTCTGCGACGTCATGTATCGGCTACTCACACAACGACACTAGTCACGTACATGAAGGTCACAAACTTCAAACGCGAAGTTAAACTCCAGATCAGAGTAAACCACGGAGTAAACTAACCAAATATTTATGAAGCTGTCAGAGGAAATGTGCGCTCTATTCAGTCTTTTTTGTTTCATAAAGATTTAATTATTTCATTAGAGAAATACTATTTGTAATTGAAGGTTTATGTACTTAATATATAATTTAATACATAAAAGTGCAATAATTGTATATTTATATTCAGATAAAACATGGTGAAGAAGAACTGGGCAGTTCCAAATTGTGGAAACAATTCATTAAAAAACCCAAAAAAACTATTTATAAACAATCTTAATTTACATTTTGTCCGCCAGGGTGAACTGGAATCGTTCAGATACATGACGTATGCGCTCACGTGATCTCATTGAGATTTGAAATTGACCCCTATTTTAAAAAAATTATATCTACAAAATAATGCACACAAATGGCGTGAAAATATTATTTACATATACTGTGACCGGTAGACATCCAGGAAAAAAATAAAACAGAAAATGTGGCATGACCCCATTTACCTTTAGATATTTTTCTGCGTCAAGTGTTTGGATACTGGTTTTGAAAAGATGTAACTAGTTAATTTAGCCTAACTTCACGTCGGATAGTTCCATATCTTGACCAGATTAGGCAGATCGATAGATGAATGTAATGTACCTACTATTTCACTTATAACAGATGTAAATAAACACCACTAAGTAACTGTACAATTCAAGGAGAAATCAGCACAAACATTGCAATATATTTTCATATTTCATATTATGGGCATACATAAAGTATCAACGGTAACTTTAAAAGTTTCATGTTCTGTTCCATAAAATTTGTTTAAAGTTGACGGCCAAAGTATTTTTTCGTCATTTACTAATGTTTACATGGGAGTGATTTAAAAAGTAACAATAAATTCAATGTTATCTTTTCGTCAACTTTTTTATTTATCAGAAAAAATGTTTTTAGTTGTTTCGTCAACGCTTAGTAATTTCTTTTCGGTTATATTCAACATTCTTTGATCAGTTTTGAAGGCTTCGCTCTGTATGACTTCATAATCAGATGTTTGGTGATGCTCTTCTTTGGTGGAGCTCAGAGCTCTTCCTCCATGAAGTATTATTTTTTATTTATATAAAAGTCCCTTTTACCAGAAATTTTGCAACTAAATAGGAAACTGAGCTGATTGTTATTATTGCTTTAAAATGCTTATTTCATTCTAAAATAACTTCAGTTTGAATTTTAACAGACTAGATTCACTACTCAACAGTATTAACATGTTACCGTAAAACTTAATGCCATGACAGTTAAATGGCGTAATTCAAGCTCGAGGAAGACATACTGCAATTAGCAATTACCAGGAGCTCCATTAAAATGAAACCATCATTCTTTTGTACAATTTAGAAAAAAAATTATTTGAATTGTTTCTGTTACTTTTATAAATAAATTTATATTTGAGTTAATTTGTGCATTGCGTATGTATTTTAGAGTGAAATAAGCATCTGAAACCATTGGTAACTAAAAGCAATCAGCTCAGTTCCCTATTTAGTTGTAAAATATTCGGTTAAGGACTTTCATAAAAAAATTCAAAGTGGCTCATTTTTTTTGGCGGTCAGTGTATAATTCTTTTATAAAATTAGGTACCTAATATGTTATAAAGATCTAAGTTTAAAAAAGTTTCTACAGTTTTTTGGAGTCTGTACCGAGGCTGTCGTAATAATTTGGCAGAAGATAGTTTGATAAGAGTGGATATCTTCATCTTTGGGCAACTCAGTTTTAAAATTATCCCGTTAGATTGAGTAGAAAGTAGAATAAAGAAAAATAAACACATTTTTAACTCTACTCAGGTCGTTCAATTCACACCCTGTTACGTAACGCACAAAGTTACGCATAATGTGTTATATAACAAAAAATGCTATTCAGCTAGTGAGAGGTAAAACTGACCAATAATTTGATGTGCATTTGGTCATTTAGTTAATATTGTGTTTTGTTTGTGTATTTTCGCATTATTATTCGTTTGCCCTGCACTTATATATTTTCCAAAACTAAATTATTAGCTGTTGTTAGTGGAATTTTCAATTCAAATTCATCATTATAAATTTAAATTTTAGTTCGGTGTGTCCACATTCCCTACACTGTAAAATTATTTCCAGTAAATAAACATTTTGTGTGCTCATTATCAAACCATGAAATTCAATAAAATTTGTAGAATGAGGCATGCGGATTTTAGTTGAATTTGCTTTATTCTGTTTCAATTTAGTTGCCGCTAATGTTTTCATTACCGAATTTAATATGTGAGTACCTATTATTTATTGTACTCGTTGTTAGCCTTCGGGAGCCCAATGTATAAATTTTCAAATCATTTACTTTCTAAATGTATACATAAATTACCACATTACTAATTCATGTTTATCAAATATTGCATATGTGCATATGAATTACGCCATTGATGTTTTTTTTTATATGTGTTTATGGCTTTTCTTGTGCAATAAAAATACGATTAGCTCGATGTAAGATAATACAACATAAATCAATTTAAGTTAAGACAAGTTAAGACTTGCCAAGTGTACCAATAATTGTGATCCATTTTTATGGATAGACGATGGGAAATTGACCAGTACCTACTCGCCAAAGATAAATAATACAAGTAAACCTCTCACACTACATACAAAGTATTCACAAATATTGGCCAAGTACACCAGTTCATGCTAAATTTGTAAATTTATTTTCATTTTATTTATAATATCCCTTTATTTCAAATTGGGTTCAAAATGAATATGAATTTTTATTTAAAGGTATTCAATTTTGTTTTTTACCTCCTGCTATCGTAGGTAGGGGAGGTATAGGGATCGTACTAAAAATCGCATATAGATTTTAGTGAATAAGCACGTTTTGATGTCCCCAGAATCCGATTTTAACATTTTTACAATGATGTCTGTGGGTATGTATGTGCATGTGAATAGTATGTGTGTATCCTATGTACACGATTACACAAATACCATCAATCAGAAAATTTTGAAATTTTGTATACCCATTTTATACTAATGTGGGAAGATCTCATTAGTTTTTAGTGTATATTGGATAACTGGAAGTATCACTTGTACAAGCTTTTAACAGTTGAATAAAATTTTTCAGCAGCTTTTACTAATAAAAATTGAATATAATAGTACAGTCGTCAATTCTACGATAATGGCATTTAGTAAATAACTTTAAATAACTTTAAGGATAAATTTATAAAATAATTTATTTTTATATATCATCTTGCCTATGCGTCAAACAAAAACAATATTTTAATAACAATTTTAACATATTTAAACAAATCTCACTGTTAGGAAGCAATTACATTAAAATTAATAATGAAACCATGTTAAGGAGAATGTAGTAGTCAAGTATTTGATTCTAATGAAATTAAGGTTTGTAAAAATAATATATTTTCCATATGATCCAAAGCTTCACAAATTTGGTATTTAAAACTCTTGTATAATTTGAAACATGTTAGATTTTGTCTATATATGATAAACCGACTTAATTTGGTACTGTAACAGATTTTTGAGGAAAAGAAATAAAGTATAATCCAAAATTTTGTATTACACACCTATCTATTTATTGGAACAACAAATTAGATTTTTTTTAGAAATGAAATACCGGAAGTGATACTTTTCTCTTTTTCTTAAAGCTCATTGCTCTTGTAAACAAGGAATTGGCGTTAGGTCATGTGCTGGCCACATCAGATTTTTTTTTGATACAAGATTTCAAAAATTTATCCCTTTTAATTTGGTTTCTAGAAGTAGGCTAAAATTGGGTCGTTGATACCGAGCGCTTCTAGCGGATATTCAAAGAATCGCTTATCAATCAGAACCTCAAAAACAATTAAATTAATACAAGTGGCAAAACCTGATGGTATTTTAATCGCGAATATATTAAAAAGACATTCGGAATAAAAATTGCCATTTGCGCATAAAATTTGACATTTATAATTAAGTTATGTTGCAAACGCAAATTTATTTTGGGTTGCAAAGGATTTATGGTTACTTTTCGTTATTGTACTTTTAATTGCAATTGTGCAATTGTGACGTTATTGGACTGCGGAAATAAAATCAAACTGATTCCTCCTCTGTTTTATTTTTACGTGCCCGGAGCTAAAAACACACATTTAGCGGGAAAAGGGTGCGCAATACATAATACGCAATACGGTCCCCAGGCGACACGCACGAAGCACTAGTTCAGCTCGTTCCTGCGACTCTATCTTCGCTGCACACGCTCTTGTTTACTAATAAATCCTCGTTGTTCGCTTGTTGCTACGCCAAGTCCTCTGAGGGTTATACTAGTCAAAGGACGATGTTTGAAATCGGCTATAGGAGATATGACGGTACCTATATCTTCAGCTGGATACGAATCAGTAAAGGTAGAACATGCTCTATTTTTAGCCTTTTTAGTTTCTTATTAAAAAAATTGATATAATCACCTAAAAATTTAATGTTTATGTTATCTGCAGCGAATATAATTGATAAAGCAATAATCCTTTCATTTAAAATTAAGTGAAATTAAAAACGTATTTCAAGAACAAATTTGTCATTTTCAGTCGTCAGTAGCAAAATTTTACAGGAAACCGTATTAAGTGGGTGAGAAATTAGAATTACTGAACATGTCATCTATGCCCGAGGACCTAATAGCCCTTTACTCAAAGAGTTGTTAAGATTACCCAACATGTAAACCACTCTCTGAGAAAAGGCTGTTATGACATCTGGCATGGTTGACATGTTGTATAGTTCTAATTTCTCTTTACCCACAATCATATGAATGCTGATTACGTAAGAATAAGTTTTAAAATTTTCCAGTAAAACAACGTAAAACGAAAATATTGTTTTAAATAAAAACGAAAGTAATATGTTTAAAATAAATTGATGTTCAATTCTGGCAACATGTTAATTTTTTAAATTAATAGTTTTGCAGTGTTGGGAATGATGAATTTTGTTTGTACAATCCATTTGTAGTGCTAAAAATTTTAACAAGTTTTTAAACATAAATTAATTTAAAAACCAATGTTGAAAAGTAAATAGAAATGCTTAACGGTGTAACGCAAAGCAGGTTATACACTATATATGGGAGTATCTTCTGGTTAAATGTATTTAACGTAAAAATTAATTGGTATTACTCTATTGAAAGTATGCAAAGTACAGCATTGGATATTAATTGGCATTACGAGGTAGTATTTTTAAAACAGCACTGCTTTTGCAACTGCAGTACATTTGTCATATCATTGCTTAAAATAAGTATTCCGTAGCATTTGGTATCAAATTTATAAAAATATATGTATGAAATGAATAATACACTAACCTTTCTCACCTTTTCAAATTTGTATTTTTATCCTTCTTTTTACTATTAATATTTATTACTCATGGAATCTATATGTGTATTTTATTTTTACATTTAATAATTATATCAAATTTTTTGTGAAAATGCACTGTTTCTTAGCCAATCACAAACTTGTAACCATCGTAACAGTAATTTATAATGGGGAAGTTTAGCATGGTAAAAGTTCTACATAACATACTATTTTCTCACAAATGACTGCTGAAATTGAAATTAAAAATTAAAATTATTGCTCCATTTATTTATAATTAATATTTTTTTGGGTAAACTTTAAGTACGTCACAAGTCAGTTATGCGCAAACTCAGACAGAACGGTGAAATCGAACCACTTGAACGTAGGTCGTAATAAAGCGTAAAAGCGTTTCACTGGTAACCGCAACCGCGTGCGTCAGTGTATAAATCGACATACGTTGCACCAAGCCTCTACCGACGTCATCACAGCTTAAAATCAGCTTTTCCGGAAAATCTAGGCATTTTTGAAAAAATAAAACATGCTACATCATTTTTCAAGTCATTTCCCAATAAAAAATCGCTAAACTTTCCCATTGGTAAAAATTTGTGATTTTATCCAAATTGAAAAGTGCGATTTGTTATTGGAACATCGTAGGTAAATAAGGTGTCATTGAGACGTCCTCCTCATTATTAATATTTCCTTCTGTTCCACGTTTAGTGTTATGATTCATACACTTGGTAGTATTAATGGTATTTAATTTTAAATTTAACGAAAAAAAATATACATCTACTTTCGATTTTTGTAATCAAAAAAATACCTTAAAGATACGTGCTGGAAAAGAAAAATTGTGTGCGCCAGTCAAACATACATTTTATTGCGGTAACTTTTCACTTATAGATAAAAAAAATGTCTTCAGTCTCTTCACTCACTTGTATAAATGCACATTTAAAATTAAATTTCTGTTGGATTATATACACATTAAAAAGACTTAATTTCACAAATAAATAATAGGTATAGAGATGCACTCGATCTCGAGCTTTGGCCTGGCCCGGCCCGAAGCCCGCCTCGATTTCGAGTCGATCATCGAGCCGGGCCGAAGATATTTTTTATCGGGCCGAATCGGGCTAATCATTTGCAAAAATTGAGGCGAGTCGGACTTTTGGTTTTGGCCCGACCCGAAATTTCGAGCTTTTCGGGCCGGCCCGAAAAATCTTATAGTTCAATCAAATGCACAGTTTCCTTAATATTTTAATGAAAATGGATGAAGTTGAAAAGGGTCAAAATGATTTAATAACAGCATACTTGACATCTTAATAATAAAAATGTTATTTTACTTCAAAAATTCAAGGTTATTCATTAAGGCATAATAATGCTATTGCCATGTTGTTATTATTACTATTGAATACTATTCGTACTTAAATAAAAGTGATTTTTATTTCTACTATAATGATTTCTTGTCTTATTTTTGAGTAGAAATAAAGTTAGAAAAAAAATCCTTATGTAAATGATATCTTTTTGTATAAGATTTGTGAAACAGTTTAAATTTTCGAGCGCCTTTGGGAAACAAAGAGTTAAATACTCGTAAGTTTGTAATTTTTATAACAAACTTACACTAGAAGTGTCTCTTTTTTTAACAACTTATGTTAACTAATGTCGAAAGTTATAAGGATGTAGAGGTTTTTTATAAATTTGGCACGAAAAAAGTTAAACATTTCGCCTCACATAAAAATCAAAATTAGGAATGTCGGATGCACCCAATTTCGAGCTTTGGCCCGGCCTGGCCCGAAGCCCGGCCCGATTTCGAGTCGATCTTCGAATCGGGCCGGCTATTTTTATTTTCAGGCCGAGTCGATCCAAACCTCAAAGCCCGGTCCGGCCCGACCCGAATGCATATCTAAATAGGTAGGTACATTTATTATAAACCAGCATTCATCAAAAATAAATTAAGAACGTAGCGAAGTCTCATTTTGTTCTTATCGAAATCGAAACATTTTGTTCTTATCGTATTTGGTGTTTATGTAGTGTGGATCGAACAAAATAGTGAAGTGTATTCTACAATGTGGTACCTACTATGTAGTCTGGTAGTATCAAAAGAGAATTTGTAAAAAAGCGTGTGTAATACAGTCCTGCATTTGGTGTTGGTGTCCCATCGGACGTGGCTGATCCTGTTGTCGGCAGGAAATTGTGTCGCTGCTCCTTTGCGGTCTGAAATCTCCTGCCTTACGATCACAAACAGCCGCGCGGTGCTGCGAACGGCATTCTTTCCCAGTTTGCATCTCCTCGTCCTCGCTCGTCCTCGACTGCGTCGCCATCTCAACACTCAAAACATACGGTATAATTTAATATTATCGTTATGGCTGCCATTTCCGCCCGTCTACCCCGACTTTCTTTTATTTCGGCTTTTGTTTTTGGCGCTACCTTTATTGTACGACAGGTTCAAGACTCGTATTTCCTGACTTTATTTTCCACTACAATCTATGTTTATGTGTTTTGATACGTGTTTTGGAATTTGTGCACGTGTTGTGATATCTTTTAACAGCATTACGACTTAAATAATTGCCGAATGAAACATTTCACTGCAAATCAAATGAAGTTATATGTTTCGAGCTACGCTACATTCACTACAAAATACTTATTTTCTCTTTAGTTACTCTGATATTCCAACATAGCTATCTGGAATAAATTTATTTTTATGTTCGAAAATGATACTAATATTTTCTGCAAATCTATCATATTTAAAAGTTACATTGTAACATTTATTACACTAATACACACAAATTCATGAAACATACAATCAAGAACGTATAAATTTATTTAAAGTCTTGCAATTATTTCTCCGTAAAATGTCTAGTGAGCATATGCCTTTCAAATTTAATGATATGTAATAGTCGTAGGAATAGATTTTGTTAAACTTATGTATTTTTAGGGGGCAAGATAATATGGGATAAATATGATATGCAGTATGGCTATGTCAAATATACCTACGTTTTAGACCTATAATTTAAATTAGAAAGTTGAGCGCGAAGTTAAATGACACTTTTTGGTGTTAAAAGATCCTGAATTCAATTTCCAGTCTCGCCGGAAGTGAAATTTTCGATGATTTTTAAATGGTATGGTACCTACCTATATTTTTACATTTTGGGGAAGTATTGAAAATTAGCTTTGCAATGATGCCATTGCATTTTTATGATATTATTAATTATGATACTTGAATGTACGAGTATTATCAGTTTACCATAACACTTGTGCCTTCTTTGCTTAAGAAATATTTTGACATTTACTGACATCATTTCTTTTTTTATTATTGTGAAATGTCAAACAATTATTATTTATATTTAAATTTACTAATTTATGAATTTTAGACAGTACGAATTGTTCGAAAAGTAAATAATGCATCAGATAAACGGCAAAATATATCCTCAAACAAAGAAGGCACAATTAATTTTAGACAAAAATGTTTCAAATAAAAGTTGCAGATAATTATTTTCTTCGCCTAAATCACTAAACCGATTTAATTTGGCACCTTTGGCTACTTGTAAAATCGAATTTGAAATTGTACAAATATTGCTCATTTGTAGCAAAATCCATGGAATTGAAAGAAAATTACAAAGAAATTCATATCGTTTGAACTGTCACAAATTTAATCTTATAGGTTACAAAATGTCAAAAAAATAATAACAATTTAGTTATTTAAGTGTTCGATTACCTGCATGTAGCGATTTAGGTGCAGAGTGCAAAATTGAATTATTATCTGTACCTTTTATTTGAAAACCGAATTTCTGACTTTTCAAAAGATACGCATTTCTTTGAAACTTTGTTTCAATTCCGTGGCTATTCAAATTTCAAATTTGATTTTGCAAATTACTAAACGTGCAAAATTAAATCTGTTTAGGGATTTAAGCGTAGAATATGATTATCTAAATTTTCATTTGAAATATTTTTGTCTAAAATTAATTATTGTGGACTTTTGAGAAAAGTGAATAGAAATTGATAAATTACAAATTGTGCCTAATGCGTCAAATTTGTTTTGTTGATTAGGTATATTCTTTCAAGCTTCACGTGATATTTCGTGCTTGATGAAGCTATACGCTTCAAGTTTTGTGTATTACGTACAATTTGACTGTAACATAAATTATTCATGTAATTTAATCACTCAAAGAATAGAGAAGAAACTGCATTTGTGTTAAATTTGTTTTGGTAAACGTGTACGTAGTGTAGTACGGTTGTTTGCCATTTATGGTTTAAAGACGACTTGTGAGTACGGATATTGTGTCTTGGAAGTTAAACTTTAAACTAAATTGTTGTTGAGAAAGCACAAACTGAATCAGGCTTTCTATAAATTTATGATTTTAATCACCAATACTAACTGAATAGCCATGAAATTTCTACGTAACAAATATCATTATTTGTTAAAGTTTTGCGAAGTGTAAATATAAGCTTCGAGTAGTTTTTGTGATATATTTTGTGTCTTGCTTGACACCAAAAAGTTGTTTTGCACTTAAGTTTAGCAGTACATTTAATCATAGTTAGTGTACAGATTCCATAGTGTAAGTAATCTAACTTACGGTGATTAAGAACTTTTAATTAATTTTATATGCAAACTATGCTAATTACTTTCAAAGTATTTCAGCTCATTGGACTTCTGAGCTTAGAACCAAATTTTGTCCATACATTTTAATGCTCTTTTCAGCTACTTAGACAGAATAGATTAAACATAAATATTTAAGAACAAAAAACTTTTATCACTTTGTTTTATGGTTTGCGTTTTAATTGACGTCCGATGTCAATTAAAACATTTTCTATATGTATATCAGTTTAAGATAATGTCGGCCTTTTTACTTGTATCGTTTTATCATGATTTCTCAAGAGCTTCAAATAATTTGTTTACTATCTTCAATTGTTTGTTTATTATACGAAGTGTGTGTGATAATGCATTTTCTTTCTTTTTGTGTTCAAATACATTGTTTAATATTCTCAAAATTATTGTTGTTATTATTATGGAACGGACCGTTGACAGATCGGATTACCGAATCTCGAAATTCCTGCTAAAAATTTACCGGATTGCTGGAATTACGGCCGCCGGATCGTCGGTTATTTTATTTATAGTAATTTTCGGGTCTCTTACAAATGACAATATGTTGTGTTGTACGTATAATAGGTCATTTGGAAATAGTTTTAAAAAATGAGAGCGAAAATTAGCAATCTGCTCTTATCTTTCAATAGTTAAAAGTGACAAAACAAAAGCTAGTTCCCTCTCTTATATATTTGGCATACTACAGAGCTACGGAATTAGGAAACACATTTCTAGATTATCTTTATATACCTATCCAATAAATTTTTTGGTGCTAAGTATTGTATTTTATTTTAAGTTCTATAGCAATATTTTGTCGTGATCGTCAATATTGTCATAGTGTTCAAGAAAATTATTGACAGATTTATATCTTTTATGGTCCGTCCTAATTTTTCAGGTCGGATTCATTATTATCATAGCGTTTTCTTTCCAGGGCTACTAAAATACATTTTTTTAAAAATAAGAAGACGAAGATATACATAAATTAATGAGTATTAGTGACAAAACTTTAAATATTGATTAGGTTGCAAACTACAAGTGATTGAAGTTGATTACTAATTGCGTATAACTCGTTGGGTCCTAAGAATTTGATTGGTCGCCCAATTTTAAAAAGGAGATGCGCGCGTCTGCTGCGGTCACCTTTAAAAGATTATGAACTGTCACGTTGATGTATAACCTAACAAAAAGTTTAACAATTTTGTGTTTGATGAATTTATTTAATTATAATATCTAGTAATATTAACAATAATAATGAATTTATAACTAAATTAATTTGCAATATTAAATTAATAGTAATGTCAGAAATTTGAAACATTGAAACTTCAAAACAAACAAACACTAGCGCCATCCGCCGTCATACTTTGTGTCATAATATTGTTAAACTGTTTCAATGTTCTACAATTTATTAGGAAAAAATGCTTATTATTTATGTTATTTATGCTTAATAATAATTTCTTCGTGAATATGCAATCATGAAAAAAAAGAAAGAAAAAAAAATTAAAATTAAAAAAATGGTATAGGACTCTATTATTCACAAAGACAATTATTAAATGTGATAAAACTCGCAAATTTTATGAAGCGGACTATAAAATAATATAATCAATATTTCCATGTCAAAAAACATACCTTACTATCACAAAATAATTTAACAAGCTACAAAAATAAACAACAATAAATTTCAGTGAAACAAAAACTGATGTATATCGCATAATCCCTTCGACAAAAAACAGACACGGCAATGCATCAATCAATCCGAATTTTGCGATGTCACTGCTCGAGAGGGAAGGGAGAGGTGTTTGTTTACATTCGTTCACCTGCTGTCACCTCCTGCTGCTGTTATCAGTGCTCTTATCTCCTCCTACCTGCAAAACGAACGTTGATAATATTGAATACGAATCAGTTCACTTCTCTATGCATAGAGCAAAATAAGATTGAGAAATTCGATTAAATTTATGTATCTCATATCTTATTTGTTATCATATTTAATTTGGTCTGAAATTAATAGATTTGTTGACTGAATAATTTACAGATAAGGAAAAAAAACTGGTATGGTGTTCTGTGAACGCGTTACCGTTAATATAAACGATTTGTAAGGTGCAAAGTGTAAAGAATAACAAATTATATATATATATATATATATATATATATATATATATTTTTTTATCTAGAACGAACATCTGAAAATGGGACTGATGGCGACTTTCTCTGTCTCAAACATGGATTTGCCTCCTTTTATTTTGTCTATGCACAAACACATATAATTTTATCTTCAATTTGATAATTTATCGTTTTACCTTCCATCACCTTTAGGTAAGGAAGGTATTGCCTTTGGTCAAAAAATTCGATGGTGAGTTTTTAATAAGCACGTTTTAGGGTCCCTAGATTACGATTATATGATGATGTTTGGGTGTGTGTGTATGCGTGTGACTAACATATCTCCGGCGATAACTCCAACACTACAATTCTAAATATTAAAATTCTTTCGTATTCCTATTCTGTACATTCTTATGAAGAGCTGATTAGATTTTGGTTATAATTGGTCAACCTGAAGTACCCGTATTTGAAGTTTTTAACAGTTTTTCTCGAAAACGGCAGTTAAATATCATTTTTTGACATTTTATGTTATTATAAAAACAAAAGAATATCTTATTGTCTATACGGTTTGATTACACATTGTGCTTCATATTCAATAGATGTGGAGTTAAAGAATTATAAAGAGATTAACTTTCATAAATCAGGCAGCTCTGCAATAATAAAGAATCTTTTCCAATAAACATTTGGTATGGAATTTGTAAAAAATAGTATATGTTTGTATTACAATTTTACTTCATGTATAGAATCTTTTCCGAGGAACTTTCGGTATGGGATTTGTACAAAATACGTAGAATTGACGGAAGGTATTGTGCTGCCCACATAAGATTTTTTATTTAATGGGCCAGTAATATTCCGTTCCATTTACTCTGTAGCAATTTTTTTTTATGAAATGTAAAGAATGTATCATTCCCATGTTTTGAATGAATATCGGATAAAATTAACGATAGAATAAAAAAATTAACAATTACTAGTTACCACAATTTTTTTTCAGCTAGGTACCTACTTACAGGATAAAGTTTATTTTTGGCTCATTATGTAAATAGATAAAGAAAAATGTTTTGCCAATTTAATACCGCGTCTATAACTTGCAGTAATTAATTTTTTTGAATAATACCCGAGATATAACATAAAAATATTGGGTTGGTACCCGAAAGTGGTTTTAACATCGCTGTTAACTGGAATCATGTCGACGACTTAGCTCATATGTCAGGGTTGATTAATGCCCGTATTCATAACCACTCGTAAAATTTTTAAACGGTTCGTTATAATACGTATCCAATAAAAACAGTCGATATTGAAAGAAAAATCAAAATTTTATTTGTCAAGTTTTGATGATTTATTTATCAAAAATTATAACGAGCCGTTTTAAAACGTTACGAGTGTTTATCAATATGGGCATAAGCCGAAAATGTATTGACAGTCAATAAATTTGGCGGCATTATTTAAAGTAATGAAGCCAAACTTGACGAATATAGCTGTAAGTACATTTTCAGCTTAATCAGTACCTACATTGGCAACAATGATTTTGTAAACAACCCTGAAGTTTGTGTAAAGTCGTTGACTTGGTTTTAGTTAACACCGGTGTTAGAACCACACTCGTGGTACAAGCCAATATTTTTATATTGGAACCTAAGTCTCATATATTTTATTATTCTAAGGCCTGGTACATTCATCTCTGGTACTGTTTGTTAATTTCGCTGTCAGTTAAAATGAAAAATATTGCATCGTTATTTACTGCATAAATTAAAAAAAAGTTATACGTGTGTCAAATTTCTGAAAGCAGTTAACCGATAGTTGAAAATAACTACCGGGCCTTAATAGTCTAAACATTTTTTCTTTTATTACCATCGTAATAAGAGAAAGACACGGTATTTTCAAAATGAGTGTAAAACAAGGTTTAGCCTTTAGCTCAAAAACACAGGCCAATACTATGATTTATAAACTTGATTTCTGCCTGAGCTAAATATTTGTTACAATAGAATGGAAGCAGTAATTATTCTACAAATTTTCACATTAAAAATTTCCGAATGACGAAATAACTCAACATTTGATTTGTGTTAACTAACATTAATTAAGCAATAATTAATTGTGAGTTCTACACAAAGAACTTCAAAGACGATTTCTCATTTCTTCACTCAATGATCCAAAAGACGAAACCGGCTTTTGAGAAAACAATGGCGGATGAAAATAAGCGTTGGTCCAGTGAAGGGTTGACTAGCCGCGTCCCTCGCCCGCTTAATTGAGTAATGAGTGTATAAATTACAATGAGTAATTGAGTATGCAATTAGCCGGGGCGCCAGTGCCATTGTTTGTCCAGACTGATGGCAGCGAACACTGAACGGGCGAGGAGCACCCAGAGATGTCGCTAGACCGTTTCTTGCCAATGTAGGCCAGAACCGTACCGAGCTTAGATTACGGGAAATCATAAGGGCTGGTTTATGATGAATTTAATCTAATAATATAAATTTTGATTTAAAATTTACAATTTTCTCTCTGGTTTATGTTTGATTTTGAAATTCTGTGACTTGTCACTGCTTACTGCTTGTCATATTTTGACGTTTCGCCAGTTCAAATTTTAGGTTACGATTTTATTGTCATGACCTATGGATTTGTTAAACGCTAATGAAGAAGATGATCTTTTAATAATATTGGGAGTTTTTTTTACTATTGTTGATTTGTATAATGGAGAAAGAAACAAACACAAACGTAAAAAAACGTAGATGGTCTGTTAGTCTTATGAACAGATTAAGATTTGTCGACGGGCAGTATCATAGTTTGTTTCTGAAAATAAAAGAACAAGATCTTGAATATTTTTTTCAATATGTTAACAATTTATATTTGGAAATATAAAATATAGTTATATTCCAAATTTAAATTTCAAATTTTTATACCGTTCATAAACTCTCATACATGTTTTAAGTATGTCTATATCTAAAATCTAATTTATAAGTTCTAAATTCGTAAATTAAATTTATCGTAAACCAACTAATAGTTCAGCCGAATTTAAAGTTATTATTAAGTTGAATTTGATATTCTCTTTTTAACCATTCTTTAGTCTTGGTCGATGTTTAGGGTTCGCCGCGGAGAGTAATTGTTCTTCATAGAATACATTCATGGAAATTAAACATCATGACACTTCTTAATGCAATTTATTACATTGAATAATCTGAAATGAAGTTTGAAATTAAATTGACATTAGTTCTCACAAATGAGTCATAAGCGGTTTTTAGATATTCTATACAAGGAAACATCATTGGTTTCTCACCACATTATCATTCACAAGACATATGACACATTAAACATTATTTATGAACAAGGTGCAAAATATCAAATTTTCTTGTCCGTTATCGGATTTTTACGTGAAAAATCGCGAAATTCAATACATTAATATTCGCTAATTCACAGCAGGTAATTATAATTTACTTATTGATGAACAATAGCATACGAATGAAAAAAATATTAAGAAAAATCTATTTTTCTACTCCTGTTGTTAAAATGTGAGTAACGTGTGTGATTTTGTCTTCGATCGTTTTGGACACGGTGAGAAGCTAGAAACCACAAACATTCTGTAAAAATAAATAACTGAAAGTGTATTTTTTTTTTCTGCCGTCTTAATTTGCGCTCGTAGAAAAAGTACAGTTGGCAACTCGTTTTACGAATACTAGACAAAAGGTACATTTTTCGTAAATATTTGTACATTGAGTAGATATTATATATTTTAAAACTGAATTCCTCTCTGGAACTGAATCTCACTCTTCAATCATCATTTTCTTTGCGTCCCTCCTAGTCATTGGGCCATTAGACAAGCTCGGAGCTTCTAACTGCTATTTCTTATTATCCATATTTATAAAATGCCGCCGTTATTTCTCCTCTCGCTTGAGCCGAGAGAAATGAAACGTTGAAACGCTATTAGCGAACAAAACCATAAGTCTATTTAATTGTAATCGGTCCGTAATGACCTACTGCGATAACTCCAGTTTTATGACTCTCACAGAAAGGGAATTCTTAGCTAATTCAGCATAGATAAATCTCTAAGCGGGAGGATTAAATTCAAGACACGGAAGAAAAATGATTCTTTTAATTACTAGTTGCAGATCGGTTATGTGATTGGATGGTTTAATTAATATTCCTGAAACTTAAATTATTAAATGTAATATATCATGTTTATTAATTCTAATATATCATCTACTGAACTATATACAGGCTGATTCATCAACAATGTGCCAAAATAAAACCATATAATGGGAGAGTCATTTTGAGCAATATGAAGGTATGTCCGGAAACTTTTCGTTACAGAATTACAGCCCTTTGAAAGTGCATAGGAATAAAATCATATTTTTTAATTTACTAATTTCCTATGTACCAAATTATTTTAAGTAAAAAATCATCAAATAAAAGGTGAGCTTGAAAATCTGTATTCGAATAGCATGCTTTATAACGGCAGATATTTGGTATGAAAATGTCGAATATTATCCCGGTACCTGACAAGTTGGGTTAGTTTATTTTTATTAGATAATTTTTGCAATTTCCCTTCAACTTAACAATTATCTATTAATTTATATATATATATGCTATTTTCATAAAATCACTATTTGCCTGCTCTGCTATATAATTTATTCATGCGAAGCGTAAAAATAAATAAATTACACGAGTTATTAAAAATTAATTAAAATAAAAATAATTGCGCTGTGCTATTAGTTGATGTTTATTGTGTAAATAATTGTTCAGAAAATACAAATAAATTTTCAACATAAAATATTTATTTGACATATTCGTTACGTTCACTACAACTTTTTTCATCATTTTATGTTTATCCCTATTGTTTGTAATTTTTTCAATGGAATTAAATTCTCCAATATTCCGATTAAAATTATTTTGTTCATGAGTACATTAGCTTTTTATATAACCTAAAAAAATACTACGTGCAATAAATTATGAATACGAACTTCCCTCATTCGGTTTAAACCAATCAAAATGCTATATTTTACAAAAACTAGTAAACCTGCTAATATATTTAAATATGTATACCCATACCAAGAGTATATTGTTCGTAACCATGAAAATACCTGATTTGTTTATAATATGTTCCTTAACCCAAACAGAAAAACCAATATTCTGGTATGGGTAATTAATGGTTCCTAATAATTTTCAACTATGTCGGGCGAAATGACGGGACTCCTTAATCTTGAATAATATGACATTTAAAATTGACACAACGTATAAAAAAATATCCAAAAGAAGGTTAACATTGAATATGACAACGAAATTAAGTATTTTATTACATTAACAACGGTAATAATAAATGAGGGTTAAATTCAAAATAGCCTTCTTTTAACACAGGAATAGTTTATCACGAGCTTAACCCATGCATGTATAATAATAAACATGGAATAAAACCTAACTTAGAACTCTGTATAAAAGTCATGTTAACACTGGGTGAAAAGTGATTCTCGGAATACCTAACCTGGAAATAGGAATTTGTTTATTATTACTGCTGTTAATGTCTACGTATAATAATAACAACAGTCGTGCTTACCAAGAATAAAAATCAGAGAGACCAGGAATATTTTGTGGTTGCCGTAGTTCGTTATTTGACTCAACATTTGCAGGAAATAAATTTCAGTACTTAATGAGTATAATAATTGAAAATCCTGATTTTTAGAAATTAATGCTAATTACTATTCATATACGAGTATGTTAATACAATCGAGTTTCCAAAGAACATAAACAATTTTTACGGTAGTAGTTACTATGTTTAATTTTAAAAACAAATAAATACCTTTTATAATGCAGGCCCAAATTTTAAGAATCGAGTATTATTCTATTGTCCGGTATTCTCATAAATAAACATACATTAACTAGCCATTTTAAATGCATAACAAACGCTTTATTTATTCATGAACATTGTAGTGAAATAATTTACAGTTTGTATGCACCACAGTGCAAGCATTTACATACGGTCGTTCATAATAGCGAAGGCAGAACAGTTTCGACAAATTTTCTCTACGAATTTCGCTTTTCTAGCCGAAGAATACAATGGCGTGGACTGCACTCGACGCTGGATGGCGAAAATTGTATGGGGAAATTTTGTTACCAGCGACTAGTACACATTGTATTGTTTAGACTTAAAATAAACTCAAATTGTACATGAAATTGTATTTCATAAATAATTAAATGCACGACTTGTGTTGTGATGACATAACGTATAAGATTGTACATACTATTATTAAGTATGAGAAGTTTCATACGTGAATTCACATAGAAAAAAAATATTACATTTGACATTGTTTTATTATTACAATAATATGTTTTAAATTGAATTACCATGAAGAGCTTTTCTATTTTAAACAATGACGCACGAAAACTAGTATCACTTTTTACTTAATCATTTTTAAAAATTTGGCTAGTTGCATTCAACATTGTTAATACGTAATAACAATGTTGTTCGGTATGGCAACTTTGGTATCACAATGTATTTTTAATATACATATATAGGTGCTCGTAAGTACACTTACAACGTGTATGTAGATTTTCCAAAATAATCATTTACTGAGTTTACATATAGTTTTGTCACCGTTTTCAAAACTTGTTAGTTTTAAAAACGGTATAGTATTGAGTTATCTCAAAGAAAAACTAACATAGGTTTGACTTAATTCAGTTTCGATATTGCGCATGCGTTTCTGTTGCTTTGTGTTACTAACCTAGAAATAAACTGATAATTTTGTATTTTTAGTGCGTAGTATACGAAGTAAAAAAAAAAAGAAACGGAATAATAGCAAAACGAAGTATTTGGAGTAAAGAGGATTCGTCAGTCACTTCAGCCAAATGGACTTTCGCCGAAACCGTTATCAAATCAATTTGCAAATTTGTTTTGAAAATTGCATGTAAATAATTTTGTGTAATTTTGACTGAAAACTGTAATCATTTTCAAAGGTGTATTTAAACGTAGTCATTCTGATTGGAGTTAAAATTACATGTATTTACTCTTACGACTGGGCAAAAATCCGGATTTTTAATCAGTTAAAAGCCGGTTAACCTGTACTTTAAGTTCAAATACTTGCTTTTTAACTGAAACAAATTATGCCGGTTTATCTAAACTATTTCTACACAGCAAAAAAAAAAGAATTGAAATTTTGTCTAATTATATTTAGATATTGTTTTATTAGGCAATATATCTAATAATTTGGTATAATTTACAAATCTTTCTGTAGCATTTTAACTAATTCGAAACAGATAATAAATATTTTGTAAAAAATCGTTAATTTAATATGCAAATGGTTACTGTAATTATTTATTTTATTTAATTTTACTATATTTTGGCTTCATTATTATTGCCCTACAATTTTATGTAATTTATCTAATGAATTAGGTAAATTAAATAGAAAATTTAAATATACATATATTTAGTTAATTTCTTTATTTACTTTTAGTTCAATACTTATTACTAAATAAATGTAGTCATTTCATCTAATTTTATATTTAATTTTATTATAATTTGTTATTTCAAATTTCGAAAATTTATCCAAATCAACTTACATTATTTAATAAGACACGTAAGTATTTAGTTAATTTAACTACAATTTAGATAGATTTTGTTTCTATGTGTAAAAAGACGTATATTTTTTTCACATCATAAGTAACAACATTTAACAATAAAATGAATAAAAATAATTAAAGGGTGTAGATAACAATTTATTTTATTAATTGGTTAATTTACCCGATTTAAATACCGGTTAATCTAATTTATGGTATATTATAGTATATTCTCCTGTAAATCTATTAATATTAAAGATGTTACCACTTACTACGTATAATTATAACAAGTTTATAAAACAGTGATCTTTAGAGTCAAAAGATTAATCAACAGCAATATATAAAGTTCATAAGTAATTATTTTAAAATAAAACCTGTTCATTGCTACTGTATTCCTGTTTACGAGTTTTGCAGATTTGTATGTAGTATTAATTAACATTAAGATTCGACACATGGTTTATAAATAAGAGTATCATATTGCACAGAATGTTTTGTTTGACTTTGCAGAATTGCGCCGCGAGGCCTTTGATCAATAATTTTAGAAAAGTAATTTTGTGCACACCTATATTATTTATAAATATGGTAAGTTGGAATGCAGGGATATGAATTTGAAAGCAAGATCCAACCTAATCAATTCCACATTGAATCCAGCTACATTTGTCGTGACGACCTTATTATTATTACAATACCCTGGAGCGTTATCACATCACAAAGACACGGGAGCACATCAAGGAAGGCTTTGTATCCTCTCGGAGAAAGCGAGACAGAGATAAAGATAGTGAAAACACAGGCTCACATTCGGTTCGAAACGTGTCGGGCTAGCATCTGTTTACAGTCGACTCGGGCTTGGCTTATTCACATGCTACCGTAAAATTATATTAACCCCTGGCCCTGGCTCAGGGTCGTGCATCAGGGGTTGAGCCTAGTTCCTTGCCCCACATCGCCGCCACTGTTCTGCACAGCACGCGCACACACGCCATTTATTATCTGTGACAATTATTACGATAAGGTTAACGAGCGCTCGTAAAATAAAGGTTTATTTACTTGTAGATTTAATAGACTGTTTTACTTTCAGTTAATTTTGTCCTTGAGATGTAGCTGAAAGTGACAGCATACTCCTAAAATTTAGCTAATTTGCTCTCAAACCAGAGCATAACTTCCATCCAAATTTATAAACATATTTATTCATGAAACAGCTTTATTTATAATTGAAGCAAATTTAGCTTCATTTACAAAAGTGCTTTAAAGCGTAAAGACCGAACTCACTTAGACCAAACTCACATAAAACTAACTCACCCAATGATATCTCACCTAGAACGAAGTCACCTTATGCATAAACTCACCTAAAAGGAAAACTAACCTAAATCCCAATAAATACTATTCCTTCTTCCACCTTTTGCCAACACTCATTTACAATGTAGAATGTTTACTTTCCCAACCAATAGATCTACGAGTACAACTGACAAGTTAATTTTGTGGCTTGTATATTTTAGTTATTTTATCAATAGGATTAAGATTATTAATTAATACTAGTAACTGTGTTTACATTATAAAATAAATACAATTGGCATAATATATCACTTTATTGTTTTTTCTTTTTTTTTATCATTAAGTATCGGTCGCCAATGGCATTGCTATCTGTCTTCAGGTTGAACAAGGATAATGGCTATCATCTAGGCGTTTTATAAAACGAGCAACAGTTTATTTACCTTTTATATTTATCTAATATAACCTTATGCATAAAACTAGGCCTGAGTTTTGCATGAATGAGTTTTGTGCGATAGGTTAGGTTGAGCATTGAGGTGTGTTTAGAAAAACTGCAAGCGAAAATATCAAATATTCATATTTCAATATGGCTGTAAGCTTTAGGTTAGTTCATCTTCAGATGAGTTTGATTTCGGCGAGTTTGGTATTAGGTTAGTGTAATTAGGTGAGTTCGAGCAGAATCCTTTAAAGCATATTGCGTGGTAACATGTACAAGAGATTAAGAGTGATTAGCGATAAGTTGACTAACATTGTCAATCGAGAAAAATACTTCAAACAAAAGTTACGTGCAATTAATTTCTCTATATCTGATATTTAAAGTTTTTTTTCTCTTAAATAATGAATAATTGATTAACAGAGTTAAAACACTGCTAGTCAACTCTACGCTAATCACCGTTAATTACTTTTTCATGCTACACCCATCGTGTTTTACTTTTTATTTTCAAATAACATTCTTATGTCCATGTTAAATCTCTTCAGGCATCAGGCATCTATTAAAACGAAATGCGCCTGATAATTACTTTCTCTGTAAATAATAAAATGGTATAATTACAGTTGTCATAGCGACCATAATTGCCAGTTATTCATTAAGGAAGGCGTTCGCAGATACACAAAACTTTACGATTTCCACTTCGTCTTGAAAAGGAAAACAACAAAATAATGAAGACATATCCTTTGTCACAGTTTCTGTGATATTGTGATACATAGGAAGTTTTAATTAAATATACCTACGCCAGATACATACCTCTGATCTGCTGTATCGTAACTGTAATTATGTACAGGCTTCATCAAAATTTAACTGCTGTCGGGATATTTCTCTGTTGAGTCTATAATGACAATTTGTATAAAGGAAATTATTCTTGTCTTATTAAGTCTTCAATTTATGTTCATACTATGTATTTATATTATTTTGTATAGAATTTAAAATTTAAATAATAAAGATAAAGTCCTTTACTTTATAATATTCAAAGAAAATTATTGTGTTTTAATACAATTCTATCTTAATAATTAAATAAAAAAAAATCTGTTGTGGCCAACACAATACCCCTCGCCATTTCCATTTTATGTTATATAAATATTGTATTGCACTTCGCTATCGAACCGTCGTTTTATAACAAAAAAATTACAGAACTTTATCCAAATATTGTTTTTCATGTACTTTACATGTCTTCTGCACACATATAATTCTAATTACCTATATCTATTTTTCATTGTATGAGGAAGTTTATAAATGTCAGAGATTCTTCCAATTCATTAATAAAATTGGCGATATTTCTGATGTATATATGTATTTTACCTATAATTTTAAATATTTAATTAGTAAAACAGTAAGATTAAATGTACTTCCCAGAAAAAGCTATCAGAATGCCACTAAAACTGTTGATTTTTGACAGGGACATCTGTCATTTACAAATTATGTTATAAATATTTGAATTTGTCAACTGGTTTCCTTAGTGTAGTTGCCTCTGTGATGTATTACATTCGATTATTCTATATACCATAGTGTATTTATCTGTTAATCTGTACAAGATATAAAAAAAATTAAGTGAATTAGATGGAGAATTTTATGTTCTTCATTTGTAATAACAAAAATATCCAAAAAATTATATTTAGAAGAATTTTTCTAAGAAACTACTACTTCCGGTTGTTCATTTGTTACCAAAACCTTTCAGTTCTTCCCAGGAATAGCAGATTGAGGAATTCATAGTTAAACAGGTCTTAGGTCTTATAGTTTTTGCGGAATCGTCCTTCCAATATGCACACGTATACACACACATTCACACCCATCCATGACTAATGTTAATAGAATAATAAACTATTTTGTTTATGAAATGATGAAACATTAACGTGAAATGTGCATACCTCTATGCTTTGCGCCTTTGTTGTTAATTATGATCAGGGCAATAAAATTTTGAGCAAATTTCGCGTGGAGTACGAAATTTGGTTACTGGAATGTGTAGGTATATATTTTCATAAAAAAATTAAAATTATAAAATATTTTCTTCTGGTATACATATAATTTCTACATTTTCAAGCTGTCAGTTTAGAGTAGAAATTTGGCAGAACGATTTTCAATTTTTCTGCTAAAAAGTAAATTTTCCTCTTATTGGTATTAAAGTATAATTTTATTGACAGTTGAATGAAGTTTTACTGTCTTTATCTAGAAACTGTCAATAAAAGTATTCAAATCTGTTTTTACATGGCGCCCCTATGCAAAATGTTGATATCGACGATGGAAATGGATTAAAAATCTGATGTGGCTAACACAAAACCTTCCGCAATTTAATTTTTATTAATTAAAATACATACCTACGTATTTATTAATGCTGCAGACTGTTCCATTCCATATAACCATTGCTCTATTTACTATTTTCTTTTTAAAATGTCACTATTATTAATTTGAAGTGATTAGTTTTTTTTGACAGTGACTTAATTTTTATTAATTTAAATACATACCTACATATTTACTAATGCTGCAAACTATATAAGTTTCTTTGCATATAACATATAACTATTGCTTTATTTACTATTTTCTTTTTAAAATGTCATCATTACCAATTTGAAATGATAGGTTCTTTGACAGTAATATTTACTTGTCAGTTACATTCATTTGAAATATGAACTGTGTAACAAAGGAATTGTGTTTATCTTAGGCATAGGGATTTAAAAGAAAAATAGATTTTTAAATTTATCTGTAAAATATATAGAAAAAGTATTAATATATACCTATAGAATATTCAATAGTATTTAATTGTCATAATGACAAAATGCGACAAAATGGCATTTAATGGTATTTTTTGAAGAAAAACCATTATGAGCCTCAGATAAAGTGCCATTTCCGGTTATCCTATTTGCACCAAAATCTAATGGTATCTTTTCATATTAGAATAGGGTAGAAATACAAGTTTTCAGAATTTTCTGAATGATAGTATTTGAGTTAGAGCGCCAACAAAATCCTTACACATACACACACACGTACACATACAGACATCATCGTGAAAATGTTAAAATTGGATTCTAGGGACCTTAAAACGTGGTCATTTGCTAAAATCTCGATATGTGATTTTTAGCACGATCCGTATACCTCTCTTACCAAGGATAGCGGGAGGTAAAAATTAATATATGTGTAAAATTAATATAAAATTAATATTAATTCTAAATGCTGCAGTGAACCTATTACTTTTTTGTCTTATTAAATGAATACCTATTTTCTGATAGAATATGGTAAAAAAACACCTTGCAAACTACTTAGCATAGTTAACTGAAAATTTACTTATTCAGAATAAAATTTAAAGCAATTTTTTTATCATCTTTTTGGTTAGGTATTTATAACGAACGCGTCTACTTTTTACCTCCCGCTACCCTTGGTAAGGGAGGTATAGGGATCGTGCTAAAAATCTCATATCGAGATTTTAGTAAATGACCACATTTTAAGGTCCCTAGAATCCATTTTTAACATTTTCACGATGATGTCTGTATGTGTGTATGTGTGTGTGTGTGTGTGTATGTGTGTATGTGTGTATGTGTGTATGTGTGTATGTGTACGAATTTTGTTTGCACTCTAACTCAAATACTATCATTCAGAAAATTCTGAAACCTTGTATTTTTACCCTATTCTAATAGGAATAGAAGCCATTAGATTTTGGTGTAAATCGGATAAACGGAAATGGTACTTTACTTGAAGCTCATAATGGTTTTTCTTCAAAAAATACCATTAAATGCCATTTTTTCGAATTTTATGTCTTATGAACATTAAAGATTATTGAATTTTCTACAGGAATACATTAATACTTTTTCTATATATTTTACAGATAAATTTAAAAATAATTTTTACCTCCCGCTACCCTTGGTAAGGGAGGTATAGGGATCGTGCTAAAAATCACTTATCGAGATTTTAGTAAATGACCACGTTTTAAGGTCCCTAGAATCCAAATTTAACATTTTGACGATGATGTCTGTATGTGTGTATGTGTGTGTGTATGTATGTATGTATGTATGTATGTATGTGTGTGTGTGTGTGTATGTGTAGGAATTTTGTCTTCACTCTAACTCAAATACTATCATTCAGAAAATTCTGAAATCTTGTATTTCTATCCTATTCTAATAAGAAAAGAAGCCATTAGATTTTGGTGTAAATCGGATAACCGGAAATGGCACTTTACCTGAAGCTCATAATGGTTTTTCTTCAAAAAATACCATTAAATGCCATTTTTTCGCATTTTGTCGTTATGAAAATTAAAGATTATTGAATTTTCTACAGGAATATATTAATACTTTTTCTATATATTTTACAGATAAATTTAAAAATAATTTTTTTTACAAGTCCCGAAGCCTAAGAAAAACAAAATTCTTTTGTTACACAGTTCATATTTCACATGAAAGTAACTGACATTAAATGTCACTGTCAAAAAACTAATCACTTCAAATTAATAATAGTGACATTTTAAAAAGAAAATAGTAAATAAAGCAATAGTTTTATGCAATGGAACAGTTTGCAGCGTTAGTAAATCCGTAAGTATGTATTTAAATTAATAAAAAATAAATAGCGGGAGGTTTTGTGTTGGCCACATCAGATTTTTTCCTTAAGAAACAAAGTATCCCTTTATTGGAAAATCTGAAAGGTCGTAAAAATCCAATATCATTGAACAGTTTTGTTTAAATTGAATTCAATACTTTTAATTTGTTTAATTTATGGGCATTATATTTTATACTCTAATAATGACACTAATTTTATGGAAGTTGTTAGAAGTTGAGTAAAAATATTTAATAACAACACATAAAATTGTAATATATACCTAATGGAAAAGTTTACGTCTTAAACTATGATATTATGTTTGTATTTTCAGGTGCAACACAATATGACAAAGTTGCTAACAGTTTACGTGATATTAGTTACAAGTTTTCTAATATTTAATTAGAACGAATTCTGAGTAAAAAGTTTCTGGCGATGTAAGCGCTAAGTCTTTGAGCTGTGATATCTCTGTAGTGTTCATTCCGTGTCGTTCAATCTCTTGTCATCGCAATTTAAATTGGCGCGGAACTAGAGCTAGTTTTTCGTTTCAACGCGCTGCTCCCGTTGTTTCAGCGGAGGAGTCAGAGACGAGATAACGTCGCGCTAGGATCAACTTACCTGCGTGCACAGAACAGAAGAACGTGTGTTGTTTTTGTTGTGTTGCCTTTGTTGGTGCTAACTTCTGTGACTTGATTTGGTTCTCGACTCGCGCACCTGGATTATTAGTTTTTGCTAATCCGGTGCTAGGATAGTATTACTACAGAATGCAGAAAGGGGATTCATGCGCAGCAATTTACTTAATTGAGTTTCTTTGTTTCAAATTTCATAAGTATTTAATAATGCATTCCCCATTTTCATTTTACTAAAATAAAAGAAAATTGTATAGTTTATGATTGCATAAATGAAATAATAAGGATTAAGTACGTTTTATTGTGAAGCACATGATTTATACTAATTATACGTATTAATATTTTGAAAATAGATACACTCAGTGGCGTAACTAGACAAAAAGGCCTCAATGCGAAATTTAATTTGGGCCTCCCTATAACCTCACACACCCCTCCCTCCCCAAATAAGAAAAAAATTCCATGTATTAGCAGGCTAGGAACAAACGTTGTTGGCCCTTAGTATTTCGCAGATAATTTTTAATTTGGAAAACGTTATTGTTACAGGTATACAAATACAAAATAAATAGAGAATATACTTCTGAAAAACTAGCACTCATATTATAGTACTTAATCATGACTAGTTCAGCCAACTCACGAATTGTATGGTTTTTCAATTTCGCTCTTTAAAAATTTAATACATAGCAGAAATTGCATTGGCAGAGATTCAGCTAGATCATTTGAATATATTTCTTGGATTTTTTTTGAGTGTTTTATAATGGTGTTTTCATCCAAGTGAAAACTGTTAGGATTGCGTTACTGTAGTAAATTAAAACTATATTGCTATTGAATTGATTTATTGGGTAGAGCATAAAATATAAATATTTCGTAGTATCATATTGATATTAGTTAGTTATCATAATTAATGACAAATTTAACATTAGATTAAGCAAATGGGCCCTTTTGTGACGTGGGCCCCAATGTATCGCATTGGCTAATCATTTATTTGTCTTATGCCAGTAGATAATATACAACGTGAACACGAGAATCCATGATATAGGTGTTTCATTCCGTGATATAGGTGTTCCATATGACACAGTTTTTCCCAATATTATCTATTCCGTAGAAATTTAAGGGATATGGGGTTCTTTATTTTAGAAAGTAAAGTTCAGAATTTCTTTAGTTCAAAAGTTTTGAATTTCTTTAGTTCAAAAGTTTTGAATTTACGTTTTTAGTTATTCGGTTACTTAAAGTTTTGGCAAAAATAGATCTAGTACCTAAGTATATTATCAATGAATTTGAATTTCAATTGACATGGATTTATGAAATCTATGTTTATGAATATAACCTGTAAAACCAACACACTTTTTTTTTTATCTGATTTGCATTGCAAGTTCAAATATAATTAGATACACAAAATGTGTTTACGATGGAGCACTTAGGCTCGTACCAGGATCATGGTTTTAACTAAAACGCTGTTTTAGAAGAAATGTCAAATTCAAATTTCAAAATGTAAATTCACCCTTATGTTGGAAGTTTGATTTATTTAAGAATATTTGTTTGGATACAAACTATGTTTTGCTTTAAAATCATATTTTGATAAATTTGATAGTATTTATTATTATCATTAAATAATGAAATTTGACATTTCTGAAAACAGTGTTTTAGTTAAAACCGTGATCGTGGTACGAGCCTTAGTGTTTAAATTTGTCAACTTTATGCTAATTCTTGTGTTGAAAATACTCAAAAACTGACATTTCACTGGAATAGTACGTTCGTATAATACCAATTTAACCTAGGACGGTAATAAAGTGTTTCTGGGCGATTTGAAAGTATGCATTTAAAATTATACCAGACGGAGGCACGAAAATATTATTCATAACTACAGACAAATAATAAATTCATATGTATTACTTTGTTACGGATCGCATTGCATATTGAACTTGAAGAATATTTCCAAGCAATTGAAGTCGTATAAAATGTACGTTGGAATTAGATGTTGGGTGACGTTGGTGTGAATGATGTTGGGTGTTTGTCAAGCTCGGATGTCCTCCCACTGCCCGGCTACAGGGTACAAGCTCCGGCTACAAGCTCCGGTGTCCCGACGCCGTCGTCTCGGCATTGTGAGCGCCGTGTGCCGTATGCAAAACTCCCTCCTTTGTAATCCAAAACTGTCTTGTATTTCTGTTTCCTGCGCACTTGAACGTGCGCCGCTGCGGAATGTTCTCCGCTTCCATTGTCAATATTAAACATTTTGAACGTGTTTGTTGTTAGTTTCCCTTTGTCATCCGTTCTCTGTTTACAAATGCTTGGCTGCTGCTTGCACATACCCCTGTTCCCTGTTCTTGTTAGCGTTTATTGATGTTTTGATCATTTCTCATCCGCCTTTCGTTTCCTTTCATTTCATTCTGTACAGTCTTCGACGTTCTCCGTTCGTCCTTCTTCTCCAGTCCAACACTGTCCGTTTGCCAATACATAGATAGATACCTACCCTTTCCAGGCCTTTTTCCATATTTTATCGTCAGTTTTCTGAAACTTCTACACCGCTCACGATTACAACTCTTCCAAAAGGATGTTGCAAATTATACTTATGAATTCTTATTCTTTTAATGTTCAATTTATTCACCCTCTTCAGGAAATCATCTATAAATTCATAATATAATTATTACTGTATTGGCATACATATTTATAAAATTGCAATTATTTTTGTTTGATGTATTGAAAAATATATTTTAATTTTAAAAACGCAAGAAATTTAATTGATGCTCAAAAATTTGCTCACACTTAGGTACTCTTTCTATTTAGGCGATTGGGTTGGATTTAGTTTATATAAAAATAAATTCATCTTCTTTGGTTATTTTATCGTCTTTTATTAGAATGAATAGCATTTACTCAAATTATTACGGAATTATTGACTAGCTTGAATGACTTTTATAGTTTCTCTGGTGCTCTTCAAGCTAAAGCAATAAGTACTTACGAGAACCGAACATTCTGAATTTTAATGTTTGGGAGACTTTAATAACTTTTTTGTCATGTATCCAATTTGTTATTTTTAGTTTGACTATTTTCCTCAAAAATTATTATCAGGTTGCAAATTCATTATTTAAAATTTCTTAGAATAACTAAAGATAAAGGAAATAACCATGCGAGTGTTTACTAGGCATCACAACATGGGCACTCATTGCTGGCGTTGAAAGTCCACCATAGGAATCTGATGATGCGCGACCAGATACTCTGTTACACGGAAATTTATATTTGGAACATTTAGATTAGAGTAACTTGGTAGGTTAGTACCGTTTACTTGATTACTTGTCACATTTTAAATAACCCAGAACCGTACTGAACTAGCCCTACTTACTAGCCCAGCAGATTTGAGGTGTTGGTAAAATCTAGGAATGACGAATTCCGATAATTTTGATACCCGAGTACCCGAAACAACTACCCGGATAGTATCCTTTATCCGTTGCCCGGTAATTACCCGATACCCTTTAATTACCCGTTATCTTTAAGTACGTACACATAATTCTTTAATTTCTTAATTACCAGTTACCCTTATATTAGCAGTTTACTTTTTAATAAAATTCATTATTATTGTTTACATATATTTATTAAATAAAAAGTAATACAAATAAATAATATACCTACTGTATCTCTATAAAAAACTTAACATAAATTATATTAATTATGGTATGGTAATAAAAAACTCATCTTTTAGATACAATTTTTCCGGCAACTGAAAACTGTTCGGGTAATTAAAGGGTATCGGGTAATTCACGGGCAGCGGGTATATTTCGGGTAATCAGATAAGAAATTTTATACCCGGGTACATTATTATCGAGTAGGTTCCGAGTACCCGGGTACCCATCGTCATTCTTAGTAAAATCTGTAGACGCTCTCTTTCTATACACTTGCGATCTTTATTTAAAATAACGAAATATTAACTTACTGCTCCTATATACTGCATATTAAATGCTACAATAAAAATTATGTTAAAACTTATAGATTAATTATAAAATTGACTTATTGTTAATCAGAAAAAACTAAATGTAGTTGCTACCTACAACTGCTATTAATAACGATTGATGAGAATAAATGGAGTCGATTAAAATGTACCGCGATATTTTAGAACTTGAGAAATTGGGTCAATTATTTGGAAGTAACACGAGTTAGTTAAAGATCAATTCAAGATTAAACCTGAAGTCGCCAAATAAATACGGCCTGTATTACAAATTCACTTAACTTTGGTGGTAGTTCTGTAACAATAGTTTTTGTAGAAGTATATTGGATATTTGGGAAATGAGGTCAAAAAAATTGTAAAATATAAATTTTTTGCAATAAAAGATTGTAAAAGAATTTTAGGATATAGAGTCACCTTTCTAATTATTCATCCAAGTTACGTAAATCTATCCATGGAACAGGTTTATCAGAAAAAAATATGTAAAAATGCACATGAGTAAATATTTTGAATGAGATCAGAGATTAAGTCGTACTCAAAGCCAGTTGATAGCTCCGATGCATTTATTCAAGGACGAAATTTAAAACCGGTGTTGAAAAGTGTTCATGACTAAAGTTGCAGGTAAATAATGTTATTGTTTGCAAGTTCAGCTGAAGTAAAGTAACGAGGAAGTTAGTAAACTTTTATACCCACTTTTACTCCAGGTATTGTTTATAATGCACTACTATTCACGTGCTAAGCATTTAATGAACAGCGTTTAAACTACAATTAATACCGACACATAAAGATATGCATAATTAAATACAATGATAATATTTAATAGCGGCAATTGATGTAAAATTTCGCACTGTACCAGATCATTAAAATTTTATGTAATACTATACCCATGCGAGTAGAAAATTTTATGATTCATTCAAATATTATGTTTTGTATGATATCATGTTTAACCATGACCTTCAGGATCACCTTTACAACAAATGCAGCACAAATAATAACAAAAAACATAAACATCTCGTACCTGACACTGTCAACTACGCGCATTGCACATTCCTCAGAGTCAACTAAGCGCTTTATTTCATTTTAATTTTTAATTTGCTGCATTCCAATTCATTTTGTGAAATAAAGCGGACAGATCGCGATATAAACGTAAGTAGGCCGAGTGGAAGGGCAGACAAAGTGCGCTAGATACACTTCAGATACTGTTTCGTTCGTCAGATTTCATCTGGAGCTGATGCATCCAGACAATCGCTACATTCTTGCAGATATTTGCATGCATGATTACACTTTGATACATGCGTTCAAGTATCTCAAATGCATTCATACGTTTTAGGATTAATAAAGAATTGCTACAAAGAATGTACATTCCTATGAATACAATTTTATTGTAAAAACAGTACTGACATTTTACTCGTATTTCAATTAAGGTTGATGTGAATAAATTTCATTATTGATAGTACTTATATACTAGTAATGATGTAAGAACACAAATATGTGTTTCTAAATATCATAAATATGTAGAGATTATTTATAAGAATGAACGACAATAGTTTTCTAGTAAATATTACTTTATTAAAATGTTTGTGTAAGTTTTGCTACAGGTGTTGACGTACTCATTTCAAGATTAATTTCGCTCTATGTTTGCTTAATTTCTGCGACAACCATTAATTACATTTGGGGTAACTGTGGTATTATGCTCATATGTTACTACTACATTTTAACTGAGGTAACGTGTAGTTGTATAATGTTACTATAACTGTTTGTAAATTTGAGGTATATAAGCTTGGTTAACACGACATATTATATCTTGCATTTTAATGGACCATTTTAATTTAGCCGAAATTGGTTTATGTATTTCTAATGATTAGATATAAGAACTTGCTTTAAAATGCAAAATATGAACATTTAAAAACCATTTTTCGGTGGTTCTATCATGACATAACAGTCTAATATAAAAGTTTTGCTAAGGAGAAGTATTAGCAAAAGAAGGTATTTTAAATTATTAATAGTTTAGGGTTATTAAAATAATTAAATCGTAAAAAATAACATTAAGTATATTCAAAAAATGTGTATAACTGTGTATAAATGCGAAAATTCCATCGAAAATAACATATTTTCCAAGTTTCGAAGAGAGTTACTCCAAAAGTAGTTGGTAACTAGAATTTTTTTACACTCATGCATACAGGCTGTTCATTTTATTTTGTCCACTATTGCTATCTCGAGAAATATAAGAGCTACGAGGTCGGTTAAATAAGAATTTCTATTTTACAAGACTACTTTAATGAGCATAAATTTATTTTTTCGACCAGTGGTTTCCAAACTGTGGGGATTTACCAAATGTGGGCAATGAACAAAAACTTCTTGGAGACAAGTTACAAATAATATTGCAGCTGAAATATTATTTTGCAGCTACAGTTATTTTGGTACAGTATAATAATATTAAGAATAATACGAATAGGTTTTTAGATTTTGGATTTATGTATTTGTAATACTCCTGATATTTTTAAGATGAAAGCAGAAGATACGACCAATAGATAAGTATCAGTCCCCGTTAAATTTGGAAATATTGCTCTATGAATATTGTAATATTCTTCATTATAGTACAAATTAGAAATATAATTTTAAAAAAGCTTATTATAGATTGGCAATAAATTTTTCACACATTATAAATTATAGCGTACATTTTTATTATGAATATTTGAATACATTAATTGATTTATGTGTTTCTAAATATTATTTTAAAAACGACAATTTTTCAAAATTGTATACGAATGACACAAGGTATTTAATTAAACGTAAGAATAAAATGTACAAGTTATACAAGCAAACAAGTAATGATTTAATACCCATTACAAAGTTTTGCGCATACAAGTAAAAACTTGATTAAAAGAGTAACTATACAAATTTCATTCGCAACACAGGGTACAATAAATTAAATATTTCATTTTCTGATGGTAACAGCATGTTTGCAGATTATTTTAAATCAGCCTACAGTGATAGTAAGAATTTGAAAGTAAATAATCAAAATATAGAAGCAAATGGCATTAATATAAATATAATTTGTCTAACTCAAGTTATCGTTTTCAATAAATAAAGTTCATTAGATTCAGACAAAAGCTCAGTCCCTGATGAGATTGCATCTTATTTTATTAAAATGTGTAATCCATCTGTGGCTGTTTCACTTTATCTTCTTTTTAATTTATCCCTAACTTCTGGAATAGTTCCTGTTCCTAGTGCTTGGAAGGTAACCCTTTCATAACATAAAAAGAAGAGTGGACAAATCACGAAAACAAAATCTCACAAATGCTTTCAGGCATATTTGCATGAAAAGGCGGTAAAATTCAATTTTAAAATTGTATTGTACAGAATTAAATTCAACAATTTTTTTTGCATATACGTTTGCAGTATAACGTAGAACACTATTTCGGTTTCGCAGGCCAGAATATATTTTTCTGATGATGTGTGTTAAAATATCATTTGAACATTGATTCATATTTAATTGTTATTACTAAAATTATGTATTTGCACCATACCAGTTATGAACGTATTTTTAGGTCCTTTGTTTCAATTTTAAGTTTGGTTGTTTAATCTAGAAACACGTGTATATGATAATCTTGAATAAAACGTTAAATTAACATTTCACATAATATGATTATGATTCTACAATACATACTCGAGGAAACCTATTATTTATAGAGTAGTGTATTTCTGTTTGTAATACATACGTACATCCTGTCCTGTACTCTTGATATAATAGAAAATTGAAATGAAAACCACTTCACACAATAGGCTACTACTGAGCTCTTATATACAGAACGTGGCGTCCACTAACCCCTTTTAGTTACGATGATTAGCTATTTTGACTTTACATTCATGTAGAATGAGCTGTGTTTGTTGAGGCGCTGTATTCATTTCCATTTTTCTCGTGAGAAATAAAAGTTGATGAATTAGTTATTGTGGTTGGCGAGGTGTAGAGTAGGGTTTGGTAGTGCGCAGCCGGGCCTAGTAACGTCAGTCTCTCAGCATCGTTTGAACCTTTTGTTGCGCTGGAGAGCGCCACTGATTGAGAATGAAGTACCCGCGCGGCGCGACACCTTTGCCTCCCCTGAGCCGTCCCGACGCTTCCCTATTCCCAGCCTGGTCTGGCCAACCCTTTCCCTCCTGCAATGTAACCTTACACTTGGCGCGTTGGTGTTGGCGTCGCCGTCCGTGTCCTTGTGCTCGAGTGCCATCGCAGTCAACTGTTTTGTCTGCCTTTCTCGCCTCTCCACCGCCGTTTCTTTTTTGTTTCGCGCGTCGCTCCATCCACACTGTTGTGCCCTCAGAAATAGCGGTTGTCATTTTTTGAATTCCCCCGAGATAATATGAAAACATTTTTTTGCGGGTAATTTATTCTGCGCGACTCTTTTATGAATTTTTTTGTTTTGTTTGGATGATTTCTGGTGACGAATTTTAAAAGGTGGCTAAAAGTGTTTGAGGGTAAAATTTCCATTCTTGTTTTTATACATTTTTGAACATTGTTTGCAATGTTAAATGAAACTTGTATGCGGACAAAGACAAAGTGCTGGGTAATTAATATATTAAAATGCCTTTTGTATAATGGAACCGCAATAACGAGCAAATATTTCACTCTCACTGGTATCAATTCATTTTCATCTAACTGATTAATGTCTGATTATTATGAAATCGATGGAATGGTGTTTAAAATCGCCCTGGCATATTCGATGGAATTCCAAACAGAGAAACATGTTTGACAATCGACATAGCTTTGTGAGAGTACGCTGCGCACATTACGGATTCATTACATAATATTGAATGTGTATTTATAAAGTCGCCGATTATGAAATGACAAACGTGCGACACACACAAAGGGTATCTTAAATTAATTGTTCGTTAATTAATTACGCGTTGGAGCCTAGGGCTGCTAGATCTCAGTATCTACAATCTACGTGTAGGGTAGCTGTATACGACTGTGTGTGTATGACAGAGAGATAGAGAGAGAAACTCGCACGCACATATCTTTGCAACTGACAAGGATGGCTTATAATGAATGGAGATAAACAAGAGGATGTGTGTAGACTAGAGTACCAAGTCTACAGTGTTGGATTAGGATGTTTTGTTTGCTCATATTATTAAATTAGATGCGAACTTTAATTGTAAGATTTACTACAATTTCGGTTTATTACTCAAAATTGGACAACGTTAGCAACAGATTATTGTTTGTAAACAAAACAGATCAGTCTTTAAACGTATTATCCTGTTTTCATAATTTATTTATAAATACATAATAATTTATACAGTATAAATACAATTCACTCAAATTCTGCATGAAATAATAAATAACGAACTGAATTATGAAAACGGCATAATTTTTTAAGCATACAAATCTGGGATTTTCTGACATAAATTTATGAAACAAGTTATGTTTTAACTTACGTAATATTTTACTTTTCTGAACATTTACAATGCAGCAAAATAGGTTCATTTGAAAAGACTATTATGTAATTGTACTACTAAAAACATCTTTAAGTTATAGATATTCTAGATTCTTTACAACTGGCTTGATTTTTTCTGTTTAAAAAACAACATGAATATAAAAAAAAATTATACTGCAATTCATATTTTACAATAAATATTAGAATTATAGTCCGCATTATAAAAGCACTATTCGCGTTGTTTTGAAGCTCTCTTTTACATTGTATTCTGATAGGTTAAACTAAAAAAAAAAGCGCTCTATAAAAGTTAAATCGTAATACGGGTCATGGTTTCGTTTAGCATCATAATACTAACAAAGATATATTTATAGAGACTTTATGTTGGGAAGTTAAAACTTAGAACATATGCTAATTGACAGCAATAAACACATCTCGTGACGGTAGATATGTCGGCGGCAAACACCGAAATCCGTCATTACAGGGATTGCCAGCATACCGTGTAATAGTAAAACACAGCTGACCTGATAATCACTGTCTATAGATAAATAAATATAACCAACTTTCTGGTTTAGTGTTAGTTTGTTAATGTTAATTTGGTGTTAATAAAATGAGTAAACAGTCTGCACGTTTATAAGAGTACAATTTTTAATACCTACATTTTGCAGGTGATACAGATCTGCACAAAAAAATCATATTCAAGAAACCGTTCAGTGTAATAATGAACATGTAGTTATAGTTATTGACAACTGTAGAGAATCTGGTGAGCAAATACAACATAATGTTAGCATACATTTTTTAAAAGTATTTCTTTTATACGAAAATGAATGTTGTAAAACACGGTAAAAGCAATATTATGTGCTGTGTATACGGGTGTCATTCGCTTATGAGTAGGGTAACTCATTTAAGTTTCCACATTTTTCCAAAAATAGGTAAAAACAAAGTGAGTATAACCACAAATGCAGGCATTCAACAAACATTGGAGCTTGTAGGTATGTTTTACGTTCTGGAAAACAAATTTCCAAGTATATGAGAGTATGTTCGAGACATTTCAAAGACAGTGACTTTATTCTTCCAGGTAATATTATTAATAATTATATTTGAAACATATTTATGATTATTTAAATTTTTAGAAATTCCTTCTCAACGGAGAAATTAAAAAAAAGTGCTATACCATCTTTGTGACGACAGAGCACTTTTTTGAAGACAGAGTGGTGTTACATTTATAATTTCTCTATAACTATCGGTAATTCCACATAATATAATGTGATTCGCATTCAGAACTTCTTCGCCTGTTTACAAGATTAATATATTAAATAAAGTAGTAAATGAATATTATATACAATCATACCTTCAACAATAATCCTAGAACGATGAGTAGCATTTAGAAAGTCAAATATTTGAACAATACTTAGCTTCATTTTCAAGAAACACAAGCATAATTGTATCATATGACAGTGACAGATTGTACACCTACCGTCATGCATCCGCCATATTGGAAGTGCTTGCAGCGCCTCTATCGGTCATTTCAGTTGAGAATAGACATGTTAACATTTTACTTTTTCTGGATAACATATATTTCCAATATTGAAATTAGATGTAGTAAAAAATTATAATATAAAATAAGATAACACGAATCCAAATTTCATATGAGAATCTTTTTCTAACTTTTTTTAATCCAGCTCCAATACTATTTCCATCCAAATTTCATAGTCACTGTTCGGAAAATGCAGTAATATCAACATAGGTATAAACTATAAACGATAAAATATTTTGTTTGGATGAATATATTATGTACAACGCAGTATACGCTTGGGAAAGTATGTATTTTACATTACAAGCTAGGTAAAACGGTTTTTACTGCTGAAAGGAGGAATGACTACCTGCGTGAATCTGTCCAAAAGTTTGTTATAATTAAATAAATAATTTTAATTGATTGTGATTCGGTAGTGAATGATTATACCATAAAATATTTTGTTTGTACCTTAATAGTTAATTAATTATAACGATTTCTAATTTAAGGAGCCAGCTTTACGACCACCCTCTCATATTATAATTTGCTATTTTTTCCTTTGTATTAAGTCTGTGATTCGTTAGTGAACGATTGTACTATAAACTATTTCATTTGTACCTTAATAGTTAATTAATTATAAAAAAAAATATATATATGAGGGGGAAGCTTCACAACAGCCCTTCCCCATATTATAATTTGTGATTTTTTTCTTTATGGTAGGATTATAATTCGTTAATGAACGATTGTATGACAAACCATTTCGTTTGTACCTAAATAGTTAATTAGTTATAAAATAAAAAATAATTTGTGAAGAAAGGTTTATTATTATATTTGATTTAAGTTATAACGATTTTTAAAACGGGGGGGCCAGCTTCACGACAGCCCCCCGTATTAAAATTCATGATTAATGTTGCATTGAACTTGGATGAAAATGAGTAAGTTTCTTAGATTTTTAAAATTAACATAGCAATAAGTCAGAAGAAGTATCTATAATAATAGACTTTAGAATATGATGTCTTTATAAATAAATTACAAAGTTAGTTTTATTATATCTTACCAAAAGCAGAATTACTGGTCGATGACTTGAGGCAACCAAATATTTGAACATGGAATCCATTTTGAAATCACCTTAACTTCCAATAAATATCCCCAGACAATCTGTAAGATAAACAGTGCCGCGAATCCACGTCCATGTCCCAGACAGTCCAGACTATAGTCTACAGTCGTCTTGTCCAGTTAGTTGCCCGACGGAGTTAGTTGGCAGAGTTAGGGCGCAATTATAAAACTTATCCCTGCTCTCTGCTTCAGGTGTGAGCGCGCATAAAGGGTTAATAGTTAGAGGGTCCATCTCGGCGTGAGCGGTCGGAGGTCGCGCGTTTACTTGCCAGGACTTATGTTTGTAAAGGACTCAGGAACGGCGAACGACCCTTTGAGACGCTGCTGGCCCTTGGACGCTTCTTCGCCGCTATCAATTAACGTCCGCTGTCCGCTGGTGCCCGGTTAATGGACTGCAGCCCACGATATCAACTACAAAGGACAAAGTGGGAATTGTTCGATTTTATTACTTCATAACTTCTCTGTTTGAATTTTAATTTCACCAAGAAACGCAGAGTGCTTATGGATTTTTAATTGATAGTTCTCTTACAAGGGCGAGTTTTTTTTTGTAATGATTTTGATAGTACAACGGTATAATTAATGTGGGGATTTATCTAGGTAAAGAATAAAGTTTTAATCATTTAAACAAGGTACACGCACATAATGAAAATCTACCTTATAGCTTTTTATACAAATTCTAATTCTTAAAAAATATACCTGTAGTCTATTCCTTGAGACCTTTCATTAAAGGGACACAAATCTATGTGTTTTCGTGTGATATGATTGGTTCTCAAACATGTGCTTATTGCTATACGAATTCCCGCGCTGGTGTACTTTCTTAAAATTGATATAGTATAATAGGGGTTTCCAAGGCTACAGCTTTTTAAGAAAGACTTATTGGATATCAGTGTTCATCATGTATAAGTAATATTAAGATGAATATAATCGTTAATTTGCTCATTTTTATTACTCTAAAATCAAAATTAAAATTTAATGCATTTAAATTGAGTGCATAAAATTTAGTATCGGCCATCTTTGTGACGTCAACAGCACTCTGAAAATTCTGATTGGCTAATGGCTTTTCGAGCGCGCAGATCAGTTCGCGCTGTGACCTGACGTGATGTTCAAGCCAGAACATTTGTTATTTTGATGAAATTTAAGGTTACAAGAAATTTTTACTGAATTTCCTGTTAGTTTCTTTGAAGAATCTTTTGAAAAAACAAGTAAGTGAAGTTAATAACCAATAATGCTATTTAAATTAAAACTGTTCATTTTCTTTAGAATATGGATCCTGAATTTGTGAAAGCAGACAGTCGAAATTTGCCGTATTTAGATACAGTCATGTTGCATTTGTTTTACAAAGACAATCCTAGTTTTGTTAGTGCAGAAATAAGAAATGTGAAAGCCCAGAGGTATGTAATGTTTTGTACGCAGATTTATGGAATATTTATTTAATACAACAACATTTGCAGAGCAACTAAAGAAGAGTTGAAGAGTATGGAGACGAAGCTGTTACTGTAGAAGTTGAATTCGACAAAGACTTCTGTCAACAGTTGATGGAGGAGGCAACAACATTTTGGAAAATTGCAGTATTCCCCAAATTTATGAAGTCAATAAATAGTTTCATAGTTGTTTGTTATTTTTTTGTCTTAAATAAAACATCATTTTACCAATAGTTTAATTTATTATGAATTAGAAAGTTAAACATGTGCTAATTTTATAATTTTAATGATAACAGGATAGGATAAGAATAAGGAACAGCGTTTTTACTTTCTGGCTGTAAATCGAATACACAAATAAATAAATTAGTAAATTAATTAACATGTTTAGATTTAATACCATTATAATACGGAATATTCATTTTTAGTCATTATAACTTGCACGTTTTTCTTCATTTTTTGGAACCATTACATATATTTTCTTTGGATTATTTGCTGAGGAATTATAGCAGCCCGGTACGAAACAGTATTTCACCACCACAAAAATGCTCATTATTAGAGCTATAGTAACCAGAATAGCAAATAAAAGAAATCATCCATCTCTTAAAATAGAAAAATAATATTTAATTATCTCCAAAATTACTGTAAGTACTCAAGTTTTACCTGATTTGCATGTACAATCACAATTTCTTTAAAAATATCTTCGATAAGTATTACAAAATAAGTTGAGGAACAGAATTCAACAACTTTTCTTGGGTTATGTATCATTTGTTTACATGTTCATGTGCGAAACGACATACCCACCGTGTTTGTTATATATCCGTCTCACTCAGCTCTAGAAACGTATGTTCTCGCGGTGTCGATGACGTCACACGCACCGATGATTTTTTCGATCCTCATTTATAGAAACTTTAATAATTTTTTTCTGGCTTATTAGACGCTTTTCGGCGAAAATAAAAAACACGGGTCTAATATTTTTATATAGAGATTAACATATTAAAAAATGAAAAAAACTTGGAAACCCCTATTATTTACCATTTTGAGTTCATCATTTGTTACTGTAATTATTATTTACGGTTCGGAAATTTATTATAATCTAGTTGCTTCTACATATAGTGTTTTTTTTAAGTTGTTATTTATTTACTCAAAATTTACATAATTTTATTAGGAAGTGTCAAAGCAATCATTGTATTTGTTCCTTTGTTAATAGCGGTGTAAGAAATGTTGATAGAATGAAAATTGCGCGTATAAATTATTTGTAAACTCCCAGCTTATATCGTTGAATACATCGTAATGGTCAACTGTGTAGTCTGTACAGTTCTAGATTAACCGGCTTCGTCATGACTGGGTTCTGCCGACCAGGCCTCCAACAAATATTTCAGTAGCTAGCATACTTCAAATAAAAGTTGCGTACTATAAAATAACTGTTATTTGAAGTTTTTTTCTCTAAAATAATCAATAAATAATTGTCAGCGCCAAAACACCGCGTATTTACTCCTAGTTAGAAAACAGAGTACAAAAACATTTATCAAATTCGATTAAAACATTGGACCCAGCAGTAATAAAAAATATAGTAGCACTTAATGTTTACACCATCTGATTTCTGATGATCACCAATGGGGTATTCCGGTGTTATAAAATTTATGCAAAAAATAACTTTTTTTGTAGATTACATCTTCATATAGTAGGAAAATACAATAAAACATGTAGGAAAATGTTTTCATTAGAAAATTTAAATTCTTTACATATCTAGAAACGTCCTTCAAAACTTTGACGCAGATTCGACAAGTTATTGCGCATTTCAGATTAAATATATGCCGTTAGATTTAGAAGTACAGATAGCGCTAGTAGTTACTACGCGCGTATATTTTGTATTTGATATTTTATTGAAGTTGTTTGTGTTAATTATTACGTGTCCTCTGATTGTTTGTTTACCTACCTTTTCATGTTCAAAAGTTGTAAGTAGGCAAATAGCTATTTAGACTCTAAACTTTGCTGCAAATGCCAACATCCAATGTTCGTTATAAACGCGCCATGATAATATTCTTACTCAAAATTATATATTCAAAGTCCTGCTGGAATGAACTAAGGAAAAAAAAAATAAATAAATAAAAAAATGCCGAAATACACCATTTTAACTAAAGACTCCCTTGTTGCACTCGCTTCCCAGCTCCACAATTTCCGGTTTGCTTCGTATTCTTTCTGAGAATATTCTAGCATAATTTTATGGTGGAATATGCTAGAATAACCTATCCCCGTACCTAACAAAATATTTTCCGGGCACATTAAGAGAAAATAAAATTAGGATGAATTGATCCCTAGAATTCTTTCTTTCCTACATTTAAAACAATAAAATCAGTAGGATAACATGTCAACAAAATGTACACACATTTTATATTTCATGTATTCATTTGTATTCTTGCGTATCCTATTTCATTTGTAACTCTACTTTTAATACACTCTTAATAAATCTGGGGAACCGGATTCCATTCCGACCGACGCCAAATATTTCAGATAAATGGTACAAATGTGATCCCTGTGGTGCACTCTCCGCGCCAGCTATGAGTGACGTCTGGTAAATGCCCGCACGGTACAAATATGTCATCGTCATAATCGAAATCTATGTACAAAGAAGATTAGCACACCCAGCAATGGATAATATGCCGTAGTGATATAAACATAACTATAAATCTATAGATAATAAAGGTGTTCTTGGTATTACAAAAAAGAAAAAAAACTACAATTAATAATTAACATTACTCATTTCTCCACAATTACTCGCTTGAACGAATGGAATGCTATGCTAAAATTAGTGAGTCGATTTTATTAGAGGTTATTCATGGAAATGATAACTTTACAGAACACTGTTTCTTAGAATATTTCCGCATTATTTCCTTTAAACTTACTGAATCAATTTGATAGTTATTCTAAGAAGTTTTATAATTTATTTGCGTAGTCATAATATAGAATTATAGTTTTATGGCGAAGCACTGTGTATGCATTTTTAGAAGCTTAATGTAAACACAATAGTGAAACATGACATAATGTTTCGGAAAAAGTAGTGTGGGTACTAGTAATAAAAATGCAATAATAATAAATATATTTTTTGCATCAAAATGGTCGATTACGTAAGGTAATTGCGAAATGATACTGAACATGTTTATATAAAAATTAACACAAAATTTAAAATTTTTAATTTTATGATTAATTGTGTCAAAACAATATGGGGTATTGTAGCAATTTCGTGTCTGGTCGCGAATATGAGGATACGTGTTCAATTCCGACCGCCATCAAAATTATTACTGATCTTACATGGCAGATAAGTTATATTAGAGTGATTGAGAAAATGGGAACAAATAGCTATTTTCTTTTTTATTAATTTTAGACCTATAGTTACATTTGTTTTTGATTATTTTTAACTGTCAAAAAATTAAGAAAATATTATTTACATATAAATTTACTCATTTATGAATTTTGGACAATACGAATTTTTCGAAAAACAAATAATACATCTGATCTAGGTTATTTTTTAATGAAAATGCAAATACATAAAGAAATAAAACAAATACATAAAATACATAAATATTAAATAAATACTGTCTGTGGCGGACAAAAGTATGGAAACTTTGTTGTTTTCACTATGTAATCTGTATCTGTAGATAAGTAATAATGACATAAATAATAGTAGATCATGCACAACAGATTTATTAAGGTATATTTAACAATAAATACATATTTAATAACATTACTCGTATTTAAAGAAAAATGCTTGGACACAAGTTTAGAAACAAATACATTATTTAGAAATAAATAAGAAATAATTGGTGTTTTATTGCATAACCGTTTACAATACGTACAGCTTAACATTTTCGGGGCATCGAGTCCACTAATTTCCTGCATATGTCTGCAGGAATCTTCTGCCATTCATTTTTTAGTGACTCCCACCCCACATCTTTCAACTTGTCGATCAAGGGCCGGTACTTTGAGTCTCGATTAAATCCGTGGTTAGCAAACCAACCTATTAAATTAACCAGGCTATTAAAAATGGTTCTGTATTTTAAACGATTTTGATACCTCAGTTAGCTAAACAGTAGATTGTCCAAAATTGCGTAGGTTGGTAGAATTTAATTCTACGTATATTAAATGTGTTGTCATAGACTTAATGTATTTCAATTTTTCTGCGTATAACTATGTATCAAAAGTAAATTAAACTAAACCATATAGGTATAGGTTATATTTATATCCAATAATAGAAAATTGAGGTTAGATTTTTTGCCGTTTGTGATTGTGTTACTGAGAGCTGAATGACTGTGAGTTTATTTGTGCATAGAATTTATTTCAGACTATTTATTGTTACGGATAACAGAAAATGGGGTGTTAATTTCACAAATATTGAAATGAATATATTAATGGAATGCCTAACTCCTGAAGTAGCCTGCAATGAAAATAAGAAGACGGACGACGCTACAATAAAGGATAAACAAATCTCCTGGAATGGCTGCAAATTTCACAAATATTTAGTAGCCAAATGATTGACGATCATAGAGATTTAAATGCATATTAAGCTAAAATACGAAAATAAAAGATTAATAAAAAAGAAAATTTTGACCTACGAGCAATGCCTTGGAGATATATTAATTAACATTTGATCAATAAGAGAATGAAAAGTGATATTCCACATACCCAATATTGCCATTGTATGTTCTTAAATTCTGAATAAAATGAACGAAATCTTCGTCGTTGTCCTCAAAAATTTCGTCTAGTTCAACCAACTCCATTTTATCTGATTACTAAACATTGGTTTAAGAATGAATCACTGCTTTCTTCTTCCGTTTAATTTGATAGAGTGTACTCTCACATTTAATAGCTGGTTGCCGTTAACCGTTAATACAAAGTACGAAATTCGACCTATTAAATTTAACCATATATCAAATTATTTTAACCGGGACTCAAGGAGTTTGGTCTAACTGATCCCAAAGATGCTGTATAGGATTTAAGTCCGGATATTGAGAAGGCCATTTTAAAACATTTTTTTTTTTTTTTTTTTAAAAAAAAACATTATTTAACAAACTTTGATGAATGCTTGGGATTGTTGTCCTTCTCAAAATGTCAACGCAAAGGCATTTCTTCAACAATAAATGGTAGCATTACTTCTCCAATATATACCTACATAGAAAACGGTCCATTTTTGATTTTTACATTCGGTCCAGAGCGAGAAAAATATCCCCACACCATGACATTATTTCTTCCATGTTTAACAGTCGGTTTTTGGTATTTATAATTATACCTCTTACACACTGGTCGTCTGATACATTGATTCCCGTCGGAACCAATTATTTTGAACTTGCTTTCATCGCTCCAAAGGACAGTATTCCATTTTTCACTGGTCCACAATGAGTGTTCCTTAGCAATTGCATTTCGCGCCCTCCTTTTTACCTCCCGCTACCCTTGGTAAGGGAGATATAGGGATCGTGCTAAAAATCTCATATCAAGATTTTAGTAAATGACCACGTTTTAAGGTCCCTAGAATCCATTTTTAACATTTTCACGATGTTGTCTGTATGTGTGCATGTGTGTGTGTGTGTGTGTATGTGTGTATGTATGTGTGGATTTTGTCTTCGCTATAACTCAAATACTATCATTCAGAAAATTCTGAAACCTTGTATTTCTATCCCATTGTAATATGAAAAGAAGCCATTAGATTTTGGTGTAAATCGGATAAGCGGAAATGGCACTTTACCTGAAACTCATAGTGGTTTTTCTTCAAAATTACCATTAAATACCATTTTTTAGAATTTTATGTCTTATGAAAATTAAAGATTATTGAATTTTCTACAGGAATACATTCATACTTTTTCTATATATTTTACAGATAAATTTAAAAATATTTTTTTTTTATTAGTCGCGAAGCCTAAGATAAAAACTATTTTTTTGTTACACAGTTCATTTTTCAAATGAATGTAACTGATAGTAAATGTCACTGTCAGAAAACTTATCACTTCAAATTAATAATAGTGACATTTTAAAAAGAAAATAGTAAATAAGCAAGCAAAAATTAAATAGCGGGAGGTTTTGTGTTGGCCACATCAGATTTTTTATTATATATATAGTAGAGGTTTCTTAACGGCTAGGGACTCTTTGTAATCCTACATCACATAGCCGTCGTATTACAGTGCGATCATTCAAATATACATCTAATTGTTCCCGAATTTTTAGTAGTAGGATCACTTACTGATAGACTCCGAATGGTTTTGTCAATTCTAGCACTGATTTTTCTTGGACGGCCGACTTTTATATTAGCTTGAATACGCCCATATTTTTTGTCAAAGTCTTTGATACGCCACTTTTACTGATTTTTTAAAGTTTTTGAAATATTGAACTGTTTCACATAATCTTTATGGAGCTGTACTACCTTTTCTCGTAAGTAGTCCGAAAAATATTTATTTTTAGCCACCTTAATATCTCTAAATAAATGACAAAATACAACTGAAACTAAGACGATTAAAATCCACCGAAAAAACAAGTGTATGCTATTTCAATTAAATCGTACAACTCATCAAAAGATTTCTTGTCAATATATTCTTCGATACTGACTTAAGATTAAAATTTGCGAGAATTGTAAACATATTTTAAAAAATTAAATATTCAAAATTTCCTATACTTTTGTCCTAAATAAATGCCAGAATATACACAATTTAAAATTTATAGCAAAGAGAATGCTACAAAATATTTAATTATTATCTTCTTTCAAAACGAGTTTCTTAAAAGCTAATTTTACTAAATTATTTATTACGTAGTACGTACGTATGTATGACGTATAAAATACGATGTTAAAATGTTATTTCTAGATAAGTAATGAAGTAGATGCATGTAGAAGAAAAAGGTAATTTAATATGCAGAGTTGTATCGTCCATTTATGCTGCTCTTGTAAAACTGCGCGTTCGTTTTGCACTTATTCAAATACTTTTTCCAAGCGATTTCATGAATGGAGGCAATTACTACGTCGTATAGATTAAGTTCATTTACAGGCCGTGAAACACGCTGCACTCCTTGCACTCGAACAAGAAGGTGCATTACTACTCTAACTCTTTTTTTCCTTTATCTTTTCGTTTTCTCACTCAGATCTGAGATTAGTTTTCAGTGTGAATATTAATAATTTTATCCTGCAAAAATTCTACTTGTAGGAGTTTTCTAAAGTAGACTCTTTCTTTTTATTTCGTGAAAGAAGTGGATTCTTTATTAATTTAATATGACTTACTGTTTTATGATACTTTTCTTTGCATTTTTTCGTACTTCTCTAAGGGAAATATTCCGTGCATTCACATACTTTTTATTAGATTAATTTTGTCTGGGAAATAAGAAATAATTATTTTATGCCCATAGTATTAATGTGACTAGACGTCGTGATATGTGTATCATTTTAACAATGCATTTTAGTTATTTACCCAATAACTTTCTTAATTTTCATGATGTAATATTTTTTAAACAAGGAATTCGTCAAAACAATAAGTATCGTAGAAAAGAATTTCGTACTTTTTAACGTGTATCATTATCATAACATAAGAATGGGAATAATAAAAAAAATGGAAATTTGACACTTCATTTGGCATGAAGATGTAAATTGATTATATTTCTTTAAAATCTACGTGAGTTGAAGTACAAAAATTTAAAAGTTAAAGAAATTTAATGTTTCTTTTTTGCACAATATAAGTGAATTTTCAGAAAATGTAAGACTAGGATATATGTTTTTTCTTTTATTGAAAGTCTTGTTTCAGAGGTAAAAGTATTGCACTATAAAGTATATAAAATTGGCTTTCATAATATATGGATAACTCAAAACCTACTTTTTTTTAAAGTTGTCTTAGTATTGTTCTAACACGGCGATATGTAGATACCACCAGTGAAACAAGTAAAGAAAAAACTTTAATGCCCATATTCATAAACACTTGTAATGTTTCAAAACGGATCGTTAAAATTTTTGACAAATAAAACCATATTTGACAATTTAAATTTCGATTTTTCTGTGAATGTCGACTGATTTTATTTGGTAAAAATTATAACGAACCATTTAAAATTTTACGAGCGTTTATGAATATGGGCGTAAGTGTCAAATTTTACTAACTCAAAATATTTTGTCATGAAATAAAATTATGTTTTTTCCAATTTAATAAGATACGATCAATTAAAATGTTTCCCTTGTTAATCGCACTTATAACAGACTAAAAAGTTCATAACGATGAACTTGGATAGTGTACAATTTTTAAATACTGAAAGTAAGTGGTTTCTAAAATTCATGTAAATGTAGCTATTAAAATATACCTATAAAATATTCTTCACAATAAATTTTGTTTAGATTTCGAATTTACTTTATTTATTTTAGGTATTGCTAGTTGAAATACCAATCAAAAGAAAATTGATTGTTGAATGTCTTAAATATTTCGTGTGTTTTCGTCTCAAAATATTTATTTAATTTATTACATTGATCGTAATTAATTTTATTGCTCCCATACATTGAGTTTTGAACCTGTTAAGTATCTTTCTTTGATATTTTTATAAAATTTTGTCATTTGTCCTATTTCCAGTTACATTTTTCATGTTCAATTATTTATGTTGGATAGATTACAAGTAAATATATTTATGATGATGGTCATTAACCTAAAACCTTTTTATGCCCGCCGCTAAAACATAACAAAACTAAAACTCATTTAAAATTGATTGCAGTATAATGTACGTTGAGTATTCTTTCAATGACAATTAACAGACAATGAAGATTCAATCCTTATGTTGAGAGTTATATCAGAGTGGTACAATGTATGATACATTAAGCCAGGCCCGGCGCCGTTGTAAAACCCAAGTTGTTTATCGTGTGTAATGGTCTCAGCACGCGCAGCTGTTGTAAATTTATTTTACACCGCATGATTCCGTACACTGTAAACCGTAAACATCTGCATTACATCAATCTTGCTTCTTACACTGCCTACAAAATAAACATAAACAAAAAACCAAGTAAAACAAAACAATGATGAGCCCAACTTGCCTTCTTTGGAAAAGAGAATGTGTTAAGTGTTGATGGTAACGAACAACGTGAGATATTGCCCATCACTAGAGGATTCAAGCAGTTTTATCTCGCAATGAAAGAAAGGGATATTGAATTCTTCTATTTGGAAGGTAAATGGCATATTATACAGACATGTATATAAAGAAGATATTGCCTTCTTTTATGCTACAAGTTGGAATGTAAAGAGATAAAATTCTACACGTCTATTTCATATATTTTCAAATAGTTTAAAACGTTCAAGAAATGTATTACGCGTACAATATGCAGGGAAAAGTCGTACAACATCCTAAATTTCCGAAGTTACTAAAAAAATAATACAGTTATTAATAGTAAAATATAAGAATTTCTAAAATATTAATTGGAAGGGAGACGTTTATTACTTAGAAAATATTTTGTTATTCCATGAGAAATATCATTTTAAAAAAGAATAATACCTAACACTGAAGAATCATCCAAAGCACGACATACATAGATATTAATTTTAAATTAGAGCAAATCATTTTGTCCTAAATAAGTTATTCGGCTTCAGTGAATTTATATTTCCTTTTGGATTAAAAAAGGAAGGAATTGTGGATGGCCTGCATTGGTTGATAACTCAGCATTACATAATACATATGTATCCATTTTAAAGATAATACCTAATTTAGTATTACAGGAAAATGTAAAGTGTTCTATGAAAAATATTAGATAGGTACAAGAATGATGTGCAAAAATATTAAAAATGTTGTGATAATGAAAATCACCACAAGAATATTTAGGCGCGTTACGTTCCTATCTAGATCTTCAGTGGGTACTTCGCACTTTGAATGTTTTTAAGTTATAATATTTTAAGATGCTAAAAGTTTTCAAGAGTCTGATGATACTGAGTTTCTACGATGACACTAAGGGCCACTTGCATAAAACGTCGTTAGCTGAACATGTGTGTTTAACTGCACATTGTAACCATGGATACGTATCAAAAATACATTGAAAACTAAGCTTTGCCGAAGTTAACAACGTGAATAACGTTAACAATGTTTTATGCAGGTTTTTTATGACACTGCGTTGAAGATATTACTCGTATGCTTGATGATATTGAGTTACTCATACAGACCTAGTTGCATAAAACATTGTTAACTTTAATCAAGTTGTTAACTTTGACAAGGCTCATTTTCCAATGTATTTTTGATACGTACGTATCCATGGTTACAATGTGCACTTAAAAACACATGATCAGCTAATAACAGTTTACGCAACTGGTCCACATAGTTTCTGGTGGTAACACTGATTTGCTGAAGATACTGACCATGATAATACTGAGTTACTGAGATGCTAACAATTTTGAATGATAGTGGGGTTTTAATGTGAAAAATTTGATGAAGGATGAGTAAGGAATATTGTTTTGATATGTAGAGTCAGTGGATGATATTTTGATGGATGATGTTTTGATGGATGAATCAGATGTTTAGGTCTAAGGATAGTAGAAAGGGATACTGTGATTTAGGATAATCTCGGTTGCGGTAAATACTTGACTATATGATAATAGAAATGAAAATAAAGACATAACTAGTAGATAAAAAATAATTATTAGTAAGTAGGTAGTCTTCATTTTCGTAAATGAAATTTTATGTAGATTATATTTAATAAATATCCAAACTATATGTATTACATGATTATACAGTGAGAAGTAATTTTTGGAAAATGTATTATTAGTGACATTTTATATTTTTATGTTCTTCAGTTTAAATAGAGTACGCTTAAAACTATATTTGTTTCCAGATTATTTGAAATTGTTTAAATACTCTAATGTTTACCTAAGATAAAATAACCGGTAATATGCACAGATACGTTGAAATATTTAGAAAGATATTCTTGGAATTTTGACTCAAAATTGATACAGAAAGCCATTTAGTTTCTTTTTTAAATTCCTCAAATTTTTCCTTGTATGAAATTACCATTACTTTTCACCGTCTGCATCAGATAATTTACAAATTTCTTATCATCCGTCGGATTAAAGTGAAAAGTATGTTGTATTTGCTTTTAAGGCCGTGGAAAATGGAGATAGAAGAAAAAATATTATCATTGGCTGCATTGAAAGGCTTGCATTTGTGGTGGACAGCCGTCCAGTCGACGCTATCGCAGAGGAAGTGGTTATCATTCAAAATTCTGATGAGTCACAACACAACAGAACAGCAATGGATCTGCCTACGTGACGCAGAGATCTATCCTACTCAGGGTTCATGCCATTAAGAATACGTTAGTTATGATACACAATGATAGGGAAAATCGTTTTTTAAATGTGTTTCTGATGTATAGAATGAAAGTTCAACATATGGAATTTTTCTTTAGTCATACCACGAATCTAATGCTTGTATAATAAATGGTTACGATATTTTTCACATAAGTGGAGGTTAGGGCAAGAATTCCGCATTTATATTAGAAATTTTATAGTTAGATTTCAATAGTATACGAGTATAATGTGAAATTGTTAATTTTCAAAGTTTACAACGAATATTAATGCGCAGTAGTTTTTTAACTACAGGAACACAGTGGTTATTTTTGATTAATAGTTATAGGAGTTTTTTATGCGATGGTGCTAATTATGTGCCACCGATACCCATTAATTTATCTTTCTTGTTAAAAGGTTAATTGAGACAAGTAGAAAAAATAAGAATCTATTAATGTCGAACGTAATATTTCCCTATTAACAATAAGTCAGAAAATAATTAGGTGATGAAATTTTAAATACCTTATTACTAACTCTCTATACATATAGGCGGTTTCAGATAATGTATGCATACATTGGGTTTTTGTAAATTATACGAGACATGAAGTCGATTAAATTAAACAAAAGTTTTGCCATTAGGATACTATTTCAGTGGCATCTATATTTGTTTTTCAAGATCCCAACGAAAGCTCACATTATCTGTGATACCCTGTTTACAAATATGAGATGTATTGTTTGTACTTAATTTTACATTTCCAGAAGTCTGTCTGTCTATCTGTGGATGCATGTGTGTCAAATTCTTCTTACTTTACGGAATTTAAATTTTATTTGGATGCAATCTATTAATTTGGTACTTTAATGAGAAGTAATATATGTATTTTATAATTTTAAAATAATTTTACTTGTTATATTGCTACGACCGGGTTACTAAAATCCCACAGTAGCGGTTGAACCGACTAAGCTCAGTGGAGATAGGGTAGGTTCCTTCATAGAGCTCGAACTATTTATATAAGTAATTTTAGGCGCCAGTTAGTCGATAGCTGGCTCAACCGAAAGAGTTGACTAACAAACCCAAGGGACACTAGGTCGAGAAATAACGACGGTAAAATCATAAATACTATGCTGGTTTATTAATAATAAACCTTGTGGATGAACATTTACTTCTACACCCCGAAAAACATTAACAAAAATATATAAATATTTCACTTATAAAATTATACTCAATTAAAAATCTATGAATCTGATCACGCCGTAATTATCTGACGTACTTTCAAGTTCGAATAAACCGCGTAGCGAGTGGTCCGTATTCGAGCGAGATATGTTTAATGGCGCAAATTGACACGATATATACTTTAGTCGACCAAACATATACTTGTCGGCGCTACCACAAATAAGCGGAGTAAAATAAAATAAAATATGAGTTCTATACGTTATGTGGCCGTCCCATAAGCTACGAATTGTCGAAATATCAATAAGATATTGAATTTTACGGGAATAAGGCATAAGATCAGACTTTACAATTAATACTGAATTTTAAACTAATATATGACGAGATAGTAAATAATTTAACAATACCCAAACAAGAAATAATTATTGGAATTATTCTCAACATAAATCTATCAAATTTTCTTTTAAATTATTTAGAACAATATTTACAGATATTTAAAACAAATTTTAGAATCCATTTATTTAAAATAAGCTTATCTGGTATGGCCTTAAGTGCTCCCGTCCTGAATTCGGGTGTTCTCCAGTCGCTGGGTAGTCAAATTCCAAATCAGGCGGAGGTGACGTAGACAAGGCGGCGGCAGCAATTTTCCTGTTCGAGTAATACAATTCCGCTGTTTGGACAGTCGTCTCGCGACCATACGTCGTGTAAAAGTTGGGATTCTAATTTAAGTGTAACTTGTAAGTAGAAATTGAAAGCCTAAAAGAAAGTATATGTTAGAGCCATCCATCATGCTACGGTACGCCACTGCATACACTACATCACAGTATATGAAATTATGTACTTTATAAAATATGTGAAATAATTTTAAATCTTACTACTGAGTAATAAATACAATTCTGAGTTACGTAATGAAATATACATATACTAGCCATTACCTTAGGCGTTGTGCGGCTTAATTTTCTTAACATGTGACTGAAGTAGATCTTTAAATCTAGCAGAACTTTTGGAGAATTTTAATAATCAAACTATTCTCCAGTTTAGCACTATTTGTAAATCTTCCACTATTGGGAAACCTCAATAAAATTAACATCACACAGAAATTCTACAGAGATATCAAACAATGCATGTGATCACATTCACATGTATACAATTATTTTTTTCCTCTCACCAGCGAGCAACAATTCAAAATTGCCAGGTAGAACTCGCAAATTCAAAATTCAATGCTGCTGAGTGATACGGCCAGCTGTAAGATGTCTCTACATACACATTCGCAAAAATAAACCGTAACTACACATAATACAAAATTGGCATAAATAAACCGTAACAATATCGACTTCAAATGTTATAAATATGGACAAATTTGTCGACTATTGAATATATTACTCGAAGTCATACAGCATTTATTCTTACAAAACCACTATTTCCACCAATATTTCATATTCATTAATACGTATATCACAACATGAACATTATCAGACTACAAGATCTTACTTGTAAGTTGTCAATGCGAAAATACTCATGTTAATGTTGTATGTATTAATTTGTTTTTGAATGCTGGATGAGGGAGATTTTACGTAATTGTTAACAACTATTTCAAATGTTATATTTAAATTTAAACTTTATATATATATATATATATATATATATATATATATATATATATAAATATGTACAATTTATTGGAAATTGATTAACGTCTTGCAGCTACCTGGCAGTGGTACTTAACTGATATTTCAATAGAATCAATCACTTTCTGGTCACAGATTTTCTAAATTATTTAAATACTTTTGGTTCACTTATATTTATAATGCAAAAATTATAATTTTGAAAATGCGATGACAAAGTGCATAAGTACCTACATTAGTAAAAGAAAATAAAAAAATATTTACTTTTTAGTGGAAGAGGTTACTTGTTAAACGTTTCAACGTATCTTGATTTTTGGTTTCGCTTTATTCATGTGTGGTCTCCTTTACAAGTCAATGTATTCTCAGAAAAAGAATAACAAATCTTTATACTCGTATATATCTGATTTCATTTACATTAAAATATTTTTATATTATACATATGGTTTTGTATTCTATATTTGTACAGCTTCAAAGAAGCGTACGTCAGTATATTATAATAACAATTTATTATCATTATGATAATATTCATTGTATTATAATCATAATGGAATATTTTGTAAATATTAATTTGTTATGACTCTTATAAATCTTAATTTGATAACATTAATTATATTTATTTTGTGAGTAAATTCATTTAAATTAATCTTATGTTTGAGAATGTACAAATTTCGTTAAAAAATTAACTATACATACAGCACAAAATATCTTATTTTTATGTCAAAAGTAAAATATGTGTGCAGAAGTATTGTATTTTAAGAGCATTAGTCATTTTATTATTAGAAGGGTACCGAATTGAGCCTAACGTACGAAATTCATAAATTGCCAGTTTTTTTATGTTTCTTCTTTTTTGAAGGGACGTATCGAGTGTAACAGAAACCTAGTACATTAAATTTAACCAGTAACAGAAGTCGTCCAGAGCAACAGTATTTCTTAGCAACTTTTTCTCCAAATTTTAATTCATTAAAAAAAAAATACTTCCAATTTCGACATATATACAGAAATAAGTACCTATTGCAATAATATTTCTTAATAACTATTTTTCGAAGTCTCATTTATTTTAGTATTTTTTGACATGCCCTGCCTTAGAAACTGGAATTTTCGGTGGCCGGGAATCGAACCCGTGACCGTATTCTGAGATGTTGCGCTGACCATTGGACCGTTGGAGACCTGTGTGCGATAAGGCCAGTGGAGCGCACTTGAACGTAGCCAGCCTAAATTCCGACCGCTACATATTTATTTCTATTACATTCTGTATGTATGTACATATATTTTCCTGAAATCGTCATGTAATCTACTACTTCCCTGCTGCTAAATCCGCAGGAAAATTGGATTTCCCTACCTAGGCAGAGAAGTAATACGCAAATTTGCCATATTTTTTTTTCAGAAAAACATTTCATGTTTTAATATGAAATACAATAATAAAATTAAAATAAATGATGTCCAGATCCAGAATACACTTGTTTTAAATTCTTGTACAATTTTAAATAGAGTTCTTTAATTTTCAATGTGACTTACATGTTAAATGAAAATAGGTTATATACAATATATGTACCATTCAGTAATTTTGAATTCTTATACGATTTCAGAAGAAAATTAACACTTATCTCGTCATTGAAGTTCCTTTCCATGACTCATTACGGTCTCCATATTCGTCATGAAAAGACAAACTTCCCTGCCTTAATAAGTAAATAACTATTTCCTGTAACCGGCTAAAAATTATTTTGCGGACATTTCAATAAAAAAAGTAAACATTTATGAGATTAAATGTCAGCAATTCAATTTCCAGGCTAGTATGTACTGTAATAAAATCAGGAGTATGATGTTTGCTACACGAGCCTTACGCGAGTGCTGTAATTTGTCCGAATAAGTTGTAGCCATTAAAAGCGAATAGAGTACTATACTTTACCTACGACCTATCAATATTTAATAGAAATTCACTGTTGTCCAATAACAGTGAATTATAATTTTCATTTCAACCATTCAGGCTTATCAGTACGTTTTATGAATGTCATAACATCACAAAAACAATAATTGTACTCGTACATATAATTCTGCAAGAGTAAGAGTAGATAAATTAAATTAATTAAATGTACAGACTTGTAATAATTATTTTTTGTTTTCAATTGTATTTATTTTTGTTATCCTACGTCAACATTTTTACTAATTTTCAATACCTATGTTATCTGTTGCAGATAACTAGCATATATATATATATTATAACATTAATTTATTAAGCTAACATAAAATATTTTTTATTTATGTTGGTAACAAGTTCATTTTTTAAGAAGAAGAAAACCAAACTTTTTTCTTCTTAAGATTCTTTTTCGCATCTTCCACGTGGGTTTAGTCTGTCAGGGACGGTTTTATATTTAGCCACGGTCAGTTCCCTCTCCGGCAGTTTTCTCTGTCAAGGTTGAATTCTTAGCAGGTTGCGAATACTTCGTCCCGCGACCCGCGTATTTGCATATTAATGGCGAGATAAACACTGAATGTGATGTAACTGACACCAACTCGTGACATCCCAGCGAAACTGAGAGTGACGAGAGGCTCCAGCTCTTCAGTGCCCTGGCTAGCTTTAGGAATTTTATTTTGTAGGTTGGTATGGTATGGTGCTAACGAGTAGGTTTAATTATGCAGGATTGTAGGTTTAGTTTATGGAAATAAGGTTAGATTGAGAATGAATTTATGAATGGAAAGTTTAGGATGGGAATGTGTAGCCGGTCTGTTTCAACTTCAACCCACAATGCTGTTTTTTAATTTAGTGGTGAATATATGTGACTTTTAATTTTAAGTTGCCTTGATAAAGAATGTCTAAATTTTAACTAGTGTCAGAGTAGAGAAATATGTATATTTTGCCTAAGATGCAACACATTATGTAAGAAGTAATAACGAACAAAGTTCCATAGTTTTTTTTTTTAAATATATCTCTCCATTTAAAACTACTCGTATTTAAATATAAATTATTAGACACTTATTAGATACGATGAAAAGTCAGTAATATTTTTTATTGGATTTAGCTGTGATTATATAGTTAATCACCTATGATTAACGAAAGTTAGAGTGATTATATGAAAATATTATAAAAATATTTAACTTATTTTATTTTTAGTTGTTTAATCATTGGAATTTGAATTAACAGTTGGTTCAGTTTCTCGATAATGAGATTCGATAATCATTTTTTTTTTTTTGTTTGAAATTCCAAATAACATGATCAATTTTTACTTTTGCTATACTTTCCAGTCCCGACCGACGCCAAATATTTCGAATTTTAAATGGCACAAAAGTGACCCCTGTGGTGCACTCTCCACGCCAGCAATGAGTGCCCGTACGGTACAAATATGTCATCATCATTACCGATATCTGCGATAAAGCAGTTTGTGGCACACTCAGAAATGGATAAGATGCCGTGATGATATATATTTATATTTATTTCCAATAATTTTTCTAAAAATAATTTCAAATTACGCTACGTTAGCCCTTTAAAATGCGCGCCTCTTGGAGTGTAAAGTAAGAACTAAAGTTATTTACAACTGTCAGCAATAATATAAAAATAAATATTCTTTTCATTTAGTACACCAATAATCACTTTAAAATCATGTTATTATAGCGCCAATAAATTTTATTAAAAATATTAGTGAAAAATTATTCGAAATTTATCATGTAACTTTTTTTTAGTGCTGGACCCCATTGTACTTAGATATAATGTAAATGTTTCAAAAGGAAAAGTATTTTAAGTACCTACCTATATTATGTTTTCGAAATTTTTAATAATCTAGGAAACTATTAAAATGAGGTCCCGTGGCCGTGTGCCTGAGTGTCTGGTTACGAATCTGGGAACCCGGGTTCGATTCCGAATTTTAAATAGCATAAAAGTGATCCCGTGAGATGACGCCTGTTAAACGCCCGCACGGTACGAATATGTCGTCATCATTACCGATATCTGCTTATGAAGTAGATTGGCACACCCAACTTGGGAGATATATCGTGATGATATATTTAGTTATTTATTTAAATATTTTTCATTATACTTGTACAATGTTTTTTTTTTTTATATATTAATACCAAAGATTATTTTTTAGAAAACATTGTATCAAGAGGTATATCAGGTACGTACGAAGTCAAACGAGAATCGCTGTTAACTTATTACTAGTTAGAGTAGTGAAACTTTTAGATTTGGCAAAGACATATGCTAGTATGTGATTGAAATGTGATATATTTTTGACTTTTTAATATTTGAAGTAATACTATATGATTTTAATTTAGTAGATTTGATATTTAATGTATTAGTCACACAAATCATGTAGATATATGTATGTATAAGAATTGCGACGTTGCCGTGGCTACAGGTTATGGAGGTTATCCTAGTCGAAAACAGCAATTTTGCGGAGAAAAGTTGTGAATTATAACTCTTACATAGGTACCCCGGCGATTTCTACGAGCTCATATAATATTCCCTACATATTTTTTTAGTAGTTACAGAAATTTCTTCAAGGTCCATGTGGTATTTATTTTACAAATAAAACGTCATAAGTATAGCGTTATTTTCGCCGATATAAACTATTAAAGTATGAAAAATACTTGAAAGAATATAAAAATAAACCGAAATAACACTTTTTAAATAAAAAAATATCTTGTGACAGCACAACTAATTTTGCTCTGCAGATTTATTACGTAACTGCGAATTTACGTAAGTCGGGGGATGGCTGTGTATACTACATACTATAAAATATTGAAAAAATATGTACGAGCCCCTTCTCACTTCAGTTGGCCCACTTGTTAAAAATTTATTTATGCTGACTTAACTAATAGCATTTTTAATAATACTAAAATGAATCTTTACTTTTTATTTAAAATGTAAATTTTCCGCATTATAGCGTCATTTTAAATTCAATTTTTAGCTCAAGATTAATTTAATGGTATAACTTGAACACAAATCTAATATATTAATTACATATTATTTATCAATATTGAATAACGTCACTTTTAAATGTAAATTGTTACTGTAAATCTTTTAGACATTTTATTTAATAAAACCTTACTATTTTACGACTTAAATTCGTTTAATTTTTTCAGTTTTTCTTGAATTGTTGCTAAAACTAAGTATTATTTCATTTTACATTGAAACAGTAAAATATTTTAGGAAACGTATCTTGATATATCGGTAAAACGACAAAATGTCTGTAATATTAATAAAAATTGGTGATAATTTATGTTAGTTATTATTTGTGTCATATATTAACTAAATAAAATTAAATTAAGCGGATTGGGCCAAATGATCTGGGAAGGGGCTCGTATATATATAATATATATGTATTTCATTACATATAATTCTTCATTAATTTTCTCAGTAAATAAAAACTTTTTATTTATTTAAATACCGCAGAGAAAGTACAGTACAGAAATATTTAAAATATAAATACAAACGATCGGTAATATTTATCTGTATCTGAATACTGCCTAACAGTCCAACTTTTAAATACAATGTACAATACATATACATACGTAGATATTATGCACGAAGAATTCAAGTTAATACTGTCTATATTAGAAGAAATAATTATTTAAATAATGCTCGAAATAATGCTAATATTTAAATTACATATCGTAAATGTAATGTCAAGTAAGTTTATCGTGTATAAGGTATCTTAATGTATGTCAAATGACGTCATATTATATAAAATGAAATAGTAGATAGAATTAACACATAAACATTTACTTTTTCTTATTACGTGATAATACTCGCAGTATGTTATAAGGAACTATTATTTGCTTTTATTCGGTATGTTTTGAATTAATGAAAGTTATTTGTTTATCGTGTAATAATGTAATCAAACTCAATTAATTAATTATATTTTGATAAACATAGTTTCGCATTATTTATATAGATATCAATTATATAAGATTTTTTTTTGTTATATCGCATAGTTTGTCTTGTAAAGATAAAACGTTATCAATTAATTATTCTAACACTCATTTGACTTGTTAGTTTTTATATTAGTTATTTCAGTTTACATAGTTAAGTTTTTCAAAATCCAGCACTTTTTGTATTACTTGAACTTGAAATGTTTGCTGTGTTGATTACGAATTACGATTGTCGTTGTGTGCATGTGAGAATTATGTCATAGTTTGGGAGCATAAAATTTGCAGGATGAGTTATGGCGCTTGTGCAGGTTCTTTAAACCGCGACTGGAAATGACGTAACCGCCGGCCGGCAGCGGCGGTTGCTAACTTGAAAACGAATGTTTGCAGATTCGTTAGCCAAATTCAGCGCCAAGGCCGTGGGCTGTACACCAATATGTGGCGTTAGTCCGACGAGTAGTTCATACTTCAGTGACTCTCAATAGGTGGCAAGGAGATCTTTTTTTAAACAAAATTAAGTGGAGATATAATGTTGGGGTCATGTGGCATTATGAGTTTGGTGACTGCGGTTGTAATTCGTAAGACTTGAATTCGATTGTGACCGACGTCATACTTTTTCAATAGCAAAAAAGTGACTCCAATGTTTTCTGCACGTCAGCTTTGAGAACCCTTAAGGTAGCTCAGGAACAATAAAGGTACCTTCACATAAGCAATTAGTTTTACGTTTTAGTTTTATCTCTGTTTTAGACTATACCTACCAATATAGCGTTTTTTTTTTTAGAGAGAAAATCTATGTAAAATAGGCCGACAACACCATCTATGTTTTTTTTTATTTACATTTCTTATGCATAAATATAATCTCATGCATAAATATAATATTAAGGAACTAGCACAAATAATTTTATTTAGTCGGTTCATTTTCAATCAAATTAATCTTTGTGGAGTGTTTTATGGTTATGTCTATACTATTGACATTTCTTTAAAGAAATACCTTTATTTCATTCTACGCATGTTGCTATTGGTGCATTCCTAAACGCATAAACATAAACGTAAAGTTTGAGGTCTGCAAACTTTAGTTTTGACTTTTCACTAGAAGTGTGTATACTCTCATATGATTGCATGGTTTTGTAAAATCTTTAACATATACATAAATGTGTTGTGTGTCTGGTTGCCAATCTGGTGACCCGGGTTCGATCCCGGCCAGTGCAGACTTTTAATCGCACAAAAGTGATCCCTGTGGTGCACTCTCCACACTAGCTATGAGTGCCCGCGAAGTGACGCCTGGTAAGCGCCCACACGGTGAAATATATCGCCATCATTACCGATATTACATGTGTTGTAGATACCAGCACACCCAGTAATGGGTAATATTACGTGATGATATATTTATATTTATTTATTTATTTATATATATATATATATATATATATATATATATATATATATATATATAAATAAATGTAAACCTAAAAACTAATTACTTAAGAGAATGCGCCTTAACGGTAATAGAGATTTTTGTCCAAACATTATAATTTTTATTTGGTGATGAAACCGGTTAAGTAAAATTTACAGGAAACATTTAAAATTATTTATTTATTCTCAAAGTTTATTTAAAATATTCATTTTTATATAAAACACTTTGTTTGACAGCTAAAAAATTTTTATTATTCGCATCACAATACACAATACTCAATAACAATTTAGTTAATATTAATTTTTTATTCGTTTTATTTAATATTCTGCTTTTCTTAAACAGTCACTAAATTAAGAAACTAAACTAAAATAACGTTCATGCAGTAAATTAAAATTCAGAATTTTATGTTTGACATTTCGTATAATCTAACTTTTATAGGTGAAATTGCGATACATTATATTTATATAGGATAAAAAAATAAAGGTAAGGATTTGTTGAAAAGTCCAATTAGTATTTCGTCGCTCTTTTCTGCAGAAACTTTGTTATCATCGTACATTTTCATAGGTTAGGTGTAAAAATCTGTCATAAGTACACGAATGGCGCAGGTGTAAAACTAAGAAATTATAAATTTAAACAAAAAGTTGAAAATAGCGAACTTCTTAATTTAGTTTCATTAGTTTAATTCTTCAGTTCATTTGCATAAACGTTGTCATTGATAACAATGGTTTCTACTTATTTAATTTAGTTTTACAATTTAATTTTTTAATTTAGTTGCCTGCATAAACCCAGCATAAAATGTAAAGATGTATGTAACATGTTGAAAGCCACTGGCATATAGATAGTAAAAGTTAACATCATCTGTGCTAATATAAACGTATACTATAAATACATGAAAACCTAACAAATGAATATTTAAATTTATATGGAAGAATGACAACATGCAACATTGAAATATCGTAATCACGTCATGATCTAATGTTTGAACTATGTTGTATTATTTTCATATTTGTAATAATTTCGTAATATGTACAATAAAAAACTAAAGTATTGTCATATCCAGTTATAGTAGTATAGATACAACTCGCAGGTATGCGAAAAATGTTGTTAAATAATTTATACATGACAAGTATTGTAACTCGAGTAAATTTTTCACCGTAACAAAAAACAAACTGCACGAAATTTCGTTAGCGCTCAAGGTATGGTACTTAAAAAACGACATGACATGATGTTTTGATTTTCTTACTGCGTATTATATCTTGCAATTAAGAAAATTCTCACCATGGACGAATGCAAACCTTTTTTCATTTAAATATGTATTTCTAATAATCTAGTAACAAACGTTAAAAAGCAGGTCCGTGAAGTTAGCACCAAAAATTTTGCCAATAATTTCTCGGGCCTTTAAAAAGTCTGCTTTTTAGTGTTTGTAGATAATAGTTATTTAAGATATGTGTTAAAAGTGACATTTATTTTGTGAGAAGGAAGTTTGGAACACAACGCGAAGCAGATTGGTAAAAATACAAACCTTCGAACAAAATAATACCACTTCTAACACGTATATCTTACAGTATTTTTTCTACAGACACTATCTTTGTGTTTGATAGGTCAATAAATATACACATATTTCTAATTTTGGGTTCTTTTGTTTAATTATATTCTATAATAATTAGAATTACAAATTGGATGTAAATTTAATTTATTGAAATTTATTTATTTGTTAGACATTTTGATTTTGCATTGAATGAAGCTAACTAAAGATTATTTACTAAAAAGAAAATATTATTCCCATACTAATTAAATGATAACGTTACATAATGAATTACAAAAACAACATATATGACAAATAATCAGTAGACATTATTATTTCTTCTTAAAATATCAAAATATTGTGCAAAACTTGAACATCCGTTCACATTTTCAGTTGTTTGTGCCAAGCTCATGCCAAATATCTAGGAACACTGATTGTACTGAAACTAGTTTTTTTGGCTTATATGCATGCTTGAAGTTTCCGTTCATACTTGATTTACTTGCACACATTTGTATGAGTCAGCCGTTTTGCCCATTTACATGAGAGTGTAAACTTACCTTTAAAAATGGCACGAATTTATATTTTACTTTTTGTCAAATTGTTAATTGGATAGGAAACAAGAAAAGAACAAACTGAGAATAATTTTCAAATTAGAGTTCTACTTTTCGCCATACGTGCTACACAATTAACATTTTTGCAAAAGTAGCCCATTTACAAACTAAATCCTTAATGATATGCAAATCACCGCAAAAAAAATCACAATTCTCCGACACCCCGTATGCCAAATCCAGTTTCATACGTGCATAATTGTTGCGGTGCGCGTGGGTTTTCACTCTCTTACCTTCACCTCTATCATTCCATTCTGTAAGGTCCTGAGTCGTCTGCGTTGCAGTGTCCAGCCTCAGCATCGTCAACCGGTGCAGCTGGCGTGTTTATCACTTTCTCTCGCTGGAAATTCTCAACGCACGTGACTTCAAACTCACTAATTGCATCGAACCGATCGAAACCACACTAAAACGGATTGCATAGTTGGAAAGAGCATGTGAAAATAATTAATGTGGAATATTTGTTTTGTTGTTTGGATTGAGGTTAAAATGGTTTCTGATTGTTGTGTTTTGTTGCAGGTATGGCCGTACGATACTTGGAGTTACTGGAGAGATTTATAAAGATTGGTCCATGAATGGTTTGACCAATTTGATATACGCTTAAATATCTATGATAGACTGTCCTTCTTGGAATTGAGGTTAATCCTACATATACATGTAAGATTTGGCGAAGCACATCAAAGTACTTGTATTTACATTGCATACCACATACATGATCTGATTATGAAATATGTACCTACTAGTTGACTAAACTTTTAGTTACGTAAATGAGAAATATCTATCATTGGCGATTATATAATCTGTAATTTTAAAAATTATGTACATCAAAACGAAGAGAAATGTACATTACGAATTGAATATTGCTGTCAAAATTTTGGTGTTTACTTTTTTGTTAAACCTAGCTTAAAACTTAAGTTCTTATATTATTCTCATTGAAAAGTGTGATATAAACGAGTATATATTTTCTAATTATACATTCTATCATATTTACCATTTTGATAAAAAATATAAAATAAAATTCACTTTTTATGAAAAAAGTAAGTTAAAGCAAAATCGTTGCCACTATACTCTATTGAAAATAACGAAATAATTTTGACAGTTTGTTGGGGCGTGGTTTAAGAGTCTGTTTTACACCAGAACATTTTCGATATTTAAAAAGAAGCGCCAATTGCACAAAACCGTAAGAAAATAAATACAGGGAAACAGCCAGGTAAAACTTAAAAACGACAATAAAACAATAAATAACGCACAGCACTTACAATGAATAAAATCATAATTGACAAAATATTTGAATTGTGTTTGTGTACAACTTGCTTGGCTGCAGCTCGTAGCAACCAATAGAATCACAAGAAACTATCTGTCATAATTCTTTATTTCAAACTGAGTATAGTGATATAGTGGATAGTGAAATGTCCTGATACTGGATTTCCAGTCTATTTTTTTGGCCAGATAACAGAATAACGGTCGGCTAAATATTAAATTTGTAAATACAACTTGCACAAAATTCGCGCTCACTTGGTGATTGTTTATTTTGCAATATATTCGTTTGTCCGATGACGCTGAGTGTCATTTAAAGTAATCAGTGATATATTTTCCCGAATTTGCTGAATTTAGGATCATTTTCATAATAAACTTAAACCTTAAACTTTGTATAAGATATTAAAAAAAAAATAACACTTGACATGTTTCTCAAGATTCAGTCTCTGAATCAACCTCTCGGTCATTTATCAGAGACTGGCTCACTCAGCCAGAACCACAGACGCATTTCTCTCTTATTGGAGCTCTTCAGTGTGGTGTACTGACGCCTCTAGGAGACATTGAGTCGGCTGAGTGCTGAGTGAACGGATGATAAACATCCCAAAAAGATAAGATGACTGCACAAGCAAGTAGCTACATGCCGAGACATTTATCAAGAACTCCGTGAGCTTCGCTAGCCAAATAATAATAAAAGTACAATAAAGTACAATAAGATGGCAATACTTGGTGAAACAGTTTAAATAAGATATTTAAAAAAATAACATTTGACATGTTTCACAAGAAATGACCGAGAGGTTGATTCAGAGACTGAATCTTGTGAAACATGTCAAGTGTTATTATTATTATTATTATTATTATTATTATTATTATTTAATATCTTATTTAAACTGTTTCACCAAGCATTGCCATCTTATTGTACGAGTACTTTATTGTATTTTTATTCTTAAAGTTTATCTTCAATTTAACACTTTAAATTAAAATTAAAGTTGTGTTCGATTTCTAACGTTAGCACATCAGCGTGTATTGCTTTTAAATGAATATATTACTAAATGAGATCCTATAAGATTATGTATTTTTTTTTTATCCAGTGCACATCGGATATTAGGTCAACATTCAGAAGGTATACGGCCCTAATAAATTGGCCGGATACCAGATACTAACCGAATATCCATTGCATCTCTAGTTGACATCTAGCGCATCTTGTTGGTGTTTGATGAAACATGTGTCGATCAGAACTACAAAAACAATGAAAATATTGATATAACTACATAAAACTGTAAATTTACCATTCACATACGTACGAGTATGTAGTGTTCCCATTACAATTTCTCGTACGGATTAAGTAGTCAGTATAGTAGTACCTAATGAGTAGATTATGAAACGAGTACCACTTGTAGGCACATGCAGCCTTACCTGTACTGTTTCTGTGTGTACCTTAGCTAACAATTGGCTATCATTTTAACATAACATACACAAGTACAATTGTTCTATTAATTGCAAGTGCAGTCCGTTTTTGTAATATGATATCAGGTTCTCATATTTGTAATCTAAATATAGTACCTAACACGCAACATGACATTCACATTATAAAATATTTTTTATACTGGTATTCTGATGATATCATATGTTTATACATTGGATTTGTAATGATAAATCATGCTATAGAGAAAAATATTATTATTAATATATCATAACTTTTATATTTATAAAAAATGTGACAATTTATTTGGTTCATTTACATCTGAAAATACGTTATTTACATCATATACGTCATTACTCGTGTGTTCAATGATATTAATATTAAGTTTAAAATTAAATAATATTCAAATGAACTTTCCAATTGAAATGTATTCAGAATTCAATCTATAAATAAAACATGATTAATTACTCTGCAAATTCGGCCGGATATAGATATTTTAAATTAAATTTAATGCTTGTATTTACAATACATATTTTATGGGTAGTAAACCATGGGGCGTAATTGAAGAACGACGCCATAATTTTCCCGCCATTTTAGTGCGAACGGACGCGATGATTTGGACAATAATATTTTAATAGTCGAGTGCTGCGCGAATCAAGTTGTTCGGCAATCATAAATTGCTGATTTTTTATTGTTATTATGTCGATAAAGTAGTTCCCGTCGACAACAACACTCACTCAGCCGGTATTTAAAATCGTATTATTTCCTAGAAATTATGACGTGGCGTTAAACTGTCGATAACAGTAAAATTCTCCTAAGTCCTAAGCGATGTTATTTTAATTTCTAGAATTATTGCGATAAATTGCCGTTACTACTATAGTTACTGTTTGAAAAACTGAAGAAATTGTAAATAGGAATTTTTTTTTTAATAATGTTATCAGTTGACTATGTTTGGTATTTTGATGACTTTTATGAAGGAAGTTTATTTATCGTTTCATATCCTTGATAAAAAAATATCACATTTCATACTTATCACTGACTATAATTAACATTGAAAAAGAAGGAAAAATCATGTAATAAAAACACATTGTAAATATTTTGATATACCGGAATATGGAATATACAATTTGAGAATTTGGATTAGTACTCGGATGTTCGAGGTCTGTTCAAAAAGTATCGAACCTTTGGTCGGCAAAACAACAATGATTCATTTCGAGGTCTGGAACCCTAATCCCCTTCAAAGAAGTCTCCTTGGTAATGCACCCATTTCTCCCAGCAGTCCCGCCATTGTTGGAAACATTTCTGGAAGGCTTCTTGTGGAAAGGTGTTTAGCAGGGGGCCGCATTTTGCATAATGTCTTCTTTTCATTCAAGTTGGGTTCTTTCAACGGCATTTTCAGCTTGGAGAACAGCCAAAAATTACGAGGAGTCATGTCGGGAGAGTAAGGAGCCTAACGAATGAGGGAAATGTGTTTGGCCAAGATATTTTGAATCAAATGCCAGGAATGGGCGGGTACATTATCATGATGGGGCTGCCAAGTGTTGGTTTTCCATAAGTGGTATCATTTGGGCTTGTTGAGGGCCTACCGGGAGGTGATTCGCTGTCGACTCGCGGCGGTCATCTTAGAAACGGTTAGTCCACTTCGTGTGATGCTCATGGCATCATCCCTGTATGAATTTTCCGAATGGTTTTCGCGTGGATTTCGCCAAGCTTTTGGCATAATTTTGTGCACTATCGCTGCTCAAGTCGTTCCGTCATTTTGCAAAAATTGAAAATCCGTCGAGCGCTCACTACACTTACTCACTCATAGGCTGATTACCAGAGACATACGCATTCTTCGGCCGAAAAAAATCACGCATGCACATTAACCCTCGAGCGGGCTTCAACAACAGTCTCATAAAATTGTTATTGTTACTCACGCTAATCCTTCTTTGGACCTTTGGGCACAATAGGTTACCATTGTTTTTAGTTTCATTACAGTTGCAGTGATACAAACAACAATTTATTCGTTGGAGTTGGAGTTAAACACATAGTATTTGAGAAATACGCTCATATGTATATTTTTATTTCTATGTAAATTTTTATTTTGTTCATCTTTATTTCGAAATAGTGCAATCAGAGGACGAATAAAATCGATCAATCATATTTATATTTATTTTTTATTATAATTAGTATTGTAAAGAAATATTATGTTGTTCAAAATAGTCATAAAATTCATTTATTTTCTCTGGCGCACTCCGTGCGCCGCGCGCCTTTTCGTGTTATGAATATTGACGCGGCCGCTCGAGGGTAAATGCCCCTTATACATCCCCATCCGTACTTCATTTGTTTACGCGGAAAAAATAAAGCTCGTTACTTTTTGAACACACTTTGTAGACCAGGGTTTCTCAACCTTTTTTTTGGTTATCGCCCACTTTTTCATATTTTAAAAAGACGAAATTTGCCTACCGTCCACTAAAGTATATATATATATATATATATATATATATATATATATATATATATACCAGGCGTCAGCTCACGGGCACTCATTGCTGGCGTGGAGAGTGCACCACAGGGGTTACTTTTGTGCCATTTAAAATTTGAAATACTTGGCGTCGGTCGGGATCGAACCCGGTACCCCCAGGTTCGCGACCAGACACTCAGGCACGAGGCCGGTACAAATATGTCATCATCATTACCGATATCTGCGATAAAGAAGATTGGCACACCCAGAAATATGCCGTGATGATATATTTATTTATTTATTTTACTTTATTAAGTAAAAAAATATAATTATTATAACTATACAAATAAAAATTATGGATATAAAAAAATTGCTATATTGCAACCATGTGATCTGCACCCTAAAAATAAAAAATAAAATAAATTATATAAAAAAAAATATTAAGAAATTACTTTTAATGAGAGCCTTGTGCTTGATGCTGACTATCCAAATATGTTATATTTGGTTTTAATTTACTTAAAAATAATCGAAGGTCTCCCCTTTTTTCAATATTCACCACTAGCCGCCCACCAAAAATCGTAAATCGCCCATGTTGAGAAACCCTGTTGTAGACAATTATGCGAATAAAATCCATGATTCGGTATTATTTTTTTAGAATTTTTAGAAATGTCAAATCGAATTAGGATAATTAGTTGAGAAGAGAGATCATGATAATACAAAATTATCTCTGTCTTCGAGCTTGTTATCTTCGTCTGTTCTAAAGACATGTAGTTCTGGTACTGGAGAGGAGGATGTGTTGTGTAACGTCAATTTTGTAAATCGCCATTATTGCTACGCTACTGTAAAATAAATAAAATTTATATAATTACTATAACTATAATAATAATGAGGAATTGGAATAATATGGAATTGGTGGGATTATCATATTTTTTAACTAAATCCCAAAATTTGTATGTGAATTAGCAAAATGTGCTGTTTTCTTACATTTGCATATTCTAGTCGCAGAGCATCGTAGATGTTTAGTCTGAGATTATGGGCTGTAGCTATTATTAATCCAGAGTTTAGGCTTGTTGAGGTAGAGTTAAGCACTTAGAGGAAGCCGTGTGGTAAACCGGAAGTTCAGACTCTCCAAATCACTCGCCAGTTGGTGTAATGCATGTTCCCGTGCTTAGTGTTTACACACTAGTGATTGTGTTGTCAGCTTGCTAATACTGACGTGCAGATGTGTGGGCAGAGCTATGCACTGTAGTCAGTGCTGTAGCATCAGGGCTAAATGGAAGAACTGTGTCCTATGAGTAAGTAATTATATGTGGGAAAATGAGCTTGTAATTGCTTTAATTTGATTTCATTAGTAATGATTCATTCTGTGTCGTTAGACTGAGGTTAGGTCGTTACTTTCTGCTACATACTAGTTTAAATATTTTTTTTGTCCTTTGTCATCAGATTTTTTCAAAGCTATAATTAAAATTAATCAAATGAATCATATTTATAAATAAATTAAATTTATAACTCGATGATACAGTGGTTATAATCGGTTAATGCGGCAAATTTAAATTTATAATTGATGCATATAGATGCAAACCATATATTCTTATTACAAATTGATGAAGGATACGAATTTTTGAACATCAGGAGCATAAAAATACATTTCGTACTGTTTGGTGCCTTAGCTTTAGATGCAAAAGCAGATATTTGCGTAAGGCATGCAAGTGCAAAAGTAGACATTTGTCATTGGACGAATCAAGTTACGATTCTTCATTCGCGTTATTATGTTAAGAGGATTATAATATAGTAAATAAATTAGTATTAACATGAATAGCGAAATTGCTATCAGATTTTCAAATCTCGGCTGCAAAACCAGATATATCTCATATTTAAAACAAAATTTCTTTTTAACAGGGCATCGAACCCGAACCTGAACCGAACCAAAACCGGAACCAAACCGTAACATTTTAGGGAACCCAAACCGAGAACCGAACCTCAGATATATTTTTAATTGAACCTGAATCGAAACCGAACCGAGTATTAAAATTCAGGTTCGGAATTCAATTCAACTCCGGTTCAGGTTAATTTTTAGTTCGAAAAGTAAATACAGCCGATAATCGACGTCTTAGGCTTCTGCGTTGCTGTCTGGGCTGACTTTTCGTGAAAATTGTGTTCGTTTCTTGTTGCGTTTTGAGTAAATTCCGGTTCTCATTTTACATTATTTCGAACCTGAACCGCGAACAAAACCGCAAATTTTATTAATGCTTGAACCAGAACCGCACCCGAACCCATCTTTCAAAAAACAAATTAACCTGAACCTAAACCGAACCCAGTTTGTGGCGGGTTCGATGCCCTGCTTTTTAATAATAAATCAGGCATTTCTGTATAAAACACATCCTTTAGTAAATAATAAACACAAAATTTCTATAAAAATTGCAAATTGATTGGTTAGCTTTTAAGGTCTTGTAGGGTTTTTGCAATTTACTCAAAACTAGTTATGTGTCAAATGTCTGCTTTTGCATCTATACGCTTCAATTATTCTATGAAAATAAATTTTAATTTTTACCTTTGGAGATTGAAATATTTAAAACAATTCATCCATTTCACATTTTAGATAATTTCTTTGCAAGATTTCTATAGATTAATACAACATTTAATATTTACATATCCATTTAATATTTTAATTATGGTGAATTAATTGCAAGAGTTGCCACTTGCATTGGTTAATTGACAATTTAATAAACTCGTGAATAATAAGACTTTTTATACCTGTCTTTATTAAACAATATGCTGCGGGTCTACTTTTTTCTGAACATAGGAAATACAATTACAAATTTTCAATAAGCGATATCTACTTTTCTTTTTAATTTTAGCGCAAAAAGTGTAATAACAAAAGTTGCACAGTCAATTATCTTTGTACAATCTCGTGCAAAATGGTAAATAATTTTAACAATTTTTAAGTCATTTTCTGTAAACCAGAAAAATAAATCTACGATTTTGGAGTTTTTCAGTTTGACAGTTTGTTGTAAAATAATTGTTAGAAGTGCTTAAAGTAATGTTTGGATTCGCAAATTATTTTACTTTGTCATAAAGATATTTTATTTTTTGATCTAAAATGAAATAATACATAGATTTTCCAATATTGTAGATTAAAACTGAACATGGGAATGTGCAAATTTTTGTAGCCTTAACTACATTTTTAATTTTCTTAAAATGGTATATTTTACTACTCGCAAAAAGTAAGACTGCGTAGTTTAACTTTATTTTTTTAAACAAAATTATCTATTTATTTATTATACTTCATTTCACATAAGAAAATAGTGACGGGAAGATAGGTGCAATTTGATGTTGTTTTTTAACTAAATAATACTCCGATATTATCCAATCAAACTGCACCTATCTTTCCATCACTATTTCCTTACATGAAATGAAGTATATTTATTAATAAATGAGAATTATGATATTATTATGTATTTTTTTCCCATTACATTTTCTATTAATATAATAGTTTACTTAGCCGTAAATTCTATTTTCCTTGAACTACTCAACAACGGGTCCCTGTTAAAACACTTTAGCTGTTCCTCTGTTCTTGTTTACAAACAAAAAAGAAAAGGTTGCTGATTGACAGTCCATCGCTGGCTGCGGAAGCTATTCTCGCTTGTTCTCCACGGCCTCCCTGATGATGCTGCTGATGGTTTTGTTAGGCTGACTTGCTCGAGGCATAGGTTTTTGTTTATGTTTGCCCTTACAAGTATTTGAAGTTTGGGATCTGCTAATATAATACCCTAAGAAAAACATGATTATTGAGTTTGGGTGTGATCCGAGGGTGACATTTTTGGGATTGTGTATGACGTGCTATGTAATTAGTCATTCAGTGGTTTGAATTTTTTCATTAAATTCGGTTATGTGCTTTTTGTCCGTACATGTTTCATGAAATTACATAATAGCTGCAATTTTAAATAATTTTGCTCCACGCAAGTTTAATAAAATAAGTACATGTCTTTAAACAGTAAATTATATAATTACCAAGCATTTTCCTTTATGTATAAGGGGCACATAAATCTGAACTTTGTAATAAATAATTTGAAAAACAGAACACGTTGAATGAAAATTGCAGCTTATAAAATTACCTTTAAAAATTATAATAATTTCTTATAATCTTTCATTATACCCTAAGTTAGCCTTTTTAGTGGATGAAGATAATAATTCATAATTTAAAAAATTAAATTAAAAAGCAATTTATATTACTAAGATAATAATTTAATTTTTCAATACGTAATATAACTGAAATAGACATCATTTTGGAACTTCTGGGAAATTTGATGAGTTTCAATTCCGCTTCAGGAAAAATTATAAACTATTGGTTCGTTTCAGAGGCTAAATATATACATACATACATATATATTAATTTATATAATTTTACCTATTGTGCAATTATGATTCAGATATTTAGAGATTGTTTAAATTCATTTTATACATGTGGTCCAAGATTAATAAATATAAATAAATATATCACCACGGCATATTACCCATTTCTGGGTGTGCCAGTATCTACAACACATGTAGACATCGGTAATGATGACAATATAATTTACCGTGTGGGCGCTTACCGGGCGTCACCTCACGGGCACTCATAGCTGGTGTGGAGAGTGCACCGCAGGGGTCATTTTTGTGCCATTTAAAATAAATAAATGAAATTTAAAATTTAAATAAATCTAAAAAAATGGAGAAGATTAACTGGCGCGGTGCTAATAGTTTAGTTATAAGATATATGTAACTATGAAAAATGAATAGTTTAAAAATATTATTTTATAAAATTTAATATCACGATAATTAGAGGAGGCCTGGGATTGTTGACACAATTTTTGTTTTTCAATTTTTTAAGAGGCAGGGTCTACAGTTAGCCTTTTTATCATTAGCCTATCCTTCAGTGTGTGCCCTTAACTTTATTTTCCTGCAGTTTTAATTTTTTTGCCTGAGCAAATTTTGGTGACAATCTGCTCTGACTCTGTTTGTTGTCACAGACTTTGAGGTTAGTTGTCACGGATTATTTAAATTAAAAAAAAAGTATCAATAAATTTTATTTTGGACAGACTAAAGCTAATAATTAAGGTTGATAAATAAAAGCACTAATAGGATGCCAGTAATTTAAATTTAAGACACATTTTGTGATTGAAATAAGAATATAATTGAATATTTAATGGTCAATAATACAATAGTCACTTTCGGCCGCACTTTCACAATTTTGACAAATATAAAAGTTCAGTCGGAGGGTACATGATTCGTGAACCCACACATTGAATCCATTTTTTCACGCGTAACCATCCCCGGGGTTTTTGTTACAACCATCCTTATACACCCATTTCAAACAAATCACGATTTGGCGGAAATACCATATAACCTAACCTCAAAGTTGATACGGAGTAACATCATGCTACCTTATAGATTCACAGAAAAATAATTGAGACATTCACTTCATTGTACAGAAAGTGAATAATCAGAGTTAATTACATCGTTCAACGAATACTTGCAGCTGCAAAAAAATTCAAAAGAACGAATAAAATCCATAGAATTGTCGCAGGGCACATGAAACTGCGTGCACACACTCGCATAGAGATGCATTTGAGCCGGGCCGGGCCGGGCTTTGAGGTTTGGATCGACTTGGCCCGAAAATAAAAATTACCGGTCCGATTCGAAGATCGACTCGACAAAAAAATTTGCTAGCCCGGCTCGAAAATTGACTCGAAATCGGGCCGGGCTGGGCCAAAGCTCGAAATTGGGTGCATCCGGCATTCCTAATGTTATTTTTATGTTAAGACGAAATATTTAACTTTTTTTGTGTCAAACTTATGAAAAACCTTTACATTCTTATAACTTTCAACATTAATTAACATAAATAGTTAAAAAAGAGACCCTTCTAGTGTAAGTTTGTTATAAAAATTACAGACCTACGAGTATTTAACACTTTGTTTACCAAAGAATTTAAACAACTTTTTCACAAATCTTATATAAAAAAATATAATTTTAATTTACATTAGGATTTTTTAACTAACTTTGTTTCTGCTCAAAAATAGGACAAGAAATCATTATGGTAGGAACAAAAATCACTTTTATTTAAGTATACGACTAATAACAATAATAATAGCAACATCACAATATAATTATTATGCTTTAATTAATAACCTTGAATTCTTGAAGTAAAATAATACATTTTTATTTATTAATATGTGAAGTGTGTTGTTATTAAATCATTTTGAACCTTTTTAACTTCATCCATTTTCATTAAAATATTAAGGAAACTGTGCGTTTGATTGAACTATAAGATTTTTCGGGCCGGCCCGAAAAGCTGGAATTTTCGGGCCGGGCCAAATTCAAAAGTCCGACTCGCCTCGATTTTTGAAAATGATTAGCCCGATTCGGCCCGATAAAAAATATCTTCGGCCCGGCTCGATGATCGACTCGAAATCGAGGCGGGCTTCGGGCCGGGCCGGGCAAAAGCTCGAAATCGAGTGCATCTCTTCGCAATGATGTAAACAGTAGTTCGAGTTACAACCCCTACTTAGTAGTAGTGACTGAGAACTGGGACAATCTACCCGTGTAACAACCAGCCCCGGTCTCCCCTATATTACAAACTGTTTATACACAGTTATCTTATAACATTCAGAATCGTGAACGATTAACGATTCAAATAATAAGTACTGAAAAATTCATGGACTTCACTAGGACGTGAACTCAGCAACCTTCCCCCCTCCATGTCTAATGTCTAGGAGTAGGATGCTCTCAGGGTCTCGGGAGAAAACAGTGAATGTCTCACGCGCTTAGTTTTTTAATTTTTAACTTATAAACAATATTTTTAGGCAGAATTTATTAAACACAACGTCTGTAAAATGAACAATAATAGTTGTTTACTAAATGGAAGTTAGGAGGCAAGCAGAGTCTCCTGCTCATTGGATTAAGAGTATATTTTGAAATTTATAATAATCGCGATGTGCATACATTGTTTTCACTCTATGTGAAACCACGTTGTGATACTACTCGTTAAGATACATAACATGCTATAAATATCTATATTTCGACATTTTTGTGACATTCATGGTTTTCTTCCGTGACCCTTTAACTGAGCTACGAAGTCAGTGGATTATTCATCTATTTTTACCTCCCGCTACCCTAGGTAAGGGAGGTATAGGGATCGTGCTAAAAATCGGATATAGAGATTTTAGTGAATAAGCACGTTTTGATGTCCCCAGAATCCGATTTTAACATTTTTACAATGATGTCTGTAGGTATGTATGTGTGTGTGTCTGTGTGTCGGTGTGTCTGTGTGTGTGTGTGGATCATGTGGACACGATTACTCAAATACTATCAATCAGAAAAATTTGAAATTTTGTATATCCATTCTATGCTAATGTGGGAAGAGCTCATTAGTTTTGAGTGTATATCGGATAACCGGAAGTATCATTTATACAAGCTTTTAACAGTTTTTCTTGCAAAAAATTCATTGAATATAATTTTTTAGCAACTTTTACCAATACAAATTGAATATAATGGCACAATCTTCAATTCTACAATAATAGCATTAAGTAAATAACTTGAAATAACTTTATATTATATTATAAAATAATTTATTTTTGTACATCACTTTGCCTCTGCGTCAAACAAAAACAATACTTCAATAACAAATTTGACATATTTAAACAATTGTCACTGTCACGCAGCAATTTTCATTAAAATTAATAATAAAACCGTGTTAAGAAGAATTTAGTAGTTTAAATATGATTCCAATGATATTAAGGTTTGTAAAAATAATATATTTTCCTTCATACATAAATATTAGATATACAGGATAATTCGATTCAAGTTTGATGTTTACAGCATTATATACAGCTCTCAATAAGAACGTGATTTCAAAGTGTCAAATAATAATTTGCAACTACACATTTACGAAATGAATAATGTACGGCGAAGAATTTACACAGATTGCGTTTTAGAGCATAAGGAAGTTGGTGATGATTTTGACAATAATGTGTGTGTGACGATTTTTCCTTAAAATATATTAATGATCCAAAAGTTCGCAAAGTTGGTATTTAATACTCTTATATAATTTAAAACAACATATTAGATTTTGACTATATATGATAAACCGAATGTAGTAATTAATTTGAATCTCTAACAGATTTTTCAGGAAAAACATAATAAAATATAATCTAAAATTTTGTATTACAAACTTTTCTATTTATTGGAACAACAAAGTAGATTTTGTTTACAAACGATCAATCGGAAGTGAAACTTTACTTAAAGCTCAAAGCTATTTTAAACATGGAATTGGCGGGAGGACATGTGCTGGCCACATCAGATTTTTTTTTGCTGGTCTCCAGCGACTACACTTTTCTATTCAAAGCATTGAGTACTCATCGGATAGTGCGATACACTTGGTGGTTCAAAGAATCATACCTTATTAACTACTTATATTACAAACCGTTCTACACAGTTATTTAAGCGTGAACGATTCAAGTCCTAAAAACCGAAGAAACATTTCTGTGATAAATTCATGATCTTCTCCGGGATTTGAACCCAGGACCCTATGTCTAGTAGGATGCTCAATCACCTGAGCTACGAAGTTCCCTAAAGGCAGCGAATTTTATACCTGTCAATTGACATTAATGTTAGTCTTAGTCAAGTACACCCTCCCACTCAGAGTATTGCATAGTCATCTGAAAGAGTAACATAACGTTGTGGATTAAGGAACCTTACCTTAGATTACCTAGATTATAATCTGTTTTTAAAACAAGTTTCTTATAAAACTTTCTGAAAATGATGTCTTTGAATCTGTAGACAAACATGGCACCTCTTCCACAGATGCAGCTCAACTCAGTTCCGGTGTTATTATTTCACATATCATTAACTGATGCTGCGTAAACTATTTATGTAATTGCTCTCCTTACAACAACGAAACATTTTTTAGTCAGATACGAAAATCTTTGATGGTTCGTTTAATTTTAAACTTGGTTGTTTCATCTGGGAACAGCCTGCACATAAAGCAGTGAAATTTTATTGGCGTCTTTGTGCTAATTCCCGGATCAAAATCAAAATTTCTTTCTTTACGTAGACGAACATATCAAACAAAGTGGATTTACAAAAGATATTTTTCTTGTATTTTTCAAAAATAATCTTTGTTGATAGCAGCGAAAGTCGTTCTCCGTTAATGCGAAAATGATCAATTCCTGTCGGGCGAAGGCCGTGAAGTTTTCGTCTTCGCTCGAGCTGAGCGTTCCAGTTTGAAGTTCGTCCGATGCGTTGATAATGAAATATTTCTCCGAATTCACAAAGGCACAACTGATATATACGCTGGCGCTTACCCATAAATCTAAATATATCTTCGGCGGCGAGCGCACAAGTTCAACGCATCCATCTGAGAATTTGCGCGCAAGTGCTGCCTCGTGCCATCCATCAGGCAAACCCCCGCCTACTCGTGACGTATGTGCGCCCTTATCCTACGATAGAGATAAAACCGAATAACTCGTTTAACTTGGATAATGTGTAACAATTTATTTTTTATGGCGCTGAAGTTTCAAGTGCGTATTATGGATGTAATCTGAGAAAATGTTTTTGAATGGGTCTTTGGAATTTTTTGCCGTCTTTTATATTTTTTGTTTCGCGGAAATTATCTCTTTTGACACAAGAAATTTGTTCTGAATTAATACGGTTTTTGTGAAAAGAATTTTGATGAAGATATTAGGAGCTATCTGGTAACCAGTATACATTTGTAAACATCGCCTACACTGTCTACAGAAATGGATATGTATTATACTTTGTATGAAAACTTTATAGGTGAGATAACATAGCTGTAATAAATACTATAACATATTGTTGGAAACATTTTAAGTGGTTTGCCCAAAATAAATAACAGCATTAAAAGTTGTTATATAGAACTAGACGCTCATAAAATGTAATTTTGTTAATAATGTCATGGTCTTTTAATAGCAGTGTTAATATATATTGGACGTTTATTATTAAATCGGTATAGTATATAGCCTTGGTTGGCATCGAATATTAATATTTTATAATAATGTTTCTGACGCTTCAGGTTTACATGCACTAGCACTATTTATCTTATTAATTATTTAACTTAAACTGTGACTCTGCTCTGGACTCTTTGTTACTTCTGGAATTCTTTAACTACATTCCACTTGCCGACTATAACAGGCCAACGTACTAACTGCAACTCGACCGTTCAACTGATCCATTTGTTGATATTATCACTTATTTATACTATTTGTCGTTAATTTGTCGACTTAATTTAGGCGGTAGCATTTAATTGTTATTCATAAGGTCCATATTGTAACGTTTATTTATTTGGGTGAAGTATAAAAGTCAAAGAAATGTTAATAATTAAATTAAAGATTTATTAGACAAGAATTAATTAAGAAAAAGATAATTAAACACTACACATAAACTAATATTTAACACTAATTAAAGACTAAGAATATTTATAAAGACTTAACAGTTCGATTATTTATTTAAACAATATTTATTTCGCTATTGTTTAATTTATTTAAACAATATTTATTTCGCTATTATTGTTTATTTCACTACTATTTATTTATATCACTAACTTTTTATTTATAATAAAATAAAAAATATATATCATAACGGCATATTACCCATTTCTAGGTGTGCCAGTATCTACAACACATGTAGACATCGGTAATAATGACGATATATTTTACCGTGTGGGTGCTTACCAGGCGTCATCTCACGGGCACTCATAGCTGGTGTGGAAAGTATTTATTTCAACATACGAGCCGACTCAACTGCCTTCACATAATACCTGTATCACCGACTTCCTTATCAGATTTACTGTCTACTCTCTCAGACTGTTTCCTGTTCAGACTGTTTCCTCTCTCAGACTGTTTCCTGTGCAGACTGTTTCCTCTCTCAGACTGTTTCCTCTCTCAGACTGTTTCCTCTCTCAGACTGTTTCCTCTTTCAGATTGACTCCTCTCTCAGATTGTCTCCTCTTTCAGGCTGTCTCCTCTCTCAGACTGTCTCGTCTCTCAAAAAGTCTCTTATGATAAATTTTTCATACTTCGCGCTTAAAAAGTCAAATTTGTGATACCGTTTAAGCAAACACAGTGTTACAAAATTCAACTTTGCCCAACTGTTAACTCTAACCCAACTTATACATAACCGTTATCAAAATGATTAATTTAACTAATTTAAATATTATACGAGCCCTGTCCCATAAGTGTTGGCCCAATCATAAAAAAAATGTATTTCTTATACTTGTGCTCAACTGGAGAAGCTGCATCCAATTGCTTTAGTTAGTATAGATCAGTTATTTCCAGTATTTAAGGCATTAAGTTATAATTCAATGGAAATAAATTAGTAGGTGTTTTGATTTTTTGCTTAAATAAGTCATTTCAATGATTTTATGCAACTGGGCCAACACTTATGGGACAGGGCTCGTATATTTATTTAAATATCTATTATTACCAATCTTGAAATTTTATTATTTTTGTAAAGCAATTTTTTTATATTTTTTTAGGAAAAACAAATACATCTTTAAAATGGTCTACTGATGGGGCAATTTTACCCAAATTAACCGACTTCGTATCTCTCATACTTTCCGTGATCTCATTGGCGAGTCTCGAAAAACTGTATAAGCAACTACAAATCCCTTTTACAATAAATATTTTTTTCCCTTGACCGTGTATTAATAGGTTATATTAATGTATAGGAAATCATTCATTAATGATCCTTATGCATGATAAATACCACGTACCTTTGCTGAACAATTGTCATAACTTATGTATCAGACGTTACTAATGTATTTTTTTTTTTGTTATGGAATAAAATTAGATTTTACAATTCAGTAAAATACGGTCAACAGAAAAATATTGTAACTAGCATTTGTCTTAATTGGCGATTAATGATCTCAATAATTAACCCGTTTGCTAGGCTCATGCGTTCAAATGTCTCAATGTTTTGTTTGATTATATTTCTACAGTATTCTTAATTAAATTCGTAGAAAGCTCTCCTAAAAAGAGATAAAACTCATGCATCTAATTCAGAACAATCCAACAATCCTCTGTTCGGCAATGCACAAACATTTATCCTATCGAGAGTTGGAACGAATATCTAGATTTGATTTTAATAGTTCTTTAATCGCGTCTGGTTACGCGAAACTTTCCATCCCGTATTTGAAAGGGATAACAGCAGCTCTAGACTCGAATCTCAATCCCCCACAATGGCGGACGTATAAAAATGGCTTAATGGGGAAATGATCTAACTCTCTTGAGAAGCAGCGTAGTTCTTGTTGTAGAGATATTTTCGCTGGATAAACTTTGTTCGTTTAGTTTTTATTGAATTTTCTAGTTTTTCTTATGTTAATAAAAGCTGGGGAAGTTTTCGTTGCGGGTTAAATGAAATTCTGGCTGGTAAATGGAATTACAATGAACATATTTTTGTTGCGGCTTGTAATAATACGCGATATTTTCTCGAATAAAATTCAGGTTTTATAGTTTTTTAGACACGGATGAAGCGAAAGACTTTGTTGCCAGTTTTCGCAGAGGTAATATTTTTGTTCGTCCTATTTACTCCAACCAATTCTTAGTAATAAACTGCAGTTTTTTTTTTGAAAATCAAATTACAGCTTTTCCAAAACATTTTAGTAAACAAGTAAATATGCAAATGCATCCAACCTTTTATTTCTATGTACATGTGTATAAAACTGAAGTAATTTATTATAACTTCTGAAGTGTAAGTTCAGAAAAATTCAGGACTGAAATTTATGATCCTCTCTTTTAAATATAATTAGATGATTTTACTCAAATTTATATTAAAACCTACTATTGTTAACTCAGCCAGCTGTAATGCTCATTTTATAAAAGTTATTTTCAGAAGAAATAAAAGTAAATTATCTTGAATTATTATGCTCCTTGCTAATACAACTAAATTGAAAGTGATATCTAGATCGTCTTAATTTCTATTCGTGTAGCCGTAATAATTTTTTCAATGTTCTATAACGTAGATGTTAATCTTTTTTAGTTCTCAAAGAGTGGAATTCGCTAATACTGGAGACACATAAATTGATATACTTCAAAATATTAAAAAAATATATTGGGCAATAATTATGGTTATGGAAAATAAGAATTTAATAGAATTATTAATAAAAAATTGAACCTACTCCAAGTTTTGATTGCCACTAGCACAATGTTGCTGCCATTCAACATTATATTTTATTTTCCTAAACGCACGTAGTTTCTGCCTGGCGGGTATTATACTCGTAAATTCAGACAAATATTACTTGGTTTACTTTCTGCTTTGTAATTTTTTGCATTCCTTTACTAGAAATGAAATCTATATTTCAAAAGGCGATACCAGAAGGCCTGATAGTAGTAAGAATTTGGAAAAGAGTAACTATTAAAGACATTAGACACTCGAATATTTTAAAAACATTACTATTTTTTGGATGGTCCTTAACATACAATTTAATGATCTAATTTATATAAATGACCTATTTTTACTTCCCGCTACCCTTGGTAAGGGAGGTATAGGGATCGTGTTAAAAATCGCATAACGAAATTTTAGTAAATGACTACGAAATGGCACTTTACTTGAAGCTCATAATGGGTTTTCTTCAAAAATACCATTAAATTTCATGTCATTGTGAAAATTAAAGATTATTGAATTTTCTACAGGTATACATTAATACTTTTTCTATATATTTTACAGATAAATTAAAAAAAAAAATTATATAAATCTCGAAGCTTAAGATAAACACAATTCCTTTGTTACACAGTTCATATTTCAAATGAATGTAACTTATACGTAAATGTCACTGTCAAGAAACTAATCACGTCAAATTAATAATAGTGATATTTTAAAAAGAAAATAGTAAAAAAAGTAATAGTTATATGCAATGGAGCAAAATGTAGCTTGCAGCATTAGTAAATACGTAGGTATATATTTAAATTAATAAAAATTAAATAGCGGGATGTTTTTGTTGTAGTTACTATTTGCTCGTAGGCCACATCAGATTTTTTAATTTGTTACTATGATGGAGGATACCATTGGTTATAGGAAAGGAGTGGTTCATGGAATTCGATATCTATATATAAAATTAAGAAATTGCTTATTTTAGTGATCTTTTCTTACCGCGGACTCTTTTATATTAACATTTGAGACAACGACCCCTTAGAAATTAAACACTAGTAAAGTGTTTATATAGAACTTTTTTATTTAAATTTTATAGAAGGAGACTTGAAGAAGTATGAAAAAACGAAGGGTTTTATCAGCAATGTTTTATTTATTAAAACGCGAAACTTATTTAACAAAAGACAAGACTACTGTTGCAATACAATAATTTTGGAATACGAGTAGTTTATAAAACAATTAGTTGGAACCTTTAGGTTTAATAGTAGATCGATGTATCTTATCACAATTAACATTTTTCAGTTTATTTTTACAAGTATTTGTTTTTCTTATGAATTAGCGCAGATAACGCTTTTTTTCACACAAATAATTATAAATGGCATCAGTATACTCGCTATTCTTTTTCGTTAGAGCTGGATAATTAGCAGGCTGATGCAGTACGGCCGCATGACATGTTAGGTGTATAGATAGTGCAGCTGCAACACAATCGCCAAAAGGATCTCGTACGGCTGTGTAGTTACCGTTTATAATTTGTTCAATTTTGCTCAGGCATTAAAGAAGCCTAAAAATTTGCAAGACATTGTTCCTTGAACATTTGATTTACATCGTCATCTTTTTATTTATACGGTGGTATTGTAGATACAGTATTTTTCGGTGCAATTGCGGACCTCTTAAAGAGGTCTCACGGGCCCCAGGTTAAGAAACGCTGGTGTAGAGGCCTTTTTCTAGACATTTATCCGTAATTGTGCATAGAGTTGATGGAGTTATTTGGGCTGCACTGCACTATTCGTGTTAGTCACGGAGTTATTTGTGAGGGGGCGGCTCACAGCTCATTGCGCTTTCCGTGGCCTAGCCACCCTACCCCTCCTCCTACTCCGACCCTGGCCGTGTCGGCGCGGTGTCTAGACAGTGGCCGTGTTTAATGTCTCCGCAATATTCACCTCCCAACCTGAAATGTTTTATTGACTTGCCAGAATTTCCCATGATTACATGAAATTATTCCAGCCATCCACGAATGAGTTTTTGGGCTCAGACCATTTACATCCTGGCTAATTATAGTTTATATGGAAAGGCAGAGCAATAACTGTTGAGTCCAGCATAAAGGGATTTTTTTGTGACTTACGAAAAGACCGTATCAATAAAATCAATTACATTACGTTTAACATTTATAGGAACTTTGGAATATTTTTTAAGAAAATTGCCTTATATGTTTCAGCTAGGAATGAATATGGTTTTTGCAAGTAATGTTGACGATTTCGAAAAATAATGGTATTGAAGATCAGGATTAACCAAGAAACCGCCTCTAAAAAATATGATGTTATCGGCACATTAAACCCGTTAATTTCATGCACGTATTTAAATGAATAAAGTCCCTACACAATTTCTTGCGATATATTTTTATTATTCTAGTAAAATTCTTTCTCTAATACATTATGTGAATTTAGTAATATGAAGAAAAACATGTAATGAAAACAAATTGAGAATAAGATATTGTGCAATATTTATAATAATAGAACATATCAAAAAATTAACTGCATCTTATCAAGAAACACTGCAAGGGCCAGTTGTATAACTGTTAGTATCTACGGTTACGTAACATACAGTTAACCTAACCACTGGTTAAAAAACACAATTAGTTGTACCATTTCTATTTTTTTAAAGGTTACCTAGCAGTCTGTCAAGTAACACTGGATCAGTTTTTCCAAATTATACTATATGAAACAAAACAAAACAAAACATAAATTTTATTGCAATTTTGACATATACGTCAGTTTTTATAAAAATAATAATTACAAAATTTCAAACACTAAGCGTAGTAGAACACCTAATTTTACGCAAGATGATTGTTTAAAATTAATGGATTTTGTCGCCCAGTATAAATATATAATAGAGAATAAAAAAACTAATGCGATCACAACACAAGATAAGGTAAATAAATTGCATGAGGTTTTCTTGGTTATTGGATAAAAGAAATAAGCAGGAATGCAGTCAATGTATAAAATTTTATTTAATCTAAAGCCGATGTTTCGCTTCCTGCTGAATATTTTAAAATATTTTTTTAGCGAGTGTAACAAATTATTTAAAAATATTAGTCTTTCGCCCTGAAGGAGCTTCCACAGGAAGCGAAACGTCTGTTTTTGACTAAATAAAATTTTATACATTGACTGGATTCCTGCTTATTTCTTTTATCCAATAACCAAGAATACTTCAGGCACTTTATATAATAATTTATTTACCTTATATTATGTTGTGATCGAATCAGTTCCTACTTCTTAAAAACATATTTTCTAATCATTCAATTCATCTTCTGAATCAGATTCAACTACCAAACGTCGCCGAAAAGCCATCACAAATAGTTAAACAAACGTCAAATGTCATGCGTTAACACTTTGTTAAATCGTTAACCCCTCATTTCATCAAAAGTTAAATATATACTGGTTAAGAGCCATGGTTACGCTTAACCCGTTATCGTACAACACATTTTTTGACTAACCAGCTGTTAATTACTAACCCTTGCCTTAACCTTTGATTGTACAACTGGCCCTTAGAGCTTTAAATAAAGTACTACTTCTCTTTGTATTTTAATATCCTTGGTCTCAGATTTTAACGTTTGCACCGTCATATTTCTCTGTACATATTTGATTCTTTAATTCTAAATATACTCTGTCTAATTCAATTATTTGCAGTAAAAAATCGTATTTGTATGAAGAGTTCATTTGATTTTAGTAATAATTTAGATTTAGAGATAAAAAATTAATGAGGCAGTCGATCAATGTAGCCTGTTTGATATTCGGAAACAAATACTAATTAAGATTGACAAACCATTAACGAATCAATCCAATTATGATAAAATATATATTATCTATTATTTATTGAGAATATATTGAAATATAGCTTATACATGTATATGTAGGTAAACATGGATTTTACATTCAATTTTTTCCGTTTCATTATATTCCTATGTAAAACATTTTAAAATAATTTTTTATATATCTCCAAGTAAGTTGTTCACTGCAAGCTCACTTACTATTTATGGAGGCTTGTATCTTGTATCAAAATCTAGTGGCTGTGGTCAGATGTAACTATCCCGCGGCTGTGTGATGTATCCATAATGTTCAGCACCCCGATCGTCACATACTACACTACAGTACACTACCCATAGGGCACGTTCTGCGTGTCCTAGTCATATAGGGAAGGATTACATCAGATCAGGCGATGTGATGAAAGCTGGAATTGGTAATTGGAAGCGAGATGTAAATCATTTACTATTTGCCAATATTATACTATGTAGTAATTAATTCCTGTGTGGACATCAGTATGGGACAGAAACATCTGTTTTATTGACAACACTTTTACTAATGGCATAGACCATCACCCTTAAAATAAACGTGAGGTAGGGTCATATGTCATATTTTGTCAAAACTTAAAAGGCGGTTTTAATTTTATTCAGAACATTGGGGTCGTCTGGTCACCCAATATTTTCCAATTTGTGTACCTATTTCTTAAAGTGTACAAGTTAATAACATTTACAGAAATATATATTTATGATCATCATTATATTTGTGTACGAAACTATGACGTCACATATTTAGACTCTTCAGTGTATATGAAGGTAAAAATAAATGAAAACTATAATAATTTTAAATAGTTTTTATGAATTTATGCATAATAGGAAGTAGGTTTCATTTGTCCTGGACCAAAGATAAATATCTGACAAAAACTTCACTATAGTACAGTTTAAAATTTAAAACTGTACATACATAATATTTAGGTATCACAATAGTTCTTCTAATTCAATATATTATCATTCATAGTCGTATATAGCAGCAATAGGCTATTCCACGACATTTTTTAATTTTTTTTTCTTAAAATACATAAAAATATAAGACCACATGTGAAATTCCGAGTTAAAAATTCCTCCAAATAAGCGAGATATTAAGGTCCGAATTTTAAATCTGCTTTGTGACGTAGGTAATGTGGATATACCAGAAGTAAACAAACAGTGGTTCACAAACCACGAAAAAATGTTAAACAAATTACAAAATAATGTATATTTAAATTGTAATATTATAATTCATTATTAGAGACATAAAATAAATTATTTCACTTTTTTTCTCACTTTATAAAAATAAAGAAATTAGGACGGCACCCGAACAGCAACCGAACAGATCCGACGCTCCCGAACAAGTATATTCTTAGTTAGGGCGGGGCTTTTCAAAATCGCAGGTCATACTTGGATCCTATTTGCTCAAACACTCGTGCACATGTCCTGCATCATCAAAAGCAAAACTCCCCGTGTCTTCTAGAAGGAATAATTTATAATAAAAGAAATATGGTTTTCCTTATCCTTTAACTATTATCATTCTTATTTTCAGTAAACTTTTACTATTTTTGATTACTGTGGAATAGCCTATTGATCCTTCTAATAAGTAAAATGTTTATCATAGATTCTCCTTATATCCCCAAAATTACTTTGAAGAAAACAAAATTCTGTAATTACGTGAAAGACTCCGTTAGACGAAGTGAAAATTAGTGAGCTAAACTAGTTTTAGTGAACAAAGTGTTATATTATTTGGAAAACAACGACCAAAAGCAAAACAGACATGCAAATAGAAAGTGCTGGAGGAAATTTCACATGTACCTACATACAAACTGTAACGCTAATGTTGATACATAGAGCCCGGACATAGCAGCCGGAGCACAACAGCTGTTTGCTGCGTCAATAGAATTAAAAATGCAACAGCGATCACAGCTGACTGCGACCCATAACGTACAAGGATAGTGGGTGAACAACGCAACAACTCGCTCACTCCACCGATATTAATACTCACTCACATAATCAAACATCACATTGTTATTGTTACCTAATTCTTCTCGCGTGTATACTGTTCATTTTTTATCAAACACTGCTTTTTTAACATGAAGAACAAACAAAAATAAAATGAACAAGTTTGGTGGAAAATTGAAAAATAATCGTATTGTTTTATAGTAGGCTAAACAAATGTAACAGCAAAAATGAATCTACTATACTCAACAGATAACATTTTTTTGTATTTTCAGTTTATGATTTATGAACCGTGAGCAACTGCCACCATTTTTGCCGTGTCTGTATATAGATTCAAATGCATAAATACCCAGATATAGCAGGAAAAATTAGAGTAAGCAAATGAAACTGTAACTATGTAAATCATAGCCTGTAGTCTTTGTGCATTCAATTACCAACGGTAATAATTAATTCGGGATAATTAATTAATTAACTGATACAAACACCGATCAAACTATGGTAATTGCACATGGCACATACATACATCATTTACATTAGTATGTAGCATCATTTTCAGGTAATTCTATTCAAGACATAAAAGAAAATACATATAATTAAATGAACGTAGTCATGTACAAATAATTCTGTACTTTTAGTCCAATTACAAAAAATTCTTAATACTTGTAATAGTTACAATTCTAATTAAATTCATATGATTTTTTTGTTTTAATGATACTTTATTTGAGAATGAGCTGGAGTAATAAATCAAAATTTTGCAAGAATAGTATCGGTTTTTTTTTTGTCAGGGATGCGGCAAATTAACCCACCAGAAAAATTAGATATAACTTTATAAGAGTTCTCAATAGACTGCTGCCCAAAACTTACGTCTTTAAGAATACAAAGATCTTATTAAATGTTTCGATAATCCCTTTACAAGCGTTACATGAGCGTAGATAGAAGCTTTTATAGAGATCTGTTTATACATATATTTACGCACATATGCTTTAAAATTGTTTGTTTACATCGTAGTTACCATGGCGGAAACTGAAAGATTATACCCTGCGGGCGGTAAAGTAGCATATGCGGGCGGTAAAATACTGAAAGAGCCCGCTTACTGGTAAACAAAACATCAAAAATACGATTGGAAATATAATCAAGACTTATTTTTAAAAAATAATATTAGTTCCGCTAAATTTTCACTAGATTTTATTAGAATTGCTTAAAGAATTACTTCAGAAATTGACTCAAATCTCCAAGTTTGATATTTAAAAAAATATTCATATAACCAAATAGTTAGCAATGCAACTGTTTTGTGACATGGCCACCTGGCCACGTAATATTTTTATATAGCAACAAGCTTTAAATGTATTTAAAAAATAATTTAAAAACATTTCATTTGATTGCAGTTGTTCGTAAAACGTTGTACATACCTCGGGCCGAAAGAAGTTTACACCCTTGGACGAATAAAAGCCCTCCGCTACGCGTCGGGCTTCAAATTTCGTCCGCAGGCGTAAACCTTTTCTTTCGACCCTCTATATGTACATAACTATTATATTATCTGCAAATAAAAGTTCTTTATCAAAATCAAGGTGACTTCATCGTATTCCGAAAAAAATAATTGAGAATGGGCCTATAAACCAAATTTTTTAAATATTTTTAAATGAAAGTTCGTTTAATTTTGAAGCAATTCGTGGTATCAAAAAGTCATAATTGTTTTTTGTATAACTGCATTTGATTTTTAAAGAAACCTATAGCTATCTTTCTCACACAAGTTTCTGTAGTAGGCTGCGCGAGAAAGATACCAACAGTGTGACGTCACCTGTGGCTTGGAAATAAATTCAAATATCTCGCAAAGTAATTATTAAAAAAATGTTTTTTTTATCTTAGTCGTTATTTATTAAGTAGTACTTAAAGGATAAAATGTACATTTTATTATATTTTGTTATGGTTTATGACCCTATTGAAACCGGTTGATCTCTATCGAATTCAGTCTTTTCAACTATCTCTTAGCAAATAATTATTGCCGCGCCAGTGAAATATCTTTGACAATCTGATTTATTGCTTCAGTTCATTTTGAAACGAAGTATACATAATTTCATTGCGGAACATAGGACAGGAATTCACAACTTTTAATTGAATATCGAGGATGCCTGTTACCAACATATAACCTCTGCCAGGGACCAATAGCTTATAGGTATAGTAAATTGCAAACTTTGTACTCGATCAGTATGCAATCTTACCAACTATTGTTCTACTACATCTTAAGTTGCAAAACAAATTCGCGCGAAATTCTACACTCTTAAACTATTCATTACAAAATATACATATTATGAAAGAAGAAAGTATGATCTGCAAATTAATCGTACATTTTTCCGAAAAAAATTTATGGGTCAAGTTATGACTACTTGAATAACAGCTAGTTTGGATAGCTGATACCATCAGTCCTATGCAAAATTTCAAAATTTCGTTTGGAACATATTGTTCATTTTTTTTATGTTAATAACACACTAAAAATTTATGCTTAAATTCCTAGACATAGAGACAGAGAAGTTTCGTGCGATAATCACTGTTTCTAGTATTTTTATAAATTTGCGCTCATAGTTCACTATTACATTTTTCGTTACGCATCTCTACCTTAGCTGTATAGTAGGAGACGTATCAATACTGTCTTGTGGACTGTAGTTAATCATCTGCATATGTTTGAGCTTAGCAACGGCCTCGTCGATATAGGATCGTTTTAATTCCGTATTTTCAGTCGCAGCGATACTTTAAAAATTAATTAACTAACTGAACTTTCACATCTTAATTTATAATAATGGCCTACCTGATTTTCTTATTTAATAATAGTTCTATAGAATGATCCGTGACCGTCGTGCGATGTACGAGTTACTTTTCGAGCTATTTGAAAATTTAAACTAATTTTCAGGTTTTACTTCATTTCGTTTTTAACTATTGCGGTTAAAACCATTTAGAGCTCTGAACTACATGTCCTGTTGATAAATTAATATATTTCTGTTTCCATGGCAGTGGTAGATCACTTGTGGAATACGAGTATTTAAAATCAAATATGAAAATTTGTCACTTTAAGGAAATCTAATTTGAAAATTTTATTTAACAAATTCTGAGTTGATAAAAGCAGACGAAAAGTGGCAAATTTATGTTGTTATTCTAGTCCTCAGAGTTTTGTTTTTACGTTCACTAAAATTAATCTGCAGTTGTTCATGGTGTCACAGATTTATTATTGAATTTAACTTTTTAATACAGTTATTTGAAATATAATTAATTTTTGAAATAAATTATTTGCATAGTTTATTTATTCAATGAAAACGTTTAATTTATTTAAAATGTAATATTTCGAAGATAATTTATAATAATATTTAAAATTTATTTTATTTGTAAAATTCAGAAAATATGAGTGTATTGTTTTTCATAATTTTATAATTAAAAAGAAAAACTGTTTATAATAAATTTTGCTGCACATATTGAAATTACAGTAATGTTGACGTATTATTTACTTCAAAGGACCGACAAAAATGGTTCCTTGTAAGTGAATTACAAAATTACTGTCTATTCGAATAAACTGTATGTATTTATTTCATTGAACACATAAAAATACCTCATAGGAAAAATGATACGTAATTATGGAAGTAACAATATTCTTTCGTACTTCAAAAAAATCATACAGGGACTTCCCTAACTGTAAAATTTAAAATTCTACATCTGAATATGTCGAAACTGATCTAAAAAATATCGATTGTCATGGAATTAAAACAAAAATTACCAAAAATTAAAGGTTTAGTGATTTACTAGGCAGTTATGCTACGCAGCTTAACATCAAGTGAACGGAATGGTCGGATCCAGTATTCCATCTGGGATGACTTCGGGGAAGTTCTTAGTTTTCTATTTATAAGTTCGCTATAACCGAAAACTTTTCATATATGAAGGGCACGGGGGAAGAAAGCGGTGGATTGTCCACTCTCATGTATCAAAAAAGGTGGGAACAAGGCAAAACAACGGTTTGTCAAAAAATGTAAAGTTTGCAGGACACATCTTTTAAAATTTTAAGATCGTGTAATTTTTTGAATAACTATGCACAATTTTGATGCAGCATTCTTTACTGCTTTCTAAATGAGTACCTTAAATTAAAAAAAAAAAACTTGTCTGGTGTCTTATTTTCGTAGAAATTTCGATTTTTTCATATTGGTGTGAAATTAAAAAAACCGAAATTTCCACCAAAATAGGGTGCTAGACAAATTTTCTAATTTGAGGTGCTCATGTTCAAAACAGTAAAGAACCCTGGTTCAAAATTGTGAATAGCGGAAGGTATTATCCAAAAAATAACACGATCTTAAAATCTTAAAAACTGTCTCCTGCAAACTTTACATTTTTTGACAAACCGCGTTCTTCCCCTGTACCCTTCATATTATATTCGAAATAAGGTTTGTTTTATCCGAAAGTTCATTATAAACGGTTTCGTTATTTACGAAAAAAAAAATACACATTTCTTATGGGACCTTGGTTCGTAGTCGCCAGATTGATTCGTTACAATCGGAGGTTCATTGTAAACTGGTTCGTTATAAGCGGACATTACTGTATATGTATTATAGTGTAAAATTAGTGTGTCATTCATAAACAATTATAATTTTATAAATAGCAAGTGCTATGAATATAAATTATGTATTTACTGATATGTCCTACCTAAGCATAAATTCCTCGTTATCACTTTCCGAGCCTACCTCACTAAAAATCAGCTGCTCCTGTTTTTCCTGATAACGAGCAGTCTGAATACCAGACATGGCATGTAAACATGACCTTTGCTGTGAACTATGAGGTCACCGCGGTCCGCGCATGGCCGCCTCTGATCGGAGAAAGTGCGAGTATGTGTAACAGTCGTCCTGCTCGCTCCTCCGGTAGGACTAGCACGGCATAGCAGGACTGCTGCAGGGTTCAACAATCGATGCATGACTCACTGTTGTTCAGAGTTTTGTTAATTGTTCAAGGTTGTTTTATGTTTTATAACTGAATATCTACTGTACTGAAAACAGATGGGAAATTTATTATGATGTAAGAAATGTTGTTTTCGTTTTATTATTCAAGTAATCAATTTATTTTTTATAAAGTGTTGTGAATAATTTTATTGGCAGACAATTTTGTATACTTAATTAAAAGTAAACAAAGTACTGCGAAACGTTATTAAGAAATATTGTTGTACAAGAATATGGAAAGCAGGACTTTAAATAAAATCAATAATATACTGTTTTACTTGCAAATATTTTAAATTAATTTTAAAGTTTGCATAACATATTCTTCCAAAAATGGAAATGATGTGAATTTGAAATTTATTCATATTAAAACAAAGCATCGCTGTTGTTTTTCAATTTGTAAGTTTTTTTTAGTTAATTTTTTGAATTATTTTTACACTTTTGCAACAGTCGTGCTGGTTTAAAATGCAGTATAGTTCGCAAGTAATTATATTTTCTAAAAGGAAATAAATGATGATGGTGACTAATATGAATATCTCATTACTAACAATAAAAAATCTGATGTGGCCAACACAAAATCTCCCGCTATTTAATTTTTATTAATTTAAATACATACCTACCTATTTACTAATGCTGCAAACTATGTAGGTATATTAAGTTTATTTGTATATAAATATTGCTTTATTTACTATTTTCTTTTTAAAATGTCACCATTATTAATTTGAAATGATTAGTTTTTGGCAATGGCATTTCTCTGTCAGTTACATACATTTGAAATATGAACTGTGTAACAAAGGAATCTTTAAATCATAGACTCTGAGATTTATAAAAAAGATTATTTTTTAAATTTATCTGTACAACGTTATAAGCTATACATGTAGCAAATTCAATAATATTTTTATAATGACATAAAATGCGAAAAAATAACATTTAATGGTATTTTCTGAAGAAAAATCATTATGGGCTTCAAATAAAGTGCCATTTTCGGATATCCGATTTACATTAAAATCTAATGGTATAAAATACAAGGTTTCAGAATTTGCTGAATGATGGTTTTTGAGTTAGAGCGGAGACAAAATCCATACACAACACATACACACACATATACAGATATTATAGTGAAAATGTTAAAATTGGATTCTAGGGTCCTTAAAATCTGGTCATTTACTAAAATGTCGATATCCGATTTTTAGCACGATCCCTATACCTCCCTTACCAAGGGCAACGGGAGGTAGAAAATTGCATTACTTTGTCGATCTTTTAGAGAAAGACATAATTATTTTTGAACTGATCTTAAAATTCCAAGTATTTAATTCGTGTCTTAATTGTATTTTATTTAAATGTGTGTGTGTGCTTGTGTGTGTGTGTGTGTGTGTCTGGATGCTGACATTCCTGGGAAGAGCTGAAAAGGTTTTGGTAACAATTGGATAACCGGAAGTAGTAGTTTCTTAGAAAAATTCTTCTAAATATAATTTTTTGGAAATTTTCGTTATTACAAATATTGAACAACATAAAATTCTCCATCTAATAGACTTAAAATTTTTATTATATCTTGTATAAATTTAGAAATAAAGACACTATAATATATAGAGTAATCTAATCGCAGAGGCTAAGTCACTAAGGAAACTACTTGACAAATTCAAATGTTTATAACATAGTTTGAAAATGACAGATGTCAGTGTCAAAAATCAACAGTTTTAGTGACATTCTGATAGCTTTTTCTGGGAAGTACATTTAATCTATCTTATTGTTGTATTAATTAAATATTTGAAATTATAGGTAAAATGCATAGGTATATCCATCAGAAATACCGCCAATCTAGTTAATGAATTGGAAGAATATCTGAGATTTCGGAACTTCTTCATATAATGAAAAATAGATATAATTGGCATTATGTGTGCAGAAGACATGTTAAATACAATAAAAAACAATATTTGGGTAAAGTTCTGTAATTTTTTGTTATAAAATGCCTAATATGGAAATGGCGAGAGGTCTTGTGCTGGCCACAACAGATTTTTTAGATTGGGGTTGTGGTCAGATTGTGTAGATATATTCATAGGTGTAAACTATTCAGAAACAAGTTTAATCCAAATCATAAACACATAGTAAATCCACTGAGAGATCGAAGCTGAGAGAGCTTTCAAGGTTGAAGCCGCTAGTAATAGAGCACAATTACAGGAAATACCTGCGAGGCTCACCGACACACGTACTGCCAACATAAAGCGCGGAGCATTCATGCCAACTTGAGATAATCACAATCGCTAACTACCTAAGTGTTCCAGGCAGATCAACTCATTCCAATGTATAAAATTAATTTCGGGGATTTGGACTGAATTTTGCCAAGGGAAATTTCAAAGGGTAGTAATTATGATTTTACTTTCTGCTGAATTTTGACTGTAATATAATCAATTGTTTTGTAATTGTTTTCGCGCGAACATATTTTTTAACATCGTACACCATGTTTGTCTTGTTTATAGGTTAATGAATTTTTGAAAATTGTTTTAAAATTCAGTTTTTCATTTCGATAGTTATACCATTAAAATCCTTTGTATTGTAAATTTCCATAAATAATTTTATAAATGAATAGTTTCGTTTACATACCCTTAGGCCGGTTGTATACAATTGCAATAATTATGTCAATATTTTGTTTTCTAGCTATAGATTCAATTTTAAAAATTTACTATTGTACACAAATATGTAACTGGAATTATTATATTAATTAAATTTGTGTTATAATCCCAATTAAATATTTATTTTATTCGTATTTATGTTGCTGCTAAATAGGTAATTGTTTTTGAAATATATATATATATATATATAGAACCTTTGTTGCGCTAGGGTAGTGTAGGACTAGGACTATGGCCTTCATGAATGTTAAAATTGGGAAATATGAATAGTAGCGAGTAGCGATAGACCAAAAATTACGTCGCGTGCAATGAACTAGAAATTGTTTCGCTATCAACCTGTTTGTGAGATATATATATATATGTTTCTATTAATAAAGTATACCTAATTTTTTTTTAACTGAAAATCAAAATGAAATTATATAATGGGGGATTCGACCATTTTTTTTATAATTTCATCTGAAAATATTAGGAAAACTAAGACTATTGATGAAAATCCGGTGAAAAAATTCTTATTAATAAGCGAGTTATGGTCTCCCGAATTTTGAAAAGATTGACGTGACGTCAGGCTTATGTGTTTTTATATCAAACTCTTTTTATCATAGACCTAAATGTTCTTGAAATATATACTATTTTAAGTTATATTTACATAAAATAAATGAATATTATAACACTGTATAAGTCTACATACTTTATTATTACAAGTGTATTTAAATTATTAAGTTTAATGCAAGAAATTTATGTTAAAATAAAAACTGTTTGGAAACTGCAGTACAGGAATGTTAGCCCCTCCTTTCGAATTTAAATTTCTTAACTTCCATTGGTAGTAACCCCCACCTCCTAACACGCTATTTGTTATGCATGTATAGGTGGTCTTTCGGTCGCCAATCAAAATATTATATATAGATTTCATATACGTGTCGCAGCGCTAAAACAAAAAAACCCTTATTTCCGAAAAATCTCAATTATACCATTTCATTTTTTTATTAATATTCGTTATTCAGCATATACATTCGTATTTTTTTACTATGTTCCTTTAATTCGATTGAGCCTGGGATCTCCCATTACTTTTGAATATTTGATTCAATTTTGGGTAACTTAAACGTGTTTGCGTCCAAATGATAGATAGCATATTTTTCATTTATCTAAGTAATGAGATTTTGAAATGACATTTATTTTCCGCGGTTATAACATGATTAATAACAGAGTAACCCTTCCAAAAGGGAACTAAATTAGTGAAATTAGATTTAGTTCGGAAACAATCACTGATGAACCACAAGCCACGTTGGATCTTCATACGCAGGGTTGTATGACAAAATCTTTTAACATATATGACAAGCCCATATGTACCCACCGTAATAGAGCGAAAATAATGTCCCTGACAAATTTCATTATCTCTGCACTGTTCATTTCAGACTCCCAATTCCCTACAATACCGATCACGGCCGAAATGCGTACCACCCATTTTCACTGAATGCTAGCGTACACTTTCATCCTATTCATCCCATTATGCTCCCGATTATGGCTCCTTTATGGAGTCCTGGATTTGGGCGATAGCGCCAAGTAGTTTTTAAGGAGTCTCAGAACCAGGGCAGCCACCCTTCCGCACTGAACCGTGAGTTGTGCAGGAAAATACGCTGCATTACATGGAAATTATGTATGTATGAGATTGGATTAAGTAGGAATTCGTATGCGATTTATTTTGGATTTTGGACTAATGACATTTGCATTAAAATGGACGACGTTCTTGAATCGTAACGTGCTTATGTGCTCATTCGTTGTACTCTTGTCGTACTTGTTTTTATTTTCTGTGAAGTAGTTACGGTTTACAGTTGTAGCATTTAATAAATGTATGTATTTTGGCGCCATGCTGAGTCTGAAAGGAAACTTTTATGTATGAATAGCATTATACAGACAACAGCATTAAGATTGGAGTTTATGTCAAGATAAATAAAAAGTAAATGGAAAAGGCGAACTTGTATGTTTTATTTTAATATTTGATTCCTCTGCTTTATGAAATGATGTATAAATATTTATTAGATATTATTTGCTCATGCATTTTTAATAATAATTATGGAAACGGTATTTGCATGCAGAACTACAACTGTACTTTCTGTTATAAATTATTTTACAATTTGTATATCAAAATTGGCAAGAAAAGTAATGGATTTTGTCAGAGATACGACAAATAAAACCACAGAAAAATTAGAAATAACTTTACCAGCGTGCTCATATAATAGGCTATTCCACTGTAATCGAAAAGAGTAAAAGTTTATCAAAAATATGAAAGATAACAGTTAAACGATAAGAAAAATACCAACTATTTTTTTTTAATTACTCCTTCTAAAAAATACGGGGAGTTCTACTTTTGATGACGTAAGACATGTGGACGGGCGTTTAAGCAAATATGATTTAAGTTTGAACACCGACTGTATGGAGCTCTGCTCTCACTTCGCTACAACTAAGAATATAATTATTCGGGTGTGTCGGATATGTTCGGATGCTGTTCGGGTGATTTTCTTGTCTTTGCATGTTCTTTGATCTATCTGCCGCACTCCTTTGAAATTTGTTTGAAATCGTGAGTAACCAACCATGCGCTGTGCGCTACCAACTTCGAGAATGTCAAAATGTTTTTGTAAAATAAGAAAAAAAGTAAAATAAATTATTGCAATAATATATTTTCTTTCTCTAATAATAAAATATAATATTACAATTCAAATATACATTATTTTGTAATTTGCTCAACATTTTTTCGTAAGTCTCTGAACCACTGTTTGTTTACTTCCGGTATACCCACATTACCTACGTCACAAATGAAATTTATAATTCATACCTCAATATCTCGCTTATTTGGAGGAATTTTAAACTCGGCTTTTCACATATTGTCTTACATACTTATGTAGTTCAAGATAAAAAAATAAAAAAAATATCGTGGAATAGCCTATTTCGCAGCTTCCGCGTCCGCCCGCCTTGTGCAGGCCGTGAGACGAAAGAAATCGGGTGCGATAAAGGAGAGTATTCCGCGTAAGTAGTTATGTTGTTACCTAGTAAACTTCGTGCGTCGCTTCGGTGTAATCTATTACTCTTGGTCGGAGCGGTTCATGTATTACAAGTCATAAGTAGTAAAATATTTCTAATCGTATTATTGATTTACAGTTATCTCACTAGCATTTAACGTTCCTTAGACCAAGTTTCTTTGGAGTCACGGACTAGACTTCAATAAACCTTTCATTAATCTTTTTTGAAGACTTACATAATCTTAGAGAGAAGTTTTCAGAGGTATTTGTTTAAGTATTTTTATTCTCTGCGAATAAAATATCTGAAACTGAAATCGGTAGACCTCTATCGAATTCTGCCTTTTCGACTATCCCTTAGCAAACAATTATTGACGCGCCACTGTAATATGTTCGACGGACTGATTTATTACTCCAACTCATTTTGAAACGAAGTATGCACAATCAAAATATTTATATTCTTTTCCGCATAATGTAATATTTGTATTTGCTATATTGTAACTAGTATTTAATCAATATTGCTATGGCATGGGTACTTATGATTGTTGCCAGTTAATAGCAGTCGTAAACCTATTAGTTAGTAACTCAGAGTCAATAAAGGGAATCTACTAATGTGCCATGCAAACAGAACGACCAAAATATTAAATTAATATGCCTAATATGCTAATGCATTAGCTGAGTGTTTTAGTACTCTGAATGTTTTGATGTTGAATCTACCTACCAGCTAGTGTGTACCTTATAAATACTATATTAGTTTTTCTAATACCGTCTTGTTTAGAATGATAATCAAAGATCAATGAAAAATAAAGACGCATCACATATTATTGAAAAGCTTGTTTACTATTTTTCTAACGGTGTGTTCTTCCTAGTGCTCGACATCATATTTTTAAGAATATTGAAATGCATGAGTAGTTTAGTTAGTTTGCGAAATGACCGGTTAATTAGAATCTTGAAAGGGCTGTTGTTTTCCGGATTGTCGTGTCATGGTCTAATAGTCGAAGTATGTATATTCTAACGGTCTAACATTGTGTTGGACATCTTCATAGGTTGGTAGACTTATTTCAGGATTATATCCTTTTTATCCTGTTTTCGTCAGAGGAACAGTACAATATCAAAATTATAATGTATTAATAGACAAGTGATTGTATATGTCCGTGCCGCCAGTGGAAACTGAATGACTAAAGCTGCATCACGCAATACGGAAAACAACCATTTTAACTGGCCACGAAAATTATTTAGAACAGAAATATATCCACAAATATGATGTTGACCGGCTAGTTTCAGGTATGAGTTTATAGTAGTGCTGTCAAGAACCGGAAAAATTTGGAACCGGGTACTGTATAATATTAGCAAATACAGCCCTGGTAATCTGTTTAGAAAATCTGGAAAGTGCAGTCTTGGTCTACAGTCGAATACTGGGCGTAAAATATATACCAGCATTGCAAATACTGAACTGGTCGACTGTACGGACCGAAATATTTTGGCATTGCGGTTTTAGCTATTGTGCACCCATAATAAAACGATAACGAGTCTTCGGAAAATGATCCATAGATGAACTATACCTAGCTACATAATGACAATAGTGACCATAAAATGAAGGGACAAAGCTATAAATAATTCCTAGAAATACAATGAGCTACTTATACATTCTGCTTTAATCTTTACATTTTGATCTCTCACTTTTGTAATATAAAGGAATATTTCTTAATTTCTTGACTTTAGTTCGATTAAATACAATCAATATAGCCATTTAATATTTTGTTTGTTTATGTAAAAATTTTAAATCCATCATTTTTGTTTAATAGACAATTATATGTTTTGTTTATATGTATTATTTCCTTTAATGCAAATTCACACCAAAAAGTGAGTAGAGAAATGGGAAAATTCCGTGGTAAAAGTGGAAATACCTGATAATGTAGGTATATAAATACAAATCACACATAGCAGAACATAAAATTTAAAAGTTTTTCTTTAAAGTAATACTTTATGATTCATAATTGTCAAAATTTTTCATATTATATGCACACGTGTTTTATTTTGCACATGTGTTATTCAATTTTCTTAAAAATATGCAATAATGCACTTTACATATATTCCGACCTATATTCAAGACTCAATCTTTTCGGGTTCCATAACCGAGAACCGATGAATTTCGGTTCCAGAAGCGAGAACCGATGAGTTTCGGTTCCAGGACCGAGAACCGATGAGATTCGATTCCAGAACCGAGAACCGATGAGTTTCGGTTCCAGGACCGAGAACCGATGAGATTCGATTTCAGAACCGAGAACCGATGAGTTTCGGTTCCAGAACCGAGAACCGGGTAGTTTCGGTTCCAGAACCGAGAACCGGGTAGTTACACATTCAAATTATCGGGTACCCGGGTAATTTTGGAACCGGAACCGAACCGGAACCGGTTCCCACCACTAGTTTATAGTCGTACAAATAGTAAGCTAACCGTGCCGTAGCTAGTTTTCTTTTGACTGGCCAAAACAAATTTTCGTCAATTTCTTGCATATTAGCTAGTATAGTACACCAATGAGAAGACTGAAACAAATTTATGAAGTAGCCAGTTTCGACTCTTGGCCACATCACTTACAGGTTATCCCAACTTTGAAACTGTTAAATTAGTCAAAACTTTCTCCATCAGCAGATCATTTGAATGATATATTGTGTTTGAGGTAGAGCATTTGTAAGAAAATATTCCAGTTCATTTAGCTTACAAAAATTTTCTTCGCCAATATCATTTATTACATTTTCTGGTAACAGGTACTCTTTCTTCAGGAGCTTCCTAATCATTCTCTTCCTGGAGAAATTCGTCTTGAGGCTGCTTGAGATTCAGGATTGATTAATCAATATAACATTAACCAGTGAACGCATTGCTCGACGGTGTATTTTATTTCCTGTATCCGTGAAAAAGTGCGAATATATGTTATATTCAATTATGTATTTTGGAAATCTTGTAGTAATAATGTTCGCGCATATTCTATTAACACAATAATATGTTTAGGAGCTGTAAGCAAACAGCAGCAGCATGTTATGTTGCTGTTGCAAATCGTGCGAAAGTCTCAAACACTTGGTCTCCTCGTGTAGTGTGATTATGTATTATAATATAAAGTTGGCGGGCTGGTCGTGACAGGCCGGCGTAAGAACGCGCGGTTTCCTCGCCATCGCCAGCAAGGCTGCACACTGCCACTGCATTTAGATTCAGCGCGCTGTGACACTTATGCTAATGCAGCGTATTTGCACAAACCATTCATGACTCATGTGGATCAGACACAAGTACGCCTGCTGCACTATTTAATGCTCTGGTTCGAGCGCGCTCTATGATGGTTGCTATCCGCCAGACATGGATTTGCATGAATTTATTCAGAGGATAGACTGCAGGAATAAGATTTTAGGGAGATTTTTACAAGATTGCCAAACATCACTGAAATTGGGGGGTTATTCGTGTTCTTGCTCACGTTGATTTAGTTTTTTTATTTGTCGTCAAAATAATGAATCCAATTTGACAAATAGTAAATGCATTTAGTAATTTTAGATAATTATCATCTTCGGATTCAATGTATTTTAAGTAAAAAGTACCAAGAAGTTAAAAAACACTTTTCTTATTATTTCTATTAATGCAAAATAATAATTTATTTATTATGTTTTAGCAACATTGCTATAGCAGATAACCAATACTAATTGCGAACACTGAACAAAACATAAAAATTACAGGAATTACATTTGTTTTTATAGGTTAAAACTTTTGGCTAGGTATACGTTGCTTAACAACTTCCTTACAAAAGAGGACTATTATCATCAAATTTGAAAATTATTTCCAATTTTCAAATAGCACAAAAGTGACTTTTGTGTATAACAAAACTAAATTGACACATCCTGAAATGGGTAATAAGCCGTGATGATATTTTATATAATCACATATTTTTTAAAAATATGAAAGATGGGTACGACAAATTTTAGTACTGAATAATTTTTAAATTATTTAATAGATATAATTTATTATAATTATTATTTTAATTATTATTATTATTATTATTATTAGTATTATTATTATAATAGTTAGAACTGCAATGGTCATAGTTTGTCAGCTTATTTTTAATTGCATTTGAACTGACAAGTTGTCCATCTATAGTTGTAGTATAATACGATATTTGAACACACGATCATTATGCAAATATACTAATAATTAAATTACTATTGTCCTATGTAGTAAAGATATTACAATATAGACAAAAAATTGTTATATGACTTTCATATTCATATTTTTATTTATGGATTATATTAATCTGTGCATAGAAAGTAAAAATGTTTTGCCATAAATAACGTTTCCATTATATTATTTCGTATGAAAAGCCTGTTTTTTTTTTCGAAATTTCCGACCAATTTCCGACTAACAATGTTATGTCACTTTTGTGAAATTGAAAATAGGTGAAATTTGAAAATAGGAACACATAATTATTTGAAAATCGGTTTTAATTGGTTTTTATTTCTCTGTTTAGTGGTCAAAATGGAAAATTTGTTTCTATTTACGATTGCTAAAGGCGACTGAGCGCTTGTCTATCAAACGCGATCATCATGCTGAAAATGACAAGCTTTAGTAGAAATTAGAGATAATTGTATGCATACTCTGATTACTTCTTATGATGAGTATTTCAGTACTTTGCATAAAAAGAAAATTGCTACTATTGCAGAAATAATTTCGTAGATTTTGGCAGATGAAATGAATATTAAATAATACGATTATATTCGAAGTAATTTAAATTGCATAAAGTAATGGGTAGTGAGATAGAGAGGTAGGAGTAGTTGCAGTAAACTGTATCTTAGTGGAGTCGTGCACCAAGGCGTCTTCGCCTTCTACAGCGACAACCAGCTCGGCAACAGCCCGCATACGTCTGGAGATATAATGTGCATAATTAATTTCTTGCAACAAGCTGTGATTCCGTTTAATTTTGATAATACAACTGAACTGAACGGCGGTAACATAATTTACAAAGCAAGAAATTTAATTTGGAGAGGGTTGGCTTAGTGCGTTAGGTAGAGGCAAAGGCGCTGCTGGCATCCCTCCGCGCCTTCTGTTGCACTTCCTGGCGTCGCCTCCGTAATGTATGTTAATAACACCAACCAAAACAAAGAGAATTTCATTTATTCATTCGCAACCACACCACAACGCAAATGTGACATTATTACTTCAAGTGCGAACGTCAACTTTGCCTCTGAGTGGAGTTTAGCCAAGTGTTTTGAGTTTCCCAACATTTTCAGTTAATAACTTTATTTGTACGTGTCTGCAGTTAATTCCAATTTCTCTGCTCTATAGCTACGGCTACTGCAAAGGAATGTTTCTATCATACGGACTTATAAAACGTTATTATTACTTTTCAATATTGCTAAGAAGCTTTTATTTCTTTCATTCTTCCTTTTTAGTGCATTTTATATTTTTCAAGTGAAGACCCGCATATCTTATCGAGTCATTGTTCCTTAATAGGTTTGTTCCAGCCTCGCACTGCTGATAGTTTGTGACTGTCAAGACACATGCGCATTACCAAAATACTGTTCCAGGCGTACCACTGACAAGTTTGCAACTACTAGTTACATGTTTCAACGCATATTGTTGGACTGTCACAAACTAGTTGCTGACAGTCTAAACAGTCAGAACTTTTTCTGCTGACTAGAAGTCAGAGCCTGCGCATTGAATACAAATTCAGTGTTTCAATGTAAGATGAATTTGCACTTTTTAGTTTTAGACATTTTAGAATTAAGGCTCATTCTGAAATTATACTTAGTAATTATAATTATATTTAAAAAATGTGTTGAGCCTGTGTCATATTTAAAAGTACATAACTTATTTACTGTCCCCTGATAAGCAAGTAATACAATTATTTGTGGTTTTAATACAATTCTTTCAATAATTTTATATTATTCATATCCATATTGAGCAAATTATGATAAATTTGACATGACGTGACATATACATGTCATTTTTCTGTTAAATTTGATTGTTCCACTTCTATTTATAATTATAAATTATAATTAAAAGTAAAATAAATGAAGTTTGTATAAAATCCATATTTTAAGTTATTATATATGTTTATTTTTAAGGTTAGTTATATGTCAGATCACTGTTTGTGCGTTCCAACAATCGCATGTTTCCAACTTGTCAGCAACAAGTTTATCTTCACGCATGCGCATTAAAAAAATCAGAAACATGTTGCAAACTTGTCCAAAATAACCGGCTGGAACAAAGCTAATGTAATCAGATATAAAAGTGAAAATTAAGTACATGAAAATTGCATTCTCCTGTCGCAACATTAACTTTTAAACATTTATAAATAATACTGTGGTGTTTTGACTTATCGTCTAGACGCCTGTTAAGTTTACTCATTTGTTAGCCAGTGTACTCTATTTAATATCGCTTTATTGTCATTTTGTATAATCGAGATATTAAGTCAATAAAAGCCTAAAGTATAGGTTTAGTGTAGTATTATTGTACATATTACAGATACAAATAAGCAAATAACATATATATACAACCAGAACGGCTAAATAATTGCAGCTATGGGAAAATGTAGGACACTAACTTTATACTATTATACGTAAGATACATTTGAAACATTTTGATATTTATTAAATATATATGCTTAATTTCAAAATAATATTTTATTTATAAAATCTCGAAATGTACAATGTACAATCTTTAAAAATAAAATATTATTTTGAAACTAAGTATATATATTTAATAAATGTAGCACACTAATTTAAAATTATGGAAAAAATTGTGGATATCAATGGTGTCATTTACCATGAATGACTTTATTAGTTCACATCTAAATAATATTAGAAAATACTTAAAATCTATTCAAATAAATTTCTTAGTGTATTTAATTAATTTCTGAAAACTGTTATTTTTGCCCTGTATAAAATAGTCTTGAAAGCTTTGCCGTCACAATCACAGACATTAGAAAGAGACTAAAAGAGAGAGACAGCAGGATTAGTTTTGACCTTTGGGAGACATGTTCAGCAACTCAGCTGTGACAGAGAGGTTAGTTTATTTATTGTTAAGAAATAGATCTGTGCTCTTCTCGCAAGTGTTTTAATGTCTGCAATATAAATAATATTATATTTTGTCGGCTTTTGAACTATATTTAGTTATAGCCCTAAATACTTTATTATCTTTTTACATTATAATGTTACATTTCATACATATATAAAGCATTAAAGACAAGAACAAATATCCAAGCCTCTGGTGGGAATCGAACCCACGACCCCAGGGTCCGAACGGTGAAGGTCGCTTCGAGTACTGCCGCTGCCGGAGACACACTGCCTCAACACGCTTGGCCACCGAGGCAGCTAATTTCTGCAATATGTAATTATTCTGTTCCTGTTTGTCTGAGGATCCATTTTGACACGCTTTCAAGCAAACAATACCATGCGGTTGACAATGAAATGACACATCTTGTTAAGAGTGTTCGGCTTTGGTCGGAAAATTCCGTCATTAATGTCATTCCGTTAATTCGAGTGATAGATACAATTTTAAAAAATAAATTTCTCTGTTATTACAAATAATTTTTAAATCGGACAAACAGCAAAATATTATAAAGTTGAAATTTCAGAAAAAAAAAAAATAAAATATGGTAAATTGGATGATCCCATTGTAGTAATGGAGTTTAACACCATTAATAGTTAACAGCCAAATATACAAAATATATGAACAAACATTTAGTACAACTGAAAGACGAATTCGGTGTTTACAAAACTACATAAGTTTCAAGAATATTGATTTTCGGGCTGTGATCAAGACAACGAAAAAATCATTTTTGAAGAAATAGCAGCTTATGGGGATTCTTGACTTACAGAAGTGGTTGGTGTATCACCTACAACAAATTTGAATATCCTTTAAAGGCTGTCAAAAGTAAGTGCATGATGGGTGCTATAAACGACAGCATGTTGAATATTCTCGACTGATTTTAAACTTCTGCGGAGACAATAAAAATGAAATTTTGCCTTTAGATTGTCACTGGAGATGAAGCTTTGGTTTCATCATTATGAACCTGAGTCAAAGCAAGAATTCATACATTGGCACAAGGGAAGAAAAAGAAAATGACGCATTTGGCTTAGAAAATCATGCCTACTGTTTTTTGGTATACAATTAAAAGAAACCATAAAGGAGAAAAGAAGAGGAAAATGGAGCAAAGATGTTTCACAAAAACACATCCATTGCAGTGGCTGCTCTGTACGCTCTTTACTTCCAAATTTAAAGTATTCTCCCTGTAATCTAGACCTAGCAACATCGATAATTTATTTTCTAACTTAAAAAAAGCACAAGACCTCTCGCCCTTTCTATATTAGTACATATTGTATTTAACAGTTCTGGTACACACAAAAATTATAATTACTTCAATTATTCATATATTTTTTACTTCATTGTATAAATAAGTTTCCTCCTACTCGACTAAATGTTCGAAATTCTTCAAATTCATTAACAAGATTGGCGGTATTAATATATGTATTTGTAATTTTAAATATTTAATTAATAATAAGATAAGAAATATTGAATGTACGTACTTCCCAGAAAAAGCCTTCAGTAGTGTCTCTGGATATTTGTCACTGATATTTTCTGTCTGAGTTATTTGGGCTGTGAGATTCAATACAACGGATTATTTTATATTTTTGTAATTCTCTTTCTCTAAATTTATAAAAGATATAATAAAAATGTTAAATGTATCGGATATGGCATTTTATATTCTTTAATCTTTATAATAACATAAATTTTCAAAAAATAATATTTAGATTATTTTTACGAAACTACTACTTTCGGTTGGCTAATTATTACCAAAACTTTTTCAGCTCTTCCCATTAATGACAGATTAAGGAATACCTAGTTAAATTAATCTTTAGTCTTATATAATTTGAGAAACCATCCCTCCAACACACACACACACACACACACACACACACACACACACACACACACACACAGAGAGAGAGAGAGAGAGAGAGAGAGAGAGAGAGAGAGAGATAATTGTAAAAATGTTAAAATCGGGTTCTAGTAACCTGAAAACGTACTTATACACAAAAATCTGGATATGAGATTTTTAGCATGAATCCAATACCTCTCTTATCGAAAGGTAAAAAACAGCTTTAACAGAAATCTTTTGGATAATTGTAATATACTTTTTCGTATTTATTTCTCGTAAGTTTTATATTTTATTGTCCGAATGCATAAGTAAGAATTAGTGTAACATGTACATAATGTAAAAATAATTCTACATGAATATAAAGCACCTGTGAGAGTATAATTAACTAGAGTGGAGACGTGTGAAGCCATGCAGTGGAGGGAGTTTTTTGATATGCAGATCGTCTCTTTTCATCTTCATGGAATAACTAACGCACGTATGAACCTTCATTTGTGTATATCGAATTTAAAGTCACCGCTCTGGCTAATTATGCTTTAATTTTGTTTGCATTGGGAAGTCAAATTAGTGAATCTATGCTGGTAATTTAATGCGAGTATACGAGTGAAAAGCCAACATGTGCATTCAAATTACATTCTCTCCGAGAACCATTTATTATTTATTGTTATTGTGAACAGGAATACTGAAGGAAACATTTAGTAATAATTTTCTAATTATATTTTAGTTCATTCCGTTTATACCTAATGCTTGTTATTTAATGATGAGCTCTTGTGAACAATAAATACCTCATTTAATATAAAAATGTTTTTCTTTTATTGAAATGTTTAGAGAAAATACTAATGGTGGCTTATAAATATTAGAATAAATATCAAAAAAAAAAAAATCTATCTAGAGGCCGTATTTTTATTTTGACACTATATAATATCTCGTTAGCTTAATTAGTCCATCTGGTTGATTTATACAACACCTGAAAGTGGAACAAATGATTTACGATCGTTATTTTCTATTTTAAATTTCGGATTATGTAATCGAAATTTAAGTTCTCACGTAACATAGAAAAATCGATCTTATTGCTTATACTTTTGACGCTCATTATTATTTATTGCAAAATTTATTTAAAATATTGTATTCTTACCAGTTGGATTACCTTCGGACCTCTCTACTTTCATTCTAGTATTTTAATTTTATTCATTTATTATTTAAATGAATAAGTGATTATATAAGTTAACTCCGGTACTACATTTAGTTATTTTTTCTCACAAAATGGATTGCGCAGGAAGTAATACAGTTATAGTACTTATATTATTTTACTAACTGAGGTGGTAAGTGTTTCATTACTTCGAGGACGAAGATAGCTAATTAATTTAAGTTTAATAATAATAACAATAACAACGACAACAATGACAATAATAACAATAATAACAATAATACCAATAATAACAATAATAACAATAATAACAATAATAACAATAATAACAATAATAACAATAATAACAATAATAACAATAATAACAATAATAACAATAATAACAATAATAACAATAATAACAATAATAACAATAATAACAATAATAACAATAATAACAATAATAACAATAATAACAATAATAACAATAATAACAATAACAACAATAACAATAATAACAATAATACCAGTAATGACAATAACAATAATAACAGTAATAACAATAATAACAGTAACAACAATAATAACAATAATAACAATAATGATAACAATAATAACAATAATAGCAATAATGAAAATAATAATGATTAATAATAAATAATAATAAAAATAACAAGATAAATAAACGAATGGCTAGTTTCGCTAATACAATAGATCAGATATAATAATATAATTTTAAGTTTATATAAGATCTGATGATGCTATTGTATTAGCGAAACTATTAAAAATTTTGTGAAACTAAAAACCGTGTATTTGTCACATGAACAGTCAGTTTGATTTCTAACCTTAAATTGATTTCTTCACATTTATCTACACTTTTTTTACATTATCTACAATTTCTTTTCTTAAAATGTAGCGAAGCTTTGTTTACTTGTAAATACCAATCACTAATATGCACTGATGTCTCATGGGAGATATAGCCCTGAAGTTGGGATGTGGCATTTCCCTCCCTGAGGTTTGAAAGTATCAACTTTCCAACCTCTGCAAAACTTCCCGTCCTCTTAGAAAATGAAGTAAACAATAACTAACTTCTCGACTTATTAAAACTCAGAAATCGCCATATTATTAGCTGATTGTGAATAAAATTATTTGTTTTTTAATGAAACATTGAATGAAGACGCTGTATGTTGTCCAGTTCTGATTAAAGTTTGTAATTTGTAAATCATCTTTCAGATGTTCATACCTTCATAATTTGACATTCGGTTAAGGAGATAGTATTGAACTGGCTCTCTTTATTTGGCTACTATAGCTAGATTTTTTAATTTATGGTTTTTGGGAATTCTGAACCATATTTGAAAGTTTTTGAAAATAGTTTTGGGTTGAATTCAAGAATCTACGTATTATGCAAAAGTCGCGGTACAACTTTGGTTTAAATTCTGTTTTCGTTATCTTATATTAGTTAATAGTAGTGTTGCACTGTTTAAAAAGTCGGGTAACCGGTAAATTTTTTCACTTAAATGTTGGGTATTGTTACATCGAGTATATTACATACTGATGCAGAGAAGACCATGACAGAAAAAGGCAGCCACTACTTATATACATTGCTTGTGAATTATATCTGTTAAGCTTCAAGACCAAAATTTCTCAGTGAGCGGAAAACAAAAATAACTACAATATATTATATGCTTCGTGGATTTATCTACGAGTAAATTTACAAAGACTAAAATGTATTTGTTGCTTTTCTCAACAATCCGTAACATAACCTAACGCACAAAACTCACATCCAATGGGGAACACACACATCGTCCTAATGTTCATTCGTCAACATGTTCAATTCTCACTTCGTTCAGCTTCATAACTTTCAAATTTACAAAACGTTCATCCATCAAGTTGGCGCTTATCAAAACGTTTATTTCTTGCGCGCTTCCAAAATTAAACAGTACATCACTGTCTACCTAAATTCGGGTGTGCGTTTAGGTTATGTTTGTTTAAGATTATTTTTATAAAAGTTACACGCCCAGATATGTACAGGGAGATCTATGTGCATTAGGAATTTGTATAAGACAAAAAATGTACAAGACAATATTTGTGCGTTATGATAATGTACAAGGCAAGGTATGTACCCATTTGTATTAAGTAAAACATTTGTTCTTTAGAATGTGCTGTTTAAATTTGGAAGCGGGCGAGAAATAAACGTTTTGATACGCGCCAACTTCATGAATGAACGTTTTGTAGATTTGAACGTTATGAAACAGAACGAAGTGAGAATTGAATATGTTGATGAATGAACATTAGGACTTTGCATACCTAGCCCATCCAATGCTGGGACTGTACCGTATTCTCTTGCGAGCGCAATAGGGCACCTGCACGTGACGTTTCAACATGGCGGCCACCAGCTGATCTTGGTCACCCAAACCTTCAGTTTGCATTGTGTCTTACGAAGAAATATCGTGCCGTAAGCTTTTATTGCGTTTTTATGGCACTTATTGTTTTATTTGGGAAATACTGATTAGAGTGTGTAAAAGTGAGTATATGAGGAGTGCTTTCCGTAAAAAATAAGTCAGGACATTCTTATTATTTAATGAGTTCCAGGTTATTAAATTAAAACTAACCTAATCCTATTTTTTTGTGTATACTTTTATTGCATATAAAATAATTTAAACATAATCGGATAGGAACATATTGTATGAATGTTTAAATATATGTAATTTTCTTTAATAATATATATAAAAAAAACATGAAAAAATATTTTTTAAATGACAGAATTACAAATTTTTAATGATTTTTTTTTTTAGTAACAGAAAATATATATATATATATATATATATATATATATATATATATATATATATATATATATATATGTCTGTTTCTCACAAGGGTTTAAAAATTAGATACATAATCAATTATTGATTTCATATTAATTTTTAAAAGGCATTTATAATCCTCGTCAAAAAAATGTCAATGTATAAGGATCCACATTATGTATCCATTTAAATTTATCGATTTAACGTACTTTGGCTTCCAAAGATTAATTTTTGACGTATAAACTCAATAAACTCATTTATATACAATAAAAATATACAATATGACAATAAGAAAAATAAACTCGAAGATAAATATATATATTTCAAATTTAATTTTCTTTATAAATTAAAAAAAAATCAAATAATTCAGTTTATTTTAATTCCAATATTCATGTTTTCATTCAACAATACACATAAAAAAAACTTATACAAACTCAAATGAATGTAATACAACCTGATGCTACATGCTACTTATTTCAATTTAATATTTTTAAAAATATGTTTATAAATACGACTGCTTTGTTTTACTAGTAAATAATTCATACACTTATCTTTAATTATGGCTAATTACATTTTAAAATAGCATGTATAAATTTAGAAAAATTGAATATCTTGTACAGAAAACACATTCGCTGCATAAGACGCAATGTTAAACTGAAGCTTGGTTGCCCGAGATCAGCTGATCATCCGCCATGTTGTGACGTAGGTGCAGGTGCCCTATACGTAAAAATGACGTCACGGGTATCGCCAAGCAATATGGCAAGCACTACTGAAATGGCAGAGTTCAAGCATACTGGTCCGGCGTAGGAGTTACGCTACCAAACAAAAATTAGTTATTTATGTTCTAATTACCCATAACTAGCGTTCTTATATGGCACAGATCATTGTAGAAAAAGCTATAAAGTATTGCTGGCAAATTCCTAGTTCATTTTAGGCTCGACCATCTCCATCCAGTTATAGTTCATTGCAACTGTGTGAACTGTGAACGCACCAATGCGTCCCTGCTACATTGCATTACGTTAAGTTCCGTTATGTTTATGCCGTTACCGATGCGTAACACGTATCGTGTTTGTTTAATACTGCATTATCATTTTCCTGGTTCATGCTTCGTACACCCCTGAGTCACTAGCTAACAGCAAAGCATGCTATGATTGTAGTGTTCTTATACATGTTAAATGTTTATCATATCTCATGCTGTATCGCACCGGTCTTTGTTAATTATAGCGACAACTTTCAAGTTTGTGTTGGGAATTATTTTGTGAAATGCACTCAGTTCCTGGTGAGATATGCGTTTCCGCCAGGGAATATTTTTATTTTGCCACCAACGCGATAGTTGCATACCTATTTTCATGTGCATGTACTCTTGCTTGATAAATTTTATCATACATAAACTATTGCTAACCCTCAACTGGTATGATGTTACAATCCTTTTCATCCGATTATTAGTATTGTTTCTATTTCGAAAAGGCGCGCGCCCCTTCTATAATTCTCGTAACATTTAAAGTATTTGCACATTACACATGCGTTAGTGACGTGCCTCGTAGTTTTGAAGAGATATTGACTTATGGGTCATATCTGACTCACCATACCATAAGTGTTATTACTTATTATACGTAACATTTTGTCAAAATGGATACAAAACGGCCGCTTACAGAGAACGGCTTAGAGATATTGACCTTGAATGCCTGTATATGTGATTATTCCGATGTCGAGTGTGAATTGAGCACCCACAGCAAAGATAATGAACAGAACAGTGATTCAAATGATGGGTGACTTGCCAGACATTGAAAGAAACGAGACGAAAATGAAGGTGTTACACGTGTCACGATGACATCCAGACAACCCCTTAAATGCTACATATGCAATAATGAGGTATGTAAGGCCCGCAACATTTCTACTACAATATCTATTAGCAATCAGTCGGCTCCGGTGGCTCAATGGTTAGAGTAACGCCTCTTAGTCATGAGTGTGCTCGGGGTTCTGGGTTCGAATTCCACTAAGGCATGGATGTTTGTGTATGTGATTGGGATTTAATTCTGTTGAGAGATTTTATTATTATTTTTTTTTTATTTTAAAAAAAGAAAAATGTAGTGATTGAAACAAGATAGAAGTAAACACTTGAGACTTTTTGGTAATGACATTTTTTTGTATTTTTTTTTTTTTTTTTCATATAGTGTTATGAAATGTGAACTGAATAATGAGAATTCGTACTGACTTCAACCCATTGTGGAATATTTTTACCTCTCGCTAAGAGAGGTATTGGATTCATGCTAAACTTCGCATATCCGGATTTTATTGAATAAGCACGATTTAAGGTCCCTAGAATCCGATTATAAAATTTTTAAAATGATGTGTGTGTGTGTGTGTATGTCTGGATGTTGTAGACACGATTCCTCAAAAACTATAAGCCTTAAAAAATATTTAACTGCAGTTTCCTCAATCTGACATTCCTGGGAAGAGCTGAAAAGGTTTTGGTAACAATTGAATAACCGGAAGTAGTAGTTTCTTAGAAAAATTCTTCTAAATATAATTTTTTGGGAGTTTTTTTTTATTAAATATTGAGGAACATAAAATTCTCCATCTAATACACTTAAAATTTTTATTGTATCTTGTATAGATTTAGAGATAAAGATACTATAATTTATAGAGTAATCTAATCGCAGAGGCTAAGGCACTAAGGAAACCAGTTGACAAATTCCAATGTGTATTACATAGTTTGTAAATGACACATGTCAGTGTCAAAAATCAACAGTTTTAGTGACATTCTGATAGCTTTTTCTGGGAAGTATATTTAATCTTTCTTATTGTTTTATTAATTAAATATTTGAAATTATAGGTAAAATGCATATATCCATCAGAAATACCGCCAATCTGTTTAATGAATTGGAAGAATCTCTGACATTTAGTAACTTCCTCATGCAATGAAAAATAGATATAGTTAGAATAATATGTGTGCAGAAGACATGTTAAATACAATCAAAAACAATATTTGGGTAAAGTTCTGTAATTTTTTGTTATAAAACTACGGTTCGAAAGCGAAGTGCAATACAATACTTATATGGCGAGAGGTCTTGTGCTGGCCACAACAGATTCATTTTATTTTGATATTTTTCTAAAAAAAATTCATACAACGTTTTATATTTGTTGTAATTGTTTCTGTTCTTAGTATAATATAAAGTTTAAAATGTTATTCATGCCAAAAGTTTTACAATAAAACAATAAAAAGTTGGGGGTTACTATTGACCCACCATACCAGTTGAGGGCTAAAAATGGTTAACGGTTGGGTTATAAAATATAACTCATTGTTATTAGCCAATCATAGAACATTCTTTTACGATTCGATATAAATAACATGTCTCATTAATGGTAGACATTGTAACTAGCAAGGTGATATTTTATGTTATGTTTTATTTATATTGAAAATTCCTAATTTCAATTAAATAAAACTTATAATCGAAAAGTGGCAAATATGATATTTTACTTAACTGTAATGACTATGGCCCGTATTACGAGCGTGCTTTTATTGCCGCTTTTATTGTCGATTTTGTTGAAAACGAACGACCACTTTTATTGCGTTTCGAATTACAAACTCACTTTTATCTTTACCACCACTTTTATTAAAACTGCGAAATATTAAAAAAAATAGAAAAGTCGTGGCAACGTTGCAATCCTTCCTAAATGTCATCAGCATAATAATAATTTTTTGTAAAAGCAAAAATATGTGGGTTTTGCTAAAGAAATTTCGTCTGTAAACGTAAGTATGTCAATAATTTTTCGATTTTATTGTAATACGAGTACACCATTTTGTTGTATATTATAAAGAATTATGAAAATTATAATGCACTTGTACAAAATTTGTAAGTTTATGTAGATTTAAAGTTCACTTTGAGACAATTATTTTTAGTTTATTATTAGAACATCAGTATTATTTTGGATTATAATAAATAATTTCATTTTATTAAAAAATTATGCAAAAAGTAACATCTAAATATTACAGGTAAATCCTGCAAATCAACATTTCCAGAAGGAAAAAAATGATGGACTATAGAAGCAATATCAAAAAGTATCAGATGATACTAAAGTTAAAATGTGGACGCATTAAGAGCTGCAAGTAGTTGCCGTGAATGAATTATTTAGGAGATGACAACGATAACATTATCAAGTCAGCTTAACTAGGCGTCTTATGAAAAATAATCAATTTATTTTATTAATACGACTATGTGCTATTTACTTTGAAAGTATAATAAATGAAAAGAATGCCAATTATCAAATGTGTTTTATTTGATATTTATTACTAGTAAATTATATTTGTAACACTAGCAGAATTGTACATTTTTCCATCATTCTTAGTTAAACAAATTGATAAAAAAGTTTATTGCGTTTGCACCACAACTGCAGCCAAATATTCCATCATATTCAGAGAATACCTTATGTTTTCGTAAATCTAAAGCTAGCAGCAATAATTATGAAACCAATATATCCTTACATGTTGTATACCTCTTGCACACTATTTTTGGCTATAACATTGCGACATTTTACAGAAGAACTGTAAGCTTATCGTTTTTTTGTGGTTATAAATAAATCTATTTTTGAAGAACGTAAGTAGGTACGTATATTTTTTTTCCTTCTTTTACATATTGTAACATTTTCGTCAGTCAGTCAGTCATTTCAAACGTACATAACATTGACAGAAGTCTTTTATTCGTCAGTTTTATTAAGGCTAACAAAAGCGCGCTTTTATACCATAAAAATCTGTTGTGGCCAGCACAAGACCTCTCGCCATTTCCATATTAGGCTATATAAGTATTGTATTGCACTTCGCTTTCCAACCGTCGTTTTATAACAAAATCTTACAGAACATTACCCAAATATTGTTTCTTACTATATTTAGCATGTCTTCTGCACACATATAATTCAAATTATATCTATTTTTCATTGTATGAGGAAGTTTCTAAATGTAAAATATTGTTCCAATTCATTAACCAGATTGGCGGTATTTCTGATAGATATATGCATTTTATCACAATTTTACCTATAATTTCAAATATTTAATTAATAAAAGAATAAGAAAAGTTAAATATACTTCCCAGGAAAAGCTATCAGAATGTCACTAAAACTGTTGATATTTGACAATGACATATGTCATGTTATAAACATTGGAATTTGTCAACTGGTTTCCTTAGTGCCTTGGCCTCTGCGATTAGTATACTCTATAAATTATAGAGTCTTTATCTCTAAATCTATACAAGATATAATAAAATTTTTAAGTGTATTAGATGGAGAATTTTATGTTCTTCAATATTTAATAAAAAAAACTCCCAAAAAATTATATTTAGAAGAATTTTTCTAAGAAACTACTACTTCCGGTTGTTCAATTGTTACCAAAACCTTTTCAGCTCTTCCCAGGAATGTCAGATTGAGGAAACTGCAGTTAAATATTTTTTAATTCTTATAGTTTTTGAGGAATCGTGACTACAACATCCAGACATACATACATACATACATACATACACACACACACACACACATACATCCACACACACACACACACAGACATCATTTTAAAAATGTTATAATCGGATTGTAGGGACCTTAAATCGTGCTTATTCAATAAAATCTGGATATGCGAATTTTAGCATGAATCCAATACCTCTCTTAGCGAGAGGTAAAAATGGGTTCGGAATAGGCGTGGTTTTATAGCACAGTTTTATTCGTACTTTTATTACAAAAGTATTTACAAAAGTACGCTCGCAATAGGGCCTGTGTGCTTCATTCAATTGAATAATAATAATAATAATAATAATAATAATAATAATAATAATAATAATAACAATAATAATAATAATAATCGAGTTTTAAACTTCGTCCTTCTGAATTACATCCATCATTATAAGCTTGTTAAATAATATACTATTATAGCTTAATGTTGTTTTACTACTTAAAGGTGAAAATTGGAATAATAATTTTAACCGTTTCTTGTTTTAAAAGTTTTTGGCTAAAGTTTTATAATAAAAGCGCTTTTATGGGGTGCACTTTTACATTTAATTCTTATGAGAAGTGTGTTCCATAAAAGCGCTTTTATTATAAAAGTGCGCTCGTAATACGAGCTTTTCCTTTTAAAGAAAGGTTATTGAATGTATGCGTAATTCATGTTTCCATAGAATTCTACATTGCGTCTAATAGAAAATAGGGATTTAAAATTTATTTTACTTTTAAAATGCTCTATTTTAACGGACGTAAAAAATATATTTCTCTGAAATCTTTATGCAAAAACACAAACGGTATCTGTCAAAATAATTTTTTGCGGATTTATTCTTCTAGAAAATACAATCTTTGAACCAGCATCGTACCTTTGTTAAAAAACAGATACATATCTATGATTCCTTGAAATAATAAAATTTAATTTTAATATCCACAGAGAAATCCTTTTTGCGTTATTTTCTCCACAATTGTTTTATCTCTGCTGGTTGTATAGTCCAAGTATTGATTATGGATTATTAATTACTCTTATTCGTATATGATATAATCTCGTTGTTCATTTCGTTAGACACCATTTTCCTTTTTAGTATTTGCGGCTTTAGATGCTTTTTATTTGACGTTTTTGTGGAAAATATAAAAACGATGTGTTCGTTTCGCCTGTATTTCCTGATAACACTTTTTGTGTTAATCATGATACCAACGAGAGAAAATTATTTTTCTAGTTTATTGTTTTATTTCTCTATTAGTTAGTGTGAATTTGTGGCGTTTATGAGAAATCGTTTGCGTCAAACAGAGATATTCTAGAATTTATATTTTTTTATTTGTTCTTTTATAATTTGTTTATTATTAGTCTCATTCTTTTCTTCCTTCTGTTGGAAAGTTAAATAAGGTTAACAAATATTTCATTTTAGCTTTGTGAAGTTTGAAAAATGAAGAAGAATTTTATTTAATAATTAAATCAACAACAGAACATTCCTGAAAATCTGGGAAAGAAAAGAAAAAAGCGATCAATAGAACTTCAACAAAAAATTAAAGAACACTGAATAGGGGTTTCCAAGTCTACGGCTTTTAAAAAATATCTTATTGGAAATCAAAGCATAACCACATAATCGGGTCTATTCTGTAACTGAGTCGTTAATATTTACCTACCCTTTAAAAGACAACCTATGAGGTAGGTATGTTGATAACATAGAATTGGATTTTTAATTGTCAAACTAATACCTACTGGATAATTTTTTTAACCATTTGTTAAAATTTAACCATTTTGTTACAGAATAGGCCCGAATTTGTATGTGTTTTTGATTATCCTATTTCACTGAATTGTTTTTATAATAATAACAATTTATGAACTAGCACTAATGAGGTAGGCATATGCAAATATATTATTAACACCTCTAGACGGCAACCAAACGAAGAAACATTTACTCTTGGCAACTTACCATTTATAAGCATTTCTAGCTTTTGTGTTTGAAGGCCATTGTAATTGAAGTTTTATGCTTCGAGCACAATTTGTGTTCATATACTGCGTACTACTGCTTCGCCATCTAGTGGCGCTTTATCATAGTAATGTCAAATGGCGACGTCATTCTGCGAGTCCAATGCACAGAGCGTTTCAAAACGATGCAAACTTTAATTGTGCTTAAATTAAAATTTATCACAAACATAATTTTCATTATAGATTTTTTTTTTTTTTTTTATTTGTACTAGTGCATCTACATGAGTTTCATTTAAACCAAAATAATGAATGAGTGTTCTGTGACTCATTCTTGAGTTGGAAGGTGTTTGGCTATTTCAATCTAAGGTTAATTGCATTACTGTAGATTTTTTACATGCGTTGTAGTTTGTGCGTTCGTTATAGCATCGTTCGTAATAGCATACCTCACTGAATTGTAATGATTCCCAAAAATTAGATTAAACATTGAAGAAGTATAATTAAATTTAAATTTATTTGCCAAGGAGATGAATAACTTGGAATTATGAGCAGGTGTCATGTGTTTATTTGTCACTGTAAAAGTTTGGCGTTTATTTCATAAACTTGATTATTTCTGCAGCAACCTGATTTATTAACAGTCTGGAATGACTCCATGTACAATTTGTTTTGTATATCATAATATATGTTAATTTACAGTTAATCATTTTTACAACTTGTGAAATCTAATCGAATTTTTCCAAATAGGTACGTGCTATTACTTAAAGTCTTCTTTCTAAAAATTTAATCAAAAATTGGACATTGAAAACCTGTCAAGTTAAATTTGAGCAGATTCTATCATAAAATATAATCTATTGCGTTTTAAATTTGTTCAGCCACTTCTTTCTTAATTTATAATGTGAAATGATTGGATAAAATTTGAAAATTAGTAAGTTGTGCAATATGGAAACGAAACCGACAATAAGCACTTGAGTTAAATTTGATATTAAAAATGGTTGGATTCAATAATCTTTTAACGAAATCAGGGGCTGATCACAATCCAATCCAACGTCTAGACGCGGGGCAATAGAAGCAAAATTTAACGAGCGGGCTCTTTTATCCACCCCTCCAAACATTTGTCGAAGGGGTGAGCCGAGCACAAGCACAAGCACGAGCAGACGAGCACTTTTAAATGTTAAGTGCTTTGATTTGAAATTTAGCTACGACAAGGGACTTACTTGATTGATTCTTTTTGTTTGTGAAACTTTATTTTTTAAATCTGCTTGAGTGTCGTTCTCTTGTGTCCAACTTTTTTTTAGCGAATGATTAATGAGTTTACAGAATTTCTCGAATAAATTAACTTTGAATATTGTACAGAGCTTTGGCTGTAGCCGTTGACAATTTTTTCTTCTTCTTTTAACGACATTACCAAAAAAGTATTGATACGAAATGTTATCTGCGGAGATTTATTACGTGATGCAAAAATTGCGAAACCAGTGAAATTTTAGAGAACTACATTAATAGTGGCTAGAAGGACAAGTCAAAAATACATACGTATGTGAACAATGGAAAATATTGTTTCGTATAGAAGTTAACATGCTTTGATTTTATAATTTATTTTTTTCTATTTTGATATTCTTATAAGCCTATAAAAGCACTGTTAACACTTCGTTAAGAAGATCTATAAGCGCACTTTTAGGTACAATGTATTAACGATATAATCAAACAAAATTCACAACACACAATACACATACTGTCAAAATATAAAATTTCAATTATTAGCGGGAAGCGCTGCCAACCTAACTGACATAAAAACACCAAGTCATATTTTTTACAAATCGCATTTTTGTAAAAATCTCATTGTAAAATTACCTGAATAGATTTTATGTGCAACAAAGATAATTTAATTTTCTGAACTGATGTGCATTTAAATAATTATGTTACAATATTTATATTAATCTAAATGTATCATATGGTTAATGGATTATTATTTCGTAGTTTATAAAATGTCAATTATGATTAGTATTTGTGATAATTATTTGTTTGATTTGATGTTAAAATTTGTTCTTCATTTGCTGATTTAGTTCGACCCAATTTTAGTTTGATTTATCACAGAGAATTCTTATATGAATGTGAAATAATCTTGATTTATTATTAAAATTTAATTTTTATCCATGTCTCTAATTCCGTTTTTTCTTTTTTTTGCAGGTAATTAAAAGTTTTCTATCCTGACTGCTCATTAGAATCTAGTTGGTAAGTTTAAATTTTAATTGGAGTTTTTAAAATAATTCCTGTTAAGTAGAATTTATGGAGATCAACGAAGGAGAACATTTTATCGGCATTATCTTGCACTTATTTTTTTAATCCTGCTGCGTGCAATTTTTATGCTTCGTGATTTTGCATTCGAGCAAGATATTAATTGTATAAATCTTGCCAGACATATTTACGGACAACTATCCTAACCTTAAACAGTGCAATTTCATTTAATTGCAACATAGAGCGCGTAACTCCGCATAGAATCTATAATTATATCTGAGCACGATGCAGAAAACTTAGCAGTTCGTTACTGCACTTCGGAAGCAATCTATTCTACAAAAAGTGTAATAATACATTTACGTGGGTTAATCAGGGTCTTAACTTCGCGAAGAAACGCGCAATCATCGCCTAAGAAACAGGGGAGATGGGAATTTTTATTAACATTTGCATTTTTATAGATGCCTTATTTAGTTTTGTAATTTGCTGCTTGAAAATATGAGGGGAATATTAGTTAATTTTTTGGTTCGTGATTTGCATAAATTTGAGATTGCACAAAAATAGCCTGCTGTTGCCGTTATTTTAGGGTGTTTTATTGCAAGTGTGCAGATGAATGGATAATAATTGTTATAAGAAATCCATGGTTTGCGCGCACGTTTTATGAATAAGTGGCTGGTGTTCAAATGCATTGAGAGTTGTGTAATAAAATAATGAATAAATAATGGCAGTTAAACCTGATTTACGTAGGCACAGATTGTTGCCGCCAGTGAATTGGCGGAATTGATTTGTAATTGAAAATACTACACAGTGATCAAAAATAATTGATTCAGTTGGCAATAAAAAAAATTTTGGTACATAAATTTATTTCCTGTTTTTAAAACTGTGACATTTGATAATTTAAATTTGAGTACATTTACAATTTTTTTATTAAAATGGTTGTTGTTTCTCTTACTCACATACTTTTATTTGTTACATTATTCATAGGGCCAATAATCTAAAGCATTTCACTTACTCAAAATCCCATTAGCTGCCAGGCCCCGGCTCTGACATAACCTATTTGTATTTATTACCAAGATTACATGTCAAACAATATTCCTGCCTTCACCTGATGTGTAAACTGTGGAATAAAAAGATCTCCAGAATTATATTGCAAACTGTATCAGTTATTTTTGATCATTCTGTATTACATTTTGCGCTGGGTAAAGTAGGAACAATGAAGAAACAAGGAGTCCTGTATATAAAGATATAATGGGATGTGTTCAAATAATTTCCTAATAGTCACATGGTATATACCACGTCTTATCCTAGAAATTTGGAATCGAGTATGCTCTGTCTCATGGAAAGCCATAGGATCGCTATAAACCTTTGTAACGCCTCTCACTTAAGATAACAAAAAAATCCAAATTTACACCCCTCATAAATAAGAGTGTGAATATGGTCACTGCTTTGCACAGAGTTGGACTTTTTTCATAACACACATTTTCCTCTTTTCACTATTATAAAACTAAAATGGAGTCTTAAGGTAAAGTTATAACTAAAGAAAAAACCCCTTAACCTTAACAATAAATTTAAAAACTATATACGTATTTCGAGAACTAAGTTCTCATCATCAGTAGAAACTACAAAGTAAAAACAGACGGCCCTTATATACAAATTAATAAAAATCCACTACCTAAAATAATTAAGAACTTTAAAAATACTCTTAAAGATTGTCCAAATTTAATTACGAAAAACTGTGTGGGCGCTTACTGGCACTCATAGCTGGTGTGGAGAGTGCTCCACAGGGGTTACTTTTGTGCCATTTAAAATTATAAATACTTGGCGTCTGTCGGGATCGAACCCGGTTCCCCCGGGTTCGCTACCGGGCACGTGGCCACGGGACCCCATTCTTGCACACTTGTATATTTATTTGATATCAGATTTTCACAATTGCTTTATTTTAGTAGTAAGTTTTGATCTTGTGGGGTCTTGAGGAATCTGTATGTGATGAGCATCGTGGCTGCAAAACTATAAGATCGAAGCAAGATATACCCAAGAATTTCACTTACTTAACTTCTTACATTCTGCTTTAGTCATTATAATATGACTCACTCACATTTTATAAATGATTATGCACACGTTCTTAAGAAAAAGTAATGAATGATAATAATAAGTAACAGTTATACCAAGTAAATAATATAACATAATCGACGATTCGAAAAGTTTCGGTTCCCGAACACATGTTCTATCAGTTTCGATATTTGAATTCGGTCTGTTTCATTACCGGAACCGAGAACCTATTAGTTTATAATAAATAAATAAATAAATATATCATCACGGCATATTACCCATTTCTGGGTGTGCCAATCTGCTTTATCGCAGATATCGGTAATGATGATGACATATTTGTACCGTGCGTGCGCTTACAAGGCGTCACCTCACGGGCACTCATTGCTGGCGTGGAGAGTGCACCACAGGGGTCACTTTTGTGCCATTTAAAATTCGAAATATTTGGCGTCGGTCGGGATCGAACCCGGTACCCCCAGGTTCGCGACCAGACACTCAGACACGAGGCCACGGGACCTATTAGTTTTGGTACCAGAATCTAGTTTTTATAAGTTTTGGTTCCAGATTCTAAATTCTACCAGTTTCAGTTCTCAGAATCGAGAACCGACTACTTACTCCCGGTTCCATAGAATCGTGAATTGGTCCCAGAACCGAGAACTGGTTAGTTATACATTCAAATAACCGGGTATCAAAATTATATTATATCCTGGAACTGGAATCGAATTAATCGGGATCCGATTCGCACCACTAATTTATACTGGCAAGTTTGTAAATTTTAAGCATCCTTTATGTGTTACTAACTAAATAAATAACTCGTAATAACATGTTTTCAATAATTATTCTAAATTAAACTGCATCTAATATTTTTTACAATAAATTATTTTCAATACACTAATCTTAGAAAATTATCTTGACATTTCAGTTTATTTAAAATTCCACTTTTCCAGGCAACCAAACATAGTGCATCATTTACACTCATTTGTTGTACGTATCGGTTGAAAAATTATTGAATGGTAGAAATATAGAGTTATGTTATTATTTTTAGCACTTCATATTACTGCAAATCTTTGCATGTGGTATGTTTGACAGAACATTTGTAATAACTGTATTCTGAACTCGTGTTAAACTTAAGGTCAAGTTATATTTAACTCAAACCCAGTGTGATATATAGAGAAAATGTAATTGCATGAATCAACGATGTGTGGTAATATTTCACCCGTAATTTTTTATTTTTCGCCGCAATATTGTGCGATATCAAATACGCTGGATTAAAGTTATTACGTAGAACAGTTTAATATTTTTACAAGCTTTTGCTTTAATGAATTTTTTATTTAGTCCAGGCAAGCGTTAAATCGCTTAAAAATGGGGAAATTCTTTCATGTAGAATTTTTGGAAGCAATAAAAAAAGTATTTAAAAATCGTATTTTTATTTATTTTACGATGAACTGTAATGAAATTAGGATACTTTAATGATAATTTTATATTCATGAATCATAAAAAGAACAATAAACCTCGGTACAGAAATAATTGCTAATTTATTTGTACCGTTTGTCACAGACTGTGTTCGTTCACGGAGCCCTATTTTTTCTCAATTCTCTAAATTTCCTTTTATACTTGCAAGTCATTAGGAGTTCAAAGCGAACAGCGTTGCCAATTTGAACATTAGTATATCTCGAGACAGTGGAACTGGGGAAAGATCGTTCTATCAATCTACGCGAGCTGAACTATCCTTTGAGTAGGACCTTTTTGCCCCGTGTGATACGCCACTGCCATTGCTGGTCAGACTGAGTTGCCGTGCACGTATCTTATACGCCGCATTTATTATTCTTGGAGCAGTGGTGCAAATTGTTCACCAGGGTGTCATTTCAAAAGAGTCAAAGTAAAGAAACATTCTTACTGCTGCGTCAGATACCCGGAAGCGCTATTTCATGTCTCACCTGCAAATCTCTGCACACTAACACATTTTTCCGCAAGTCGTTAAATCACTTTGATTTGATTTATATATTTTGTAGAAAATTGATTTTATTTAAAATTACTTGAATATGTTGTTGCTGGCATCGTGGTTTAGTAGCTTTAACTTTCCATTTTCAAATATATCTTAACAAAAGTGATGCTGTAAGACATGTGTTTCTATGTTAATGAAAACATGCTAATGAGGTTTTACATGATTTTTTTTTACTTTAATCGAAGTAATGGGGTCCTATACCATTTTTCTTTTTTCTGTAAGAACAGGATAAAATAAGAATTTTAGTGCAAACGCGACTTAAAAATTTTACGTAATAAGCGAAATATGAATTTTTAAAGTTTAAGAATTTGATGCGTGACGTAGCAGATACTAATAAGTGATCGACAAACAATGGGACAAGCTGTGTGTTATAGAGGGAACAATTTTTTTCATGTTTGCATAGCTGAAATGCTTTTATATAAAAACTTATACGTTATATTCATGAATAAATTATTATTAAGTATAAATAACATAAATAATAAGCATTTTTTTCCTAATAAATTATAGAACATTGAAACAGTTTGACAATATTATTACACAAAGTATGACGACAGATGGCGCCAGTGTTTGCCTGTTTTGAAGTTTCAATATTAATTTAATTAATATTATTATTAATTTAATTAATATTACAAATTGATTTAATTATAAATATATTATTATTGTTAATATTACTAGATGTTGTAATTAAACAAATTCATCAAACACAAAATTGTTAAATGTTTTGTTAGGTTATAGAACAACATGACATTTCATATTCTTTTAAAGGTGACCGCTAAAGACGCGCGTATCTCCTTTTTAAAATCAGGCGACCAATCAAATTCTTAGTACCTAACACGTCATGCCCAATTAGTACTCAGCTTCAATCGCTTGTAGTTTGTGACCTAGTCAATATTTAAAGAAAATTTTTTTCACTAATACTCATTAATTTATCTATATTTTCGTCTTCTTATTTAAAATAGTTAAAAATATGACTATGGTATAGGACCCCATTGTGGAAAATATTAGAATACTATTTTTCTCTGAATTATTGAAAGTTTTGCGTAGTACTCAATTGCACCATTTCCTGCATTGTCCAATGACGCATATTTGCTTGAAAGCAGCAGATTCAGTAACAGCTTTGATGATTACTTGTTCCGCCAAATGTCATCGTTGTGTGGTTGGATTTTGGCATAGTTTCAAACATCTTAAGCTTTGATATGTTTTTCGTAATAGAAAATACGATACATTTACTTATTTTCACAAGATTTTACTTTATTAGAAATGCCTTCAATGATCTTCATACAATGTATAATTTGCTTTGTATATATTCTGTAATCGATTTTGACAGCAAATAATGTGTACGTTTTGTACAATGTATATTAAAATAATTTAAACGAATGCATTTATGTATATGAATTTATGGATAATAATACTGTATGATTTTCCTTACCTTGGTGAATATAAGTGTACACCGAATGATATTCAGAGTGGTGAGTGGAACCAGGGTAGCGCCAAGATCCGTTGGCGCCGAGGTGCCAAAAAAAATAGCCACCCCTAGAAAGCTAAAATTATTTTAATATTCGAAAGATTACTTGTATAAAACCTCCCAGTTTAATCACAGTGATCAAATGCACTGGAAAATTAAAATATTATAATTTCAAAGTAGAGAGAATAAAGATAAAGTAAAAAGATTTATTAATTATATCAAATACATGAATTTTTGTTAAAGGTAAATATTAATCAATTATTATAAAAGAAGAAATAAGACAATTAAAAACTAATGCCCGATTGCAGCAACGTATCTTAAATATTAAGCACGGTTTAAATTGACAATATTAGATCGAAATGAAATGTCAAATGAATATATTGCTGTCAAAATTTCGATTTACATTTTTTTGTTTAAACCTAGATTAAATGTGATTAAAATTAATTTCATGTTGGTGCAATTGAGCATAAAACTGTAAAACGTCCGTAGCGCGTAGCCAGCTCTTTAATTCACACATTGTTTGTATACATGCGTCGTATACCGTGGAATATGTCGATATAAATATCATAATGCATAAAAAATTATGTTATTACATGAAATTTGAAAGTAAATGTTGGTTCCATTAGGCTATGTAGTAGCTAGAGATTACGGGTTAAAATGCCGAATAGAAATTGAATTCTTCAAATAAAATTGTTATGAATTATAAAAAAAAGAAAATAATTTTCTTTTTCTACTCCTATGCTTTAATACACTTATTAAGTATGTGTCATCCGTATATGAATGACACTCATTGTGATTCGGATTTTCATTATGATACAGATTATCATTATGATTCAGATTTTCTTTTCATTATGATACAGATTATCATTATGATTCGGATTTTCTTTTCATTATGATACAGATTATCATTATGTTACAGATTTTATTTTCATTATGATACAGAGTAATTTTATAACTAATTTATTGGTTTATAGTTTATTTTTTTAAATTATTATAAATAGTCGTAGAAGAAATAGTGTATGCAACTCATGGATAATGACTATTAATACACTCGCAAGATTTACGATACTTGCCATGGCTCGTATCGTAACCTTCATGCTCATGTATTAATAGCTATCATTATAAACTCGTTGCATAATGAACTATTATTATTAGAAAATACGATCGAATTGTTTTTGGCAAATAGTAGTTTAATTTGTGATAGCTTGTCTTATGTGGTGTTCGCGAATACGCAGCGTGTTCTGTGGCAGGTAAATCTCCCCTTTTTCTCTCGCGTGCGGTGACGAGCAAGAGAGTTCCGCCGGGTAAAGAGTTCATTATGCGATTCTTTAATTTCAAGCATGTGCACAAGGTAACTTGTTTTTTCCTAAGCCTCGGCCAAGAGCTTTTTCACTCCATTCATCTTTGTTTTTACTTGATGACACTAACGAAGTACCTTTAAAAACTTATGCTAACATTGCTTTATTACCCACGGTTTAAATTGTTCGGTCAAATAAATAGCCTACGTTTTGTGGGATACCAAATTAAATTAAAATTTAAATGTCACGTCCACATCTGTAATTCTGAAGTTTTATAATTTGATTACCAATTAAAATTTATCATAAGAAAACGTGAAATGAACATCTTTCTCTCCAAAGATTGATTGAATGGAATTATGGTACTAATTACAAATTTTTCTTAAAATTTAAATTTAATTAAAATTGAAGGTCATAATAAATGTCTCATTTATAACAGCATATTATTGGTAAATGCTGCTTAATAATATATTTCGATGGAAGAAAATTATAATTAATCAGAATGTAATTATTCATTTTTCGTTCATGCTCGAGTAAATTCTAGCTATGTTTTCCTGTTGTGTATTCAAGCATGAGTATAATTAAATATTTATAAGTTCACTAATATAATAAGTGTGTTGTCCTGCTGTTCATTGTCCTCTTCTTATTTTCGTCGATGAATTAATGACAATGTTTAAATAATACAACTCTCTGGGTGATTGACTTTGAATTTCAAGAACTTGGTTTAATTGTAAAAATTAGGCAATACAGTATCTCCCGAGAATGATAAAACTGGAACTATATACATATTTTAATAATTTGAAGTGAAGTAAAACAGTTCAAATAAGCAAATGTACGATCTCCTCTCCTACAGGACTACTTCGGTATCTAATTCGAAAACGGTTATATAAATATTATTATGGAACTTAGCATATTTGTCATTTCTTTAAGAATATTATTATGATATATATATATTTTTTTTGATTGGTTACAGAAGAGTTGTGGCAGTGGGAGTAGAAACAATGGAAACTTTTTATTTTTAAGTTTTAATGATTTCTTCTTGACTTAGTTAAAAGTATGAAAGTCCTCACGTTTTCAAAGAAAAAATGCACCTACTTTTATTCATATTCTATAAAAAGTATCGTTTTTGAAATAATTGAATTTTTCGGTCGTATTAGTGATTTTTTATATGGTATTTATTAAAATCTTGTTCTTTTAATAATAAATTTTTATTATTATTGATTTATTATTGATTGTAGATAATTGATGCAAGAAATAAATTAAAATAAATAAATAAATATCAAGGCATATTATTCATTGCTGGATGTGCCAATCTGCTTTGTACAGATATAGGTAATGATGAAATATTTGTATCATGCGGGTGCTTACCAGGCGTCACCTCACGGGCACTCATTACTGGTATGGAGAGTGCACTACAGGGGTTAATTTTGTGCTATTTAAAATTGGTAATAATATTTGGCGTCGGTCGGGATCAAACCTGGTTTCCCAGATTCGCGACCAGACATGTACACGGCCACGAGACTATTAAAATCTATAAATATTATAAAATAAATAATGTTCTTTATGATATAGCAACTTCAACTTCTATAAACTACTGCTCATACGAATCTAAAACCTCCTCGCATCAGTAGATCAGTACAAATCGGTCATGAAAGAATATTCCAATTACTTGAAGCCTACAGCGGTTGTCATACCAATGGAAGAGGAAAAATAATGAAATATTAATGATATGAATAATATTGAATGATATAAATAATATTAATATGTGTATTGTATTGTATATAGTTTTATTTTGGTAGTTGAATTAATGACAATTGACTAACAAGGCACCTCGTCCTCGTCCCTGCGAGTCTATCACCTCTCCTCTCTGTCATTGTGCGTAGCTTCCCGAGCGGCGTGACTAGAAAACTGCAGGAGCAGCCAGGACAAGGGCAGGAGCAGGAGGCATCTCGCACGCTGAGCACGCGCGCGTCTCCGTCGCGGCCAATTCGTATTCTGCGGGCACTTTGGGCCTCATCCTGCGATGGAAAACAGTTTTGGAGTGCTTTTATTATCTGTCCTGCCCGACCCGGCTTCTTTCCAATTCGGTTTCGAATTGGCGACGTTTCTGGATTCCATTCCCTCCAACCTGGAAGGAACGGAACACGGAACGAGAACCAACACACTTGGGTGACAAGTTGAGCACTCCTACAGGACCGCATCCAACGTGTTTTCCGCAGATCTACTAGATAATTAAACTTACGTTTACTTTGCCTTTGTGACAGACATAAAAACTTCCACAAACTCTCTTTTAAATTACATCTCTACCCTTACATTTTGATTTGGATACTTTACCTAAAGACTGAATTTTTCAAGAGGAGATAACTATATGTTAATATAAGTTAGATACACTTTGTTGTTCCATATAAGGATTTAATTTATTTTTAGCATGTTACTTGGTTTGACAATGTATTCGTCCTTCATTTTTTAAAATAATCTCATGTTAAATCCATTTTTACCATTTTACCGCATTTGTGAATTAAGTATAGTCGAGCGCAAAAAACCTAAATTAAAAAAGAATGGCACTGTTCGGAATTTTATTCTCTTAGGCCCGGTAATAAAGTTTCGAATAAATATTCCTTAAATAAATTTATTCTATATATCCTATATCTATCCAACGAATAATTCTATTGGATCTTTTCAAACATTTGACAGAAATAAATAGATATCTGTAGAATAATTTTAACGTTCATGAATTGGTAACCTTGCAGAGTGAATTTGTGTCATTAGAGAAGCCACTTTAAGAAGACAAGGATGAAATATGTCAACTTCTTATGAATTTTTAGCACCGGGAGACTGTAATGCAACAAGTGGAGGGTAGACCGGGGCTGGTTGTCACATGGATAGGTTATCCCAAGTCTTAGTTCTCAGTTAATACTGCCACATAGAGGTTGTAACTCGAATTACTGTGTTTACATCATTGCGAGTGTGTGCACGCAGTTTCATGTGCCCTGCGATAATTCTATGAATTTTTTTAGTTTTCTTGTGTTTTTGCAGCTGCAAGTATTCGATGACCACTATAATTAACTCTGATTATTCACTTTCTGTTCAATGAAGCCAATGCCTCTGTATCAACTTTGAGTTAGGTTATATGGTATTTCCGCCAAATCATGATTTGTCTTAAATGTACAGGGTTGTTACAAAAACCCCGGGGATGGTTGTCACGCGTGAAAAATAGATTCAGTGTGTATACTCGTAACTGGGCTCACGAATCACGTACTCCCGGAGTGAATAACTTTTATACTTGTCAAAATTGTGAAAGATCAGCCGAAAGTGACTAATGTATGATGTACAGATTGTCATAAAAATTTGCTCCGGCAAAAAAAAAATGTAACAACAATTTCTGGTCTCCCTTAGCATCTAATGCAGTAATAATTCACGGTGAACGAGATATATATTGTAAATTTGTCCTTGTATTTTTGTGAATTTCTTTCATTTCGACGCAAATGGATGCCATTGTATTCAACAAAAAGAACCAAAAGTCGAAAATATTTTGCTAGCGTCGTTTGTTAGGGTTTTTATAGTGATTTATTTGTTTGAGTTCAAATACGATCCCCAGTGTTTAATACTAAATTTAGAACAGTTTGTTTTCATAATCGCTATCGCTGTCTGATAGTGTTTTCGATTTCTCACGTTATTTATTAATTCATAGTTCAAAATATCATCATAATCAGCAAGAGTGTTTAATATTATTAATATATCCATTTTGTAAATAAATCTGCACTATGTAACATATGAATAAAGCGTTTCTTCGCTACCCAACTACAGAATAATTTATTCCGCGAATAACAGACATTATTTCGAATAAATTTATTTGAAATTGAAAAGACAACAAAAATATTTATCCGAAAGTTTAATTTAACCTTTATTCACAAGTGAAAATACCGCCCTAAATCATGTATGTAAATATGTATAAGGTGCATACAGTTTTACATTACAGATATTATTTCAAAAAACTGTTTTCCCATGTTATACTCCTAAGTCACGGATTCTCATGTTCATGCTGTATAGTAAACCGTTAAATCGTATATAAAAACAATAAGTAGCATGAAATTGTTGTTTCGAGTACAACCATAGAAAAACTATTCTAATTTTTTTCTGAAAATATGGTGTGGTCGTCGTCAATCGAACAAAATCATTAATGAAATATTGTCATGAATTTAATTGCGTTTCTATAATTTTGCTTTTGAATACTTTGAAAACTCGCATTACAGTTGGTTTATATCAGATGTAATTTATTCTGTAATATTAATTAAATTTCTAGTATTATGTGGTATAAAGTCGTTGCTTATAAAAAAAAAAAAAAATTGCTGATTTTCTTTGATGTATAAGAACAAAACAGATAAAGGCATGATTTTGTTACGCAATTAAGGATGATTATGAACTAAGTAAGTAGTTCAAAATAACATTAAAATTCATTTACTTCATATGTTAAGGGAATAAGTTTATGACCATTAAAACAAGCCTGGAGTTATATTGTAATTCAAGTATTTAAGATGCTCATTCTATGAATTATTCAAAGACACTCATATACCTTACTTATAATTGGACAATTTGAAACTCTTTGATGTAAATTAGCACAGAAGGGCCATGCGTAAATTTTTTTAAAACTTGAAATTTCAGCTTTTAAACTTGAAACTTCAGCTTTTATTCTTGAAACTTCGCCGTTTTAAAAATTTTTAAAATTTGAAATTTCAACATTTGCGCGTTGTGTCATATGCATCATGCATCTCACATTGAGTTGGTGCAACGTAACCTAACTGGCAACTCAAAATCTCGTTTTCTTAAAGTCGGGATACCGAAAGTTGTAATTTCAAGTTTAAAAGGTGAAATTTCAAGTTTAAAAAAGTTGAAATTTCAAGTTTAAAAGTTGAAATTTCAAGTTAAAAAGGTGAAATTTCAAGTTTTAAAAAGGTGAAATTTCACGTATTAAAAAGTTGAAATTTCAAGAAAAAAGGTGAAATTTCAGGTTTAAAAGGTGAAATTTCAAGTTTTAATAAATTTTGTGTACTGCCCTTCTACGCTTCCGTAGTAAATAGATACGAGTATATAATTGACATTTTATAATTGGCATGGACGAAGCGCGAGTCTAGAAATATATAAATGATCTAGAAAACCATGTATTCCAACTTATCAAGAGAAAACACTACTATTTCATACACTGAATCACTGTGTCTGTCTAGTTATGTTACATATAAATTAGAATTAAGTACGGGAAGGTAACACTCTAAAGAAATTTGATGCCTTCAAGTACAAAGAAGGAAGTTTCCTGATTATATTTCTTTGCAATATAAAATAAAACATAAATAGAGTAAAAGTAACAATATTTCATTCATACAGGCAATAAATATACTCGGTGAATGGAAAGTTTAGAAAGAAGTCTATAAATAGGCTACATGAGTATATAGGAGCAATTTATTCAGTCTTTCGCTGGTATTTACATGTGGGCTTAAAGCACATTCTTGGCGGAGTGATCAAGAATAAAATTTGGAAAAATGTGTTGAGAGATAAATAATTTATGAATGAACGAAATATACATGCGTGGGTATTTGTCACCGTTGGAATAGTATGTTTACAACCTTATTTGAATCCAGTACAATTTACCGATTATTTTTAATTTGAGATACACGCTATATTGTAATTATTTAAAATGAAAATTAGTAGTTGGCACACTTCGATCTCCTGTGCAATTCGGCTCGTTTATCTGTTTTTATTTCAAATCAAGAGAGAATGTCCCCTTTGTATAGTTTTATGTAAAATGTTTACTGTTTCGATTATTTTAAGAAGGAACCCAAAATTAATCAACATTAAAATTGCTGAAAAGTTATTAAATATAGTAGCAAAATATCCTACCTTACAGTGTTTTTAAAAAAAAATCCTAACTCGGAGTAGGCTATGAACAAAAAAACGTATGTTAATTTGAAGGTATTTAATTAAAAGTCAATTTGACAGGAGATATTGTCAAAAATGTTATCTAAAGAAATCAAAGCTTTTCTTCTTGAATCCTTATTTTAGAAAAAGAAATAAATTAGAAAACGGTGAATGGCAGTATTCTGCATCCTTCTATATTATCTTTTTTCCTTAAAATTACATTTTACGATCACTTTTGATATCTTGTCTTTTGAAATAAATAATGAACAGACATACGTTTCTGTGTTCATAGCCTACTCCAAATTAGGTTTTTTGCTGAACACACTGTATATAATAGATAAAATTTTATATGAGATCGTATATGTATTTACTTTTCTTGAACACTTACGGTGCCATATTCAAGAATGCCAGATTTTACGGCGAGCCATATATTACTGCGAGGGTTTTGAAAATAAGCACTCTTTAAAAGAATGCCAATAATAAATAATTTAGTACAATAAATAAAACTAAATAATTGTTACTTTCATTAAACAAATAACTTATAAATGAAGTTTTGATTAACTATTATGTACATACTTCTTTCTCAGTGAGGTAATAGTTATTTAAATATTAATAGTAAAATAGCGAACTCAAGGTGAAACAATTTTTTTTTTTTTTTAAACCTCCCAACAGGATTCAATCCCAATTACAGGGTAGGTTTACATACACAAACATCCATGCCTCAGTGGGATTCGAACCCAGGACCCCGAGCGCACTCATGAGTAAGAGGTATTGCTCTAACCATTGAGCCACCGGAGCCGACATATGTTAAATAAAATACTTAAGATAACACTCGCCATGTTTCACAAGATTACAGCGTCTGAATCAACCTTTCGGCCATCAACAGACGCCGGCCATGCTCAGCTAGTAACCATATAAGTATTTTATTTAACATTGTTTAACCTAGAGTTCGCTATTTTACTATTAATATTTAAATTGCTGCAAGTGCATTTGGCGATCCCTCGATAGATGGCTCTACATGTGGGTACATTCCCTCTTAAGTCAACTATCTTTTATGAGATGCTTTACATCTCTCGCCATGCTTAGCTGGGAATTGTCTCTGCAAAGAGACAGCAGTTATACCATACTGATGAGCTCTAACAAGAGCGAAACACGTATATGGTTACTAGCTGAGCATGGCCGGCGACTGTTGATGGCCGAAAGGTTGATTCAGACGCTGTAATCTTGTGTGCGCTGTAATATTTTGTACGTCATATTATTTGAATTTCTCCTTTTTACCTCTCGCTAAGAGAGGTATTGGATTCATGCTAAAATTTGCATATCCAGATTTTATTGAATAAGCACGATTTAAGGTTCCTAGAATCCGATTATAACATTTTTAAAATGATGTCTGTGTGTGTGTGTGTGTGTGTGTGTGTGTGTGTGTGTGTGTGTGTGTGTGTGTGTGTATGTGTGTGTGTGTGTGTGTGTGTGTGTGTGTGCGCATGTATGTCTGGATGTTGTAGACACGATTCCTCAAAAACTATAAGACTTAAAAAATATTTAACTGCAGTTTCCTCAATCTGATATTCCTGGGAAGAGCTGAAAAGGTTTTAGTAACAATTGAACAACCGGAAGTAGTAGTTCCTTAGAAAAATTCTTCTAAATATAATTTATTGGGAGTTTTTTTTATTAAATATTGAAGAACATAAAAATTCTCCATCTAATACACTTAAAATTTTTATTATATCTTGTATGACTTAGAGATAAAGACACTATAATTTATAGAGTAAACTAATCGCAGAGGCTAAGGCACTAAGGAAACTAGTGGACAAAATCCAATGTTTATAACACAGTTTGTAAATGACACATGTCATTGTCAAATATCAACAGTTTTAGTGACATTCTAATAGCTTTTTCTGGGACGTATATTTAATTTTTCTTACTGTTTTATTAATTAAATATTTGAAATTATAGGTAAAATTGTGGTAAAATACATATATAATAATAATAATAGTAAAACGGTTGATTATAATTTGAACTTAATTTGTCATGTGTATTTTGTACGTCATATTATTTGAATTGCACTTTTTTTACAAAATATAGGGGCCAAAAATCACATAACTGAATTTTATTAAATTTACTCATTTATATAATAAATACGCGAATTGTTTATAAGTTCTACTGGGTTTATTGTACTTGAAAGGTTAGAAGCCCAATGCGGCTCTGCATCCCATGCATAATACAAGCGTAGATATTTTGGACTTTGGAAGACGCCAAGCAGTCGAAAATCGAATCCGTGTTTGCACCATAGCCTCCTGGGATTACGCATGCGGCAAACAATCCTCACCCATTACAAATAACAATAAATATGTATAAGCTTGTGCGAGACAGAATTTTTGTTTGTGCTGGAAATTAAGTCTGCTGTCGAGTGAATAGTCTACGTGGAGGTAATTGCTTTACGGCAGACACGCTGATAAATATGGATGAAAGCCGAAAGGAAATCTTTGCCCCGTCGAGTGAATTGTGGATGTCATGTTTTCTTGTTTGAATGTGCGAATGAGTAGAGATTGAGTTATCTGGCGCAGTGGCGCGACACTCATCGCTTTTATATTTGTAAACAAATGAGATTCGACAGCAAATGTTTTATTTTTACAAATTCTGTTTATGAATTAAAAAAGAAAAACAATGAAACTGCTAATTGTAAATGTAAAATTTTAGGTTTATATGATGAAGCAATAGTAAATATTTTACATATGTTAATATTAATATGCTTTGAATAAACATGTGTTATTTTTATTCAGAGACTATGGCAACATGAAACGGTACTAAAATATTATTATGAAAAATACAATGCTGGTAAAACTTTTAAAACAATAGTTATTTAGGTATAGCGGGATGAAAGAAAAGGTTTACGCCTGCGGACGGAATTTGAAGCCCGACGCCTAGCGGAGGACTTTTATTCGTCCAAGGGTGTAAACTTACTGCCAGAGTTATGCAGAACGTTTTACGCACTACTTCAGTGATATGTTTTTAAATTATTTTTTGAATACATGTAAAACTTATTCCTATAAAAAAATATGGCCAGGTGGCCATGCCACAAAACAATAAAGTGATGCGTTGCATTGTTAGCTATTTGGTTATGTGATTTTTTTGAAATATCGAACTCAAGTTTGGAGGCAATTTTTAATAAATTCCTCACGCAATTCTAAAAAAAGCTAATAAAGCTTTAGCGGAACTGATATCATTTTTTTAAAAAATAAGAGTGTTGATTATGTTTCCAGTTGTATTTATGATGTTTTGTTTACCAGTCGACGGGCTTTTGCTCTACTTTACCGCCCGCATGTGCTACTTTACTGCCCGCACGGTGTAATCTTTCAGTTTCCGCCACGGTAACTAAGGCGTAAACAAACAATTTTAATGCAGTTGTGCGTAAACAAATTTTAACTCCATGCTACAAAATTACAAAAAGATACGTTTGAACTTGCAATAATAAATATAGGGATTTTATATGAACATATGTACATGTCTACCATATTTTAAAGGAATTTTTCATAAATGAAACTGAAATTGATTTTTATTATGAGTAGGGTTGTTTACGAATATTTTACGTAACTAGTCTATTTGAAAGTTAATTATTTTCAGCAAGAAAACAGCCCTTCTGAAATAGAATCTCAAGTAGGTACTTCTAGTTCTAATACTTCATAACATTTCGGAGAATGAGATTAAGTTTATTGTAAACAGGTGTTTTTGTGTACGATGTTTGTAAAAATAATAGTACATTAAAACACAAGTATCATAAGGCAATCTGTTAACATACGAGTCCAAGTTTGGAAAACGAGCCGTAGGCGAGTTTTACAAAGGACGAGTGCGTTAACAGGCCAGGCCTTATGATACATGTTTTTTATACTATTTTTTCTATTGAGGTAATTTTACAATTAATTTTTTTAAAAATGCTACGTCAAAAGTTTGACTTGGTGTTTTTTTGTCACTTATGTTTATGTTGGTAGTGCTTCCCGCTAACAATTGAAATTTCAAATTTTGACAACTGATTAGTGTAGTGTATTTATATAAATTCTAAGAAAATACTGCACGTTACAAATAATATGTTGAAATATTACCAATAACTTTTTGAGGTTAGATGTAATTATTCATTAATATGACAGATATAAAATCATGACTACCAACTCTACAACACAAATAGAACTCTTATAGATCTTCTAAACGTCGTGTTTTCAGTGATAAACAATGCTTTTATAGACTGGTAAGAACACCGAAATAGAAAAAAAGCATTTATGTGTGTATGAATATATGTAAGTGTAAGATTTTATTTATTTTATTTTATTTTCTGTCTGTAGGTGTGATAATGATCATATTAATATTACGTGTATTAATTTGCTTCAGATGTATACTTTTTTTTTTCTTCTTTTTAATAAATGCTGTATGACTATGATTTTCAGTAGGTAATTAACACAATCTACAACATGGTCGAGATATTTACCTTTAATTAATTTATTATGATTTCTATTTTTCATTTGCTATTCTAGGGAGGAAATATTTTTATTTGTTGAATCAAATGTTAAACGAGCGGAGAATAACATTTGTTTTGAGTGAAATTCTTTTTATTATGTCTTTCTAGTTTAATGCCAATAAAAGTTAATCATTTCATATTCGGGTCTCCTTCCTTACGTGACCATATAGATATAGATTATAGAATACTACATATATAATATGTAGGTTGCGTGTGTACGACTACAATATTTTACATTGAGTCAGTTAATTTTGCAACATATTGCATTGGTCCAAACGTTACGCCAAACTGCCGATTGAAATTTTAAATAGAATGAAGTATGTATTCATAAGTATTGGTATACAATATATACATCATCGTCTTGAAAGCATAGATATTACAGTACCAGAGTAATAATTAGATAGTGGTAAAGTGTGATAGTTATTTGTATTAATTTGCAGCAGTCTAGCCTCGGTCAACAAATATACTTTCAACCAGAGGTATACATGACATTTTTTTCTACGCTCAAAAATATTAGTCAATGTAATTTTCGATTTATACGAGTATTATCACGTCTATGAAATCCTAAATTTAAAATCTAGATATCTATATCTAGGGATACATCTGTCTGTAAAGTACCTACTTTGTAGATCGTTACTATTACCAACGGTACAGCTTTGGCCTGCTATTATTCATGTTATGTAGCCAAATGACATTTGAAAAGCTTACTTTTTATCGATAGTAGAAAAAAATTATAAATCAGTATTACCATAAATTTACATTTGTGTTTAAAAGGATTTGGGTAGTAAATATCGGGCTGAGAATTGTGAATTTGGAGTTGGAGGACGTGGTGCAGGGAGTAGTGTTTGTGGGTGGTCGGTTTTTACAGGATGGCACAATGCCAGGTCGCAGATCGTAGCTCGCAGATCGCCAGCCGCCCAATGCACTGTGACAGACATCTATAAATTGTAAAGGTCGAATCAATAAGACTGCTGCTGCTGGCCTGAATGATACCGCCAGCAATTTAGATATCTTTCCCTGTTGGCCAGATGAGCGACTGCCTTCTTCTTTATGTTTTTCTTTTGGTTCAGGTCGCCAAGAAAACAATGTCCGAGTTTTAATCAATATATCCCATCCCTGAATGGCTTTTAACTCGACTGGAAGCATTATCCTCCAAGATGAGTTGCAATCATTCTACATTTTCAAATGGATCCTTATTATTTGTTTACAAATGGAACTATTCATCGAGAGCTCATTTCTCTTTTATTCTTCGACAAAATATATGATCCTCCTTCCTCCTTCCCAAATAAATGATTTTGCTTTAATGAAATAAATATATTGCGAACTTCATTTTAAGAGAATCCACTATGTATGTATGTTGAAATTATATGAATAACATTGTAAAGTTGATAGATTTGTGTAACTGAGATATCCTAGGTAATTTAGAAAGATTATTGAAGTTAATAAACAGCTAATGTAAAGGAGATGGATTGAAATATTGAAAAGTTAGCTAGGATTTATGAACTGGCATTAGTATATCTGCGAAGATTTACGTTAAACTTCTAATATGTGATTTAATTGGAATTTTATAAATTAACGTGTGCATTGACTTTTTAAAAACGAAAAAGAAAGTGAACGAGTATCTGTACAAATTCATGATAACTTGAAACATCTTGTCCTTCATACACAATGGTACAAACTGTCAAACTGTATTTAATCGAGGGGGGGGGGGGGGGTAAGCATTAAAAATGATCCTAACAGGGTTCGAGAAATAGTAAAGGCTGCGGACATCTCCTAAAAACTAGTTCAAAACATTTAAATTTGAGCAGTGAGTAAAGGAAATTTCTTTGAGGTGAGTCCTCCGGTTTTTGACAGTAGATCAGAAATGTGTTCGCTTCCAGATGTCGTCCGACTTGCTGCTCAGCTATAAAGATGACTCTGATATATTTATGGAAAGATACATATGTTACTACCGATAAAATATGGGTTCACCACAGTCTGAATCAATGCAACAGTTATAAATTAGCGGATTAATGTGTTTATGTTTAAACTGATTCGTAAATAATAGCACTAATAATTTAATTTCATTTTTAAATATCAAAAAGTGGCTAAGACCTTCTTTAAAAAATCTGATGTGGTCAACACTATACCTCTCGCTTTTTAATTTTTATTAATTAAAATACATACCTACATATTTACTAATTCTGCGAAATATATTAAGGTTCTTTGCATTTCGTTAATGTGTAGTTGTAAACTAATATTTAACACTTTGATAACACGTACTTATTCAAAGCTGTTTGATTTTTAGTGCTGCGAACATATCAAATTTATATTGGATCATTCTGTACATCTAATATTTATGTATAATGGGAAATATATTATTTTTACTAACCTTCGTTTCATTAGACTCAATACAATCTTCTTAACACGGTTTCATCATTAATTTAAATGTAATTGCTTCCTGACAGTGACATATGTTTGAATATGTCAAAATTATTATTAAAATATTATGTTTTTGTTTAACGCATAGGCAAAATTATACTTCCGGTTATCCGACATACACTAAAAACTAATGAGCTCTTCCCATATTAGTATAGAATGGGTATACAAAATTTCAAATTTTTCTGATTGATAGTATTTCAGTAATCGTGTCCACGGGATCCACGCACACTCATACACACACACACACACACACACACACACACACACAGACACACACACACACACACATCATTATAAAAATGTTAAAATCGGATTCTGGGGACATCAAAACATGCTTATTCACTAAAGTCTCTATATGTGATTTTTAGCACGATCATTATACCTCCCTCTCCTAGGGTAGCGGGAGGTAAAAAGTATTATTACTTCGTATTTAAATATTTGAATCGTTCATGGATCTGAACGTTGCAGTTACAATAATAATAACTGTATAAAAACAGTTTATATTATATAAAAGCTTTACAACCTCTCTTTTAAAAATATTTAGTATCTAGAATGCTGTGTTTAAATTGAGTATATCAGTAAACACTAAACAGGGTTGTAAGTGAAAGAGACAATATTGCTTGGATTATGTTTAATAGTTTTTGATGAACTCACCCCCTCCCCTCTCATCAGACTAAGTATAATTGAATTACATTAGAGAGTGTTAGTATGCACATAGGCGTACAATTATATCCCATCCACGTGCATCTCACTAAATGGATCGTGCGGACGATAACATAAAATCAAGCTCGGCGTTCGGTTCGTCAGATAGGTCGGAGTGGCTGCGTGGAGAGCCATCTAGCACCCATGCCGGGACCATCAAAAGCTACGGTAATGTACCAATTAACTAAAACCGCACCAAACACTACGATTGCTGAGTTGAGCTGCATGCAGAGCAAAATACCTCGTGCTGACGAACTTAACACTTTCCGTAGATACGAGTAGAGAGATGATTTCACGTTAGGTGATAACATGTCTGAAGGAATTTAATACATTCTTGTTTCCCCACATCTCAAAAATATTTCCACATGTACAAGAGGTTTAACATTTTTACTCCTTGTGTACCATATTTAGATAAACAAAATGAGTATTAATATAAATATATGAATAGAAATATACACTGGTCGGATTTCGAATGCTACTATTGGGATTCTGGACACTATAAAACCCTAAGACTCAAAAATTGATCACTGAAAAAATTATATCCATATGCCATTGACTAAACATTTATTTATTTATTTGAAACATTTTTTCTAGATTCTCTATAATATAGAATTTATGCGATCAAAATCAGTTTTTCATAATTTAGTAGCACATGATTTTTTTGACAAACATGACAACTGCATCTAAAATGGTCTCCCAAAGGTGCACAGTATTAGGATAGGAGCACTATACTATATAATTTTGTTAACTTGAACGATAGACGAGTTACTCTTTCTGTAACTGTCAAGTTTTGGATTTTCTTCCTACAGAAATTCGCAACAACTGAAGTGGTTTGTTGTCAAAAGGAATGTTTATCCTGTAGGATAATATAAAGCCACATACCTACCTTCAAGAAAATGAGGTAAAAACTGGAAACTGTGGGCTATAGAATTCGTTCCACATCCCTATCTACAGTTTCAATTTAGGGCTTTAAGATTTCCATCTGTTTGTTTTCTTATAAGAATAGGTAAAGGTTCCGCCAAAAGATGAATTTGTAAAGAATGTTACGTGGTTTGTGACAAATCCTATTATGTCAGTATAAACAACATATTGGTTATACTCGTAATACTCGTACATATATTGATGAAAAATGTGCTTAGATTAAGGTAATACATAAATGTTCGTTTTCAGTTTAAATTTTGTCTCTTTATCTAAAAATTAAATTTTGGTTTTGACGTGAACGATCCCCGCATTTTCTGCAAAATGTAGTTAGTTTAATTCGCGGTGTGATTATAATTAATATTAATGTGCCCTAAAAACACACCTAGTCACAGCATGTGTACTTATTATCATAAAGTTATATTAAGTTAAATTCAGAGCTCTTCGCTATTAGTACGAAGATTTTAAATAGGACTAGAATCTGGTAATAAAAAAATATTTTAAGAATCTCAGCCAGTTATTCAAATTGTTACGCTCTTAGTTTTGGTCGTGGAAATTTCTAATACATAAGTCAGATTACGAAATTTATAAACAGATCTACGAGTAGCATTTACCAGCTAGATTTAGTTACTGGTGAAATCCTTAAATCTACCATATTATTTAAGGTCTAACCAGGTTTTTATCCGTTCGGGTAATGTGAGAAATACGGTCATTTCGCGAAATTTTCTAATTTTGAGTCTTGTAAGAATAGAAGACGTTATTTTTTCCTTTCTTTTTGGCACGTTGTTATTCACTGCTAAATATTTTGCTCTAAATGACATGAATTGTTGTTTATATGGTCTGCGAGAAATGAAATTATTATCTTAGAAGAGTAACATCTAGAACTTATGCAGTGTGATGCATTATGAAAACTATTAAACTCGTTATAAAATTATGCGGGTATAAATGCACAGTAGTTTCTCACTATTATATGAGCTCCTTTATCTATTTCCTTCATAATAATTTTACCATTCTCCTTCACGTCTGTAAATCTTTACTTCTGCAGTTACTAGGTCTTACTATAAACATTTGTGATGCGAGGTGTTATTTTCACCTTAAACTCTAGTGAAAGACGGAGAATATTGCTGAAATTGTGTAGGTATACACACAATAGGATATTTTTAAGTGAAAATTGTGGCTGCGAAGTCTTACACTTTACCAAAGAACTTGTGTCTATTTGTAAAAGTGCAAGACCTATTGTGTTAGCCATTGTAAAAATACTATGTTTATGTGTAAAATATCACGTAAATTGTGTAAATCTTGTTGCAAAGAGAGTGCTTTCTTTTAAAAGAGTATGTGGAGGAAAATTATTGGTTAAAATAACATCCGGTATTTTTAAAGTTTTGTGATGGGATTCTCAGAGTGGGATGTTTTTTACTTTGAAGTGTAAATTATTTTTAGATGAAGAGTTTGTATCTAATTCTTGCCTCTTCAAGAATTTCAAAAGGAGCTCCTTTATAAAATGATATAAACGAACCGGACTGGTTCAAGATAGAGAGCATTTTAAATGCTTTCGGCAGTAAGTAGGAAGAGAACCATTTTGCACTTAACTTTGAGAGAGTTTATTTGTGTAAACAATGCTCTACTTTTAATTTACCTGGAATAATAAACTGAATTAAAAGCATATGTTAAAGCATGGACGTCGACAAGTGTGTAAGGTTAGTTACCCACATTCAAGTATTAATACAATAATTATATTAAGTCATGCAGAATTTTTTTTTTAATATTAAAAAATAAACTTGCAAATATTTAACCATAAAATTTTGAACAAATAATCAACTTGTAAGTATATATTATTTATAATAAATTTGAGGTTGTATACTAATTACAAATTTCAATTAATAAATAAGGTCTTTTTGGCTGAGCACATAATTTAGATTAGACGTTAAATTTCAAGCCTGAGAACTATTTCCAATTTTCAAATAGCACGAAAGTGCGAGAAAAACTCCACTCTCGTCTTGTCTCATAATATTTTTCGTTATTTCCTCTCGATTCGACTCGAGAGTCTCGAATTTATAATTAGAAATAGTAAATAAATTAATGTTACATTACAAGCAATATGAATATAATAAACGAGTACCACTGATTTAAACATAATTTTACTAAATCTGGTGTTTGAATGGTAGGTAAAAATACGTACTCTATAATATCATGGCTTTATTACTCATATTATAGCAATATGCTTTGTACACTTATATTGGTAATTATGATTTTATATTCGTGTAGTACGGGCACTTAAAGCTGACGTGAAGAGTATACCATAGATGTCACTTTTGTGCGCTCTAGTTGTACTAAAACCCAATAAATATAAAATTAATAAATATCAATGTAAATCAGGAGTGTATTTATATCGACAAATGTTATTTTGTATAGGTATTTTAATTAGAAATATTTACGTAATATAAAAAAATCGTGCAATCGAAATCTCGAATTACTATTCTCGTCTCGAGCAAATCTCGAAGACATCAACTCTCGTCTCGAAATATTGAGACGAGAATAATGTTAATCTCACCTGGAAAATTTTAGTTTTGTGAAATTTCCTGCTCTCCTGTTCATTTTACGGCAAAAACTGTAGAGTGCAAAGTTGTTGAGAATTAAAAGTTAGATATAAAACTATTTTTACACTTTTTATATTTTTTGGTTTTATCGCAATTTTAAATAGGAATTCAAAATATCCATTTATTAGTAGCAATATCTTTGGAACTTGTTTTCTTTTTTTCTAGCTTTCATAAATTATTTATAAACGCCAAACGTTAATTTATCTTATTTAAAATAAATTCTGTATTCTTTTGTAACTATTCCATTTCCTTTACCTTTACATTTCTTATTCGAATAAACATCCATTATTTAAAATCTTTTCCATATGTAAATTTGACGTTTACAAATAATTTATAAAAATCAGAAAAAAAATTCCATGGCCATTGCAACCAATAAACCGCAATTTTGAAATTTCTTTTTAAAATTGTGAAGAAACCAACAACATATAAAACATGTAAAATTTGTTTTTGCCTTATCAAGCAAATAACATTTTATTTATTTTACAATCAAGACAAAATATCTGATTTTAAAAATAAAGTAAAAAAAAACAAACTAGAACTATAGTTTAAATGATAAAATCCCTGATACATTCATATTGAAATGTTGTAGACATTATGAAGTACTTATATATATGTCGTGCCAACTTTTAGTGCTATTAACTTATTAATTGATGAGTTATTCCCTTCGCCGCATGAGATTTTGCTACTTATTGGAAAGGGCCGGATTTATTACAATTCCCTTTATTCTAAACTTACTTGAGATTTAAAATGATTTCTTTGGAACGAATTAAGGAATAATTGCCGTCTGTAATCTTCAGAAGATTACATAATAGGTAAAGTTTTAATTTAAAATGTAGTTTTGTGTTATTATTATGTGCATACTTTTTGTGTAGTTCATATATTCTTTTTTATTGTTTTGTAAATTGATGTAAGTAATATACATTTTTATTGTCAATTATAATATTTTTTATTAAGGTTTAATATTTCCTAATCCCAGTTTATGGATATACATATGTATATTTTTAAAGAACATTGTTGTACACTTATTTTTAATTTTTTCTTGATTTTAAAATAGCAGAAATTGTATAAATACGGTCCAGGATTTTTTAAATTACAACCTATCTAAGGACTACTCTGGAGTCAATATCACTAAAAGATGGCACGACCTGTATACATATTGCAAGATAATTTCTTGTATGAAAACTAAGTTCGGACAAATACTATTTAATTACTTTCATCAAAGTTACAAGACAATTTAGCAAGCAAGTACGACTTGATTCGAAAATAATATCCAAAACTTGTGTAATCTCATTCTCCATGGATCTCTCAAACATTGTACCTATAAATTAGCAAGGGTAATGTCATTATTTCCAAAACTGTGAATTTTAAATTTGTGTCGAAAATCGTCAGCGCAGCGGCCCTCGGCAACGCAAGAGTGTGAATTCACTCAAGTTATAACGAAGGACACTTTCCCTGCTAATACAATTACACAAATTAGCAGTTTTGAGGAACGAGCGTTCACCATTGAGAGGGGCGCTCGCCACGGAACTTCCCAAAGAATTGGATGCTGGCCTGGCAGTGGCGCGCAAATTGTTCCGCCGAAGGGTACGCATCAAATTTATTCCGGAATATTTTTTCAAGTGGATGAACTCTTTGTTGTGGCTTTGTTTTGTTTTGTATTTCCGTTCATACGTTTTCGATGATTCCATGTTAATTTAATTAAGGTATCGTTTAATTCGGTTTTATATGCATGGTATTTTTTGTAAGGTTAATCAGTGTTAAAAATAATTGAAGAATTTTTTGCTCCAGTGTCACAGTTATTACAGTACTGAAATTTAAATGAATTTTTATTTAATGAAGAATTAAATTAAAAACAAACAAAAAATATACTTTTTCTATATTTTTTGCAAAGCTTATAGCTGATTTCCAAAAGAGATTTTAAATTAATTATTTAAATTAAAAAAATAACAGTAGAGATTGTATTAATAATTTAATTTATATTATTTTTAATATATATCATTTCAGTCGTAATAAATGAACGGGAAAATTTCAATATAAATTATAAAATTTAAATATGTTGGTTAGTTAAGAATAGGAAAATTGTTTTTGTACTATCTTATTAAGTCAGGTACTACTACTAGTGGTGCAACGAATAATGAATGGGGGATTCCACCATTTTTTTTTTTTTATAATTTGATCTGAAAATATTAGGAAAACTAGGACTATTGATGAAAATCCGGTGAAAAAATTCCTATGAATAAGCGAGTTATGGTCTCCCGAATTTTGAAAATATTGACGTGACGTCACATTTATGTGTTTTTATATCAAACTGTTTTCATCATGGACCTAAATGTTCTTGAAATATATGCTATTTTAAGTTATATTTACATAAAATAAATGACTGTTATAACACTGTATAAGTCTACATACTTTATAATTACAGGTGTATTTAAATTATTAAGTTTAATGCAAGATATTTATGTTAAAATAAAAACTGTTTGAAAACTGCCGTACAGGAATGTTAGCCCCTCCTTTCGAATTTGAATTTCTTAACTCCCATTGGTAGTAACCCCCACCTCCTAACACGCTATTTGTTTTTTGTTATGCATGTATATGCGGTCTTTCGGTCGCCAATCAACATATTATATATAGATTTCTTATACGTGCGAAGCGCTATAACAAAATACCTCTTATTTCCGAAATATCTCAATTATACCATTTCATTTTTTTATTAATATTCGTTATTCAGCATATACATTCGTATTTTTTTTACTATTTTCCTTTAATTCGATTGAGCTGGAATCCCCCATTGGCTGTGTATCGGATACCAGATATATGTTTTATTTTCTGGCCGTATAGTTCGATATCCGACAACCAATATTCATTAATAAAATACAAACTTGTACAAGTTTTGGACTCGATGTAATGTAAAACGTGACGATTTCAGAAGCATGTACATATGTCCTAATGTCCGGATCGGTTTATCATTTTATCCCGCTCATCATAAACATAAATGAAAATTTAGAAGTGAAAAGAGAGTTTCTTCCGTAGACATCAATAAATCATGATTATTTAAGTTTTTGCTATATTTACCTCTCAAACAATATTTTTAACAATTAAACAAATATACGCTGCAAACTTAGTTGTAATGAATTTTGAGGTACATATTGAGTAATATACTCGTATTCTTGTCGAATTTGAGACAGTTTCACCATATATTATTACCGTTAAAAGAAAAATAAAATCATACTAGGAAAAATCCGTGTTATATTTATACACATATTGTGCGGGATACGAAAGATGAACTATGGAAAATTTGTTAGTACAAATCACTATTCAATATATGCGCTCCGTTTAAATCCACACGAAATAAAGCTACTGTAATAATTATTATTTGACGGCGTTTATGAAATATCACGATATGAGCATTTCTTTCCCTTACCCCTCAGGTCAAGATTCGTGTCCCGCATTATATAAATAATTTGTTTTTACTATATTTTTAAATAAAAATTATTACTTATTTATATGAATTTCTTTGAGGACAATTCTGTATTCGGTCGGATGATAATAATTTGGCAGTATATATTGGATACCGGTTAATAAAACTAGTAACAGGTAACAGTAATTTATTTTATTATTTATATACAGTAAAGACATAATATTTGCACAAATTTATTATATTTCAGTTATTTTTATTAATATCAAAGGAAATACAATGCATTGTTATTGCATCAATATTTTTATTATTTTTAAATTATTGTAATATGGAAATATAAACAGATTTTTAAAAGTTCAACAATTTTTATGTAAAAAAAAATAAAATAATTACCCCATTGGGGAATCGAACCCCAACCAAAAATTTCAGACGCTAGTGTTGTGACCACTGAGCCACGGAGACATTTGGAAATTATTTCATATTGCATAATAAAAAACTGAAACAATTATTTATTTGACAATTTTTGTAATTTATTGCAATTTTTGCAATATTATTAAAGTAATTAATATTAAATAATGTACACGATGTAATATACTATTATCATGTTCAATAGCATAGTTAGATATTTAGCCGAACACTTTGTATTTACAAAAAAAACTGCTTCCCATGTTAAACGCCTATGTTTACTCATAAAATAAACGCTTCAATACATTGCTGTCAAACATTCATACCGTAACTATGGCAGTGATATACCCTATGTTTACTGATAAAATAAACTCCCGGTATACTGCAATTAAATAGGTGTTCACTAGGAATTAACATCAATTTATTTCGCTAACTGATTAATGCCCATATTCATAAACATCCGTAAAAATTTTCAACGGTTCGTTATAATATTAATCCAATAAAATCAATCGACATTGAAAGAAAAATCAAAATTTTATTTGTCAAGTTTGATTCTATTTGTCAAAAATTATAACGAGCCGTTTTGAAACTTTACGAGTGTTTATGAATATGGGCATAAAACAGTTTAAATTTTAAGTCTTGTTCTAGTCACCACAACTGTTATTGACGTTGTTTATTTTTTAGTTGTCAAGTATTGATTAAATTAACATGATGGGTTTTGGAGATAGTTTTGTTCGTATTTTTATGTAGGTGCATCTTGTAAGTTAGTTTGGTAGGACGCCAATGCGCTGTCATTCGCGTATCCTGCTCTGCTCCAGGTCTCAGCAGCGCGAGCGAGTTGTTCCCGACTAAAGTCTCGCGGAGCCGGGTGACGCTTCCAAATCTCACTTCACGTCTTACTAACAGTTGCGAAGTTTGTTGTTAGTTGAAGATAATAATGTAATTTAATGTAGAACAACCTGTCATTCTGAGCTCGGTAGCTCCTACACTTCACTCATTCTCCCTGAGCTCTGACTTTGCGATAGCAAAGCAATACCGTGGGCTACACGCAGATTACGACCAATTCACTATCACTACTACCATAAGAACCAGATAACAAATACATATACGAATACCTATACCTATGTGAAGTATAAAGGTAAACTTATGTTCTAAGAAGATGATGATCCCTTTGGAACTATGACACTAGTTCAAGATAATAATAATAATAATAATAATAATAATAATAGTTTATTTATACTGCAAATATACAGAAAAATTCCCAGTTACAGATTTACAGTTTCTTATTCAATAATGCAAATACACATAAAATATACATAAAATACAAATACACACATGTTAAAAAAATAAATTAGTAGTTCAATTAAAAACATATCAAATAAGAGCACGAATACAGTTTTTATTGGAACAAAACACATCTAAGTTTCCTATTTTAGAACATATTTCATTCACCAGATGAAATGCTTTGTTTAATGGCGAGCAAGTGTTATTAGTGACATGAAATATTTTTTCTCTAGGTCTTAATACGACAGATGGTGCATAAAAAGGGCACGCTTCTAGTAAAGTTGGCGAGTCAATATTAGAATGAATTATATTCCATATAAAGGTGAAAATGATCATTGTACGCCTTTGTGTCAGGCTTCGAATGTCAAATGTATTTAATTGGTCTCTATATGAGATCCTTTTTGGTCCAACATTGAACTGTTTATAAAATAAATATCTCAAAAATCTCATTTGAACTTTTTCAATGTGTTTTTCCATAATTTGGGTCGTAGGATTCCAAATTATACATCCATATTCTAATACTGACCTAACCAACGAATTAAATAAAACTATAAGTGTGTCTACCATTAAATTATTGGCATTTCTTAGTATGAAACCCAAATTTTTGTATCCCTTGTTAACAATTTCTTTACAGTGATTTTCAAATTTAAAATTAATTTGGAATATCAGACCTAAATCTTTGAATTCATATACACGTTCCAATATATAGAAATTTATTTTATAATTATATTCCATAACATCCTTTTTGCGTGAAAAAGATAAAATTTTGCATTTTTTAACATTAAATTCTAGACTATTATCCTTGCACCAGTTGCTAATAGTATCTATATCTTTTTGTACATGAATACAATCAGTTATAGTTTTTATTTCTTTATATATTTTGAGGTCGTCAGCATATAAAAGACATTTGGTATAATTGACATGCTCAGGCAAATCATTTATAAAAAGAATAAAGAACAGTGGTCCTAATAATGAGCCTTGAGGCACACCAGAAGAAGGAATAAATTCCTTTGATTTGCATTTATTATATTCAACGTACTGCACTCTGTCTGATAAGTAAGATTTAAACAAGAGTAGTATATCATTACTAATTGCAAATGAACTTAATTTTTTTACTAAAATCTCATGACTAACTTTATCAAAAGCTAGAACGGCCTTTGAGGACTTTTATAGTTATTTATGATATTAGTGAGTACATATATTTGATCCACCTGCGGAAAGTTTCCGGTCTGATCTTACGAGTGGCATACATTATTTTACCTTCCATCATCTTTAGGTAAGGGAGGTATTGTCTCTCGTCAAAAAAGTCGGTGGCGAGTTTTTAATGAATTAGCATGTTTTAACTAGTTTTACGATGATGTCTGTATGAATGAATGTGTGTTTGTGTGTGCTTGTGTATGTTAGTTTTTAACAGTTTTCTTGAAAAAACACACAGTTAAATATCATTTTTTGACATTTTATGGTATTATAAATACAGGGGTCTTAGTTGTCATAAATTCCTAAAAATTCATAAATTCACCCGAAAATCCTAAAATTGTCATAAATTAAAAAGTATGTCATAAAACATCATAAATTCTATTAACAAATTCGAATAACTAATGCAAATCGACATATTATATGTACGAATTTTATTCAATTTTGACGTTTTAAACTGTCATTATTAACTCCATAGTAACAACTATAAGTAACACTTTTTTCACATGTGAATTAAAAAATTTTTTACATCACTCTCACAAAATTTTAATTCACTCTGAAACAAATAATGCATTTAAAATAACATCAGGTACGAAAATAACACTCACCATAATATTTATAAGACATTATCAGCCATTTTCATTATTTTTCACGGCACAAATGACAGACGATAAAGCATTTTAAATACATGATTTGACGTCTATCAGCGACGATTGCCATGCTCATCCTACTAACTGATCAGTTTTTTATTTTTGTAAAATTAAATATTATAATGGTTTTTATTAATATTGTCGTCAAAATTGAATAAAATATTGTACAAACCACGTGAGCTAAGAATGTTTATGCACTCGAAGAAATTAACTCACTCGCCTTTGGGCTCTAAATTTTCTTCTCATGAATAAACATTACCTTAACTCACTTGGTGTGTAAATATCTATTATGTAAGGTTATTTTTTATTTTGTTTAATAAACATAAAAGTCCTAAATTTGTCATAATTTTTGTTGTTAAAATGTCCTAAATTCCTAAATAAATTATTAAATTTGTTGCTAAGATCCCTGTAAATATGAAAGAATATCTTGTCTATATTGTGCACTTTTTTGTAGTTTATGTTCGTATTATAATTTTATTGGATATATATATATACATATATATATATATATATATATATATATATATATATATATATATATATATATATATATATATATATAACCTTTTCCAATGAACTTTTGGTATGGAATTTAGTATAGAAAATAGTTTATGTTCGTGTAACAAATTTACTATGGATATACAGAATCTTTTCCAAGGAACTTTCGGTATGGGATTTGTACAAAGTACATATAATTGACGGAAGGTAATGTGCTGGTCACATCAGATTATTCTAATTAAATTAAGTCATTAAAGCTGTTTTTGTTCATCTTAAATTAAAGAGAAGCTTTAGTTAAGTTTCATTAGCTAAGAATCACTTTAAACATAATTGTTGTCATAGTAGTGGGTCATTTTGTAACAGGTTTTATAGCCACATGCTATACTTTTTCTACGACTGCTAATGAGGAGATTAGAAAGACAGAAACGCACTTTTTAAGTTTATTCATTTTTTTAAATGACAGCAAGTTTTCAAGTTTATGCAATAGTACCATTTATGGCAACAATAAAAAAACTACAGGAAGACAACTTCAGTTGTGATAAAGATGTTAAGCTCATAGACATACTATAGGTTGCTTATATTTATATGCAATGTTCTTACGTTTTGATTCTGGAGACCGCTGATATGAAAATTGATTAAAAATTTTATTTTTATCTTTCCTTTTACATTGTTTCTTTAAAACTGTAATAAGACAAGAAAAACAGCTATTTTGTGAATTTCATTCAACTATAACATAGAAAAACAGTTTTTTAGACGCCAAAAGTTTCTATATTAATTTAAATTGAAAAAATAATTCGTGCCCATTATAAAGAAAAAAAAAATACATTTTTTTTAATACCAAACACCTTACATTTCTGTTTCATATAAAGCTAGAAAATAAATTTAAAAATTTGTACAATTAAGAAAAAATATCATTAGCCATGAAACTGACAGTAACAAAACATTGTCATTTTTTACTAACATGATAGGGGACAATTAAAGATTAAAGTTATTAATTTATGAACTAATTCAAAATAACACAAAATAAAGTAAATACTATGAAATTGATTTAAGAAACAATTATTATTATTTATTGCAATTAAAGATGATCTAATAAGTAATAAGTTATAAGAAACGAGAAAAACTGCAAAACAATTAAAACCATTTAATAATTTGTAATATTTCTCCATGAGACAAATTATCCATGATTTCTTCTTAATAAAACTGAAATAATAATAATAATTTAACAAATAATGTGTATGAAACGTTTATTAATGAGCGTCTCAAGTCAACAATTGTTTTGTTTTGTTTCTGTCAATTTCACGGCTATTGATATTTTTTCTTAATTGTGCAAATTTTTAAATTTATTTTCAGGCTTTATATGAAACAGAAATGTAATGTGTTTGAACCAAAAAATTCGTAATTTTTTATCTTTATGATATGCACTAATTATTTTTTCAATAAATTAATATTGAAACTTTTGGCATCTAAAAAACTGTTTTTCTATGTTATAGCTCTATGACCCGTTTTAAAATTTATAACCTTTATAATATACCGAAAAATCGTGCCACTGATATATAAGTACATTGTATAACAAAGAAAATAACAGAATAAATTAACTGATGTTTGATAAAGGAGTTTTGATCTTTATAAAGCAAATTTCAAAGACTGTTGGGTTGGGTGTGGTTTTACAAAGATCATTATAAATATGGTAATTTCATTTATAAATTATAATATTAAAAATAAAATAAAATAATTATTGTAAAATGCAGTACACTGCCCTTTGTTTACCTTACAGTTTCATTGTTTACAACATTAAGCCTTACTTTTGTCTATTTGTGTAATTTTCATGTCAAATATCTTATTTCGGAAAGTTTGTTTCTCAGATTGCAGTTGCCTTGATGTTTTGTTGTTTTGATTGTTATTACCTTGATGAATGTGGAATTAAACAGACGGCACTAAAAATTAATGTCTTTTTCAATTGTGTTTTGTTCATTGTGATTTAAGGCTAAGCTGTATTATGAAACGTTAATGAATACTTTGTGTAACAAAGAAACAGTATAAGCACGTTTCTTGTATTTCGTTAAATTGACGGAAATATAAAGTTTTTTAAAATAATATTTGCATTCTTTGTCTGAAAAAATAGCGGAAGTTGAGATTGTCATTTTTTTGTCAACGGTATCTCGTTGAAATCCATTGGTGGATGTTTTCGCGTTTCATTTCTCTGATTTCTTGTAGAAGCGTTTTTTGTGATCGGCTAATGAATATTTAATGTATTCCAAAAGTAGGATGAAACACTTTTCTTTTATACTTCCTAATTTTGTTTATTTTTAAGGCCAAGGTTGTGGGATAAAGCAAGGCTTGTATAATTTTAATACTTAAATATACTTCTTTCAAAATTTACTGTGAATATGTACCTGAGACAAAAAATTGAATTATGTAACTATGACCTTTTTTTTAAAGATAATGGGTACATTTTTTTAAATACAATAGTCGAGTAATTATTGAGGATAAGACACATTTTATTTTAAATATAATCAAAATAGTAATAATAATAATAAACTTCACTATTCTTTTCTTAAATTCTTAAAAGTCGAATCCCGCAAATCGGCAACGACAATATGAGATTTGTCTCATGATTTGTCATTAAAAAATATATAAAGCTACTTGTATTTATTACACTTGGATGTTGCAAGCTGGCCCCTTATACATTACTTAAATTAATTGTAGTACTGGCTGATATCGACAGTATGGCAGGGATAAAAAATCTGATGTGGCCAACACAAAACCTGCCGCTGTTTAATTTTTATTAATATAAATACATACCTTCGCATTTACTAATACTGCAAACTGTTCCATTGCATATAACTACCTGTCAGTTACATTCATTTGAAATATAAACTGTGTAACAAAGGAATTGTGTTTATCTTAGGCTTCGGGATTTATAAAAAAAAATTGATTTTTAAATTTATAAAATATATACAGGGTGTCCCATTTAAGGTACGAATGCATTGGTATCTCGAGAACCGTAAGAGCTACGAAGTTGGTTAAATTAGACAATAGTTGCCCCATTAGGAGGCTATTTTAATGGTGTTTTGTTATTTGCGAAAAAATGCATAGGTCACTAGATATAGGTGAAAATGTAAATTTAGCGATTTTCTTTTTTTGCTTATAACTTTGTTATATGAAATAATACGAGATTCTGGTTTGCACTTTCTTAAGGCACTTTTATATGGTGAATTTGCAGAAGTACTCAAAATAATTTTATATCTAACCATTTACGAGTTACTGATAGCAACTTTTATTTTTCATATGGAGGTCATATTAAGCTGTGGCATTTTTAAATAGAGATTTTTTTTAGCTTTACAATGATATAAAACAATAATAATTTATTTTTATAATTAACAGAAAAATGAACAAAAATTGTTATTTATACTAAAATTGAATTGAAAAAAGTAAATCGAAGGCTGCTATGGAAACAACGAACAACAAAAAAATGCAACAATTGAATTTCTGAATTTTACTTGACAATAGTAGATTATTACGAGTAATAAAAATGAATTTTTCTCGTTGAGAAAAATATGATATGTTGAGTTGTTACATTCGTTGTCAAAGTTCGTTTATAATATTTATTTAATATTTATGTATTTATATTTTTAATTGTCCGTGTTGTATGTTCCGTTATCCACATGTGGTTTCTTTTTCGACTAGACCATTCTAGCCCTGAGGAAGACTATTGTATAGTGGAAATGTCGGCGTGAATAAATTTTATTAGTTGACTGCAAGTCCGAAGAATTCTTACTTTCCCGTAACTTCCATCCTAACACACTCGAACATTGATTTTCAACTCTAGAAATACAAGGTTTCAAAATTTTCTGAGTAATAGTATTTGAGTTAGAGCGAAAGCAAAATCCTTACATACATACATACATACACACACACACACACACACACTCACTCTCACACACACACACACACACACACACACACACGTACACGCACAAATACGGACATCATCGTGAAAATATTATAATTGGATTCTAAGGATCTTAAAACGTGGTCATTTACTAAAATCTCGATATGTGATTTTTAGCACGATCCTTATACCTCCCTTACCAAGGGTAGCGGGAGGTAAAAAACTATTGCTTGGAGTCCGGTTGGAAAGGGTAAGCGGCGAAAACTATTTAAAATGTGCAAAATTTTGTTTTCGCGATTTATCTGTTTTTCCTGTACTTACTCTAGAATTTTGTAATGGACAACGTAGGTCATTCAAACATTTGATAATAGTAATTTTTACCCTTTTTGTTGTTTTTTGTTTGCAATTCTTATGATCTTTTTTTAACTACCCTGAAGTTGGGAGCCAATTTGCTCCTTCCTTTAAAGTAAATAAAAAATGGTAGCTAGTCGAGCTGGATCATTTGATCAGGTGCGAGAAGTGGGAGTAGAGCTTGAAATATTATCAGAAAGGAAGACGTATATTTTCACATACGAACGACTAGTTCGGAGTCTACTATAAGCTGTAGGTCTCATCTCCTGTAATTGGGGTGAACATCCTGCAGACGCAGAGTAATGCACTCCGATAAATATCCAGATATATTTAAGATAGGGAACGATAAGTATAACTACACGTCAGATTAAATCAAAGTACGTCATTGAAAATAATTTATATCTTTGCATGTTTGGTTAAGTTATGCAATTAGGACATATCTTGAAATATCGCGTTTTGTTGGTTGTTGCACACAAATGATTTTTGTTTCTTTCATATGAATTTCAATAGAATATCATGAACAGATTGTATTTTTTTATATCCGGGTCGCTATGGCTATCTTGAAAAGTTTAAGTTCTACGACTTCGGTGGATGAGACAATAGTTGTCATAATAGTGGGTCATTTTAGTTATACTTTTTTTTTAAATATGCATATAATGACGAAAAATGTATCGATTTTTCTTTCTAACATAACTTCTAAAGTATCATTTCAGTTGTAGAGAAAACTATTTCAAATTAAATTGTTACAAGATTATATTGTTTATTCAATGGCGTGGGAAAATATTTATTTTGTAACAATTTTAACTGTATTTTATTGTTATTTCTTAATTAAGTGATTGTTTTAATTTATAATATTTTATTTGGTATATATAATTTATTTAATGTTTTCTTGCTTGATATTTTTAATCTAAATTTATATTTACAAATTGCACTTTAACTTGTCAACAGCCACCTGATAATAAAATATGTTTATTCCATTTTTACCTCTCGCTAAGAGATGTATTGGAATCATGCTAAAAATCACATATCCAGATTTTAATGAATAAGCACATTTCAAGGTCACTAGAATCCGATTTTAACATTTTTACAATAATGTCTGTGTGTGTGTATTTGTGTGTGTATGTGTGTGTGTGTGTGTGTATGCCTGGATGTTGGACGGACGATTCCTCAGAAAGAATTGGACATAAGACCTGTTTAACTATGAATTCCTCAATCTGACATTCTTGGGAAGAGCTGAAAAGGTTTTGGTAACGATTGAACAACCGGAAGTAGTAGTTTTTAAAAGAAATTCTTCCAAATATTAATTTTTTAAAATTTTTGATATTACTAATTTTGAAGAACAAAATTCTACACCTGATACATTTAAATTCTGGGAAGTACATTTAATCTTTCTTATTGTGTTATTAATTAAATATTTGAAATTATAGGTAATATGCATATATCCATCAGAAATACCGCCAATCTGGTTAATGAATTGGGAGAATCTGTGACATTTAGAAACTTCCTCATACAATGAAAAATAGATATAATTAGAATTATATGTGTATAGAAGACATGTTAAATACAATAAAAAACAATATTTGGGTAAAGTTCTGTAATATTTTGCTATAAAACGACGGTTCGATAGCAAAGTGCAATACAATACTTATATAGCCTAATATGGAAATGGCGAGAGGTCTTGTGCTGGCCACAACAGATTTTTTAATTAAAGTTAGTTATATCTCGAAAAATGCAGAAAAAAAAAACTATTTTCACATGCAACTGGATAGACAATATAAATTGTTTTCTTTGAAGTATTTTTCTCAACATTTTAACTAATATTTTAGAAGTTATTTTAAAAAATAAAAATTGGCTAAAATTGGTTTTTCGCTATTGTCTATTGACCTATGAGTTTTTTTGAAAAAACAAATTTCACTAATATTACCTACTTCTAATATGACAGCTCGTATGACAGTTTTTGTTTCAGTATATCGAAGTTATATCTCCTGCAGTTTTCGGGATCCGCGTAGCGGACCTGTACAAAAGAGTTGCATCAATGCATTGCAAACAGACTTATAATAAACAAATTCCCGTAACGATGCGTAAATAAATTATTGTCCATTGTTATATCGTCATCGTTACATTGTTGCTTTAGTAACGGTATTTCACTAGATAAGTGTCACTTTGAAAGGGTATTTATATTTAATTGATCAGAATTTTTACTAAATGATCAGTATTATAATAAAAACGTACCTAATAAGTATTCTTCATTAAATCCTGTATTTTAATGGATAAATTTTGCAGATTTCATGACCCAGTGTCACTTATTTGTTGCATAATAGAATTTATTTTTCACCTTAGGGCAAAATAAATAAATAGGTATGTCGTTTTAATAATCTTGAACTAGTTTATAAAAGTTCTACTACTACAAACAATTCGAACATATAATGATTGAATTTCACCGGAAGGCTGATATAATTGTGAAACCGATTGTGAATTAAGCCCTTTTAGTGAGTACTCGCATCGTATCATCTTGTCTACAAGATATTCATCAACCAATCCAGTGTGCTTGAATCACACGCAGAGCAGAATTGTGCCATTCAATTAACTGAAAGTTGCGCGCTGCGCGACCAGCTCGCTATAAATAGCTTAATTTTCCCCCGCCGCCGCCGTCAATCTCTTGTTTACCTTTCATTGCGTCATCCGCAATGCAATGTTTACCTATACGGTGAATAATTGTGCTGGAGATGCCTGGTGCCCTATGTACGCAGCTAATACGCGGATTTGTCTCGACTCGGGCCTTTGCTTTGTGCCTCTACACGTACACGGCTCTGTTTGAAGTATTGTTTTGTCTCTGTGCTCAAAGCAATGCCTACTTGTTTTTGTTCATTTGTTTATTATTATTATTTGTGATTGCCTTTGGTGGTATAATTATGTAATTTTGTAAAAAGTGGTTGAGGAATGAATGGTCGGTAAATACTCTGAAACGAGTTGTTGTTTTTTAAGGGATTATTTTAACAGTAAAAAATAAATGAATGTTTTTAACGATCTTTTAATTTGAAATGTTCCCCTATTATTGTGTGGAAAAGTATACAATTTTGTATTAAAGCGCACCCTAGGCCAGCAGTTTTTAATTCTCTTTGTTTGGATACATATTTTGAATTTGTAAAAAATATGGACTGTCAGATTAATATTTAATCCTAAAAGTCAGTTGTAATTGAAATATGTATAGTGTTATTTGTTCTATGTTTGTTGAAGTAACGTACACAAATTCAAGTTACACAGATCAAAATCATATTATCTATGCGTGGTGCAATATTGTAATTAAATATCTATTTGGATAAGAGTCGAGCTTAGTTCGTGATAAAAAACATTGAGAGTATGTATATAGCTTTTATATTGTTTATGCAAACACATAGAAATATATACATATTAGTCTTGAACTCTGTAGATTAATTAAAATATTTGATTTGATTATATTAAAATATTCTCCCTTTCTTTAACTTAACATATGAACTGCGAAAACTTATATATAGTAGTAATAATTGTTTATGTGATACTGTTCTTTTCTAATTTCTCTACAAACAAATTTAACCTCACTGATTTTACTTTTTTGTCATTTTTTTTTTTTGTGTCGAGCATAAACTCAGCTATTGTCCATCTTAACAGACACCTTCCCTCCGAAGAAATATTTTTGAGTTTTACTGCAGTGTAATTACATACGATTAGACTCTTAAGTCCAATTACAATGAGAGTTATCTTGTCCCTTAAAAAAATTAGTATTTTTATTTAATGTTACATTAACTACAGAGGAACGCTTTGAAGATGGGACACTGTTGTACACGAGTACACGTCATTGCTTACTTCAGCGTTGTCGTGAGAATTTAGCCCTTTGTTTTATCCATTGTGATTTAAAGGCTAGCTGTATTATTAAATGTTAATACAAGGTGATTCACAAGAAACAGATCGGATCCTTGTTGATAAAGATTTTTGCGTGAAGTTCTGAACCACTCAGTAGTTTTAACGTTTCTTCTGTTAAAAACAGATTTTTTCGTATATTTACACATCTCGTAGGCGGATTTGAATTGACAACAAAATATACTGAACAACAAGTTTGTTGTTGATTAACATAAACATAGGAATTATAGAAAAGCATGATGATTTTACAGATAAATGTTTGAATTATATATAATTGATTATCAAAGAATTACACGAGTAACAACTTTAAGAGAAGAGAGTCTTAAAATGTAATATTTTTACAGTTGAGTGTTATTTGTCTTGAAGGTTGAAGAATCCTCTAATTAGGTTTGTACATTGTAGTAGCACTACCATACACTTTTACTACTGGTGAGGGTATCTAATAGAAGTAAAATGAAATCAATTTGTTCTCTGTGAAGCTATTAACCCTCCTCCACCTCCATCCAGGCGAAGATCATAAGAGCAGGAAAATTCCCGGGGCCGCCTACCTTTATTCGTATCCCCTCTTGATTGCGCGGGCCGAGCTCAGCTCGGGTCCCGTGGGACTCGCGTGGTCAGTGAGAGCTTTGATACGCACAACCCGTAATAAGACGGATGAAATCTTGACAAACTGATTAGAATCTCAAAGCCGGTTTAACGGCCCGACGGTGTTTTGGCTAATGTTTGGGTTACAGCTCCCTTTGATGTTTAAGACATTTTATATCATATCAGGGACAGAATTTTTCTGAAAGCAGGATTCCGTTTTTGATAACGATGAAGTAGAGATACCGCCAGGGAAGGAATGAAAATGTAGTAATCAACTAATATTAAATAATTGACTCTGTGCATGTATACAAATATGAAAAATTGAAATTTTGGAATTGTAATATGTATTAAGTATAACTAAATAAATTGTCATATACAGACACATACCTACACATATTTAAAGTTCAAAAAAATTGCATGTGATGATGTCCCAATATAATGTTATTATACGAAACATATACTTTTGTATGAAGTACTTAGTGCAGTTACACGTGTAAAAATTTTGTTAAACATTTTTATTTTTAATCCCTTGACGACAAAATTTTACATTATCTCAATTATTTATTTTTATTTTTTATCATCATTGACTTTTCATCTTTTTAAATATTATTTATTTATATTTATGATTTTATCAAATACGACAATTAACTCTGTGATTATTTTAATTGTTCCTCATGGATGGTTGCAACTAAAAACTCATGTTATTATACTATTTCTTGCCCTGAAGAACACTAATGTATTAGACGAAACGTCGGCTTGAAATTAATAATATCACTGCAGACTGCTTGTCCTATTATTTTTCCTTCAGGAACGCTCATCCATTCCTCAGTCAATTATCGCTCAAGTTCGTTCAGAAACAGATAAAATTGAAGAAATTTAATTGTTGTATTAATTAAATCGGATGGAACATGGAATAAACAAATGCACAAACTGCAGTATTATTTTACATTTTATGTTTGAAGTTAGTAATTATTATTACGAGTACAACAATATTTTAATTATTTTTTATATTAAATTTATTGTTTTTCTTACGTTGGACAATCTACTTACTTCTTAAACGTTTTCTTGAATTCCCTTTAGGTTTAATAAGTTATAGCGATCGTATTTTAGCCTACTTTTCACAAACAAATTATAAGAAAAGAATAAATTTTCTTATTTCAAAATTATGTCAAAATGACAGAACTTCTAATTAGAAAATTTATAATCATTTTAATTACGATTTAAAATACTCGAATATTAATATGAAAATAAAAACTTATTATAACATTGGACACACTTTTCAAGGAGAGTGAAACAACCTGTAGTATTTTAAATGGTGATACATAAATTGGGATGAGTTCTGCTCATGATGTAAATAAGATCATTTTATTCAAAAGTCAATATTGGAACAATATGTCGTTATAATGAGCGAAGAAAATTAATATATTCTATTCATGAATTATTTTAATTGAAGGTTAAAGTTATTTGTCTGTCTTTAACCCAAAGACATATACATATATGTATGTAAATGATAATGTAAATATTTAACACAATGTAAAGTGAGACAGTATGGTACGATGATTCCATAAATAATTAGACGCACAATAATTTGTGCTGGTATTTGTAAACGAGGTCAGGACTGTACTGAAAGAAAATTTTAAATGGATAAAAATAGGTCACTCGTATGTAAAAATAAATGGTTGTGTGTATTTTTGTTTACATAATTAATTATTTTAATTACGGTCCGGTTGTAGGATGAGCAAGGAGTGCCCGAATGTAGGGTTCGGCTCGTATTGTTGCATTTCCCAGTGGCGTCATACAAAACGCCCTAGTTTTTAATAAATTTTCTGTCATTTATATGATATCCTTGTTTTAACTAAATTTATAATTAAATTCAATGTATAATTTCATCGGACTATTGGTCCAGTTATACGAAAATATGAGAATTACTGCAATCAAAATTGTTTCAATGGGGTACCAATTTCGTCCGATTTAAATTATTTAAATTACTGTTTATTTTGTAGCTGATTGAAATGTTTCAAATACTGATTGGAAATATTCAAAAACTGTTTAAATTATTCTTGATTAAATATTTCATTACTGGCGAACAATTCTGGGATATTGCATTGTAATGAAAATTTATTTTATTAATGTATTTGTGAAAAATTCTAATCCTGAGTTACCTCATTATAATTTTTCTTTAGAAATATTTTCTCCATAATTTTGAAATGGTAAAAATATTTTCATTACATGCATGAAGCTCAGGGCTGTTTATTTTAATTTATAGGATTTGTATCTTTGTAATCTTTGTAATATAATATTAATTATAAAGTTTATCTACACATCGTCGGCTGATTATTGAAATGTACCAAGTCCACTTTTTGAAAAAAAAAAAAAAATAGATATAGATAAAAATTTGAAATATTTTTGACATACAGTCGAACTTCGATAACTCAAATCATGACTTGCCACAAAAAAAGTTCGAGTTATCAAGACTTCGGGTTATTAAATATAATGCACATGTATAAATATTATTCATGTATGTATTTATTCGAGTAAAAACCACTTACCTTATGATATACATATACAGATTGATATATAAGTACAGATCAAAGTTATAAACATTATTTTAGTGTAAAAAAGTCAGTTATTTGTGACTGACGAGATAATTTTTTATTTTGATTTTCAATAAAAAAAAAGCTTCAATGTTATTTAAACCATTATACAGGGAATCGGTTGTATGTTCATTAATTTTTAAATACGAACTCAAAACGCTCAACGAATTTTCAACCAACTCGTTTGAAGGTGGTTGCTGCAAATCATCCTCCATCATATCACTTTCGCTGTCATCTGTATTGTCGAACTCTACAGATTCGGATTCAGATTTGTAGAGCTCGACTATATCTTCATCTGTGTGAAACTCCGAAGTAACAATATCATAATCCACATGTATAAAATCATTTAACGTGACACCTTCTGGTGTAATTTTGACAATTTTCCCCCCAGAATTCGACTTATTGAAGCTGGCGCCAAATATTCTGTTCGAATTACAAAGATATTCGAGTAATCGAAGTTCGAGTTATCAAGTAAAAATTACCCATAATTCTCACTCTTGGCGCTATTGCCAACCAGTTTGATTCGAGTTATCAAAAATACGAGTTATCGAAGTTCGACTTACTGAAGTTCGACTGTATTTATAAATTTTATGTTTATTTTATTTTATTATATTATTGTAGTACAACTGACGATGATTGCATTGCAATTGAAATGTACATATTGATAATAAAATATAATTTGTGAAGAAAGGAATATTATTATATTTAATTTAAAAGATATAGTCAAATTCGGTTTCCTAGTATTTTCTTGTACCATGGTCAGTGCTTCTTGTACTTCATTTCATAATTCTGTCATGTGCTTCTAGACATAGTACAGTAAAAATAATAATAAAAAGTGTGGACATGGTACAAAAGTCTCTTTATTGGATTTTTTTAATAAATTTACTATGTTATTTTGAACCATGTCCAACTAGGTCCTTTTATATTTCGATAATGTTTAAAAATTATAATTTGACAAATTTCATACAAAGTCAAGAAAAATGAAATTATACAAACAATAAAATTTCAACATGTGTAATCATTATCCATTCTTTACAATAAAATTTTAAATGTTTAAAGCAGTTTTTCTTGAAAGTAATATTTATGGACTATACATTCCAATAGTCGGCCGACGACATGTTGTATTTTTAGAAACTCACTTTGGGTATCTTCTTTTTAACGTAGCCTACTTGGATATTCTAAACGCTTCAGAGATTTTGTCACCGTTGATTTGGAGATGCCAAATTGTTTAGTGGTCTTTTTATTCATTTATGTCTGCTCTTTCCGGCGATCTACCAAAGCTTTCTGTTCTTGTTTGTTCATGTAAATCTGCAGCACCACATATCTTCTACATATTACAAATTCGGTATTAAATTTGTAGTTTGTAACTATAGACAAAACGACAGGATACGCGAGAAAGCAAAATAAAGTTAATTCAATGGTCATCAACAAGCGATTTTGGAAAATTCAATAAACAGCTTAACACTTGATATATTCTGCAAAACCTCATCACATATCATGTATAAGGTCAAACCTTTTCTTTTATCAGATATGTAAACTATGTTAAATTTTGAGCTTATAACGTGATAATTTTTACCTCCCGCTACCCTTGGTATGGGAGGTATAGGGATCGTGCAAAAAATCACATATCGAGATTTTAATAAATGACCATCTTTTAAGGTCCCTAAAATCCAATTTTAACATTTTGACGATGATGTCTGTATGTGTGTATGTGTGTATGCGTGTGTGTATGTATGTATGTGTGTGTGTGTATGTATGTATGTATGTATGTGTGTGTGTATGTGTGTGTGTATATATGTATGTATGTGTGTGTATGTGTGTATGTGTATGAATTTTGTCATCGCTCTAACTTAAATACTATCATTCAGAAAATTCTGAAACCTTGTCTTTATACCCTTTTCTAATATGAAAAGAAGCCATTAGATTTTGGTATAAATCGGATAACCGGAAATGGCACTTAACAGGAAATGACACTTAATAGAAATGGCACTTTACCTGAAGCTCATAATGGTTTTTCTTCAAAAAATACCATTAAATGCCAGTTTTCGTATTTTATATCTTATGAAAATTAAAGATTATTGAATTTTCTACAGGAATACAATAATACTCTTTCTATATATTTTACAGATAAATTTAAAAATAATTTTTTTTATTAGTCGCGAAGCCTAAGATAAACACAATTCCTTTGTTACACAGTTCATATTTCAAATGAATGTAACTGACAGTAAATGTCACTGTCAAAAAACTAATCACTTCAAATTAATAAAAGTGACATTTTAAAAAGAAAATAGTAAATAAAGCAATAGTTTCTGCAATGGAACAGTTTGCAGCGTTAGTAAATACGGATGTATTTAAATTAATAAAAATTAAATAGTGGGAGGTTTTGTGTTGGTCACATCAGATTTTTTTTTTATAGATTTTTATAAAATAATTATCTGCATACTCATAAGTACCTACACGAGGAGTATCTAAATACTATACATAATATTTGTAGCTAGTCAATAGGTAAAGCGTATTTACATTCAGGATATTTTTTGCATGTCAATAGAATAAAAATATGTTTCTGTAAAATAAACATATCCTGTATAGCACATACCCTTATAGGTACAGCATGTGAGCAAGTATTCTCAGTTTATGGTAAAATATGAAGTTTTAATTTTGCCATCTGTTTATATTACTGCTTAGATGTCAAATTTTATAAATTCTCTTATTAATAAAAGTAATAATACTAAGCGTACACGGCCACGAGACCCCATTACAAAACTCAAAAAGATTTCTAAATATCTTTGATACATTGAATATTCTTCGGCAGTTGCAGTTAGTTATATACATAAAACAAATCAATTAATTATACGTGGCTAAAATTAAAGTGCGAACAAAAATTATGGGAAGACGTGTACTTATTTAATATATTTATATTCGTACAGTTTCTTGACCGTATTTTATAATATATAAACGTAAAATGTAGTAAGTATGTGACATGAAGGTTTGATATTGCGGGTTGGTGTGTTTTGCGGAGCAACATCAGCTGATCTGTAGGTCAATGTCCGTGAGGGTGCTACGCTACCCCAGCCATGCCGCGGCCGGGTAACGAGCCTAAGCTGTACGCAGTGCGAGTGATGGAGTCCCCACAGCCGGGATATCGATTGCAGCAGGCGCCGGCACTCGGCTAAACGTGTCTGCCTGTGTGTCTGTGTCACTCACATGTTACCAACCAGGGTAGGGACAGGGACAGGGGCAGAGGACCACAGCACACGCACCATGAAAGGGTTGGAGTGGAGTTGCATCGATTAACCAAGCAAGGTGACTTGCTTGGAACTTCCACGACGAGGAAATTCACGACTCAAACTCTATACTAATGATGTTAATGTACCCAACATATCGGATTAGAAATATGGAAATCTGATGGCTCAAAGCTACGCATCACATCTCATCAAATTTCAAACAAATTACTGCATTAATCTCAATATATGATAATAATTTTAATGGAAATGTACGTTAAAGAAAAAGATTGATTTAACATGTCGCCATTTTAGTGTTTCAATATAACAACAAGCGAATATATTTTTATGGAAATGTATTTGAATTTTGATTGTAATCTGTCTAATAAGTTTAATTTAGTAATCTGTATATGAAATTTATCTACTTGTATCCTATAAGATATTCTAAGTGTCGCAATAATAAAATCGAATTGCATATTAAATGGAACTTTCGTTATTAAACGATTTCTGTTAACAATGACAAACGTAATCTTTTAGGAAAACTAGATAAAAAGACGCATTAAACCTCACAACTTACGCAGAAAGGCTCTACTTCATACGATTGTCTCATAAATAACTATTTACCTATCAATTACGAAAATTAAATAAAAACTTGAATAATGAAAGATGTGGTATAAAAGATTAGGTTTATTTATATCTTGTTCCTCTTTAATAATGAAAGAAATAGTGCCATGTACAATAACTGTAAGAAGAGTGAGAAATAGGAATACTTTTAGAAACTTACTAAAATGAAGGAGGTATCTTATCAATTGTCAAACTTGCTTTAAAATCGTCGATGTGAAATTATAAGACCTATGCTTAATTTTTACGGAGGAACAGAGTGTAAGTAAGATTCAGCTATTCAGCATATCTAACGTTAATAGTATATGTTCTCTAGGGTCAATGGGGTCATTTCACATTTTCTGATTTATTTTTTTCTTGAAAAAATAGGTGAAATTAAACATGTATTTGTATGTTTTACATATTACAAGTCTTTAGAATCAGAGATATGATTTTTTAAAAGTTGCGTTTAATTTCAAATATTTCAAAGGCTGACGACACATATTCACTGATACGACAGTCGAGCTCTACCGGTTTAATTTAGAACTATGATTATTTGGTTTGGTATTTATTTAAATAAATGGTTTATTTACATACATTATACTGCATTAGTACTTTTAAAGAAATAGAAAGTAATAATAATATTCTCTATTGTATATTTTGCTGTCAGCTGTCACACTTTTAGGTTAGGTTACTGTTTCATGTTGTGAAGCGTGTGTGTGTGACAGAGAATTGTCTTTGTGTGAGTATGAATTAGTGTCGTCACAAATTTAGTCCGTGTTTAAAAGCGCGAAAGTTTATTAGCAAGTTTATGAATGAAAAGTCGCATATTTAAAATTATTTTCTATTACAATATTTATTAAATGAGATGGATTTCATGATTTTATAAAAAAAATCGACAATTATTTTTTTTGAAATGACCCCATTCTAACTTTATTCAACCAAAACCCAAACCTAACTAAACTTAATTTAACGTAACCTATCATACTCATTCTATTATTCTTCAAATACTTCTTAGTTTTATATATTTACCTATAAGTTAGTGCACTTTTACTATAACATAATTCATCTTCAGAAATAAATAATAGCTACATATTCTAATTTTATCTTATTCGATAGCTACCTGTCAATCAGAAAACAGTATGTCTTTAGGTTGGCAGGGTTGATTATATTTATACAATACATCTGTACCCTAGGATAAAACAGTATTAATTCCATATTTTTGGAAAATTAACCTTCTCCACGAACAAACATAACCTTAACTTGTATTTCAAATGGAGTACCGTATTAGTCCTGTTTTAAGCAATCATTTCAATATAAATGAAAACAGTATTACGCCAATTTAAGAAATATGCAACATCTGGAGCACCCAGTTTTGAATAATATTTTAAAAAGAAATTGGATTTGAAATATTATGCATTATTCTAATTTAAAAAATTATAATAACATTCATTGATTGAAAATTCGAAATTGAAAACAGAAATCTATTTCAAAAACCATTTAAATATGCTTTCGTGTAAAATATTAATTTTGTGACTTAATACACTTTTACCTTATTTGGCGAAATTTCTACCCGTTATTTCATAAAAAATTTGGAATGACTTTATAAAATTATAACCAGCAGAATGAAAAATAAGATGTAGATATTCACAAAAAAATATTATTTGTATGTTCTGTAACAGGGGGGAGGGAGAGTCAGATGATTCTGTTTTCTCTTTTTCTTCTCTCTCTTTTCTTACCCAACGATGACTTTATCTAACTGGTGGACACTTCACTTGAAGAGGACGGTTGCTGGATTGTCCACCACTTAACTGAGACGGAACACCCTTACGCTCACTATCACTAAACACTTAACACTTGATGATAGATTTATGAACATATTTTGGATGGATGGCCCACACAATATTTTTATACTCCTAATTTTATATACATAATTTTACATTAAACTAACTTATAATTATTGATTACACTGAACACAAACTAACTGTTACATTATTATATTGTAACCCTAATTACGCGTACTCACGTACGCGCACCAAACTAAACCGCCGACTACATATCTGTTCTGTCTGAGTCTTTTATCTCGACTGCCTTAAAACAAAGGGTTATCTCTTCAACAGGCATATCCGATGAAGGGTGCGAGGGTGTAGCATCCATAGCTAAATAACAAGACTGCACGTATCATAGGCAATAATTTATATGGTTAATTATCAAAACAATAAATGTCTACGCAGTTGACATCTAGACTAAACAGTATGGAATGCCGTTTTAGCATTTATTCCCACATTTTAAAACAGTCATACAAATTAATATATCGAAAAAATAAACTCTCATTAAAAAGAAAGATTTAAACTGATTGTTCAATTAAAATGTTTGTTGATAATATAATTACAAATTTTTTAAACAAACATTTTAAATCAATAGTCAACACACAACCTTCATTTTAACATTAGTTTAATTTTATGTTTATTCAATTTATATGATTGTTGTTAGTCCCTAAACAAACGTAAAAATTCAAGTATCATAGAAATGAAGTAACATTTATATGAATGAATTAAATTGACTCTGTATTTTCACGACACATGAATTAAAACGATTGTTTATTTCTATGATACTTGAATTAAATTGTTTGTTTCATTCTACGATACTTGATTTAATATGATTGTTGATAATTTTATAACAATCAATTTAAAAGGCACTGTCATATAAATTCATGTATCATAAAAATAAACTCTTATTAAAATGAAAGATATAAATTAATTGTTGTATTAAAATGTTTGTTGATAATACAATAACAAATTTTTCTAACAAATTCTAGATAATTTTGTAATTATATTATCAACAAACACTTTAATACAACAATCAATTTACATCTTTCATTTTAATAAGAGTTTATTTTTACGATACATGAATTTATATGACAGTGCCTTTTAAATTGATTGTTATAAAATTATCAACAATCATATTAAATCACGTATCGTAGAATAAAACAAACAATTTAATTCAAGTATCACAGAAATAAACAATCGTTTTAATTCATGTGTCGTAAAAATACAGAGTCAATTTAATTCATTCATATAATTGATACTTCATTTCTATGATACTTGAATTTTTACGTTTGTTTAGAGACTAACAGCAATAATATAAATGGAGCAAACATAAAATTGAACTAATATTAAAAAGAAAGTTTTGTGTTGACTGTTGATTTAAAATGTTTGTTTGAAAAGCTTGTAATTATATTATCAACAAACATTTTAATTAAACAATCAGTTTAAATATTTCTTTTTAATTTTAGGATATTTTTCTGATACATGAAAATATATGATTGTTTTAAAAAATATCAACAATCAATGAATTTGAAGTATCGTATAAATAGACTAAAATTAAAAGAAATATTTAAACTGATTGTTGAATTAAAATGTTTGTTGATAATATAATTACAAATTTTTCAAACAAATATTTTAAATCAACGGTGAACACAAAACTTTCTTTTTAATGTTCGTTTAATTTTATATTTGTTCATTTTATATGATTGTTGATATTTTTTAAACAAATGTAAAAGTTCAAGTATTATAGAAATGAAGTAACATTTATATGAATGAATTAAATTCACCCTTTATTTACACGACACATGAATTAAAACGATTGTTTATTTCTGTGATACTTGAATTAAATTGTCTGTTTAATTCTACGATACATGATTTAATATGATTGTTGATATTTTTACAACAATCAATTTAAAAGGCACTGTCATATAAATTCATGTATCGTAAAAATAAACTCTTATTAAAATGAAAGATGTAAATTGATTGTTGTATTAAAATGTTTGTTGATAATATAATTACAAAATTTTCTAACAAACATTTTAAATCATCAGTCAATACAAAACTATCTTTTCAATAATTGTAAAAAGTCAAGTATCGTAAAAATGAAGTAACATTTATAGGAATGAATTAAATTGACCCTTATTATTACGACACATGAATTAAAATGATTGTTTATTTCTGTGATACTTGAATTAAATTGATTGTTTAATTCTACGATACATGCATTAAAATGATTGTCGATAAATTTAAATGTATCAATTTAATTAGCGCCGTTATGACTATTTCAAGAACTATTTGCAATTCGGTCATTCTTCCGCAGATGGCTCTACATATTGTAGCTTTGTGTATATCTGTAATTTATTAGTGACGCTCGATTGCGAGCACAGTAAAATATAATTTATAAAAAATGACCGAAAAGCTATAGCCTATAGCTATCTTATAGTTCTTATAACTTCACTCGGTACGCATAAGCATATATTTCATATGTAAAGCCATCTGTTAAAGTATGACCGAATTACAAATAATTCTTGAAATAGACACCACGGCGCTAATTAAATTGATACATTTAAATTTATCGACAATCATTTTAATGCATGTATCGTAGAATTAAACAATCAATTTAATTCAAGTATCACAGAAATAAACAATCGTTTTAATTCATGTGTCGTGAAAATAAAGGGTCAATTTAATTCATTCCTATAAATGTTTACTTCATTTCTACGATACTTTGCTTTTTACAATTATTGAAAAGATTTTTTTGTATTGACCGATGATTTAAAATGTTTGTTAGAAAATTATGTAATTATATTATCAACAAACATTTTAATACAACAATCATTTTACATCTTTCATTTTAATAAGAGTTTATTTTTACGATACATGAATTTATATGACAGTGCCTTTTAAATTGATTGTTATAAAATTATCAACAATCATATTAAATCATGTATCATAGAATGAAACAAACAATTTAATTCAAGTGTCATAGAAATAAACAGTCGTTTTAATTGATGTGTCGTGAAAATAAAGAGTCAATTTAATTCATTCATATAAATGTTACTTCATTTCTATGATACTTGAATTTTTACGTTTGTTTAGAGATTAACAACAATCATATAAATTGAACAAACATAAAATTAAACTAATATTAAAAAGAAAGTTGTGTGTTGACTATTGATTTAAAATGTTTGTTTGAAAAATTTGTAATTATATTATCAACAAACATTTTAATTCAACAATCAGTTTAAATCTTTCTTTTTAATGAGAGTTTATTTTTTCGATATATTAATTTGTATGACTGTTTTAAAATGTGGGAATAAATGCTAAAACGGCATTCCATAAAACAGAGATATAGATGATTATTATTTCTAAACAGAATTTTGTCTTACAAAGATGACAGAGTTAAAATGTTGATATTGAAACTATAATTTAGAATAATTTATATTAAAGTTATTTACTTGTTATTTCACCATGCTCACCTTGCTACAGTTCACATTCTCTGCATATATCAAAGGAACCAAGAAATAAATAGGTATGTATAAATTTTTCTGCGAATTGGTTAAATTGCGAACTTTTTCTGCATTTATATAGGTATACGTGCCTACGTATTTGATTGGGTTTTATTATAAAGTCATCCTTGTTCCAAGCAAATAAATCTTTGGCATTATTGCTTGTGATATATGTTTCCTTTGAAGACATGCGGCGTAATATCAAATTGCTCGCGTGGGTGTAATATAGCAGCAAATTTAATTTTTTCCTGCATTCGCTACATTCTTTTTCTATTTGTTGGCTTGGCGACAACTTCACATGAAGCTGGGCTGTGGGCGGTTCCAGTGTATGTAAAGCCCATTTTACACGGTGCAGAATTGAGAATAGAAAACTTAAAATAATAACTAAGGTATGCCACTGAATGATATTTTGAAGAGAAAAGTGGATAAAATCTACATAATTATATTGTTATATGTTTTTGTTTAATATAGATAATTAGTAATTTGGATATCCTTACTGATGTTTCTTAAAAAATTTATGTAAGGATGGACCATAGAACGGTAACCCAAAGGTAGGCATCATAGATAAACAGTTTTCTGTGTATTATAATCATTTTGTGTTAATTACTATAATTTTTATAAAGCTGAGAACAAATTTGCTATTTTGCAAATATTTTCAAAATAGTGGCAGTTCAGGGTTCATGTGTTGTTAATTTATAAATCTAGTTGAGTTAGTTGACTATGAACATTTTATTTTAGTTTTATTCGCCGCAATCTTTTCCCGCTTAATAGACATCTTCATTTTCTTTATCTATAAGTACTTTCTTTTACCTACATAATATTCGTTATCGAAATCTGCTTAAAATACAGCGCATAGTATTAGGTAAATAAGTTATTATATTAGTTTATGATTTTATAATTATTTTCTCGATTTAGTTCCCGTATAAGGACCGCGTGAAACGGGCTTAAAGTACGTCAGCTCTGTCTGACAGAGAAACAGTTCCATATTGCCGCCCGTTATCAAAGTTTCGCTAGTATTTTCCTGCTAGTTTATGCACGCGGTCTCTCCAATTCCATCCACCTTGCGTTTCACTTCTGGATATTGTTTTCTGAGTGAGATTACTAAACTGTTTGGAAATTGAAAATACTGAAGTGTGAGCCTTGCCGCCCGCCTGCTGCCTGCTCCTTGGCAGATTTTATATTGGAATTTGTTTTCCTGTTTTGTTTAGTGTTTCAACTTGCCAAAGTTGCTCTTTCATGAGTTCCAGTCTCGCCGCCCGCCGCTACATTTCTACAAAATTGAACTCGACCTCCGGCTTTATATACGTTTCCCCCAACGATTATGCTCTAAGTTGTGTATCACAAAGTGACAACTTCATATTTCTCCATTCCCAGCAATGCAGCCTTATCAAAGTGAAAATTTACAAGATTTATATTTTATATTTCCAAACAAATAATACAAAACTTTGTGAACTTATTTCATATACTACCAGTAATTACAATTTCCAATTTTATCAAAAGCTCTAATTCATAGCATCCACGAACACAAAATAAACATCTGTTGAATCATAGTCTATGAGTTTTATTTATATTTAACTTGTTAACGTCGACGTAAATACAACTAGCTGTAATATGTATTTGACCAGATTGCTTCTTTAATATGGATATTGGGTACATACACACTTTTCTCTTATAGTCCGTTTTTAATTGGAAAAAGTAAATTAGAAATTTCCTAGAATATATGTACACTATATCTTATATATTATTAGCTCACTACCAAAACCTTTAAAATAATTTTGATATTTTGTACTTTTTCTGTTAAATTGATATAGGTATTTTTGAAGAAGTCAGGCTAGTTTTGTGTAAGAATACTCATTTTTCAATTTTTCCATGAAAGCTGAAAAAAAAAATATATCATCGTCATATTACCCAATGTTGGTTGCCAATCTGTCTTGTACATAGTTATCGGTAAAGATAAGATGATGACTTTCAGGCCATTGTTACATTTTCCAAATGTGTAGTGTTAGTGAAATATATTAATTTTTTTAATGGGCCCATAAACCAATTTTTAAAAATATTTTTAAATGAAAGTTCGTTTAATTTTGGTATCAAAAACTCATAATTGTTTTTTGTATAACTGCATTTGATTTGTAAAGAAACCTATAGCTATCTTTCTCACACCAGTTTCTGTAGTAGACTGCGCGAGAAAGATATCAATAGTGTGACGTCATCTGTGCCCCTGGAAATAAATTCAAATATCTCGCAAAGTAATTATTAAAAAAATGTTTTTTTTTTAATCTTAATCGTTATTAATTAGTACTTGTGAGTAAAGTAACTATTAAAGTTGCTTATATTTATCAAAGTGTCATCCAACTACGTATTAATAGTGTGAAATTTTGAATAATATAAAATTATATTCTTTTTACGTAGTACTACCGTAATCACTTTGAAGTTATACTGTTACAGCGCTAATAGTTTTTTATGTAAATTGTGATTGAAAACTTTATATTTTAATGAAATTCCATATTATTTATTTGTATCGGATACGATTATCGTATTGTTACAATCAAAACTTGTTAAATTGATATTGCTATGATTTGTGTAACTGTCCTGCTGTTTTCAAAATATATAATCTTAATTGTAAATTCAGTCTTATTTAAAAGTCTCATGGTAATTCATTCATCCTTACTTGCAGACCGACCCTAAGTCAATCGGTTCGACGCCCTAGACGAGATTCTCGATTTGCCCCTGTACATTAGTTCAGCATTCGTCATAAAAATATTGTACCTGGTGAAATATAACAATTGAATGAAGCAACTGATCTCACGATTTTAATAATAATAATTTGCATTGAAAAGTAAGTGAAATAATAAAAAGTAATTATATAAAAAAAATCTGTTGTGGCCAGCACAAAACCTTCCGTCAATTCGATGTATTTTGTACAAATCCCATACCAAAAAGTCCTTGGAACAGATTCTATATAATATCATGTAAAATCGAACACGAACACATACTATTTTTTACAAATTCTATACCAAAAGTTGATTCGAAAAGGTTCTATAAATCCAATAAAATTATAACATAAATATACACTAAGTAAAATGCACTAGACACTTCCTTCATTTCTTCTTTCCCCTATTTTATTAGGGGTCGCTATTTCCTCTTCTCTTCCACTCATTCTTGTCCAACGCATCACACAGTCCTTTCTCAAGTCTTTTGCGATACAGTCCTTCCGTCTTCTCTTTGGCCTTTCTCTGCGTGTCACTTGTAAGGAACACTATGCCATATCAATTTTAGATCCTATACGCTCCACATTTGGTTTTGCCCTTGCAACAGACATCTGTCAATTAGAATTTTTTAATATATCATCTGTTTCCATGATAAATATCAAAGCAGACTAATTTTTCAAAATTAATTTCTTTATAACGCTTTAAATCTACATTTATTGATTATGAAGGAAAATGTATAATAAAACCATATAGAGAAGAGTATTTTCTTTAATATGTATAATAACAAAATGCCAAAAAATAATATTTAACTGCGTTTTTTTAGGAAAAACTGTTAAAAACTTCAAATAAGGGTACTTCCGGTGGAGTAATTATAACCAAAATCTAATCAACTCTTCATATGGTTGTACAGAAGAGGAATACGAAAGAATTATAATTTTTAGAATTGTAGTATTGGAGTTATCGTCGGAGAAAAATTTGTCACACACGGACACACACACACACACACACACACACACACACACACACACACATACAGACATCATCTTAAAAATGGTATATTCGTATTGTAGGGACCCTAAAACGTGCTTATTCATTAAAAACTCAGCACCGAATTTTTTGACCAAAGACAATACCTTCCTTACCTAAAGGTGACGGAAGGTAAAAAATTGAACTAAATATGGAACCGATTAATTAGCGTTTGTAAAGTATAAATGATCACAGCTTGCAGATTTCTCAATACACCGAATATTTTGAGGTAGAACATTTCGAACATCCCTCGAGCCGGCCCGACCTCCTTGAAACGGTTGAAAAATGGAGACGAGTTAGGTTCTTTTGTAGCATTTGTATATTTAATGCTTGTCTTTTTCAGTAAAGTACAAATAGAAAATAATAAATGGATCCCCTTTTTAAATTTTTCATATCATTGCATTTTCATGTATGTGAAACATTTACAAAACACTTTTGAGTTTTAAAGTGTTGGTGTTATAATTTATAACAGCGAGAAACACGTCAAACTAGCAATGAATAACGATGACATTGTATACACATGTAATATCAAAACACCGACTAGTGCAGTTTGTCTTTGTTCGAAAACGCGCTCCGATCCACAATCGAGAATCTAGACAACGCTTGTGACAAATGTGTGTCAGGTGAAATTCAAATCGCGCGCGCTTTCACTCCGTTTGATTAATTAGTTTAATCGTGAAAAGTGTTGGCGGCACTGGGGTTGTCTCTACTAAGGCCACTTTCACACTGGGAGACTGTCGTGCAACTGAGTTGCTCTGCTTTCAAAAATACGATTCAAATAGTGTTTTTCACATTTGCAACGGTGCTAAAATGACACCGCGGCAGCCGAAAATTGCCATTCGATTATAGTATTTCACATAACTCAAATATTACAATTTTAATTATATTAATTGAAACTCAAATGCACAAGTAACAAAACAAAGAAATTATTTTTTTAATAAAAAAATACGTTTGTGCTTAATTTTAAATTAAAATTAAAGTTCGCATTGTTCTGAAATGGTCTGTAGAAAGGCGCCGAAGAAACACGTTAGCGGGAACAATCTGAAAAGAAACGCCGCTAGATGGCAAAGCAGTATTACCAGAAATGTGCCTGATGCATGAAACAAGCATTACATATTTACATTATTAATTATTATAATGACAATCTAAGCCAATATAACCTCCAAGCATAAAAATATAAATGTCAATTAGAGAACTAGATAGGCATACTTTTATGTAAATTACTATTCGACTGCTCTCTAGTGGTGGTATAGGATAAGTTGAGAGTGAGACTGACACTGCGCTACTAGCCAACCTCAAACATCGATTAAAATTTCTTTGTCTTATGAATGAATCTCCTTCCCTTTTATACCAATTTTAAATGTTGATGAAGTGTTTTTCTTGTTGTAATAATAGCATGTAATACTTACTAGTAACTAGTAAATAGGTAACAATTATTGCAAATATTCGGATATACGTTAGTATATGTAAACCCCCTATTTTTACAGTTCGACCCTTCCAAGTAGGATCTGTGCATACTAGATCAGTCTCAACTTAACGCACGCCAGCTATACCAGTAATATTATGCCCTCATACATCATTATGACGTAGACATTTACCAGTGTTTTTAAAAAAAGAATCAGTAATATGTGCTATTGTATGAACAAACAAAAAAATATGTGTTTATTTTTTTGTTTAAAGAATAACATAAAAAAATCGCGACTCGGCCGCGCGGCAGAATTGCCTATTGTGAAAGCGCTCTAGAAATTGCGCGCGCAGTAGAAACGGCAACACAGCAGCAGTAGAAGCAACGTCGCAACCCCGGGACTGATACACTGGAACAAAACATGCATTACAATAGTCGTTAATCATGGTATTAATCACCCACTGCTCTGTCTCTGCGGCCTCTGCTGGCTTCAGCTCAGCTGATTCGGGGAGGTATTTGTGTTTGTTTCGTACGGAGAATTATTTGTCATCAGCGATTTTCTGCCAATATAGTTTTGTCAGCGGACATGTCCTTAATACCCTGACGCACTACAAATGCATTTTTACGCAAATACATTAATCATTTTAGAAAAATAAAAACCAAAATGTTAAACCTGTAGCAAATGTCCTAGGTGTAATAAAAAAGTACGTTTTTCAACTATCGACTAATTCCACTTTTATATCTGCATTTGACAATGTTTTGCATTCGTTGCAGATGTTTATATTTTGTTAGAACTTAGAACAAGAGAATCATTCGTAAATACGAAAAGGCGAAATAATTTTCATTTATAATTGTTTGTTGATACTACAACTTCAAACGTTACATTATGTTCTTAATAACGGTAAACTGTAGAAACAGTTTTTATTTTTGTATTATTATCTAAGATCTCACAGTTATGGTCCGGTAGTTACTTGTTCGATTCCTCCGCGTAAGATCATGTTGCAAGATTTTGGTTCAATGCTAAATGTACTTGTATTTCTGTTAACGGTAAGTAAGATGTAGATATTTTGTAGGAACTTTGTAAATTTATTGAGCAAAATACAAGAAAAAAATATTAGAAACAAGAAACCATTTTTTCTGATTTTGTAAAATATCATTCCAAATAATTAACATTAATTAATTAATTTATGTATTATTGTTTGAAAATCTATAATTTAAGAAAATAATTTTAATTTTAACAAGATTCACTAGTACAAGATTTATTGTTAGATAATTATTTTTTATTTTTTATTGTGACATCAAATTCCGAAAAGATATCCAAATTTGGGCTCTTGGGTTTAGAAAAGTCGCGTTCTAATAATTTTGTAATCAAATTATTCTGTATTTGTCCAAACCAGTAAGAGTATTTCGTGAATTGTCTGGACAAAATTGGAATTGGAATGCAGTTTGTCCAATATTATTGGACCTATCGCGATTTGCCAAGGCAGACCAATTTCGTACTGCCCAGAATACGTGGGAAAAAAAAAATTTGGCACGCAATAGTCAATTATGTTTTTGGGCCCCAGTATCAGTATTTTAATTATTATTTTTTTTTGTATATGTAAAGTGGCTATTTTTACCTCCCGCTACCCTTGGTAAGGGAGGTATAGGGGTCGTGCTAAAAATCACATATCGAGATTTTAGTAAATGACCACGTTTTAATGTCCCTAGAATCCAATTTTAACATTTTCACGATGATGTCTGTATGTGTATGTGTATGTGTATGTGTATGTGTATGTGTATGTGTGTGTGTATGTGTAGGGATTTTGTCTTCACTCTAACTCAAATACTATCATTCAGAAAATTCTGAAACCTTGTATTTCCATCCCGTTCTAATATGAAAAGAAGCCATTAGATTTTGGTGTAAGTCGGATAACCGGAAATGGCACTTTACCTGAAGCTCATAATGGTTTTTCTTCAAAAAATACCATTAAATACCATTTTTTCGCATTTTATGTATTATGAAAATTAAAGATTATTGAATTTTCTACTGGAATACATTAATACTTTTTCTATATATTTTACAGATAAATTTAAAAATAATTTTTTTTATTAGTCGCGAAGCCTAAGATAAACACAATTCCTTTGTTACACAGTTCATATTTCAAATGAATGTAACTGACAGTAAATGTCACTGTCAAAAAACTAATCACTTCAAATTAATAATAGTGACATTTTTAAAAGAAAGTAGTATATAAAGCAATAGTTTTCTGCAATGGAACAGTTTGCAGCGTTAGTAAATACGTAAGCATGTATTTAAATTAATAAAAATTAAATAGCGGGAGGTTTTGTGTTGGCCACATCAGATTTTTCGCTATGCATTATTATTTAATATTATACTTTGTTTGTTGATATCTTTGGTTGACGGCACTGTTGATTTATTACAGTGGCGTATCCGGAAATTCTTTTTGGAGGGGAAAAGTTCTTTGAATAACAGGCATAATAACTGACAATATATTGAATTTATAAGTAAAAAAATTGCCCCCTTTGCCCCACCCCCTCTCTCCATGTTATTTTTATGTATTTTACATCATAGTACGTCAGAAAACATTTACGTTTAAGTGTTTGCTAAAACAAACTAAATGTGCTAGTATGTAGTATATTTTAATTAAAAATTAATCCAAAACTTAATACGGGTGTTAGATAATATAACAATTTTTTTTTTCTAAAAAAAAAAGAAAATGATTTTTATTGTAAATAGATAAAGTACGAGTACATAAACTAATGAAAAATATAGCGTGGATAATTAATGAGTATAATTTTAAAAGGGAAAGCAATCGAGATGTGGAGTAATATTTCGTGTTGGTCAGCGGTGGCATCTGCACGGTGACCTGCGGGTGTCAGGCCGGGTATTAGTGTAATCACGGAATCCCATCTATTTGGTTTCATAATCGGCTTAGGCGCAGTGTACGTCGCGGAACGCCGTGTTCAGCTCTGGCTCTGGCTCGGAGCAGTCGGAGCTCTGAGCTGGGCAACCCCACAGTCGCTCGATGGTTGTTGCTGCTGATGTTGTGTGGATTCTCCTCCCTATCAACTCTTGTTCGCTACTTGGACACCTGCGGATTACCCCGCTTTTCTGCTTTCCTATTCTTGTAAATGGATCGTACACTGCGATACTAATCTCGGGGATACAGTTAAGGAGATACAAATTATTGGGGATTCTACTATGCAAAGAAGATTTTCTAACCTGATTTATGTTCGTTTATTGTTTATGTATGGTTTATTTTACATTGTAGTAACATATGCACATTTTTTCTCTTTTTTTTTGTTTTTCTAGTAGTGTACTACATTTTGAATTTTGTTAACTCTTGTAATTCCAGATGGTTATCGTACATATTACATGATATATCCGTAGAGATGAGCAGGGATTATTTCACAGAATTTAGTAAAGCGAATGGTTCAGATGACAAAAGAAACAATGTAAGTCTTTTTCGTAACAGGACTTCATCGATATTTATTTTATAAAATATGTCTGGTTGGCATTAAATTAGTAATTACATGTACTCGTACATATCTATACTACTCATAATTAAATTAGAATTTGTAGTACATCTGTATTTTAGAGTTGTAATGAACTACATGAAAATAACATTTGGTAATGAAGTCATTATTACCAACTAAAAATTAACGATTATACCTAACTAAAGACACCTATTAAAATATTATCGTAATACTCGTATTTTATAATTAATTTTCAGCGTTATAAAATTACAATATGAATTTGCTTTTTTATGAAGCTTGTTAAAAAACTGCTTCAGTAACTATTTTAATTTACATTTTAAAGGTTTACATTGTGATATTCTTTCTTCAAATGTAATTAAATTATTTTGTTACTAGGTAAAATCAGAAACTTTTTTTAAATAATATATTAACATTTTTTCAATTAATTGTGATCAATGGCAATGAGAGTAATAATTAATAAATTATTAATAGACAAAATTTTATAAACGAAATATAAGAAAATTAACAATACTGTAAAATTAGTTATGTTCACAAATTAAAGTATAGATAGTTTTAGTGTTGCCACAAGACCAAGACCAGTCTTGGTCTTGGTCTCGTCTCGTCTTGGTCTTGTCGAGACGAGACCATCATTTGGTCTCGACTAGAAAAGTCGAGACGAGACGAGACTAGCATCAAGTCTTGTCGAGAAAGTCTTGAGTCTCGACAAGACTCTCGACTTCAGATCAAAGGTATTTTTTTAAACATATACCTATTCTCAAAGTCCTTCACAAACTGAGAGTATTGCTGTAAATACTGATTGAAAATTCGAATAAATAAGAGAGATATTAATTTTTCAAATTTTGTAATTTTCTACTTTCATAATTGTGTCCCAGAAACATTAATTTATGTAAATATGATGTATTCCTTATTCATCTAAATAATCCAGATATAAGTTTTAAATGAATTTAAATTACAATGTAAGTGGGATGAAATGAAAACAGTATCAATTCAGAATTCTTATGTTATTTTAATGCACCGATATTTTTTATTAAATTAAGATCAACCTTTATTTTATACTACACATGTTATTTTAATTTAATTTTTGTTTAATTCTCAATTAATATATTGGTACAACTGGGTATATGAAATACTGACTTCATCTTCATATTTCCAATTTTCAAATAGCACACAAAAGTTACATCTGTGGTGCATTCTGCAAGTTAGAAATGTACTTCAGTTTTATTTATTAAATTAATATATTATAACAAAAGTAACGTTCCCTTCAAATATACATTATTTTTCTTTTATTTTTAAAGAATCTATTGTGATTCTTAGAATTTTGCGAAAATGCACACAAAGATTTTACGATCTTAGGGAAATTCCCGTTTTAAATAACCATATTCTACATTTTCAACGGATGTACTTCTTATTCACCTAAATAATTCTTCCATTGAAACATATGAATAATATCGCATGTATCATTTAGTAAAAAAAAAAAATTGGACAATATCTGCTTCAAAAGATAAAAGTTTATGTATCTTTTACATGTATAATGAAAGTAAAACTTTATCTCAACAAAGTGAAATGTAAGGGACATTGTTAAAATATGTAGTTACAGGTATAACAATTTGGGAAAATTGGTATCAGATATTCTAAGAAACTGGTATTAAGCATTTCTCGTAAGAACACATGCAAAATGCAAGTACACTCGCCCGGTGCCCATGGGCGCCCCCTGAGAAAATTAAAATACATTGTATAAATTCATTCATATGAGAAAATTGAAAACAATAATCGACGTTTACTTAAAGAAAATAGAAATATAAAAGTCGTAATGTACAAGCCCTTCTTTAATAATGTTCTTAAAACTTTGTATGCACAAATGTGTAAAACAAACTGTTTTTCCAATTCCCTAATATAATATAATTTTTAAAAAATGGGTAAAAAATAACACATTTCTTTTCTTGTAAAAATCCAATAATGGAACAATAAATTTTACAACGGTGCTATAAATGCTGCATATTACCAGACAATAACAACCACTTTTAGACATCTGCTAGTAATAAAAGTAGGTAGGTTTGCCCAACCCAAATCCAAATATTTCCGAATACAATACTTAAGTCAATCTAACAATTTTGCATCCTAAAAATATAAAAATATGTAATAAAGAAAAGTATAAACGTATGATAAAGAATTAAATGAAACATAACATAGACAATTTTTATGAGTAATCATTATTATGGTTTTATTAGTGGAAAGAGGAACCTCTTGAGAAAGAAATACCATATGAAGAATTATTAGATATTTCCAAAAAATTCTATCCATGGCTTGATTTTATTTTTAACTCTACCTTCTACAACATGTAAAAGAAGTTTTAGTAGGTACATAAAAAATCTGTAGTGGCTAGCACAAGACCTTCCGTCAATTTGATGTATTTTGTACCAATCCCACATCAAAAGTTCCCTAGAAAAGATTCTATATATTCAATAAAATTATAACACGAACACATACTATTTTTTACAAATTCCATACCGAACGTTCTTTGGAAAAAATATAAATCCAATACAATTATAACACGAACAATCATTATGTATATTGTACTTGACACTGACATCTGTCAATTACAATTTTTTGAATATATCAGCTGTTTCTATGATTATAGTAAAGCTGACTGATTTTGGAAAGTTACTCTATTTATAATTCGTTAAACCGTACAACTGTTATTATTAAAGTTTCTTAGTTACTATTTTTTTTTACTAATTTTATAAATTTAAGCAAATTTATTATAATTTATTTGTTTTTTAAAATAAGTGTGGTACGCGTACTAGGGGATACGCGAAAGGTTAAGTTTTAGTTATCTACTTATTTAACATTTATTTAGAAAAATATAAAAAAAAAATAGTGCTGCTTCATTTAAACATATACATACCTATTTAACTATTGCTAATAATATAAATGCATTGCTGTGATTCATTCTGTAGTTTAGGATTTGAAATTATATATTTTATGTTTATTAACAAGAAACAACACTCGGTATGTATGTATATTTTCATATTAATTATTTCAAGAGCTCAAGTATCAAGTTGATATTTACAGAAAAAATAATAAATATCTCTAATATTATTTGGAATTTTTGAATCGCGATTGTACTGCTGTTCTTAGAATTTTATGTACTATTAGATGGGATTATAAAAAAAATGTTAATGGAGGCAAAGTCGAGAGTCTTGTCGAGACTCGAGACGAGACGAGACTGACATCAAGTCTCGTCTCGACAAGACCAAGACGAGACCACTCTAGTCGAGACCAAGTCAAGACCAAGACGAGACCGACCCCAAGTCTCGTCTCGTCTCGACTTCTGGCAACACTAGATAGTTTTGTAAACACAAATCACCACGAAATAGTCAAAAAATATATAAATACAATTAAACACGATGAAAACTGTAAAAAATAAACACTAAAAAAGTTTAAAACACAAATCTACAAGTTAATACAAAGATAGACAAAGTATTTGTTGCAAACGAGACAAAAATATTTCTTGTATTCGTAAGTTTCCAACTAGCAGTACATACGTACATACATACATCTTACAGGTGCCAAATCGCCTATCCACGACCACAGATGTTGGCTTCAAAATATTACGTAATCATAAGCAATTATTACATATCTGTAGGCGGAAATATAAACTCCTCGTGTATTTGGTAACCGAATTTTTTACCTCGAATGTATTAGCTCCGCCTCTTGGTGTATAAATTTTAGTTTTAGTACTATCGTCTACCTGCACAGCTTGTGTGTAAACAATTCACAGAGCGCATATTTTTATCATTTTATTATTTCGCGCCTATAAACCAGGAGGCGGATCTTAGCCGTTGTGTTGTCGAATCGCTAGATGAAAGGCACCGGTGAGGTGGTGAGGAGTGCAAATGTTATTTATATTTATACTGTGCTTGCATTGTTAAAATTATTCAACGTCAACCTATGACTATTAATTTTGTTATTCGTGAATATTATAACTCGTTAAACTTAAGAAAAAGTTATGAACAAAATACAAGTACATACTAGCTTAGAAGTTAAAAAACTCTGTTCATGTTGCAGCTATTATATGCTATTAAAATATGTCATTAAGGAAAAAGCAATTTCTGCTACATAGGTATTCCTAGAAAAGGAAATTGTATTTAGAAATACTGATAAAAAAAATCAGTGGAATAAATTGCACGCGCATATAAGAAGTAATATGCATATGTATAAAAAGTCAATGAGGAGTAATAGCAACTAATGAAGGTTAACAGGAGCATTTGGCTTAGTTAGAATTTATGTATCCTAGTCGGCGTCTGCATATTGAGATTATATATGGTTAGAAGTTAAGAGTAGCCGCGTGTGTGTCATACGAGTCTTCCATCATGATTATGCATTGTCCAGAGCAGCTTTGTGACCTGTGACTGGAACTGGTGTTCGGTGATTACAATGCTGCAAAAAGCTCTCTGCGGTTAAATTATGAAAGCGAGAGGAAAAAGTATTTATGTGATTATAGTGTCGTGCTTTATCTACGTAACTTTACGGCTTTACGTTGCGTTCATTTTAAGCAGCATGCTATGCAGCTGTCATATTTTATGCCTCCCCCATGTTGCATACAAATTTTTTCGGGTTATAGCTGACTCTTGCTACTTCACCCCTTGCGAAATATCTGCCGTAAATATCGCACTAATGCGGCAAATATTTTTCCTGCTCCACAAAAATATTACCCCTACACGGCTATTTTATGAAGTGCTCCTGCACATAAATTATATTCCGCGACAATAAGAAAAGAGTCTGATGTGGCCAGCACAATACCTCCCGCTATTTAATTTTTATTAATTTATATACCTACGTATTTAATAATGCTGGCAACTTTATTAAGTTTGACTTTTGGATATAATTTTTCGACCGTAAATGTTGAAATAAAGGAAATTTCTTTCTTGGGGAGTCCTTTGTCAGTTTTCGAACATCAAACATCATAACTATACTATATGACTTTTCATTTTTAATTCCTGTCTCTCAATAGGGTAGTTGCGCATTTTCCAATTTATTTATTTTCTGAAAGAATTGTTCAAGTTATTCACTCTAATACATGTTATACGACTGGCAACTGTATATTTTTCAAAATATATTTTTTTAACAAAAGATTCTTATTTCAAATTTCCCGTGTGTGACGTGTATTTTTAATACCAATCACAGTCTTTCTTGCCCTAGCGGTACACTTTCGGTAGTACACAAGTACACTCTGTAGGCAATACTACTATTTTTTATCTAAAAAGATTTATACTTTCACACAAATTCATTAGTTTCATTACCTTGTCTTAAATTTGCTGATACAGAAAAGAAAAATAAAATATGATTTTAACACGAAACAGTCGTCCAACTGCGTCCAACACGTAAAACATAGGTTAAAAGTCACTAAAAATGACATGACGTTCCCTGAGTGTGTGGCCACCTTCTGGCAAAATTATGAAGTTTATCTATATAAGAATTAAAAATCTTGAAAATATCTGGTATTCAAGTAAATAATTATAAACTAAACGTACTGTTAAATAATACTTTTATATCTGTTATTTTACTTTTAGAATTATACTGTAAATATTTGTATGATACAATTAAAACATAATTCAACTTGTTCGCTTTGTCGTGGTATTACAACAAGCTTATACGAGTCATATAGACTTGGTCGAATTATATAATTATTAATACTCTACGTCACAAGAATTCCACCGCGAACTTTATTTATGGAAATTATGAATGAAAAGTTTTATATTTTCTAATAATTTGTACATTAATATGTTTAGAATTAGTTTATATTTCATAATTAATAAGAAAAAACAACATGTATTTTTTTTGCAACTACCCTATTATAAAAATAATGATTTTGTACACAATAAGATTAAAATAAAAACTGCTCCACAAAAATATTACCCCTACACGGCTATTTTATGAAGTGCTCCTGCACATAAATTATATTCCGCGATAATAAGAAAAGAGTCTGATGTGGCCAGCAAAATACCGCCCGCTATTTAATTTTTATTAATTTATATACCTATGTATTTAATAATGCTGGCATTAAGTTTGACTTTTGGAAATAATTTTTCGACCGTAAATGTTGAAATAAAGGAAATTTCTTTCTTGGGAAGTCCTTTGTCAGTTTTCGAACATCAAACATCATAACTATACTATATGACTTTTCATTTTTAATTCCTGTCTCATAATTATAAAAATAATGATTTTATACACAATAAGATTAAAATAAAAACCGAAACGTCGATGTAAAAGAAAATTTAGAATTATTTAAATCCCTGGACCGACATCCCCAAGAAATATTCTTTATTTATTAAGTTCCTTCGCGTATAATACAAGTATTGTTCAAATTTTTAATGTACATGTATTATTAATTTTTCCTCCAGGATCTTACCATTATATTCATTAAAATTTATTTTGTTAGTGACCTTAATTTCAATGAATTTCTATTAATTTGCAAACATGAAAATTGATTTATTGATTATGCAGGTATGTGTATTATAAATTCATAGTTTAGTATTTTCTTCTTATACACTTTCATTTTTAATTTGAAATGATTAGTTTTTTTTTGACAGAGACATTTATCTGTCAGTTATATTTATATACAACCAAGCAGTTGTGTTTATCTTTAAAGAATATGCTCCGGGATTTGTAAAATAGATACATATACATACAGACATCATCCTGAAAAATTTCAACTTCAAACGAGCTTTACTAAAATCTGGATATGGGATTTTTAACACGATATCTATACCTCACGAGAGGGAAAACTTTGTCGTAGTAATAAACATTTCGATAAAAATTTGATTAAAGCAGTTATAGTGGCAAATATGAAAAATAAAAAGGGCGAAATAAAAATGGTGCAACAGTATTTGCGGGCAAATTTTATTGACACATTTAGTTGCAACGTTACCAATCACGTGGCATCTTTACATTTTACGTGCGAGTTTACGAGATTGTCGCGACAGTAGCGACGTGGCGTGGCGACGCGGTGCACTAATAGGCGCCACAACGGCCCATAAAAATGTAATTTAGTCGTCAGACGCGCTTGCGGCCCGTTCCGATGTTTAATTAAAACAGTTCAATTAAGTGCATAACTCGCGAATGTGAAGCTCGACAGCCCGCCAACGCTGCGCGTTGCATTATCAGTTTTTAGATGGCGCACGCTGCGCTTTACGCTGTCACTTTGACGATGCTCAGGTGTTTAAACTGTAATTAGGCTATGAAGTTTGCCAAACTCCTCGACGAGTACTTGCTTCTATTTCTCCAAATTTGCAACGACTCAATTACAAATTAAAATCATTATAATTAACTCTTTTACGTCATTACATTTATTTACAACTTACGTTTACGGTGTTGGAGATTTGAGGCATTGTGTATGCTGTTCTATCTCTTTTGTCAGATAATAAATATTGAAACATTGTACAGGGTGTCTCCCTTTCGATGTTTTTTTAAGGTATCTCGGGAAATATTAATGATAGAGCAAAATCGTATGCACATTCCAGGGTCAACTTTTTGAAAAAAGTTTAATACTCACCACAGGAATTTTCGATCTTCTCTTGTTTGTGAGCTACAGACAAAAACTTGTTTTTTGTTCATTTAGAAAATATCTCATAATTTATTTATTATGGTAGTTGGAGAAAAATTGTTTTAACAATTTTTGTACCGTTTTTTAGGTCAGATAAAATGGTGTAATTAGATTTTTTGAAAACTTCATAATTCTCGAGTTGAAACTTATGATTTTTTTAAATGGCAACCTATGTTGAAAAAAGTCTTATCTTTGTGCTTATTTTATAAGCTTTTCAATGATATATAACAAGTCTACATTCTTGTTTTACACGATTATAAATGATTTATTATTTTTTTGGTGTGAAAAAATTAATAATTATTAAGAAACAAATGAAAAAAACTATAATAGTTCATCATTTGTTTATTTTGATTCCGTATCTATTAATTATGTTCTCAAAATTATTCTAAACCAATTTTTTTCGTATTAATTAAATTACTATTTATCGACGTCACAGTTGGCTTTGACATAATTTGAAAAAAATTAGTTTAATATGCTTTTAATGTAAATAAATTAAAAATATGTGTAAAACTGAATCAAATAATATTAAAAATAAACAAATGATGAACTATAATAGTTTTTTTCATTTGTTTTTATTAATTTTCAATTTTTTCACAAAAAAAAAATAATAATCATCTTTTATTCATGTGTAAAACAAAAGAATCAAGACTTGTTATATACCGTTGAAAAGCTTATAAAATAGGTAAGCAAAAAGAAGCAGAGATTTTTAACATAGGTTGCCATTTAAAAAATCATAAGTTTGTGTTATATTTCGAGAATTGTGAAATTTTCAAAAAATCTAATTACGCTATTTTATTTGACCTAAAAAACGGTACAAAATTTGTAAAAACAATTTTTCTCTAACTACCATAATAAATAAGTTATGAGATATTTTCGAAATGAGCGAAAAACAAGTTTTTGCCTGTAGCTCAGAAACAAAAGAAGATCGAAAATTCCTGTGGTGAATATTAAACTTTTTCCAAAAAGTTGACTATGAAATGTGCGAACGATTTTGCTCTATCAGTAATATTTCCCGAGATACCCTAAGAACACAACGAAAATAAGACATCCTGTACTCATATGTATTAAAAAATAAAGGAAATAAATAAATTCGTAAAATGGGGTGCGTGAGTATCTAATTATTGAGTTAAAAATAATATACACGTCAAATTTTCGAAAAAATGGTATTAAAAATCTGTGACGTCATCTGTACGAAATAATAAAAGCAATGAAAGCGAAAGAATGAGGTACATTACTTTCTCATTGGCTCTCGTTGCTTCTATTATTCGCACAGATGACGTCTAGGTGATATAACAGAAGTTTTATTTATGTTTTTCTTGTATGACAGATATGTTATTTTTTTAACTATTATATATTAATATTACCTTTAACTTTGATCAAGGTCACATACCCCACTCCTAAGATGATGGTGACCACGACATGATTCGAACAAGCATCAATTTTTTTTTATTTTAACAGTAATTATGGAGGAAATAGTAGATAAACTGAAAAAAGAAATTGCTCAGTTGCGTTCAGAAATAATCCAGCCTCATCTGTAGATTTGTAGCTCATGTTAGTGTCAAATTTCGTACATTAGTTTTGGCCAGCAAAACTATGGAACATGGTTCGATCATGCTTTCATACTGAAGCTAAATTTAGTACAGCAGGAATTACTCGTTCAGAAACAATGTATAATTATATTATTTCATCTATAGAGCCCGCGACATAGGCTATTATAGCTGGCATTCTTAGTGATTCAAATAGAAGGAGATATGATGAACTTAAAACTGCTATCATAAAGCGACTGACTGTTACACACTAGCATACTACGTACACAATACAAATCTATTATATCTTCCGGCTTTTACGTTAGTTATTTTATGTACGATTTAAATTTTTAAATATTTTAATTTTATTCATGTTACTTATGTTCTATGATTTGATAAAATTATTACTTGCTTCTACTTTTCAAATATCCAAATTTCCTACAACTCCTTTATATATTAAATTAATCATACATACATACACTACATACATACATAAAATCACGCGTGTCCCACTTAGTGCGTTAGCAAAAACCCGAGAATTAAAATAATTATAATAAATAAACTCATTTTTACGTCATTGTATTTATTTATATGCACCTTGTAAACGCTTATTGTTGTACTATATAATACAATATTAAAAAAAGTTGATTGAACCATTCTCGTCACGTGAATTTGACGGCGTGCATTCGTAAATAAAATGTTAATATATGTTTACCAGCTAGCTGAAGCATTTAATAAAACGTTGGCATGCTCATTGATCCGGTAGAGAAACATGTTTTGAATTTGGTGAAAAGACTATTAGAAGTTTAACGAACTGGAACGACCACAAATTATAGTACTCTGTATACACTAATATTAAACGAATTACCGGGATTTTTTTATTAGTATTGAAATTATCCGTTAAAGAAAAAAGGACTTTGGCAGTGACATTTCGAAAGAAAGTCAATGTCGCAGATAAAATGGGATATTTTTTACAAAAAAGATATAAAAACGGTTGTTCCCATTGACATGAATACTGCATAAAAATAAATAATGTATTACGTTTTTGGCTTCCAATATTATAGTTATAAACTAAAAAAAAGCATGCTGTCGACACTGACATAAATGTACGTGTTCTGGAAGTAAGTGTCCAACGCTTAAACAACGGTAAATAGATAGTAAGTGTGGCAATAATTTTTGTTTAACATCTATGTATTTGGAAATAACTCTCTGTACCGTCTTGCAGCAGCACGACTATTTTGCAATGTATCGCCATAAACCATGTGCATGTCTGCATACTCTTGATTGGTGAAGGTAAATGGTATTTTGAGAATATCAAAAAACCAGAATATAAATTGTAAGTCTATGCTAAAAAAATTTAACGTCAGTTTTGACAATTAATATTTTTTCCAGAGAACTCATTGATTTTTAATTTTTTACATAATTTTGAACTATGACGAGAATGGTCAGTTTTAAAGGCCTCCAGTTCTTGTAGAAAGCGTGTTAAACAAAAATTATTGCCAGATTTACTATCTATGGGGTCAGTTCTACCGCACTTACTTACATAACACCCTATATACTTATTACTTATTAAAAATATATGAAACCTTGGATTTCTGCTCTGTATTAGTTTGGAAATAACGTACATATTAGACTTTGTTTGTTATACTTGAAGTTGTAAATAGTTATTTTTAGTACCATTAAATTTAGTTTTTCACGATTTATGTTACAAAAATTAAAGATTATTAAATTTCCAATTCGTTTGCATTGATACTATTTCTATTAAATTTATTTTATAAATAATTTGATAAAATAATTTGAGTTTTTTATAGCCCGCAGCTTTTGCTTTGAAAATAAACACAACTCATTGGTTTCAAAGTTTAGGTACACAAATGTAATACATAATTGTATTTTGAATAATAAATGCTCGAATAAATGTCACTAAAAAATAATTTTAAATTAATAATGGGAGAATTTTAAGAAGAAAATATTTCACGATAATTACAATTAGCGAAAAATGAAGGTCACTATAACAAATTAAATTTGTGTTAATATAAAAATGAAATTTTGTAGAAGAAAATATGGAAAATACGCTGAAAATAATTGGACAATAGTTATTAACAATATTAACAGAGTATTTAGTTGACACCTTTTTAAGTCTCAAAATGCGTGTACGCGTACGGATCTACATAAGCCTACGTTTTTTATCTTCGAAGAAAAAGTTGGTTTAAAGTATTTTTTTTTAAGATTTGATTTGTCTTTCAGTTTTATTCATCCCACGATAATTAGTGTAATCATATACAATGCCTGCCTATATATTGAAAATTTACCTGACATTTGAATAGTGATAGAATGATTACTCATTCATGTTAATACTATATAGCTATTATTTTAGTGTAGCAATTCTCATTATCTGCTAATGTCGGTGTCCCTCAAGGCTTTGTATTAGGTCTAGCACTTTTTACTATTTACTTGAATGATCTGTCTTCATTTATTATAAATAATGGTATTTTACAAGTCTTTTGTGCAGACGATACAAATATTTTAATTACATCCAATGGAATAGAATCTGCTAAAATATTGTAAAAGAAGCCATAAGTAAAGTGTTATACATAACATAATCATCTTAGTATGAACACACAGAAAACAGTTAAATTGTTTTTGGATGAACTGATTTCGGAATCACTATTAATAATTCCACCTTCATAGCTACTAATGCAACTATAATTCTAGATTTATTGATTAAAAACAAATGAGTAACACATTAATTATTTTTGTTCGAAAATTGCACAACTTTGTTTAGTTCTTCGACTTCTAAATAAATTTTGCACTTTAGAAGTTACCAGAAATTTTTATTTTGCATGTATACATTCCGTTATAAAGTATGCAATAATATAATGGGGAGGATCTTCAGACATAAACAAAGTCTTTATAATGCAAAAAAGAGCTATTGGGATATTGTTTTGGGCTTCGCAATGAAATTCTTGTAAATAACTTTTTATTAGTTTAGAAATAATAACAGTGTTTACTCATAACATTTTTGTTTTCATATTTTCAAACAACCGTGCGTCTCATATGCAGCAAACAAAAAAACAGTTATTAGAACATTTGTTCTATAATGGTTTTCGCTTCTACATTAGGCTTCCTGATGATGTAAAATATGTAAATAATTTTCTACCCTTCAAGTCACAGAATGATTGTTTTGTAACAAGGTGGGAATAGTGAAATAAGAAGTAATGAACTTTAATATAAACTCTTCTAAATTATAGTTTCAATATCAACATTTTAATTCTGTTATCTTTGTAAGTCAAAATTCTGTTTAGAAATAATAATCATTATTTTCTCATCTCTGTTTAGTCTAGATGTCAACCGCGGAGACATTTATTGTTTTGACAATTATCTATATAATTTATCGCCTAGACTACGTGAAGTCTTGTTATTTTGCTATGGATGCTACACCCTCGTTCCCTTCATGAAATATGCCTGTTGGAAGAGATAACCCTTTGTTTTAAGGCAGTCGAGATTTAGGGCTCAGTGAGTTCAGACATGTAGTCTGTGTTTAGTTTTTGGGCGTTTACGCCATGACTTGTAATTAGGGTTTATAACAGTTTAGTTTAGTATTAATATAGTTTTGGGTTAGTAGTAAAGTGTAATTATGTAAATAAAGTTAGTTAAAATTAGTATCAAATATTGTGTGTGCCATCCATCCAGAATATGTTCATAACTCTGTCATCAAGTGTTGAGTGTTTAGTGATAGTGTGAGTGTAAGAGCGTGTTCCTCCTCAGGAAAGCAGTAGTCGTTCGGTGAAGTGTCCACCAGTTAGATAAAGTCACCGTTCGGCAAGAAATAGTGTCATCGTTCCGTAAGAAGTAATTAGAATCTTAGACCCCCCCCCCCCCCCCCCTGTTACAGTTTTCGATTGATGAATTTATGCTACAATAATTTTTTGTTGGCTTTGACGTTTGTACCTTAAGTGTTATCCTTTGTTTTTGTACGAAACATTTGTCATAATAAATGTTTATTGTTATTATTATTATTATTTTTATTATTATAAGGAGTTGTTAATTAGGTGTAAAATTCTTGATAAATTTATAACATGGGAGCATTAATTTTAAAGCAGAGCCATATTTCTTTGTTGGTCAGCAAATGCCTTAAACTCCAATTACCACATTTCCAATTAATCGCAAAAAGCCTACTAAAAACTCCGCAACAATAAATTAGCTCGCGTGGACAGTCGCAAGCAAATCCGGGCATCCCGGAAACACGGGTCCGGTGTTTGGGGTCTGGGTCCGGCTCCGACTCCGGGTAGAGTAGGGGAGGCCAGCATCGCCGCCGTGCAGCCAATTAGCGCTCGCACGCGTGCGAACACAGCGCTACGCAAAAACCTGCGGCGGACACAGCAAACATGACAGCTCAAATATTTACAACCAGCCGATGCGCCGCTCGGCAATTATTGGGTCAGTTTTTAGGGCGACCAGCGACCGCGTGAGTTACGTTTACCTTTTCTTTCCTTTTTTTTAAAGAGCTTGATCATTCCCTCTCGTTTCAAAAGGAAAAAGTACACTTTGTGATGTACTGTACAGTTTAACTGGCAATATTTTTGTTTCGGAAATAAACGGTGGAATGTTTGTTTGTATTTGTCGGTTTGACCAATATAAATTGAGTTGCAAAAGTAATTTGAAAAAGTTTAGGGAAATAAATTGAATCTATAAATTAAATAAATAAATATATCATCACGGCATATTACCCATTTCTGGGTGTGCCAGTATCTACAACACATGTAGACATCGGTAATGATGACGATATATTTTACCGTGTGGGCGCTTACCAGGCGTCACCTCACGGGCACTCATAGCTAGTGTGGAGAGTATAAATTATATGTGGGATTTTGGAATTCTGGTCTGAAATTAATAATTTGTAGTCGATTACGATAGACTAGATAGAAGTGCTGTCATGGGTTCTAAAGTTGAGTTGTGAATAAGACAAATTATATTTATTTTATCGATAATCTTATTATCTTCACGTCTATTTTGACGATATTTGTTGTACATCAGTTATTAATTAAGATGAGTTAATTCATTATAAAATTGTACAAGTTCATGCCTATAGTTCATAATCTTTTATGCGCCTTCCGGTATGAGTACATTTGCATATATCTAAATTGTCTAAAATCATTTTATTGCCGGACGAGGCCGGTAAAAAGTAGCACCATGTATTTCTGATTATTGTTAATACAAGAATTAGCATAATTGTTACTTTAATGAACATTTTAAGCTAAATGTTTGAACTTGCAATATTAATAAAAAATATTTGTTTATAAATCCATATAATTTGAAAGTTAATTTTTCTGATTTTACCAATGTAAAAAACCTTAATATTTATTATTTGGACAATAAATCAAATTCATTCAATAAATTTATGGAGAAATCGACAAAAAAAATCTGTTACATGTCCAGAAACTGATGCTCGTATTTTACACCAAAATAAACTCACAATCACAATTTTCTAGATATTGTTCCGAGTCGCAAAAGTACAGTTTTCTAGACTGGAGATATAAATAACTTTTGTTGTTTACTTCCGGCATCATAGTTATTTAAACGAACGAAATTTGACACTGATATTAAGAGCATCCGAGAGGGGTTCACATATATGATTTTTGGGCACGACAGGGACCCGTTCCTGTAGATTAATAATAATTTCTACATAGACAAAAATGAAACATTTATCTGAAGTGCGGCCGTCTAGATTTCATTAAAAAAAATATTTTTTTGTGTTTAATATTTACCGATATCGCGATGTAAATAGGTACGATACTCGTATCAATATTCTAATTCAATACACACACGACTGAATCAATAACTAATGGAAGAACGATTAAACCTATTTTAGATTCTGTTAAATCTATTTTTCGTAAAAGACTACTTGTTTATTACGATATACTGCTTGGAAATATAATATATCCTAACATCTTTTCATAATTGAAACCGTTACGAGTACATGTTGTATAAAAATCGTGATACATACTTTATGTCATAAAATATGCAGAAATTGCCGATCAACATAAATAGCCGTGTAAAGTCATGCTTGTTATGCAGAAGCTTCCATACCTTTTATGGCATCTGTTTAAAACACGTTATTATGATCAATATGCAGATAAATTCATCATTATAGATAAGCGAAACTAGCATGGAAAGAATAGGTTGCAGTTGAAGTGAGCGCAGATAGTGCAGGGTTACAAAGTCATCTTTGATGGTTTCCCCAGAGAGATTCATTAGCCAACTTTTACCTAATGATGTCTCCAGCAATTCATTAATTAACAGATAACGTGCAGTGTAACGGACGCTCGCTAAGCAAGGACGATCTCGGATCTCCGCACGGCAATCTAGTTTTGCATTGTTCCATTTTGTCTGATCTAGATAGTAACTACGATGCTCACACTTGTTCGGACAGTAGTTGCCAACATGTTAATATCCTACTTCTCCTACCTGCATGATTCTAAACACAGATACCGATTGGAAATTATTATCTGTTGGTAGATTATGTGAATACGATATGTAGTATTACTATCATTTCTAAAACAATAGTTTTAGTATTTAGCTCGAGTTTTCACCTACATTCGAGTATATTCGAATTATTAATTATTATTTTTCTATCTAGTATTCATAAAAACTACCATTGGATCCATATTAGTTTTTATACAGTATTACAAACATACATATGTTCAAATTAAGGTATTGCACGATTTTTTTTCTTTGCGTTATTTGAGAAAAAAACTTAACAAATATTTACTCCGTATTTTTTACTCTTACGGCCGAGATATCCACCTACTAATAACTTTATTTGGCGAATAATAACTATGAATACAATTGTAAAAACAATTATTATCATAGAAATTATTCGTCAAATAAAGTTATTAGGAGGTGGAAATCTCGGTCCTATTTCAAATTAATCTTAACAAGGGAAAATAATTATTAAAAGTGATATTCTCGGGAAAGCTGCAGATTTGCACCGCTTCTCCCCTTGCCCACTGACGTGAACTAGCAAGCCAATGAAGTAGCAGTATTTTCCGTGGCATTTGTTGTCATTTTAAACGTCAAACGCGTTGTAGCAATATAGGTTATAGAATCATAAACGTTCAAAGTATGGATTACTCCTAAACATATGGAATTTTTTTAATTTTAAGTAAAATTTGTGGAATACCGTATTAATTAAATTAAATAAATAAATATAAATATATCATCATGGCATATTACCCATTTCTGAGTGTGCCACAATCTGCTTGATCGCAGATATCAGTAATGATGGGATCCCGTGACCGGGTGCCAGTGTCCGGTCGCGAACCTGGAGAACCGGGTTCGATCCCGACCGACGCCAAATATTTATGGCACAAAAGTGACCCCTGTGGTGCACTCTCCACGCCAGCAATAAGTGCTCGTGAGGTAACGCCTGGTAAGCGCCCACACGGTACAAATATGTCATCATCATTAATTAAATTAATTGTATATTAATTACATTTAACAATATTCAGACATGTGTATTAATTTTCTTTAAATTAATATACGTATTCATATATAAGACGTAGTGATAGATCCATCTATCATGGAAGATCTATGGTGCAACTTGTTTTTCATTGGCTTGTCCTAGGTTACGTCACAATATTCGCAACGTTTTGAATGCATAATACTTTAAATTGTTTTTTCTACTCCCATGCGTGAAGTGAGTACTTCACGTATCAATTTTTATGTGTGAAGTTTAATTTTTTGCACATTGTGCGTGAAGTGTTATTTGACGCACAGTGTGCGTGAAGTAGCATTTCACTCACCGTTCATTATTTTAAATATTACAAACTGAATTGTATTTTAATAAAACAAAGCTGTTAAACACCCGTAACGTTGGTAACCATGGTTACACAAGTCGATAATACATAGGCTTTACGTTAAAAGAATGACAATGTGAAGAAAAAAATATTTTATTGCAAAGTCGTAGAAAAGGTATAGTATGTAACACGTGTGTGAAGCCTATTTTACATTCGGGTGGTTTGCAACACTCGCCTTCGGCTCGTGTCGCAATCTCCACCCTCATGTAAAAATTTCAGCTTCACACACTTGCCACAATATATTATTTTCTAATCCAAATAAACAAACTTTTATACAAACTGTTATAATCAATAAAAATACGAAGTTAACATTTTCGTATCAACGAATAATATTTTTTGCAATACCTCATTGGCGGAGGTAGCTGTTGGCTCTCGATGAAACATGATTAGTTAATGTGAAGGGAGTGATAAAAACAGTCGTTTTGTTTCACAAAGTTTAGCAATATGCTTATTGCAATTTCGGCTGTTGGACCATCATCATAAGATATTTTCCAACACAAGAAATATGTGTATATGTTTAAAAACTACTTTTGTTGTCAGTAATATGAGGGCCTAAAACGCTAATCACTTTTAAAACTGCGACCTGTAAGATATATCGATTGTAACATGACCTTATCTTAGTTTTCTGGAAGCAATGTTTCAGAGTTCTCATGATACCAGTTTACTACTTCTGGAATCATTTCCCGTGAGGTACCTTTTACGTAGATGGTTAAGTCTACTTATGGCCACAGGTGGATATTCACATACAATACCGAAAAATTTCAGCTTCACACACTTGCCACAATATATTATTTTCTAATCCAAATAAACAAACTTTTATACAAACTGTTATAATCAATAAAAATACGAAGTTAACATTTTCGTATCAACGAATAATATTTTTTGCAATACCTCATTGGCGGAGGTAGCTGTTGGCTCTCGATGAAACATGATTAGTTAATGTGAAGGGAGTGATAAAAACAGTCGTTTTGTTTCACAAAGTTTAGCAATATGCTTATTGCAATTTCGGCTGTTGGACCATCATCATAAGATATTTTCCAACACAAGAAATATGTGTATATGTTTAAAAACTACTTTTGTTGTCAGTAATATGAGGGCCTAAAACGCTAATCACTTTTAAAACTGCGACCTGTAAGATATATCGATTGTAACATGACCTTATCTTAGTTTTCTGGAAGCAATGTTTCAGAGTTCTCATGATACCAGTTTACTACTTCTGGAATCATTTCCCGTGAGGTACCTTTTACGTAGATGGTTAAGTCTACTTATGGCCACAGGTGGATATTCACATACAATGTGTCCCAAAGTTTCCTCGTCCTCTTCGCGTCTTCGCAGAATCGACAGATACCATTTTTATCTAGTCTTACAGAGATGATATTTCAGAGGATAATGACTAGTAAAGATACCTGTCATAATTCTAAGGTCCTTTTTGTTGAGAGCTAATAGCTTTTTGACATTTGTCAAAGAGGGTAAAATAAATTGTAAAACTTAAATATAATTTTAAGTTTTGAAATAATATGATCCTTATATAAGAAATATATTTCGTTATAGAGGTGTTTGAGTACGGAAATCATAATTTATTTATAAAAGTTTGTATTTATAACATTTATAAATAAATAAATAAACAAGATTCTCTTAAGTTTAGTTGTTATAGAATATTTATATTGAATAATTAATCCCGGAAAATGTATGAAATTGTATATTGATGTATAATCTAAAATTTTAATGAGCATTTCAATAAAATTAAAATGCACTGGCCTTGGATTATTCTAAGTTGATAATTAGTTTGTGCCTCGTAATAAAAACTGGGATATTTAATTCTGCATATTATAGTTTGTGATTAAGAGGGAGAAAAAGTATATCGAAACGGTAAATTACGGGTGTAAAACATGAGTTAGTGAGGTAAAAAGCAGCTACCTAGTACTTCATCATCCGGCCGGGTAGGCTATTAAATATTCACGAGACTCGCTTTGTGCAAAATCGAACTATTTATAACGCAAGTGAGTACAACTTTAAACAGCTTGTTGTGTTAGGTGAATGTTTTATGCGCTCAGCTCTGCTGACGGCCGCATTAAAATTCCATTCTTCTTTGGGATTTGTGTTACAATTTATTGCCGAATTTTACTTGCATTTACGCCGAATAGAATCCATCAATGGTTGAAAATTAAACCTTTTCTCCAGCTTGATTTATCACTTTCCAAACTTTTCTTATTTTTAAAATTTCGAGAAGTTTTCAATGGATTGCTTACGAAAACACCATCAGATTGGAGGACCCGTTTCAGCTCTTACACATTTTTTATTTCTCGCAGGCAATTTATAAAATATAAAATAAATTTTAGAAGTAGCTTCTTTCACGTATAATTTGTACGTATATGATAATATTTATATTTGCTTCGGTTTGGTAAATTAGTCATATTTACGCGAAAAAAGTATTGTTAATTGTAATGACATGAAACTTTGAATGTTTTAAATATTTCTATATTTATGTGCAAATAAGTTCATTTAATTAAAATGTAGGAGATCGATCTGATATTGTTTCTATGCAGCAAATTTAGTCTACAGTATACGACTACTTAATGGGACATTTACTTGCAATGCAGAATCAAAATATGTTATGTTTTTATATATAAAATATTATATATATATATATATATATATATATATATATATATATATATATATATTAATAAAATATGAGAAGAATGGTAACACTAACCCGAAAATTTTAATGACGTCATAGTGAAAGAAGGTTATCATATTTTTTATTTCAAGATTTCTCGCATCGGCAGCCAAGTCACTTCCTATTTTCATATATTCGTATATTTGTATATACCTGTTTAATATGTACAATAAATTAAGTTTTAATTCAATAGTTTCTTATCAAATAATCTTTAAATATTCATCTATCATTTGACGTGAACTTTTTCAATTTTAAATGTAAAATACTTCAGTTAATAGCTATAAAGTTGTACACTTAAGTAGTTTAATACGAGCAATACGCGTACAACAGTTATTGTTTACGAAGAAATTTTATACGGAACAGCGAGCAATAAAATAGAGATCTTCTATGGTTTCAGAACGGCGCAGTAGGTATGCAAATTATAACACAAGCAAGAGTTTTTGCAGGTCTAGCTTATACTACTAATTTACTGAAAGAGTGTTTCTATTTTTCTTTTTACTGGTAATGAAGTAATTATGCTATAGTTGGCTCTGTCTAATTTAAATTCAAGACGCTTAACTTGTAATTACAGCAAATTCTACTTGTAATAGAATTAATATAGTTGTAATTCTATTTTTAGTGTTTCTTTGACACTATCTGAAAATGACAGACATTAAAAAGGTAAATTACGTTAATAGCTTTATTTATTAAGTACGAATAGCAGAAATTGAAATTATAATTGCAATCATTTGTAATGTCAGATATAATTTAAAGTAAAGGTAATTTTTTTTAAGTCACCTTTTCGGCAGATAGGCTGTAATAAAATTTTAATGAGAAGACGTCACGTAAAAATTTAAATAGTCCTTCTAAAATGACTAATTTCTCAAATTACAAACTTTAATTTTAGGAGCAGAACCCGTGTCTTTTTAATATCCGTTATCAGAACGACGAATGCGAAATGTCAGTCGCAAAGTGTGACGAAAACTTCTCGGAAAGTAAGAGGGGAACGGTAAAATATTACCGTTCAGATAAGAGACTTTTTAATCTAAAACAAGATAAATGTCTCACTACACCCCTTAAATCAAACTGGATTGAATATATCACCAAATTGAGAAAAGCTAAGAGATTTACATAAATACATTGCAGGCTTACCTTCTCTCTAGCTAGATTATAAGAACGGTGCACGGGAACAATAACCACTTCCTAAACTAAGTTATTAGTAAATCCAACGTAAGTTAGCACTTGTCTTATTTTCTTATTTACTCCTACTTTACTAAATATCCTCTTTCACATAGTTAGCGGCGCACAAAAAACTTCGTTGTGAAATGTCTTTGAAGAAAAAATTAACATTATTTGTTTAAATGACTTGCATTGTTACCTAGGTACTAAATGCCTGTATAAATACAAGTTCTATTTTGTGTAGTACTACGAGTACTAGGTCAAATTGTAATGGGTATAATCTTGTTATCATTACCAAAGAACAAGTAGGTGGACAAATTATTTGATTATTGAAATATACCGTGAGTATTTTAACGTCAAACATTGGGTTTGTCATCCATGGTTACGACTCGACATTTGACTGACAGCAATATATTTGCCTGTCCCATTTAAAGTGAAACATAGGGAACGAATTTGACAGAAGTATAATAATAATATTTAATATTGTAAGAAATTTAGCCGAATCAGAAAACCACCCGGGAGCACTTACATATTTCGGGCACAAGGTACACAATATTTTTTCTATAACTAAATTTAATTTTTAGAAAACATATAATTATTTAAACAAAATTAATCTTTAAAGACATCTTGTCAATATGACAGATTACCGTTGAATTTTCCTAAAAGTTACGACTTGACATTTTTCTGACAGCAATATATTTGCCTGTCTCATTGAAAATGAAACATAGGGGATGAATTTGACAGAAGTATTATATTTAAATATTGTAAGAAATTTAGCCGAGTCAGAAAATCACTCGGACACAAGGTGCATAAAATATTTTTCCTACAACTAAATTTAATTTAAAATAGGTATAATTATGTAAACAAAATTAACCTCTATTGACGTCTTGTCAAATGTCAAACTTGTTCCCTTTCCCTATGTTTCATTTTAAATGGAACAAATACATTGCTGTCAATCAAATCTCATGTCGTAACCATGGATATGACAAATCCAATGTTTCACGTTAAAAAATGCTCACGGTATATACTCATATATGTGTATTTATAGATATATTTTCATTTTTCCCTGATTTTCTTCGATATATTTCAATGTATTAAATTAGAAATGATAGTATACTTTTGACTTCTATCAAAGTACTGGACGATGAAGGATAGCTATGTGCAGGATGTTCATAGTAAATGATTACTACACTTGTACATACTTTATTTATTTAATTTTAAAACGCTTTCAACTTTCAGTTGTAAGAATTCAAATTAATAATAATGTGAATAAATAATAAATAGAGTGATTTTCCACAAAAATCGAGTAAGTCCATTTATTGCAGCTTCTGGTATATGTCGCCATATCGTTCGATTCCAATCGCTTAAAACTGTGAGCTAGTAGATTTGTCAAAATTCAAAACAAAGCACTAATATCTGTGGTTGAACGTTTGTTATTTTATAAGAATTACATTAGTTTCTCTTTTTACTAGAAATTATTTTTGTAAGGGGTTTGAGATTTCAATAATAGAAAATAATAACAGTTGTATCTTGTGTGCAAGTTTATATAAGTATATTACTTTTTGTGATGATTGAGAGATTATTTAAAATGTGTGGAAATAATAGAGGTTGCATGGATTTGAATAATACCTGTGCTTATATACTTATATTTGGTTTCGCATAATTATTGTACATTAAATATTATTCTGGTTCATGCCGCGATTTAGTAAAATTAATATTATATATTATGCCATTTGGAAGTATGTATAAACATTAGTAATTTTAATTATGAACTATTTTTATACTCATTCAATCGAATTATCAATTTTAAATTAAATAGATGATGTAGGTCAGCATTTTACAACCTTTTTCTTTAGTGTAACGCATTACAAGAACCGTATTTTGCATCCAGTATATATTTTTCGATTCACTAAAGGTTGAAGCCCGATGTAGGTAAATACCGTTACATAATTGAATATAATGTGAAGTGTTTAAAAAATGAAGAAAAATACTCATGCCGTGATTGTATTTCAAGTGTGTCAACACGTTGTTATTGAACAAATTGATTTAATAACCGCATTTAATTACGAATGTTACCCATATATGTACATATATCTATAATTAGCTCCAAATACTTCGTCGCGATTTCTCTTGACACTAGCTATACAATGACATCACCTGTAACTTGATCCTTCATACGCTGGGCTGCGTTTCAAATCAATCGCTCGCGAAGTCAAGAGATTCTCATGGAAAGTCGTATATCTTTCTCTGTCTAACATCATTGTCCTGCAGGGAGAATGAGAGAGAAAGCAAGAGAGTGTATCACGTTTCCACCACAAGCTTCAGTTCAGTTGTTTCTGTTTTGTTTTTAGTTGCGTTGCCAACGTGGTGGAGGACATGTAGTAATGCAAATAGTTTAGGTTAGATGAGGGTAATTTTATACCCATGTGATGGCTAATAATATAGGAGTTAGGTAAAGCATTGCTTTCCTGGATTTATTTGCTTTTGTTGAATAACAGTTAGTAGATTCCTGTATCAAACTGCCGCTTTAGTTGTGTAAAATCGGAGAATATATTTATTGTTATTTTATTCATGTAAATATTTTGCAATTTATAAATACGTCCAATCCAATAGAAAAATAATTACTAAACAAAATCATACTTCTACCACTTATTGCTAATAAATATCACTATTCAAATTAATTTGTTTACCTATTTAATAAACGACTAGCAGACGATTATTTCTATTGATCGTTTTTAATGAAGAGGAATAGAGTTAAAAAAATCATATTATACTTTTGGATATTTCAATCACATGATTCGATAACATTGCCTGGGCAATGCAAGCTCTGCTTATCTTCGGCCTTCGGGTCTACCTACACCCGTACCTCATACCACATACATTTTTACGCGAAGAGTTTATTAAACAATTATTAATATTATATAATTGTTACATTCATTTAATTATTAAATGTTCTCTCTCAATCCCTGCATAATTATTCATTCTTGTAAAACTTATTCTTCCTGAGAAATATCTGTAGTATAAGAAATAATTTCCTTTCTTCATTCACAGTGAAAAAAAGGCAATATAATTAACAGCGTACAAAAAACTTAAATTCGATTAATTGTGAATTCCGTTCCTACAGTATCAAATTATTCACGATTTCGAAAATTATATCTTTCGTATTTAAACACTAGTATTATCCCGAGTGCTAGACAAGATCCTCCCCTGATCCCCGGGCAACGTGCCGCCCATGAAGTCAACTTAATTCACTCGGCGAAACTGCAGACTTGTTTGATTTTCAATTGTTATTTAACCTAATTGTACTCTTCTGTTCGCTTGATTATACAGTTTGGTGTCGAGCAAATAAATAGTATGGTTCTGTGTGGTTTTATTTTTTGTTTGTTTGTTTTTTTTTGCTTGAATGCATATTGGATTTAATTCTCAAATAACAGTTTTTATATCGGACATGTGTGTAGGCATGTGAGTGAACTCAATATGTTATTATGAAAAAAATGTAAAAGAGTATTTTCATTTGAATGAATGATGGTTTGTGTGACGTAAAACGTTGAAATTTTAGATTGGTTTTTAAAAGCAGTGCATTTAGAACTGTGAAATTGATATGGTTGGCACTGTTGCCAGTAGGTCGTAGTTGTAATTCTGTGTTAAAATAAAAATATGAGGATGAATACAGTATTATTACAAAATTGCACACATTTCGAAGTTTGTATATACCAAATGGTATTTCATATTTATGTAAATATCTTTATGTAGATATATAAATATGTAACTTACGGATATACGTAATTTACATGTAACCTAAACATATTTCGCAAGGTTGAGTGAACAAAATCTGAGTTCGGATCGGGGTTGTCTTGATATAAAATATTTTATGTAATTTATGGTTTTTATAATATGCTTTGAAGCACATTTCTTTTAAGCCCGTTTTACATTTGCCAATTGTTTCATCAATTCTAAGAACTTGGTAAAGTTATTCTAGAAATTGATCTTAAAACATTTGGATTACACTTCTCAATTTTAAGCCGCTGAATAAGCTAGAAATGGAGCATGTTTTAATAATACACCAATATGTTCATTTAATTACATGACTGTTACATGTCAATAATATTTGATTATTTAAAAGAAATTCATGATTTTGTCAAGCTTGTTTTCGAATTCTGTCAAAATTACCTATTACTTTTAATCGTTTCTAGGCTCTCAAACAAACTTTTTTTCATTAATGCAGGCAATTCCATATTACAACATTGCACCCTGCGTTCATGTAATCGCATGATTGCTTGCTGCTCTTTTATAGAGTGCAACAATCAAATGATGATGTTTATGCTGCCCTTCAGCGTACCTACGCCATGCTACAATTGGGCAATGTGAACACCTTTCTTCCCTATGTGGAACTAATATATTTGGAGAAATCCTTTTTGAATAATTATCAATTTGCTGGAATACTCGTTTGAAAAGTAACATCTGTTGTCTACCTGTCTAACAGTTTTTAGGTGCCCGTGAAAAAACTTCTAGAATCTAGAAAATACCAGCTGTAGTATAAAAATATCATTACGAAAATCTTTTAACAACATTAACCTTTCTTGTGTCCAAAAAAAATATGCGGTTAATTTGCGTTTGTTCTTACGATCATTATAGATAACGGTATATGACTTCTTGTTTTACTTATATTCGTATGCTTCATCAATCGACAAGACCAAGTCCTCTTTCATGTACTTTTCATCCCAAAATAGCTCCACTTTTGATCTTTTCATACATCTGATGTAGAAATAGAAATCTTAGCTTATGGGTGTATCATATATTCGCTATATGCATAATGCAGAAATGTTTCGGTTCAACGTTTGTGTTTCATATGTGATGCATAGAACATGCAAAAGGTTAAGCAGACCTACACTTAAATAAATATTGTGAAATAATATTATATTTTCGTACTTTTTTTCTTTTTAATTGATTTGTGGTACATGTTATAACAAACTGCTTGCACTGTACCAGTTAGGTTCTCTTTTACTACCTTCTTATACAAATACATAATTATGTATCTCTGAAGCGAAACATTTCCGAGATTTTGAGCATTTAACATGACTATGTCCACTTATTTTTGATTCTTTACTTAAATTTTAAATTTGATTCTTTATCTTTGAAAACCCTGATACTAACTGATTAGCAAACAGATGTGTTCCGAGCAATTAGTGACAAATTGATTATTTATCGGACAAGACCTAAAAATTCTAAATTTCGGACTAGCCCTGCAAAATCTATAAATACAGTGTGCACTGCTATGGAATTAATAAATTATAAAAATTTTGACATGTTTTTAAAAATTATGTTCGTTAGTGAGAAAGTTCAGTAAAGACTAATTTATCTACATTTGTATCTACTCGTATTATTGTTAGCAGATAAAATAGCGTTCACACCAAATTTGCCTATTTCATCCAATAGTATGTTACTTGCCGGGCCGGCCATGATACGTAATATATTATTAATAAAAAATAAAATAAAAGAAATGTAAAACTTAGGTAAGTTTTTAAAATGTTTATTTAACAAATTATATTATGACAAAACAATTTTAGTATAGCCAAAAAATGTATATTGCTGAAAATGGAGGTCATTGGACCTCCGAAACGTCCAAATAAATAACAAGGAGAATTGTGAATATGAATTGTTCCCTTTTCTCGACACCACCTTGAGTAGGCGAATAAAGTTCTTCATTTTGTATTAATAAAAAAAGTTAATTATATTAAAATTTACAACATTTGAACGTCCGCATTATGAATTGTATTGAAATGAACAATGGGAACTGGAGATAACAGCAATTATACATTCGCGATTTCGATATAGTTGATAGCAAGCAGTATTGAGCAATTTTCCCAACTGAAAATTATTAATCCGTATCTCAATGTAACCGGAAGGTGTGTCCTTAGGGACGGATACAGCCGGAAATATGTATTACCTTCGGGGGCCCTTGGCTTCATTTGAATACGAAGCTAACATTACCGTGGACCCGTAGGGTTAAGGTTCGCGCTAGCCTCTCTATAATCTACTATAGTTAAATAATAAAATAAATCGGTTTATCCCTTTGCAAATGTTTTGCGGCTGAATAATTGCCCCGATGAAACTGCGGTGAGTTGTGAACACTCTGCGCAGATTGCACTACACGTTGTGGATCCAGTCAGGAACAAATGGATCGGTGATTGAAACTTTCATGACAAGGCGAATGACACCACATGGCGTAGGCACCCAATCACGACATAAAATCATCAAAGACTATCAATATCATTGCGTCAAAACGTCATTAAAAAAGCTATATATGTATTAAGAGCGTAAAGTGGGATATTGTTGATTGAGAGGTATTCTCTCGAAATCAACAATGTCCATTTGCACTCGAAACACACACAAAATGTTTTCTACAGTCGCCACAATGGGGTCCTTCGCCATAACAAAAAGTAATAAAATATACACCTTGTTCTTACAGTTCTACTCAATAAATAATGATTATATATTTTATTTTAATTTATCATTATTTTCCATTCTTCTTGAGCTATTCAATCTAGCATTTTTTACTTCCGTTTTTTAAATAAATGCCCTATTTTATTTCTGTATTCTTTTACACAGCAATTCAGCATTTTTTTTTTTTTTTTTGGTTACGTAATATACCAACAGAGCAGTCTTATTTCAGATTGACTTGAGAGGTGGTAAATGTATAAGTAACTACAGCGCCATTATTGTTTTCACAGGTACGTGAAGCTGGCACAACCATTTCAGCACAATCACACGAAATCAAAAAAAAATCTGATGTGGCCAACACAAAACCTCCCACTATTTAATTTTTATTAATTTAAATACATACCTACCTAAGTATTTACTAACGCTGCAAACTGTTCCATTGCAGAAAACTATTGCTTTATTTACTATTTTCTTTTCAAAATGTCACTATTATTAATTTGAAGTGACAAGTTTTCTGACAGTGACATTTACTGTCAGTTACATTCATTTAAAAATGAACTGTGTAACAAAGGAATAGTTTTTATCTTAGGCTTCGCGACTAATAAAAAAAATTATTTTTAAATTTATCTGTAAAATATATAGAAAAAGTATTAATGTATTCCTATAGAAAATTCAATAATCTTTAATTTTTATAAGACAAAAAATGGCCTTTAATGGTATTTTTTTGAAGAAAAACCACTGTCAGCTTCAGGTAAAGTATCATTTCCGGTTATCCGATTTACACCAAAATCTAATGGCTTCTTTTCATATTAGAAAAGGATAAAAATACAAGGTTTCAGAATTTTATGAATGATAGTATTTGAGTTAGAGCGAAGACAAAATCCATACACATACATGCACACATACACACATACAGACATCATCGTGAAAATGTTAAAAATGGATTCTAGGGACCTTAAAACGTGGTCATTTACTAAAATCTCGATATGAGATTTTTAGCACGATTCCTATACCTCCCTTACCAAGGGTAGCGGGATGTAAAAATTTAGTACTCATTAATTACTAATTAGATGCCCACTGTTTACTAATTAGGAATTGATCCCATTGCTATAATTTGTCTAACCCAACTAACAATTCCTAATTGGGAAACTGTTTTTTTTTTGGCAATTAATTAATAATTAATGAGTACTAAATTTTCTGTTTAGAAAAAGATCTCTAACAATACCTAACTGACAATTCCTAACTGGTAATCAGTATTTTTTTTTAGGTAATTCATTAGCAATTAATGAGTAGGTACTAAATTTTCTGATCGATTTTGTTTGATTGTGCCGGAATAGTTGTGCATGCCAGCTTCTGGTACCTTATTTTCACATATCTTTACTACATTAAAAATATGTAGTTGGATGCAATAGAGCAAGTATTTTATTTTTTTTTTTTCAATAATAATTATCGTTTGTAGGTAAATCATTTTATTTAAATTTCAATATTTTGTTACACATTTTGTAACTTCGCCAGGAAATACTAAAATGTACGTAACCTAATTATGTTCGACAGTAAGTTACATGACCGTATAAAGCTTGCAATTGAATTATCAGAAATGGTACAAGTGAAAAATGTGGAATATCTAGTACATGTGGTGCAAACCGGATATGCTAATTTCCGCTGGTGGATGAAATGTCTATTTACGAGTGTTAGTGATACAAATTAAAAAAAAAAAAAAACATATTTCTCTGAACATACCCTGAATAAAACTTTGCAATGAAATATAAGATAGTTTATCACGGGCGTAGGAACAATACTAGTATTATATTAAAAATTGACTTTTTTCTCTAAAAATAACATAAAACATTTTTTTAAGCGTCATGAATCTTACACTAAATCATCTTTAACTTCATATTAAATGTAATTATACAATAACTGAACTGTGATGTCTCTTTAAATTAACAACCTCAAAACAAATTCCCAACGCCAAAGAAACTAATCACTAAAATCAAGGGCAATGAGCGGAGTATATAGGATAAAAGTTTTTTCAAAAGAGGATAAATGCGGAAATGGACACTCTGAAATTTACACAGAGATGAACAAGCACTCCATTTTACAAATGGTGCCTGATAGAATCAATAAAATGTACACCATTGACAAAAGTTACAGAATAATAATTCCTGAAAGGGATGTATGGAAACACTCTCAAAGTCCAGTGGAAAGAGACGACATAGTCATCTATACAGACGGCTCCAAAACAACCAATGGAACCGGAGCTGGAATACATGGGGCAAAGGGACTAAGACACAACCAATCGGTTGGACTTGGGACAAATGCAACAGTATTCCAAGCAGAAGTACACGCAATTTTAACCAGCGTGCAATTACTATTGGAGAAAAACTACCACAATAGAAGAATCTCCATAGTAACAGACAGCCAAGCCGCACTTAAGGCACTAAACTCGTGTGAGGTAGGCTCAGGACTAATTCTGGACTGCACCCACAGATTGATTGCCTTAGGAGCGACGAATAAATTAAGATTGAAATGGGTACCCGGGCATTCAGAAATTGAAGGAAAGCAGGCAGCCGACCATCTTGCAAAAGATGGGACAAATATACCTTTTATAGGACCAGAACCTGCTTGCGGAATAACTGCGCAAACAGTTAAGCAAGAACTTAATACTTTGCTTTGGCAATGGCACAAACGGCATTGGACAGCCACATCAGGCCAAAGACATTCCAAGGTCTTCCTGAATGAGCCATCCAAGAAAAGAACAGACAACTTACTTGTAATGAGCAAGCAAGATGTCAGACTAATAGCAGGACTGGTAACAGGACACTGTCAATTAAATAAACATTTGCATAGGTTGGGCCTCAAACAAGAACCAACATGCAGAGGATGTGGAGAAGAGGATGAAACCCCTGAACAATTAATATGTCACTGCGAAGCATTTATGGCAAGCAGACATAGTCTTTTAGGAGCAAAGAAATTGCACACTGAGACACTAGAGGACATTAGTCTAAAGAAAATCCTGGAGTGTACAAAACATACAGGGCTCCTAGAATAGGAGGAAACACGGAGGGTACAATAGACCAGAAAGGTCACAGTACAGGGGCAAGAATGAACCACTTCCCGACAATAATAATAAAAACCGAATTATGTTCGAAGGTAAGTTACATGACCGTATAAAGCTTGCAATTGAATTATCAGAAATGGTACAAGTGAAAAATGTGGAATATATAGTACATGTGGTGCAAACCGGATATGCTAATTTCCGCTGGTAGATGAAATGTCTATTTACGAGTGTTAGTGATACAAATTTAAAAAAAAAAAAATACATGTTTCTATGAACACACCCTGAATAAAACTTTGCAATGAAATATAAGATAGTTTAAAACGGGTGTAGGAAAAATACGAGTATTATATTAAATTTTGACTTTTTTCTCTAAAAATAACATAAAACATTTTTTTAAGCGTCATGAATCTTACAATAAATCATCTTTAACTTCATATTAAATGTAATTATACAATAACTGAACTGTGATGTCTCTTTAAATTAACAACCTCAAAACAAATTCCCAACGCCAAAGAAACTAATCACATAAATATAAATGTAATTAAGGCATTCATTCAAAGACTGTCACTTATTTGCCATGCCAACTCAAAGAGGAGTTCTGTCTAATCTAGGACGCAATCCGAATCCTGTCGATGATGAATACGAAGCATATAAATAATTAAACAAACGACCTTCTTCTGAGTTGGCTTGTAAATAGAGTGTGTGGTGCGTTTCGAAACGGCAACAAGTATCAGTAGTGCGTGTATGTGTGTTTGTTTTGTTATTTGGGCTCAAGGATAGCACGTCAATGACTTAGAAGACTTCGATAGAATGTGTTACGCAATTGTTTAACAGAGAGAGCATTGATATTTGATCGAAATTGTGAAAGATTTGATACGATTAATGATTCAGTCGAATTTTTTCATTGTTCATGATGAGGGCCGACAGAGATTTTAATATGTTTATCATGCTTAATAAATATATTGTTTCATGAAGTCACATGTGACAACATACTGGTTGAATGTGAATGATATTTATTATTATGCATTGATAATGTTATTTAACATTTTGGTTTTACAAATTATAATCAGTTATAAATTTATTTTCAGTTGATATTGCTAATGGCATTTGATCACTAAAATTACTATTTTAACATGTTATTTTTTTACAATAAATAATTTAAATCAATTTTTAATTATTATAAATAAAATTAATTCTCGTTAATAGTTTCATTTAAATTCATTTGACGGGTAATATAACCTCAATAGTTCAAGTTTAAGATGTTCGAGGGTAGACTTTAAATTTACATTGGCCAACTTAAGTAATGTATAAGGTATCATGTGAGCGGTTGTCTACCGTTTGTTTTTCTTAAATGTATGTGGACTGATCCTTTCAAAATATTCTTCTTTATACGAGTATTGCACTAATACTCAAAAGTTGCACAAATTATGGTCTCTGTATCCACTGTAATGTTTTTAAGAAGAAGGAGAAAATATTGGAGGAATTTTATCTCAACTTGGTTGTCCGTATTATATCTATTAAAAAGATATGTCGAACGAATGTTTGAGAATTTTTTTATTAATTTAATTTATTTTACAACTTGCTATATCTATTAAAAAGATATGTCGAACGAATGTTTGAGTATTTTTTTATTAATTTAATTTATTTTACAACTTGCCTATCCCAGGCCAGCAAGCAAATTTGCCTTTTTTACAATATTTCTTTTTTTAGTTTATTCCACATATATACTCTTTTATATATATATTGTCGTGAACGTATTTTATTCCAAATGTCTATATGCGTATTTCATTATTACCGTGCCAAAAAGCATTAATTAATAATTATCCATTGACCTTAGGGTTTTGTTCTGAAGTCTCTGGTTAATATCATTGGTTTTACTGTGGTTTTCCGTAATCCGTATCTCTGGGTTTGGACGGGGGTGGTTTTATATAGCAATATATTATTTTTGAGTATTATTATGAAAATTTCAATTTGCTTATTATTCTTATTATATTCAAGTGTAGTTTAAAATTTAAGCTTCTCTGGTACAACATTCCACATAATCTTTTTAATATTTTTGCTGAAAGACTGCCATTTAGAGTGTAAATAACATCTTCATGTCATTTCTGTAATCTTGTTTTGTAGATGGATTTTAATATAAGTTTTAATTTCAAACCTCAATAGGTTGACGTCAGCGCGTACGTCACTCATTAAAACACCGATCCTGCAGAAAAAATGTATATTAAGTTTGTTTATGTTTTCAAGTTTATGTGCGTGTAGAAGTGAGGTTAGACGTTCATTTGCAGTGCAATTTTTATAAATAACCATGGAGTCAGGTTTTGAAAAGGCAAATTCTAATAATTTGCCAAAATTTGATGAAGATATGGTTAAAGGTTTTTAAGTTCTGAATATTCAGACGCTTGTACATGCGTTCGATGGTTGTGACAATATATGTGTTAAGTGTTAGTGCTTTGATTGCTGTGTGAGTTCTTTCGTTGTATGAGTAGTGAATGTGTGACGTCATTACCATCACGTAGCGGGAATATGGTTTAAGAGTATTATGAATAAAAAGTATTATATATTTTTGAATGGTTTATATTGTAATTACGCAATTATGTAGTAAAAGACCATTTTTGCAGTAAGTTATGGACTTTGCGGTCTCCACTTTAACGTTTGTGCCACTGATATTAATATATGTTTGGTCTCATCTTCCATAAAAGTGGAATACCGCATTACATATTCATCTTAACAATGTAACTAAAATCTGTCTTTGCTTCTAGGTGAGTTGGAGTGAAATATGACGAAACCTGAGCTACCGGAGGACAGCCGAGTTGTGAGGAATACACAGTGAGTCACCGAATATCATAATTAGCGCCGGCACATGCTTAATTACGCGATGCCACTTAAACCTACCATGAATCAGGCGCCGCATGCGATCCGCGATCTCTACTTGTTTTCCAATTTGCGGCGCTAGTGGCGTTTATGGCGACATTGCGTGTAAAGGGTTAGATTTTGTTGCTGTTGATTAATTCATAAACGGGATAGTTTTATATTGCTAAGGAACGGAATTATACGATCATTATATTTCATTACGAATGAAAATGAGGAGATTTGGCGATATCATGCTGCAGATATTCACATACGTGTATGTAACTGAAAGTGGCATTAAATTTCATGTGGGGACAATGTTCCATTAGGCACTGTGGATACAAATTATAAAAACATTACTATGTTAGTTTATTTATGTAAACAACTACGAGTATGTTATCGTTGATCTCGTATGGTCGGTTGCACTAACATAACTTTTAAACGTACCTAAAGTTCACAATGTCGCAACGAAATGGAATGTCAAAACGAATTATAATTTATTGCTCTCAAAATGTTGATTTTGCAATTTTCTTTAAGAGTAGCTTAAATTTTAAGCTTTGTTGGTGCAACTGAAGATTACCAGCCCTAGATATTTATTGAAAAAGAAAAGTTATATTGATGCATTTTTACGTATGGGGATCTGAATTGTCTAAATAGAAATATTTAATATATCTGAATATCTAGTGAAGGAAGAAAAAAAGGCGTAGGTACACTGGGCATATCTATGACCGTATTAAATTAACACTTCGAGTCTTCATTTACTAGTTTGGAAAAGCAAAATATTAAATAGGCTATTCCACCGTAATCGAAAAGAGTAAAAGTTTATCAAAAATATGAAAGATAACAGTTAAACGATACAGAAAATACCAATTATTTTTTTTAATTACTCCCTGTAAAAAATACGGGGAGCTTTACTTTTGATGACGTAGGAATGTGCACGCGTGTTTAAGCAAATAGGATTCAAGTTTGAACTCGTACTGTATAGAGCTCCGCTCTCACTTCGCTTCAACTAAGAATATAATTATTCCGGTGTGTCGGATATGTTCGGATGCTGTTCGAGTGATTTTCGTCTTCGCATGTTGATCTATCTGCTGCATTCCTTTGAAATTTGTCTGAAATCGTGAGTAAGAGTGATGTTATAAGTTTTATTGTGATTATTTTAAAGAAGAGTATATTTGTGTAATGACAAGTAGGCGTGAAAAGAAGAAGTGTTTGGTACCTGTAAAATAATTATTACAGTTCCACCTGTAAAACTTTACGATACTAGCGCCGTGCGCTACCAACTTCGAGAATGTCAAAATGTTTTTATAAAATAAGAAAAAAAGTAAAATAAATTAATTGCAATAATATATTTTCTTCCTGTAATAATAAAATATATTACAATTCAAATATACATTATTTTGTAATTTGCTCAACATTTTTTCTTAAGTCTGTGAACCACTGTTTGTTTATTTCTGGTATACCACATTACCTACGTCACAAATGAAATTTAAAATTCATACCTTAATATCTCGCTTATTTGGAGGAATTTTAAACTCGGACTTTCACATATTGTTTTATATACTTATGTAGTTCAAGATAAAAAATAAAAAAATATCGTGGAATAGCCTATTATTTGTTTGCTGACCTTTAAAATTTTAAATTTAGAATTTAGTTTTAACATGTAAGTTTTCGAAATGTTTTGTTATTTTAAAAAAATTAAGACTTGTTTTTAATTGCTGTCCTAATTTTTGCACTAAATCGTTACGTTTAAAATCAATTATTTTTGTAACTATTTCTTTTTAAATAATTATACGATGATGAAACCACATTTAATTTTACGCCATATAAGTACATACCTGATTTACATTAACAGCTAACGAACTATGCAGGAAGCTATAAACTACGAAAAATTGTTCTCTTGTCCAAAAGCAATGCGCTTTCTCTATTCCATTTAAAGACATTTAGAAAACATTGTAAGTTGCTACAGACAACCAATTATCTCCTGACTTGCAGAAGTCCGAGAAAATAGTGCAAGGGGCCCGTTTCAACTGCAGCCTTTCTGTAAATCAAATCCAAAGCAAAGAAGAGCAAATCAAAACATAATTAATTAACGTTAATTAAGCAACATGAAGCGTTTGTCAAGACAATTGCTTGGAAATTCAACTATAGTCGTATACTGCAAACTAACCAGTTGTTCTTTATTTTGCAAAGGCGTAATTGAAACAATTCATCAAGACGTTTGTCTTATTTAGTGGAGGTGTTGCAACCTTTCCTAACCTATAAATGAGATATATTGCAACTTCAGACTTAATTTTGATTAATCGTACCATTTTATTTTCATTTTAATACGGAAAGCATAATTGGAGAATTGCTAAATTTTTAATTCATTGCAAATCGTTGTAGTTATTAATATTGATTATTTTAAAGTGAATTAGTTACTTAATTTTATTAACGTCATTTTGATCCATAACTACATTCATTCACAGCGATATGTAAGAATAAGAATAGTGTATTAAAATACAAGTTACAGAAAGCAACCTCTATCACGAGTTAGAAATTAGGACACAAGCAGCATAACGACGAGTGCTTGAATAGCCTTCTCCAATGGGTGATAAATACTGTTTTTTATGTTTCGGCTTTCATTAACACTATTCCTTTGTAAAAATAGTTGTCAACCTCTGTTACGGGATTTTTTTTGTTAGAATAGATAAGTTGATGTTAGTCCGTTGTACGGGAATTTTTTTGTTAGATAAGTTGGTGAAAGTCCATTGCCTAAATATTTTGTTTATTTAATGGAGTGATACCAATTCCAAAAAACAAAAAAATTAACTTTTAACAACTGGTTAAAATTTTTATTCAATAGATATTGCTTTGACAACTACATATCAACAAACTTGTTTGGTTAATTGTTTTAACCAGTTGTTAAAATTTAACCACTGAGTTATAAAATAGGCTCAATATTTATACACTATTTACACTTTTAACACTACTCTCTTATCTCTACAGCTTAAACTTGAATTATTTTTCAATTTGAAGATAATAGTAAAATGAGTCTAAGGTTAAATTATAAATAATACGACTAAAATTAACCCTTAACCTTAAAATTTAATTTTAATAAAACTAAATACGTGTTTCGAGAATTCTTCTCATCATCAGTAGTACAACAAGAAAAATTAAACACAGTAGCCAAGATTACTCAACATGTCAACCATGTCAGAGTTAAAAGAGTTGGTCAGGACCTCTGTCATGGTTGACATGTTGAGTAATCTTGACTATTTCGTTTAATTTTCATTGATGTACTACTAATGATGAGAACTTAGTTCTCGAAATACGTATTTAGCTCTATTAAATTTAAATTTTAAGGTTAAGGGGTAAATTTATTAGAATTACCTCAATTTGAACTCGAATTCCCTAATTTTTTGATTGACACTTGTTTTTAAATGAATTCCCCTACCTCTACTGCTATTCACCACGGTTCGTGTGCAACTCTCTGTTTTTGTGACTTCATACTCTGGGGCTGTCTTTTCCACCCAGATTGGCCGTTTGTCTCATGGGCGTTTTTTGAACAACTATCTACGACACGTCCTTCTAGCCTCGAAACCAGGTCTCATCCGAGCTGACAGAAAATCTCCAAGAGAGAGAACATGTCCCGCGGTGACATGAAAGTTAGGATGTCTCATTGTTATTTCCGAACAATTTAGGAACGATTTCTTTTTAGATTTATAACCAGACGAAATTGTGAAATGTTTATGACTTGCAAATGTCTTTAACTAAGCTTCAAGGGTTCTAGCCAAAGAAATGGACTAACTCTAAATGTTAAATAAAATTAATGCTGCTGAATTTCTTCTTGTTATATATTATTTTAACTTTTGTCTGTTTATTTAACAAATGACGAATATTTTCAAAATTTTCTTTCTAATATTTATGTTCCGATTAGATTGCTCAGTCATGCTTAAATTCAAACACAAATAAAAACTGTATTTTGCCAATTTGTGTTTCGATTTGGTGTTCAACTGTTACCGAATCATTTTTAGTGTTTTTTGTGGTATTTAATGTGCCAAGTTAAAAAAAAACAAATATTGCATGAAATATTATTTAAATTGAAAGTTCTAAAATAAAAAATCTAGTAATTTATTTTTGTACAATACCACAGAATTTTAATCAAAATTCTTTATATAGAAAGTATATACTATTTTAAGTTGATAACAGAATGCAACGCATGCTGTTTCTGAGAAATGCGATAGGGTCAAGTTTTAGCTTCCGAGAATTTAAACAAAAATAGAATGAGGAATTAGGATATTGGGTAAACATGCGTATACACTTCCGAACTTATGTTGTTCAAACGTCAGCTGTTCGACACCCCACCCCACAGCCAACTTGACGTAGGTATAGAGTTCACTCACTGAAAAGTAATTGTTAGTAAACTTTGAAATATTAAGATAAAAGGGAAGACCTTTCAGTGTTAATATTGAGTTCGACATTTTATACCTTTGAAGAATCAAAGAGAAGTTTAAAAATTGGTATTTCCTCTTAGTACTTTAAAGATGTATTCTGTACTCGACTGTGTTTCTGGCTTGTGATTCGGCATGCGGCGTTTGCGCCATTCGAGCCCGGAGTAAAATTGGTCGAATAAACAGCATTTCCTGTGTTAAGTGAAATAGGATATTGATGGTGTGTCTCGCTTTACATTAACTCACCGGGCAATATCCGCTAGAGCTACGCGTCCCTTTCATACGCTGCATCCTCCACACCTTCACTGCAATTCAATTTTGTTTCTTCTTTCTTTTACAAACTTTTTCCTGCTACTTATATAAACGAATTTTCTTATTTTCTCTGGATTGATAGAAAAACATTTCTTTACTTACATATATTCAGAAAAAGGAAGAAATTCAAGCATTTAAATTTAGAGATTAACTTACTGTTCAAAAATCTTGTATATATATATATAAAATATTGGTATAAAAGAACGTTGCGGAATTTTATATACATTTATGTATATTTCCTAATTAGACAAAAAGTTTTAAGGATGCCGTTGAAATTATGTCCAAGACAAGGGGTTCGCGAATAGTAATGGGTTGCGCACCATTACCATTGTCTTTTTGTCTTAGTCTCAGCAGAAGTACCTCAGAGTACATACTTAAGTATATACGTAAAATGTAACGGCAGGGCGCAAAGATTGATCTAATGTACAAAATGCAATGTAGATAGAAACGTGGAAGTAATAAAATATTTTGTCTTGTGCTTCGTCGTATATCAGATTGGTATTTGTATATCTTTCTTCATACAGAATGTCCCAAATAATGTACCCTGTTTCCAGCTTCGGAATCTCGTGAACTGTAAGAGATACGTCAGAAATTAGACAAATAATAATAATGATGTATCGTTATTTGGATCAAAATATATAGGTCTCTACATAAAGGCGCCATTCGAAAGGGCATCAAAACTGCCTCAATAATAAAAATCTGATGTGGCCAACACAAAACCTCCCGCTATTTAATTTTTATTAATTTAAATACATACCTACGTATTTTCTAACGCTGCAAACTGTTCCATTGCATAAAACTATTGCTTTATTTACTATTTTCTTTTTAAAATGTCACCATTATTAATTTGAAGTGATTAGTTTTTTGACAGTGACATTTAGTGTCAGTTACATTAATTTTAAATATGAACTGTGTAACAAAGGAATTGTGTTTATCTTAGGCTTCGTGACTTACAAAAAAAAATATTTTTAAATTTATCTGTAAAATATATAGAAAAAGTATTAATGTATTGCTGTAGAAATTTCAATAATCTTTATTTTTTTAAATGCGAAAATATGGCATTTAATGGTATTTTTTGAAGAAAAACCATTATGAGCTTCAGGTAAAGTGCCATTTCCGGTTATCCGATTTACACCAAAATCTAATGGCTTCTTTTCATATTAGAATAGGGTATAAATACAAGGTTTCAGAATTTTCTGATTCATAGTATTTGAGTTAGAGTGAAGACAAAATCCCTACACACACAACACACACATACACACACACATACACACATACAGACATCATCATGAAAATGTTAAAATTGGATTCTAGGGACCATAAAACGTGGTCATTTACTAAAATCCCGACACGTGATTTTTAGCACGATTCCTATACCTCCCTTACCAAGGATAGCGGGAGGTAAAAATCCAGTAAAATTACTAAAACAAAAAAAATAATTGTAAAATTTTCATTGTCGCCTATTTTTGAAGACCTATGCATACTTACTAATTAACGACGTCTGTTAAAATGGTCTCCTAGCGGGACAACTTTTGTTTATCTATATCTCTTACAATTCTTGACATTCACATGCAGAGCATGTTACATTGGAAAATCTGTATTTAACAAATTTAATTAATTTAATTCTTAACTCGAAATGCAGTTTAAATTATAATGCTATTTAATTTTCATAATTATTTGACTTAGAATTAATATCATTAATTTTACCCAACAAATATTGAAGTAATTTATGTATATTGTCTACATCTACATGACAAACTTTCTACTAGTTCTATTTTAGTCCTTCATTTAACACGTTAACTGCGGAGCAAAAAATAAGGAGTATTGCGTTACTAACGATACATATCGCCGGCGATATGTAATTTGTTTTTACTGTGGTGCGATACATATCTCCGGGGATATGTACTAGATGTTGACTTTAGCTCCATCTTGTGTACATATAAGTAATTTTTTTCCTGTTTTCCCGTATCTATCTTTTAGGTTGGCATCTTAACTTATTTAGACTCTAACCGTACTTACCTACAGTGACTAACACTGCAAATATTTAATTATAATTGAATATATGGGAGATTAAGTTACTTATAAGTATTGGAATTGTATTATTTAACACAAATATAACAAAAATAATATTATTACATATTCTGATAATATCAATAAATAAAAAACAAAGCAAATTTACAATATTTTCCACGAAGTGTTTTTTTACTAATTCAAGAATTTTTCGATCACTCGAACATTCTTATATAAAAAAAAAACTATAATAATAAACTCTGACAATGAAAAGAAACAAAACATATGTTATTATGAAAATTTCATGTAAGTTTTTACAAACCCCCGGCGACATGTACCGCACAGATATAATAAAGAATTAATTGTGTGCGGTGCATATCGCCCGAGATATGTACTATATTATTATAAACTAATGATCTTGTAGATAAAAACATTTAAAATGCTACAAGAATCGTTAAAATCTGTCCACCAATAAAAATTGTACACTCTCCGCACCTGAAGAATGAAAAGGCAAAATTCGCTTACGCATGATGTCACCATCTGGTTACATATCGCGGGCGATATGTATCGCAGTTAACGTGTTAATAAAAAGTTATATTGGCTCATATAGGTATTGGTTATGTGGAAAAGTAAACATGCAAATTACTGAAAGGTCATCATTCGTCCGACATCAAATATTTAAACTGTATGAGTTTCAACTTTTTATTTTGAATAAAAACTTCAATAAGTTTCATTTCCGCTGCTAAAGGTTAGTGCACTGCAAAATATACAGTTGCAATAATTCATATTCCAACTTAAAAAGAAAAAGTTTTAGTTAATTTAGCTTGACGCTAAAAGTAAATGGCCGAGGATATGGGGCTATAATATAACTTCACTTAAAGCCTAATCAAATATTCAGGGTTCAGAGCGAATTAAAAAAAAATCATTTAGTCATAATTTCCGGAACATACAGTATAATTTAACTACACATGCAAAATTTTTGTTAGTCTCGCATTTCATTAATTATTTTATTCCGTTCTGCGAAACACACGTACGTGTGTCCAGCAAGAATAAAAAAGTGGAATATGCGACGCCAGTATTACGTGGCGTCGGAGCGCATTTCAGTTATTTAAATTAATTACACCTGCAAAGCACACTAGGAAATACAACGTTGAACTGTGTTGACGGGTCGTCGTGTTTGTTACTCCAAGCTTCATCCCCAGGCTCTTGCCCTATGCACTCTGCACTCCATATTAGCCTGTTTTATTTAAACTTTGGACGAGATGGCATTTTTATGGAAGTTTTATTTTTAGTATAAGCATATTACATACTTTTATATGCGTATAATATTAATTAACGTTAAATTCATTTGATTTCTACATTACATTGTCGGCTCCGGTGGCTCAATGGTTAGAGTAACTCCTCTTATACATGAGTGCGCTCAGGGTTCTGGGTTCGAATTCCACTAAGGCATGGATGTTTATGTATGTGAACCCACTTTGTAATTAGGATTAAAAAAAAAATGCTTTTCTGAATAATGTGTTAGTTCTTCTGTAAACAATGAATTATTTTTTTACTATTCCCGCTGTTAAAATGTGACTTGACAACTTGATAAGCTGTGGCTTGGATCGTATTGGGGGTGACGTGAAGTTAGCAAGCACTAATGGTGGGTTTATGCTGAAAAATTTAAGAATACGAATAAAAATAAGAATAGTGTTAAGAATAATTTTAAACATAACGATAAGTGGTGTTTATGCTGCCAGTTATAAGAACAAGCGTAAGAATAATAGTAGTGATATTAAAGTTTTTAGGTTAGTGAAAAGTAGTTACATTTATTTTTCTCATAGTGGTAGCAGAGTTGATTTGACATTTATAAGATTTATAATTTTATTATTTTTTATTTTGTTAAAATGGAGTACAATCAAAATATTATTTTGTCTGCACTGATTCAATTGGGAAAGCAGAGAATCCATCGCTAAATTTGACATAATTATGTTTCGCCAACACCGATTATTATGAATGAATAATTAATGACAATTTTTTTTGTTTGAAATATTTGACAGTTGACACACATGCGCACTTCGCTAACAGGAATAAGAATAAGGCGTAAAGTTAAAAGTAAACGAACTTTGGCTTATTTCTTATTCTTATTTCTTATTCCTTATTCTTATTTCTGCAGCATAAACCGAGTCGTATGTTATAACTGTATTAACTTTATCACTATTCTTATTCTTATTTTTATTCTTAAATTTTGCGAGCATAAACCCACCATAACATGTGTTTTATTAAGTACGGGCTGAAGCAAGTTGCTAGAGAGATAACAGCTGTCTTGCGGTAAAAATAACTACCTAACTTAAAAAGTGTATCTCATTATTTCTGCTTAATTTGCCGTTGTAGAAAAAGTATAGTACGTGACTCGTTTTATAAACTTCTTAGACACTCCTGAATAACGAAATTTGTTTTTTTCTGTGGAGGTAATTTTGAACACTATTTTATTTTAGAATTTAATAAATATTTGCAGTTTCTAGTTTCTAGTCTTTATAACGTAAAAGTATAATATATCATTTTGGTTAATAATACTTACCGTTTTTACTGATGTACAATTAACGATAAATCACTCGATTCATTGATCAGTCTATGAACTTTAATTTATCGGCGCAGTGAAAGTGGTTAAAATTTCAACTAAATAAACAAAATTGAAGCGAAATGAACTGTCAAATAACAAATTGATTATGGTTGTCAATAATCCGATTCAATATTGTTTATTTAACTTACAGTTAAAATTCTAACCAGAAATTGTAAAACTGACCCTTAGTTTTCTGTAACTAATTACGATTACGAATTTCTTTATTCGATGTCTGGATAATTACGAATGGAAATCTTGATTTTTAAAAATGATGTAGGTACCACTATAAATTTTGTCAGTTGATAAAACTTTAGTTTGGAAACATGTACAGGTATTTCTTTATAATAGAACCACATAAGTGAACTTTAAAATAAAAAGAATTACACAATGAAAGTTTGCTCCATTTTACATTTTTGTTTTCGAGCCAACATTGTAAGTAACCCAGTAAGATAATAGTTTTTGTCGTAAACATCTCATTAATTTCCCTAATAACATTTCATATGTTACTGTCATCATCGTATTATCAACAACGAGTTACGACGCTGGTGCATTAAATCCCGACACAAACAACAAAAAATAAATTATCAGAACTATCCAAACAAGTTTTACAATAATAAAAATAAAACGTGCCATATCTGCCATACGCTTACATAACATTCATTCAGGTGTACATAACATGTGCGCAGGCGGGGGCGCATGTACCCCGGTGATAACGAGTGCACATGCTCCTGCGCGACAATGTGTCCTCGAGAACCGTAAATAATTGTTATCACCGCAGCCGAAATCACGACAGCTTGGAGTGTTGCAAATGTTATTGTTTTGTTTTTAACACTGTGGACTTTTAATTGTTGCTTTTATTTATTAGCCACGACATGTGTTACTTATTGTTGTTTTGCTTTAGAATCGTGACTAATGTAACTACAATGTGTAGCTAATAAAGAATAACATGTAAGCAATACAACTACTGAAAAACAATAGTTATTTATGTATCAAGGCACTGAAGTACCACTTTTTATCATGAATGTGGAATTTATTTGCCGAGGCCCATAGGACCGAGAAAAATAAAACATTTAGGGCCGAGATGTCCACCTCCTATTAACTTTATTTGGCGAATAATAACTATGGATACAATTGTATCAACAATAGGGTAGTTGCGCATTTTCCAATTTATTTTTTTTCTGAAAGAATTGTTCAAGTTATTCACTTTAATACATATTTTATGTCTGACTATTGTATATTTTTCAAAATATAATTTAAAAAAAAAAAATTCTTATTTCAAATTTTCCCGTGGTGACGTTTTTTATTAATACCAATCACAGTCTTTCTTGCCCTAGCGGTACACTCTCGGTTGTACACTCTGTACACAAAGCTACCATTTTTATTTGAAACGATTTATATGTTAGAGAGAAGCACTATTTCAAAAGAAATTATTCATTTTTACACAAATTCATTAGTTTCATTACCTTGTTTTAAATCTGCTGATATAGAAAAGAAAAATAAAATATGATTGTAACACGTAAAACATAGGTTATGTCACTAAAAATGACATGTACATTCACTGGAGTCTGCAGCCACCTGATGGAAAAATTATGAAGTTGTCTATATAAGAATTAAATATCTCGAAAATATCTGGCATTCAAGTAAATAATTATAAAATATACGTACTATTAAACAATACTTTTGTATCTGTTATTTTTCTTTTAGAATTATACAGTAAATATTTGTTTGTGGCCGCGTGCCTGAGTGTCTGGTCGCGAACCTGGGGGAACCGGGTTCGATCCCGACAGACGCCAAATATTTCGAATTTTAAATGGCACAAAAGTGACCCCTGTGGTGCACTCTCCACGCCAGTTCTGAGTGCCCGTGAGGTGACGCCTGGTAAGCGCCCACACGGTAAAATATATCGTCATCATTACCGATGTCTACATGTGTTGTAGATACTGGCACACCCAGAAATGGGTAATATGCCGTGATGATATATTTATATAATTAAATATAATTCAACATTTTCGCTTCGTCGTGGTATTCTAACAAGCTTGTATGAGTCATACAGACTTGGTCGAACTATATAATTATTAAAAGTCTACGTCACAAGAATTCCGCCGCGAACTTTATAAAAGTTTTATATTTTCTAATAATTTTTACATTAATATGTTTAGAATTAGTTTATATTTCATAATTAATAGGAAAAAATAACATTTATTTTTTTCGCAACTACCCTATTATTACCATAGAAATTATTCGCCAAATAAAGTTATTAGGAGGTGCATATCTCGTTCCTTAAGTGATAAAAAGGAACTTTGCCGAGGTGCTTCAAATCGAAAAATTGTGATAAAAGGAATATTTATTTTAATGGGTTATGTGTACCTGTCTTTTACTTTCACACTCAAATTTATGTTCTATTGTTGACTTTTTAAAATTCAAATTTGAGTACATTTACAATTTTTCATTAAAATGGTCGTTGTTCCCAGACTAGTAATCTGAAGGATTCCAATCTCTAGAATTCATACTAGCTGTGAGGCCCCTTTGACATAATTAATCTATTTGTATTTATTGTAAAAATGATATGTCCGTAGTATTGCCGCATTTACCTGACGTAGTACAAATTGTAGAATGTATTTTTTTTTATAATAATAGTTGGATATTTTTGATGCTAAGGTTGATGACAGTGGTTTGTGTTCTTTTTTTTTATTTTGTGCTTTGCATTGATATTTTGTGTACTTTATTACAGTCATACCAATCTCAAATAACAAAATTTCGCCAAAAATAGTTTAAGAATTAAGCTCTGTCTTGCATCAAATACATGCTATAAGACTAAAATACGAGTGTGTCATTTTTATTCCGAAACAGGAAATGGTTATTTTTTTACAATCGTGTTGGAAATAAGTGTTCCCAAACTCAAAATGAGTGCGGGAAATAATACTAATTATTTGTTCTATTGATTTGTTGTCATGGAAGCAATTATCATGACTGTTTAAAAATATGCATAACCGCTCACATAGTACAGATGATGTCGAAAATTTTGAGTACATACCTTTTATATATACAGGAAGTCTCAATAAGCTTGCTCACTATTGGTAACTTTTTTATTTGAGGTTGGTTAAGTGAGCAAAATTGTGCCATTTTATACTAGAGAATTGGTCATGTAGATAAAATAAAAATTGTGTCAGCGGTTCTCAAAATTTGGGACAGAATATATATTTTTTAAATGGAACTATATATTTTTTATTATCTTATTGGAAAGAGTATTTTTTTCTATTTCCAATAAGGTAATGTAGTTTATGTACAATTTTTTCAAATAAACGAGTTATTTACGTTTAAAGATAAAAATTATTTTCTATTAGTTTAGATCAAGTAAACTATGGAAACAATTGTCTTTTATAAAATTATTATTTTATTAATTTATTTTACAGTAATATCAAAACAAAGAAAATATTCAAATTGAAAGCCATTATTTCTTTCGCACATTTAAACTCTTTTGGAAAGAGAGCCGACCGTTCTACGTAACTGGTGTCTAGATATAACTTTCCATATAGCAAGATCATATCTAACTTTTCTTCATTTGTAAAGTTATTAAACATTATTAAACACAGAGAACTTTACGGGAGAAATTATCAAACGTCAAACAAACAAAGAATCAATTGTTTCCATGGCTTACTTGACTAAAAAAAACTAATAAAATAGTTTACAAAATTTAAATTTTTAACCGTAAATAACTCGTTTATTTGAAAAAATTGTACATAAACATTACCTTATTGGAAAGAGAAAAAAATACTCTTTCTAATAAGATAGTAAAAAATATATGGTTCCATTTAAAAAATATATATATTGTCCCAAATTTTGAGAACCGCTGACACAATTTTTATTTTGTCTACATGACCAATTTTCTAATATAAAATGGCACAATTTTGCTCATTTAACCAACCTCGTATCTCTTCAAATAAAAAAGTTACCAATAGTGAGCAAGCTTATTGAGACACCCTGTATATATATATTTTAAATTTTTGTTGGAGGATTACAGAAAAAATCTGGCTTGCAACACATGCGGAAAAACGTGATTCTGATTTTAACACAGGATGTTGAAAACATTGGCACGAATCCAATTGTAGTTATCCCTTAAATTTTTATAATTTTCAAAATTTATTCAAAAGTAAATTTATTATTTTAGCTATAATAATAAAAAAAAAATATTGTGTGATAATAATACACTATTCCAAAATTGCTTACGGTGGAGCTAAAATAGATTTCCGTTTATGGAAATTATAATTCGAGTTGGCGTGTGTGGTGGCAAGGAGAAAATAGTGTGCACGCCACTGAATTACTGCCGTTGACACAAATACCTTCAGTTAGACGAGACGTCTGTGCCGTGTAGTACGTGAAGATTATGTAGGTTATGTGGCGTTTTCATGCAAGATGAAATTTCTAGATATACCCGTACGAGGAAATAATTCAAATATTTCTTATTAAATTTTTGCTCGTTTCTATGTACATTACATTTGGGAGATTTTCCGGTGTTATTCTTGTGGCTTTGATATTAATGAGAAAGAAGGGAGGAGATATTAAAAACAATATTAGACTAAGAATAGGAAACAGAATAGTAAGGAGTTCCCACTGTATTATAAAGGAGCTTCGTTGTTGTATGTAATTTTCTTTTTCATTGCGGTTGGGTAGTCCAAGTATATTTAGGATTTAGATTTCAGTCTGAGAAACAGCTTTAGAAGACCAGAAAACTGAGACAAAAGCATGAAAATATATTTTAGTAGATTACGAAAACGAGTAAATCAGGAAAAAATTAATGATTGTTAAAAAAAACTATTTTAAATGTTTGTTTTTCTTCTCCTGTAAGACAACACTTTCTGGACTAATAATAGACATAGTTTTATATGCATGATTATAATTGTGTTTTATACTAAGGGTACCGTTCGTTATTGAGTATATTTAAATAAATTCATGCATTCTTAAAAGGGCGATGTACCAGTATTATTACAAATTTCATCAACAATATCTACTTTAATGCTTCTATTTTCATAACACCCCTTAAATTATATTATTATTATTATTATTTATTATACTCATAATTCATTTATCTATTACCCATTACATTTAATTATATACCTAATTATACTCATTTTTAGGTTGGCCTATATGCTAATGACACTATATCTCTACATTTGGGGAGGAGATTAGCAGACGTCACCTCTTTAACTCTCATAGAAATGTTTGTAAATATTGTGGAAAATAATTATGTTCAGTAAATGTAAGAACATATTTGCGAAATACATTTGACATACGATAGAAGTGTGAACTTGAAAGAAATTTTAAAAAATCTCTGGACCTATCCCTACCGCTTACATAATGAATTATATCAAAAAGCATATAATAAATAAATAAATTTAAATAAATAATTGAAAAAATACTTTAAAAATCCCATTATGAACTTAAGGTGTATATTGTGTTTTTTTAATGTATGTTTTGTTTGAAATTGAAAGACGGTTGTCATTATTTTTTATTTTTAATATAATAAATGTTAAAGTAAATTCTAAATAAAGATCCACTTACATTTATATGTTCAGATAGTATGAATTCTGAATACTATGGCTCTTATACTCACCTCTTGAAATAGCGCTACTTCCGAACTATCGCTATTTCAACTGTCAAATGGGAACAATATTAAAAATTAGAGAAATAAAAATAAATTTTAAGAACCACTTATTTCAAATATTATAGGTTTTATTCACAAAAATATGAAACCTATTCTTGTCTATTCGTTAAATAATACTAAATTTAAAAAATCGAAATAGCGCAACTTCAAGAAGTGAGAATATGGGCCTATAATTGTGCTTATATTTCATATTTTTGTTTTATATTAAGAATGAAATTTTTATGAAGGTATTAAATAATATGTATGAAAAAGAATTATTGCTGTCTTAGTATTGACTAGTGCAAAGTTCATACGTTATGTGACAAAACAAATAAAACATACGTGTAAAATACATTTACACAATTGAATAGTCGCATCTTGAAAGTGCAAAATTTATTTTAAGCAATATGTCAATGTACCCTGTCAAATAACAACAGAACAACTATTTTCTCTTGCAAGTTGCAGCGAAACAATTCTAGAAAAATGTTCCAATTTTCGTTGACAAATATCACTCAAATTATAACCCTGATGCACATGTCTAGCTAGTCTACAAAGAAAAGAAAAATTTGAAAAATGTAGTGGTAATTTAGTGTCGCATCCGGGAACACACTTTCTTCCCTTCCAAAAAACATCCATCTCTCGGGATTAGGCTCCCAGCCGCACCGCACTGCACAATGAATAATGGACGAGTGCGTGAAGAAAGCATTACCGACCTTAAATGATAAATAACTACGATACGGACCTGTGTACACTGACGTGTAATGTATGTCTTGCGTCTGGGCTCACAGTGGTGCAGGGGAATCACGCCTATGTCTTTTAGTCTTTTCATTTCATTTGAAAAATATCCCTGACAACTCTTTGTATTATTTGTCGAGATTGTATCGTGTATGTGGAGATTTGTGTGGGTGGAAGCGAAGAGATGTATAAATATATTTTGATTTGTTTGAGCATGTGAACCTATCCCAATTTTATACAGCACATTCTTCAATATGTTAATTTTTGTTGCATAATATCTCCTGTGCATCGGTTGGACAATATTGTGGATTTTTTTGATGAAGTTACAAATCTCAAATCTCATACAGTAAAATTTTTGAAAGAAATCCGATCAAGGCCATCTACGAATTGTATCTATAAATTAATATTTTGTGCTGTCAAATTTAGTAGTGGCTTTTACTTAGTTTTTATGAGCGTACATAATATCTTGTGTACCTCATAAAAACTATGTAATCGACACTACTAAATTTGACAACATAAAATCTTAATTCATAGATGCAATTCGTAGACGGCCTTGATCAGACTTCTGTCAAAAATTTTACTGTACATACCTACATTTTTCATATATTATAGGTATAATACATGCTATAATATATTATACGAAACGATTAAAACACATTTACATTGAATGATATTAATGAAAATTGAGGGGCAGACGGTTATTTTCAAAGAAGGTTCAGTAGTGTTTTGGGGCCGGATAATAATAAATAATAATATTTTAAATAAATAGAGTTTATTGACAATTTATTTATTTTATAAAGGAAAATGTATATATCTTTTCTAATTCTTTTAGAAAATAAATAGAAAATTTGTTTGCGGAACACGACTTTAAAAATAATACTTCATCAATTTTTATTTAATAATTTGAGCATTCTGGTATTTCTTTGATTGAGAGTGACGAGTTACAGATCACTACCGAAAACATATTTGTATTTATACTGTAATTTCATCAAGGAATTGTTTGATGATCTTTATCCGTCTTTGACGATAACTTCTTTGAAAAATATTTCCAATAGTTTATAGATAAATTAAGTATAGTAGTAAGCAGTAATCTGTCGATTAGCACTCTTGCGTATTCTGAACAATAAGTCTAGGTTCGATGCCCGTATATATTATTATTATTGTTATTATTATTATTATTATTATTATTATTTTTACTTCCCACTACCCAAGGTAAGGGAGGTATAGGGATCGTGCTAAAAATTGCATATAGAGATTTTAGAGAATAAGCTCGTTTTGAATCCGATTTTGACATTTTTACAATGATGTCTGTGAGGGGTAAGCGCGCGCGCGCGTGCGCGCGTGTGTGTGTGTGTGTGTGCCGGAGCGCGCGTGTGTGTGTGCGCGTGTGTGTATGTGCGTGTATGCGTGTGTGTGTGTGTGTGTGCGCGCGTGTGTGTGTGTGTGTGCGTATGTCTGTGTGTTTGTGTAACCGTAACAGTAGTCAGTTTCCCGATCTAATTTTTTCATTTTACCTAGATGTTTGCAAGGAAACACGCCTGGACATTGACTTATATTATACTGTGTTGTATTCTAACGTTTCTTCGTCCTCTTTACAGAGTAGAGAGATACTGTTCTCTACTATACCAATCTTTATGTATATGGTATTTTAGACGACAGAGAGAGCACAATAATTACCAGCAAGGATACCTGTCATAGTTCTAAGGTCTTTTTGCTACCTAGTCGATAGTCATAGTTATATGATGTTTATCTATGGCCCTCACCATTAAAATGAAATGTTAATTTTTTTTACATGTATAAATCTTTAGTTGTTTTCCATGCTATGTAGATAGCTAATATAATAAATGAATAACGAAGAGGAGTACTAAAATGAATGCGAGTAAATATATTACATAAAATAACTTAACAGTTGACACATTCGTTAATACTAAATGGTTTATGTATGTAGATATTCGTTTCATATTGGTGTCAGAAAAAACTAGAATTCCGGGGACGAAACTAGTTCAGCTGGGTGGTATGGCTGAATTATTATCCTAGTTAAAACTGGTTTACTTTATAACTAGTGTAAATAACTTTATATTGCGTATTATGATACCTTGTTATACAATAATGAATATGTCCCCGGATTGAGTTTACAAGAGGAAAATAATTTTTATTTTTGATTTTACGAAAAAATGCCAAGCGAAGTAAAATTTTTGTTTGAATTAAAACGCATGTTTCAGTTATTAAAACTTTTAATTAAAGTAATGTAGTAGTTTATGAATTATGTAGTTATAATATAGTAGTTTGTGAATTTAAGTAGTCATAGTTACGTATTTAGATGTCAATTGCTTATGTTTTCCTGAAAAATAAACACATTTTGAATTACGTCTTTTTAGTTTTTATTTGTATTACAATTATCAGAAGTGGGATAAGAAATCCGATCATTTATTGAATTATGGCGAATACCGATGCTGAAGTAATTATTGAAGATAATGAAACTTCAATTCAAAGTAATATAATTAATATACAAGAAATTATTGCTGCTACTACGAAAGCTGTCTTGGAAGCAAGACTTGAATGTTCAAATAATACAGTAAGTTATAGTGATATTTCTGCACAAATACCATCTTATGCTGGAGAAGATGAAGTGAAAGAAGCTTATAATATCTCTGATGCAATTATAAAATTGCTAGCTACCAAACAACTAGCTGGTAGAGCAAAAGATTGGTACAATTGTTCTCCAGGGATGATAAAGAAATCATGGACAGAATTAAAAGAAGAATTACGTCGACTTTTCGGCAGTTATGAAAGTCATGTAAGCCTATTACGAAAAATGGAAGTTAGGAGGTGGAATGTGGGTGAAAGTTTCTCAACGTACTTCCATGAAAAGTTGAAGTTAATAAATAAATTGAAGTTACCTGAATCTGATCAAATTCAATACATGATAGAAGGAATTGATAATTATGTAATAAGAACTCAAGCGTTAGCATCTCGACATAAAGAACTATGGAGTTTACTTCAAACAATGAACTTATTAACCGAAAATCGTCCTCATCAAGTTGAAAGTCAGCGTATCAATGCAAATTATTCTCCAAGTGTCAAATCAACGGTTAGATGCTACAACTGCAATGTTGAGGGACATTTTGCATCTACATGTCGACGTCCGAAGAGAGAAAAGGGTTCCTGCTACAAATGTGGGAAGATGGGTCATTTCTATCAAAAATGTCCAACCGCGAAGAAATTAGTTCCTGATGCTGGAAGCACAATGGTTATTGATGAAGTTGAAAATAAAATGGTTAATGATGAAGTTGAAAATACAATGATTATAGATGAAGTTGAGAATAAACTTGATAGGTACACAATAATAATTCAAACTAATTCTAATAATTTCCGTGCATTGATAGACTCTGGCAGTGATATTAGTATTATTAAACATAACATTTATAAAAAACATTATCCAAATATTAATATGTCAAAAAATAATACCAATAAGACTTATGGTGGTATAAATGGTTCAAAAGTAAATATACTTGGCTTTGTTAACATTAATTTACAAATTAATAATGTTCTTAAAAAAATACCTTGTAAATTTGCTGTCGTTCCTGATGATACTATGACGTTTGAGGCTCTTTTGGGTCATAATTTTATATCAACAAAGGGTATAATGATTACATTTAATTTTAATTCATCTGTAGTTATTAAATATTGTGACGTTGACAATGACAGTGACAGTTTTAGTTGTCAAAATTTGCTAAATATTAACAGACTAGATGAAGATGATATTATAATACAAAATAATAGATACACGAAAATAGAAACAGATTTAAGTGACAGGAGATTCAACATGACACCAGAGGATAACAAAAGAAAGCACAACAAAGAGTATTTCGAAGATGAAATGCATGAAATAATAAATCAAGAGAAAAAAAAGAGACAGAGAATTCCATCTGAAGATAGGAGAAAACGTAAAGAGTATTTGGAAGAAGAAATAAATCGAGAGAAAAACGAAAAGAGACACAAAATTCCATTTGAAGATAGAAGAAATAAAAAATATGAAGAAAATTCGAACACAAGGAAAAGTCACCAAAAATATGAGCCAAGAAATGAACATGAACTTAGAAGAAGTTCCAAAAAGCCCGTGGAAAGTGTAAGAAAAACTAGAACACCAGAAGATGAAAAAATACCTCATAGGCGAAGAAGGGAAACGAAAGAAACTCGACAGTCTGAAGAAATATATGCTGAAGATCGTAAAAATAAAGAAAGGACCAATAAATATCGAGAAGATGATAAAAGAAGAGAAAGCAAAAATGGGGGAAGAGGATCCAAATCTAAAAGAAAAGAAAAAGGAACTAAAAAAGTATCATTCGAAAGATTTAGCGAAGGTTCTATCATTATTGAAGATGGTACTAGTAGAATTACTGTGGATAGTGGAATATACTAAGATACTATAAACAAAAAGAGATTACAAATCGAGATTAAGATATTAATAATTATTAGTTAATTTTATTTTGTTAATTGAAATTGTCAGGATGGCCGAGTTGTAGTAGTTTATGAATTATGTAGTTATAATATAGTAGTTTGTGAATTTAAGTAGTCATAGTTACGTATTTAGATGTCAATTGCTTATGTTTTCCTGAAAAATAAACACATTTTGAATTACGTCTTTTTAGTTTTTATTTGTATTACAGTAAGGTATTTTGTCCTCCTAATAATATTGTTATTACATTGAATCTAACATGATTTTAGTTAGCTTTGAAATATTGACAAATGATTATTAATTCTAATTTCAGAAAAAAAAAAAAAAAAAAAAAAAACGGTGAAAATCAAAATACTTGTAGTTTATTCAATTAACTCTTATTTTTATCTTAAATTAGAATTAATAATCATTTATCAATATTTCAAAGCTAACTAAAATCATGTTAGATTTAATGTAATAATTGTATTATTAGGAGGACAAAATACGAAAAAACGTTATAATAAAAGAACCTTACATTAATTAAAAGTTTTAATAACTGAAACATGCGTTTTAATTCAAGCAAAAATTTTTCTTTCTTCTTTCCTTTGGCATTTTTTCGTAAAATCAAAAATAAAATTTTTTTTCCTCTTGTAAACTCAATCCGGGGACATACGGTATATTAACTAATTATATTATGTAAATAAACAGTTATACGTTATTTCAGTGTGACATTGTGAGAGTGACGCAGAGTAACGTCAAATATATTCACACACTTTCATTTGTTTTTATTTTCATTGAAATCAACTTGAATATTAAATCAATGATTCAATGTACCATTCACCGTTTTCCAGATATTCAGTTATTAATAAGAACTATTGCGAAGACATAAGTATTAATCCAATTGATAATTTTTATTTAACAAATACAAATGTGTAATTATAATACTCTATTATCATTTATAAATATTGTCCGATTCTTTTATATATTTATATTTAGTCTAGAGATATAAACAGCAAATTACATAACAATATAATAAAATAAAAATAACATTCCATTAACAAAGTGTTATCTATGTACAAACAAGCAAATCCTGAGCTCACCTTTGACCCGAGATAGTATAATTCCACGTTGGATCCGCCGGTGTCATGTCGCGATATTTTTAAGTTCAGTGTCAATGTCAGCAAGGGCGCGAACTCTCGCACGTACCGTAAGTAGCAACGCGCGCACACTTTCACAACCCTTATAATCCGACCATATTTCACCTAACCTGCAAGACCCACAGGGTCGGAGACCTCAGACGCTTGCTTGAAATGCGATGATATTTTCAGATGCTTTTCATTAGTCTTTCAACAGGACCGGCTGAGAGCTCAGCAAAATTAAATTATTTACTGAATAGAGCACTGTTTATTTAATTTTATAATAAAGCTTTGTATATGATGCACTTTTTGTTTAAATACTAAAGAGCTGTGAAATATTTTAATATAATATGGGAATAATATGAATATTTATAACCGTAAAAATTAAAAATTTACGTAAATGCTAATATAATTTCCCCGAATTCTATTCGCATTTTATTATTTAAAAAATATGGCTGAATGAACTTGAAAATTATTTTCAATTTTCAAATAAAAATATCTGATGTGGACACCACAGACCCAATCATCAAATTGCACGTATTTCACATAATTTGACATCAACATTAATTTTTTTATTTTTTTTGTTATTTTTTGTCCTAATCTATAGCAAACTTAATTACAGAATACAAAGAGCTAATTTAATCATATTTGATATTTTCGACGCAGAATTCAATTCTCTAAAACTTTTATTTGAAGCATTTATTACTAAAATCAAAATAACATCATTTTTTTAAGAAAAACTTATAACAGCTTCAGGTAAAGTATCACTTCCGGTTAGACTATTTTAACCTAAATCTATTATGTTATTCCTATTGATATAAAAGTTTTATATACCAAATTTGAAAAGTTTTGAATTATTTTTTAATATAGGCTTCAAGTAAAGTACCACTTTCGGGTAGACCATTTTAACTAAAATCTATTATGTTATTCCCATTGACATATAAGTCTTATATATCAAATTTGAAAAGTTTTGGATTATATTTTAATATAGTTTTTCATTAAAATCTATTATAAGCTTCAAGTAAAGTACCACTGCCGGGTAGACCATTTTAACTAAACTCTGTTATGTTATTTCCATTGATATAAAAGTCTTATATACCAAATTTGAAAAGTTTTGGATTATATTTTAATATAGTTTTTCATTAAAATCTGTTATAGGCTTTAAGTAAAGTACCACTTCCGTATAGACCATTTTAACTAAAATCTATTATGTTATTCCCATTGATATAAAAGTCATATATACCAAATTTGAAAAGTTTTGGTTTATATTTTAATATAGTTTTTCATTAAAATCTATTATAGGCTTCAAGTAAAGTACCACTTCCGAAAGTTATGTACTTACCAAAAAGGGAGGTGCACAACTAGATGTTATAACAGTTCTAAATACAAAATTTTAACTTTCTACGGCTTCCCGTTTTTCAGTTATGCGAGATACGTACATACGTACGTACAGACGTCACGACGAAATTAGTCAAAATGGATTCAGGGATGCTCAAAATGGATATTTCCGTTAAAATCTGGAAACCGAAATTTTTCGCGATTACAATACTTCCTTTACTTCGTACAAGGAAGTAAAAAGACCCTTGAGGTGCTCCCTTCCCGACAGCTTTGAAAGCCTGTGATTTGTTGTCAGGAACTTAACCTGGAAATAAAATTATCACATCCAATAATGGATACTGAGACATAATGATGTATTTATTTAAAAATAAGGGTATATATATATATATATATATATATATATATATATATATATATATATATATATATATATATATATATATATACCTACGTAAAGCTGGTTACATTTTCTTAACCCTTGCCGCTTTGGTTAAAGGAATAATTCGTTTGCTATTTGCTATAAATGAAGGGAATTTATGGGGAATATCTAGTCTTTTCAAAATATCGTCCTAATGTCATCTAAAAAAATAAAAGTATTTTGTATGAAATATCTTCAAAGTTGCTAAGAGAGCATTTTATTTATTTTAATTTATTGTACTTGTTTCGTTAATTCGGGGCGGAATTTGTCGAGCGAGAACAATAGGAATATTCGAGAGCGGGAAATTATGAGAGTACACATGGTAAACTATGGAATGTGACATACGAAGTTGCACATATATAATTAACAATATAAGTTGATATACGGATACGACAGAAGAGCCTTAAATTAGAATAGTAATAGTCACATTGTGCAATCAGTGAATGCGAATACCACTATTATTATTGTTGTGTTTATTGTTATAAATCGCATTGGTTAAGTGTTTTAATGTAATAATAGTGTATATGTTACGCTGAAACGAAATCGCTCAGTGAGCGAAAAAAACAGCCACAATGTGTTGTGGGTGATGCTGAACGGCCAAATACTGAAATTCGCGTTGTGGATGAGTTTTTTACGAGTAGCCAGTTAGGTTGAGTTGATCATATTTCAGTAGTTGATCGTTCATCACCATCCACAACGGGTTGTGGCGGGGCAACCCTATTAACTTCTTTATTTTTAAAGATATCGAATTGAAAATTTGTATGCATAAACTTAAATGTGGCATCGTTTTTATGTATAAATGATAAGATTGGGAGTTAGAACTGGGTATTTAGTTAAAAGGGAAAAAATAACAAATATGTTATATTAATGAATATGAAATTTCCTTGTAAAAAGATCGGAAAACTCTCCTGAAACCAATCCTGCGTTCAGGTTTTATAAAGAGCTATTATAAATCTTGCGGTGCTGAAAACTTTGCTAATAAATGTATGTTTTTTAATAGAGCAGTTTTTTTATATTATATGATGAAGGTTTTATTTGTTTTGATAGTAGCGAGGTCATTGTCAAAGTCATGGATAGCATTTGTTTGTATTTAGAATGGTGATAATTTTTAATTGAAATTTATGTGCTCGAAATAAGCTCTTAGTTGTCTAGTTGAAAAGAAAATAACTTACAGTAAACAATTAACATGAAGTACATTAACTTTATCCCGACAAACTATTTTAACGGTCTTACAAAGACTCTTGTCTCACCGACCTTATGCGCTATATTTCAAGAAAATGGCCCAAAAATAAAGAGAAAAACAATAATTAAATTTAAGGACCTAGTTTACGGACGTAGATAACTGTTAGCACCGGGCAAGGGAAAAGGGAAACGCGCGGAAATGAAAAAGGGGAAAAATAAACTTTGTATAACTTCTGAATTTTCGTACGTTGATTGAAAAGATTTACCACATACTTTCAGCATATAACCTGAAATTAATTAAAGAAACAAGAAAGATAAATGTAAATCTCCAAAACATATTTAAATAAATGTTTCATATTGTTTTTATTAACGTTTTTTTTTGTGATTTCTCGATAAGTAATTAATTTGAAGAAGACCGGATATTAAAAATTTAATCATGAATTCTCATGGGCGAAATTATGTTTAAATTAAATATAAATAATATTTACGATAAATATAGGAAAGTGTTTAATTTTACAATTTAAAAAATGGTGACAAGAGACACTTACAGAATTGACGTCATATGCAAGAGAGAAAGAGAGAGAGAGAGAGAGAGAGAGAGAAAGAGAGAGAGAGAGAGAAGATCATGCATCCAAACAAACCTCCCCTCGTTGTCTTACGTTCCGCTCCCTGATTCTATCTGTCATTATGTTTTCATCTGTTATTCAGTGTTAACCTAATTCTTTGTGATTTGTTTGGTGTGTTCAATAAATATGAATTTAAAACCACAAGATGTGCGTGGGGCAACTTTTTTTGTTTGGTAATATTGAAGATCACTCGATTATTCAACAAAAACGATGGCTGGAGTGTAGAATTCTGTGGTTGATGACAGATCTTTGTTTGGACGTGGTAACCATAGCAACCTTTAGTTCTATGCTTTCCCGCTAGATGCGCTCTTGCAAATTGCAATTGTGTGTCTATTAAAATGTAATAATTGTTTTTAGGATATCGCGAGGGATATCGATATATCAAAAGAACAAATTTGGCATTATTTTACTGATATGTATACTTTTGAAATATATTAACGTGAAACCTACTGAGCAATTTATTTCATCGTAATTTTGATCTACACCGAATATTTTAACCGTAGACAAATTGCAAAGAAGAAGCGTGTAAATGTAAAGGGTTAGTGAGTGAAGTATGTTAATGTTTACGTCAATGCGAACGAACAAACAATTAATTAATTAATTAATTAATTAATGTTATGAGGAAGTACGAGTAATTCTACGATCATAATAACCATGTAAATGTATGATGAGGATTAAATTATGATTATTCTGTTACTACTATTTAAGTATATACATAATGTATGTATACACTAATGGGTAATTTCAATTCCTGAAACCAAAAGATTTAAAAATTTCCGGAATTTTACCGAAAAAATAAGTAGTAAGTTCTGATCATGAAATAAACCAAAAAATTATAGAAACTAGAAACCTTTTCTGGAAACACCTTATTTAGTAATCGTATGGAGATGATTATTTATATTTATTTTTGCCTTGCCAAAGTTGTGTTTTAGTTGTCATAACGGACTTGCCAACTGCGCCATGTAAATGAATGAATCTAGTTAATTACGACAGTAGATGGCGATACAATAGTATGACAGTGACAGTGTTGTTTGAAACAAATAAAAAATAAATATATCATCACGACATATTACCCATTTCTGGGTGTGTCAGTATCTACAACACATGTAGACATCGGTAATGATGACGATATATTTTACCGTGTGGGCGTTTACCAGGCGTCACCTTACGGGCACTCATAGCTGGTGTGGAGAGTGCACCACAGGGGTCAGTTTTGTGCCATTTAAAATTGGAAATATTTGGTGTCTGTCGGGATCGGACCTGGTTCCCCCAGGTTCGTGACCAGACACTCAGGCACACGGCCACGGGACCCCATAAAGTTGAATAATAATGAATTTTGCTAACGATTGTGGAAAAAATATTATGTATACATTTTTGTGATTATCAATTAGAAAAATATGCATTATCCTTAAATTTTATTATTATATATCACTTTTTGTCAATGATATACATAGTTTAAAAATTATTACTGAACCACAAAATAGATTCATTTATCTCATATCGCATCACATCTCACAGGTAGGATTTTTCGGGCTAGGCAAAATCTCAACAAATCTGGCGCTAAATACAGGATGCTATTATTGCATAATATTTTGTCAGTTGTGCAATAAAAAATACACTGTTATTATAGGCATGCATATATTTTAGCCTATTTTATACGGCTATTGAAAAAAATATATTATTAACAAATAAATTAAAAGTGGATATAAACATTTGAATATACCTGAAGGGAATAATAATAATAAATAATAATGATAATAATAATTAATAATAATAAATGTTTTTCTCATATTCAATAGTAATTGTTATCCGGTCACGTATATTGACATTGTGAGTTCTCTAGTTTGTATCTTTGCAATTGTCATCCTTCCATTCCATCCCACATGAGCCATCAATAAAGTAAAAAGTAAAGGCCAGTATCTGCTGCCTACGTCCAGCTCCAGCAAGGGACAAGACAAATGTTCCGACAGAATGAATAATTGGTTCGATAACCACTCGGTTTGGTATCGCAAGAACCACGGCTACGGCGGCAGAGGGCGTATAACGCATAGCACTATGCACCTACAGCACAGCACACAATGGGAATTTAATTGCTTTTGTGCGTGAAATTTGTATCCAAGTTGGCCGGGTCCAACCCGCCAAACGACAATCGATCCAATAGAAATTTGTGTGCGTGCAGTTCGTTTTGGTGTTTGTGGGGTAGGTTCTTCTACAGTGAACGTACACTACACTAAACATCACAGGGGTGTATTTAGGCAACGTTATTACGAAGAGTTATTGTTTTGTTATGTTTGGCTTTTTAACTTAAATAAGTTCTACGAATTGTGCCAAGTGATATATAGTTTTATAACGCTCTAGCTTTGTCGGCTTTACAAGTTACGGTATTAAAAGTTTGAATCTTGTGTAGCCTTTATAATATCTGTCTTCAATTGTAATAATGTAATCATTTTCATGTAAATTTTATAAATAGATCAATATCATATTTATACTTGATAATAAAATTAAACAATTATTCAGGGCTCGTCTTATTTTCACCAACATAGAAAAACTCATTTTAAAAAATCTGTTGTGGCCAGCACAAGACCTCTCGCCATTTCCATATTAGGCTATATAAGTATTGTATTCCACTTCTCTTTCGAACCGTCGTTTTATAACAAAAAATTACAGAACTTTACTCAAATATTGTTTTTTATTGTATTTAACATGTCTTCTGCACACATTTAATTCTAATTATATCTACTTTTCATTGTATGAGGAAGTTTCTAAATGTTAAAGATTCTTCCAATTCATTAACCAGATTGGCGGTATTTCTGATGGATATATGCATTTTACCTATAATTTCAAATATTTAAGTAATATATAAATAAGAAAGATTAAATATACTTCCCAGAAAAAGCTATCAGAATGTCACTAAAACTGTTGATATTTGACAATGACATGTGTCATTTACAAACTATGATATAAACATTGGAATTTGTCAACTGGTTTCCTTAGTGCCTTAGCCTCTGCAATTAGTTTACTCTATAAATTACAGTGTCTTTATCTCTAAATCTATACTAGATATAATAAAAATTTTAAGTGTATTAGATGGAGAATTTTATGTTCTTCAATATTTAATAAAAAAAAACTCCCAAAAAATTATATTTAGACGAATTTTTCTAAGAAACTTCTACTTCCGGTTGTTCAATTGTTACCAAAACCTTTTCAGCTCTTTCCAGGAATGTCAGATTGAAGAAACTGCAGTTAAATATTTTTTAAGTCTTATAGTTTTTGAGGAATCGTCCCTCCAACATCCATACACACACACACACACACACACACACACATACACACATCCACACACACACAGACATCATTTTAAAAATGTTATAATCGGATTCTAGGGACCTTAAATCGTGCTTATTCAAGAAAATCTGGATATGCGAATTTTAGGATGAATCCAATACCTCTGTTAGCGAGAGGTAAAAACCGATAAAAAATCCAATAAAACCCAGGTTAGCGATTTTATGTTTAGTTGCAAATTGATAACATTCAAACTAGCATTATTTTTCGCATTATTGCGTTTATTTGTCACTTTTCGCACTAATTTAAACGTAATTAGAAAAAACCTATGTGATTCGTTGGAAAATCGTGTTTATGGCACTAGACCTGAAGATGCCATGTGCGAAATACACGATTTTACAACGAATCACATAGGTTTTTTCTAATTACGTTTAAATTAGTGCGAAAAAGTGACAAATAAACGCACTAATGCGAAATATAATGCTATTTTGAATGTTATATTAAATTTGTAATATATACCTAATTAATACAAAAAATATAATGAAATTAACTTTATAATAAATATTTAATAAATCCCAAAAAACCCTAATTATATCCAAAAAGCCCAATTAAAAAACACTTTTTTAAATGACAATTACCCCTTCCAAGGACTTTAAAATAATGTGAAAATAAAAACTATATGTATTTTGAGAAAAATATTTTCATCTTCAGTATTAAATTTTACGTGAAACCGTTAATATTTCTGGAGATCTGGAGACATGATTGAAATTGAATATAACTTGTGGGCCTTTCTGATTTCACCTTTGGAAAAGTAATTTGCTTTAAATCTTTTATTGTTCAGCGAAAACGTCAAATTTGGTGCATATTTAAATGCATAAGTACGGTAAATATATTTTGAAAAAGCGGATCCATTAAAAAAATGATTGTTGTTAAAAACCAAGTGAAATACCACGGCACTTGAAAGTTTTAGTTTTGCAGGATTACACAATTACCATATGTCATCAGTTAAGGGTTAAGAAGATAAAAAGATATTAGAATAACTCAACATTCCAATTCCAAAGTTCTTGTCCTAACAGCCTTTTTCTTAGAGAGTAGGTAATTAATATTACTCAACATGTAAATTGCACTTTCAGAAAATAATTTGTGTGCCATGTGACTTGTTCTTCAACACCAATCATATTTTATTTGAATGGTTCCACTTAGTTTTTTTTTTTTAGAAGCTATCTCAATACTGTTTCGCATATATTTTACTAGAAAATATGAAAACATTGTTCTCTCTTTTAATTATATTATTAATTACATTAGCCTTAGTCACCATATTATTCAATTATCATTATCATATTTGTTGGATAATCAGACAAATCCTGCTAATATTAATTAGAATTTATATTAGGGATGTCAGATTTAAAATTATTATTAATAATTATAATTGATATTAATGGATGATCTGGAATCATTGATAAATCACAGCAGAAATATGTACCCTTTTTTTATAAAACATAAACCTATAGTCAGATATGTAATCAATGTTAACTAGAATTTCTGCTGTAAATTGAGTGCCGGTCTTGCTTTTGTCGTTTTTGTTAGAAGAGAATTAATAGAGTTTTCAGATTGAAAAATAAAATTAATAAAAATCCAATAATGAGCGAATGTCGCTGGCAGATGAAGAAGAAAAACAATGCACTTGAATCGATTGAATCAGAGATGCTATCAATCATAGCAGTACTGACAAGTAGCAAATATTAGAATCGACAAACTTGGTACTTTTTTAGTTTTTTCAAAACATTACACGGCAGAAAATAACAAAACAAAAAACGTCTGATATATATCCCGCCCTCTGCGATCCTTGTAAGCAACGAATAGAATTCAGTGAGCAGGAAACAAAACAGTCACGAATGTAACAAAAGATTGATCGATTGCCTGAGTACACTCGCACGAAATGGAACGCGAATGACCGTGTCTTCATAAGGTTCAATTTGCTGATGTTTTATTGTTTTCGTTTTGGATGGGTGTACATACACAAAACTGTAACAAAATGAAATTTTACGGCACCATCAAAGTTGTGCACTCGCAGTAAAAAACGACGAACTCGCTATATGACACAAGTTCACCCAAGTTTCACGACACACACCGACACACACATCAAAAATAATATTAAATGAAAAACTGCACTAACCCTGCGATAGAAGAGCAGAATTAAATTAAAAATTACTCATAAGACGGGATTTTATTTGTCTGAAGGCATCCAGACTATTTTTAACAACGACATTTTATACTCTCTTATTTCATACAATTCGTCTCACTTTTTTCTCTATCATACTCGCAGACAATCATAAAAACCTTGCTAAAACAGATATAGAATTAAAATTTGCTGAGTTATGACTGACATTTGTTAGATATTAGTGACCTGTTCATTATGCCAGACATTTGAACATAAACTGGAGAACAATAAGTGTATTTAATAGTACCTAAGTTTTTCCTTCTTCTACTTAGAGCTTAGGATGGTATTGTAACCACATTAAAAATTAAATTAAATTTCCAAAATTTACTCACAATTTTTCCTTCATGATTGATGGCATCATTAGTTTATATTTTACAATGTACTGATAGCATTAGATATTTTTTTATTACTTTTATATTTTATTATTAGAGAAAGTAACACCTTGTTGTGCTTTTTCCACAAAAGTTGTGTGTCCCTAAAGTGACGGTAGGCGTAGGTACACGTTGACACGCCGTCAACTTGTCCTCTAATCGTCTCTAAAGGAATAAATTACGAGAGTCAGTATCGAAATTCGCGATTAGCAAACAACAACGTAATAATCCAATAGGTAAAAAACTGCTGATACACAAATAAATAAAATAATAATGCCCGGTTGCAGAAACGTTCATCAATTCCTTGATCAGTCAACGGTCAAAACGAACAAATGCAACGCGATTTTTTGACAGCAATGATTTAAATGTTATAAGATCACGAAAACTGATTCGAATTTGTTCATTTTGATGGTCCGTTAACTGAACAATGAAATGATGAAAGTTTCTGCAACCGGGCATATATATATCATCACGGCATATTACTGAGTGTACCAGTATCTACAACGCACGTAGACATCCTTAAATGATGACAATATATTTTAACTATTATTGTTATTACATATTAATTTGGGGTCCCGTGGCCGCGTGCCTGAGTGTCTGGTCGCGAATCTGGGGGTACCGGGTTCGATCCCGACAGATGCCAAATATTTCCAATTTTAAATGGCACAAAAGTGACCCCCTACACGCCAGCTATGAGTGCCCGTGTATGGAACGCCGTTTTACTATTTATTCTACATTTAAAGACATCTTCAATTATTTAAAGACGTCAAAAATTTAATTTCAGATATCCTTAATTATTAAAAGACATCAAAAATTGAATTATGGACATCTTTAAATAATTAAGGACGTCTAAAATTAATTTCAGACATCCTTAAATAATTTAGGATGTCAAAAATTCAATATTAGATATCCAGAATTGAATAAAAGATATCAAAAATACATTTATAGATATCAAAAATTAAATTTTAGACATCTTAAAATGGTACTGAATTTTCGACATCAAAAAGTAAATTTAACATGTCCAGAATTCAATTTTGGATATCTGTATTTGAATTTTTGATATCTTTAATTCCATTTTTGATATCCTTAATTCAATTCTTGATATCCTTAAATGAATTCTTGATATCAAGAATTTGAATTTTTGACATCTTAAATTAATTTTGGATATCAAGAATTGAATTATGGATATCACATCTCCATAAATAACATGTCCAGAATTCGAATTTTTGAAACCTTAAATTAATTTTGGATATCAAGAATTGAATTTTTGATATCAAGAATTAAATTTTTGATATCAAGAATTGAATTTCTGATATCAAGAATTGAATTTTTGATATCAAGAATTGAATTTTTGATATCAAGATTTGAATTTTTGATATCAAGAATTGAATTTTTGATATCAAGAATTGAATTTTTGATATCAAGAATTGAATTTTTGATATCAAGAATTGAATTTTTGATATCAAGAATTGAATTTTTGATATCAAGAATTGAATTTTTGATATCAAGAATTGAATTTTTGATATCAAGAATTGAATTTTTGATATCAAGAATTCATTTCTTGATATCAAGAATTGAATTATGGATATCACATCTCCGTAAATAACATGTCCAGAATTCGAATTTTTGACGTCCTAAATTAATTTTTGATATCAAGAATTGAATTATGGATATCACATCTCCGTAAATAACATGTCCCGAATTCGAATTTTTGACGTCCTAAATTAATTTTTGATATCAAGAATTGAATTATGGATATCACATCTCCGTAAATAACATGTCCAGAATTCGAATTTTTGACGTCCTAAATTCATTTTTGATATCAAAAATTGAATTATGGATATCACATCTCCGTAAATAACATGTCCAGGATTCGAATTTTTGACGTCCTAAATTAATTTTTGATATCAAGAATTGAATTATGGATATCACATCTCCGTAAATAACATGTCCAGAATTCGAATTTTTGACGTCCTAAATTAATTTTTGATATCAAGAATTGAATTATGGATATCACATCTCCGTAAATAACATGTCCAGAATTCGGTGCGCCATCTAGTTTAAAATGACTAAATTACTTTGTGTCGGTAAGTCAGATTACCTTAGCGAAATCATAACTAAATGTATACATCATTAATTCTGTAGATTTTATTTGATAAAGGCCAACAAACTGGTGATTCTTTTTGTTTTTGTGAAATAGGTTTGCATTCTGACCAATCCTAAGGCAGAATCTAAACCAACGCTATTATGATTTCGCTGAGGAAATCTGATTTACCGACACAAAGTAATTCAGTCACTTTAAACTAGATGGCGCACCGAATTCTTGATATCAAAAATTCGAATTCTGGACATGTTATTTACGGAGATGTGATATCCATAATTCAATTCTTGATATCAAAAATTAATTTAGGACGTCAAAAATTCGAATTCTGGACATGTTATTTACGGAGATGTGATATCCATAATTCAATTCTTGATATCAAAAATTAATTTAGGACGTCAAAAATTCGAATTCTGGACATGTTATTTATGGAGATGTGATATCCATAATTCAATTTTTGATATCAAAAATGAATTTAGGACGTCAAAAATTCGAATTCTGGACATGTTATTTACGGAGATGTGATATCCATAATTCAATTTTTGATATCAAAAATTAATTTAGGACGTCAAAAATTCGAATTTTGGACATGTTATTTATGGAGATGTGATATCCAGAATTGAATTTTTGATATCCAAAATTCAATTTTTGATATATTTAATTCAATTTTTGATATCCTTAATTTAATTCTTGATATCCTTAATTCAATTCTTGATATCTAAAAAAGAATTTTTGATATCTATAAATATTTGAATTTAAGACGTCTTTAAAACAATTTTGGATATCAAAAAATATTATAAGAACATCCAAAAATTAATTAAAGACGTCTTTATTTCATTTAATGACGTCTTTATATAATTTAACATATCTTTAAATATAGAATAAATATTAAAACGGCGTTCCATACCCGTGAGGTGACGCCTAGTAAGCGCCCACACGGTAAAATATGTCGTCAACATTATCGATGTCTACATGTGTTGTAGATACTGGCACACCCAGAAATGGGTAATATGCCGTGATGATATATTTATTTTTTATTTATTTATTTATTAATTTATGGACTGTATTCAATGGGGTATTTTGATAATTATTTTCTGTAATGACCTCTCTTTTTTAAATGACGTATGATATATTTTAAGGTTTTTCATTTTGCGAGATAAGATTTTTTAAATATTTATTTAATATTTTGATTTTTACGCGAATGACCTAGATTTTCGCGATGACACTACGAAGTGATGGCAGTGCTACTGTTGCTGAAATATAGAAACATCATCGCTTGTGACAGTTTGGTAGACGTCGTGAAGAGGAATGTGTTTACAATCAGTAAATGTCTGATTCATTTCTTTTATTGATGTTCGATGTTCATATTAGTTACCTACATTGTTTACTGTTTTAATTCACGTGTATATAAAAGATAATAACAAAACCAACGTGACACAGTTACCATAATCAAACAAAAGAATCAGGTGACAGCACATCATTGGCGTACATTACGCTTTCTAGAATACTCGTGTTCAAAATTTTGAGTAGTGTCATCAGAAAATCTGAGTAAATCACGGTTTACGAGCTGAACTATATTTAAATTTTTCCTTTTTTGAAGACTGCTCTAATATTAAAAAAGTTTCAGTTATAAATTTTAATGTAGATGAATATCCCATTGCTTTGGTCATATGAAGTCGAACCCATAACCCTTGAGTCGTGGAGCGGCATCGTTACCACCTTCACCACGGATTCAAAAATTAAGTATCGTTAATATTTTCTATTGTGTTTGAAGTTTTGTTCTGAAAAGTTGACGTGGTTTTTAAAAATAAATTTGATCTCGGAACGTTAAAAATATTTATTGTTGTTGGGGAAAAACAGACAGGCGCAATTAAAAACAAAGTAATTACCCCAAATACCCATTAATAAACAATAAGTTAGCAGAGAAAAGATCAGCATTAAATCTAGTTCCTGCCGCAATAAATCTTCGGCATAACATTAAATCTTCCCGGTGCGATGATAAACGTAAACAGATCCGGATACGGAAGATTACCTCCCCTCTCCCCGCGTTCGGGAGCAGCATGCGCCCTCCACCCAGGCAACATGCGTGTGCGTACGCAGCTTTAATTCGACTGATTTATAAACGCTAGGACTTTGGCCGGCCGTGTTAACCCTTGTCTTTTTTATACGCGCTGATGTGGGTAAGTGTAAATTGGTCTTATGGTCTTTGAATTTGTGTTGGATGGGGAATTATGTGAGATTTCGTGTAAACGCACCTGAAATATTGTCCAGCATAGATTGCGGTTTTTGTGGGGAGGCAAACGAAGATTAATTTTCCAAATTTATAAAACTTTTATTAAATAAAATATGGCTGACTTGGTTAGCCAACATACGATATTACTGGATTTATATTTCGGTATGTTCGGCTGATATTCGCTATCGGTTTTGCTAAATGAAATATACGCAATTTGCATTCCAACAATTCTGATTTATAAGTTATTTCTATGTATAGAATTTAGTGACCATAAAATAATAGTAATTTATGAAACAAGAGTAAAAAATAGTATATTGTTTCGCAAATACGTGTCCTAGATGACAGTGTTATTTTATATGAATTGAAATAATAAACTTTATATTTTTGAAATGCATATTTTACGTTACGTACAGTTATTTTGCATTAGTAAAAAATATAACCTGAGTAATGAAAGTATTGTTCTTTTTCCTATTTCCTTATAAGTAACATGCCTGTTAATCACGATTTGCATTATGGTAAAATAAATCTACAAAAACTGTTTCTTAATAATAAAAAATAAATAAACTGACACGTATACCTATTATAATTATTAGTAGGAGAATTTTCGGTTATTACTAGCTTCCTGATGGCAACATTCCCTGTCAAAACAATTAATTTCACAAAGATTAAATTACAAACATACATTTATATAAACTTTTTCCTTTGCTAATATATGGTACATCCCTCTAGTTGTAAGGCAGTTGTTAACGTACTCGTGAAATTAAACACTCGTCTGGCTATATTATTTATACTATATCTCCGAGTTGTTCCCCACGTCATCAATATCTGATTCAATAATCTTGCATCTTTGTCATTCATATACATGATATAAGATTTTTAATAGCTATCTGATTATCGTATGTGGTTACAAAGTGGTATACGCTATTTCCGTCAAACCAACGGTGAAAATGAAATAGAAACTGTACTGTAACTGCGGTAACGAAAGTCATTTTCAAATATTTGAATTGTTTGAATATTCATGTTATCCTGTCATTCATGTGTTTTCTAAATGGGTGGACTCTTAAATTTTGCACACTAGCGCGCTAGACGGAAACAAATGCTACTATCGAGTTGAGTGTGGTGGCACTGTGGCACATGATAGCTAGAATCCTCCTTTACAAAACTGCGAAAATGCGTTGAAGTCCGTTTACCGGTTCGTGTTTAGTAGCAGTTAAAATGGAGTCGAGTGCGGCCAGTATGTCAACATGCCACTATAGAGGCTCTTCCTAAGCTGAGGTTCGAGCCTTTGCCGTATCCACCATACTCTCCGGATTTGCCTTCGTGCAACTTCCCCTTCTTCCCTCATCTGGAGAAGGCTCTCAAGGGTAATCAGTACACCACCGACAATGAAGTGAAGGAAGCTGTGGCCACTTGGATCCGAGAAAGACCGTTAGAATTCTTCAGTGACGGAATGCCGAATGCGTATGCAAAAACACATTGCAAAAGTGTATCAGTGTAAACGGGGATTATATTGAGTAAATAAGTAAATAAATAAATAAATATATCATCACGGCATATTACCCATTTCTGGGTGTGCCAGTATCTACAACACATGTAGACATCGGTAATGATGACGATATATTTTACCGTGTGGGCGCTTACCAGGCGTCACCTTACGGGCACTCATAGCTGGCGTGTAGAGTGCACCACGGGGGTCACTTTTGTGCCATTTATAATTGGAAATATTTGGCTTCAGTCGGGATCGAACCCGGTTTCCCCAGGTTCGCGACCAGACACTCAGGCACGCGGCCACGGGACCCCATATTATATTATATTGCAAAATAAATATTACATTTTGTAGTTAAAGAATTGTACTTTTATTCAGTTTTTATCTTATTCTAATATATCTTTTCATTCCAATGCTACGCATTTAGGTATGTGCAAAATTTATTAGCCGAGTCTCGTAAGATTGCTGACAATTATTGCAAGAATACTTTTAGGCAATAAAAAGAGGTATATACGATGGTATCATTCACTATACTTATATCCACGGACCTGAACCGAAATGTATTTATGGTTCAGTTCCGGTTCAGGTTCAGGTTCAGGAAATAAATGTCGGTTTAGATTCAGTTTCGGTTCAAGAAAATGAAAATTAAAACGGGTCATCGGTTTTGGTTTCGGGTTCGAATTTCAGTTCAAAGAGGAAAATGATTGTAAGGACAAAAGGATGGTAAAATTAGTGGATTCAAAATCATATTAATTTTTGCGATTTTTACTTATGTATATATTTTACAAATATAAATCGAATCTGAATTTTAAACGGTTTAAATTCGGTTCAGGTTTATTGACTTTGATAAATAAAGGTTCGGTTTAGGTTCAGGTTTTACAAAAAATCGGGTTAATTCTGGTTTTCGGTTCAGATTCGGGTTCAGTTTTAGGTCCCTGCTTATATCGTATTTATTCAATTGGTTTATATTGCTAAATAACTGTTTATATATGGGTTATACTGTCAGTTTTGATTTCTATGAAAACTTCGGAAATCATACAATTTCACCCAACAACTTGACGTCATTTATTTTCTCTCCTCCTCCTGGCGATTAGAACCATATGCTTACGAATGGACGTGGAGATCAAGTGGAGGAAACGGAATTTATGCACACATATTAAAAAAGGGCTGCGTAATTGTGAAAACTAATAAATAAAGCCAGAAACCGCAATTCCTTACCCTGTGTGCATGTCGTTTTATTAATTTATAATTATCTTAATTTCTTAAGTTAACTCAAGAGATATAATTACATTGGTACTTTCTGATCAAAGTTATTTTAAAGGTATTGTCCTTTTCTAAGTTTAAATAATTCACAAACACTAAAAATAATAGCTCTGTTCGATGAGAAGTGCTTGAAGTGCAGAGCAGAATAGTGCAGTGCAGTGTAGTGTACACTAGTACAGTCTAATTCTTGTGGTTTCATAAAACACACTAGTGTATATTTGGGCAAGTTTGCTCAGCTGTGAGTAATTAAGCCAAGCGTAGCCAAAGGTGTAAAAGGTTAGGTTGTTTATAAACACAGTCATATCATAAAGCTGCAAAGAAGTGACTGCAGAAATGTCTGTTTTAAAGAGCATAGTGTTTGAACTAATAAACGATTCTGACGAAGATCAATCATCACTTGATTCTTCATCAGATTCAGAGACAGATATATTAATTCTTTATATAACAAAACAAAGAGAATATACTATATCTGAATCTATTATTTTAATTTCTCAATGTGTAAAATTTTAGGTTAATAAACAGATGTGTAGATAGGATAGAATTAAAATGTGTACCGAACAATATTTAGTTACCCCCACTCCTAGTCTGAACTTTCTACACCACCTCGCGAGTCAGGTCAGAAACGTGAGCACTAGTTCTTAAAATTTTTGTCATCGAACAGCCTGCCAGAAGCTGCCCGTATCACATAAAACATGTTAGTGTAAGAAAGTTAACACTAGGGCGACCTAAGTACATGTCATCGAACAAAGCTAATATCTTGGTTGATTGTACATGTTGAATATATAAGTAAAAGTGTAAATTTTATTTCTGCAAAAATAAAATTGATGGGATTACATAATTGCCATAAATAAATGGATTAAAAGAACATTCATAATTTGTTTAATTATTCGTGCTGGTAGAGTTATAAATTTGAAATGTAATGGGCGGAGCAATATATCATGCAACTTCCTATTAATTTTACAATTATTAGCAAAACATAAATTAAAATTGTCAGTCTGATGTTGCTGTCATAATATATACTCTTAAATTAATTACAATAATTCAATTGTCTCATCCCTTTATTTGATAACAAGCTGTCTGTCTAAAGTAATAAATATTGTTTGTATTTGAGCTTTTCGCTTCAGGACAGGATGCTATAATATTGAACGCTTTCAATTTGTTATCGGTTTGAAAGTTATTTAATCTCTGTAATTACTTAATCCGCTAGTACCTACGAGTATTTCATCAGTGATAAATGTAGAAACATTTTTATCACCTATCGAGTCATTCCTGCATGCATACTAGAATTAATTTCATGATTATTTGAGATTAGACTTATTAATTGAATGCAATAAATTGACTTGTCCATACGGAGTATTTCAGTAAGCTCGCTCACTATTCGATACTTTTTTATTTGAAGAAATACGAGTTTGGTTAAATGAGCAAAATTGTGCCATTTTGATTCACAAAATTGGTAAAACTAACAAAAATAAATTTCCATAGCAGCCTTCGATTTACTTTTTTCAATTTAATTTTAGTATAAATAACAATTTTTATTAATTTTTCTGTTAATTATAAAAATAAATTATTATTGTTTTATATCATTGTAAAGCTAAAAAAAATCTCTATTTAAAAATGCCATAGCTTAATATGACCTCCATATGAAAAATAAAAGTTGCTATCAGTAACTCGTAAATGGTTAGATATAAAAAAAAATTGTGTACTTCTGCAAATTCACCATACAAAAGTGCCTTAAGAAAGTGCAAACCAGAATCTCATATTATTTCATATAACAAAGTTATAAGCAAAAAAAAGAAAATCGCGAAATTTACATTTTCACCTGTATCTAGTGACCTATGCATTTTTTCGCAAATAACAAAACACCATTAAAATAGCCTCTTAATGGGGCAACTAATTTAACCAATCTCGTAGCTCTTACGGTTCTCGAGATACCAATGCATTCGTACCTTAAATGGGACACCCTGTATATATATATAGTGATAAAATGGATACCTAGTTGTCATCTGATATCCGGCATTCAACCGGATCGGACTAATGGGTATTCGGTAAACTTTACCGGCTTAATACAGGATATTACTTTGTTAATTATAAACATAAGTAACTGTTAGGTCTTTGGTTTTTCAATCTACCAAAATTTAGAATTTTTAAAATTAATATTACCAACATTAAAATTAGTACACCACGTTTCACACTACTCCTCTAAAATTTACTGCGGTAGTAACCCTATGAGTTAATACAGCCAGAGTAATTACTATTGTGTAACGTTATATTTAACTTGACTTAGTAAATATGCGAAATAAATTTTAAAACGATTAGCAACTTTGTATGCTTTTGAGCATGTATCATCCATTCGTCATTTAATTAAACGAATGTAGGTCTAGCACCGTTGGTGTTGTTGCAAGTTTTTAAATTGTCCGTGATGTATTGCTAAAAGTGCAATTACAAAAGAAAGAAGTTCCTGCGAGTAGTAATAAAACAATGTAAAACAACAGTGTCCGTAACAATTTACGATTATTTCGCTGTATCATTTTAATTAGAGGAAGTTAGCAGTCGCAATCAACCAATTCATGTCGCGTAGCAGAACATAGTGAGCAATTATTTTGACACCCAAACTACAATTCTCAACATCACATTAAAAGTTAGAGTAGCACTTCGACACTATCACAAAGTTCGCAGCATTATTATAAACATAAAATTTTAAGCGTCGTCTGCTCCCTCAATAATTTCCCAAGACACCAAACATGGCGGGCAACATGGCTGCTGCAACAAACTAAACTTCTCGGATGAGATTGCCAACGCAACGCTGTTCAGCTGTTCGTTGTTTACGTCTTAGATGGATTACCGAGTGATGAATTTGATTAATTTAATAAATAAATTAAGACAAAGCCAGATGCGAGTTGAGGAATTATCTTGTGTGCTCATCCGCCTTCTTACTTCACACAATTTGCGGTTAGCGTTACTGTCTGCCAAATGCAGATTTTGGGATCGCCTAATTTTTGCGCAAATTGTTTTTTCTCGACAGAGACTGATGGACGCTTCGGATTAGTATAATGCCTTTTCATCCTATTAGCGCTACAAGATTTTATTTTTAAAAATTTTTTACATGACGTGGGGAAAGTTGTGGCCCTGAAATTTAATCTAATTAATAAGTATGGCATATGCAAGCTGGACTACTAAAAAGTTGACGGAGAGGATTGACATGTGAAATCAAATTCATTGCACGAGATAAAATTTTTCTAAATATTATGCAGATTTTTTAAGTGAATCCAAAAATGTTTTGCATTGTGTTAAAATTCATACAAAAAATTACATACCGTAGTCTTTTAATAAAATAATTGAAAAAAATGTACGTGACGTCATTTACGGCACCGGTAGACTAAGATGAATTGTTCTCAGTATTGTATTGGTAGAGAAAAGAAGATGTAAGAAATATATTATTTAGTTGTCAAATAACCATAAACAGTTGTTTGACAATTCAGAGACAGTTATTAGCCTTGCCGTCAGTAACTACTTGGTAATAATATAATTTTATATGGAAATGTAAGAATTAAATGTTATTGTATGTTTTCATTTATTGAAAATTATATTGTAGGTAAACAGTTGGTTACTTGAGAAATATTGATTCAGAAAAATGCTTGATTATTGTACCTGTATCATAAGATGGTAAAAAAAAATCAATTGTTAATGGCGAAGAACAAACTACATCTGATCTTCTGATCCGATCTGACCTGTAATGAATACTTGCACCTATATTTATAATCATCCCATTATTAGCTATTTATAGGACTATGACCCGACAGCGTGCAATTGTACTGGATCGCTTGACAACGTAACTCAAGCATCGTAGTTAGTACTTGGATGGGTAACCACTAAGAAACACTAATGTACCCTCAACATTGAAAAATCGATTCGAGACGACAAATGACCCTAGCAGTTGAGTCCACTTAAAAAATAAAATAAGTATTTCTATTTTTTATCATGGTATAAAATCGCCAGGCCGGACTGTGCACCCCGGACACGAAAGATAATGTACTCCACCCGGAGCAGCTCGGACATGGGTAATAGTATTATTCAATAGTACAGTGCAATGCAAGCACAGTCGACAGTCGGCGCCACAAAATACATATAAAGCTTAACTTAAATATACCAGATGATTTAAAAAAATTAGTTCGCATATACAGGGTGTTAAAAAATAAGTGTCAGAAATTATCAGGGCATATAGTACTGACCAAAATGAGTAAAAAAAAGTTTAATCAACATGGGTCCGATCTTCAACTGTTTTCGAGAAAGAGGCCATTTTGTATTAGAATCGAAGAAAAACAGACTAAGATAGTGGTCGAACAAAATTTTGTCTATTTCAGTAAATAGACTGTAAAAAAACAATAACATATTATATGAAACATATTTTTCACTTTCTAATAGTTACGAAGTTATTTGAAAACTAATTATTGGCCAAGGGCGCCACTTTTGTCTTAGTACAATTATTCGATTTTTTGTGAAAAACAAAAACACATCTAAGATGACCTCTGAAGGATACACAAAATGTCTCATTTAATCAAAGTCGTAACTCTTACAGTTTTCGAGATAGCAGAGGTAAACCCCGAAAAAACTCATTTTTCATTGCATTTTATCTCGGGAACTATTGAAGATCGGGCCCATGTTGATTAAACTTTTTTTACTCATTTTGGTCAGTACTATATGCCCTCATAATTTGGGATACTTATTTTTTAACATCCTGTAGAAAAGGCAGACATTGTCAGTCTATAATACGTTGTATATATGGCAAATTATATTTAGTGAAATGTCTGATGAAGACGAATAATACATCTCAAAATTTTGAATGAACTAAATGAGTTTATTATTGAATATTTACGTGAGTCTGGCAAAGTTTGACTCGTCCGTAATCTCGGGCTAACAAATACAGATCAATTCACTGTGTTGGTCCTAGTTTGCTATCAGGAGTAGCAGGAGAACAGGAGCCAGGAGCCAAGACTTATGGCTGATGCGGCAACGTCGTTCTGGGAAGAGAAATGGCCTTACCTGTCAGTGGCCGGCTCCACGAATAGGGGATTCGCTTTTTTTAACTGACGGTTGGTATCTTAAAGATATATGTGGCAGTTACGGTGTTTCGTTAAAGCCGATCGTGTAGCATCGACAGCCGGCGGCCGCCAGCTGCCCCCTGCGCCAGCTCCTGCTTCTAAGATATTTAGGTTAGTTTTTGCTCCTGTTTCAAGGTGACTTATTGCGTTTCTGAACGCTTTTTTGCCCTTCAATTCCCAACTAATTTGTACTGCTTTTCTGCTGGACTTTTTACCTTTGCATTTCTACCTGAGATGACGATTTTGCAATCATCGAACTGTAAATATTGAAATTTTAATTATAAGTTTCATTGACATTGATATTTGTATCATGAATACTATAATAGGGGTTTGTATGTTTTTTTTTTTAATATTTAAATATGTATCTGTATTTTTTTAAAGAATAAATAGTTTACTTTATTTGGTAGTATAAATATAGATAACTGAGAACATTAATAATTATAGAAATGTGTATTCACGATATTATGTCGATATACATACTTCTTTGTCACTTTTGTTTCACAGCTTATATAGAGGATCGCCCGACATCTAGATTTTTTTATATTATTTTTGCTGCACACTCATATTACCGATCTTGAACATTCCTATTGTAGATACTGAAGCAATTTCCGCTTTCCGCCCCCTTTTGTTCGGATTTGGGTCCGCTCACTTTCGGGACAAACTCTAACATAATTTCACGGTGAAACCTGCTTCACTAAATTCTAAAACCCATCTACGTAAATTATTCTCTAATGCCTACATCACTCTGATATTTTTGACACATTCTTTTATATTTGAATTTATAATAACCAATATTATCTTATGGGTTTTTGTTTGCGAACAACGTGCTATTATTATTGAAACCTAATGTTGTTGACCCATATTACGAACTCACTTTTATAGAGCACCTACTTTTGTTAAAATTGATGTTTAACCTCATAAGAATATAACGCAAGATCGTACTTCATGACAGCGCTATTATTATAATAGTGCGTCTCCATTTATCTTGATGATTTGCGACAATATTTACTTTTAGATACCGTTCATTCAAGTATTTAAAAAAAATCCATTGGAATTGATTGCAATTCAGTATTTATGTATAGGATATTTCATTCTAAGACTTTTGCATGAAAATCACGAAATGTCAACTGCCAAGTGGTTCGAGGAATTAATGAATGGATACATGAATACATTTTGCTGTGTACAATAGTGGGGTTCTGATTGAACTACGCGCACTCATATTCGGCGTATTGTAGCAGGAATGTGCTGCGTAGGATGTCTATAGGCGTAGCGTCAAATTGAGAATTGCTTATAATAGAACCTTTCAAACGTATTGTTCCCACGTTGTGTAGTTGTAGTTGCCTCTAAGGTGAGAATCCACTTGTTGCACGTTGTGTTGTACATAACGCTGCACATGAATTTATTGTGTACATTACACAATAATATGCTTTATAAACAAATGTAACAACTTTTTATATTCTGACTTATTAAATGTACGTAATCTAGAGAAGAATCAGTTGGTATGTTTCTTTTATATTGTCAGATTATATATAATAAAAATAAGTGGAGCAGTAATGTTTACAATGTTAAGGTATATGTAATAAATTTCCGCTGGAAAGTCTCATTCACAACACGAAATTAGTAGTGTTACAAGTAATAGTTAGTGGTTATGGTTAGTCGTCAAAAGCTGGAAAACGAAAACTGCATTCACAATACATGAAATTAACACTAAGAAACTAAGGTTGCCGTAGGTATAAAATACACCACTTAGACTAAAATAGCTGTAATTTTTATTTAAATAGTCCCAGGCTATTGTGGAACCACCAACCTATTAATGGACTGTCTTTTATAAGATACTTTTGGTGTGATGGACAGAAAAATCGGGTAACAACGATTTCGTGCCATTCATGTAAAAAATATTTATGCAACAGTAACTGCAATAGCGAATAGTTAAACCCAGAAAAGTTTGCAATGATTTATTTTATTTGTAGCGTTAAAATATTTATTGTTAGTATTTGTAACTAGTTATTATTATTATTATTATTATTATTATTATTCACGTTTTTTTTCATTTTGTCTATTTTTTGTAACAATTTGAATAAATTTTCTTTGTCACATTTTGTATTTAAACAAATAAAATATATCGGGAATATATATTAATCAAAATCTTGTTTTATTTCATTGTTCTATGATCACTTTTTTGTTACTGGTGTATAAATTACACTACGCGTGTACTTATGCGGGAAAGAAAGGTATATTTCAAAAATAAGTGTGTACAATGTTGTACTAAACTGCACTGATGACGTATTCTCAGTACAATTTGTACAAGTTAGTGTAATACAAACGAACAAACCTTATATCACAAATATCAAACGCATTGTTAAGTATCCTATTCTAACCTAAAAGGCATTAACCATGACAAGATTGACTTTTGGTAAATTATTAGTATTTGCCGTTTCATAATATGATACCATGAATAAATATAAAAGGTACATCACAAGTATACGTCTAACCTTTCTTCTCGCACTTCTAAGTATGTTTAAACTTAAAACCGTAAAAAACAGCAAATTTACCGTTTAAATGAGTAACGGATTCGTTGACGTCGTCTGTTGAGATTTGAAATTGAAGCCTATCAATGTTCAATATTAACCTGCTCAAGTGGTGTGGCAACATTATTTATTTACATCCTATAGGTATTACGAAGTCTTTCAGGAAAAAAAGGCAGGAAATGTGAGAATACCCCATTTAATGAAAACAACTTGCATTGGTGATACACCAAACAAAATTTAATTTTTATAACAGTTTTATGTCATTGATTTATGTAAAAGGTTTAATACCATATGTGGTATTAACTGTTAACTAGTACTGTTATGTATATAGAAATAAAGAAACGAAATAATTTATGTTCTTACTGTACATAAAAGTTATAATATCTTATGTTGTTATAATCATAAACTATAAGTTTAATCGACACGCTATATGCTTGATTATGCATGTATATAAAGTTAATGTATAATGTATAAATGTGAGAAATCTGCATTACGCATTTCAATGTTAGCTCTATATTTATATAGAATAAACTATTATTATGTACAAGTACGAGATTTGCTGGAATGCAGAGAATTGAAAACATTGTTTTAAATTTAATATTCGTCTGAAAACGTATTGTAATCTATAAATTCCTTATGCTTTTTTTATAATGTATAAATTTGTTTCACATTTTATTAACGAAGAAATTATTTGTAAGTAGTTTAATATTGTAAATCAAAAAAAAGTTTGATTCTACTGAATATTCAAACTTCATTAAGTTGAAACTGCACTGTAAGCTTATAAGAAATGTTACAAGTTTTGCTGAGATAAAATATTATCACTTTTTAAGTGCAGTTTATATTAAAATATTCATCAAATGCAATAAAAAGCTTCACCAAAAACTTGTGAAAAAGTTGTGGTCAGTGACGTTAATCGCAAAGATTATATTGTAAGTATAAGTTTTGAGTAAGTAGCTGGTCGTTATTGCTAACTGTACAGCAGAACAAGTTTACCACAAATAAAGTAAAGTATCGGTACAATGTACCGTATAAAAGTTCTATACCGTTTAAAAGTGCACAAACAAACTGTAAACCTTTGAATTTCTCCCTGTGGAGTTGTGGACCTTCTGTTGTACAGCTACCAATCTGAGGGTAACACTATATGTGAACATATCTTTATTTAACAATTTTGAATAGATGATTCGTTGTAACTTTTAACATTCAGTTTTAGTAACATTTTTTTGTTATGGTGTGTAGTAAAACTAAAACAATTTATTGCCTGTGAAGATGCACCGCATTCACAGTTTTCAATTGTCTGTAGGCATGGCAGCGGAACTCGTACTGAGAGAAAATTGTGTGCCCGTCGTAGTTCTGGGCATAGTTATGATATGTTACTACGCCACAACATGAATTATCATACGAGTAATGTACTTACTGCCCATTTACGCTACCGTATAAATTTCCCGGTTATTTGGAAATACGAGCTCTAAAATTTTTAACTTTACCTAAAATTGAAATACGAGGGAGACGTTGCAGTTAAATAATGTAATTTATATATTGTAGAAACAGCGTAAGGCTTCATTTTATGTATGTTTCTTGCTTGCTTATTGCAGTGGTTATTTACGTGGATCAGAATTTTCACGCAACATATTTTATGGGAAGACAGAATTTATAACACCTGGTTATGTTCAACAATGATTTATTTACACAATAATGGTTTGATCTCTAGGTCACCGTCAATAATTGTAAACTATAAGGAATAGAATTCTAACTATCTTCTAACTACGTCTAGTGGGGAGAGAAGCGGTAACATCTATTACAAAATTAGTATAATAATTAATTGCAAGATAATTCATATTGTAATTTTCTTCTGTACACCTAATGACTGGGAGGTCAAAACAACTGTTGTTTAAATAAACAGTTGTGAGATGAATTAAATTTATATCAATAGATAATAATAATAATAATAATATTTCTTTATTGACCCAAGTCAACGGCGAGGTTCAGCCATAGGCTGCTCTTCCACCTAACCGATACAATAAGTGTTATTACATTATTGTCAACTAACAATGAACACATTGAAAAGAAACATAATTAATAATAATAAACAATTAAACAATTACAAATATCATGAACACAGATATTAATTTTATACAGTAACAAAACTACAGAATACGTTTACATAATATGACTAATAGTTATTAAACATGATTTATATGATTTTTAAAAGAGTTAACAGACAGAGATTTCAAATGTGTAGGAACATTATTATAAAGGGTTGGAGCTAAATATGAAAAGGAACATTTAAATTTAGATTTTTTAAAGGTTGGGACATCATACAGATCTTTTTCACGACATGCATTCTGAAACAAAGTTATTCTATGTTTTTCTGATTGTGTTAAATTTGGTATATAAGCACAATAATTAAGTAATGGTAAGATTAATGTGTTGATTAACCGTAATTTAACTTGCAAGGATAAGAGGTGTCTGAACTGATATAAATGGCGTAGTTTAAGTTTAGCCGCTGTTAATTTTTTTTGTTAAGTGATCTCTAAAATTCAAATTTTCATCGATCTCCAGACCTAAGCTTTTTATGGAGGGACTACGTTTTAATTTAACATTATCTAGCTCAATATCTACTGTGTCATTATATCCAAAGATAATAAGAGATGATTTTTCTGCGTTTATTTTGAGGCCATTATTTTTTATCCACTCTGTAAGCAAATATAGATCATTATTGATTAAATCAGTTTTCTCAAGAATTTCAGTAGGACTGAAAGATGCTAAAATTTGCGTATCATCAGCGTAAGATGGGAGCATTAATAAATTATTATTGATTTTATTCCAGAAATAGATTACTTTACCATTAATATTGCAATATAAAACATCCAAGAAACTCATTCGCTACACACATAATGATATTACTCGCACTATACCATAATACATCGTATATAGTAAACATCGAATTTTAATAAACTATTAGAATTTATACCTTTTAAAAATTAATTCCATTGATAATTACGTCTAACTATATTTAAACGTATATACATATACCTATACGTTTAGACGTACATATACATATGTAAATTTGAAAACAAACAAATTTGAAAAATATATGTTTACCAAACAAAGAACAAAAATGATGCGAAAATATTATTCAAATATACTGTAAACGATAGTTTGCCATAGGAAAAACAAATAAATAATAATAAAATAGAAGAAATGGGAAGACTCTATTTTGTTTGCTTCGTTATGTGCAGACCCGGTTAACATTAAATTTACATTTATGTACCTTCGAATTAATTAATAAATTTGTAACATATTTTGAAACTACTCATTTATTTTAAATTTGTACATATAGAATAATAAAAGGAACAAAAATTCGATTAATATATTTGTTATCGTAAGTCAATCTGGAGAATTCTAACGACAATATCTGTAGGTTTTATTAGAGAAAAGGCAATTCTTGAAAATCTAATACATGAAAAGCATTTCTGTTAAATTTTATTTACATTATACTTTCAAATGTTTCTTAGTGTTTCTTATTTCGTCCAGAATATTGAACTTATTTTTAAATTTATTCTGAAAAATGATGCAAGTTTAATTAAATTTTCTTGCGTTTCTATATATAGCAAATGCAGATGGAAATAGTTTGCAATTTAAAAATTCCGCGACAAATTCCTGGGAGAATTTAAAACAGACTTGTAAACCCACGAGAAACATAAATAACTGCCTTTTTTTCTTTTGAAGCAGAGGGCAGGGCTCAATAAGCATTCCTCGTGCGCCCCTGATTTCGTATGCACATATGATTTATTTAAATTTAGACGAATCCCATAATAACAAGCTCAGACCTTCAAGGTCAGGTAATCGTAAACCTCCAAAATTTGTGTAATAATAAATGTCCCCGTCGAATACAGTTTTCTATGGAAACCATATTTTACGATTTTAAACTTTTATGGCAACCTTTTTTCGTCGTTAATGGATTCTTTTATTATTCTGATTTTTCTTCACAAAATGTTACCACGCACATTTTTGAAGCGCATGTAGACATTAATGTTCGTCAAATTTGACATGTCGGGTTAAGCGCGGGTTAAATTGCCAGCCGAGCAGGCGTTCCCAAACTCTGCAAGTACGAATTTATCATAATCTATTAACTCCAACAAATCACATTCGTAATCATTCAAATTCATGCAAGATATAAATAACGCGTAGGTATTTTTTGAGCTCACTTTAAACAAATGTCTGATTTCTAAAAAATATTATTTTAATTTACATATTCATATTATTACTCAAATGATGATTTCATTTTATGTGCTATTTTTAACCAATTGTTTTCGCAGTTGTTGTATGAAAATAGATTCCAACTGTTTGCTAAGTACACAAATGGAGTTTTTATATTTCAAAATGAAATAATTTCATTAATTAATTTCTATAATATTTCAATCCAATTGTTTTTTAGATGTCGCATTTTATTCGAGCAATCCATCAATTGACTTTTTCAATTTCTTTGGCAAGAGATTATCTGATGATGAAAATTGATTACCTTTACTGAAAGCAAGAAAGAATGACAATTATTTTCAATTTTTGTACAATGCTGTGAAATGTATAAACCTTTATAGCATTATATAATAGCTACAATTTTCAACATGATAATTTAGAATTAGGAGACAGTTAACAAATATTCATACTATTTTTTTATTTCGCATCTACAAAGTAAGTTTTGAGGCATTGTTTTAGTCAGAAACATTGTTACAAAGTTCAGTTTTGTTCATCTGTTTGTTTTTTTTTTGCAATGTTTGTAATTTAGTCATTACGAGGATACTCGTAAGTATAAATTATAAAGCACTTTTTAATTCAATTCAATTAATAACGAGATTAATATTTATAAATTTTATCTGTAACCAAATTTCTAAATAACTGTTGGCAAAATATCATAATTAAATTTCAAATATTTATTTATCTACTTGAAACTCCGTCAATGTTAACAATTTTACTTAAGTTTAAAACAAGTAAATTATTATTATTAATAATAATATTTATCAGACTGCACAATTACAGATTAATATCCAATTACAAAAGTACAGTTAAGAAAATACATAAAATACAAAATATTACATAGTTACAACAATATTTAATAATCTTACAGGCGAAAAAGGAAAAATAATATGGAAACACGTGTTATAATGGCCAATTGTAATATTTGTATTTTACGCAACTCGTCTATGGTTCTACATATCATAATAAGGATCATTGTAACACTTGTCTCAACAATTTCATATTACTCCTTTAACAGCAATGTGAAAGTAGACATGGGTATAATAAAATATTTGGGTGCGCAGTTGTATTTCTAGGGGTGGAATTATCCCATTTTCCCCTGTCAAGATTAATGGAAACCAAGTTCCTGAAACAGCTTTTCAAACTTCAATTAAATTTTTTACAGTTGCGTGTAATTTGAGAATACGCAAGTAAATAAGGGAAATTGGTGAGTTTTTAGTAAAATGCGGTTGAAATCCCACTTAATTTTGGCATCACATTCAGTGTTGATGAACATATTATAGGCGTTAATAAAACAAAAGAAATCACGAGAACGACAATGCTACCACCCGAAGTGGCAAAAATCTCTAAACTTTGGACATGCACCGGTCAATCAAACGCATTGGTTTTTGTTTTAATCCGTTTAAAATCTGGTCGTTTTCATTTCGCGTTTTCAGTTGACGTTGCGTCGCCGCCAAATCGGAAAATCTCTAATTAATCGGGAATCAAGTGGGCGGGGTGTGCAAATAGACGGTTAAAATGTGGTGACAAAAAGCTTGCGGCCAATTTTTTAATCGAATCACAATCCCTGACACAATAATATTTCAATTTTATTTTCTGGATTATAAACGCTCTGGAATTTAATCAATATTAATTTTGCCACTTTTATTAATAACATTCTCCCTTCTTCATTAAATGTATACACCGATTATCTATTTTGATATAATTTTATTTTATAAAATCTGCTCCGAGCTTTAATGCACTGTAACTCTGAATGTTGTAATAACATCAGATTCATTAATTTAATTTAAAAAAAATGATTACCAGTAATTGAGCTCTTCGTGTGCTTATATGAGTCACAATTATTTTTTGCACTAAACCTTAACATAAGCTAACCGTACAAAACTTACGGGCGTGAGTTTTGTGCATCATCAGTTCAGGTTACATTAAGATTATGTTTAGAAAAATTGCAAGCAAAAATGTTCAAATAGATATTCATTAAAAATGAACAGGCATTCATAAAATAGTATATTATGTGGCAAGTGTGTGAAGCTTAAATTTTTACACGAGGGCGGAGATTGCGACACGAGCCGAAGGCGAGTGTTGCAAACCACCCGAATGTAAAATAGGCTTCACACACGTGTTACATACTATACTTTTTCTACGACCTTGCAATAAAATATATTTTTTCTTCACATTGTCATTCTTTTAACGTAAAGCCTCTGTATTATCGACTTGTGTAACCATGGTTACCAACGTTACGAGTGTTTAACAGCTTTGTTTTATTAAAATACAATTCAGTTTGTAATATTTAAGATAATGAACGGTGCGTGATGTAACACTTCACGCACAGTGTGCAAAAAATCAAACTTCACACATAAAAATTGATACGTGAAGTACTCACTTCACACATGGGACTAGAAAAAATATTTTATGCACAACTGCACTAAAAATGTTTACATCTTAAGTACCATGGCGGACACTGAAAAATTACTCGCTACGGGCAGTAAAGTTGCACATGCGGGTGGTATTTTGAATGAAGCTTAATACAAACAAATTTTTATTTTGACGTTTAATTATTGCATCATAAACTTTTGTTTACAAATTATAGACCTGGTATATAGTTTTTTTTTCTTTACCCTCCTGGCCTTCGGTGCGGTGCCGATTGGCCAATGACATTTCAACTTTGTGTGTTATAATTTAGGACATACACAAACATCCAAGCTCCTTGTGGGAATCGAACCCACGACCCCGGAGCCGAGCGATGAAGGTCGCTTGAGTGCTGCCTTTAACCACCGAGGCGGCTATGATATAGAGTTTCTTTTTATATTTATTGAATTCATATAAAATAATATTTGTTTAAATCAAAAACAATAATACACCTTTCTTCACTAATAATATTTTATTCACAAAATGTACCTACATTTCAATTGCAAAGCAATCATCATCAGTTGTACTACAATAGAAAAAAATCTGTTGTGGCCAGCACAAAACCTTCCGTCAATTCAATGTATTTTGTACAAATCCGATACCAAAAGTTCCTTGGAAAAGATTCTATATATCCTGTAAAATTGTAACACGAATACACTATTTTCTACAAATTCCATATTGCAAGTTCCTTTGAAAAGTTTCCATAAATCCAGTATAATTATAACACGAATGTACATTCTGTAAATTGCACTTCACACTTCCTCATTCCTATCCAACGCATCTTCTTCACACAGTTATTCCTCTCTCAAATATTCTGCTACACAGTCCTTCCATCTTCTCTTTGGCCTTTCTTGTACTCCCGGCATTGAAATTGCAAGACATTTGCGAAGGACTCTCTGTCACTTAATTTACTTTCTGATCCTATATTTTCCACTTTGATTTTGCACTTGACACTGACATCTGTCAATTAGAATTTTTTGAATATTATCTGCTGTCTCCATAATTTTTGCAAAGCTGACTGATTTTTGAAAGTTAACCTCTCTTAATCTCTCTATAACTCTATATCTATTGAATATAAAGGAAAACGTATAATCAAATCGTATAGAGAATAAGATTTTCTTTCATATTAATGATCATAAAATGTCGAAAAATGATATTTAACTGGGTTTTTTCCAGAAAAACTGTTAAGAACTTCAAATAAGGGTACTTCCGGTTGACCAATTATAACCAAAATCTAATCAGCTCTTCATATGGTTGTAAAGAAGAGGAATACGAAAGAATCATAATTTTTAGAATTGTAGTTTTGAAGTTATCGTCGGAGAAAAATTTGTCACACACACACACACAGACACACACACAGACACACACACAGACACACACACATACAGACATCAATGTAAAATTAATAAAATCGTATTCTAGGGATCTTAAAACGTGCTTATTCGTTGAAAACTCACCATCGAATTTTTTGACCAAAGACAATACCTTCCTTTTGACGGAAGGTAAAAACATAATATTTATAAATATGTCAAAATTATTTCAAATTTTTTATGTCAGTCACAATATTTATATCATACTTGATAATTTAATTATAAAATTAAAATAAGTAATAAAATAGTTAATTAGAGATAATATGAATCTGGGGAATGATGTTTAACAATTGGGTTAACAAATTTTAGTAGTAAAAATACTCAAATACTTACTTAAGTAATATTTGTTTAATATGATAAAAAAGATGATCTACTCACGCGGCTAGTGTACGAGTACCATCAGGTCCACACTTTTTGTGAATAAAAATTATTGTATTATTCAGAATAGAGTTTCAATAATTCAGTTTTGATCTGTCTTTTTTCTCTCTGTAAATTTGATTTTTGAATTTACTCCTGTTGTTTTAAAACAGTCAATGAAGCAGGAATAATTCCTGCCTCATGTTCCGTATAGGGCATACGGGAATTGTTGATGAAATCCATTAAAATTCTGTGTCGAATTCAATAAATCTTGCGTGGTTTTTTCTCACATCCATAAAAATTCCATATTTATCTGCGTCAGTACACCCTTGTCCCATGGTATTTGGTTGTGAGAGGGTGCCCCCTAGGTATTGTCTTATGCTCACACGCACCCTCCCTCACCTAGGCCGTGTTGGCACACATCGCACCCACGTGGGCGCGCTATGCTGTCATCTGTTATCAATACACTGGGGGCAATGTTTATTGCATTAGGCTTTGGCGGGAGGGAAAGATAAATGTGGGTGGAGGCTTAAGGGATGCGTGGGAAGGAAATAATGAGCAATTCGAGCTTTGTTTATTTAAAGAAATATATTTTCATTGAGATCATGTTTCACAGTAATGTTTGCTGAAATTGTTGAAAACATTGGCTTGTTTAATTGAGCCTTGTTAGAAACATTTTCTGCGTAGTTTTAAATATTTATATGTATCCAAAATAGAGCTAAAGATATATTTTACAAATTCCAGAATAAATAAAATAAAAATTTGTGGTCACAAATATTGTATGTAGAAAGCCAGTGGCTGACAAAGAAGTCTTGGTAAACAAAAACCTTTAAGTGTAAAATACAATATTATTAATAATACTACAATCGAACTCTAGGTGAAACAATGTTTAATAAAATATTAAGAAAACACTCGTCATGTTTCACAAGATTTCAGCGTCTGAATCAACCTTTCGGCCATCATCAGCCGCCGGCCTCGCTCAGCTAGTAACTTGTTGGAGCTCATCAGTAGGGTGTAACTGTCGTCTCTTTGCAGAGACAATTCCCAACTAAGCACGTCAAGAGATATGAACATCTCATATATGATAGTTAGGAGGTAAATGTAACCACATGCAGAGCTATCTATCGAAGAATCGCCAAAAAGCATTGGCAGCTATTGAAATATTAATAGTACAATATCGAACTCTAGTTGAAACAATGTTTAATAAAGTATTATTGTTAACTTTCGTAAAATTATTATAAAAATACAATAAAGTACAATATGATGGCGGCACTTGGTGAAATTGTTCTAATAAAATATTTAAAAATAACACTTGACATATTTCACAAGATTTCAGTCTATAAATCAGTCTGTCAATCATCTATCAGAGACTGGCTCACGCAACCAGAACAACAGATGTGTTTCGTTCTTATTGGAGCTCTTCAGTGTGATAGACAAATGCCTCTAAGAAGCACTGAGTAAGGGTAAGCGAGCGAATGATAACATCGCAAAAATGAGTAGAGTGTATTATAACTTGAGGTACAAACTTTAAGGGCATATCGTACTGACTAAATGAGTAAAAAAGCCAGGGATGTTAGGAATCGAAATATATTGTTTTAACTATTTACATTCAAATTTACTACTTTCTTTTGCCACGCTAATTATCGTTTCTCTTCTTCTTTGTGTTGAGATTTAATACGTAACCCTAAATTTCTAGAACTTTTTTTATACTTTTCGGCTACATGTGACGGTCACACAATATTTTTAACAACTTTTATATAAAAAAAAATAACATTGGGTCGAATTCAGCACTCTTCTTTAACTAAAGAAGCTTATCTAAAAATAATAAAATAAAGATAGACATATACAATGATGCATTAATAAGAAAAAATGCAAACTGTTTCCATGGTTATAAGAGACGATCTCTAACCTAAAGACGAGTGCTGAATTCGGCCCATTGTGTTTGTGTGCTATCAATGTTATCATTATTTTAAATAACGTAAATTAGTATAACATAAAATATAAACAGATGTTTCTGTTTTCTAACTTTTTGCCAAGTGACGAGAACAGTTAAAACTATTTGTAAGGAACAAATCTATTCATGTAACGTACCGTTATACAATTTTTTTTTATACATTTTAGTATTCCCCGATTAAGTTTCAAAACATGTAACGTTTTTCTTCTTCTTATGGCTAAGACGCTGTCCTGTTGCCTAGGGCTCATTGTTCTATGGAGGATGATTGCCAACTCTGTGCCCATCTCTTGGGCGGTCGTCATGGTAATGTAATATTGGAAATTTAAATAAAATTAACTACTTTATGGAATAACAACAATATAATTCCTCATAATCAGCATAGTGTGCGCATATATGCTATAAACCAATATGTGCAATTCATAAGCAACTTTGGCATTAAAAGTTAACGCTTTTTTATTAAGTATCGATTATGCAATACATCATATATATTGCCAGAGTTTTCCACAAAAACTGCATTTCAGATTATTAAAATTACCGTAAACCAGGCGTTCGCAATCCATCATAAAATATAAAAACACTATCATTCTTCTTCGCGTCTCATGGTTCGTAAGTTTCGAACGTTCGCATCGAGGCGGCCATGATCGGGCGAGCTGTTGGGAACCGACAGGTGCTTCCCACAAATGTTGCAAAAACAATGACTTGTTATTGTTCATCCGATCTGTTCCCAGACAAAATGAAAATAGTTCACACATACTACCGTACTCTGATGCTGTCTGCACCCAACATATATACACAACAATGTTATTCTGCCGGAAATAGGTACGAGTACAGATATGCCGGAAATGTATCACTAAATATTTGGATTAAATTATATTTAGAGGATTACAGACAAAAGACATTGTTTTGTATACTGGAAGACAAGCGCTTGAAGTTTTTGAAATGATATGACAGTTCCTTTGTTATTCGTTATATCTTTTTAGAATTAGTTGCTACCATGTTCCAAATTTTGAAGTATTAAATATGTTTAGACATTTTTGTGTGTATTTCACTCGATAACTTTCAACCAATCACGTTATAGTATATTTTGATTTTCGACCAATGTCAATCGAATATCAGTGAATATTTGCATTTCTGCGTGTACCCGGGTATTTCGAGTAAAATATTATACCAATATACCTCTCGTGCACAGAAAATACCTGAATATTTTCGCTCGTGCACATTCGTGCACTAGGGATATATCTATTAAATATTGGATATTTTGAATTTATTCTAAAATATTTACATAACCTGTATAGCATCAATACATATGCAAACATATTAACAACTAAATTTATAATTTTTAAAGAATTAAGATTTGTAATGCGATGTAATGTGACATTAGAGTAAAGTGCAGAACAAAATCAGTGTTCTAATTTTTAAGAAAATACCATGGCATTGTCTGAGCAAATGTATGTACATTGGCTGAACTATTAATTATAATAGTTGTACATTTTTTGTTAAGATTATGCTTTGTAGTACTACTTATTTTAACCTACATACGTATGTACAGGGTGTAAATCGAAAAACGAGACATAGGCGTTTAACATGGGAATTCAGTTTTTCTTTGCGCAAACGTTACCTAATTATTTTATGCAAAAATGCTTCAAGTATATATAAGTTATAGATATTTAGATTCTGCATCTAAATCATGTGAAACGATTATTATATTTCTTCAATTAAACGTAAAAATTAATTATAAAGTTACAGTTTTTATGAGTTTTTAGTCTAGGCAGCCATGGATTATGACAAAAAATAAACAAATTCATTGTTTTTAACTGTCATTTAAAACTATATTTGGATTAGAGCAGTAAATAAACACAAGAAACGAAAAGCTTAAATGTTTTAGTTTTAATTGACAGTTTAAACAATGAATTTGTTTATTTTTTGTCATGGGTGCCTAGACTAAAAACTCATAAAAACTATAATTTCGTAATTATTTTTTACGTATATTTGAAGAGCTAGAATGATCGTTTCACATGACTTAGATGCAGAATTTTAATCTCTATAACTCTTACTTGAAGCATTTTTACATAAAATAATTAGGTAACGTTTACGCAAAGAAAACCTGAATTCCCATGTTAATCGCCTATGTCTCGTTTTTCGATTTACACCCTGTACAGAGAATTGGGTAAGTCCATTTAGCAAAGTTTCCGGTTTATGGCATTGGTCGCGGTACTTTGTGAGCAACAAGATTTGGCTAAAACCAAACACAAATAATTTGTTATGCTCCAAGAGCCACGTTCTTTTTGTTATGGGTTTGAGATTTTTTTAGATTTTAAATATCATTTTCATCAGTCAAATGCAAAATTCTTAATTTTTTTTTGTCATGGTGGATCCCATAATAAGTGCCGCCTCCTAGAACCCTAAATCTGGGCCTGATCATACAATAAATGGATTTCAAATGAAAAGTATTTTTTTATGTTGCCTGGAAAATTTAATTTCTGGACGCATGTTCACTTTTTATTAAAAACGTTTATTAGGTACCTATACATAGAATTTCTGATACACTTAATTTTGTGCAACTCGCAATAAATTAGTGTTAAAATAGATTGAGACTATATAAATATTAGTAAATTGAGCAAAGGGGGTAAAATTAATTTCAAAGGCTGTAATAACGCTGCTCTTGTTTCATAATGGAAAGAAAATATCTTGTTATGAAATACTTATAAGTGCGTTTGGCAACAATGACACTTGTGCCACTTTTACATGTCTTTATCAGAATAAATTCCCACTCTTGGAACAAAGGACCCTCGTGTCTTTAGCAATTAAGCTGTAGAAATAAAAACACTCTAATAAAAAGCGAAGCCAATGCATATTATAAGCGCGAAGCGAAGGCAACATCAGAGAGTGCGCTGACAATGACGGCGTTGTTGTCTGGCAGCGCTAAGCAGCCGTCGATTGTTTCAGTGTAACAATGACTTTGTCGTGTTCCTTCGACACTTGTACCCCTTCCGTTCTCTTGGCCCCTCATTGCTGTTGCTGCTTGCTTGTCGAGGAGTACGAGAGTGGTGTTTTTAAACTTGTTCAATTCAAGCCAGTTATATTGTTTGCTCTTGTTCAGATATAAAAGACTTGGGGTGAAAAAATCTTGCATGGATGAAATGCTTCTTTGACACTTAGGTTGCTTTTTCTCATTGTTGCACAGAACCGGAGTACAGGAATTTCCTCTTGTACAGGAAAGACATCAAACATTAACTTTAGATCATTTAAATAATGTAAAATAAATCACATATAAGAAAAAAAAATTTAATCTTCTCTAATAAAATATACAAAAATTGTAGTCTAATAAATTTATACAGTATGTATGTCGTAATATCATATAAGCTTTTTTTAATGTTCATATCGCTTTTTTAAATTACTTTAATCTTAGTGGATTGTGGGTTCTCTTCTATAACAATTTATCAAATGAGCACATAATTTTATCTTAACCTAACTTAATTGTATTATTCATGTGATAAAATGTGTGGAATTGAACGTGATAAATATCTTGGTAATTAAATGAATGTCAGAAGTCCTAACGTAAGCGAGTAAATACTGCCTATTCATACAACATAACGGTATTAAGTCCATAAGACCTGAATTGAAAAAATGACTGACAAAAAAGTTGTTGGGATTATTTTATTTTGTATGCATTCTATTCGAATTCCACTTACCATCAGGATACGATCTTAGTTCTCTATATGTTCTAAAAAAAGTGGAATATGTCATTTAATAAAATCCAAAAAAGAGAACATTTAGTTTTTTACTATTTTTATCTCTTATATTAATGGTGCGATTATGGTCATTTCTATAAATATTGCTAAATTTAAATTTAAATAGCTCTTTAAATCTGAAACTTAAATTATTTATCTTTGTGTTATTATGGTCAAACAAATTTAAAAAATACATTTAGGGCCAATTTTACCATCTCTGGTTAAAATCTTAACTACTAGTTAAATAAACAAAACCGATACGAAATGAGCTGTCAAATGACAAGTTTACAATTGCTGTCAATAATTCGATGTAATATTGTTGATTTAACTGGTAGTTAAAATTTTAACCAGAGATGGTAAGATTGTGCCTTAAAGAATGAAATGTAGCTATGCAACTAACTTCACTACTTTTGAACTGTCAAAAATTTAAATGTTTTGTTAGGTTGTTTTTTATAAGACGGAGATACGAATGTAAATAACATGTGAAATACAAAGTTTTCATATAAATAAAAAAAATGGTCTGAACCATTGGCTAAAAAAATTATTGTAGCCAAAACTTTTAAATGGAATGGAATTGCATCTTTGCGTCTTGAATTTCCAGCTACATTTTATAGTGGTTCTATTACCTGATACATAATAGTACGTTTTGACAGTCTAAAATATTTTATAAAACTAAGTTTGGGAATTTCGAAAGAATTTTCCTTATCTCTTAAAATTCTTCTATTTATTTTTAAATTGTTTCTAAAACGAATTATTATTTGGACTTTTTTTATTTGAATATATTTCATTTTTTCTGATAATTACCGAATATCATCTTCTTCGCCAATCATTTGTAGAATTATTGGTATGAATTCTATATTAGAACAATTTTTTGAATGCAGTAAACTTTTAATATAACCTCAAATTTAGTGTTACGGCGAACATTTTGGGGATGTAAAGTTACAGAGGAATTTACAGTAAAATTTAATTTTAAATTGGGATCATATCTTTGAGATTTAAATTATGTTACCTTGGTATTTACAGCGTTAAATTTTTTAATTTATTGACCATAATCGGACCATAAGAACATTGACATGAAACACGCTGATTTCTTTTTGAATTTCTTTTTGTATTTCGTAACGTACTTACCAGTTGGATTTTTTAACAATTATGGTGTCCACATACATTGTAGAACTGTATGTGTACGACTACTTACATCTAGTACGGATATTTGATATACATCAATGCATCGAAAGTATCGATGTTTGCGATTCGATACATCGAATGAATACAATATTTCATAAACATAAAGGTCTACTTTTATTTGATACATCGATGTTCTTGATTCGATACATCGAAATAAGTAATGGCATAAACATTTTTTTTTACAAAGTCTACAGAAAGAGCATTGGAACATGTAATTTTTTTATAAATATAAAAGAGTTTACAAATATAAAAAAAGTTGTAGAAAATGTTGAAAAAAGTTTAATATGGGTTCTTGTGCTCCATTTATTCATTGTAATTAAAACGTATACTTACAGGATGTTTTGGATATTTATTCATCTTCAGCTCATAAGTAATGCGGTTATTACATACGTATATATTAAATTGTTATGGTTACATAGTTGTATTTAAATTTATTTCGTAGGTAAAAAACTTTATTAAAGAAAGAGGTTTAACTTGAATTGTACCCCTGTACTTATGAGTTGAAGGTGGGTAAATAAATATCCAAAACGATCTGTAATAGTGTAATTGTGATTTAATTACAACGAATAAAATAATAAATAGAACACAAGAGTTCATAATGAATTTTTTCAAAATGTAAAATTTTTGGTATGTGTACTATAACAATATGTAGTAAAATTTTTATTAAATAAATATATTCTTTTAATAATTATCGTTGTTTCATTTAAAATTAACATAAATCGATAAACATCGATGTATCGGAAAACATCGATATAATAACACGTTGCATTACATCGCGTAAAACATCGATGTTTTTTGTCAATGAATATCCCTAACATCTAGGATGTCCCATTTTAATATACCACCATGAATAATTCGAGGAATATGCAGTGGACGAGGAAGGGGTGCAACTTTGTAATCTTAAATGGGAACCCCCACTTTTTATTGCAGATTTGGATAGATCGTCAAAAAGTAAGTAGGGAAAACTTTTTTTATTCCTGTCAGATGGGAGATTTTCAAAATTGCGTCCCTGCATGATGTTCACAACAGACGCGATTAATCGGGCGTGCGTCGACATATATGACTGGAAATTGCCGAATGCAATTGCTGGACCAATTACATTCGTCTATTCATAGTGTTCGTCAAACTTCGGAGGTCAGCGATGCCAGCGATGAGAGGTGCTGAACGCGGCCATTGTCTTTATAACTCTACTGCGCGATTGTAATTATATTGTGCTTCACCTACAAAATATTCATAATTTCATTTGGGAGTATAATTAGCCTTAGTCACTGATTGATGCGACTTTGTGTACCAAACAAAACAATTTTTTCCGTGGCGTGCTTGTTTTTGGGGTGCAAAGCCATAGAAACTAAATTCTACGAATAAAATATTCTAGCGCCATCTGCCAGGAGTAAAAAATGTTCCCCGAATAAACCCTACTTAATTTTTGACAATTTATCCGAATCTGCATAAAAAATTATGGTTTTCATATAAGATTTCAAAGTAGCCCCCCTTCTCCGTTCCCTAGGAGTCGGGATCGAGAGGATTTTGATTGAATCGGATGCCCCCCTCCGAACCACCAAACTTTTTATTCGGGCCATTTTTTGATCAGATACATATTTCTCGTGTTATTCATGTTGGTACATTTAAATTGGACACCCGGTATAATAATAGTGAACTATTATTGCTTTGTTTGTAAATTATAAGGTGACATTTGAGTGACATACATTTTAAACCTCCAGATTAAGAATGAATTCTTCCTGAATGCGCGTCTGTTCCTTTGTTTATGAGAACCAAACCCTACTGTTGTCTCATCAACTCGACTGAAGATTTTTTAAGTACTGTAGGAAGTTGTAATTGGGATATGAACTAAGAATGTCAGAGTTTATTTCGTCGTTTCCATTTCATTGCCATGCGCATTTTGCTTGCACCGGCACTGTATGAAATTAATTTTAAAGTGCCAGAGTTAATACTGCGCCCGTGCTTTGTTTCATAACCGGGTAATTAACCGGTAAGCGAACTGCAGGTAACGGCTAAATTTGTGTCTGTTTGCGAATTCTGTTGGTAGTTCAGGTTTTTTTGTGGACGGTTTATAGCCGTCTTCGATCGTAAAAACGAATTTAAGGAAATTTATTAGACGTTCTGGGAATCTGGGCAGGATTTATTTTTCGTGGCTGGGTGATCGTGCTTACACTTTTATTCTGAGCTGGTTCCGACTGAATTACGCTGATTAATTTGTTTCCTACACTTCGTGTGATCTTTTGTCTACTCTTCCGGAGCCTAAGCAGTACAATTCAAACCAAATTAACGAAAGGAAATTATCTTCAACAAACTTTTTTATTCGTTGCACTAAACTCAAAATTGCTGTGTTAATTGTGAGCATTACTAATCGAACAATAATGGTATGCTGCAATTCATAATCAATTTAATTTGTTTTGCATTTATTAGTTATGAAGTAATTCCTGTGGAAAGATGACTATTAGATAATTTGTACTGATATGTTTTACAAATGCTTCTCGAATTAGCATACTTGTTGTTGTACTATTAAAATATACATGCTGATTGAAAACTTAGGGAGAAATTGTTACTTTCGTTTTTGTTAATTTTAGACCTGTGCTTTAAATTATTAAGTTGGAGACGAACTTATACACTAGGTATATTTACGTTTTGTTGTGAAAAACTATTGAATTCTACTTCGCGTTTAGCAGGAAGCTATAATATCGTTGTTTTTTTTTTTAGATGGAATGATATATATATAATATTTATTTTTTGAAATTAATTTAAATTTGCTTTACAGTAATGTCAAATACTTACATTTTTCTAAAAATTTTAATTATTAATTTTTCACAACGACGAAACATTAATGCAATATCAGTTTCCCATGAAGTTTGTAATTTAATTTATATATCATTTGTTTATAGTTTTACACTTATGAAGAATTAAGAAAACAATATTTGTATTTATATTTTATTTTTCTGAAAGTTAAACAGTTAAAATTGCTCGAAGTATTGAAAACAAATAACTTCAAACAAAGAAGACACAAATATTATGACAAACTGATAATGCATTAAAGTTTCAAAATTTTAAAGAATTAATAACTAGGTTAATTTTCCATGAAAATTCAAGTATTTAGCTGTATTGTAAAACATAATTATGTTACCTTCAGCAAATATAAAAGTTGAACTAAAACAAAATTATTTTAAAGATCACTTTTACAATCTCCAGTTTAAATTTCCCTTAAATAAACAATAACGAATCGAATTATTGCTGGCAATGATCAATTTGTCATTTGGCAGTTCATTTCGTTTCAATTTTGTTTATTAAACTACTGTTAGAATTTTAACTGGAGATTGTAAAACTGGCCCTACGTTGGTCCCTAACTATAGGTTTAAAATTAATAATAAAGAGAATAGCTCTTTGTCTCTATTTTTTAAATCATATGTAAGTAGTGGTTTTTTGAAACTGTACTTATATAAAGTTACCTCATATAACAATTATTTTACCGTAATCATCGTTTTTATGCCTCATCTCAATGATAAATCAAATTGCAATTGACGTAAGTGCCATGATCATATCGCTTACATAATGCTACTTACTCATAACTGTTTTTTTATTAGGTGACTCTTCTCTGAATCACATTGAGAATTCTATTGATAGTTGTAATTTATGATTTACATTCATGTGAACGGAGTATACCACGACTTAATACATAATTACGTCTACTCACATGAATTACGATTACGTAATAATAAATATTATAGCGAACTGTAAAGAAGTATATTAACAATTACTTTATACCTCTGTACACATAAAACAGCTCTTATGAGTTTAATATGACATTTGGGTAATCATGCCATCTGCATAGGATTTTATAATGCGGTAAAAAACATATAATAATACTTGAAAATTTTGTGTTGAGGAAAGTGTAAAAGAGTGTGACATATTCTATAATTTATATATCTGTGGAGATGTAATTGTACTAATTGTAGCCATAGTTATCACATTTAAATTATGAACACAAATTAATAACAGCTTTATACCATTTTTTACTACTAACTTTATACCAATTTTTGTTACTTTTTAACACAATTTTTTCTTTATATTAAATAATAAATTGTAGTTTCATACTGTAAACTGAATATGAAATTGAACTTAATGTACACATTATGGTCTATTTCCCTCATATAAAACATTGGTATTTCGGGCACTCATCAGAGTCGATTCCCAAAGAGTGGTTTTTAGAATCGATAAAAACTCAAAAACGACGTTTGGACATCTGTGCCTTTGGAAACTCGTCTGAGTCAATATCCGCAGTACCCTCTTATTGAAACATTAATACTAAACATTTAATATTATTATAGTCGTCAAATATGTATGGTCTGATGCTCAACTTTTTCCTTTCTCCGCACCCTGTTTCTTGCCCAGCGGTGTTGCTATTTGTTCATAACTTGCTACTGCATTGGCAACAGTGTAGAAATCTTCGGTTCATACATATTTGACGGCATCTATAGTGCTCATTTAAAATTAATGCTGAACATTTGTGAAACTGAACATTTAATTTTATTAATAAACATGGGATTTAAATACTGATTATTCATGAATTTATTGAACATTTAATATTTACACTGAACAAATATAATTTTATTGAATATTTGTTTATTGGTGTTTATATAGTGATATATGCACAGTTAAATCTTTAATTATCTACGAATGGAGCTACTTTTAATCTTTTAAGTTACCCGAGTTACCAATGGTAACGGTGAGTGTCGAAAGACGGACAAAATAAATTTTTCTCGTTGGGAAAAATATGATATGTTGAGTTGTTACATTCGTTGTCAAAGTTCGTTTATTACTCGTAATAATCTACTATTGTCAATTAAAATTCAGAAATTCAATTGTTGCACTTTTTCGTTGTTCGTTGTTTCCATAGCAGTCTTCGATTTACTTTTTTCAATTTAATTTTAGTATAAATAACAATTTTTATTAATTTTTCTGTTAATTATAAAAATAAATTATTATTGTTTTATATCATTGTAAAGTTAAAAAAATCTCTATTTAAAAATGCCATAGCTTAATATGACCTCCATATGAAAAATAAAAGTTGCTATCAGTAACTCGTAAATGGTTAGATATAAAACAAATTTGAGAACTTCTGCAAATTCACCATACAAAAGTGCCTTAAGAAAGTGCAAACCAGAATCTCGTATTATTTCATATAACCAAGTTATAAGCAAAAAAAGAAAATCGCTAAATTTACATTTTCACCTGTATCTAGTGACCTATGCATTTTTTCGCAAATAACAAAACACCATTAAAATAGCCTCCTAATGAGGCAACTTTTGTCTAACTTAACCAACCTCGTAGCTCTTACGGTTCTTAAGATACCAATGCATTCGTACCTTAATTGGGACACCGGTATATTCACCTCAACTCTGTAAGAAGTTTGCTGATTTTAGCAACATTTATACAATTTGTACCCAATTGAAACCGTTTAATGTAAGTCCTGTTTTATTCAGAATTTGTTATTATTATTGGTAATTTGATGTATCAATTTTGATAAGAATGAGTAGCATTGTTACAGACTTGGGGTGTTTGTACGATCATACGAAGCTATATTAAATAATAAGTAATGTCATCTTTTAGTTTCCTTCTTTTTTGTTTAGGTTACACTAGTAAACATCGAAGTTGTTACCTTTCAATCAATTTCACCTCACGTACGAGTACATTGTAGCAGTGGTCTCTCGTTTGTCACACTATCTCCTCCTGGTGCATTCCTGGGGATATCTGGTGACTGCTCGTCTCTAATTAGCTGGTGGCGTAAGTGCTACAGCGCATTGCTTCCTTGATAAGCACGTCGCCAGGATAACGTGCTTGTTATTAATGTGACAAAGGTATTAGCGGTGTCCGAGCAGCGCATGTGAAATCAGTTGCACTGCTTTGGGTGTTGTGCTACCCAGAGATTATGCTGTTTATGGGGTATGTTCGTCGAGGTTATGAATTGCAAGATGTAAGACTATCAATATTTTGAGGTTATGGAGTAATTGCGGTACAAGTTGATGGGATGACAGGGACTTGTTCTGCATAACTGCGACACGTGTTTTACTCTGATATGAGATGATATCTCGTTTATTTTAATAACTACATTGTGTTTCTGATTTATCTTCTACACCATTCTTTCAGAAATTCTTTTAATAATAATAATAATAATAATAATAATAATAATAATAATAATAATTTATTTGTTACAGAAAAAAAATATCTTTACAAAGCGATTGACAACAATGCATAACATTTCAAATACAGTTAATGATTGATTGATTAACAATTAATGTGTGTTACCATTTTTTTTGAAATAGATTGGGGAGACAGACTGCAGATTTCTTCTTCATTGAATTTGTGCCAAAGTCCGTCTTGGTATATATGGTAAACTTTAGTATTCATTGTTCTTAGCTGACCAAAGATTTTTAATGTTCTAAAAGGAATATCCAAACTCAAGTAGTTTTGACTCGTAATGTAGGACTGGTAATTTATATTATAGATTGAGGCTATTATTCTGTAGGTATCTTTTTCATATAGTAATTCATTGTATGATTTAATTATATTTTCTATTTAGAAATTCGTTGTTAAAATTTGTTTTAAAAATTAAAGCACTGACTTCCACTACGCTAAACAATATCTTAAAGCTTTGGTTTCAAATACGAGGTGTGTGAGAAAAGTAATGAGACTGATTTTTTGTATACCAAAGTTTTTATTTTTTTCAAACAACAATATTGTCCCCTTCAAAGTAGTTCCCTTCTGCAGCTATACATCAGCGGAGTCGTTGTTGCCAGTCTTGGTAGCAGCGCTGAAAGGCTTCAACTGGTAGGGCCTTTAGTCTTGGTAGCAGCGCTGAAAGGCTTCAACTGGTAGGGCCTTTAACATGTCGGTCACATTGTTTTGAATGTTCTCCAGAGTCCCAAAATGACGTCCTTTTAAGACATTTTTCAATTTCGGGAAAAGAAAAAAGTCACAAGGATTCAGATCTGGTGAATAGGGGGGTTGTGGAACAACAGGAATGCCTTTTGAGGTCAAAAATTCCGTGATGGAAGTGCACGTCTGACATGGGGCGTTGTGCATGTGCAAATCTTCGATCAAAATTTGATGTACGGTGAAAGTGTTTAAGTTTAACAGGTCACCCACCATCCTTATTTGTTAAACAGCGGTCTGATCTCACAAGAGCCCTCACATGTTCGACGTTTTCGTCGGTTCTTGAAGTTGAAGGTCTCCCTGAGCAAGGTTTATCTTCAACGTGTTCTCGGCCTTCCAAAAATGATTTGTGCCAGCGAAAAACTTGTGCTCATGATAAGGAATGTTCCCCATAGACCTGTTTCAACTTTTCAAAGGTCACACTCGCGGATTCCCCAAGTTTAACACAAAACTTGAAGGCATAACGTTGTTCTAAATTCCGCTGTTCCATTTTCGTAACACACAACAAAAACACAACTTCACTGATGGCTCTCTCAAAAATCACGTGATGGGTGTATGAAGTTGAAACTCGGACTAAGCATCTGGAAGGGATGAACACCAATGTCTACACAAGTATAACAACAAAGCGTTGCCAGACCGCTCGCAGTGTTGTCAGTCTCATTACTTTTCTCACACACCTCGTATATTGGACACCGCGTGAATCTAGCGTCCACCAACAGCTGATTCATGAAACGTAGGCTGAAGTTAGCTTTTTGTAGTTTTTGTTACATTAGTCACAGATGTCTGCACAGGTAACTGTCATCATGTAAAACAAATAATTTAAAAGTGTCTCTGTAATCTTTGTCTACATTTGCAATTGTAGAAAAATTATAGTAGGTACGTTGCTCGAATTATAAACTTGTTATTTTATACACTCGCTCTGCTAGTATCAAAAAAACTTGTGACTAGAGAGACTTTTATAAAACTCGTTACATAATAAACTATTTTAAAAATTCTACTTTTAAAGTTCGCTTTATTGATGAGAATATCTATTCTACGACATTCCAAAAAAGTATTAATATTTCGATGCGTTTTATTACATACGAGTACAGAGAATTTTACCAGAAGTGGAAAAATCGTGCGTAAGTAAATTTATGAAAATGAATTCATAAAACTAGGGTAATAATTCCACAGAAAAGTGAGGTTATTACACCAGCAATGTGATCCTATAGTTATACATATTGCAAGTTATCAAAGATAAATAGAAGTCGTAAAGTCAGGACTAATAAAAAAAATGTAACGTAATTTGTTTGCGTATCCCGAACGACTTATTTTTACGATCATGTTAATAGCTGCTCATACAAGCTAAATCGGATCGAGTAATCCGAGGAAAAAGCTACTTTATATCCTGCTCACTCCTTGCAGATTGGGATACAGGTGTCCTTTGCAGGACCAACTTGATTTATCATGCTTCTCAAAATATTTGTTTTGTACATTTCAAATAACTCGCTTGTATGGTCAAGTAATACGTCATTTGTTTCATGCCAAAGCTGTTTTCGGTTACTTAGAAATATTTGGGAGTAATTGAGTGACAAAAATGATTTGTGAACAGAATGACAAGGGATATATAAAATGAAATTGAGGATTAGCTAATTTTATGTGATATTTTTTGGTGATTCGGATCAGTTTTTTAGGATTTATAGAGATAAATGTGCTGCAATTTGTTTGAACTTCGAAAATTGATGTTTAAATATTGTAATATATTTTCCTAATCTGTGAATTTATTTGTGTACGTGTGTATATTGTATGTACATAGATGTTTATTTTTTTTTTCGTCCTGAGTTAAACAAAAACTTATGCATATGTATGTTTCAACCCTACCCTGAAGCTGAAGTCATAAATATAGTTGAATGTCATTTCTTCTATTAGTTATAGAAGTAGAATGTTGTTATCTGTTACACACATAAATTAGGAATTCACTTTACTAGTATTATGTGCTTTACTTATCTTTTTATTTTAATCATTATTTTACCTTTTCGTTGTTACTACAGTTTCTCGTATTCTGTTTTTCCTTTCTCTTTTATTTTCATTCGTTCTTTCTTCATTTCTCACACTATGTATTATGTTTTCATTCTTATTCTTTTGTTGCATTATGTCATCATTTTTCTTGTCTTTGTTTTTTATGGAATCAATATATTCTATCTTACATTCTTAATTCAATTTTTTTAATTTGTTGTAAATGTTCTTTTTACATAATTTTTATAGGAATTGCTTACTCTGACTTTTTGTCTAATTTACATGTATTGAGGATAATTAAACAACAACGGAATATAGTTTTTTCTACGTTCATTATAAACGTTACGGTTTATTTCATTCAATTGCTACAAAATAGAAAACAGGGAAAAATGTTCATTATGTGTATATTTTTCCTTTTCTCCACTTGCTGTTACAAATCATCATATTTAAGAACTACGAATTTTCCGGAATAATGTCCAATGTAAAGATGGAATTAAGGATTTTGTAAGGTTGAGGATATGTCAAATGTAATCTTCAAACTATTAAATATTATTTCGGATGTAGAAAAGAATGTTGCATACATTATGAGTGCCTAAAGAGAAATCTTCCTAGTTGGTGTTGCTTGTGAACGACAATAGTATTTTATGTGTTAATTTCCTATAATTATAATTTTACTTTTACATTTTCCTTCAAATTTTGATTGTTATTGGGCTGGCTTTAAAGTTATTGACAATTGAATATGTGGTGTTAAGTATATGTATGTATCTTAATTTTGTTTTCCTAACGACCTTTTCAATATGTTTTATTTTATTTACGCTATTTGAATCCTACATGATAAATAATATAAACTATTGTCTGTTGTGAACGTAGTTGTCATTAACACATTGCACTTGCACAACGTGGTGCAAGAGAAGATTGCACATTTAATATGCGTAGAAGCATTACAGTCAGTAAATATAAAAATATTAAATTTGTTTTTCAAAACGACTATTTATCCTTTATTTATAGAAATATAAGGACATATAACAAATTTATTTAATTATTTTATTGTTTGTATCATAACATACACCTTTACATTTTACATTAAATTATTATAACAGTTATAAATGTTCCTCATAAAGAGAAAAAAAATATTTAAGCCAGATAATGTTCCTAGCTAATTTTTTTTACACATTTGTACTCTAAATAATTAAATAAATTCGTGTAGGTGGAGTTCACAAACATCGAATGTATTCATGATTATGTAGGTATAATTTACAAAAATATATTATGTGAAACTACATACAATATAGTCTTCAAACATACCTTAATAAAAATAATAAAAATTACAACAAATACAATCAAATAACTTAATATAAGACTTTGTAAAACACTCATATAGGTAAACACATAGTAGTCACAACAATACTAATTAGAGCCGCCATGTTGTAAACAAACCGCAGAGTCACCATCGGTAATTTCAGTCGCTAATTATTTGCAGTAATACGAGTAGTAATTGTTAAACTTTCCAATTCATAAAATAAGACTTTTTTAGACGACCATTGTGATAAGTATGACATATCAACTTAGGGCCAGTTGCACAGTTACCACTTAAGTATAAGTTAAGTTAAACCTTAAACCGGCGTTTAAACTAAAACTTAAGCTATAAATGTTGCACAGTTCTAAATAAGAAAATACTTATGAAAGCGAAAATAATTATATGTTGGTGAACCTGGACTCCATTGTAACTAACTTATCACGTAAATAATTTTGACAGTTAAGCAAAACATAACCAACAAATAATCATTTATAGGCTATAGGTATATGAATTTTGACTGGGTTTTGTGAAGTGAATATAAAAAATGAACATGGAAAATTTAGAAGATAATAAAGTAAAACGTGCCGAAGTAGCATTACTACTAAATTTAGTGAGAAAATATAAACATATTATTGAATGCAAGAAATCTAATACATTATTATGGAAGAAAAAAAAATTATTTGGAATACTGTGCAAAGTGAATTTAACAGTGAAAGTGGCACCAATTACAGAGCAGCTGACTGCTTAAGAAAAAAATACGAGAATTTAAAAAAAAATACTAAAAAACAATATGCTACATACATACATACATACATACATAAAATCACGCATTTCACAATATGCTGACCAAAAGTATTCCATGCTAGCTACTGGAGGTGGTCCACCAACAACAATTAGTACTAATAATGTAGATGAGGAATTACTGCCCAGGAAACACACACATATATGATATATAACTATCAAGGAGAAATCATAGCACAATGTAAATGTAATGTGATTTATCCTTGATAGTTATATATCATATATTTGTGTGTTTCCTGGGTGGTCTTCCTACAGAATTTGATTCGGACACTCTTGAAGCGGAAAACACAGGTATATTTGATTTTAAAATACGTAAAAACAATATTCTGACTTGTATACTCTTTATTTTGCATCAGTACATATAGAAATTGTTAATAATAACAATAACAACTCGAAGGACAATAATATAGTTGAAGTCTAAGAAATTATCATTGGAAATAATGTAAACGTTTATGGTGGCACAACAGTATGGAAAGATTATTCTCCGGAACTATTGAAAACTTCAAAAAGTACTCCTCTGCAAGTAAAAGATGATAAATGATAACTACAAATATAAGCATAGATATTTTATTAAGTAAATAATAATTTATATTTTTGTATTTATTTAGTTTCAAATAAAAATACATTAACAAAACTGTGAACGAACAATGGTGTAAACTTGATTGAAATTATCGAACCTATGTCTGTATATGGGATTACGATGAGGTCTTATAAAAATTTCAATATACAAGATATCTTCATCATAGTCATCATCAATTTCGATAAAATTTATAAGTTCCATATTAAAAGTAATCTAGTAGCAATAAAAAATACACAACTTTGGTTTAAACGGTACCACATGTACCGCTTAAGTATTTTGTATTTAAGTGACAGTTTAAATTAAAAACAAATACTGTGCAACAACTAAACCATAAACTAAAACTTAAGCTTTAAAAAAAACTTAAGTGGTAAGTGTGCAACTCGCCCTTAGTATCCTAACACTAAAAGTTGAACTTATGACATTAGTGTTACGATATATTTCATATCGTAATAGTTGACACGGTTGCTAGGTTACTATGTTATTATTTTCTGGCTATATGTATACATTATTCATTTGTCAGCTGTCCGTACATTTGAACCTAAATATCAGTTTTGTAAAAAAAGTAAAATTTATTTAAGCTCGTTTAAAAAATAATGTTTATAACTTGTATGAAATACAAATATCTTAGCTCGTGTGTATTCACTTGCACTCCGCTACGCGTCGTGCGTCAATTTACACTCGCATAATATTTGATATTTTTCATAACTTGTTACGAAAATAACTATATACTATTCTTCAGCTTAGCATCGGAAGGTGTAGTCATAGAATAAAATAACATAAATTACATATCAAGAACATGTGAATTTGTATGATTTAATTTAAATTATCTATATATGTATAAATTTTACAGCGAATTTTACGTGAAACGGGTCATAATATAGGTAAATGGCCGGTTATATTAACATATAATCTCTTCGTAATAGTTTAAGAACGTAGAGATAAAAGTGTGGTGTAAAAATGGATAAAATGTTGAAAATAGCAGTAAATTTTGCATAAAATTGCCGTAAGAAAGCGAAGTTTAAAAGTCTATTAGTGTCGAATCCTGCTTTAGCACTCCTTGAAGGTCAGGCGGGTTGCACGCGTCAAACACCAGCGGGATTCGATCCATAAAGGTAATCTTTAGAAGTTTTAAAGTGTAAAATCATGTTAGCCGCCTTCCTAAGTACTTGCACCATTTGTGAAACGCGTGAATATCTTAAAAGACACCGCGCCATTTTATATATCATACGCTACACTTTTTACTCCTTTTAACGAATAAAATAGGTCGAAAATATTTCATTTAATATATGTTGAAAATGTTTACAATAAAAATATTTTAATTTGTTCTAAAATGTAGTTTCATTTAATTCAAAATTGTCATTACAAAAAGTTTTTTTACTAAATTTTGTTAAACAAATAATATGTGCATGTTGTATTTTTAAAATAAATTATTGTACATTTTTATTCATCGGTAGATTTTTATTCTAAAAATATCCTGGTGTTTAACCTCTTTATTTCTTTCAATTTAGCATCCTTTCATTTAAAGTCATTAGTTGTTTATCGCTGTAAAAATTAATGATTTCATTCTGAGTCATTCATGAACTAATTTCCTCGTTCAGATTATGTTTGTGAAAAAATATTCCATTCATAATTCGTGTTCCTGCATAAGTAATTACATATTTTTGCTTGTCACGAAAACATGGTTTGTCAACAGTTTTGCCTTAATTTTTTTCCATTTCCTACACAAAGAAGGCATTGAATAGCTTTATGCTAAGCTAAATAGAAGTGTGAAATTGCGTGGCCCTTAATTTTTCATCAGAAAATGAGAGTTGAAATAAAAAGATACATAAATTAGTTTTATTTATTCAAATTCAAATCCGTTTATCAAACATAAGCCTTTAATCCAGCTCTCTAATTTTTCATCATACCTTAGCATTGGTTTCCACTTACCTGCTTTTCATTTATCAGAGAGTTATAATTAAAATCTGTTTATTTTCTAAATTGATAAAGTCATTTATTACTTATGTAAATTAAATGCGTAAATATTTATCTCTATTATGTCTGGCTGCAATTAATAGGTATTCCGATGTGTTTATATAAATATTTAAAATTGTTGAATGCTTTCATGGACGAGGGCGTCTTGCATGAAAAAGAATTTTGACCAAAGAATTTATTGTAGCTGTGTAGAATAGCTATATGGCTGAAAATTAGTTCACTTAATGTATTTGAATTGACTCATATTTTTATTCAATAGATGATTATTTGCACAAAATACTCATATGCACAAATAATTAGCTATTAGCACTAGCAACCAAAAAAAAGGAATAACATTTTCGTATGTATGTGTATATGACCAGACCTGGTTTACTATACAGCGATATTAATGAAAGAGAGAGAATATATTGTTGTGGGTATAAATATGGTATGGACTCATAAACCATAATTGAAATATAACAAATTTATATAAAAATTGTAAGATATTTATTGATTAATAAGTAGTATAGCCAAATAATTTTAATACACATTCTTGAGTAAAAAGATATAACGAATTAAACATAATATGACCGTCACCCGGGTCGATATGATTATATTGGCCAGAAATTCCGCCTATAATTTTATAGCGCCTCGCCCAGAGACTATCCATTTACTATTCCCACTGGTCAGTTAAAAAGGTGGATTTCTCATGAAAAAATACTGTTTTAATGCCTCTGGTCTGCTACCGCTGACGTCATAAACTCATCGCAAATTTAAAAAATCTGTTGTGGCCAGCACAAAACCTTCCGTCAATTCGATGTATTTTGTACACATATCCCATACCAAAAGTTCCTTGAAAAAGATGCTGTATATCCTGTAAAATTTTAACACGAACACACTATTTTTTACAAATTCCATACCGAAAGTTCCTTTCCCTATTTTATTAGGGGTCGCTGTTTCTTACTCTTCTCTTTTACTCATTCCTGTCCAACGCATCTTCTTCACATAATTCTTCCTCTCTCATATCTACACAGTCCTTCCATTTCTCTTTGGCCTTTCTTGTACTTCTGGCATTGAAAATTCCAATCTTGAGGCGAGTCTGCAACTGCAAGTCACTTGCGAGGGACACTCTATCACATTCACATATAACTTTCTGACCCTATACTTTCAACTTTGGTTTTGCATATGACACTGACATCTGTCAATTAAAATTTTTTGAATTATCTGCTGTTTCCATAATTTTAGCAAAGCTGACTAATTTTTGAAAGTTAATCTCTCTTAATGTCTCTATAACTCTAAATGTGTTGAATCTGAAGGAAAATGTATAATCAAACCGTATAGATAATAAGATATTCTTTCATATTGATAATCACAAAATGTCGAAAAATGATATTTAATTGCGTTTTTTCAAGAAAAACTGTTAAAATCTTCAAATAAGGGTACTTCCGGTAGATCAATTATAACCAAAATCTAATCAGCTCTTCACATGGATGCAAAGAACAGGAATACAAAAGAATTATAATTTTTAGCATTGTAGTATTGGAGTTATCGTCGGAGAAAAGTTTGTCACACACACACACGGACACACACATACACACACACATACGGACACACACATACATACAGACATCATTTTAAAAATAGCAAATTCGTATTCTAGGGACCCTAAAACGTGCTTATTCACTAAACCAAGGAATTTTTTGACCAAAGGCAATACCTTCCTTACCTAAAAGTGACGGAAGGTAAAAAAAATTAATATAAGGAATTTTTGACAGTTTTTAAGTCAGTCTGAAATTAATTTGCCAATTTTTAAGAAACCTGTGCAATTAGTTCGACAGTTTTTGGTGTTTTTAAATCACTACAAATTAATTTGTATTTTTAAATCTCCAAGAAATTATTTTGAATGGTAGGTATTCCAAAAGAGGATTAGTTGGGAACTTTCAAGAAGTAGAAGGAAGGTATAGTAAAGTGCAACAAGTGCATTATTGTTGAAAGGAATTACTACCCGCGTATGGGTACACGTGAAGAAATTGAAAAATGAAAATGATCCAGAAGATCGGGCTCCGGATAAGCAGGTTCTTCTGTATGAGTGTATTCCATTAAACTTTTTCTGCCGAAGCCTATGATTATGTTTTTCTTTGTTATTAAAAAATCTTGAGTGTTCAATTTTGTACCTACAAATCAGTTAATTGACGTAATAAATGATGACCTACATATCATATCATTTATTAAAAAGCCTTCTGATAAGATCATATTAGTCCTAATTTTAGAGTTGTAGGTGTGTAAAAAGCCCACTTATGAAATTACTCTTAACAAGCCATTAATTGTCGCATGCTATAAATTTCCCAAAATCCTCCGTCATGTGTCTCAAAACAAACGTCGTCCACATACCTCACACACATCATGTCAATCCCTCGTTCAAGTGGACAATAAAATTTTTAATTAAACGGATGATTCACATCGCGGTTTGCCGTGGAATGCGCGCCAGAGCCGCCTTGGGTCGTGACAGTGCTGGGGCGAGGTGTCACGTAGGATATGGCATGGCCGCGCGACTTGGACTTGTTGAGGGGAGGGACACGTGACACGGACAACACAAGACACGTGCGTCCGGCAGCAAGCGTCTCGTGAATTTAAATAATTTGGTATTGGATCAGCTAGAAGCCATAATTTTCGGTTATTGATAGCTGGAGTTGAAGTATGTTTCCTGGGTGGTATTCATAATTCGTATTTAGAATTCTGAGTGTAGGTACAGGCGTACAGGCATGTATTTTTCTATGTTGCAAATGTTTCCTGTTAATATGACACCAATTTGTATGAATTTTAATGATACAGTTGTGAAGTTTTTAAAAATTACATCAACCACAAGTCATGACGTTGAAATATTGAAAAATTACATGAAATACGTGGTCTATCAGGACTAGTGTCAAAGAAATGAATAGCTTATTCCTGATATCATTTTGAGTAAAAAATGTCATATGAAAAAGGTCCTATTCCTATTGGTTACGGAATTAAAAGGGGTCAAAGTTTTATAAGTAACCTAGATAGGTATCTACTTTTAAAACAAAAGAATAAACAATGAAACCATATTACAAAATTAATCTGAACAGGGTGGTCGAATTAATTAATGTTACATATATTTTTTTGTTCATTATTTTATTTTAAGTTAAATTAATAATAAAACATGTGGGTGTTCCTAATCTACAACAAAATGAAAAAATTACTTTTCTATGATTGATTAGTATCAAAAGTATGATTTTATTAACATTTACTGGGCAACAAAATTGTGCTTTCTCTGCCTGGGGCAATAAAACTTACTTAGTACGGTTTTATTGCCTTCTAACTTAATAAAATCATCTAAATTTGTTTTTACATAGCAAACCTGATGACGTCGATGATGGAAATAACATTTAAAATATTGAAAATAATCATAAAATTAATATTAATTCTATACAATCTGCGATAATATTATGTGTTCTACATAGCAAAACTGCGAATTCACTTGACTAAGCTAAATTCACACTCGGCTTCGCCTTGTTCATCACATAAATTATCTATTTTCTATTGTATTTGAGCTACAGGAAAATATCGTTTGTCGTTCATTTCCAAGATATTTTATGTTGTTTATCTGGACAGATAAAGAAAGAATGTTGCTGTAAAATTCAACAACTTTATACTTCACTTTTCTTGGGGCAGCATAGACTGCAGTGTTTACAAAACGAATTTTGTGTTTCTAAACTTATAATTCTTGAAGATGATTTAAAATACCTATTTCAAAATTCAAATTATCATTTTTAATTAGAACAGATTTAAATTTTTAAATTAGTACTTATAGAATCATTGTTATTCTAGATTAAAAATCGTACTTATTACTTAGTAAAGTTGTATTTTGGAAAATCTAAAATGTACCTACTTAATTTACCTTTATATCCATAAATATCTAAGTAAATGATTTACAAACAAGTAGATCATTAACGTGAGAATTAATAGATAACGTATTATTTTATTATATAATATTGTGATCTTGGAAATTGCGCGGCCGTAAAACAATAATAAAAATAAAAAATTAAAGATAACAATAGTATGTACAAAATGCCACCATATGTGACAAAATATTAAATAAATGTGGACAAAGTAATTATATAACACCTGGCTGTAAAATCTTGTTTAAATTTCCATGCACTCACTTTTTATCACAGCTGTATTTAAAACAGTATAAATCTTTTTAATTAAGGAAGAGGCATTAAGACATCCCTATTTTGGCATTCAAGAAGACGGAAAATGACGTCATTACAATTATATTCGTAGTTTTACCATTTCCTGACCTCTTCTAGTAATTACATAATAGCGGGCTCGTCACACCTTAAATGGCTCGTCTGGGCTCTGTTATTATGTACTAATACATCAAGCACTTAAGCACAACAAACCAAACATTTGTTCTCACATATGGAACAATAGCCAACATCCTCTGTCTAATTAAATATCTTTTATAAATAATTCAAAAGATAAAATCATATTCAAAGCTATTTATAGGCGATACATATCAAACAGTTAATTAGGAGATGCTGGTAGTATGACATAAAGAGACGTGTTCTCAAGATTACTACTAGAAACCCTATGACCTTTGCACAATAAGACGATTATAGTACTTTAATGAGATCATCGAGATGAAAAAATGACACATGGTAGGTGACCCCGGGTCATACCATTGACTCCACTTGATGAGGAATGCACATCAAATTGTTCATACGACACAGTTTTTTCTTAATGAATGAGTTCATTTATCCCACTAATTAGAAAAGTTAATTTCTTTCAGCAAGCACAGTCAATACATGAACAGATGGTTTTACTTGTTTATTTTATGGACATGTAATTATCTACTTATATTATTTAATTCTAATAGCTATTAAATTTTTATTAGATTATCAAGAAATGAAGTTATCTTACAGATAGTAGTAATAATATTTGTTTTAACATACAGAAATTATCATTTTTATGATCCAGTAACCTAGAAATTATGGAAACAAATTGGAACTAATTACTATACAATCATACCATATCAGCATTCGAGTTCGAAGATATTAATAATAATGGGGTATTCTAATGTTTTTGTTTATTTTCGTTTATGAACTTCCATAAATTTAAAATACAAATTTGAAATTTTGAGTTTTTTGTGTCATTTACATTAGATATTAATTTTTAAATTAAGCGGCGTTAACAATCAAGTAACTTAAATTTCCAATTTGAATTTCCACTTTGATTCAAAGTTTGGAACTTAAGCCTGAAATACGCGTTCACAACAACGTAAATTCACTTTCCAATTTCAATTTCCAATTCGTACCTTGCAAGTTCCAAGCTTTTCAATTTCAATTTGAGGTTTGAAATGAATCACAAAAATGCTTTTCATCTTCAGTTATCTTTTGTCAAAAGTCGCTGTGAACAAATGAGTGCAGTAATATGACTAGAATGAGAAACATACGTAATACACGCACGCAGAATCTGGTAGTTTGCGCATACGTCAAATTGAAATTACATGCTGTTGTGAATGCGATAAATTCAAAGTAAAAATTACGAAATAGAAATTCAAATTGGAAATTTAAATTATTCGGTTCCGAACGCTGCGTTATGGTTACAAATTTGAATTATATGATATGACGTCTATTCGTTTCAGTACGTCATGACGTAGAAAACTGAATTTAGCGGTGCCTAGTGGTCGTATATGCAAACACTATGACAGCTGTCAGTCGTACCTTAACATATTTTCACTCAGTACGAACCTTATAAATGATACATTGTCTTTATAATTAAGTTAAATTTAATTTTTAACTTGAACTTTGAACAACAAACAAATACATCAAAACTAGTAAGAACCTCAAACAAAAATCAACTGAAAAAGTATCAATGGCGGGCGTGCTGTTTCTTCTTATGTCATTACATACGTCATACAATGAATGGAAATAGACGTCATACATCAGGTGTAATCTAAGATAAAATACATGGAAAATCATATTAATTAAAATAATTTTGAGTTTATTTATCAGAAATCGGTCATATTTCAGCATTATTAAAAACATTTTATATTTTTACTACTTACATTAGAACACCCCATTGCACTTCATCTTGAAAGGCCATGTATAGGATTTAGAATTTAATTTAGACATTTCTTCAACATTGTACCAGTTATTATATTAAGCTCGCATCTGATGTAAGTATATGTAGTTGCGGCATTAATAATATTTGCGGTTTTGTTCGTGGTTCAGGTTCGAAATAATGTATAATGACAGCCGGAATTTACGCAAAACGCAACAAGACACGAACACAATTTTCACGAAAAGTCAGCCCAGACATAGCAACGCAGACGCCTAAGACGTCGATTATCGGCTGTATTTACTTTTCGAACTAAAAATTAACCTGAACCGGAGTTGAACCCCGAACCTGAATTTTAATACTTGGTTCGGTTTCGACTCAGGTTCAATTAAAAGTATATCTGAGGTTCGGTTCTCGGTTTGGGTTCCCTAAAATGTTACGGTTTGGTTCCGGTTTTGGTTTGGTTCAGGTTCGGGTTCGATGCCCTGATTATAAAACCAGCGAATAATATAATACAGTACCATTATAAATGTTAATATTTTTAACAAACCAAATATGATCATTTCGTGATTTAATTAACATTTGTTATTGATACTTAATATACTTAGAACTAGTTCTCTACCAACCACTGGCTGGTAAACATGGTTTTCATATTCTTCATATGTCAAATTAAAATGTAAAATTGAAAATTATAATATTTTTTCATAATAGGTAATCAATTTTTTATATAATAATTACAATGTAATCCAGCCTATTGTTATTGGTGAGGACCACCGAAGCGTCCAAATTGTGTTTTATTGACTACAATAAACGCCATAAAAAAATATTTTTCTACATCTAATCAATATATGTACTTATCCTTAGATGTTAGATGGAAGTAGGGATATCAAATAATTTTTACCTCCCGCTACCCTTGGTAAGGGAGGTATAGGGATCGTGCTAAAAATCTAATATCGAGATTTTAGTAAATGACCACGTTTTAAGGTCCCTAGAATCCATTTTTAACATTTTCACGATGATGTCTGTATGTGTGTATGTGTGTGTGTGTGTGTGTGTGTGTGTGTGTGTGTGTGTGTGTGTGTGTGTGTGTGTGTGTGTGTGTGTGTATGTGTGTATGTGTACGAATTTTGTTTGCACTCTAACTCAAATACTATCATTCAGAAAATTCTGAAACCTTGGGTTTTATAGTACTTTATTTGAAGCTCATAATGGTTTTTCTTCAAAAAATACCATTAAATGCCATTTTTTCGAATTTTATGTCTTATGAAAATTAAAGATTATTGAATTTTCTATAGGAATACATTAATACTTTTTCTATATATTTTACAGATAAATTTAAAAATATTTTTTTTTATTAGTCGCGAAGCCTAAGATAAAAACTATTCCTTTGTTACACAGTTCATTTTTCAAATGAATGTAACTGACAGTAAATGTCACTGTCAGAAAACTTATCACTTCAAATTAATAACAGTGACATTTTAAAAAGAAAATAGTAAATAAAGCAATAATTTTCTTCAATGGAACAGTTTGCAGCGTTAGTAAATACGTAGGTAGGTATGTATTTAAATTAATAAAAATTAAATAGCGGGAGGTTTTGTGTTGGCCATATCAGATTTTTTTGGAATAAAACCATATAAAAAATCCTAACGTCAGAATTGAATTTAATCAATTAGGATTCAGTCGTATATAACCACATTACAGTAAACACGAAAAAATTTCTTCGAAGTAAATAAGTTAAAACACGAGCAGTAGTAAATATATAGGTATATTTTTATTGTTATTCGTATATCTTCATATTTTATGAACAAGTATGTCTACATTTAGTTTTACAGTTAAAAAATATGCATTTTATTTCATGGGAAATATAAACGGAAAAAGAAAATAGAACATTAAAAAAAATAATTGACAGTTCAAACGGATACAAACCAAGATAAAAAAGAGATGTAGAAATGAAGCCGATGAAATAATAGGAATAAGAAGTAAAGTCGGAACATATTTTTACTAGAAATGTAACTAGCTTTTAACCGGTGTAATAACTTGTCTCATCGAACATATACCTATGATTTTCATTACATTTTAATTTTAAAATGTCAAAATAATGAAAATCACTGGATCTGTTCATAGAAGCACATTATTTATTTTGACTATATTTTCAATATATGTATTTGGAAGATAACCAACTTTTAGCTTTTCCTTTTTATTACATTGTCATTAGAAATGTACTGAATAAGATAACTGCACATGCGCGAAAAACAAAGTGACAGTTATTTTGTGTTGTGTTTGGTTACATTGACTAAACATAAGAACAATATCCAAACCTAACGAACAAAATCACCCCGAGTTTTCCAAGAGTGTTTTGTGTGCGTTAGGTGACGTTATTGTAGTTGTGATTTCTTTACATGAAATGTTACACGTCTCCTTAAATTTTGGAATGTGCTGAAATCACTTTCATATTCATTGCATTTATATTTTATGATACTGTATTAATTATAATAAATTACTCTAATAAAATAATAATCATTTACAAATAACACTCTCACGCTATCAATCAAATGTCAAAAATGTAAGTAAAATGTATAAAATATTTACTATTTCACTATAAGCGCCCGTTAACTCCTACATATATGTTCCGTGAGACAAGTTATTACACCGGCCAGACGCTAGAAAAGGCGAATGAAACAAGGTAAGATGAATGTTTAAACTAATTAAGTTCACTAAAATATATCACCTACTACATTTAAAACATAAGAGCAATTACTACGATAAATGTTGTACAACAGTTTCTAAAATTTTGTTTTTTTTTTTTTTGTTGCGTAATTTAAAATAATAATATAATAACCCCCACATAATTCATTATTATTATTATAATTTAAGTGGTAACATTTTTTATTGTATAAATGAAAGCACCGCTTTTATAATTCCAATTACCGTGCAATAATCCATTAGTAAATAAATCATTTCTGGATATAATTTGTTCGCAAACTTTTAAACCGCCGTAATAAACTACCTACCCAAAGTGCTGAAATTCTAGTTCGATAAAAACGAAATAAAAGCCCGTAATAGTGCGGTGTACGTCACATCACAATACACTCCCATGAAAAATTAGAGCATCGCTTACTTAGGCCATAAGTCACTTGATTGTGCGATGACAATATGGCGTACGCCTGCATATGGCTGATGTACAGGGTCGGTTTCGGAATTGTTCAGATAGTGCGGCTTAATGACCAGATTTGACATGTGACCCCGAGTGACCTCATCGCATGTGTAGGAGGCTAATTGAAGATGAGTTCACAGTTTTTCGGTTTAATGAAACAAGGCAGGGAGAATTTAATTTTACTTAAAATTCATTTTGGGACACAACAAATCATTTAGTAAAAAAATCTGATGTGGCCAGCCCATAACCTCCCGCTATTGAACAGTGATCTCTATAACATAAATTATAGAGATCACTGGTATTTAACCACGCATTATAAATAAAGCAATCATTATATTCAAATATTTTTGTATTCATTCATATACAAACTTTATTTTACATTTAACAAATATATCATACACAAAATAAATTTCACAAATATTAACAAAACTAATAGAAAAACTTAACAAGAATTTAAAATAGTACTCGTATCTTTACACAAAGTCTTTTCAGAGCTATACCCTACAAGACATTGAAGCAAATCAATAGTACATAGAATATTTATGTATGATGCAAAATATATTATTTTTACTAATCTTAATTTCCTTAGAATTAAATTACTACTATATTCCCCTTAACACAGTTTCATTATTAATTTTAATGTAATTGCTTCCTGACAGTGATATTTGTTTAAATATGTCAAAATAATTTTTAAAGTATTGTTTTTGTTTGACGCATAGGCAAAGTGATGTATAAATATAAATTATTTTATAAATTCATATTTAAAGTTATTTACTAACTACCAGTATCGTAAAATTGAAGATTGTACCATTATATTCAATTTTTATTAGTAAAAGTTGGTGAAAAATTATATTCAATGTATTTTTTTCAAGAAAAACTATTAAAAGCTTGTATAAGTCATACTTCCGGTTATCCGATATACACTAAAATCTAATGAGCTCTTTCCACATTAGTATAGAATGCGTATTCAAAATTTTCTGATTGATAGTATTTGAGTAATCGTGTCCACAGGATCCACACATCCACATACACACACTCGCACACACACACACACTCACACACTCACACACACACACACACACACACACTCATACACATACATACATACACACAGACATCATTGTAAAAATGTTAAAATCGGATTCTGGGGACATCAAAACGTGCTTATTCACTAAAATCTCTATATGCGATTTGTAGCACGGTCCCTATACCTCCCTTACCTAGGGTAGCGGGAGGTAAAAAGTTAGTCCTCAAATTGTTTCCCTCATGTAATTCGTACGAAAGTTAAAACACTGTTTATTTTTTGCCAGTGTTCAATTTGCTTTCTTTGACTATATAAACTTCTGGTCTCCTGGGAAATGAAATGAAGAGACAAATCCTCAAAACTCAGGGCTGGCAAAAACCCAGCTATAGTGGATTGCATTGGACTTTGATTTAAATGTTTCAGTTTGAATGAATTTAACATTATTATTTTTAAAATAATTGTATGATGTGGAAAAAAACATTTTTTTTTTTAAAGTTAACATATTGCAAGATTCATTTTTGGTCTACTCGTACATATTATTAATATTTTGGGTTAAATATTTATAGACTTTTGTATTGAAAACCTCAGTGTTTATTCAATTATTAGATCATATTTAATAAATTGTGATTATTTTTTATTATATGCGTGTTTACATGTTTTCATGTGTTTTTTCACTCCGTTTCTAGTAATATTTTAAAAAGATTAATAAAAAGAAAGTATCGAATTTGTAAGGCCGACATCAAAGCTTTTTTTCCGAAGAATTGAAAATTTAACTTCACTTCGGCTCCGGTGGGTCAAGGGTTAGAGTAAGACCTCTTAGTCATGAATGCGCACGGGGTTCTGGGTTCGAATCCCACTAAGGAATGGCTGTTTGTGTATGTGAACCCATTCTGTAATTGGGATTTTAATCCTGTTGAGGGGTTCTTTAAACTAAACGAACTGTCAAATGATAAATTTATCATTTCTGTCAATAACACGATTTAATTTTATTTATTTGGAAATTAAAACTTTAGCTGGAGTTTTTAAGATTAGCCCTAAGTAAGTTTTCTTGTTAAATGTGTACAAAAATGTTCTATTTTGTTAAAATAGACTTTCACACGAATTTATGATTTTTTTTTAGCTGTGTTTTATTGTTTTTTCCGTAATTATTTATTAAGTGTACCTATAATTTTGGTCGGTACTGTATGTATTTGCTTTTGGTTGTTTATATATTTTCCTTATTTAAATCAATTGAAGAATGGTTCTAGTTATGCTCAACTTTTAATTTCTTTGGCTTATACTTCTTAAATTTATTTGATATTAACTATTTGCAAAGTTTGTGGCAGATTCTTTGAATTTTAATATCTTCTGTTGTATTCTTAAAAATTTATTGTGTTTTCATTAATATCGTAGTTTTTTTTTTTACTTCTACAGTATAAAATACTGCTATTTTAATGACGTAAAAATGTAAATTATTTATTTATTTATGCGCAGTTGAATAATGTATATTTTTATTGCAGGTACGTCGTATGAGTTCATCTATTGTAGACTGCAGCGCAGACAAAAGTAGTAAGTCTGTTTAATTTTTATTTTAAATTTGAGCGGGGCTGGATTTAATAAAAATTTGATTGCGAGCCGAAAATGTTTTTGTACTTCGCAGAGAATTGCATGTCATCAAATTTCATAGTGCAAACAATGTAAAATTCGATGTTTTCGCTAGGGTATCATATAAATTTCCAAGCACTGGCTTTTCCATATTTCATGTTCTAAAAATAAAGCACATCTGAATTCTTTGGTGATACTCGCATCCTAAAAATGTGGTTTTGTGAATTATGGTCATATATTCGCTTTGAATTATTTTTGTTGTGGAAATTTATTTTTATCCTTGGTAAATAAACGATGGTGCATTTTGTTTAGAATGAAATATGATACAGAAATTTAAATATTTATTGTATTATAGCCTGGAAAAAATTTAGTTTCCTTCTCCAGTAGAAATATGGGCACACGAAATTCTTATTTTATTTCACTGACCGGCGTCGAAATCATGCATAACTTTTTAACAATACAGAAATCTAGTCCCTATATTTCATCCCAAATGACATAAATTAGGTATTATAAATAAATATATTTCCAAGGATTTTTACCCATTGATAGCAGTGTCAAGTGTAGCTTTACGTAGATTTTAGTAATAAATATGTCGTTTTTTTTTTTCGAGGATTACGTATACCAAATGACACTTTCATAATTTGTAAATAGTTGTAAATAAATAGTTGACTCTTTGGACTGTGATTGACAAAATAGGGTATAAAAAGGTTCAGTATTTTATGTCCGGTTTCTTCAAAATATATATCATGTTTCTTTCCCAATGAAATGAATAATTTGTTTTTGCTTATATTTGAACTGCTAAAGAATTACGAGAAAATATTTATGTTTAAGGTAGTTCATCCGTTGATGTTTACTGTCCAAAATTTGACACAAATAAATATATAATATTTATTGCTGGTTTATGATGAATTTAATTTATAAATTTAAATTTTGTAATTTTGATTTAAAATTTACAATCTGTCTGGTTTATGTTCGATTTTGAATTCTGGATCTGACCATTCATTATCTATCAGGTGTCTTGTCATTGCTTGTCATATTTTGACGGTCTTCCAGTTCAAATTTTAGGTTACCATATTATTTTTATAAGCTATGGATTTTTTAATCGCTAATGAACAAGATGTTTTTTTATTAACATCGGGAATGCTTTTGCACTATTGTTGATTTATATAATGAAAGAAACAAACACAAATTTTAAAAAACAGACGTTTTGTTAGGCCTTGGTTAGGCCTATGAGCAGATTAAGATTTGTAAACGAGCATTTTCGTAGTTTATTTCCGAAAATGTTACACCAAGATCATGAACAATTTATCAAGTATACTCGTATGAGTGTGCCTTTATTGAATTCCTTGTTATCCCTCGTTGCATTGAAATTACTGAAACGTAAACGTATGTATAAGGACAACCGCTTTATCACCAGAACATAGACTGAGTTATATCACCATGTTTGATGGTGCTTTCGTGTTATTAGTCGAAATTGAAATTTACATTTGGAAATATAAAATAATATAGTTGTATTCCAAACCTAAATTTCAAACTTCCAAATATGTAAATCGTTCATAAACATCGTATAGGTTTTAAATATGTTTATATTTTAAAATCTAAATTAAAAATTGTAAATTCGTAAATTAAATTCATCATAAACCAGCTGTTACAAGTTGTAGAACTTGGCTGTAAATTAGAAATCATAAGTAACTGTTGAAGTAACGAAGATAATTTAATATAAAGTTGACACTGGATTACATTGCGTGTATTGATTCACAACTGATAAGAAAATATTAATAGGACAACATACCGACACATGTTTGAAAAACGAATATGTTATTCTTTGATGTTTTGAGATATTTATTAAAAAATTAAATACTATGAGACACCACAATCATTATTGACAGATTGCACGTAAATGGTTGCAGTCTCAAAATAAATTATATTTTTGATGCTGTTTCGCACATGCGCAATAAAATGTTAAGTAAACTGGCAATCACCCATTCATCATAAGATTTAATTCACGCACGATCAGAAATATGGTACATTATATAAGAAAAAAAAAAGTAATGTATAACATTGTAACCAGTGTTGCCATACACTCGGTTGGATTTTTCATTTCGATACTTCTGACGGAATACATAGAACTTTTAATATAAAAAATAATTTTAAAAAAGGTAAACTAATTTGGATTTCGTCAACTAAAACTAAAATTTATTTTTTCAATTTTTAAAGTAACAATACATTTTTTTAATGAGATTAATAATAATAATAATAATATCTCACTTGATTAGGGATTTTACGGATGAACTACCTACCTTAAATTTAATTTTATACTTTACTGAAAACTTTACCTAAATTAATGCTCAAAACATAGAATACAGGATCATTTATTTTGAATTAGGTCAAATTCATCCTACTGCGCTTTGCAGGAATTAGTCTGACGAATAATTCTATTTTTAATTTATTGTTCTTTATGTTTCAAAATATACATCTATATTTACTGCAAATAAGAAGTCATGGAATATTTTTTAAAATTTCTTTACCTGTCTTAGCTAAAATATTTATGGGACTTTATAAAGAATTAATTTTACGTTTAATTTTTAAAAATACAATGTAGATAGGGAATAAAACGGAATGGAATTCTTATTTAATTAAAGGGCACAAAGCAAATAGCGTCTTTTCTAACCTCATTTTCTTTGTCACTTAACCTCTCACAGCACTCTTTGATTGCCCGTACATTGACAACGACGTCCAAAAAACTGTGTCGCAACCTTTCAGCAACATCCATATACATTGGAATGGCTTCGGCTACGGTTGCGGCATTCGGGTGCTCTTACGCTGTGGAATCTCACGTTTGGTTCTGTGAGCCCGTGTGATACTCGGCCATCTCATTGCTTATTGATGCGGTCGCGGGCATGGGCTTAGGACAGGCCGGGATTTAGGGGGAGCTAAATGGCATGTTTAGAGATTTGTTGCTGCCTTACCATTGCCACTCTTTTTACTGCTGACAAATTATTTTGGGTTACCAAGGTTAAAAGAATGATATTTTTCTTATAGGTGATCTTTTGTTTTTAGAATTACATTTTTCTAAATATTCTTAGAAAAGCAAAGAGCAAAGCAACCAAAAATCTCTTACCTAGCAAGAAGCAATCTCATTTCATTACGATTTTTTCATTTTCTTTATGCAACCTATGTATATCAGAAAGTTAATCATTAATAAGTCAAAAAATTGTATCTGTTATATAAAGAAATTTTATGGCAGCAGTTAGTTTTGACGCATGCGCATGTAAGCAGCACATGTCAAATGTTTACTGCTGAAATCTGACATGTTGAACATCGTCTACTAAGTGAATCATCTATTGTTAATCCATGTCGAGTTACTGAGTTACCTTTTTGAATTTTATTATCAGTGAAGATTATTAATTCATGAGTTTTTGTTTTATTAAGCAATAGATTATTTGATGAGAACCAAGATTCAGCCTTTTGAAAATTGGATTTACAATTTTCTGCAAGTGTATTGAGATTATTAGTTATATTTATTAAAGTAGTATCAATTGTAAATAGCATTTTTCGAAGAAAAGCATTCTGACTTTCAAGTAAAGTGCCATTTTTGATTATCCGATTTGCGCCATAATCAATGGCTTCGTACCATATTAGAGTAGAGTTTCAAAATTTTCTGATTGATGATATTTGAGTTATAGCGTTAACAAAATCCGTACACACACACACACACACACACACACACACACACACACACACATACATACATACATACATACATACATACATACCTATATACACACACACATACACACACAAACTCACATCCACTTAGAGATGCATTCGGGCCGGGCCGGGCGGGCTATGAGGTTTGGATCGACTCGGCCCGAAAATAAAAATTACCGGCCCGACTCGAAAATCGACTCGACAAAAAAATTAGCTAGCCCGGCTCGAAAATTGACTCGAAATCGAGTCGGGCTTCGGGCCGGGCCGGGCCAAAGCTCGAAATTGGGTGCATCCGGCATTCCTAATGTTGATTTTTATGTTAAAGCAAAAAGTTTAACTTTTTTCGTGTCAAACTTATAAAAAACCTCTACATTCTTATAACTTTCAACATTAGTTAACATAAGTAGTTAAAAAAGAGACACTTCTAGTGTAAGTTTGTTATAAAAATTACAGACCTACGTGTATTTAACACTTTGTTTACCAAAGCCGTTCGAAAACTTTTTCACAAATCTTATATAAAAACATATAATTTACATAAGGATTTTTTATCTAACTTTATTTCTGCTCAAAAATAGGACAAGAAATAATTATGATAGGAATAAAAATCACTTTTATTTAAGTATACGAGTAATAACAATAATAACAGCAACATCACAATATAATTATTATGCTTTAATGAATAACCTTGAATTCTTGAAGTAAAATAATATATTTTTATTTATTAATATGTGAAGTTTGTTGTTATTAAATCATTTTGATCCTTTTTAACTTCATCCATTTTCATTAAAATATTAAGGAAACTGTGCATTTGACTGAACTATAAGATTTTTCGGGCCGGCCCGAAAAGCTCGAATTTTCGGGCCGGGCCAAAATCAAAAGTCCGACTCGCCTCGATTTTTGAAAATGATTAGCTCGATTCGGCCCGATAAAAAATATCTTCGGCCCGGCTCGATGATCGACTCGAAATTGAGGCGGGCTTCGGGCCGGGCCGGGCCAAAGCTCGAAATCGAGTGCATCTCTACCATCCACTCACAGACATCATCGTGAAAATGTTAAAATTGGATTCTAGGGACCTTGAAACATGGTCATTTACCACAATCTCAATATGCGATTTCTAGCATGATCCCTATAGCTTCCTTACCAAGGGTAGCGGAAGGTAAAAAGGTGTTCGACAGGTAATGATAGATAATTCATTATGAATATAAATGATTATTTAAAGTTTAAATTTTGAAATATGAAATACATTTATCATTATATATGCATATTTATTTTATTTCATATAGCAAACAATATAATTTCCTGTTAGAATTGTTAATGACAGAATATATAGCTATTTTAAATTATTATGCATCACTGTAATATAATTATTATAAAACTGATTTTTACGTTGCATTATGACCGTCTCATTTATGTGTATTTGACATTTTAATAATAAAATACAGATCTAGTAAATTATTTTATTAATTATGTTCGTACGTACGAGCCCAAACTCATTATAATTCGGTCGGTTTTCATTTTCAACAAATTATAAAATCTTCACAAATGGTTAGAAATTTCTACAAAATTCTTTCGACTTCTTTAAATATAGACTTAATACTTTAAAAAATTGTTGCCCAAATGTCTAGTGATAATAGTTCGACCGGTATTTTAAGGGTCATCTTCTAGTTTGATTTAGCTTCTGCTTCTACCGAGACCCTTTACTTTTGGCACATTGAAAAACAAGTTCGTAAATATCAAGTGCTTACAGTAAAACGTACCTTTCAAAACATATAGAACAATATGCACAGAAAGATTTGTAGGGCTTGGGGATACTATGTCTAATAGAATTAAATTTGGTATTACTAACAAAGGCGATGTAACCCAATATTAAATGGTGAAATACTTGAATAACATATTCGGATTTTGCAAGTTTAATATCTATTTTAAACTCTCGTAGATTTTAAAATTTGTTTGTTGAAAATGTAAACCGGTCAAACAATTATGAGTTTGGGCTCGTATACTTATATGGGGTTGCGTTGCTGGGTGCGTTGTAACTGGTTATGCTTATGGCGGCTCGGGATCGAATCCGACCGACAGTAAACTAAAAAACTATTTCCAATTTTCAAACAACACAAAAATGTCCCTCTACACAGAAATTTTGATTTTTGAGAGCTCGAAAGATAAAGTCTTGTAAGTGCCCTCAACAACGTACAGATGTAAGTATACTGGTATCTATTTTTTTCTGAACATAGGAAAAATAATTTTAAAGTATTAGTTTTAGAGCAAAAAGGGTAATAATCAAAGTTATTCAGAAATATAAACTGCGTCTATTGAGTTTAAAATTATTGGTTGAACATCTATATATATTTTGTGAAAAATTTTAAATAATTTTAAGTAATTTTAGTGCATCATGTGGAAACGAAACAATGGAAAGATATGTCTCCATGATTTGCGAATCCAAATTATACTTTCGCTTTTTGCTCTAATATTAATATAAATAAATAAAAATAAAGAAATATATTATCACGGCATATTACTCAGTTCTGAGTGTGCCAATTTGCGTTGTACACAGATTACGGTAATGATTATGACAAATTAGTATCGTGCGGGCGTTTACTAGGCGTCACCTCAGGGGCACTCATTGCTGGTGTGGAGATTTAATAATATTAATACGTAAAGAAATATTGTATTCATAGTTAATATCGTATTTTACATGATAAGATCAAAAGAAAACATTTGGTACCTAATTGTAATTATTGAAATCCGCGAATAAAAATAGAATAGATTGCTACACCTAGAAATGGGTAATAATAATGGTATAATATTATTATTAATACCTGCATATTTCATATATAATGCAATGTTTGTTATATTTTTACTGGTATTGTAAAAAAATTTGGTAATGCGGTCCTGAAGCCTCTCGGGTCCGCAGTGCTTAAATTCACCCTCAGCTATCACCCATTTTCTTTTGTGCCTGGAAGTCATTTTCTGGAAACCCTGTAGCCTGTACTCTTGCTCTTACATCATATATTATTTTGCGATGGTTCGATTGCTCGTGTGCTCCCGTGTGTGCCGCTGTTTTACTTTTTGTCCCGGAGTCCGCACCGCACCGCATGCCTGATGCGGCTTATCAGAATTCTGTCTGCGTTGTCTAGTGAAACTAGAGCTTTTTTACTACATGCAAAACTTTTGCATTGTTGTCACGGTTGTATTATAACTTGGATTACTGTTTTTAAACTCCCTGCCTACAAATTCGGCCTTTTTTGGTTCACTTTATTTTGTTAAATTGTCAAGATAAAACTGTATTAAACAAGCAACTTTCGGGAATATTTTCATGTTCTTCCCAGGCTTTTATTGTCAATTAAGCCAAAGTAAATACGTGGGATATTTTTATGCCTACATAAATATTGACATTTATATGACATCTAATAAAACGAACTTTTATTAATAATAATCTTAAAAATTTTGGTTGTAAAATATCAGTTATGCATTTTCATTCCTAGTTATTGCATATTTTCTACTTCTACAAGACTATTTGCTAGAAATAAAATTTTACTATCTTTGATTTTTCTTTTTATTTTACACATGCTTACATTACTGCAAAGCCTGGTTTACACAATCAAATATTTACATTACAATTTGCGTTTCAATGATGTTTGTGATCGAATTCTTTTGCTTTTTGTAGGTACGGTTAAATATTTCTAATTTATTTTATCATAAAATTTTAACAAATTTATTACCAGATTTATTTTAATTATTGTTTTATGTAGGTATCTTTAGAAGAATACGTAATAAATAAAATGTAAAAATAAAAATACCTAGCAAATGATCTTTGAAGTATAAAAAAAAATTATGGTGTACCGAAAGAACGTGATTTTCTGGATTAACTGAACTGAGTGTAACATGCATTAATAATGCTATGAGAAATAAAAGTTAAATTAAGTTTTTTTTTTAAATTTCATTATTTTATAGCATTTTAACGTACTCGTAAAACAAACGATAAACAAAACATAAATTGTAACATTTTTTTTATCACTCGCCGTATATTCATTTACCTATCTGACTTACATTAATCTAACTTAATTTTATGTGAAAAAGATTGATAAAATAAATGATAGAATTTAATGTGATATGTTACAAATGATAAATAAAACAATGATCGCTTGAGAGATAAAACTTCTAGACCTGGTTAACATGTAATGTTTTCAATTAAATTTGTTCGGAAAGTAATAAAGTAGGTACACGAACGTAACCTTTTTATTAGAATACCCATATACATATTTTATAATTTAGCGTTTACTGGTGATTTTTAGTTTAATGCAGGTATATTTTTCAATATGGGGTAAGAAAATTGATTATAAATGAAAACTGTAATATAAACCAGATCCATGATAGCACCTGAATGGTTTTAATTACAGGCTCTCGGGTGTTGTCAGCGATTTTGATTGCAAAACCGTTATAAAATCATTTCGTTTTGATATCAATGATGTTGAAATTGAATAAACACGCGATTTATTCATTAATGAACTAGAATTGCAACGTTTATAATCAGTGATGTTTGAAATACCATTCCCTGTCGTTTTAATTTCAGCATAAAGAGAATTATAAACACTAATGCAAAATAAAAAGAATCGTACATTTTTTTTACTACGGACTTGTGAAATTTCATTTTAAAATTCTTCAAATTTTACACTCTCATATAATGCAATTTACGTCCGCATAAAATATACGGTATATCTCAGCAGTAATATTGTGTAGTAAATATGAAATACGCAGTAATTTCTTAAGTAAATTGCGTAGAATGAACCAAAGGAAAAAGAAAATATCGAATAAAACAGTAATATTATGAAGAACCTCATCGGGTAACCAGGTTAGATATCCTTGGAAAAATTCAGTTATCCGGTTGTGATTGAAACAAAATAAAATTGTCATCCCTTGTGTCCAGCTTGGGGGGAGAAATGTTATTTCTACCCTTAAATTGAATAGGTACATTGTTTCTTTATATAAATTCATAGGCGTGCTGTATTTTTTTATTATGTTAGTCACAGGAGCATAATTATAATACAGGTTATAATACAAATTAATGCTAATGTTGAACTTATTTAAATTGATGTTCGTAATCTAACACATGTACTAATAAATCCTTATATTGTTATCCTTCAATGTGATATGTTATGACACATCTGATATTATGTGTATCTACACGACTACATTATTATTGTGACGAGAGATTATTAGTTCATTTCACGTCAAATAAAACATTTCCTGGCAGATTTATCCATTTCGCATTAAATCATTAAAATATTCCCACATTTTTAAAACCGAACTATTTATACTAAAACATTGAATTACTTATACAGAAGATATAAATACACCAGCCTGAATGAACAATTAATGTTTGACGACAATCATTATTTATTAATTTAACAAAATGATAACATGCATATTCTTATGCAACCTGGGGGGCGATTCTGATTCAGTCTTTATTTATGATGATTTATTTCTTTACCATAATTCCGAATATAAGGACTTAGGGCTGTTTATGATGAATTTAATTTACGAAAATGTGGAAATTTCTCTACTGTGGTATGGATAAGGTGTTAAAATAGGGGATTCCAGCTCAATTAAAGAAATTAGTAAAAAAAAAATACGAATATATATGCTGAATAATGAATATTAATAAAGAAATAAAATGGTATAATTGAAATACTACGGAAATAAGACGTTTTTACTTATAGCTCTTCGACACGAATATACATGCAATTTGAAATATATTGTTTGCCGCCCGAAAAACGGCCTATATATTGTAACAAGGTGAGAATAGTGAAATAACAAGTAATGAACTTTATTATAAACTTCTAAATTACAGTTTCAATAACTACATTTTAACTCTGTTATCTTTGTAAGTCAAAATTTTGTTTAGAAATAATAATCATTTTTCCTATATCTCTCTTTAGTCTAGATGTCAACCGCGTAGACATTTATTGTTTTGACAATTAACTATATAAGTTATTGCCTAGACTACGTGAAATCTTGTTATCTTGCTATGGATGCTACACCCTCGCACCCTTCATCAGATGTGCCTGTTGAAGAGATAACCCTTTTGTTTTAAGGCAGTCGAGTTTTATGATTCAAACCGTTCAGACATGTAGACTGTGATTAGTTTTTGGGCGTTTTCCGCCAGTATTCATAATTAGATTACAATGTAACTGTAAGAGTATAGTTTTGTGTTAGTAGTTTAGTGTAATTAATAATAATGATTTAGTATTAATGTAATAAATGTCAATAAAAGTTTAGTAGCTTCAAATATTGTGCGTGCCATCCATTTAAGATGTGTTCATCATCTATCATCAAGTGTTTAGTGATAGTGTGAGTTTAAGGGTGTTCCGTCGCAGTAAAGTGGTGGACAAACCAGCAAGCGTCCACCAGTTAGAAGAAAAAGTGTCATCGTTGGGTAAGAGAACAAAGAGAAAACAGAATCATCTGACTCTCCCTCCCCCCTGTTACAATATGCATAACAAATAGCGTGTTAGGAGGTGGGTTTTGCTACCAATAGATGTTAAGAAATTCAAATTTCAGTTTTTAACAGTTTTTATTTTAACATAAATTTCTTGCATTAAACTTAATAATTAATTATAAAGTATGTAGACTTATACAGTGTTATACTATTAATTTATTTTTGTAAATGTAATTTAAAAATGGCATATATTTCAAGAACATTTAGGTCCATGATGAAAGCAGTTTGATATAAAAACATATATACATACGTGACGCTACGTCAATCTTTTCAAATTTCGGTGGACCATAACTCGCTCATTAATATGTATTTCTTCACCAGATGTTCATCAATAGTCGTAGTTTTACTTGTACTTTTAGATGAAATTATAAAAAAATGGTGGAATCCCGCATTACTCGAAATCTCAGTCAAATAGCATTTATTCTTACAACACCGACGTTTCGGTGCATACTTACACCTTCTTCAGGGAGTAATAAAAACAGAATAATACAGTAGGATCTTACAAAATATTAAATATCATGTACACAAAATATATTCGTTCTTAATATTCTGATTTCCAAATCCTATAAAAAAAAAAAATCATAAATACATATCAATTTGCTCTCAGAATCGACAACAGAATATATCAGAAAATCGCCGGAAATATCTTGCGGAAGGATTCTTCTCAAGTTTTCAAATAAATTAAAATCTTATTTCTGTATTACAGAATATTAGCTGTCTGGCCTATGCTCTGATATTGCCTATGAGTATTTGTATTTATTGTAAAAATGACATGTCAAATAATATTTCCGCTTACCTGATTAACTGTGGAATAAAAAGATCCCCACAATTGTATTACCAACTGCATTGTTTCTTTTTGAAACCTAGTTCCTATATTGTCATTTTTGCGTCTCACACTTAGCCTGTCAGTAGTTTAGAACTGAAGTACTTCAGATTGATCAGAAATCAGTACATGCAAACTCAATGCTTTATAGGCGCTTTCAATATACATACAATTGTATATACGTATTACATATTATGAAATTCCTATTCATGAAGCTCATTGCCGACATATCTGCAGATTGCAGAATATACAAGTGTAATTGAATTTCGTTAGCACAACTACTAGTAGATACCTCAATGGCACTTAGATATGGAATGTGAAGAGTGCTACGTATGTGCACTGAGCAACAATTCATAATTCAATATCGCGTAGGTATATGCAGTTGACTATGTAGTTAATTTTAATCAAAGTTTGAAATAATTTGATGAAGAGCCTCCAGGAAGGAATTGACTATTATATTAAATACTAACGGTTCGAAGATTATTTATAATTCAATTGATATTATTAACAATTACTTTTTCGAATATTTTTGTAAAATATAATTATCTATATACAGTTGCGTGCAAAAGTTTTGAGCCAAACAGATTTTTAAACCATAAGGTAATACAAAAATCAAACTATTCTATTAATAAACATATGCATATGTGCATAAAATATTTTCATATTATTAACCGGAAAACATGTAAATAAACTTACCTGGTAACAAAATAATTTATCGTTATGTACGAAGACCAAAAAGAGCCAAATAGCGGAAATAATTCATGTAGAAGCCAATTTTGGCACAGTTATAGAGGAAGGTGTCCTTAACAAAATACTAAAAGTACTGATGGGTGGGAGTGAAGCTAAGGGGGGAGGGGGTATCTAAAGTTCCCTTTTTTCAGTTTTTTGTTAATAACTCGAAAACTACTGCCTCTAGCAAAAAAATGTTTATGTATTAGATTAATCTACATTCTCTACAGAAAAGGTCCTATATACATTTTCGTTAGAATCAATACTTAAGGAGATATAGAGGGGGAAAAATGAAAAATTAAAAAAAATATTTTTATTGTTAAAAATCAAGTTTTAATAAAAAATGAACCATACAGAGCCCACGTATTAATAACAAAAAATATCCTATACACATTTTCGCTAGGATCAATACTTAACGAGATATGGAGGGGGGAAAATGGAAAATTAAAAAAAATATATTATTAAAAATGAAATGTTAATTGTAAACATGAAATATATTGTAAGGAAGGATGTATCTTGAATATTAATTTTCTTCAAATTTTAAATTTTCATCATCATCATCGGTGCTGTCTTTGATGGGGGCTGCATTCGTACATGAGCCGAGACACACCCCTCAGGCACCGGAGCAGGCAATCCCTGCTTTGCGGCAACCGCAGCGCACTCCACACCCAGTCGTGCATCGGCAAAAGATCGTGTTCAAAACGGAATCGGGTACTACAGGGTCTTCTTAGATTGCTTCATGTCAACAAATTTCTTGCCAATGAAACTTTGCATGGTTTTGGTTCCAATATCCAGGGCTTCGTGGCAGTTTATTTTGGAGTTTCCCAGGATGCCCGTTGACAGCGACATGAGCGAATTCAACTTTGGAAAAGGGGGATGGTCATTGAACCATTCGTGAATCTTAGATCGATCCCGTGAATCTCTCTTTTCCCGTGATATACGGAAATGTGCTGCTCTCCACTTGAAAAAGCCACTCCAGCGAACTCCTCCAATGAAGTGCAGATGGCGGTGCTTCCCGGTGATCCACAAACCCACTTGGCGAGTACAGAATCAGTAATTCCTCTTCCTCGCGTTAGGCCACCTAAACTTTTCATGGAGGGCATAAGAGTTTGTTCTATGACCTTATGACCATATCCGACCAAAGTCCTGCCCAAGGTGTACCTGTGCGATTAATGGTGAAACTCCTTGTACGGCTGTGAATGGATATTTTTCAGTTTTATCATGTCTTGCACGTACAGATGAGCACATTTCGTATTCGATTTTGATTTCGATCTAATTTCGGATTGGGTCAACGTGTTTATTTGACTCTGTCATTTGGACTTGCGATTTTGATTGTTTTCTACATTTCATTAAGGTAAGTTGAACATTTTATTACTTACATGAAATAAGAGAAGTATGCAAAGCATTTATTTGAATGCAAATGTTAATCATTTATTATTAATATTATTAATTGATACTAGCACCAACGTAGTGGGTGAGGTCGTAACTGACTGACAAGAACGTTTAGATGATACGTTAGTTTTAACATTGAGTAGCGGGTCCCGAATTGTCCCTGATAAGGACGAACGCCAATACGAAGGCCCCGGAAGATAACGGGACCAACAGCCAGTGACGGGGAGCCCTGAACTCATTTCAACCGTTCTCCCCTTCTGTCTATAGTCTATAGCAGTGTTGCCAGATCGCCACAACGCAAAGTCGCCTTGTCAAACTAAAAATATCGCCAAAAGTCGCCAAGTTCAAAAATCAAAATTGAGAGGGTCTCCCTGGAATGCTGGAATACTGTTTTTCATTTTTCCAATAAGTAAAAAACACATTTGAAAAATAAATAATTTATTTAGGGCCAATCTTACCATCTATAGTTAAAATTTTAACTACCAGTTAAATAAACAAAACCGAAACGAAATGAACTGTTAAATGACAAATTTATAATTGCTGTCAATAATCCGATTTAATATTGTCTATTTAACTAGCAGTTAAAATTTTAACCAGAGATGGTAAGATTGGGCCTTAGTAGGCAATACAAAGACATAAAATTGAGGTTATTTGTTTAGTACTTTGAATAATGTGTAGATGGTAGCAAGGCCGGAGTGGTATCAATGAGACAAAATAACTATTTATTATGCAACCAAAAATACACACATGTAAAACTATCATCTGGAAAGTCCCAATATTAAAACAATGAATATTAAACAAGTCCATAGGTTTTAATCGCCAAATATCGCCAATTATTTCTAATTAGTCGCAAATTTAATCGCCAGTCGCCAAACTAAAAATTTTGTCGCAGAACACTGTAAAAAGTCGCCCAAATGGCGACAAGTCGCCAAATCTGGCAACACTGGTCTATAGTCATCTCCAACGACATACATTATTGTGGTACCCCCCCCCCCCCCCCCCTTCCTCACACAATTCTACCATTACAAATTACTTGTAGTAAAGTTATTAATACGTGGGCTCTGCATGGTTTATTTTTCATTAAAACTTGATTTTTAACAATAAAAATATTTTTTTTCTAATTTTTCATTTTTCCCCCTCTATATCTCGTTAAGTATTGATCCTAGCAAAAATGTATATAGGACCTTTTCTGTAGAGAATTTTATGTAGATTAATCTAATACATAAACATTTTTTCGCTAGGGGCAGTAGTTTTCGGTTATTAACAAAAAACTGAAAAAAGGGACCTTTAGAGACCCCTCCCCCCCTTAGCTCTACTCCCACCCATCAGTACTTTTAGTATTTTGTTAAGGACACCTTCCCCTATAACTGTGCCAAAATTGGCTTCTACATGAATTATTTCCGCTATTTTTCCTTCGTTGCCTGGACTATTAATAGTTTAGCATCATTCCTTTTGATAGAATCACTGCAGAACATCGTCGTGACATTTAATTAAATTTGCAATACTGTCTTGTGGTACATTTTGCCATTCATTTTCTTAATGGTTCCATACAGGCGTAAGTATTTTTAACTTCTACAATAAATGTTTTATTGGATTTAAATTCGAAATTTGGGTTGTCCGACAAGAATACGACTTTTGTTCACCTAAAAATTATTTTACTGCTATAGACGTACGTTTAGGATCGTTGACCTGTTAAAAAACATATCCCTGCGGCATATTTTTTACGATAGAGAATACATACACTTTATGTTCACTAATGGATAAACCGTCATTTGAACATATTTCGTACCATTATTTCGAAAAAAAAAAAGAAATTTTAATTCATCTAAAAATAGCACTTTTTACTAGTTGACTGCATTCTAATGTTAATATGTTTTGTAAAATTCAGTCTTGCCTTTTTATTTCTTCTACTAACTAAAGATTTTTTAAACATTGACACGTTCAATACGTCTTTAAGACGTCGAGACACAGTACTTCGGCTGACATTAGCAAGGTTTTCTATTCGAATTTCCTTTGAAAGATCTTTTTTGGGTCTGTCAGAAATTTTAGTTTATTTTATCTGTTTTTTTGGGATCTATCACATATTGGCTTGTCAGCTAATGGTTTGGCAACTTATATTTGGTAATAATTCCATTTGCTGTGCTTTTATCGATCATAAGCTAGCTCGCTATCTCACGAGATATCTTCCCTTGTCGAGAAAGGTTTATTACGGATTCTTGTAACTGAAAGGGGATGTATTTCACCATTTCGTTAGACAATAACTTATATTAATATAAAATTGAGAATTCCATGACAAATATTAATAAACAAATTATATAAACTCAGAACAACTACTCGATATATTTGAACACGGTTAATTTCGTTTAGTGTACTGGGAGTATATAAAAGTATTACAAAAAATTATATTCTTTTATAAGAGATAAAATAAGCAACTGCATAATACAAATTAAAGTATATTTAAGCATAATGAGATGTATTCGAATTGTTGTAGATATACGAGTATATAATGAAGGTATTTTACAAATACGCCAGAAATATTGTCGTTGTCATTAATAATGACTTTTTTATTAGATATTTTATTTTTGATTATGGATTAAAAATAAATGCAAGTACTTTTATTTTGCTGTGACGTGTTTGGCCTGAAATGAAGCATATAATGTGATGAATTAATCTTCATGGATGTAGGATTATATTCCGAAATGTTTTTGTGTATTTATATTTTTGTCTGTGTAATGGTTGATTATATTTTTTGTATTTAGTAAACAATGAACAACTATTATAAATATATGATATGAATTTAGTTTACATTTTATCTACACATGCGATTGTTAACAATTGATTTAAATTATGTTAGTTTTCTATAATATAATACCAATACGAGTAGAATATCAGTGTTTATTGGTGGCTATATACGTAATTCAGGAGGACGAAATTGAAGTATAATGATACACAAATTGAATATTATACTTCATCTACAACTATTGTATGAGTTACACTTTTTGGTCTGAGTAGAAGATAGATGCAAGAATTTTGCATCATTCTAAAATAAATATTATTTTACATAAATATCACCATAATTACAAAATATAACATCAGCAAAACATTATTTATAACCGATCGTATAAAAGATTGTTTTGTGGTGACAAAGCGAGTTTAATTTAAGTGATTTATAAATGTCATTAATTATCTAGAAAGAAATATTATAATATTGTGGAAGTATAATTTTAAAGGTTGATTACGATGATCGACTGATTTCAGAATGTAAAAATGGAAAATAATCAGACATGCAGTCGTTTGTAAATTATTTATTTCCTGGCCGACGTTTCGACTTTAACGAAAGTCTTCTTCAGGGCTCTGGTGAATGATGTTGTCCATGATGGTTTTTGTGTAGGGGTGGGGAACTTAATATCCGATGTCCTAGGTGATGTTAATGGTTGATTACGATGATCGACTGATTTCAGAATGTAAAAATGGAAAATAATCAGACATGCAGTCGTTTGTAAATTATTTATTTCCTGGCCGACGTTTCGACTTTAACAAAAGTCTTCTTCAGGGCTCTGGTGGATGATGTTGTCCATGATGGTTTTTGTGTTGGGGTGGGGAACTTAATATCCGATGTCCTAGGTGATGTTAATGGTTGATTACGATGATCGACTGATTTCAGAATGTAAAATTGGAAAATAAATAATTTACAAACGACTGCATGTCTGATTATTTTCCATTTTTACATTCTGAAATCAGTCGATCATCGTAATCAACCATTAACATCACCTAGGAGATCGGATATTAAGTTCCCCACCCCTACACAAAAACCATCATGGACAACATCATCCACCAGAGCCCTGAAGAAGACTTTTGTTAAAGTCGAAACGTCGGCCAGGAAATAAATAATTTACAAACGACTGCATGTCTGATTATTTTCCATTTTTATAATTTTAAAGGTGTACACAATTAAAGTAACGTTAACATTATTGTGTTATACTCGTATAAGTTGTAATTTTAATATTGTGATTTCTATCTTGTGACATTAGCCGTGTACATTTTAAAAATTAGTAGAGAAAATTGTTTGAATATTCAGTACGCCAGAGCATTTCTAGTCTTCGAAATAGACGCATCTGTTTAGACGTTATATTTAAACTACGGAGTTAAAGTATTTTACTTTAAAAATGTTGAAGGGCGAAGGGCTGTCAATACCACACCCATCTAAAGCTGACATCCAAAGGTTTTATACACAATCTGATCTTAGAATTTCACCGCTATAAGCTTTTACGCGTTGGCTGTGACCAAATCTCCTAAAGATTTTGTATCTGCACGAAATCCTGAATGGCGGGACGGGGACAGGGTTCGGTTGGTGGCGTCTCGTGCCGGAGTTGCGTGACACGGAGTAGTCCGGCCGACTCCGGCTGCACTCTAACCTCGCAACGACGTTTACCAAGAAGGTTAAGAATTATTTCACTGGAACATGTCAACTAGGGAACGTGCTGGTAATCTCGGCAACACTTTTCTTTTTACTGAATATGACATTATTCGTCGAGTTGGAACGAAGTTTTGCAGCGAGTTTATTAAATTTTAACCGTATGAGGAAGAAATTTGCTAACATAATTTAATATTCTTTTAGTTTAAAAATTTATGTAGGTATTTTTAAATTCTTTTTAATATTTATAATGTCATTGGACTTTTGCACAGTAATAGGTGAAAAATATTGCATAGGGAAAGTTAGGATAAGATGACGAAGTTTAAGAAAGTAATACTGAGATAATGCAAACATTTTATTGTAAGATCTAAACCATTTATTATATTACATAACAGTAGTAGTAGACCATTACCAATTAATTTAAAAATAAATGGCTGTAGCGTTAAAGCGTTATTGGTTAAAATAATCATTGTGCGTGTACAGGTAACTTGTAGCGCCCGTGTTTTTGGGATTTGAGATTTGATTAGGTGAATAAAACAATTCGAAAATTAAGAGTGTAAAGTTGTTCATTGTCTTTTGTTATTACAAAATGTATCTAAATAGATTGCGTTCTATTTAAAAGGCAAACATTCGCACGATTTTTCAGTGAGCATGCTTTCTGTACCGTATCACATATTCGTCTATGAATGCCACAGCGGCATGTGCGTGAATATGAACATTGATATAACTTATAGCCACCTAATTGATTTACGTTTCACAAGCGACCCTATGTTCAAACTTAATCACGGTTACAAGATAAATCTTACGAATTAAAATTCGAAAATTAAGAATGGGAAGTCTAATTGTCTTTCGTTAATACAAAATGTGAGTGTCCCAATAGATTGCCTCCTGCTCACAGGCAAATATTCACAAGTTTTATCAGGGAAGCGTTAAACGCTCTATCTTTAGCATAATATGTATTCGTCTATTAACACCACAACAATGGTTAATACGAACATCGTCATAGCCACCTAATTCATTCATTTTTATTAACAAACTGAAAATTTTGCACTCCTAATTTTGGATTTGTTTTAGTATCCTTGACCAAATCTCAAAAACACAATAGTTATTTTTATAACATTCATCTTATTTTTGCTAGTTCCATTTCTTTTTCCTTCAACTGTTTTTTCTTGTTGTTCTTACTAATTAAGAATGATGTAAGTTTTTGACGTTTATTGGAAACTAAGCGATTCATATAGATGATTCTTCATTTTATCCCTATCATCTTAACCCTTTACATATAATAAGTTATGTTCATGTTGTTTCGCTCCGTCTTGCCTCCCATCAATGTTTGTTTTAACCTTCGTAAGGCGGGTGAATTTTTCACTTAATCCGACCACATGGGATAATTTTGAACCCCAAGCATTAATTTAAACTAAATAACTAAAATTGTTGTGTAAAATAATTTTGTGATACGTTATGCAGTCAATGCTAAACATTCATACTACTATTCAACAGTTTCGAACATATATTCAAAACAAAATAATCATATCAAAACTATAAAACAAATACAATCGTTAACTGTAAATAAATCAAAATCATTTATTTAGGCAACGTAAAGCATTAAACTCGTGGAAGTGTTTTTTGGCATTCCTCGATGCATAATATTACAAATCTCGGAATTGAAAAAGTTAAAAAAAAAATGTCACTGAGGTACAAAAATACGCCACTTGTCCTTAGGAAGGTTAATTTGGATGAAGGCAAAGCTGGAATTTAATATTGGACAAAAACTAGTCCTGTTGGATGCAAAACCTATTTTTAGACAAGTTTTTACCTCCCGCTACCCTAGGTAAGGAAGGTATAGGGATTGTGCTAAAAATCGGAGATAGAGATTTTAGTGAATAAGCACGTTTTGATGTCCCCAGAATCCGATTTTAACATTTTTACAATGATGTCTGTAGGTATGTATGTGTGTGTGTCTGTGTGTGTGGATCATGTGGACACGATTACTCAAATACTATCAATCAGAAAAATTTGAAATTTTGTATATCCATTCTATACTAATATGGGAAGAGCTCATTAGTTTTTAGTGTATATCAGATAACCGGAAGTATCATTTATACAAGCTTTTAACAGTATTTCTTGTAAAAAATTCATTGAATATAATTTTTTAGCAACTTTTACCTATACAAATTGAATATAACGGCACAATCTTCAATTCTACGATAATAGCATTTAGTAAATAACTTGAAATAACTTTATATTATATTATAAAATAATTTATTTTTGTACATCACTTTGCCTCTGCGTCAAACAAAAACAATACTTTAATAACAAATTTGACATATTTAAACAAATGTCACTGTCACGCAGCAATTTTCATTAAAATTAATAATGAAACCGTGTTAAGAAGAATTTAGTAGTTTAAATATGATTCTAATGAAATTAAGGTTTGTAAAACTAATATATTTTCCTTCATACATAAATATTAGATATACAGGATAATTCAATTCAAGTTTGATGTTTGCAGCATTATATATCAAACAGCTCTCAATAAGAACGTGATTTCAAAATGTCAAATAATAATTTGCAACTATACATTTACGAAATGAATAATGTACGGCGAAGAATTTACACAGATTGCGTTTTAGAGCATAAGGAAGTTGGTGTTGATTTTGACAATAATGTGTGTGTGACGATTTTTCCTTAAAATATATTAATGATCCAAAAGTTCGCAAATTTGGTATTTAATACTCTTATATAATTTGAAACAACATATTAGATTTTGACTATATATGATAAACCGGATGTAGTACTTAATTTGAAGCTCTAACAGATTTTTCAGGAAAAACATAATAAAATATAATCCAAAATATTGTATTACAAACTTTTCTATATATTGGAACAACAAAGTAGATTTTGTTTACAAACGATCAATCGGAAGTGAAACTTTACTTAAAGCTCAATGCTATTTTAAACATGGAATTGGCGGGAGGACATGTGCTGGCCACATCAGATTTTTTTTTATTATTATTTTGCTTTTCCCGACTCTGGGATCGATACCAAAAATGAATTGAATTCATATAATTTTTACATCCCATAAAGTGCATATCATCCAATAACTTTTATATATTTCACATGAAATAATCAATAATTTTTCAATTAATTAAGATATATTTAATCCTGCAACTACTCAGACAATTCCAGAATTCATCAATAACAGTATTAATATCCCATAACTTCTGTCTCATTCAGAATGAACACTTAACAAATAAAAACCATATATCACTTAATATAATTGGGTAATAATGTACAAGAAAAACCTTTTATTTCAATCAGCAATTACAATTACACCCTAGTGCGTGGGTTGTGCAGTGCAGGAAGTGGTCCCCCTGCCCCCTTTGCTGGTGTCTGCCCCTGCAACGTGTGCCGGTGCGTCTAGGATAACAGAAATCTAAAAAGCAAACACGCAATAACTCATTCCTGCTGGGCTGCGCCGCATCGCGCCAGACTCATAAATTAGCGGGCGGCGACCGTTGCCTCCCTCTAACCACCCCCACGGCAAGTAGCCCGGGCCCGACGCCCGAGTATTGTTTTAGAAATTGAAAGTTGATGTATTGTTTTTAATAAGATTTGGTTTTTAGGATTAGGGGAACATCTGTGGACGAGTTATGGGTCCGTATAAAGTTATATATTTTCGACCTTTTGTTTTTCTAACATTAAACTACGATATACGGGTATTGTGCTTAGTTCCTAGAAAACGCTATCGGCTAAAATTTGTGCTATAGTTGATTTTATTATCCTGTAGGTATATACATATATATTTTTTTATTTTATTGCGATTTTCCTTGATATATTGCACTAGTGTGTTAGCCGTGACTAAGGGCCGGTTTTTCAATCGCTTGTTAAAGTGTTTGTTAACTACCTAGCAGATTAAATTTATCCATCAGATAAACTCCTTGGTAATGAAAATGCGTTTTTCAATACGACTTTATCTATTCGGTAAGTAACAGTCGCATTTGGTTGTCAACTTTAAGGTTGGCAATAATTGTAATATGATATTTGCTATGTTCGTAAGGAACCACATGTCATTTTGAACATAATTTCCAAACATTTCGTTTCGAATGTGATTGACAGTTGCAGTTGTTGACAGTACTGAATCTGTGACGTTCAAGCAAATTTATAGTTTGCTTTAGTTTGTAGCAATATGTGGTAATAATACATGAACTGAAGATTGGAAAAAACTATTTTACTACTGATTGTCATATCATTATGGATGTTATTTTATTATATATATACATCTTTCGGGCTTCAAGCATCAAGCAGTTATAAATTTTTACTGGGATTTTGCCTACAAATGTACACATATGTTCTGTCTCATTGGTCATTAATTAGAAAATGTAGCGAATTTCGGAATTTCAATATTTTATAAGGTTTTCAGGTTTGGTTCATCTCTTCTTGGCAATTCTCAATTTCGAAGTGATCAGTACAACATTGCGTTATACATTCTATTTTTAACACTACACAATACATTTTATTAGGATTAAACAATAACTTTGGTGTATATTGACGCAACATTGTTGTTATCAACGTTTTGCTTGTTATTAATTATTCTCATTCTTGTAATCAAAATAACTTATTATAAAGTAGATATCATTTTCATTGTATTATATATTATAATTTAATGAAATTTATACTATTTTTAAGACATTTTTAGAACAAATGTTTATACCATTGGAAATATCAGTATTCTCTGAATACATAGCAGTATTTTTTTTGCTAAATTTGAACCTTTTAACTATTTATCATCACTAGAAGTCAACGAGATCTGATGGACGTCTTTCAATATGTGGTTTTCGATTCACTAGCATTATTATTAACAAACGAAAACTTCCAATTTTTCCTTGTGCTTGTCTTTATTATCAAAAAACACACTTACATACATCTATTATATACATATTTCTACAATTTTCTACGAATATTATTTAACTGTCAATGTCAATATGTCGGAACAGTTGAATTTATCCTACTGGTAAAATTTTATCGGTAGGTCAAAGTGTCTGTTACGTTATCCTCTTGTTTAGCTAAGACTTATCCTGTTGGTAACGTTAACATGATATTGAAAAACTGAAATAGGTGTTTACCATGAGGATAAATTTTACAGAGACTTAACAGACACTTGCCAGTACATTGAAAAACCGGCCCTAAAGTATGTATTTTTGGATAGTGGATAAATTTATGCGATTTATAATATTTAGTAACCATTATTTTTAATATGGTACAAGGCAAACCGTCTTTATATCGAAATTTGCTGATTAATACAATTAAAATATGTGAACCGGATTTTTTTTAAAATTCTGCAAATCATAAATTGTAATTGATAAAAAAAATATATCATGGCAACATAGTACTCATTACTGAGTGAGACTTTCTACTTTGTACGCAGATATTTGTAATGATGATGATATACTCGTACCGTTTGGGCGCTTACCAGGCATCACCTCACGGGCACTCATTGTTGTCGTGGAAAGTGCACCACAGGCCACAAGGGTGACTTGTGCCAATTAATATTCGAACTAATTTTTGGCGTCGGTCGGGATCGAACCCTGGTCCCCAGATTTGCGGCCAGACACTCAGGTACACGGCCATGACACCCCAATGTAACTTTTAAATAATAAATATTGTAAGTAAACTCGATATTTTTAAAATATATATTTTGTATCTATCTATTATATTAATTAAACGAAGAAAATTTTATTGAAAATAAATTTGAGGTTAACTGGCTAATTGATTATTTGTTTTTAAGGTTATTTTAGCATCAGTTTAAAATTTTGTTGTTGTTTTTACATTGTGAATTTGTTTTGTACGTAACGACAATGTGGGGATGTTTTTAATAATATCGTAAACAAATTATTATTACGCTACAAAATTGAAAATCTGAGTAACCAAAATACAAAACATACAAAACAGTTTTATAACTGAAAATGTTACATGAAATAAAATATTTCGTCAATATTTCCAAATTTTGATAATTAAGCAATACAATATACGTTATAATTTCTTAAAGAATCAAGTTATAAATTATACTCATGACATTTTAAATAGCATGTATTAAAACATATAAATATGTCGTTCTAGAATAACGAAAGTATATATCATGTTAATATGTTCTACTTATAGGTCGGCATTGTATCATTAATAAATTGTTAATGTCCCCATATATCTTACCTTCGAATAAACAGATGTCCCAAATAAAGTGTTCCGTAAGGGATTAGAGAAAAGTTACCTTATTAACCCAAGGAGTACAAATTAGTTTGATATTAGTTCTATTAACTTTTAAAAAAACTTTTCTTAAAACTTTTTAACTTGCATTATACCTCTTATGTAACGAAATTTTACTGATTTTGACGTTTATGCGACGTTAATGTCAGGCGGGTGGGGAACCTATTCAACTAATTTACAACGTTTTTTTAACTACTATATAACTTTCTATTATCACTTAATTAACAATTACATGCAATAGTTGCATATATATTTTGCATGGACTATAATATGATGGTTTCATTAAAGTTAATTGATAAAAAGATATCTTTTATACTAAACGGGTAGATTCACTATCTATATATATATATTTTCTTTAATCACGACGATCGGGAAAATTTTGCTCACCTGTACAGACTAAACGGTGCGAGTGATTTTAATGAAAATTTTTCTGGGATATAGAGAATAATTCAACTTGATTTCCTGATAATAGGTCATTTTTCTGTACGGTGCATAGTTTTTGTGTTAAAAATTTTTAAAGGTCGTATTTTGGCTTTTTGAAACAATACATCGAAGTCTACATGTACAAAATTAAGAAGAAAAACGATGTCATCTATCACATTTGACATGTCAATGTTGGTGACAAACCATTATAAGAAATGTATAAAGATTAGTTAAAAGTGGATATATATATTTTTATGGAACGATTATTATGCATATAATAGTATAATTAAAGGTATTTTATAATTATTTTCTCTATTTAAATGGTAATTAATAATTCATATATAATCTTGAAGTTAAATTTTATCCATAGGTAAAACTGTCTGCTTTTTATGACAGAGAAGTTGAAAAGGTGATAATTTAGCGAATATGAACGTACAGTAACATATGTACGCATGTTTCCATTGACAAAATAGTTGCTGAACGACGAAAAAGGCATGTATTTAAATGGAACGTAATTTGGATATGAAATTGATAAAAATGGTACCTAGACGGAATGGAAGTACGTAAAACTATTATAATACACTAATACACTATCGGCGGAGCCCTAGGAGAAAGATTGTTTGACATGTCAATCAGAACCTTTAAATGGAAAAATTTTTGAAATGAGGACAATTTGAAAAATGTTAAATTCATAAACATAAATTTTAAGAATGGGCAATTATTTCACAATAGTAAAAATGGCCTAAAACATTTAAAATTTATAATTTTTGATGGTTCATGTCCATGGTTCATGTCCACTACGAAAGTGTTGCCAAACATTCCATAAGTAACTAGGTAAGTACCTATAAAACAAATATTGCTAACTAGATCAATGTGAAGTCGGTATACAAGTGTTACATGCATAAGTGAAAAACAAATATTCCCAACTGCATTATTGTGAAGTTAGCCAATTAATTTCCAAGCTACTAATAAAAAATATAATAAATTTTAAACAAAAATATAAGAGAAAGTGTTGCCATAAGTAACTAAGTAAAACACAAATACTCCAATGTCAAGATTTTGACAGCTCGATCGGTTTATGTTTTATTTACATAAAGTTGTCAGAAACATGTAGTGTTTGTATCAAATAAGAAGTATCGTAAAGGGCTGCAATGCAGAAATGTTAAAATTTTGACAGATCTATCGGCTTTTGTTTTTTGCTTAAAGTTGTCAGAACCATGTCGTGTTTGGTATCAAATGAGAGGGTTCGTCAAGGGCTGCCATGGGGAAATGTTAAAAATTTGACTGCTCGATCGGTTTTTGTTTTTTGCTTAAAGTTGTCAGAACCCTATCGTGTTTGGTATCAAATGAGAGGTATTGTCAAGGGCTGCCATGCAGAAATGTTAAAAATTTGACAGCTCGATCGGCTTTTGTTTTTTGCTTAAAGTTGTCAGAACCATGTAGTGTTTGGTATCAAATGAAAGGTAACGTCAAGGGCTGTCATGCAGAAATGTCAAAAATTTGACAGTTCGATCGGCTTTTGTTTTTTTGCATAAAGTTGTCAGAACCATGTCGTGTTTGGTATCGAATGAAAGATAACGTCAAGGGCTGCCATGCAGAAATGTCAAAAATTTGACAGCTCGATCGGCTTTTGTTTTTTGCTTAAAGTTGTCAGAACCGTGCCGTCTTCGGTAACAAATGAGAGGGTTCGTCAAGGGCTGCCATGCGGAAATGTCAAAAATTTGACAGCTCGATCGGCTTTTGTTTTTGTTTAAAGTTGTCAGAACCCTATCGTCTTTGGTATCAAATGAAATGTAGCTTCAAGGGCTGTCATGCAAAAATGTCAAAAATTTGACAGCACGATCGGTTTTTGTTTTTTGTTTAAAGTTGTCAGAAACATGTCGTGTTTGATATCTAATGAGAGGTATCGACAAGGGCTGTCATGCAAAAATGTCCAAAATTTGACAACTCGATCGGCTTTTGTTTTTTGCTTAAAGTTGTCAGAACCATGTCGTGTTTGGTATCAAATGAAAGGTAACGTCAAAGGCTGTCATGCAGAAATGTTAAAACTTTGACAGCTCGAACGGCTTTTGTTTTGCGTGGGCATTTTGGGTGGGCAGGTTGGGTCGGCAGGTTGCGTGGGGATTTTGGGTGGGCAAGTTGCGTGGGCAGTTTGGGTGGGCAGGTTGGGTGGGCAAGTTGCGTGGGCATTTTGGGTGGGCAGGTTGTGTGGGCATTTTGGGTGGGTTGCGTTGGCATTTTGGGTGGGCAAGTTGCGTGGGCAGTTTGGGTGGGCAGGTTGCGTGGGCTGTTTGGGTGGGCGGGAAAAAAATATTTTGAAAGACTCTTAGCGTTAGCACTTTACGTTTAAATTGTTCCTAAACGGATTGGACGTACATAAAACTATTACAAAACACTATCGGCGGAGCCCTAGGGAATACTCGGCGTAGCCGAGTTTTCGCTAGTATATATACTAATAAAACTATAATATGGGTTAGTATTCAAACTATAAAACAGATTTCTCAGCATCTACTTTTTCTACCGTAAATATATATTTTATCATATCACGAGTCGTATAACAGGTCTAAGCATGGTTGTATAATTATATGTACCAAGACTTGTAATGTCTTCTGCAACTTTTTGGATTTAAGATCATCTTTAAAAAGATAATATTAAAATTCAGTTTTTACATATCTGTTGTACTCATTTTATAAACAAATTTATTTTTACTGTGAAATATTATATTGTACTTGCAAAAAAGGAACATTATAATATCTTGAAATAAATAATAAATTGAATTTTGTAATTTTTTTAAATCATTTGATATTGTAATGAATAAAGTATATTATAATAAACCATATAGAAGAATGATTACTTGCAGAATATTAATTTAAAAACATTTATTTATTTTTATTTATTTATTTTTGTTATTTGGGAAACCAACAGATAAATCTATTTACAGGTTTCCTCGGTATACATATACTATTACAATTTGAAAAATTACAAACACATAAATTTAGCATAAAAGTAAAACAAAAGAAAAATATCGCTTGAAATTTTACAAATACAATACAAACAATAAACATTAAACGTAATTATACATCATGTATTTAAGTCACGTTTAAATTGAGTTAAAGATGAGCAAAACGGATCTAAGTGCTGAAAATTTTCATTGTAGCATTGCATAAATCTTTGCACAGGAGAGTTCTTATAATTGTTAGAATTGTAATTTTTTACGTAGAATAAATTCATAATAAAACATAATAAAATTTATTTATACTGAATGTTACAAAATGGCTTCTAAACCAGTTTTTTTTAAATGCATAAATATGGCCGTATATGTTATAATTCGATATTTCAGTTATAATAACTTCCTAAGAACTACTTTATATCAGTTTTTTAGTTGATGCATTAAGTTACTGAGAAACTATACTCCCACTTTCATTTGTTTATAATAAAACTGTTATTTTTGCAGTTATTTAAAAGTTTTAAATAAATTTATAAAACCTTTATAAAACAGTAAACTATCTAATATATGTAATATATGTAAACTTTAATGCATCTATTATAAACATTTATTTTTAAACTGTATTATAAAACTTTAAAGAACCTATTTATAAATAATTGTCAATTACGTTTCTAACCCTTCCTTTAATTTAGTGCGAAAGACGTTAATGAATCTAAAACAGTCGACGTCAATGAAACTTAAATGTAAAACGTTATAATAAGTATTATGTGACCAAATAATAAGTACCACACATCATAACTTCGCATTGTAGTTTAAAAGACTAGAAACAAGTTGTACAAGGCAAAATAACTTAAAAGTGTTATAATTCCGCTAATTTTAAGTTGCAGTAACAACATTATTAGTTATAATGTCTTGAAAACTCTGTGTTCCTAGGGAGGATACCATTTTAGTAGTATACTGTTTATGTGAAAAAAAAAAAACATAGGTCACTATATAGGCGACAATATAAATTGTATTTTTACTCTTTCCAATAGTGATGTTCATTTTTTTTTATCGCTGAAGGATTTCAAGTTATGGTAAGATCAATTGTCTGGTGTATGTTACCGGGAAAAATTACAGAAAGCTCTGATTTACATAATTATATAATAAAGTATTCCGCGATTTTCTTGACTGAAAACCTGCAAAATCCCATCGATAATCGCCAATAATTTCATAATAAATTTTTGTGCGCCATTGCCAGCTGTTGTCTTCCACTGTCAAAATAAAACATGACCTCAAATTCAAAGTTTCACACGAATTTACAATTATCTCAATTAAATTTTTAGTTTATTGGTAATATTTGACGGATAGAATGATGTAATTGGAGATGCAGTCTTGGTAAAACAGTGTTTAATAAATAATCATTTAATTAACTTTCCTACTTTTAGATTTCAATTGAATCATCATCAGGGATAGTTAAAGTACAGTCGGAAAAAAGATCATCACATTACAAAATCAAAAACTGTAAGGATGAAAATGTCAAAAAGTATCAAAGATATTAAAGTAAATTTAAAATTTTTTAGTGTTATTAAATTTGTTCGCTACAAAAAATATTGCATGAACCTTTCGCTTTTCTCGATTATTTTAATAGAACGCTTTTGTGGGAAGTGAGAACAATATCTGCCTTCACTTATACAGTTTGTAAATTACTATTTGCTTTCCAATGATATTTAATTTATATATACATAATATTTCTTAAACTTCGTTGTGTATTATTTTGAGACCATGTATATATAGTATTCCAAGAATAGGTTGATGTTTCCAAATGCGTTCCCCTAATAGTCGAATCCGCCTGTAGGGTCTGGATCCCAGCAAGCGATGACATATCCTAACCACATCCTTGTCATCTCGCACAAACAAACCAAACCATCCTCTGCTATATTTGGACACGTTTCTTTCCCCAATTAATTAATATTCGAGCGGATCCAAGACAAAGACGAGAGATGCGAAGCGTTTTCCTGAAGCCTGCATGTACATGTTTCAGTGTGGGTTGAAATATAAATGAACTATAAATCAACTCAATTTCAACTCGAAATGGCCATAAATATATTATATATGTTTGTGTTAGTTTTCACTTTATCTGTGAAATATGAAAGACTTTTCAAGAATGTAAATAAATAGAACTAAATAATAAATATGTCAACGTGGTAACTATTTTTTCTGAGAAATAAATCACAGTATGACGTTAATATGCATATTACGACATCACGAGTATTTATATCAAGAATATAATTTATGTTGAGAATTAATGTTTATTTTAATTCATGCTGAGATGTGGGTGTTACATGTAAAAATGTTATCATATTAAGCATTAATTAAACTCGAACGTTGATAGTTAATCATTTACTTGACTTAAAATATTCTTATAATATATTTCTTTAGTTTTACTTTACTTACAAATGTCAGTTTACCGAAGACTTTAACAGAATGACTGTACGAAATAATATTGTAGATTTCATAAGTAAATAAATAATAAAATTACATACATACCTATGAAATAAATATTCATTTCGGAACAATCAAAAGTTTAGTTTTGTTCTAAATTCAAAATATAATGCTATCAATCCATGTACTGTAAACAACTTATTTTTCAAGTAATTTTATAGTTTATATTTTCACATTTTGTATGATTATTATTGCACATTTCCCTAAAATTTAATCTATACCCGAATACCTACTTACGCGAGTGTGAATAGAATAACAAAAAAAGTGCAATATCATAAAGCTGTCTTCACCTCAGAATTGAACAATCTCTTTAGCATCCTTTTCATTTTCGTATCTAAATAACAAGTACAAGTAAAATTGTTTGTGAAGATCAGGCTTTCTAAATATATTTTTTGCCCTCCTGAAGTGTAATGGGAACTTTACAATTGTATACACAGCAAGTATAACCTACATTTTACGCTTACTGTGTTGTAACTTGTCTAACTATGCGGTAAAATAATCAAAATACACTGGATGTTTATGGGCATTTAGAAAAGAAATCATCTTTACTATAATAAAGTTCATGTAAAAAAGTACTACCTACGTAAGTTATTTTTTTACTTTAACATTTCCTATATTTAAAACTAATTTATATAAACCAAAATCACGGCAGCGACATCTGTCATTTTTGTAAAAATCCGCCGTTACCGACGTAGTCACAGATCGATATACCTGTCAAATACGCGAGGCGAACATTGCTGAAATGTCAAATATCGACACCTACCTATTGTTTATTACGAAGAAAACATGAACAAATAAATATATTATCAGTCATAAACAACGTCTATTATTACAAATAAATTTTCGCTAGAAGAAGTACTCTAATAAAGGTAAGTAAAATCAAATTTGGAAATTGACTTAACCCCAGTATTTTAAATTAACCCTTTTCAGAAGTACAACCTATCTCATTAAAAAAAGTGATTTTCATTATCGTTGGCCAAAAAGTTTGATACAATTCTCGTGCGTGAAGTATTTTACAGCGCTCCAGCTAATAAGGCACTCGCCTTAAGGGCTCGTGCCTTAAACAAAGCTGTCGCGCTGTAAAATGCAACTTACACGCACTCGAATGTAAATAACTATTAATAACCTACTGCAGTAGCGCTGCCCTTGGCCCGAATTTTGCTGGAGAGAGTTTTGTGCATTAGGTTAAGTTATGTTGAAGTATGTTAAGGCAGTGGTTCTTTACCACTTACGAGTCACTGTCCTTTAAAAATCTAAAAACATAATAAATATTAAAATTTATTTAAAAATGTGCGTAGTATTAGACTAATGTTTTGATAAAAAATCAAAACCAGAAATAAACTTAATTTAATGAAAAATACCTATTTTCAGTCAATAAAAAATAAAAGTATTTGAAATTTTAAAATAAAAAAAAGTTCTTTAAATTTTTTGCTGTTATAAAAACATTGCTGGTTGCGTATCCCTGGTTACGAATCACTATTTTAAGGTTCGTTTAAAAAAGTCACTCTTATTTTTTTGTTATGAAAATAGTTCCCTTTGAAGGTCACTAAGATCAGAGCGTCCCTTTTGACTACTTTATCTTGTTGATTGGTTGTGAAAATGAGTAGAATAAAAAATATTTTGTTCAATTCTGAGGTGAGAACAACTTTCTGCAATTTCATCATAAACTATTATTGCGACTATGTAAAATAACCAGTGAATTAATTAATTGTAAATTAAGAATTCATGAAATTGTAAATTAAGAATTCAGCAATTGCGTCTATTTATTACATTGAAAACCATTAATATTGTGAGAAATAAACTTCGATGTACACAAAGGCTCAAAGGATAAATAATGTCGAGATTTCATAATTTTATTCACAGCTAAAAATGAAACGTATAATTAAGGTTACACGTCACACAAGTTCCGCATCTCTGAAAACATGAAAAAACAATATAAATCGGCATCTGTCCAGTCACGAAATTTACGCGGTAGCCCGAAAACAAATAAAACGTGAAGAAAAAGGAGTAATAAAAATGTAATAACAAATTTTACACCAGAATAAAGTACGCAGTAAAAACCATCTCGTTTAAAAATAGCATTATCTCTTAAAAATTATTTTATCTGCGACACTTCGATTCATCCTACCAATGAATTACTCTTTGTAAAATTGTCAGAAAATTTCCATTTTCGCGTCAAATTATATAACCTGAGAATTCTGCTCGTAATATTTTTAAATTTTAAAGTTATTTTCGGCGTACAACTCTAGAAATGTTCAGTTTGTTTTTATTATATTTACGAGTTTATTTTAAAAAGATTTTTATATTTCTTTTTAACATTTAATGTTTCTTTTATATTTCTTTAGGGAATTATATAATTGCATATTAATATACTTCCATGCTAGGCAAATGAACAGTTAAAATGGCAAAATAGGATTCTTGTACGCTTACAAAATAAACATTCTCTAACACCTGATTTGTGAAGTTTTTTACGTTACCTTATGTTAGACTAGGTTTGTTTAGAAAAATTGCATAAATAACTAATATTTTGTTTTTATCAGACATTTTATGCTGTTAGAATAAACATTATTTTATTGTTAAAACTATTATTTTAACGTGCAGTTTTTTTTTTACAAATGTCCATAATATTTTTTTGGAAATGTTTTGGTTAAAACAATAAGCACGTATTGATGTCTCCAGAATCCGAATTTAATATTTTTACAATGGTGTCTGTGGGTATGTGTGTGTGTGTGTATGTTTGATTGTGTGTTTGTGGATCCTGTGGACACGATTACTCAAATACTATCAATCAGAAAATTTTGATATTTTGTATACCCATTCTATACTAATGTGGGAACGGGAAGACCTCATTAGTTTTCAGTATCAGTATCACTTATACGAGCTTCTAATAGTTTTTCTTGAAAAAATACGTAGAATATATCTTCAATTTTACGATAATAGTATTTAGTAAATAACTTCAAATATAAATTTATAAAACAATTTATTTTTCGACATCATCTTGCCTATTCGTCCAACAAAAACAATACTTTAACAACAATTTTGACATATTTAAACAAATGTCACTGTCAGGAAGCAATTACATTAAAATTAATAATGAAACCGTGTTAAGGAGAATATATTTAGTAATATATTTGATTCTAAGGAATTTAAGGTTTGTAAAAATAATATATTTTCCATCATACATAAATATATGTGCTATTGATTTGCTTCATTGTTTTCCAGGGTACGCTTCTGAAAAGACTGTGTAAAAATACAGGTACTATTTTGAATTTTTGTTAAGTTCTTCTATTAGTTTTGTCAATATTTGTAAAATTTATTTTGTGTATGACATATTTGTTAAATGTAAAATAAAGTTTGTTTATGAGTGAATATAAAAATAATTGAACATAATGATTGCTTTATTTATATTGCGTGGTTAAATACCAGTGATCTCTATTACATGTGTTATAGAGATCACTGTTAAATACCTAGCGGGAGGTTATGGGCTGGCCACATCAGCTTTTTTATTTAAGGTGTCGGCGGTAGATATCGGCGCCTATTTTTATATTATTTAGTTTTATTTTATTGTCATTGTACTCTATTATAATATGCAAATATATTGGACTCATTTATTTAAACATACATATGTTTTTACATTTCTCGTATTTTAAATATGTAGCGCTAAACTGTGCCGTTTATTTCTTACGAATCATGAATCAGAATCAAATACGATGTATCCTCATGTAAAATTGCTCTGTACGCATCTTTAGCTGGCAAGATACTTTCGCAAACAAGGGGCAAAATGCCGTATAGAACATGTGCGTAAACTTTTCATATAAATCTTACTTGGCCATGGAAGGCTAATGCATTCATTTGGATGATAGATGACGCATACGTAGCGCAATATTGTCAGGTGAAACCCGCATTCCCCTTCTCTGGATCTTGCGCGAGTTTCATGTTCACTTTAATGGGGCAACTTTACTTTTATTGCCAATCATAATGCTATCTAAACATTCCTCTTTTTAACAATTCTACCTCTTTATTAAAACTACGTAAAAGTTCCACAAGAGTTGTATAAACTTGGGAGTAGTTATATCTTTTTAAACAATAGTAGGTTCATTATTATCGCGGATATTTCATATATGAGTAATAAAATTTATATCTTCGTTTTCTTACTTTCGGCTTCGGCTTTATCTTTAATGCTCGTAAAACTATTTAATGAACATTATTTCTCAATTCATATACATTCTTTAATAAATAATAGAACACAAATGAATACCTTCATTCATCATTTTTATAGTTAATACTAACTATATAATTTTAAATTTGATATGCTGCAAACTCCATCATTTGAGAATTGAGAGTAATAACATAAATTATCATTACATTTTGTTTTTAAAAACTTTTGTTCGCTGTAATGACAGTAAAGAAATTAGCATCTTTGCGTAGTAAGTTATATATTGATAGCCTGAATTAGATGTTGCTTTTACTGAACAATGAATTCTGTGACAAAGCCAGATATGTTACTACTTATTCATTTCAAGAGATTTGTCAAGTGTGTCGGCTTATAGAAAATCAGATTTTGAAATTTCTTTCACGTATTTTGACAGTAGAAGCAGGAGTTGATAAATTGATTAAAAGTGATAAATCTGTATTGTTCGACAAAGTTATTTTATTTCTCAAAGTTTTGTTTTTATGTTATCCGGAAGAGATATGTATATGGATTTGGTTTTGCAATATAAGCACAGAAATAATTAAAGTTGCATCTTTCTCAGTGCATAATTAGTAAAAATAATGTTGATTTCGTATTGACTGACAATAATGGTTGTGGTATCTATAAAAAGATAAAAAAAAATCTGCATCATATGACACCAAATACTTATAAATTATGTAATATTTTGGTCCCATAAATTAATTATTAATTTTATTCAATTTTGTATTAATAGCAATATACCATTGCATATTTGAACAAAAAGATAAACAAGTGTTTGACATGTTTTCTCTCAGAATTCGTTAGCTATGATTTCTTGTGTTATTTGGAAAATCCCGACCGACGGCAAAAAAGAAATTTTTCGAAGTTTAAATGGTACAAAAGTGACCCCTGCTGTGCACTCTCCATGCCAGCAATAAGATCCCGTGAGGAGACTTTAAAACGGTTTATTCAAATATCAATTTATTGACATGCCTGTATAGCATTTTTCAAGAGCTTTCATTTGATATGCCACAACGGGTATATTGCCATTTAAGATTTAAAAGTTGAGAGTGGTGGGGGTGATATTAGTGAATTAAAGAAAAACAAAAATATTACTAAAATGTGCCCCCCTAGATGTTAAAACATTTAGCGTAAACGGGTATGTCTATCGCAATTCGTTTCAAAGTTATTAAGGGTGGATCGTCTTAAGCGCGCCACCCTGTATAAATATGACTTGTGTATGACATGTTTTGACGATAACGTAAATAAATAATTAAATAAATATATCATCACGACATATTACCCATTTCTAGGTGTGCCAGTCTGCTTTATCACAGATTTCGGTAATTATGATGAAATATTTGTACTGTGCGGGCGTTTACCTTGCGGCACCTCACGGGTACTCATTCCTGTCGTGAAGAGTGCAACACAGGGGTCACTTTTGTGCCAGTTGAAATTCGAAATATTTGGCATCGGTCGGGATCGAACTCGGTTCTCCAGATTCGCGACCAGCCATTCAGGCTCGACGCGATAACGTGAAAAATAAATTTAATTATCACGTTCGTTCCTTTCCTGACTTCATTCCCTTATTTTATTACGCAACGCAAGTCTAAATTATGTTCACAGCTCTTCCGCAGTATGCAGTTGATTTTATGAGTATTCTATAGATAAGCATAGAACAACAAAAAGCTAACAAAGAACAATACAAAACCCATCTTCTCTTGTTGCCGTTCCCGGGAGAGTCTCAAACAACGTAATTGCCTCAAACGCCAATCAAAAGTGACGAGGCAGGCGCTAAATTATTTTAATATTAATTAAGGTTCCGGATCGCATTTCGCTATCGATTTTCAGTAGGCGGCGGCGAGATAATTGACGTACGCGTCGCGACTGACTTTACGTGCACGTATTTTTATCGTTTCCCCGATATCACTTTTGCTATTCGCTGCTGCAAAGTGTAAACGAGCTGATATGAAGTGATTGCCAGTTAACTATGTGTTGCGATGAGATAAAATTCATTTTGTTTTACCTTTGTTTGGCAGTTGTTTTGTTGGCGTGGAATGGGAATATTCCAATTGTGTCCATGAAATTTAATAAACATTTCGCTGAAACGTTTGTTTATTTCATATGTGCGTTCTTGTATCGAACGATAATTGTATAGTATTAGCTATAACTATATATTTACACTGTTTCATTTTAAATCTATTAAAAATATATTTTTGTAAAACGGGAATGAGATTAATAATAACTAAATTAATAAAGTATTTAACAGGGCTGAGAATTAATTCATATCGTTTCTTCAAATAATGTTCATTTTTAACTCGATAGTTTTTCAAAAAATCAGTAAAATATACTGTGAAAATACTTGTATTGCTGTAATTTGCATTTCTCTTGTGTCTGTTTATTTGAAAATGCATCCAAATTCAATTAAATTTTAAATTCTTGTAAATTAAACGCCATTGAAAGTTTTGTCATGCAATCATTACAAATATTATTTGGCTGTCAAGTATTTTTACGTCCGTTTTGATAGTAGTCTTTTCAAATTATTAGTTTTCAGTTTACTTGCAGTTCATAGAACGATTTGCAGTTTTTACTTCCTTGTACGAAGTAAAGGAAGTATTGTAATCGCGAAAAATTTCGGTTTCCAGATTTAAACGGAAATATCCATTTTGACCATAACTGAATCCATTTTGACTAATTTCGGTGTGACGTCTGTATGTACGTACGTATGTACGTGTAGGTACGTGTACGTACGTACGTATCTCGCATAACTAAAAAACGGGAAGCCGTAGAAAGTTAAAATTTTGTATTTAGGACTGTTATAACATCTAGTTGTGCACCTCCCTGTTTGGTCATTACATAACTTTCGGAAGTGGTACTTTACTTGAAGCCTATAATAGATTTTAATGAAAAACTATATTAAAATATAATCCAAAACTTTTCAAATTTGGTTTATAAGACTTTTATATCAATGGAAAGAACATAATAGATTTTAGTTAAAATGGTCTACCCGGAAGTGGTACTTTACTTGAAGCCTATAATAGATTTTAATGAAAAACTATATTAAAATATAATTCAAATTTTTTTAAATTTGGTATATAATACTTTTATATCAATGGGACTAACATAATAGATTTTAGTTAAAATGGTCTACCCGGAAGTGATACTTTACTTGAAGCTGTTATCAGTTTTTCTTGAAAAAAATTGTGTTATTTTGATTTTAATAATAAATGCTTCAAATAAAAGTTTTAGAGAATTGAATTCTGTATCGAAAACATCAAGTATGATTAAATTAGCTCTTTGTATATGCGAGATATGTAAATTTAAAAATTATGTACCTATTGGTTTCTGTAATTAAGTTTGCTACGAATTAGGAAAAAAAATAACAAAAAAATAAACAATTTGATGTCAATGTCAAAGTAACAGGCGTACAAGGAAGTCATGTGGTGTTCACATCAGATATTTTTGTTTAAATGCGAGTCTTTTTACTACTTCTTTTATTTTTCATTATGTAGGGAAGTTTTGACTGTGACTGGTGTGTTTTTATTCTGTTCATGCATAGATGTTTTATGTATTTCATGCAGTCATGTCGATCCCAATTAACAAAATGATACCGAAAGTAGTATACAAATTATGGTAATTTTAATATCAAGAACCATGCTACACTGTGACATTCTAATTGAAAAACAGAGGAAGTCTTATAAAGAGCATTACGAAAAAACTTTGTAAATGGTCTAATTCACGTCAATTTCTTTCTTAAGCGTCAAACTAGCACTTTTCGCTCGAGATACATAAATAACTATTGTTCACATTGTGACAATTTAGCAAAAGTGAAAAGTGATTATTGTCTTTTATTACTAACAGATGGTAATAGTCATATTCGAAGCAGATACCTGTTTGTACTACCAAAATATTGCATTATCTATAGGTATTGTGTGTGTATACCGAAGAGTCTGGCAGACTCAGTATGACAACTGACAGATTCTATCGAGACAAAAAATGGTGTATGATTGTTATTGCTCAAATAATAAGGTCACTTTTATCGTGGATCTGGAAAAATAGTTTTATTCTTTTAATATAACATTTTTTTAAGTATTCAATCTCAGTTAAAAAAAAAATCCCATGTAGTATATTGTATTTGCTCATAATTAAACATGTTTGCAGAAATAACAAGCTCTTGTTTATTTGCGGTTTCAAGCAATGTTGAAGAGAGTAAATTCACGTCAAAAAGCTGAAAAATGCAGTGTCGCTGAAAGCACTTGCAAGCTAAATATGTGCATTCACGTTGAGTGCTTCTTGAACGCTTTGTACTTGTAATTTATTTAAATAACTGTTCGCTATAAAGTAAATAGTAATTAATTTCCGTAGCGTCAGCAAATTTAACTCTCACGTTCAATTACTTTCATAACTACTCAGTTGAAATTAGATAAAATTAAATGTTTATTCTATATTACTTCAACTAGTTCATGCTCTGTTAAAATTATTCTGCACTTTTAAATTTTGAAATGAAACTTAAAAGTAAATATAATTAGCTTATTTCACATAGGGCGAGCACAAGATATAGGAATGGAATAAATTATGAAAGTAAGAAATTAGTGCAAATGCAATTCGAGGAATATTTATCAGGTTCTAACCTAAAATTTGTATCGCTGGTGCACCATCTGTTAGAGGGAACCGATAATTGTCCTTAATTTCCTCTTCCGAAAATAAAAGAAGCGGACGAATTGAATTTAGCAGTGAAAATACATTTGAGCGGATTATCATAAATTAGTAGTCGGTGTTGTGGAGCGAGGGCGGCGGGGTGGAGACGTCGGTGGGAGGCGGGACGTCGAACCCTCGCGCGTTCTTAATGCCTCATTCATATGCGGCCGGTGATCAGGCGCCATGTTGCGGCTATGATGAATATTTAATATTTTGCTGGCGTCTTTTCACCATCTTCTGCACTTGTGGAGACCGCATGCTCCACTCCCAACAGAACGGACGATCTATGGGCTTTGGGAAATGTCGAAAAAATATTGAATTATCAGCTGTCTGCCAGACGCACGATATGAATTTTTCTATCACAGAATTTGATGAACGCAAATTTCGGTCCTTCATGAACTTCAAATTTCTTCCTTAGTTACAATCGATTTTTACAGAATTTTCCTCGGTCTTCCAAATATAGCATCAGTCAGAATACATTTTTAATTTTGTGTTAATTTTTACCTCTCGCTAAGATAGGTAGGTATTGGAATCATGCTAAACTTTGCATATCCAGATTTTAGTGGATAAGCACGTTTTAAGGTCCCTATAATCCGATTATAACTTTTTTACGATGATGCCCGTGTCCGTGTGTCCGTGTGTCCGTGTGTGTGTGTGTGTGTGTGTGTGTGTGTGTGTGTGTGTGTGTGTGTGTGTGTGTATGTGTGTGTGTGTGTGTGTGTCTGTGTGTCTGTGTGTGTGTGTGTGCGTGCGTGCGGGCGTGCGTGCGTGTGTGTGTGGGTAGGTGTGTGTGTGTGTGTGTATGTGTGTGTGTGTATGTTGGAACCACGGTTTCTCAAATAATAATATAAGACTAAATATATATATATGTATATTTGTTTAAAAACCTCTCAACAGGATTAAATCCCAATTACTGAGTAGGTTCACATACACAAACATCCATGCCTTAGTGGGATTCGAACCCAGAACCTCGAGCAGACTCATGAATAAGAGGTGTTGGTCTAATCATTGAGCCACTGGAGCCGACAAAGTTTCCTCAATCTGACATTTTTGGGAAGAGCTGATTAGATTTTGATAACAACTGGACAACCGGAAGTAATAGTTTCTTTAAAAAAATCTCTTCTAAATATTATTTGCTGAAAATTTCTGTTATTACTATTATTGAAGAATATAAAATTCTACATGATACATTTAAATTTTTTTATCTTGTATAGATTTAGAAATAAAGGCATTGTAATATATAGAATAATTTAATCACAGAGGCTAAGTCACTAAGGAAACCAGGTAACAAATTCAAAGGTTTATAACATAGTTTGTAAATGACAGATGTCAGTGTCAAAAATCAACGGTTTTAGTGACATTCTGAAAGCTTTTTCTGGGAAGTAAATTTAATCTTTCTTATTGTTTTATTAATTAAATATTTAAAATTCTAGGTAAAATGTATATATCCATAAGAAATACCGCTAATCTTGCTAATGAATTGGTAGAATCTCTGACATTTAGGAACTTCCTCATACAATGAAAAATAGATATAATTAGAATTGTATGTGTGCAGAAGACATGTTAAATACAGTAAAAACAATATTTGGGTAAAGTACTGTAATGTTTTTTTTATAAAATGACGGTTCGATAGCGAAGTGCAATACAATACTTATACAACATAGAATGGAAATGGCAAGAGGTATTGTGTATATTAAATTTTTGTTTGCAAATGATGAAATTTTATAACCTATAAGTATTACATTTTCGCTGTAAAAATGAAATTTCTTATTAGTATCAGCCATATTCTTAGACGCTCACGTCTGACGCTTTTATAATTTTGCACAGAAATATGTTTTATTAATTCATTCAGTTTGTTGTTCGACATGCTTGTAAAAAATTGATATTTTTTGTAAATTTATTAAATCTGTAGTCTGCGCGAATTTTTCTTTCTCTCTTAAGAGGGTGACTCCAAAAGTTTCTGGTATGACACAACATTTGCCGGTTTTAATGCATTTCTTATTACGCGGTTGGTGACGTTTATTTTAATAAGTTGTGGCACGCTAAGTGACTGCAATTTCTAAAATTGAGTATCATACTTTCATAAAGTTCTTGGACAAAGAAGGACTTTCTCTAATTTTTATTAAACAGCAATTGAATGATATTTATGGAGAATCTGCCTCATATTTTACTGTGAAAGAGAGGGCATTGATGACGATTCTTGCGATAGTCGCCCGACGAAAGTGGTTAGTGATAGACGACTGAAGCTGATAGAAATCTTAGCAAGGTTAGGGCTTTCTGCAACAACCCTATTTCTTCGGATCATCCATGAATTCATGAAGAAAAAGGGTAGTGCAAGATTGTTGCCTCGCCTAGAGAAAATTTACGATGATAATGTGGTGAAAAGAACAGTTTTAGGTCAATAGTTCAATTAATTATTTCAAGGGCATAGAAATGTTATTTCAGAGATATGAAAAGTATGTTTAAGTAAAGGGAATTTACGAATATTTTGAAAAACAAAACGTGACGTAGTTGTTTTCTTTCTACTACCTCCAAAAGTGGGTCAGGCCAGAAGCTTTTGGAGTATTTTAGGATACTTTTAAAATACTCAATTAGAAATTATGTTTTATATTCATAAGTAGGTTTTAAAAATTGTTGAACTGGGTGTCAATCATAAAAACACTCGCACAATACGATACATCTTAGATACCCAGATTATTTAGTTTCCATTTTCGGTATTTGTTTCTAATTCTTAAAATATTTATTTATCACTTATGTATGAAAATTAATAAATATCATTACCGACATTGGAAATGCAATAATCTTCATACAAATTGATGATGATGATGATAAATCAGATGGAAGCATTAGTTTTTTTTTCCAAAGCTACAATGTTATTTTATCTAAAAATTCGCAGAAATTACTTAGCCACCACCTGTTTTTGTAATATCTCATATTACATTCAATTTAAAAATCCATGCCAATCGTAAAAAAGCCTACAGGCAAAATCACTTCAACTGAGCCAAAAGTAAATATTTTCTTTGTTTGAGAAAAATATAGAATTTTGTTTGTTGCGAATTTGTGTGGTCGCGTGTTTAGGGGAAAAGTCGCGTGTAAAAACAATGTTCAGTTGCTCGACAGGCTGTCGGTTGACCGAAAACAAATGTTCCGTGTTTGCGTACCCTACACTTCTAACCACCAATCAACTTTATGATGAATTAAATTTATTCACTTTCTTACCTACCATTCGTGTGGTAGGCCACAGCCAAACTTGTGACGGTCATGAATCAAAATTATACACAGTTGAGAATATTTCATACCTTGTACTTTTAACTTTTAACTGAACTTGTTTACAAGGATGATATTAGACCTGTTTTGACAGTGAGGTTTCGGACATATTTAATTTTTCCTCTAATCATCGAAAGAATAATAACAAATTTAAAACTAGTAATTTTTCGAATAATTTTTCATCTAATTCTTCTTGATAGGTACCTTGGTTGCAAATATTAAGGAAAAATTTATCGCCTTCTCAAGGTGTAATATAAAGTTTTTTTTTTTAATTCTATTATTACGTACATGACCGAATGTTTCGAGAGCCCACGACTTTATAAATCAGCGGTTTAATTTTTTTTCTTCTAATTTTAATGTTTTAGAGTTGATAACATTGAATTGCTGTTGATCATGTTCGCTCATAAAGTCCATGCTGTTTTTGAGGGAGTAGAGCGTGCCTATATTTACGATTAGTGCTTGTAAAAAATAAATTATTTCTGTAAGTTGTTGTCGAAAACTGATAGAAAAAAAAATTTTCAAGGGCCAACCGGAAATTACATGCTCTACTTCCTCACAAAAATAGCATGGAGATGAAGTTTTCATTGCAGAAACACAAAACTGTATGAGCAAACATGTTCCACAATAATTCAGGGTTATCAGCTCCAAACATTAAAATTAAAAGAAAAAAAAAATAATCCGTTGATGATGAGAGCCGTGGGTCTCTCGAAACGTTTAAATATAACATCATTCAAAATATGGCTGAATAACATCACTTCTTTCTTTGAACTTATGTAATCAACGTATTGTTACTGCTGTGTAAACAATAACCACATTCAGTAATATAAAATCTTCGAAGTATTAACTTTAAATTATTAAAATATCTGTCAGAACTCATATTAATAATTGGAATAATACTACCTTTTTAGTTTAAGTTCTGTATTTTTTTATTAATAAAACCCAACGTTTCGGCACCATAAACTGGTGCCTTCTTCAGGGGAAATTGACATACAAATCAAAAGTAAATCACTCAAAGTAAAATGTGTGTGAGTGTCTAACTCAAATTTTATATGTTATTAGTATTTTTAACTTGTAAATTCCAGCTATGAGTTGAGTACTACAACAAATAAATAAATAAATATATCATCACGGCATATTACCCATTTCTTAGTGTGCCATTCTGCGTTGTACCCAGATTTCGGAAATGATGACAAATTTGTACCGTGCGGTCGTTTATCAGGAGTCACCTCACGGGCACTCATTGCTGGTGTGGTAAGTATACTACAGGAGTCACCTTCGTGCCATTTAAAATTCGAAATATTTGACGTCGGTCGGGATCAAACTCGGTTCCTCCAGATTCGCGACCAGACACACAGGCACGCGGCCAAGGGGCCCCATCACTACAGCAACTACATACAATAACTCGTTGTTACATTAAAATATAATTTGATCAATTTATGACCGTGTTGCATGATAAAACTATACTTATAGGTGTCTCATGAAACCGTCATCTGAACATGTGTTTTAAAACAAACTTTTAGCGATTTAATATTTAATAAAATCCGCTTTTTGAAAGGATATTTTAGTGCGACATGGTGCAGGAGTTACGTGACATGTGATTGATCACATCGGTGCAACATAGTACACCTGGGATGAGACTGACGAAGTTTCACACACGTGTTACGCTAGCGCCGATAGATTCTACTCGAGTTTTGATTAATATTTTAAAAGTTTACGAAAATAAAATCTATCTCTAGTTTATTTTTAACAGTGCTTTATTGGGATAGATTTTTATGTTTTTTACAAACGCACGTGGGTGTTGTCGATGGCATGTTTCAATTTGTTTTTGTAGAAGTTGCAGAATCCGTTTTCCTCAGAATAGCATGAAAATGTTTCGCCGGCTGATCGCTTCTGAATATCAAACAAATAATGAAATTTATTCATACAAAATGTTCGTTTTATGCTTTAACAGAATCGATTTGCAAGCATTTGTGACGTTATCCTCTATTTGCAGCTTCTATTCTTGCATATTTTGTGCATACTAGTTGACTTCCTGAATATTTGATACCGAGAAATTGCCCCATGAATGTTTCATACCTAAAATCTGATAATCCTATTAAAAATTTATAATTTAATTTGAAACTTGTAGTAAAATATAATTACCTGATACTTTGATGTTGCGATAGCAACACTTTTATCTGAATCCAATATTTGTGTTTGTAGAGAATTTGAAAGGTTATGTCAAGCATTTAATATCACATGTTACGAGCAATAAAACATACATGTTACGTATATTAAGTTTTAGATTGTGGCGGAACGTGTATGTATGTGAAAATGTTATATTGCATATTCAAAGAATGGGAACCCAGCAACTTCGCTCTTCGCTTAATATAAGCCCCGGCGCATCAACGCTTGCTGACGACTTTCCGGTTTTCTTGTTCATGCAAATTCACTACACTCATTTTAATATTTCCAAACAATTATTGATTTTCTACTGAATTCGTAATTTGCAGCAATCACTGATTAAATGCTCTAATTACTGCTTGTCTAATTAATGGTGTGTTCGGCAAAGCGTTTAAAAATTAATCTTGGAAAAAGTGATTGAAAATTTTGTTTTAATTATAACTATGAATTTTTCATTTTCTAAGAAGATATTAAAAAAACAGTTTAGTTGTATAGTGCAAACGCGAAATAGTTTCAAACTGTACCCAAAATTATGTTAAGTATGTATTGCAAAGAGACCTTTCCAATTTAAAGAGATATAAGCTATGCGCAATAAAGTCTGCACATAGTAAACCAACAACTGGCGCTACTCATAGTTGCGCGTTCTATAGCGTTTGTTTTTTCAAATTTTAGACGTAAAATGTGAGGAATGTCTTTGACAAACTTCTTAAATGAAGTTACAAAAGCATTTATTGAAGCTAAAATGTCAAATGATGCAAATTTTCACCGAGAGTACAGGTTATTTTTCATGACTGCAATATTTTTGACGTTTCGTTTGACACCCGAGCTGTCAGTTGCGGGTGCCATTTTACTTTACTATGTGTAGAGGTAGAAAGAGATAGCCGTTAAATTGAAAAGGTATTTTACAATTTTTTTTACTGCATGTGTATGAGGCTATAGCTAAATTTAATGTAATTCAAACAAATAATTTTAATACAAATATAATTATAAATAATTAATAATATAACCAAAAAATATCTGATGTGGACACCACATGACTTCCTTGTACGCCTGTCGCCTGTTGCTTAATAATTAAAATATGTATAATAACAGACCCAATCATAAAATTGCACGTATTTCACATAATTTGACATTGACATTAAATTCTTTTTTTTTTGTTATTTCTTGTCCTAATTCATAGCAAACTTAATTACAGAAACCAAAAAGTACATAGTGTTTAAATTTACATATCTCGCTTATACAAAGAACTAATTTAATCATACTTGAAGTTTTCGAAGCAAAATTCAATTCTCTAAAACTTTTATTTGAAGCATTTATTGATAAATTCAAAATAACACCATTTTTTTCAAGAAAAACTGATAATAGCTTCAAGTAAAGTATCACTTCCGGTTAGACTATTTTAACCAAAGTCTATTATGTTATTTCCATTGATATAAAAGTATTATATACCAAATTTGAAAAGTTTTGGATTATATTTTAATATAGTTTTCCATTAAAATTTATTATAGGTTTCAAGTAAAGTACCACTTCCTGGTATACCATTTTAACTAAAATCTATTATGTTATTCCCATTGATATAAAAGTATTATATACCAAATTTGAAAAGTTTTGGATTATATTTTAATGTAGTTTTTCATTAAAATCTACTATAGGCTTCAAGTAAAGTACCACTTCCGGGTAGACGATTTACTCTAAAATCTATTATGTTATTCCCATTGATATAAAAGTCTTATATACCAAATTTGAAAAGTTTTGGATTATATTTTAATATAGTTTTCCATTAAAATCTATTATGGGCTTCAAGTAAAGTACCACTTCTGAAAGTTATGCAATGACCATAAAGGGAGGTGCACAACTAGGTGTTATAACAGTCCTAAATACAAAATTTTAACTTTCTACGGCTTCCCGTTTTTCAGTTATGCGAGATACGTACGTACGTACAGACGTCACGACGAAATTAGTCAAAATGGATTCAGGGATGGTCAAAATGGATATTTCCGTTGAAATCTAGAAACCGAATTTTTTCGCGATTACAATACTTCCTTTACTTCGTACAAGGAAGTAAAAATCATGTAAATAGATCAATCCAGAACAAATGAATTTCGTGAGGGGCACCTGTCAGAAATAAATTTCATACATAATTTACTCAATGATGGAGCCATGGAAAAATTTATGGTTTAATTTTATGAATGAATTGTATCAAAATCAAAATTTCTCGATATTTATCATAAGATATATAAATAAATAATATTTAAAATATTCAAAAGTGAGGTTAAAATCACTCCCGTGGAGGGCAGGTGACGTCATTCTGGAATGGTTTATGCAAAGGGCACATAACCAATAAACGACAAATCTGTCAAAAATAGTAGATTCGTATTTTTTAACCTTGAATTTTGCTGCGTAAACTACTTTTCATAAGATACGTCCACTATTGGACTAAATGGACTATAGTTGCAATTTTGATAATTATAAATTTAGTTCTTATAAATACTGAACTCTATTTGATCGTGTTGGACAAGGCTTTAATTCATATTTGTATTTTTTGTGTTGTTACGTCAATTCAAATTTTATTTTAGATTTGTCAAATTTTATCAATTTTCGTTCTTGCAAAATTTGCTGAAAGAAATATTAAAAACTGATTTTTTGTAGGCCGTCAAATTTTTTAAATTTGATCTAAAATATTTGAAAAAGTAACAACTACGTTTGCCATAGAACCTCAGAATTTTACATATGTAATTTGCAAGAAGAATTAGTTAAACAAGTTAATTTCATCTTGTATAGATGTAGACGAACAATTGATTACATTTAAAGCACGTGAATTAGTTCATAAACACATGAGACTGAATTCCTGCGACTAAAGCGTCTTTCCTCATACTCGTACGTAATTTCAGCAAATGTAACACAATGCTTCAGTAATCTCGCATTGATATTTATGTAATTACACAAATTCGTGTTCCTCGGGTGTTGCACACACGCAACCCTATCTTAAATTAAGGGCCGCTTATATCGCTATAACATAACGTTAGGCGTTCGTTCGCGAATAGAAAATGTGCGGGAGCTAAGTGAAATATGGTTCCTGTATTGCATACAAACGATGTGGTTGTATGAGCCCTACGTAGGTATGTATATGTGATTCACTATTGCGTTATTGTTAATTTATTGTTTGAAATGTGACAGAAAAAGTGATATATTGTTCTGGTTTGTGGTTGTTTTTGAGGAAATGTGCATAATAAAATTGTGATTTTATCGGAAAATGCATGGTGATATTTATGTTTTAGTGCAATTTTTAACGCTCTGCTGTTTCGAACAATTGCTTGTAAATAAACAAACACCTTATGGTTAACCAGAATTAATGTTTCAATGTTGAATTGTCATAATTTCCGCTGTCAACAAAAACTGCTGTAAATAATAACCATAAAAATATTGTTCTGCATTTTTTTTTTTGCTTTTTGTAATCAGTTTTCAATTATGGATATAGGTACCTATAAACATCTGTATCGCCACTGGTTTTTATTCGTTTTTAAATCCATAAAATATAACGTTTGTATTTCAAAATTTAACAAACACACTTATAGTATCGGACATAAATAGAGTGTCTCTCTAGGAACCAATAAAATATACTCCCCCATATTTTAAATATTAAATATATTTTCCAACTTTTTATATAAATTAAAGGTGTCATATTCATAAAACCTTATGGACTTATGTATTTAAATACGGATGTGAGGTGCGACAAAATAGAGCGACTGTATAAAATTATATATAAAAAGTTAACCACAATAACAATTTATGAAAGAAACGCAAATTATGCAAAAAGTAAACAATGTTACATATTTAATACTTTAATAATTATTTTTTAGACGACCATTGTGATAAGTATGACATATCGACGTAGTATCCTAACACTGAAAGTTGAACTTATCACATTAGTGTTACGATGTATTTCATATCATAATAATTGACACGGTTGCTAGGTTACTATGTCATTATTTTCTGGCGATATGTATACATTATTCATTTGTCAGCTGTCCGTACTTTTGAACCTAAATTTCAGTTTTGAAAAAAAGTAAAATTTATTTATGCTCGTCTAAAAAAATAATGTTCATAACTTGTATGAAATACAAATATTTTAACTCGTGTGTATTGACTTGCACTCCGCTACGCGTCGTGCGTCAATTTACACTCGCATGATATTTGGTATTTTTCATAACTTGTTACGAAAATAACTATATAACAACTTGCATTCTTCTTATTTAGCATCGAGTAAGTAAATTTTCGATGATTTTGTAGTTTATAGATTTTCATGTAGCTGTTATAATTTTAAATAATTGTTTGGATTTATTAATATTAGTCCGTGAAATTTTTTGTTTCCAACATATTTTCAGTTGTTTTAAAATTGCGGGAACTATTTGCGACTTTTTCAAATCGATTCTTTAGGAACACTTTTTTCATTCGCAAGGTTAAAAATAGGATAATGCGGTTTCAAAATATGAATTCGGCATGAAATTAAACAATTTTAGCAAATGACTGGTTCGCGAATAAAACACTTTGTAATTCCAAAAGTTTTAATAAATATAAATGTCCCATATTTTAATTTGATACTACGATGTAAGACCCCAATACCGACACCGAACATACTTATTGTGCTCATCCAGTAATTTCTACTTCCGCTTTGTTCAGATTCGACTTCGTTCATTTTCTGGGCAACATCTAGCATAATTTGACCATCTTGAATTAATCCATCCATGCAACATAGAGTTAAATAAACGTTTGTTGTAGCTTAAATTATTATACACTTTTTACCTCTCGCTAAGAGAGGTATAGGATTCATGCTAAAATTCGCATATCCAAATTTTATTGAATAAGCACGTTTTAAGGTCCCTAGAATCCGATTATAACATTTTAAAAATAATCTCTCTCTCTCTCTCTCTCTCTCTCTGTGTGTGTGTGTGTGTGTGTGTGTGTGTGTGTGTGTGTATGTGTGTGTATGTGTGTGTGTGTGTGGATGTATGTGTGTATGTATGGATGCTGGAGGGACGATTCCTCAAAAACTGTAAGACTTAAGAACTGTTGGATTCCTCAATCTGAAATTCCTGGGAAGAGCTGAAAAGATTTTGGTAACAATTGAACAACCGGAAGTAGTAGTTTCTTAGAAAAATTCTTCTAAATATATTTTTTTGAAATTTTTGTTATTAAATATATTCTCCATCTAATACACTTAAATTTTTTTATTAAATCTTGTATAGATTTAGAGATAAAGACACTATAATATATAGAGTAATGTAATCGCAAAGGCTGAGGCACTAAGGAAACCAGATGACAAATTCCAATGTTTATAACATAGTTTGTAAATGACACATGTCAGTGTCAAAAATCAACAGTTTTAGTGACATTCTGATAGCTTTTTCTGGGAAGTATATATAATCTTTCTTATTGTTTTGTTAATTAAATATTTGAAATTATAGGTAAAATGCATATATCCATCAGAAATACCGCCAATCTGGTTAATGAATTGGAAGAATCTCTTACATATAGGAACTTCCTCATACAATGAAAAATAGATATAATTAGAATTATATGTGTGCAGAAGACATGTTAAATACAATAAAAAACAATATTTGGGTAAAGTTCTGTATTTTTTTGTTATAAAACTACGGTTCGAAAGCGAAGTGCAATACAATACTTATATAGCCTAATATGGAAATGGCGAGAGGTCTTGTGCTGGCCACAACATATATTTTTTATAAAAAAATATTGTGTAGTGGTAGTAGTGGTATAGTTGCTAGAGTACTCATTTAATAGATTAGATCATCAGATATTCTACTGTCTGTATGTGAGTTGTTAATTATTATAAATTAAAAATATACACTTAGCCGACCGCATTATTATCAGAAAAGTATCAGTTACCATTAGATGCCGATCAGTAATTTTCTGTACCCGTATATACGTGTACGGTATTCGTATTAAATTTATAAATTTCATTTTGATTTGATGTATGACAATAATGACATTGCATTAAAAATGCAAAAATTGTTTGTCAGAAGTTAATGAAATAGACATATTAATACCTATTTCACTAACTACTTTCAATTTTGAATAAAAATCAAAAATTGCATATATTTTATTACTTAAGTAATGTTTAAAATTATATGAATGTTAGTAAAGGCTAAACAAGCAATAAATTTTATTTTCCGTTAGATATAGCAGCTTAAGATAACTTAACCGGTAGATATACAGATCGACGCACACACATTTATTTTATCATAGTCTCAAAAATATGTTACTACCTGTGAAATTTTGAAAATATTAATTTAGGCTCAATTACTTCTACCCTTAAGAAATCAACAAAGTACACTAATATATGGACATTTTTATTATGTAAGTGAAGATTGTTAAAAAATAATTAAACTAAATATTAATAATTTAATGATTCTAACATATGAAATAAGATACATTTGTGCGGAATTTTGCCAATGAATGTGGGAAACATTCTAGTTTCTCACTCGGTTCATATTAATGCTTGTGTGTGGGTTTGCGGGATTGTGGTGCACATGTATTTGCAATTTAGCTGATTTTGGAATGATGAGAACAGACATCGTACAAACTTTCTCCAGATAGATATTTCTTTATCGTCATATGAACAAATTCAACTTGGTCAACAACTGTTACATGGAGAATTGTCTAGGACGCGTCCGTTTCTGATGAGCGTCCTCACTCCAGTTTGTTTTCATGATTTATCAGTCTTATTTCTTTCGTTTTTGTTGTCATCGGAACTCGTATCCTATTAGCTTTATCTTCGTAAACACTTTGAGTTGGAAAGGGATTTCTTGATGTTTTTAAACTTAGCAGAATTGAAGAACTTATAACATTGTATCCATTTGCTTTGCTTCTTTGTATTGTGTCTGACTGTTGTAAATCTTCTACATACTACACGTTACACATCTTTTCTGCTAATTATATTTTCGTAACATATGCGTACGGTTTTAAAGTTTTGAAGTAGTTAAACCAGCCTTAATATCAAAGCAGAAACAAAACCAACTTAATTAAATACTTAGACAATTCCTCGTTAATTTGGAGGACAAAAAAACGTCAAAGGGTAGATAGCAATCAGCAAAAGCAATTGCTATCCACTCAGCTCAAGTCGCGAAAAAAAGGGGCACCAAAATTCAGCATTCAGTCTACAGGGGAATCTAAGATAAGCACGTCAAGTCAAGTGTGCGTTGGAAGGACTCAGACCCTCAATCCTCAGAAGACCGGAAGTGGCGCATCTGGGCGCGATGCAGTTCAAGCCGGAAATACAGGAGTGTTGCGTGTGCCCCTTTTCCCATTAAGGACTTGGACACTGTCAAATTCGCGACGGTGTAATTAATGACTTGAAAGAAATTAATGCTGCTAATATGAGATGTTATCATTTAATAAGTCCATATGTATGTCAGATTTAATACCTCTACGAAAGCATATATTTTCTAAAAGTCAGCTGGCAAAAAATGGAGTAAAATATTTGTTGGTTCAGTCTCAATTGAAAAAAAGTACTACCATCTGAATTTTACAGATTATTAATTAAACAAATGTTGATTATGTTAACTCGTATGTTATTTATAATAAATTCAAAAAGTAAGCAATAAAAAAATATTTACCTTTTAAATATGTGATGAGATATTTATTTATATTTAAAAATGTATAAAAATTGACATCTTATGTATTTCATACTTCGTTTGTTCGAACTGCTATGTAATTGAAAGTTCTGCGCGTTGCAACTAAATAGACACACAATTGCAATTTGCTAAATTTTAAAACGATGATTATTTTTGTACATGCCTTTGCATTAACATAAGTTAACCTAACGCAAAACTTGCGGGCGTGAGTTTGTGCGTTACGTTAACTAACATGAAAATATATGTATAAAGAAAAATTGAAAGGGATTTTATTGAAATATTGACTAGGTTTTATAAAAAAAGAAATTTGCATTGTAGGTAAGGGTATAAGGTTAACTGCGAAGAAAACATTCTGGCTACTATATAAAAAGTATCAGCGCAAATAAAATAATTGTGGTGCATATGAACGCGGTTATTGACATATTTGTTTTATGAATAATTTTAAAGTGGGCCAAAACTTGTTTTACCTTATATTTATTATTTAAATGTTATTAAAAAAAAAAATACATTAGTGCGACAGTCTCGTTTCATACAGCCACTCAGGTAGATGAGTATAAAATATACAGATTTTTCCATATATTGTCCTTCTATTCGTAAATGGGTATCTCGATCTGTGTGAGATAGATACTATTTTTGATGAAAGTAGAGAAGAAAATACAAAATAACATTGATAGACCATATTAGCCATGTACTTATTTTCGACTCTTTGAAGTAGAAATGGGGTCGTTTAAAAAAAATAATTGTCGATTTTTTTTTATAAAATCATGAAATCCATCTCATTTAATAAATATAGTAATAGAAAATAATTTGAAATATGCGACTTTTCATTCACAAATTTGCTAATAAACTTTCGCGCTTTTAAACACGGACTAAATTTGTGACGACACAAATTTATACTCACACAAAGACAATTCTCTCTCATACACACACGCTTCACAACATGAAACGTAATTTAACCTAAAAGTGTGACAGCTGACAGCAAAATATACAAGAGAGAAGATTATTATTACTTTCTATTTCTTTAAAAGTATAAGGTATGTAAATAAATCATTTATTTAAATAAATACCAAACCAAATAATCATGGTTCTAAATTAAACCGGTAGAGCTCGACTGCCGTATCCGTGAATATGTGTCGTCAGCCGTTGAAATATTTGAAATTAAACGCAACTTTTAAAAAAATCATATCTCTGATTCTAAAGATTCTAAAACATACACATGCATGTTTAATTTGACCTATTTTTTCAAGAAAAAAATAAATCAGAAAATTTGAAATGACCCCATTATTTTTTTTTTTTACTTGGAATGTCATTATAAAATGGAATTTTTATTTAATTTATAATGGAATCTAAGTTCTGGTATTGTTTTGCTGTTGCAATTTTGACTGTTTAACCGACCTTGCATCTATTCTAGTTTTCGGAATTTACATGTTAAATTTTGTATAGTATTTTGAGATACTCTTATAGGTAATTGAATATATTGTAAAATTTATGTTAATATTAAAATAATTATTATACTACAAATAATAATTAGAATTATATTAATTCATTTAATACATATTGGAATATGAAGTTACTATAATATTTATTGGTTTGAAATTGTAATATTGCATTTAAAAAATGGTTTAAATGATTATACAATTTCATTTATTTATTATTACATAATATTACATGACAATGTAATATAGATTAAACAGTTGTAATTTGGAAAGCCATACGTAGATATTGAAATGATTGCGTTATGGTTTACAGTGTTATGAATAACACGATAACTGAAATGTAATCAAATTCTTGGTGAAGATAGGAATAGAGGAATTAGCACCACAGATCGCATGTATATGGGACAAGTTATGTAGTATGAGACCGGCATGGCATAGTGCGGTCGCGGTCATGTTTGATACTTGTCCAGTGACTGGACACCAATTACAACGCATCCATCAAACTACCGATGAACGAGGCGAAGTTCGTGTAGCGACCACCAGATGGCTTTGATTGTTGCCTAATTTGCAGCTGTCGATTGTGAGATCTGATCCCTTGTGGCACGTGGTGATTTATTGCCAAATTTCCGCCCTTTTCGATAACTACTGAGGGAATACAAATAACTAGGTTGCTGATGTCTTCTTTGTGATAGCGGAAAACATCATTTTTATATAAATATATTTTTCAATGACAACTAGAACTGGGGGAGTGAGCAGAACATATGTATGCGCAGTTCTCACTTTATAAATTGTAGCTTTGTTCGAAGTTACCCCTGGAATTCACAAAAGAAAATAATGCAAATTATGAAAAATAGTAAAAAATAAACACAATTCAAATATATTACGTACTATTAAATATTATGTCACTTCGTGTATTGACGGTCTCTACAATTTTAAATAAACCTACGAGTCCTTTGTCAGGCGAATATTTTTTTTTAATCATTGTAATACATATAACTTTTCTTGAAGAATAACATAAAAAAATTGAAAAATAGTGTAAACTCTTATTGTTAACACCCATTCATGCTAGGTTATCATTCTTGCTGTTATATTATGAAGTTTTACAATGAAATTGCGTTTTATCTAGATATATTTGCTATTTGTAAAGATGCTACATTTTTATGCTGCTGTCATCAATCAAAGTTATAACCGTAACAACAATGTAAACATGTTTTTGCGAATAATATGTCTTAATCTGATATTTTGTTTCAGGTACGTTTTATATCTTCTCTGACCCGAAAAGATTACGCAAATAGAATTGGTGAGTGATTTTTTATTTGTCGGGAAGTTCGATCATAAAATAATTACAGTAGACAAATAAAAGTAGTTCTTGAGGAGTTGGATTGTAGACCACATCTGTCGAAAGTGCTTACTCCGTCAGTAAACAAACACGGAGGAGTTGGGAGCTGGCAGTGGCAATCGCAGTCTTCGCGATAATTTCGTTATTTTTATTGTTTACATTCCCGCGACGATTTCGCAGCAAAAGAAAAACGTGAAACATCGCATCTCAGCGAGTAGCGAGGGCACACATGCGGTTCGTTAGGTGCTGAGAGATGTGTCTACCCTTATTTACACACGGCACGATGCTGATTATCCTTGCTGGAGTTAATCTACTTTGCCCCATCTTTCTCGGCACACTTTTCTCGGCTTCGCACGCTACACACGTTTAACATAATTAGTTTTGCTCCCCGGGCCTAACCAGATTCAAAAATAAGGGAACGTGCAACGGAATGTTCGCCCTGTTCTTCGACGCGACTTCAGATTTATATAAATTATGCAAACGGTGAATTACTCACGTGCCCACTGCGTTTATACCTACCGGTAGTCGTTAGACATGATTTTCTAACTGAACTGAACTACGAGTTCGCTTCTTGTTCTCTTTACTTTGAATTATTACCGTGCAATCACATTATACATACAATTTCAACCACTCGTTATATAGTCAGAAAAATTGACTATCTAGCCCAGCAATAAAACTATAAATATTGTAATTATGACAAGGTGGAATATCGCGCCGGCATAAAATGCAAGACGTGGCGAGAAGTACGATCTAAGTCCAAATTTCCGATAATTGAGATTTTTATGCCATCTGTTTATTATGGGGTCCCGTGGCCGCGTGCCTGAGTGACTGGTCGCGAACCTGGGGAACCAAGTTCGATCTAGACAGACGCCAAATATTTCTAATTTTAAATGACACAAAAATTACCCCTGTGGTGCACTCTCCACGCCAGCTGAGGTGACGCCTGGCAAGCGCTCACACGGTAAAATATATCGTCATCATTACCGATGTCTACTTGTGTTGTGGATACTGGCACACCCAGTAATGGGTAATATGCCGGGATCCGTGATGATATATTTATTTATTTTATTTATATCTGTTTACTATTACACCGGATACCGTAGGTGTGTAGTATTAGACAGAATTAAGAAAATTTATAGAATTACTAGGATATCTTGGACAAAAAAATTGCCGAGCAACGGTTCAGATAGTAAATTATATTTTGTAAAATCTGATAAATAAATAAATAAATATATCATCACGGCATATTAACCATTTCTGAGTGTGCCACAATCTGCTTTATCGCTGATATCGGTAATAATGATGACATATTTGTACCGTGCGGGCGCTTACCAGACTGATTTCAACATACAGGTAAATAATTATAACAATAAATGTACATAGGTATTAAAAAACATACCAATTCTATTAAATTTCAATGGAAAATTAAAAAATGAAGTAAAAATGAAAAATAAATTTTGCTGCTGGCTCGTTCCAAACTCAAGTTTTCCCGAATATTGTTTATTACCAGTGTTGTGACTGATCTAGATAATTTGATCTAAATCACTGATCTAGTGCATTTAGTATGGTTTTTGATCTGATCTAGATACTTTTATGTATTCAGATCTTGATCTGGATCTAGATATAAAAACCGTAATCTATGATCTTAAAAAAAGATCAAATATACGAGTGTGCCATCCAGTATTACCTAAACTAAGTACAGTGTGTTTAAAAAAATTCTAACTCGGTATAGGCTATGAATAAAAAATATATGTCAATTTGCCAAAAATGTTATCTATAGAAATCAATGCTTTTCTTTTTGAATCCTTATTTTATATAGAAATAAATTAGAAAACGGTAAATGGCAATATTCTATATCCTTATGTATTATCTTTCTTCTTAATATCAAATTTCACGATTAATTTTGACAACTTGATTGTTGAATTGAAAAATGATCAGACATATGTACTTTTCTGTGTTCATAGCCTACTCTGAATTAATTTTTTTTTTTTTCTGAACAAACTGTATGTTTCTAATATTTCTTCCTACGTGTAAGGAATAAGGCTAGGTATATTTTGTGAAATTAATTTAATTTTTGTATACCTCCCTACTTAATTAATAAGAAATAAAAAGCATTTTTAAATCGTTACTGATCTTTTATATGATCTAAGAAAATAGATCCCAAATCCCTTATCTGATCTGATCCAATTGCAAAAATTGACCTATGATCTGATCTAGAACATATTAATTGTAAAGATCTTGATCTTGGTCTAGATCCTTTAGAAATTGATCTGTCACAACACTGTTTATTACTAAGCGTGCACTCTACCTGCTATCTGAATGGTGGATTACATAATTTTTTTTTTTAATTTCATCTGAAAATATTAGGAAAACTAAGACTATTGATGAAAATCCGGTGAAAATATTCCTATTAATAAGCGAGTTATGGTCTCCCGAATTTTGAAAAGATTGACGTGACGTCACATTTATGTGTTTTTATATCAAACTGTTTTCATCATGGACCTAAATGTTCTTAAAATATATGCTATTTTAAGTTATATTTACATAAAAATAAATGAATATTATAACACTGTATAAGTCTACATACTTTATAATTACAGGTGTATTTAAATTATTAAGTTTAATGCAAGAAATTTATGTTAAAATAAAAACTGTTTGAAAACTGCTATACAGGAATGTTAGCCCCTCCTTTCGAATTTGAATTTCTTAACTTCCATTGGTAGTAATCCGCACCTCCTAACACGCTATTTGTAATGCATGTATAGGTGGTCTCTCGGTCGCCAATCAAAATATTTTCATATTAGTGTCGAAGCGCTATAACAAAAAACTCTTTATTTCCGAAATATCTCAATTATACCACTTCATTTTTTTTTATTAATATTCGTTATTCAGCATATACATTCGTATTTTTTTAATATTTTCCTTTAATTCGATTGAGCCGTAATCCCCCTTTGTTACCTAGTAATAATTTTTTTCGTGATGTGAACAGCAATTCTGGAAATTCTGCAAACTTTCTTATTTTTTTCTGATATTACACATATAAATTTACTAATTTGGACTTGTAATCTGTAGTATCCACCAATAAGTATACAGAATTTCAACTTACCTAATGACTTATACTGGGGAAATACTATCACGTCTTCAAATACATGTAGGTAACATAATTCCATAGTGAAATTTGCTAGTACATTATGACCTATATCCGAAACAGTAATATAAGACATTCTTAATATGAAAATAAACCAATTTTAAATAATATACATACATGCATTTTAGGTTAATTCATGTTTATAAAATGAATAACCATAATTGTTTTATTATTCATCCTGTTTTTTATACAAACAAATGACTAATTTTGGTTCATATAATATTAACTTGGTAATCTTAATTATATATTTAAACTTTTTGCCGCCATTGTATAAATTAATCATAATTATATATTATGTACGTATTAAAATGAAGAAGTACAATTAATAGTCCAACGACATGTAATTATGAAAGATTTATGATGTGATATCAGAAGAACAGACCCATTACATTTTCATAATGCAATTTTCCAATAAACAAGTTTCCGATAAATAAGATATTACAATAGAGCTTACAGTATCAAACAAAACAACTTTGATATAATCGTTTTAAAAGCCAACTTTGCAAGTATCAACGGATATTCCAAACTAATAACGTCAAAACTAAAACAACAAGAATCAGAAAACTTGGTATTGTCTTCCTTTCCGATAACATAATTATCGAGGAGATTGAAATGAACAAGTGACTTTTGTAGTGAACACAATAGGGAGCGAAACAGTTGAAGAAATATTCGGGCTGAATGGGAGAATTGAGTTGAATATTCATTTGTTTCGTCATCTCTGTCTGAGGCTCATAACTAACGTATGTAAACTCATTTCGACATCAGTAATGGGCTATTATAACTGTCTGTGTGCTCTCGTCGACCCTTCATCTCAAGCATACTTCATTCTTACTTTAAACTTACCCGTTGTCGCTAGCAAAGGCAAAGCCGAGCTCCAGACCGTTTTATTGTTTGCACACTCTGTTCTTTCGTCATATTTTTAGCTACGTCATCTCGTATGTGAACAGATTATATTGGCCATTTGTTTAAATTTCGTATTAACGGATATTAATTAATTCCTTGTTAATTATAGAGCTGAATAATTTATCTAAAATCGTTTCCATTAATTGAACAATTAACAATTGAGCAACAATTAAATATTAATTGTGTAATCCCAATCAGCTTTGCTACATATATGTGAGCAATTCTTTGTTCATTAATGTTACGTACCTATAGGCTCATTAAAGTTAATTAAACAGTTTATATTTAACGAAATTACAGTGTAAAATGATATTCTCGTAACAGAGTATATTGAAATCTAATTTATTATTGCCGGTCGTTATGATATCATTAAATATCGAAAACCAATGAAAATATAAATTCATATTTAATTACTGCTGTTCGTGCATAATGCTGTAAAAAATTAAACTCAAAAGTTTCATTAGCTTTCATTATTAATGGAAACTTTCACAATGCATTATATATTAATTATTTAACAAATTATTTTATTCGCTCATTCGCAAAAATCTGTTAGGTATATTATTTCCATAATAAAAATAATTTTAAATTTTATAGCAATTGTAAAATTGTGTACCATTCGGAAGAGAATAAATATACCTATAACAAATGATTTTTATCTAATTCCGTTTTAAAAAGATAAATTTTATTTAACCTTTTGACGTTATGGAATGTCACTTTTTACATGGTTGATACGAAATGAGTTGTAATAGTTATTAACTTTATTAGGCCGATATGAGGCAAATAACGGACGTGGCTGAGGTTTATAATCAGCCGAGTTCGTTATTCGCATATCGGCAGTGTGGCTTTCAAGATTTTTCGTAATAACATAAAATTTAAACATTTAAGAATAACAAAATTATTCTCTTTCTATCATAACTGAACAACTTTTTCGTTGATTTATAAATTCTCCTTCAAGATGCTGTTATTTTTCTGGGAACATTTGATCCTTAATTGTAGGCGACTGTTATAAAAAATAACGGCCGGGGGCCGTTATTATTATCTTTTCACTTTTGTTTTTAGTCCTGTTATATCATAGTAATAATATGGTACTACGAAAAAACCTTTTTGTCCTCCTGTACTGTAAACATAACAATCACGCATCGTTGACTTCTGTGGTAGTTGCGATTTTACACATGCGCTGACTTTACCGCACCGAATAAAGTAATAAACACCCACATTTTTAAGTTTTAAGAGTCCATTAATAAATAAAGATACTTTGTAATAATAAAGAGTACATACAAAAACGCTAGTTAGCGCGATTCATCGTTCGAGAATAATAATAAATAAATAAAACTGAATTTCTTTTAATTAAATCTGCCAACGCCATCTGTGAGCAATAGCAAATAATAATTCTCAATCGTCAATATGTCAAAATTTTCAAATGATAAACTTTGATGAGAATTGTTTGTTTATTTTATTTCAAATGTATGAAATTCATTTTAATAAAGAATGCCGAAAAGGGTATATAACATTAGAATCATTCATATGGTCTGTTTAGGAATTAGAAATAGATATATGTAGAAACTAATCTACCTAACCTTAATTTTCTTCAAGCATATACATTTTTAAATAAAACAAATAATCATAGTGCAAATTCTTGGTCTATGTTCCAACCTCTCAAAAAAGCATGAATATTTAATTCTGTACATGAATTAAAGTCGTTAATTAATTGGACAATGTATTTAGTAGTGTGAATCTTAATGCAACTAGCTTGATGACAACAATGGTTTAAAGTTAACAAGCAAAATTTATAGAAAATACATATTTTAATAGATATCTCGGCCAAAAAGTTTAATACATAATGTGTGCGTTAGGTTGTTAGGTATTTGTACAATGCTCGGTTTTATTGCAACACCTCGCGTTGTAAAATAACACTTGCGTATAATGTAAACAACTATTACCTCTCTTATAACATAATTATTGTATTAATGTGGTATGAAAACAACGTATTAAAAATTTAATGAATTTTTATACGAATTTACGCAGTAAAATTGTCAGATTATACTAAATAAAATACCTTAGCGAATTACTTAGTTACTTAGAAAAAAGGTACATTCACAGTTATTTTAGGCCCTGTTTAATTTGCACTTGAAGTGTAATTTATGCTGCCTACAAAACAATTGTTATTTACCACAGCAGTCTTTACATGATATAATACTAATTCTGGGTTGCAAGATATTATTTATAGGTTCATTAGTAACTAACGGTTCTCTAGGTTTCATAAAATCATTGCATGAACGTCCTATAATTTGAATGATTCATTCAACAGTCCTATACCTTCTAGGGCTGATTTCCGACCTATAAATATTTAACATTTCAAAATCAAGTGTGACATTAAATGTCAAAATTATGTAAATAAATAATTGGTGTAAATTTTACGTTAAGAATGAGATAACTACTAATTAAAGGATTAGTAAATAATCATATATTATACTTTTTATGCGAAAATATAATTTAAATTCATTTTGGTAGACGTTTTGGAACTTGTATTGCATTGTCAGCAAGCATGCAATTGTTAATATCTCAATGTAATTATACCACTAGAACTATAAATTTATTTTTGTATGTCGTACGATAATTTTTTTTTATGTTCAATTACACTTTGAATGATTTCCAGCAAAACCTGTATTTCTTTTTCATTAAAATTTTTGCTCCTATTTATCGTTTATCCATTCATTTCATAAACATTTTACGATGAGCTCTCAGCATCACAACATTGAAAATACTTCGTACTACCCTTGCTTTTCTCTGAATCGTGTCACTGAAGATGATGTTTCAAGTGTTATGTCTACATTTAAAAACAAATTTACAGCAGGAGAGGATATGATTCCGAGCTTTTTAATTTTTGATACCAGATTTGTACTTGCAGAACCGCTTTGTCGTATTATTAATCTATCCATCTCATCGGGCGTTTTTCCTGATAGATGGAAGAGACCAAAAATCACTCCTGTGTTCAAGAAAGGAGATAAACATCATATTTCTAATTATCGGCCAATTTCTTTATTAAATAATTTTGCCAAGATATTTGACATTATAATACATAGATCTCTTTATAAAAATACTTCTTCAATTATGTCCAGTGATCAACATGGTTTTGTGCTTGGGAGATCCACCACCACAAATTTAGCCAGCTTGTCACAGTATATAGCTGAAGTTCTGGATAAACGTGGACAAGTCGACGTTATATATACAGATTTCTCCCGGGCGTTCAACTGCATCGACCATGACATTCTGCTATCTAAAATAAGTATCTATGGAGCTTCCCCGAACTTAATCAAATTACTGAACTCTTACTACATATCCACTTCAGGCGTACCTCAAGGGTCCAACCTTGGTCCCTTGTTATTTATTCTTTATATTAATGACCTCTTTCCTATGTTAACTATTCGTGCTCTAGATTATGCTGATGATTTGAAATTATTCATTGATATTAAGTCAATTAGCGATGCGGAACTATTATAAAAAAATATCAACGTATTATTTACATGGTGCAAAAATAATAATCTCTCCCTGAATATCCAGAAATGCTGTGTTGTTTCCTACACTAAGAAAATAAATAGCATTACCTTCCCATACAATATACATGGTTCAGTTCTTGATAATGTTAAATCAATTAAGGATTTGGGCGTCACATTTTCTTCTAACTTCAGTTTCTCTGAACATATTAACATTGCTTCTAAAGAAGCTAATAAAATGCTTGGTTTTATTATTCGATCAACAAACATGTTTCACGATATTCATGCCATTAAGTCGCTGTACTTTGCTTATGTCATAAGTAAACTCGAATATGCTCACCTAATGTGGACCTCTCTTTATGAATATCAACAACTAACACTTGATCGTGTTCATCGTAGGTTCTTAAAATTTCTCTCCTATAAGCTAGATAGGATCTATCCATCCAGGGGTACAGATCAGCAGTCCCTTCTTGAGCGCCACAATTTGCCGTCTCTGAAGTCTAGGAGAGAGCTGAGCTGTGCCAGATTCCTGTGGCTCCTACTAAGAGGCGTGATGATGTACCATACCTCCTCTCGCGTGTCCAGATCAACGTTCCACGTCAGGCCTCCAGGTTCCCCATGACATTTCATCTTCCCCAGTCTCATACGGATGTTCTACAACGGGCTCCTATTACTGTCATGTGTCGATATGCCAACTTGCATTATGATGACATATTTATGTAATTCATCTTCATTTGTAATTGTTAATGTTTACGTATATTATTATTATTATTATTATTATTATTATTATTATTATTATTATTATTATTATTATTAATAATGATCTTTTACTCGATCTCGGACACGTTTATGGATTATGGCATTGAAATTTATTGTATTGATACTGTTGCTAGGTAAACAATTCAAAGATCCGAATAAAAATTTCAAACAATTGGAATTTTGAAGGTTCGCTTTCTTTATTGGACCGGTAACTATACGAGTACGCTATTCGAGTAGAATCAATAAACACCATTTATTGAACAGTTTTCATGCAACCCATCATAAATTTGGTAGAATTTTGACTACACATACGTTGCACTCATTAAACTAAACTGGTGTTGAACAACCTCAAATGGAAAACTAATAAAAATGTCAAATAATCAATTCACTCCTTTGTGGTTGTTTAATATCAGTTTAGTAACATCATTGGGTGAAAACAATACTCGTAAAATAGTCAACCATTCTACCGACTTTAGTTCCTCAGATATCTGCGAACCCAAAGTTATAAAATACTTACAAAGTGTAAAGCTAATTTTGAAATGCCATTTTCGGTGTTGTATGTCACGGTACGTTATACGTAACTAAAGTTCGCTAATTGCCTATTATTAGGATTCTTTTTTTACTAAAATTTCACTTTTAATTTTAATTAAGAAGAAGTTAGCAATCATTCTTTACTACTTAATTGTCCAAATTTGGAATTATTTTAATAATTCTAAATTTGACCTGATAGAGTTGCAATATTTTTTCGTACCTCCGTCCAATTTGACTAGTACTATTACAGAACTCAAAATCGTCCAGAAATACGCTGTTGCTGACCTAGGCCAGCAAAAGGAGTTGCATTATTGTTATGGTAATATGTCAATTTAAAATTATTTTCAACACAAGAATTAGAAAAATGTTTACAAATTTTAGGGCTAAATCTTTAATGGGGTATTCCGACATTTTTAAAAAATATTTTTTTACAGTAGTACAGGCCAGTAGGACTCTGAATATCTAACTTTGAGTAAGAAAATGTATGCATCACATGAGATATGAATTTTATAAAATTTCATCGCAATTCAAATTTTCTTATCATGGAGCGCTTATGACGTCAACTCGATGGTGACATCTTCAACGAACTTCAGCGCCTAAATCCACATGTTCATGACGCTATTATGAAGTGGACGAAATGTCAAACAAGAAATATACCCGCGCGTGTTAACTACTGACACCATCTGTGTTTCTAAACGAAAATATTTACTTTGAAATGAGCAGCAGATTATCAACTTGACGTCACAAATTTCAAGGACGTTTCTAGAGCTGTAAAAATTCCAATTTTGTAATATTAAATTATGAATTAAAACTTTTTATTAAACATGTTTTATTATATTTTTCTTCTATGGAGATGGAAACTATAGAAAAAAGTTATTATTTTGCATTAATTCCATATCACCGGAATACCCCATTATTGTAACTTAAATAACTAAATTTTGTCATAAAAATTATAATATGCTGTCATCTCGTATAAATTAATTATAAGATCCAAATTTAGGACTAGTTTGTTTTGTAACTACAAACTACAACTAACTTCACGTGAGTTTCCGCCATCCGTCATTGAAAATATGCCAAAGTATATAATATATATATATATATATATATATATATATATATATATATATATTATATACTTTGGCATATTTTCAATGACGGATGGCGGAAACTCACGTGAAGTTAGTTGTAGTTTGTAGTTACAAAACAAACTAGTCCTAAATTTGGATCTTATAATTAATTTATACGAGATGACAGCATATTATAATTTTTATGACAAAATTTAGTTATTTAAGTTACAATAATGGGGTATTCCGGTGATATGGAATTAATGCAAAATAATAACTTTTTTCTATAGTTTCCATCTCCATAGAAGAAAAATATAATAAAACATGTTTAATAAAAAGTTTTAATTCATAATTTAATATTACAAAATTGGAATTTTTACAGCTCTAGAAACGTCCTTGAAATTTGTGACGTCAAGTTGATAATCTGCTGCTCATTTCAAAGTAAATATTTTCGTTTAGAAACACAGATGGTGTCAGTAGTTAACACGCGCGGGTATATTTCTTGTTTGACATTTCGTCCACTTCATAATAGCGTCATGAACATGTGGATTTAGGCGCTGAAGTTCGTTGAAGATGTCACCATCGAGTTGACGTCATAAGCGCTCCATGATAAGAAAATTTGAATTGCGATGAAATTTTATAAAATTCATATCTCATGTGATGCATACATTTTCTTACTCAAAGTTAGATATTCAGAGTCCTACTGGCCTGTACTACTGTAAAAAAATATTTTTTAAAAATGTCGGAATACCCCATTAAAGATTTAGCCCTAAAATTTGTAAACATTTTTCTAATTCTTGTGTTGAAAATAATTTTAAATTGACATATTACCATAACAATAATGCAACTCCTTTTGCTGGCCTAGGTCAGCAACAGCGTATTTCTGGACGATTTTGAGTTCTGTAATAGTACTAGTCAAATTGGACGGAGGTACGAAAAAATATTGCAACTCTATCAGGTCAAATTTGGAATTATTAAAATAATTCCAAATTTGGACAATTAAGTAGTAAAGAATGATTGCTAACTTCTTCTTAATTAAAATTAAAAGTGAAATTTTAGTAAAAAAAGAATCCTAATAATAGGCAATTAGCGAACTTTAGTTACGTATAACGTACCGTGACATACAACACCGAAAATGGCATTTCAAAATTAGCTTTACACTTTGTAAGTATTTTATAACTTTGGGTTCGCAGATATCTGAGGAACTAAAGTCGGTAGAATGGTTGACTATTTTACGAGTATTGTTTTCACCCAATGATGTTACTAAACTGATATTAAACAACCACAAAGGAGTGAATTGATTATTTGACATTTTTATTAGTTTTCCATTTGAGGTTGTTCAACACCATATATATATAACTAATGTTTGTATGATATATTTTCAATAAATATAAAATAATTACGCATTTTAAGCTCAAATAGGCATAATTATAATTAAACTTGCAATGCAAAACCGATAAGAATATATGTTAGGTTATAAAAAATAGAATAGTGTAGAGAAATATAGAAATTTATGGAGAAGTTGGCACAAAAAATCTTGTGTATCTCGCAAATGTTCAGTTTCTAGCCTAGTGATACAAATAATAATTGACTTATTGTGCACATTGTTTGAGAGATATATTGTATTTTGAAATTAGCGTGGGTATGTTGAAATGAATACTAACTCGCGGGCGTAAAAATACAATTTTCGTATTATGTTGAATGCATGTTTGTATTTCCTTCTTATAGAATGAGTTTTCCAATTCGTTCAGGCTTTCATCTACTCACATAAATCTTTTTTCAGTCGGGAGTATTTTATCTTACCGCAGTTATTTTCGATTTATTCAACAAAGCATAAAATGTTCGCACTGCTCTTCAATTCCAACAGTGCGGGATCATTTAATTTGGAAACTAAAATCACATCGATCCCTTTGTGAGTTACATCGTAAATGAGAAAACGCGATTATGATTACGAATAAATTAATGAAATTGCCTGGAGTCCTCACAAAAGCGACGGGGGTTGAATGAAAAATGATGAAATTTATAAAAATAATGGTGGTGGTTTTTGCTACGCTGCCGCGGCCATATTTCAGGGCGATGCGTAATAATAGGAGGGGGTAGTTTACCTCAATGCCTCCAATTCTGTCTATTTGTCAGCCTCTTCCGCTTGGGGCAGCACCAGCACTGCAGTGAGAGGATGAGAATGTGAAAACAGATTAGTGCTTTCATATGGGTACTGTCACCTCCATTCAGAACCGAAGGTTGGAAGGGAAAACACTGAACATATGTGGATGTGTAATCATAGGCGTCCCACCATATATTCATTTGTACCTGTAGAAGGAATAAATATGTAAATACTAATTTGTAATGCGTAATTATTAACGGTGTTATTTTTTTACCACATTATTAATGTAAAAAGATTTGATATAGTTTTGTTTTTATTTGTATATTTTGCGACTAGTTGCACCACCTTAACTTATATTTTAAACGTACATAAGTAAAATAAAATATTTGTGTCCTAATAAAAGAAAAAACTTACTTATTAATAACAAAATCATATAGTATCAATGTTTAAGAAAATAAATGCTACCAATTTAAATAAATTAATTTATATCATAAATATTACCTTTTATGGATAATGTTTTGTTTTTTATTTGTCATTTCTCTCTTAATGATACAAATATTAGACAAATGGCAATAAAATGATATCAGTATTACATATAATTTTATTGAGATTATACGAAGAGATTAAATAAATAGGTACCAAATTTTAATGTCTCAGTCAATAATTTTGGAATCTAATTTGCTCTACCTGTTAAAGAATGCTAATATGTTTTTGAGGAAGAAAATATGAATAATAAACAACATAAAGCTATATATACGAGTACATATGTATGTAAGTACATGGAAAGTACTAACATACTTTTTCCATTACGCTTTACATTATATTTACAAAAATAAAAAGACGTGAAAGTAAATGTAATTAGTATTTTCCTGTCAAGGAAAATATAAAAATAAAATTTGTTTTTCTCACATTTTTTTATCGCATAAATGAAAATGTGTAATTATATACACTTGTATGTCACACCACACGTACGTAAAGTTACTATTGATTATGACTGTATATTTTACACAAATGTTTTTAAATTCAAATGCAATAATGTTTATTTGGATTCATTGTTGATACCTGTAATTCGGTACGTAACGAACAACTAAATGAATAAGAAAGAGAAATACAAATTGTGTAGGTACATATTAATATTTACGTTTTGCTAATAATCTGAAATGCAGTATGTTACATTTGTCAAGACTCATGATGTCTGTTGATATTCTATCAACTATGGATAACTCTTTATCAATAAACACTTTGTTATTAAATTTAAAAGTTGAATGTACACCGTTGGAATGCTATAAAAATATTTATAAAAAAATTATTTTATTTAACATTTAATCTTATCATGTTGACCTACCTAGAACTAATTTTACATTTATCGTTTTTGGTTTTGAAAATGTTGCGCTTCAAAATTTATATGTACCATAAATAATTTATTAAAATATGTTATGCTGAAATTACTAAGGGTCAGTTTTACAATCTCCGGTCAGAATTTTAACTGTAAGTTAAATAAACAATATTGAATCAGATTATTGACAGCAATGATCAATTTGTCATTTGATATTTAATTTCGTTTCAGTTTTGTTTATTTAACTGACAGTTAAAATTTTAACCAGAGATTGCAAAAATGGCCCTAAGGGTCAATCTTATAATCGCCTGTTAAAATTTTAGCTACAAAAATGATGCGAAACGAACACAATAGGATAATATTTTTCATTTATCTGGAAGTTAAAATTTTAATTGCAATTGTCAGATTTGTCTTAAATATCAAAATTTATTTATATGTGGATGTAGAAAAAGTGGGCTAGGTTGTACTCTGAAGGCGGCTGCTCAGGAACGTGATCGAGATCGAAATTTTTAAACTACTTAGCTGAAATTTACAGGAGACGTGTAAAATTAACTGAAAATTATGTGAAAATTATTTATGTATACGAGTAGTCAAAATTTCTCTGAAACATTTTTATTTATTATTTTATTCTATAATATGTACGAGTATAATATAAACCCAATTGGCGGGTAGTATTTACACAAAAATTAATCACTCTAATTAATTACACTTAGATAAAAAACTTTCATCATAAATTGGAATAATACTACCTTTTTAGTTTATGTTCTATATTGTTTTATTGAAACCCAACGTTTCGGCACCATAAACTGGTGCCTTCTTCAGGGAAAATTGACATTGACGTTTTTTATGTATACAATTACTAGACAATATATGCATGCCCGGCAATAACTTGGACGGCGAACTTGCATCTTCTCAGGAAAACTCTCCTTTTGCCAGAGGAAAAACCGTCCCAAAAACTGGCAGAGAAGTGATCTGTATAACTCAGAGACGCTTTATCTGTAGCGAAATACCGCAGCTGTACTCGTTATTAACAGATGTTACAAACATATTTAATATTGGAAGCCAAGCGCGACAAGTTCTAATCCGTCACAATGATTGAGATTGATATTTCTGGTTTTATAAATCTCAATGGCTTCTCTAATTAATCTGTTGTTAAGTCGAGTAGGTCTAGCAATAATTTTAATTTCATCAAATTTAATTTGGTGGAATTCTTCCAAGGTATGCTCTGCAACAGACGATTTCCCAAGCTGGTTCAATCTGATCGATCGATGATGTTTATTCAATCTTGTAGAGACAGTTCTACCAGTCTGGCCGATGTAAACTCTCCCGCAGGCACATGGAATTCTGTAAATCCCTGATGATTAAATAGGGATGACGTCTTTCACTTGTTTCAACATATGACGAAGTTTAACTTATGGAGAAAACGAAATCTTCATGTTCTTCTTACGAAGAATTCTACCAATCTTGTCCGTTACGTTTTTTACATAAGGAAGCGAAGCAATTAACACGTTCCTTTCTTTATCAATGTTTGAAGGTCTTTTCGCTTTAAGGCATTTTTCAATTGAAGACGCAGAAAATCCATTCTTCATAAAAATATTTTTAATTTCATTCAACTCTTCTTTTAATTTACCAGGATGACATATATCTGTAGCTCTTCTTACTAGACATTTGATAGTGCCAAATTTCTATGAACGGAGGTGATGTGAATTTGCATTAATATATAGATTTGTGTACGTTGGCTTCCTGAAGACTGAATAAAGTAAGGAACCAAGCTTATTAACAGAAGAGCACACTACAATTCGAACACACCAAATACCGAGTTCACATGTAACAGATAACACATCATAAGTTGAATACTGCAGTACTCAGTCAGTATTACCAACATGAATTTACAGAAAAAACTAAATTTAGATAAGACAACTTAAATGCCACACATGTATTGATGGCAGTAGCTCTGTAATGTGTAAAGTAAATAAAATACCAAAATAGTTTACGTTACACATCGGAGTATAAAAATATATTCAAGAAACGTCAGTTATATTTAAGTAAACATTAATTTGCTTTATTTATTTTGATGATATGCACGCCAATGAGTTGTCGGTGGGTGTGTACTGATGCATACCGTTTCCGCGCCAGTGCTGATGTAACGGAACGGGACAGACACCCTGGGCTGCAACCCTAGCTTCGCAGCCGGGCTCAGGCTCAGCTTTGCAAATGTTCTTTGCGTTTTAATGTATAATGATGAGCCTAATGGTCCGTTTTCTTCGCACAGTTTCCTACACTTGTCCTCGCGAGGGAGAATTCCACTTGTCATTACGCGCTAATTTCATTCTTTACCAAATTTGAGTGACGAGTAATTATGCAAGTATTATCCACCAACCGTACCGTGAGAGAAGAATAATGAAATTTCTTGTCTTTATTTACATAATTTAGGGGTAGATTATGTACTTAGAAGCACTAACATTTCATTAGTGATTTTACGTTATTAATCTAGATTTGTTTACGCATTGATGAACGTGCAGACAGTGGATAGGGTGAAAGATGTCTTTTCCTGCTCCTTTGTTCAAAAACAGAATAAACAGCACATATCATATTAACGTTTAATATAAAAAAGAGAAATGTTAGTGCATATTGACATTTCGGTCTAATATACTGAACGTGATGGCTACATATAAACTTGTAATATTAGTAAAATATCAACTAAATTGAAAATAATTTTCATCTTATAGTTATACATAATTTGCTCTTTTCTTATTTTAATTGAACTCAAAAATATCCAAAACTTCTCAAATTGGGTATTTAAAACTCATATATAATTTGTAACAACATATTAGATTTTAACCATATATGACAAATCGGACATAGTACTTAATTTGGAGCTCTAACAGATTTTTTAGGAAAAACAATAACACATAATCCAATATTTCGTATTACAGAGTTTTCCATTTATTGGAACAAATTAGATTTTATTTACAAACGATCAACCGAAAGTGATGCTTTACTTAAAGCTCACTGCTATTTTAAACATAGAATTGGCGGGAGGTCATGTGCTGGCCACATCAGATTTTTTATATTCTTTCATCATCTAGAATCTAGATCTATCATTTTGCAAAACGATCTCCAAAAAATTAATTTGTTTGGAAGTTGTAAAGTACAAGAAACAATAACTGTCAGGTTACTTTGTTACTGAGAATCGAACTACTATGTTTTTTAGATAAATAAATAAAATAAATATATCACGGTATATTACTCACTGCCAGTATCTACAACACATGTAGACATTGGTAATGATAACGATATATTTTACCGCTTACCAGGCGTCACCTCACGGGCACTCATAGCTGGTGTGGAGAGTGCACCACAGGGGTCACTTTTGTGCCATTTAAAATTGGAAATATTTGGCGTCGGTCGGGATCGAACCCTGTTCCCCACTCCCCAGGTTCGCGACCAGACACTCAGGCACGGGACCCCATTGTTTCTTAGATGTTTTTAACAGAGGTTATTCTAACGTGCAGTTGGACACAAAATGTGCAGTGGGAAAAGCAAATTGTGCAGTGGGAAATTAAAATCTGTGCAGTTATTTTTTTTTTTCATTTATTACGAATGTACAAACTAGATAAAATTAACAAAAAAACAAACTCAAAATAATAAATAATATATGATTTTTTTATAGTTAAACATTAAAATTAATTTTCAGCAGTTCAATATAATAATTGTACTGCTACTCACTGAGTAATATAATATTTTAAATTTAATGCAACATTGTATTTTTTCTGTAGTTATTGTTTATGCTCGCGCTCGCATCCCGCATCATAAACAGTAAATAAGCAAGCACGAATAGCCCATAGCCTAATAAGACTGTCCAGCTGTACGCTTTTGGAGCGCATATACGCGTTTTCGTCAAAATATTTATTTTATTTTTTTAAGAATTTGTTAAATTTGCTTCTTTATAAAGAACTCTATATTATCGTACTTTGCATTAAAACTCGTTTGACCTTGCAAATTTTCAAAAAAATCGCCTGCGGCGCATTTTTACCCTCACCCTGCCCCCCCCCCCCTTCCAACACCGATTTATTTCCTTTATGTGCAGTGGAAAAAATCGTTATAATAACCTCTGGTTTTTAATTAATAATTATGTCGCATAAAATCAAATTTTAACAATATAAAATATGAAAAAATAATATACGCGCCGCGTCAAAAAGTGATTTTACTGTACACGTACTTTTATTAACTTGGAACGTAATACTATTACTGTATCGTATTGCTTTTTCTAGTCTCTTTAGGTGTAAATCTCGCTTGAATTTAATGGTTGTAGTTTAAATTTAAAAACAGACTGTCTAGTATAAAAAAATGTATTTATTTATTTATTTATTTATTTATTTATTTATTTATTTATTTATTTATTTATTTATTTCAGACATCCATACTTTACTTTTTGTACAGAAACTTTATATCTTCTTAGGTAATCTTCTTGTAAATTCTTTTGAGAAGAATCTATTGTAGAATGAATTAACAAAGCGTAGGTTTCGTTGAGCTGGTAGTAGTTGGGAGTTGTTTACAGTGAAAGCAATGTAGAAGATTCGCTTATACAACATTGACGTTTAAACTTTCGACATTATATCTCGATTTGAAATAAGTCTCGAAGGATATTTAAAAAGGAAAACTTCTGTTCTTTTACCGATATCAGTTTAGTAGTTTCGGTTAAAAACAAGTGAACACGTACCTCCAAACAAAACAAAACTAACAAGAAAAAAAAGAAACACGAGCGGGAGTGGAAAAAACGTAGGAAAAGTTATCTGGCGCACGTACGGCTCGCCGCGTGCACCAAAACTTCCCCTAACGATTGTTTCAAAGTCCCGCCACGACGCGCCGCCAGCTGCGATCGCCATTTCCGGTTGCTTCATTTGTCCGCGCGATGATTAGAATCCATTTTGTGCACGTGTCGATCGAGGCATGACTGGCTACTTCGATTGCCGGCCGGAGATACGCGAATCCTGCCCCGCTGCCGCAAATGCAATTGCATAATGGCGCGAGAAAATGCACTCTATTGTCGCACTCTTTCCATCACCATCACCACAGCTACAGAGCATTATTAGCTTTCGCTCTTTATGAATTTACTTTCAGGGAAATGGACTATCACTAATGGTACTAATTATGTTAATAAGAAAATTTACAATAATATCCGAAAAATTAATTCAATATATAAGTTAGTAGCATACGGATTATTTGATTGGATGAATAAGTAAATATATATGATAAAAGTAATATAGAATTATGTAATGTCTGAGTAATGTTATATTGTCTGCTTCCCTTATTAGAATTTACTTAAGAAATCTCATCAAATATAAGGACATACGTGAATAACCATGGACAATAGACAGAAATGTATCTTATTGCTAATGCTTGCTTAGTTCGCAAGTTAGGTAAAGGAGGCAACCTTTTATACACATTTTTGTGATAAGAGATGGGCAAAATATCTTGTTTTCTGATTTTATTGGTACAAAGCTACAAAGTGTATGTGGACTAGTGCAAAAAATAATAGTTTATTCCTGAGATTGTTTTCAGTGAAAAATGTTAAATAAATATAGGTCCTATTACTTTTGGTTACGGAATTACAAGGGACCAAAGTTTCAAAATAGCAACAATTAAAAAAGGTCAAGGTACCTACTTTTAAAACAAAAGAACATAATATGGAAACGTTACATATATTTTTCCTACAACCGTGCATAAAGTACGCACTTTACACACTCTTTACGGTTTGTAAAGAATCACTTTTCAAGCACTAGTATGTAATTAGGTAGTAAATAATAATGTTGTACACCGCAAATGACATAAACGTAATAAATTTATTAACATATTGAACCTAGTCTATTTCTTAAAAAACATTAACATTTTTTGACATAATGAGGTTTAACCTAACTTAAAATATTAAATATACAATTTGTACAATTCTAGAAGGCTAATCCACCTGTCTCTTGTATTCTTTCGGATGTTTAAGTTACTTTTTGTACAGTATTATTAGAACAGCATTAACAATATTCGTAGATGCCTGAACATTCATTCACCCTCAGTATTATGAGAAATAGCACTAACATTTCAGTTGTAGGAAAAATATTGTATGCAACACGTGTAATAGTATTTTTATCTCGTGCTAATTTCTACGTTCGGCTGCGCCTCGTGCGTTAAACATCGCACTCTACCAAAAAAGTACTATTTTTCACATGTTGCATAAATAACTGTATTTTATTGGGTGGTAGCCCAATATTTTCACAAAATTATTTTGTTTAAAAAATTACTTTTAAGATGCATCACAGTTAAAAATTTAACTACTAGTTAAATAAACAAAATTAAAGCGAAATAATCTGCCAAATGACAAATTGGTCATAGCTGGCAATAATCCGATTTAATTGTTTATTTAACTTACAGTTAAAATTCTAACCAGACATTGTAAAACTGGCCTTTAGCATAATGAATACTATAGTAAACATACACGGTAAATAAAAACTTTGTTGTGATTACCAAAAATAAGTTCCAGTAGCAATTTTTTTTTGTCAATATAGGACCAGCAAATATATTTGTTACAGTTACCAAGGTAAATTTGCTGGTAATAAATTGTTGTGGCAACAAATACAGTTTTGTTATACATAACAAAAGATATTAGTTATGCGAACAAATAAAATAAGTTACCATTAAGAAGTATAAATTTGTTATGCGAACAAATAAAATACGTTACCATTAATAACTATAAATTTGTTTTAGAAACTAATTAATTTGGTTAGATATACTAATGCATTAATGAGGTAGTAAGGTTAAAATTAAATACATGCGTATTATATTAATTTTATTTATTTATAATTATAATCTATATACATGTAACAAATATTATATAAAAAAATAACATATGAAAGAATAGTCATTTAAATTATATAGATTTATCAGTAATCGATGCATACCTTTCTCAATAAGACACAAAATCATCCATTTTTATTGACGGGCACAAGAAACAAGCACTTTTAAAACACAATTTTCGACAAGCTAAACTTAACTGCGCAAGCAAATGCGACACGACGTACTATCGTATAACACGAACAGTGAATTATGCTGTATACCAGGGAACACTCTGTCTACACAAAAGTTTTAGTTACCTGTACAAAGTATATGGCCGCAAAAGAAATAATTTGTAATCTTTACAAAATATGTATAATATCACAGGAAAAAAAAATAAAATTTGTCCCAGTAACAGATGAAATATTTTTAATTGTTGCAAATGATTTTGTCATCGGAACAAAGTAACAAAATCATTGTTTAATACTACTAATAATAATTGTGACCATGACTAATATTTTGCAGCAAATAATACTTTTTATATACAACAAAAATTGTTTACTTTTGGAAACTTAAAATACGAAGTTCTTCGTATACACGGCAAAAACTTATTGTTGAAATAACAAAAAAAATACAGCTAACTAAATTTTGTCCGGAATATCAATGTATTTTTTTACCGTGTAGGTATTTTTTTTATTTGGTTTCATGAATAAAGTTTTTAGAAGAAATCACGTAGTACATAGTTGCAATATTTATAAAAACGTACCCGCAGTGTTTTTTTCTTCGGATTATAAGAAAGAAAAATAAAGCGGTAGATTTTTGTAACTTTATCTGCGGGGTATGTTAAAGTAAGGTTACGTGAGTGGAAGGTTGGGACTGCGGGTCGCAACGCATTCGCAGGATCGCAGGAACCGCGCTGTAAGTTCATTAGGCACGTTCACAAGCGCACTCACGACATAACGCTGCGGTAACACACTACCATTGCCAGCCGCACTGCGCAGCCCGAGTCCACCCGCGCCAAATTCAGTTAGCCGAGCCAGGAATCAACGAAAAAGGATGAGCAGCGAAAATACTTTCTACCTCGGAGTTTGCTACAGAAATATCTGTTAATCGTGTTGTACAACTTCTAATTAAGGATACATTTTCTTTTAGGTGTTGTAGATGGAGAACAAAGTGGACCTAAAAAGTATCTAAAAGTTACTACAAAATACTTCACTGTTCGGTAACTTTATTAACTATAACTATTAACCGACCGAGGTGGGTTGGTGTTATCATACTAGCGGTTCTGGGTTCAAATCCTGGGTAAGGGATGGAAGGTTGTGTGCGTCCCTTTCATCATCTCATATTCATCAATATAATATGTACAAAAAAAAAAATATTGACTCGCCGCCATTATCAATTGTAATAACTTGAACCAAAGTTAATATACAATAAAGAATTATTATTATTATATATTAACTATAACTATTACATGAAAATTTTACAAATAAATTTAATTTTTGTTATATTATCAGTACATTGTTCCCATTACTGATTAATAATAATAATAATAATAATAATAATAATAATAATAATAATAATAATAAACTTTATTGACATCAGTCAATGGCGGGGTTCAGCCAACGGCTGCTCTTCCACCCAACCAATACATACATGAAACAATTATTAATTATTAAAGTAACAAAATAACAAAATATTCATTGATACTTAGGGTTGATTTATGATGAACTTAATTTACGAATTTATAAGTTAGATTTTAAAATATAAACGTACATAAAACGCATGCGATGGTTTATGAAAGATTTTCAAATTTAGAAATTTGAAATTTAGATTTGGAATATAACTATATTTTATATTTCCAAATGTATATTTTAATTTCGACCAATCACAAGAGAGAACTATTAAACATGCTGGTAAAATATAACTTTACTTCATCCATCAGCTGTTTTTTCTGTTTATGGTGCGCTTCTGTGAGTTTTGAAGATGGATTCACAGGAACAAATTGATTCTTTGTCAATAAGCAGTATTCGGGAGCATCATAATTTGTACGACAAAGCAAATGAAAACAAAACAAAAATAAAAATGGAATTAAATACGTGCACACTCATACAAGTAAAGCAGATTGTGGCACACTCAGAAATGGGTAATATGTCGTGATTATATTTTTACCTCTCGCTAATGCTGGATTTATACAGCGTAAGCCGTAACGTAACGTACATCGCCGTGGCGTATTGTAACGTATCGTAACGCGTGATTTTTCTAAGGTATTTTATACAGAACCTTTACGGGGATTTGTCGTACAAAGTATGCTCATGTTCTGTCGATATAAGTGTATGACAGATTTGTATTTCACAGGTTAGTTTATTCGTAATACGCTATATTTCATATATATTTCCATTTAATATATTAATATAAACTTTGACACATGATATGTCACTCATGTCAGTCACAGTCCACAAGAAAAGACTATTCGTAATGAAGTATTTTTTATATTTATTTCCATTTAATATATTAAGCTAAACTTTAACCCATATTAGCCACATAAAAACAAACAATAGCATAGAGAACTAATAATTTTCGTAATACCACAACGTATCGTAACGTGCCGTAACGTAGAAAGATAAAAGTTGGCGATCTTTGGGATTTTAATACGTTAGAACACGATACGTCACGTTACGGCTTACGGCTGTATAAATTATCACATTTGTTTGTATTGTTTTATTTTTTACGTTACGTTAGAGCACGGTACGTTACGTTACGGCTTACGCTGTATAAATCCAGCATTAGAGAGGTATTGGATTCATGCTAAAATTCGCATATCCAGATTTTATTGAATAAGCACGATTTAAGGTCCCTAGAATCCGATTATAACATTTTTAAAATGATGTCTGTGTGTGTGTGGATGTGTGTGTGTGTGTGTGTGTGTGTGTGTGTGTATGTATGGATGTTGGAGGGACGATTCCTCAAAAACTATAAGACTTAAAAAATATTTAACTACAGTTTCTTCAATCTGACATTTCTGGGAAGAGCTGAAAAGGTTTTGGTAACAATTGAACAACCGGAAGTTGTAGTTTCTTAAAAAAAAATTTCTAAATATAATTTTTTGGGAGTTTTTTTTATTAAAAATTGAAGAACATAAAATTCTCCATCTAATACACTTAAATTTTTTATTGTATCTTGTATAGATTTAGAGATAAATACACTATAATCTATAGAGTAAACTAAATCGCAGAGGCCAAGGCACTAAGGAAACCAGTTGACAAATTCCAATGTTTATAACATGACACATGTCATTGTCAAATATCAACAGATTTAGTGACCTTCTGATAGCTTTTTCTGGGAAGTATATTTACCTTTTCTTATTGTTTTATTAATTAAATATTTGAAATTATAGGTAAAATTGTGGTAAAATGCATATATCCATCAGAAATACCGCCAATCTGGTTAATGAATTGAAAGAATTTTTGACATTTAGAAACTTCCTCATACAATGAAAAGTAGATATAATTAGAATTATATGTGTGCAGAAGACATGTTAAATACAATAAAAAACAATATTTGAGTAAAATTCTGTAATTTTTTGTTATTAAACGACGGTTCGAAAGCGAAGTGCAATACAATACTTATATAGCCTAATATGGAAATGGCGAGAGGTCTTGTGCTGGCCACAACAGATTTTTTTTTATTCATACAAGTATATTTGAAGAAATGTTCATGATCTTGTTCTTTCATTTTCAGAAACAAACCATTATAAACTGTCCGTTGATAAATTTTAATATACCTATTCATAGGCCTAACCATAGCCTTTTTATTTATTTATTTTTTTATTATTCAAATCAACAGTAGTACAATAACATTCCCGATATTATTAAAAAATCATCTTATTCATCAGCGTCTAACAAATTAATGTCTATGAAAATAAAATTCTAACCTACAATCTGAACTGGTGAAACGTCAAAATAACAAGCAGTACAAGCCACGTGATAAATACTGATTAGTCAGATCCTGCATTTCAAAATCGAACATAAAGAGAGAAAATTATAAATTTTGAATAAAAATTTCAAAATGTAAATATGTAAATTAAATTCATGGTTCACTTCACCAAACTCCAAGGATATGACTGATACCATCAATATTAGTCAAGAATGAACTACCATAATACTCTATGTATTCGGTTTTAGTCTCTGTAGTGCTGTCGAAAGCACTCCCAGTTAAATGGTTATTTAGTTAATCGGTTATTTTTATTAATTAGTTAACTGCTTATAGCGAATACCTACTGGACGATTAACCGGTTACTTTTAGTTATCTGGGTATGATGAATTGCCGATTTCAAACGGTTAGCCTTTTTTTTCTCTCACCACTGAAATGGACTTGGTACATTTGGGCCCAATGGTATATAATTGAAATAGTGACACTAGAACTCAGTATTGATTGTATTAAGTAAGTTTAGGTGTTTGTTTATGGTATCAAACAAGGTTATATTTTAATAATATATACCTATTTGTTCTATTCGTGATCAAGATCACACGCTCTATTGCATTGTTAGTTTACGAACAATTAAGAATGTACTTTTTATTTAATTTCAGTATTAATACGGTCATTTTATATTGTTAAAGTTTTTTTTTTTTAGTTTGAAATCATTAGCACTTCGCGAAATTAATTTGAAGAACATGCATCATTAAATTTGAAAGTCGTACGAACTTTCTAGACGAGGGGCTCGTAAATTAATTATAATTTTGGAATCAGAAGTTCTCTGTACGAGTATTCATACCAGATTCAGGACTATTTATAAAATAATGGAGTTTAAAGTTTGTGATAAACAATGTAAAAACAATGTTTGTGGCCTTTATACCTACAGTTTATTTATGTATGTAAATAGTAGCGTACATTTATATATAACAAAAGAAGTAGTCAATTTTTCAAACGTTGCATTGCAATCGAAATAATGAAGTAACCTCAATTTCTCCTTGGGGTGAAGAGCAGCAACTTATCTATCACCTGAACAAAACCAGAGTAAGCTTTTATCCCAATTGGAGGTAATCTCGTAGAGTTACTGCGATCCGAGTTGGCGTTGTTCCGGATTGTGACGCAGTGAAAGAGTAGTTGTCACATTAGCGGGTCGTTTAAATAACAGGTGTAAGCCTCTCAGTGGATAAACCGGCATCATGGTCCGTCTTGAGCGCATCAACTACAGAAGTTTACAGCTTCCTAGCGTCCAATGAAATATTCATCCACCTTGTGGGAGTTTTAAACAAGATCATGTTTATTTAATGCCTGGACGGATGTCGACTATGCTTTATCATAGGCAAATTCCCCAAAGCCAGGAACCCTTTGAAAATAAATCATAATTCTGGTCTTTTAATACTCTAATGCCCGGTTGCACCGACGTTTCTTAAATTTACACTTAAAAAAACTGAACTTACGTTAAGTATCACTTAATTTTTATCTACTGTTGCACACATATTCTTTTTAATAGCCTTAAGTAAGTGGAGTTTATACATTTTTAAGCTGTTTAAATTGTACTTTTAGAACAAGAAAAATAAAATTTAGATATTTTGTTTGCGTTAAAGTTTGGAGGTTATATTGGTAAGTTCGATTCAAATAGAATTATAGTTTTTAAAATTAAAGTGTAATTAAATATATTCTTTGTTTTTAGCAAAAATGATATCAGACGAAAAAAGAGCGAACACGAAATGACAACTAATTAAATTAATAAGTAAAACATTGAAAGAAAAATGAATGCAATACGTACATGTAGTTATAAAATTTAATATTATATTCTATTAAAGTCAGTAATTGCAATACTGTATATTTGGTTACTCGATACCGTTGAAAAATAGCATGATCAGAAAGAGTATGAAAATGATCAGATCTGTCGTATATTTTCCTTGGTATTCCGCATAAAATTAAATCCAATGCGTCTATATCGTCATCATCGACAATAAAATCAATAACTTCAATGATTCTGATAGAAATTAAAAACGTTTCCATTCAATATAACCTCACTACTTACTTAAGTGCAAGATAAACCGTCAATTTCGGAGGCTTAAATTTATGGAAGCCTTAAGATGTCTATGGAGAGTTTAGCGCACGGTGCAACGAAATAAAACTAAACTTAAGGCTAAACTAAACTTAAATTCTTAAGTGGTTTCGGTGCAACTGGGCATAAATCATTTACATTTGTTATTATTTTATTTGGTATACTAAAGACTGAAATATGATGTTTGCTGCTTCATAGACCTAAAATTGTGGATTAAAATATCAAATATATCATTGTCAAAGCGCAGAGAAAATGCAGATGTGCTGTAAACCTATATTATAGCAAAATATTTCCAATTTTAAATGGCACAAAAGTGACCCCTGTGGTGCACTCTCCACACCAGCTATGAGTGCCCGTGAGGTGACGCCTGGTAAGCGCCCACACGGTAAAATATATCGTCATCATTACCGATGTCTACATGTGTTGTAGATACTGGCACACCCAGAAATGGGTAATATTCCGTGATGATATATTTATATTTATTTATTGTTTATATATCATCATTATTTTCCTAAGAAGTTTCAAATAAAGTACTAATGTTACGATCTTGCTTGTCAAGACCTTTAAAATAGATCACAAATAAGTATATAATATTAGTGAAGGACAAGTGTTTCAAGTTTATAATACGAGTACAGTAAAGTACGAGTATTACAATTGAACATTGTTATACATGTTTTTCATACTATTTTTACTATTTCGCTTCAATTTACTTTTATTTTAAAATTATTATTAAGAAAATAGTTATTTTTGTAACAAGTGCGGAAAATTAGTGATTATAAAACTAATGCAAGTTTCCAAGACGAGCACAACGAGTTTTGCAATTATCATTGAGTTTCAGAATTACGTTTTTCGCATGTGTTCCGAACAATTTTTTTTGCAGTCGCCAAAAATGAGAAATATTATGAATTGTGTTTCAAAGTTTTGACATATCCTCTACTTGAGCGGCTATATTTGGTATTGTTCAGCGATCATGACAACTGCTTTCATGAAAACAAAACAAAATAATTATGTTTTAATTATTTCCCGCACGAAAGTATAGGAAAATAATAAAATTTCATGATTGGTAGCACTGAAATGTCAATAAACATGCAAATTTTAATATTTGACAACAATTTAAAATAAATACATAATTGAAAAAATAAGTATGTATGATAAAAAGCTTGATGTAGATTTAAAATAATATACTTCAGATTCAATCGTTACTGTATGGAGGCTGGGCTATTGTGTACTAAATATAGCCGAATCAGAAAACAATGCAATAAATATGTGTTCAGTGTTCTGAAATCAAAATTCCTATTTCCAAGGTATGGATTTCCACTGTTCAACGTCAAGATATTTGATGTTTCTGAAATTGCTGTTTGAAAGAATTTAATATTACATGTTTTTCGAAATTAAATTTTGTTTCAATAAGTTTACATTTCCATTCCGAAGCAAATCAAAATTCAACTGTCAAAACTTCCTTTAGAAACAATTACTATTAAATCAAAAACTCCAAAATATTTTGTTTGGGTGAGTAGCGTAGCGTTTATGTAAACTCTTCTTTTTTCTTCCCTTTGCGGTCACATATATTTGTTAGCGAGTGTTCGCTTTCCACGCTCATTCAATTCATTTGTTTATTGTACGATTCCACGTGTATTCGTGCGTGTGTGGTGTGTTTGCTTCGGACGAAAAACGCTGATACTGTTACTTTAAAATTCAATGTGCGATACAGCAAAAAAGTTATATATTATCGTGGGTGTGAAATCAATACGCTACACTGGAGCTGGAATTCTCTGCTGATGCCGATGCTGGCTCCGGCTCCCAACGCAACCGGATAAAAAATCGGAAGTGTCTTATGGCCAACTCATGTTGCTCATCATTATCAACACATGCAATATTTATTTCGAAATTGTTATTTATGCTGCAGTATCTGAGTACCAACTCAAATGATGAAACGTATACATTTATGATGACGAATGAAATTAAGAAATAAAAGGTGTATTAAAACAAATGTTATATTACACATATCATGTTAACAAATATGCATATATATCTTGGAGAACTCGCATGCATAACCGGGTACCTATAGCCTTTTTAAAAATATTTCTACATTAATTCAGTTCCAGTTTATCTGACTTTATACTTTGTTAAAAAAGAGGTTAGTTCTAAATGAAACACCATGTACTAATACTTACAGGTAAATAAGAAATATGAAGCTGAGATTTTGCTATTTTACTTACTTTTTTGAAAATATAACCTGAAACAAATTGGTTGTATAACTTTAATATAGTTTATATAGTTGCATTAGGAATTTATCCTAATTTACCTTTAATGTATAACATAAAAGTTGTATTTAACTAATATAAATATAAAAGGAAATTTAACGCAATACATACTACTTATATTAATTATATTTTTTTTCACGTGATGACAGTGTGATTGTGATAACCTCAAATTCAGTAGATATGTAGTTGAAAAGTTGCCACCGTAGTGCTAAGATCTTAAAAATACGTGCCAATAAATCGAGTGTCAAGTCTACCAACGGCATTGACTGTCGAACTCGAAAGACCCCTGACTCTAGACGTGTTTCTTCGGACTATGATTATTATTTTCTAAATAATGATTTGTTCAATAATGATTCCTTCGAATCATGATTCAATTTAATTCCAAAGAAACAACAAAATTAACTCGATCGACTAGAAACCTACACAACGTCGAACGAACTAGCGGCAAACGTCAAATGATAAATCAGCTGTTTTGATTCAGGTAATACCCAAATCGAAAATAATTTAAAGATGGATTATGCTTAAACAGAAATAATATCTTTGGTATGGAATGTGAAGTAAAATATGAAAACACGTTTCTTTAACTTATTTTGTACTTTTCAGGATTTAATATTAGAAAAATCGAAACCAATAATGAATGTTGAATCTACTGTCTCAAGTTCTAGTACGGATAATTCTGATGTAGATAAATTTTATGCCACAAAACCCACATTCCAATATTTCATTGCTTGTTTTTTCTGCCATTTTCAAATCTTTTGTTATTCCAATCACAGTGATCATGCGAAAAGACTTATTCAAAAGGGAAAGGGAATGACGTGTTATGATCACAAAATAAAAGAGTGGGGATAACGAATAACGACCGAAAAAACAATTTTCTTTTTGAACATGTTCACTTTGTTCAATTTGATCACGAATCACTGTCCGAAGAAACACGCCTTCTGATTGAATTTGAATTACAAATTATACAATAAGTTCTTATTAGTTTTGATGTATGCAGAGAGTGTGCGAATTTGTCATAGTGAAACACTTGGTAAGAAGGTGTGAAGTAGAAGTGAAATCCAGATCCACAAATCCTCACATGTTAGAAAAGTTCTGGTAGCATTTAATTCTTGGAGCATCGAACAAGAAGTGACACCTATCGACGTGTGAGAGTTGGAAGGCAGTGGAGGCGGAAAGAACAAAGTTGGGAAAGTTTGGCTCGGACAGGGACAGGTCGAGTGACACCACAGTGATGAAACTTTAGAATAAACGATAGTCGTCGGTTGGCGAACAATCGCTCCTCGCTGACGTGAACACGGCCGATCAGCTGCCCTTATTTCCTGCCACGTCCACTTCAGATCACCAGTCTCTCTGCTCTGCTGTGGATGACTACAGAGATCTCCAAGCTTCATTTCGATCAGATCTAGATCTCATTCTCTACCACTGTTTTAATAGTCAAGTGACATTATCTGTACCAGGAATTCTATAACATGCAATATAAACCTATAGTTATAATTTAACTTTATTTCATACTAATTAAATAATCACAGTTTTAGAATAAGTAAAAATAACTTTGTTATTGTGTACTATTACGTACTATTTTATTTTATAATAAATACATTAAGGTAGGAATGAAAAGCTGACCGAGCTGACTGCTGACCATAGCCGATCTCAAAACCGCTACCAATTATGAATTGTCAGTTAGGTACCTATTAAAAAAAAAAAAACTATAACAATGTCAGCTTTTTATTCCTATCCATACATTATAAACAATTTTCAATAAAAACAACTTTATTATACCTGTTTAACACAAATATCAAAACCCTTGGTAAAAGTACAGTGTGTTCAAAAAAAAAAAACCTAACTCTTAACTTTAATTAAATGAATGTTAGTGTGACACAAATGTCAAAAATGTTATCTAAAAAAATAGAAACTTTTCTTCTTGAATCTTATTTTAGATATAGAAATAAATTAGAAATCGACGAAGGGCGATATTCTTTTGCTGCAGTTACAATGAATTTCAGGAAAATTAAATTTCATGATCAATTTCAACAAGTTGACTTTTGAATTGAATAATGATGAGACATACGTTTCTCTGCTCATAGCCTACTCTGAGTTAGGATTTTATTTGAAAACACTGCACCTGTGATATTACCAAAAAAGGAATAATGTAAAACTTTGTACTGAGTAGTGTCAATGTACTCTGAAATGAATGTTTATCACATAAGTCAACATTTAATTTTTCAAGATATCGTGGTTATGAAATTACCTATTGATAATTACTCGAAATATTAATCATGCAACTTTTTTTCCTTACCCAAATGTTGTTTCAGTAATAATTGATAGCTTCTTCGGTGTAAGCAAAATCGTACAGAATCATAATCATAAAATTGAATACAAAAATATATGCGTGAGTACATTCTGTTGTCGATTTTGAAAGAAAATAAATATATCTATATTTTTTGCTAATTTCTTTTAGGCAATTTTTAAATTGAATGTATTATCGAATATAGTTTTGTGTACTTACATAATTTTATTATTATTATATGATATTACAAACCCTATTAAAGGTATAAGAGTATACCGAAATATCGGTTGCACAATAATAAAAATTATGTGACAGATTTTGAGTAATTGTTGATATCTAGATCTAGACCTAATCTAACTTTACCTTATATTTATGAGCTTAAGTTTTATTTTATCGATTACATATTTAGGGCGGACGCTGTATTTTGTCGCGGAGATCCGAAATATCCAATAGTAATTTTGTTTTAGATTAAGTAATTTCGAAATTATATGTCAATTCCAATTGAATTATACGCAATGAATTATAATAATTTACTTTTACATCCCAGATGTTGTCGTAGCTATATGAATAATTAAAATACCTAATCTATATTATGTTATTTAATTCGGAGGATTTAAAGAAAGAGGCAGGTTCGCATAGGGACATTAAAAACGACGAATAAAGTAATGATTAAACAGTTACTTATGAAAATAACTTATTGATTATACCACTCGTAGGTTGATAATGAATACAAATCAGATAATAATGCACGCCTGCAGGCAATTGTAACAATCGTGGTCGGTTCATCTAAATTTGCTGTGAGTAAATTATACCAATACCAAGTAATTTTTTTTTTTATTTATGGACAATGAATTAAAAGTGCCGTGTGCATTGTTCGTGCTTTTTGATCTACTTATTTTTTACCTCTCGCTAAGAGAAGTACTGGATTCATGCTAAAATTCGCATATCCAGATTTTAGTGAATAAACACGATTTAAGGACCCTACAATCTGATTATAACATTTTTAAAATGATGTCTGTGTGTGTGAATATGTGTATGTGTTTATGTATGTATGTACAGTAAAATTTTTGAAAGAAGTCCGATCAAGACCATCTACGAATTGCATCTATGAATTAAGATTTTATACTGTCAAATTTAGTAGTGTCTTTTACATAGTTTTTATGAGGTACACAAGATATTATGTACTCTCATAAAAACTAAGTAAAAGACACTACTAAATTTGACAGCACAAAATCTTAATTCATAGATACAATTCGTAGTTGGCCTTGATCGGACTTCTTTCAAAAATTTTACTGTATGTATGTAAGTGTGTGTGTATGTGTGGATGTTGGAGGGACGATTACTCAAAAACTATAAGACTTAAGACCAGTTTAACTTTGAATTCCTCAATCTAAAATTCATGGGAAGAGCTGAAAAGGTTTTGGTAACAATTAGACAACCGGAAGTAGTTTCTTAGAAAAATTCTTCTAAATATAATTTTTTGGAAATTTTTGTTTTTACAAATATTGAAGAACATAAAATTCTCCATCTAATACACTTAAAATTTTTATTATATCTTGTACAGATATAGAGATAAAGACACTATAATATATAGAATAATCTAATCGCAGAGGCTAAGGCACTAAGGAAACCACTTGACAAATTCAAATGTTTATAACATAGTTTGTAAATGACAGACGTCAGTGTCAAAAATCAACAATTTTAGTGACATTATGATAGCTTTTTCTGGAAAGTACATTTAATCAGAAGACATGTCAAATACAATAAAAAACAATATTTGGGTAAAGTTCTATATTTTTTTGTTATAAAACGACGGTTCGATAGCGAAGTGCAATACAATACTTACGTATATTATATAGCCTAATATGGAAATGGCGAGATTTCTTGTGCTGGCGACAACATATTTTTTATGGCGAATCTCTGTAATCTGATAAATCGAAACTAATAAATTGGCAAACGTAGTAAAATGATAGTTTTCAACTAAGCTATAACGGAAATGAAAATAGTACTTATGTATTGAATAAATTAATTATTACAAGTACATGTACAAGTTTAAACCTACTAATTACATATATGGTTGTAATGTTTTGATATTCAAAATAGTTTGAATAATTACAAGCAGTTTGTTAGCAATTCAGTTTAAACAAGTACACATATTGTATGTACATATGTATATTCTGAAAATGTGGAAGAGGGGATATAGTCAATTTGATTTCATAGCACTAACTTTGATATGAACTATACTCATATTGGTATACGAGGTGTGTTCTCAGAAGGCCGAGAAAATTTTGTACCACCGATAAACGTTGCTTTGGTCCAAGGTAGCTTCTCCGTATGCCACAGTCAACATTCGGAATGCATCCGCGCACTTAATTTCGTTTTTCACACAAAATTTGATACAGGTTCTTTGTTCCATTTTTTTGAATAGGTAAAAATCGAAGACGATCCAAAACACGTGCAAGCAAAACAGCTGTCAACAATTAAGTGAACATTCAAAATGGCCGAGCTTGTCGACATAAGTGAGAGACATGAGTACCAACATAAAGCCACAAAAAGATCGAAATTCGAATATACGTAACCCGCGAAAATTCAAAATTCGCGATAGTTTTTGAACACACCTCGTATACCAATATGAGTATAGTTCATATCAAAGTTAGTGCTATGAAATCAAATTGACTATATCCCCTCTTCCACATTTTCAGAATATACATATGTACATACAATATGTGTACTTGTTTAAACTGAATTGCTAACAAACTGCTTGTAATTATTCAAACTATTTTGAATATCAAAACATTACAACCATATATGTAATTAGTAGGTTTAAACTTGTACATGTACTTGTAATAATTAATTTATTCAATACATAAGTACTATTTTCATTTCCGTTATAGCTTAGTTGAAAACTATCATTTTACTACGTTTGCCAATTTATTAGTTTCGATTTATCAGATTACAGAGATTCGCCATAAAAAATATGTTGTCGCCAGCACAAGAAATCTCGCCATTTCCATATTAGGCTATATAATATACGTAAGTATTGTATTGCACTTCGCTATCGAACCGTCGTTTTATAACAAAAAAATATAGAACTTTACCCAAATATTGTTTTTTATTGTATTTGACATGTCTTCTGATTAAATGTACTTTCCAGAAAAAGCTATCATAATGTCACTAAAATTGTTGATTTTTGACACTGACGTCTGTCATTTACAAACTATGTTATAAACATTTGAATTTGTCAAGTGGTTTCCTTAGTGCCTTAGCCTCTGCGATTAGATTATTCTATATATTATAGTGTCTTTATCTCTATATCTGTACAAGATATAATAAAAATTTTAAGTGTATTAGATGGAGAATTTTATGTTCTTCAATATTTGTAAAAACAAAAATTTCCAAAAAATTATATTTAGAAGAATTTTTCTAAGAAACTACTTCCGGTTGTCTAATTGTTACCAAAACCTTTTCAGCTCTTCCCATGAATTTTAGATTGAGGAATTCAAAGTTAAACTGGTCTTAAGTCTTATAGTTTTTGAGTAATCGTCCCTCCAACATCCACACATACACACACACTTACATACATACAGTAAAATTTTTGAAAGAAGTCCGATCAAGGCCAACTACGAATTGTATCTATGAATTAAGATTTTGTGCTGTCAAATTTAGTAGTGTCTTTTACTTAGTTTTTATGAGAGTACATAATATCTTGTGTACCTCATAAAAACTATGTAAAAGACACTACTAAATTTGACAGTATAAAATCTTAATTCATAGATGCAATTCGTAGATGGTCTTGATCGGACTTCTTTCAAAAATTTTACTGTACATACATACATAAACACATACACATATTCACACACACAGACATCATTTTAAAAATGTTATAATCAGATTGTAGGGTCCTTAAATCGTGTTTATTCACTAAAATCTGGATATGCGAATTTTAGCATGAATCCAGTACTTCTCTTAGCGAGAGGTAAAAAATAAGTAGATCAAAAAGCACGAACAATGCACACGGCACTTTTAATTCATTGTCCATAAATAAAAAAAAAAATTACTTGGTATTGGTATAATTTACTCACAGCAAATTTAGATGAACCGACCACGATTGTTACAATTGCCTGCAGGCGTGCATTATTATCTGATTTGTATTCATTATCAACCTACGAGTGGTATAATCAATAAGTTATTTTCATAAGTAACTGTTTAATCATTACTTTATTCGTCGTTTTTAATGTCCCTATGCGAACCTGCCTCTTTCTTTAAATCCTCCGAATTAAATAACATAATATAGATTAGGTATTTTAATTATTCATATAGCTACGACAACATCTGGGATGTAAAAGTAAATTATTATAATTCATTGCGTATAATTCAATTGGAATTGACATATAATTTCGAAATTACTTAATCTAAAACAAAATTACTATTGGATATTTCGGATCTCCGCGACAAAATACAGCGTCCGCCCTAAATATGTAATCGATAAAATAAAACTTAAGCTCATAAATATAAGGTAAAGTTAGATTAGGTCTAGATCTAGATATCAACAATTACTCAAAATCTGTCACATAATTTTTATTATTGTGCAACCGATATTTCGGTATACTCTTATACCTTTAATAGGGTTTGTAATATCATATAATAATAATAAAATTATGTAAGTACACAAAACTATATTCGATAATACATTCAATTTAAAAATTGCCTAAAAGAAATTAGCAAAAAATATAGATATATTTATTTTCTTTCAAAATCGACAACAGAATGTACTCACGCATATATTTTTGTATTCAATTTTATGATTATGATTCTGTACGATTTTGCTTACACCGAAGAAGCTATCAATTATTACTGAAACAACATTTGGGTAAGGAAAAAAAGTTGCATGATTAATATTTCGAGTAATTATCAATAGGTAATTTCATAACCACGATATCTTGAAAAATTAAATGTTGACTTATGTGATAAACATTCATTTCAGAGTACATTGACACTACTCAGTACAAAGTTTTACATTATTCCTTTTTTGGTAATATCACAGGTGCAGTGTTTTCAAATAAAATCCTAACTCAGAGTAGGCTATGAGCAGAGAAACGTATGTCTCATCATTATTCAATTCAAAAGTCAACTTGTTGAAATTGATCATGAAATTTAATTTTCCTGAAATTCATTGTAACTGCAGCAAAAGAATATCGCCCTTCGTCGATTTCTAATTTATTTCTATATCTAAAATAAGATTCAAGAAGAAAAGTTTCTATTTTTTTAGATAACATTTTTGACATTTGTGTCACACTAACATTCATTTAATTAAAGTTAAGAGTTAGGTTTTTTTTTTTGAACACACTGTACTTTTACCAAGGGTTTTGATATTTGTGTTAAACAGGTATAATAAAGTTGTTTTTATTGAAAATTGTTTATAATGTATGGATAGGAATAAAAAGCTGACATTGTTATAGTTTTTTTTTTTTTAATAGGTACCTAACTGACAATTCATAATTGGTAGCGGTTTTGAGATCGGCTATGGTCAGCAGTCAGCACAAAAAGATCGAAATTCGAATATACGTAACCCGCGAAAATTCAAAATTCGCGATAGTTTTTGAACACACCTCGTACTCGTATGTGTGGAAATTTTGTAGTTTATATGCATTAGAAATATTTGAGGACGAGGTACGTTTACATGTAGCAAAGCGATTTAAATTCATTTGACATCACTGCTGGTTTGTTTGTGCGCGGTTTATTTCGTATGTGAAAACTGAAATGTTTCAGAATCATTAACGGATATTCGCCAACTAGTTGGTACTTTGAAATGTAAATTGTAAAATGTTCCAGTACTGTGGTATTAGATTAATTTGTAACTCTCCCACATTTTGAAATTACCTGCGCAACTACCGACGCTAAAGAGTAAAATATTTGCATTCTCGTTATTAGCTGCTCATCATAAATTCATGCCTCTAAAGCGATGTCTCTGGGCATATGATTTAAAATTTCCCTTGTGATTCAATTATTAGACTGCCCTTATTGGAAGCGTTCAAAGTTCTTACATTTAAATAAGAACGTTTCTTCATTTTTTGTTGAGTAGATCAGAATATTTGTTTATATATTCAATTTTCCATCCAACTAATAAGTTTCAACGTTAAATGAATAAGGGGACACGTTATGTGCAATGCGAGCGTTTAACGTCATACGTTCTGCTTGTGTTGACGTTATGTTTCCGTGAAATGTGCGGTTGTAACTTTGTGTTGTTTAACCGTTTCCTTAACGTGAATACACTAATGATATGCTGTACGCATTGTAATTGAAAGTTCCTTATTTTTAAAATAAGGTGTTTTCTACATAACGTTAACATTTACGTTCTGATGTTGCAATAAGTCCCTAAATAGTTTAACACTTTGATATCCAAGAATACGCTGCACAATTTCACTCAAATTTATTTTTGCCGTGTTTAATGTAACAATCATAATCATTATGACTGGTAGTATTTACTCTTGATCAGGGGTGATTAAGCTATGACTAAAATAACAAATTCACTTGTTTTTTAATCATGCCAGTGTATTTTTAAATGGTAGCCATGGTGATTAGTTGGTTACGGTGACTAAAATTTTGAGTAAATACTACCGACCTGTATAATTAAAATTAATTTAATTGTTTAGAAAATTCCTGACATTATTTATGAGTACATTAAACAAAAACCAATCGTTATGTTCAAATATACACCATTTGTTATACAAATAATATTGTTTAATTACTGAAAGACAACAAATATTGGTATAATTATTTTGTTATTTACTGTGCTCCAACAATAATGAAATGAAAAATCTACTTTGAAAACACGCTTAATATAAAACAATTAATTTTTGTTGCTAAAAACTGTAAATTTATCGTTTTCATTTACCTATTGCTCGTATGTGTACTACCTATTGAAATATTAATTACGTTGACATTTAATTTATAGAAATAAGTATCCTCTCACTGTGTATTATTTATTCCTGGGTGTGTGGTATTTGTACCTTAGAGACTGCTTATTCACCTCACGGGCTCTTATATCTGTGACGGAGAGAGCACCGCAAGAGTCACTTTAATGCTCTTTGAAAATAGGAAATAAATTTCAAGTTTGACATCGGTCTAATTTTAAACACAGGTCGCCAGAAACACAAACACAAACTACAACCGATTACCTAATACACTCAGCCAATAAAATTCGTTAGGTCAGTGTGAGGCCAAGACTGCCGTAACAATGGTAATGACCTTCCTTGACCCAACTTTATTTACGATCCTGGGGCGAATAGTATAAAAATATAAATTACAGAAGGCAACATGTTTTACAGGCTTCATTTACATTAGATATTTATTTATAAAAAAAATAGTTGACAATTTTCTTTAAGGGGAATTATTGGTAGAATAGTTAGATTGGTAACAATTATTTGTATTTCTTTTATTTGCAACAAAATGTTACCAAAAATAGTGTAAAAATGTAGCACATTCTAACTATGTATCACTCTTATTCTGAAACAAACTATTTTGTTCTGTTTTCTTATTTCTTTAAAAAAAAAAAAAAGAAATGGTTGACAATTCCATTGTGGGAAAGTTTATTTGTGTTTTTTTATGTATCGCCTAGATATCTTATGTACCTACCTATTTAATGTCTTAATAGCAATCCCAAATATTAAAATATTACCAAAAATCATTTATGAATGAAATGTTATACTAAAACAGAGGAAAAAGTTTCCTGAAATTCAACTGAGAGTGCGAAAGCGACAATTTCCAGTACGATTTCTGTTTGTACAGCAAATATAACATTACGATTTCAAATATGATGCTATTTGATGTTTTCAAAGCTTTTCTGTCAACAAAAAACCGTAGTTTTGTTAGAAATGGCATTGGAGAGATATTTTCTCTTAGCCTTGTCTACACATCACGGGAATCCGGATTGATCTTCAATAGCGGCAACGAACCGTGACTAGCGTTACCGGTAGCGCTAACCGGTACAGTACCGTGCACCTGACACTTCTTTTTCTACCGATCACATTTATCTAGTTTCCCGTGGTTTTCATTTTACGGAACGTAAACTTACTTCGCAGAATTTCACACGTAACATCAAATTATCTTTTACTCTATTTTCATATTTTCTTTGAAAGGAAAATTACTAATAACTTTTGAACACACAATTACATCTCTATATATTTTTTTGTAAGACTTTATTTTATATTAGCTTTTATGAATATTACAAAAATTATATATATATATATATATATATATATATATATATATATATATATATAATTTGTCATTCTTTTTGTATTCATAGCTATATGAGAAATAATAATTTTAGAAAGATATAGTATTAATGAAAAGTTTGGCTTGTGCTTAGTGATTGGGATTGTAATATTTACAAATTACGTCGTATATGTTTGGTTTTATTCTTTTTATATATGTATTTGCAAATTAAGTGATATCTTTTATGTTTTCTCAACTATTCTTTGTAAGTCGACCTATAAACAAACTAATTTGGTAGACAGTTTTATTAAAAGTCCATGAGATATTTACGTTTAAAATATCAGGTTAATTTCACAACCCGACAAATCTACGACCGGTTGGAATCTAATGTTAGCAAATTAGCCAATCAGAGCAGCGGTTTGGAGGTTACGTGCTCATGGTTTTCATTTTGTTTCTTTGCAACAATTTAATAAGGAAATAGTGCCCACTGAGTTTTGTTTTAACAGAAGGGTTCTTAGTTCTTAGGACCTCTGGCATGGTTCACCTGTTGAGTAATCCTACTTTCCCTTTACCTCTTTAATAAAAAATTCGCGTAATTTTTTCTGAAGATGATAACGTTGTTCTCGAAATACGTATCTAGCTTATTTTTTCATTTAATTTTACGGGTAGGGATAATTTTTAATTTTATTATTAATTATATTAGCCTTGCACTCCATAACACTATATAGTTGATGAGATCTCCGATTTATTGTCTGATTATTTTCAATTTTAGTAAGTGTATTTTGAATTATTTTTGTAATATAATGGAAAAGAAGTAAATTCATTAAATGTCAACACGAAAAATCCAAAGTTCAAATCCATCGACAAATCCATTTTTTAAATCTAAATTTTGGCACTATTAATTAGCTTTTCTTAATATTCAAAGTAGTAACTGGTTATTTGTTATCAATGTTATATGTGTACTTACCTAATAACGTTTTTATATTATTATTTATTTGGAATAGGTATATCGAAACAGTTTTTTGTGATTTTCTTAAATTTAATCCAAGTGAATTCGTCGAGTTTTGAAACTAGTTGATTCATATAGATTTATATGAACTTGTACAGAGTACAGATAATTATTTTTAAAAAATGTTGTTTAACAATCTTAATTAATAAGATCCCTTAAGATGGTATTCCCAAGACTCCAACAAATTAGTTTATAATCTTATACCTGTATCTTTGTATATATATTCATGTAGTTCTCTTGTACATTTCTCAGTCTTCTGAAGATGGCGTAAAAGCCGAAATCGCGGTAAAGATTATAAACTTTATTTTGTGAAACTTAGCCAAGTGTTAATTATTTTACCTTATTAAAATGTTTCACCTAGTGCCAACGACGGATTCAATCAATCAAACTTAATTAATAAATAAATATTAAAGTATTTACACATGTTCCGATGAATTATGGATACGAAATCTAAATGACTCTCACGACTCGCATACTCTAACCCTTTTGATGAAATTCAATGACTTTTTGGCAGAGATGTGGTTCAATTTCATTAATAACACTTCGATCTTGAGCTCTCAAATTGTTTTATGATTGTTGGGAGTTGGAATAGACCTTGAAAACCGTTACAGTCTCATTTTCAAAATAAGTTCTCACAATAACGCGTTGTTCTCTAGAGAATCTCTTCAACAGGAACATTGTCAAATTATAATTTTCAAAGTTTGAATCACTAACCTAATAAAACAAAATACGCTAAATTTAATGGGGCACCCTTATTGGGACACCTTTTATATTATTATTTGAATTCAACCTTCTTAAACTAGAAATAATAAAAATTATCTTTTACAGAGAATTACCGGGCATAATTTTGCATACCCAGAAATTAATTTCAAAAAGAGAGCATTAAGCAAAAATATCTATAATATGATTACAGAAATTGAAAAGGTTGAGAACGGTTGCATTATCGTAGGAGAAATGTATGAAAAATGAAACATTTTTATATTACAGCCCGTAATATTAGAATTTAAATGCTGCAATTGCTGGTAGAGATTTTCCAATAGGATTTTCTTGTTCAACGCTTAGGCTTCTTTCTTTTTTTTTAGTGAGATTAGCATAACTATTTTCAGTGCAGGTTATCCCTGGCGAATTGAACTTCTTATGGATGTTCGTGGTCGGGCAAGAAATCCGCCTAGGTAGTGCTAATCCACCCCCATCAATAGAGCGATTACGTAGACGTGACAACGTATAAATTGGATCGCTCTCGAGGAATTTCATACGGCGGAATGGCGGAAAAATGTCATAACGATATCAGGTGATATTCGTGAGAACTCTGACCAACGTTCGTGACGAATGTGATCGCTGACTCGAGCGTGTTACTAGGCCTGTGAGCTCGCTCATGCAAGCGCACGTGGGTTCACATTAGTTTAGACAGTAAACCCTCTGGTATTAGATTGAGCTTATTGGGTTAGTGCGTTAGTGTGATTAATAGAATTATACAATTTCCGAAAAATGTAGCAAATCGTGTGCTGGACAGATGCGTGTTAAAGTTTGACAGCTAAATTAGAATAAATATGATTGATTTTGACCAATCTATTACTGGTAAACATGACATTTCGGAAGATGTGATGAAATTATAGTGGCTTCCCAAATTACTTTATTAAGAAGATTACCTAAGTTTCATCATTTTTATTTATCCCTATTTATATTTTATGTGAATGTCAAATAAAGTTTTTTAGTAGGAAATCAATCATTTTTCTAATAAGACAAATTTGATACTTGTGTTATATTTCACTTACATTATCGCAGTACAAATAGGTCTTCAGAATTTAGATAGAAATAGGAAATAGATATATTTATGTAAAATGTAAAGAAATACGAGCAAGAAGGAAGACTTTTAGAGCTTGTAAGACATGTTGATGCAGGATAATTCTGCGCGAATAGTTCATAATGGGCAATTTTCCGCGGACAAAATTAGGCGCAAATGTTATAATATAACATCAATTTTCCGTATATGGACGAAACCGGAAATTGGTCATATCTAGATCTGTCTGGACAAATCACGATAGGACCAATAATTCAATAATACCAGGAAAATTTGGAATATTCGTTCAGATTTCGATTTTGACCGGGAATTTTGTGAAGTACTCGTACTGGTTTGGGCAAATTCAGGATGCTATTAGTACAACATTGTTAGCGTGAAGTTTTTTTTTTTAAACAAATCTTGATATAACCTAACATAAAACTCTCGGCTTCCAAATTCGGGTTGTTATGGTAATTCTTGTAATTTACAAAAAAGCAACTACATATATATAAACAAAACTCAAAAAAGACGATAATAGTCCGAGATTTGAGGGCGTGAGTTTTGTGCGTTAGGTTAGGTTATGGTACCTTACAATTGATTAATAAACCTTTAAATAAGCATGTCCAGCAGGTAGTCGTTTTTCTTCAATGTGCAATTGTTAGTATATTTAGAAATGCTTCGAATTGTATTGCGTCAAATTCCAAATTGGCTGCTCTGAATAGTCCGGATACGAATTTAGGAGGACATTTATAGAGAAGAACAATATAATATTACTTTTATATTATATTTATTGTACAATATTATTAATTATGTTAACAGGGTTTCGCATGTTTTTGATTTGCCTCATACTCGTATTTAATGAAGAAATGTATGCCATGTTCTTATCATTTCATATTCGTTAAACGATGGAAGAGAATCAGTAGTGTAAAATAATTATATCCATCATACTCTAAATACTGACAGAATCACCGTGGAAATGTATATATCGCACCCCGGCGAGAAGAGTGACACAAAACCAAAAAATAGTTTTGCGTAAAACTTAAATTAAAGAAGACAGTTCTCGAATGGAAAGTTACTTACATTAGCTCGAAATGAAACGACATTAGCTCCATCTCTCGAAAAATATAATCTTGATTTATGTCACTATTCCTGATTATTAGAATCATATTTTTGATTTTTGACCAATTTTATCTGATGAACTTCGAATTTCTAAATTTTGACTTGTGTCACTATTCTCGCCGGGGTGCGATATATTATTTTCGTTTTCATGAATATGCATGTAGGTTTATAGACAACTTACCTTAAAAACTACAAATATCATGCCTTAACAAATTAACAGTATAATAGTATTCATACAAAATGACCCTGTTTTAATTGGTAATAATCATAGCAGCGGTAATAATGCCAGCGTGTGTGTTAATCATGTTTTTTATTTCAATTTTATTTAAAGTCCTCTTGAAAAGTATTATTTGAAATGCCGCAAAATGAGCGAGTTATTACCATCCCTCTCTCATTAACACATTCATTTACGGATTAATTCATGTAAATATCTGTGTAACTGTATCCAATGAAACCTACTCGAACATTTGTAATTAGGATATTTGAATGGTCAAATTGACGTACATGAGTAAAATGAAGCTAATAAATACGTTGGATCTTTAGATACAAATCGTTGCATAATGGTATTATATCCGAATTTGTAAATGCAATATATTTAACCTAAAACAGTAGTTACAATGCATTTGTGATTCATATACGAACATTCGTTGTAGTCGAACTGATGGTAGTAATAAAATAGATATTTATGTTAAATTTTAATGATGATAGCTTGCAGTAATTAATAATAGAATGAAAATGCTGACAACAGAATACAATTTATGTGCTTTCGTTTTTAACGAAATAATTAGCTATTTAATTATTTTAAATTCACTTCATGCTGTACATATATCTCAAATATTCATTAACTTTTCATTCGATTATGGTGTCGGCCAAGTTAATTAACTGCATTTTATTCATAAACTGTTGTTTTTGCCATAAATTATTATGGACATAATGATTTTTGTTAGAATTATATATTTGAATGTATAAAGTACAGTCAAATTCGTTTATAATCAGCAAGAAATTTTAAAAAAGTGACTGTCTAGAGTCTAGACCTTCGACTAAATGATCCATTTTCTCTGATTGGCATTAAAAGCATGATTTTGCTAACAGGCAACAAAGTTTTACATTCTCTATCGGCTGGCAGAATATAGTAAGCAAAAATAATTGCAACTTATTTCCAAATAATGAATATTTAAATATAGTCACATAGGTACATCGTACATTATGTATTGCTCCTGGCCGCAGTTAAATAAACGTTTCAGTGTTAGTAACTCAACAAAATCATCCAAATTTATTTTTACTTTTTTTTTTGCTCTAATAAACAAATAACTGTTTAGTAGTTCTAAAAAAAATAGTTACAAGTTATATACAATTATGAGGTTATTGTAAACTCTTCGCTATATCCGTTAACAACATCATTATAAATCTGCTTGCAATTAACAAGTTCTACTACATACATATATACCGAATTTTTTTTTTAATATTTTTTCTGGCAATATAAAAAATGTAGGAGTATTGGTGAAAAAACGATATTTAAATTCGAATTAGTAAGCGCGATATGAATTTTTGAATGTCTGAAATTATTTGTGACGTCATAGGTCCGAGCTTGTTATGCATCTCAGACAGTTAATTCTAGAGGTATCTGTATTAGGTAAGCATATATTTTCATTTATTTTTATTAAAAAAAATTCTCTTGTCAAATTAATTAATAATGAATAAAGAAATAAAGAAAACTGTTTAAAATAAATAAAATATTTAAAGTATATATTATTTCAATCAATTTCATTAAACATTTTGAAAATGTCATGCGGATGACACCAGTGTTACTATAGTTCTTGCTTTGAATTCAAACAAAAACAACGAATAGTAGGTCTAGTTTATCTGAAATTTTACGTTAATAACCGATAGAAACTGTGACGTTGCGTTTAGAATAATTATTACAACGAAGTTATATTTCATTACTTGCATTTTACTGAAATTCTTAGTTTAAATATGCTACCTTATAATTACTGAAGTTTGCTATTTCTTTGCAATGGTTGAATACCCAATTTCAAATTATTTTTATATTTGTTTCAGTGTATTAAAAATTAAATCTGCATATGAATTTTAAATATAAAAAACATAAATTGCTATATTTTTGTATTTTTAAATTTTATTTATTTTTTGTGATGTTAACGTCACTACAGTTTGAATAAAGATTTAATTGACTTTAGATAGGAATGACACCGAAGCTTTTGTCAAATTTGAGCAGTAGCGTATCGCGGTTCTCTCTTATGACATTGTGTGCTGTCATGAGTGCGCTCGGGGCATAGCCGTAGCCAATAAAAAATGAGTCCCGGAAAAAAACATATTATATAAAAGAAGATATGTATGAGCCCTGGTTAAAAATAATGAGGCCTGTCTAATATTTAGTTCTGGCTACAACACTAGCTCGAATCCCACTTAGGCATGGATGTTTGTGTGTTCGAACCTGCTCTGTAATTGGGATCTAATTCTTTTTTAAGATAAAAAATAGTTACGTGAACGTCATTACTTCAAGAAATAAAAATTTAAGTAGTTTATGTTTTTCAGTTATTAATAGGTAATAAATTAATGTGTAAATAACTGTTTAGATGTATTTCAACAGTTATTTATACATTAAATACTGCAGTGCCATTACATTGCCACAAAGCCCTGGGTTCATATCCCAGTGAGATTAATGATTTTTTTACAAATCCGTCTTCGTTATTTATAATTAATAAATTAAGTTGGGCCTATTTAAAATTGACTACAAAAATATTTATGATACCTATAAGAAAGAAATATTTTCTGAAAAATTCATGGACTTCACACGGATTTAAACCCAGGACCTTCGTAATGACGGTTCAGTGTTCTACCTACTGCGCTATGAAATTCCTCTGAAGTCAATAATTTGTTTAAAAAATATTTCTTCGTATTTAAATAATTAAGTCGTTCACGGTTCTGAATGTTATAATAAAAATATGAAGGTCTTGCGTTCAAATACCGGTGGAGTCCATAAATTTTTCATAAAATATTTCTTTGTATTTAAATAATTGAATCGTTCATGGTTCTGAATGTTATCATAAAAACTGGATACTTAAAAACAGTTGAATATATTTGTTTATAATATCAGTATATTAATATTTTTTTTGTTTGTTATAGGTAATGTTCCTTTCCTATGATCTGATCTGTGCAATCGGTAAGAATTTATACATTGTAGAATTTAGTTGAAAATTATACATTTTATCCTAGCTGCGCAACTTATAATAATACAGAAAACAAAAAATATGAGCATGGTTTTAGTATAGTTCCAGAACTGTTGTTCATTTTGATACAAAGTAGTAAAGACAGTGTGGATTTTATAGTAATGCTGAGGATTTTAAGGTTAGATCTTAAAAGTAGAATTCGTTGTGGCGTCTCGCCATTGGCTGGTCGGTGGTCAGAAATTCCGTCAATAAATTCACTCTATCTCAGCGGAGTAATCTTATTCGCATTTGTAAGGAATAAGAAAAGTTGGGAAGTAGCTCAGGATGCAGTGCACGTGGCCAGGGACTGGGAGACGAGATGTGGTCAGTGCCGTTGCTGTCGAATGCGATGCGATCCGATACACCGTACCGTCCCTGTTTGCCGTGCGTGGAATTAGGTGAGCGCTCGTCTGCCGTCGGAACCATTTCCATTAGTTAGCCGCTTCCTCTTCCGCTGATACTACCACTCCACCCCCTGGCCACCAGCAACTTGATTCCTGATTCTGTGCCAGAATTTGTTAGCTTAGGTTAGGATGAGACTAAAATTATCTACGACTTTACATTAAAAATTCATCTTGTGAATTCGTGTCGAATAACTTTACAAACTTTGTTAGCGCACTAAAATTTTTAATGTCTTTGAAGTACTCACATGGTATGATTTATTTATTTGATTTCAAGACATTTTCTATTCTTAGATACTCTTGAGATCTTTGTATGTTCTTCAACGTCACATCTTGTGATCTTGTTTACTAAGAGATTATTACTTGTTTATTTGTTTACTTCAGATGGAAGTAAATTTAATAGCATGAGCAAAAAACAATAAAACAGTCATGAGTACGGAGAAAATCAAAATTATAATCATTGTAACATGATTCACTGTGTGGAGTTGAATTTTCTTGTTACATTCCTACAGTGAATTTTAGTTGTAAAAAATTAGTAATAAATTAAATAAATAGCTTGCATAGGACATATATCGTCAAAAAGAGAACTATTTTCAAAGAAAATAAGTAAGCCTAACACCTCCTAATTTTATTGGGACCCGCAAAATCAGTTGGTGGCGCTGTAAACGTATCTGCGCTTATAGTTTATTTTTAAACTATGGGCAGAGTTTTAAAATGTTGGAACTGAAATTAACGCTTATAAGTGACTGTACCGCAGACGGTTTTATACCCACCGAATTTCATTTTCAACCTTCGTGTCAGTCAGTGGTTACCAAATATCGTATTTCCACGTGTGTCGTATTTGGTTGTGCTTTAATAATTTTTTGTAATATTTCATTTATTATTTCACTTGGCGACGATAGAAAGTTTCGGTGAAGAAGACAATTAAATTTGTAATTCAGGTTATGTAATTTTATACTCATATTTTGGTTACCTTAAATAAAATAACTTAGAAATTACAAATCTGGACGTGACAAATGCTTACATTTCAAACCAGCGGCCGAAAAATTCTAGTTACTTTTTTGGTGTTTTTCTACAGTGTAAATGTAACTTCACCATTCGCTGTCTGTAATTTAAAAAAAAACATAGTAGAACCTGTCGTATTTGTTTATATTTTGACACAAAAAATGTTAATAATTTAACTTGATTATTTTACTATTAATTTTATTCAGTTGAATCGTTCACAAGATACACAATTGAAGGGCATCAATAATAAATTCGGAATTAATTGTTACTTACAAAAATTCTGATTTAGAACTGCCATCTATTTTTATAACTGACCTATACATGTATATTCTGAATAATATTAAAAAGAACAACAAATAATAATATAATAATTGAAACAAATTTTCTTAATCAGTACTGATAATTATTGTATTAAAATTACGAGTACATAACTATAAAATTATCTTCTAATCATTCTTTGTGAAAAACAAAGAGCATTGCGACATACTTAAATTTATGTTCCACACATTTGGTTGATCACTTTATTTCTTCCTTGCCAAATATTAGAAAAGATATTTCTTAAATTTTTATTGTACGCCTACACCTTTAACATTGCGCTTATTTTGAAATGAACGTATAAACGAGAACTTCTTCTTCTGTTAAACGAAACGATGGTTTACAATGTTTACGTATTTGACAGGCCCTAAGCCGACATTAATGTAATACTCTAAAAATCCAGTGGTTTCACATACTGTTCTCCGGGTCCCAATAGCATTTTGTAGTCATCGTGTAAAAATGTTCCTATTGAAATTTTATTATACAGGGGCGTTTAATCGTTTTATACAGATGATTTCAGCTTTGGTGAAATCAACTATACTGTAATGCTGCTTTAATTATAATTAGTGATACACGAAGTACCCGGTCAGCATCTAGTACCCCTCAATAACCTAAATTGGCCAGATAAATTGAAAATAAATCTGTTTCAATTACAAAACAAAACCTGTGTTCAAAATTATATTTGCTATTCAGAACATTCGTATTTAAAGAAAAATAAAGATGTTCCCAATTATTCGAATATCTATTGTTACAATCGAAAAGAAACAAAATACCAAATATTGTAGCTATTAATAAAAAATTGTTTTGTTTTTAATGGAATATCATTTTGTGGTTGCATTATTTGATAAAATAAACGTGTTTGCCTTATTCGTGCCTATGAAAAGCCATGTACGCAAGCAACCGATTTCCATCTTAATATTCTGAATCTGTCTGGCAAATTTTATTGAAATACCACAATAACGGGCCTTATCTATTAAGAGTTTATTATGAAACGAGTAACTATTTCTTTATAAATAAAATATATTAGATAAACAAACGCAGTTAAATTAGACAAAAGCTCGGAAAAAAGTTTGGCTTCTTTTAATTTAATAATTGTTTCGTTTTTGCTGTTTGAATTAAATGAACAAAAATAAACTATACATACACATCTTTGGAAACCAAAAAATTATCTTTTCAATGATGTAACTTTTGTTGTATAGCGCTTATTTGGAAATTGTAACTTGGGCATCGTAACTCGGAACCCAAAAATGATAAAAAATTGAGCATCGCTATTTGTAGAGCTTTAAAAAGTGCCTCAAACAAGTGTAAATCGAAATTCAATAATATAATTTCATACTTTCTGTATGCAGAAAATAGTTTACTTTCGTAATTTATAATTTTGTTTATTACATTTGTAATTAAAATTTATATTTACATTATGAAACAATGTTTCCTAACAAGAAAATTGTGTCATTAATAACAGTATTCCGATAAAGTTGGTTAAGTTGAGTTTGATAACACGCATTTGAATAGTTCGTTCACAACGCAATTTAATTTCCCTGCAGGGTAGTGGGTGGCATGCTCGCAAATTATTTGTCGTGGATCCAGAGTTAGTTTCGTTTAATTTGGCGTGTCCACCAGGCAGTATTTACTGGCGAACCGACTGAACAACCGCAGATTTATTTATCGATCTCTCGCGCTGTCAATTTGTTTGGTTTATTGGACGGAAACAAGTGCGTGAATGTTTGTCGACTGACCACAGAGCGCGTGTTTCTTTCTTCAAATTATTGCTCACTGCGATCTCTCAGTGATAATATTTATGTGTTCTTTGTAAACATGTCTTTTAAGCTGTCGTTAAAGTAAATATTAAGGATCGCGATTTTATTTGGCTTTTGTTTTAATAAAGAAGTAGGTTAGTTTGGGTTAGAGGGATTTTATTGCAAGATTGTTTATTCTATCACTTCAATGGATGACGGAATGACCACTTCTTATTTTTCACATCTTATTCTGTATGAAAGTTTAGATAATAGAATTTTAATATAGTAATCTTGATTCTTGAACCGTTAATATCATGTAAAAGATTATAAAATAACCATGTTTACTTTAACAAGATATGCAGTTTTAATAAAATTATTATAACGAGCATATTTTTATTGATAGGTATCTAATTTTGCAACACGGTTCCTAACTTTTAGCAACAGCAAATAACCAATAATAATTGCAATCACTGAATAAAACATGGAAATGCTAGGCTTTAATATTTATATCTATTATTTACATTTGTTAGCATTGTTGATAAAATTTAGTCCTTTTCATTTATTGCTAACTGGGCTATCAAACAAAACGTTAAAAAAGTTTTAATCACTATAATACTTGTTTTTTAGGTAAAAATTTGCATCGTTTGACATTTTAGCTTCAATATAAGCTTTTGTAATTTCTTTACAGAAGGTTTTTAAAGACATTTCCCACATTATACGTCATTTTTTTAAAAAAACGAACGCCATGGATTTCGTATGACAAGCACGTAACCATGACTCTTGTTATTTGTTGGCTTACTATGTGCAGATCCACGGTAGATCTCATATTGTACTTTGGGTATATCTTTTATCTCTTTTATTTGAAAAAGTCTATTCCGATGAACTTTTAAAATTCGCTATTTTTATACTGGTAAAAAAATTTAAAATGTTTCAAATACCTTTATCGTTTTTATTTATATATTTATGATTTTATAATATACCTTCCAGCATACACGGACTATACTTGGGCCGTTGAACAGATGTACAAGAAACTCCACCCACTAACGAGCGCTAAATTTGAATAGAACATTCCTATTGGTAACCCGTTTTTACACAGCTGCATAAATACGATTACTGAGATCGGTAGTAACGGAAACCGTTCTAAGTCTGCCATTATGTTCGTTTGGTGTTTGCATTCGTATCTCTGTGAAATAGTTTTGTTGTTCCCATACGATATCTTAATTGTAATTAATATTATAAATAATATTTCTTAATACTTCCAAGAATATTCAAATAAAATCAGAATTGTTGCACATTTCTTAACGTGTAACATATAAAGCTGAATTCTGCTTACACTGTAGCGCTCATTAATTTTATAATTGCATCTGTTCGCCTGTTGAAGTATAGAGGCCGCCTTACTGTGTTTGTTGTGATTGGGAGATATGCGGTAGGGTAAACTTGCGGGGACGGAAGCCGTGTGTATTGCGGTCTGCGTATTACCTTAATATTTGTATAAAACTACATTGTAATTTGAAAAAAGCTCAAACAAAATCATAACATAAATATATACAAACTACACGCAAAAAATAGGGTTACAGTAAAATGTCAAGTAATAACATAATAATGACATAACAAAACGCTACCCGCAATACACCATGACTTCTAGCCCCGCAAATCCCAGCTTTTACATATCTTCCGATCACAATATGCTATGCTTTGGTGTAGGGAATTACTTCTCCAGGCAGTATATGCTCGAAAATACATACAGTTCTCTCATTTTTAAGGTATCTTCTGTAATAATCTGTGTCTCGCATAATTAGCGAGATACGCGATACCTACGGGGTATTTTCAAAATGAGCGTAAAACAAGTTTTCACATGTAGCTCAAAAACAGAGGATGATCAAAAACTCCTATTGCCACTATTAAATATCAAAACTTTTTTTAAAATTTATTTTTGATCTGTTATATTAATAGAGATGTGATGTGTAACATTTTCATAGTTATGTGGTACCTATTAATTGGAATATTTTGTAAATGCTACAAAAACTTAAATAACTATAATCAAGTAAATATTGTAAATCGATAAAAATATATTTTCTAGTAGTATCGTTTTTATTCTGCAATCATTTGAGATACCTGTAAGATTATCCGATATAAATAATAAGTCTGGGAAGACGGTAGTTGGAGGAATGCTCGGAGCAAAGTAAGACAAATGCAATTTGTGGGCAAACAGAGGTAACAGAAGCGCTGCAGTAAGGCTTCCATACCCTGCATGTGAGGCCCTCACAAGGGCGACACGTGGAGTTGACATCAAAGTTGTTGGAGAGACGGGAGACAGAACTTGTAAGAGGTTCTTCCAGATACGAAGTCTGATGTGTCTCCGTGTATAACGTTAGCAAAAGCTAATTTCATCTCGTCATTCGTTCCTTGTTCGTTTGTCCTCTTTGAGGCTACGCCAGCTCCTCTCGCGGCGGACGACGCAATGTTAATTGCTTTCGTGTTTGACCTGGTCATTACGTCACTAAATTAAGTTCTGGATTCGCTTTTATACTTCATCTATTTGAGTAAGAGGCGAATTTCAAATCACATTTTCTATACGCGATTTGGCGATATTTCCTCCTCTTTTAAAAGGACCCCTGACTTTGAGCATTCGTTTCTTTCTATTCAATGACCCTGTTTTCCTGTTTTATGTTCCACAGGAAAATATCCTTTGGGAACCTGTATTCATCCCACGTAAACATGTATTTTGGTAGCACAAAAAACGGAATTCCATTTCACTAATCTTCAATTACGGTTTTGGAAAGTGAAACTTCAACTCTGTGCCCAGTAATTTAAAAACACATTTTCTTTTACCGTTTAAACATGTCATGTTTGTAAATATCCTTTTACATTTTCTAGTTACTTCATATGTGCTTGTCATATAATGCGAGTATAAAATTACATCTTTTTTATCAACCAGGTACATATGTAGAATACGGGTATCTCAATTAACGCACCATGCATGGGGATCTCGAGAACCATAAGATATACGAACTTGGTTAAATTAGACAAAAAAAAATCTTATTTGGAGGCTATTTTAATACACGTATCATCATTTGAAATGAATGTGTAGGTCACTATGCAAAGGGGAAAATGTAATACTTGCAGTTCTTTATTTTTGCGAATAAGTTGCTAGTGTGAATTAATATTGGAGTTTTGGATTGCACCCCTTATTGAATTTTTGATGTTGATGTTTGATGTTTTAATGTTATATGGACGCTAGTTACACCATTGAATTTTTTTTAGCTTTCCAATGACGTGAAAATTTTAATTTGTTTTAAACAACAAAAATTCAAAAATTAAAGAGCAATGGTTCTGAAATTGAAACAAATGAAATAATCAATGATGTATTATTAAATGTTTATTTTTACCTCTAACAGAGGTATTGGAATCATGCTAAAAATCTCATATCCATATTTTAATGAATAAGCACGTTTCAAGGTCACTAGAGTCCGATTTTAACATTTTTACAATGATGTCTGTGTGTGTGTGTGTGTGTGTGTGTGTGTGTGTGTGTGTGTGGATGTGTGTATGTATGTGTGTGTGTGTGTGTGTATGGCTGGATGTTGGACGGACGATTCCTCAAAAACTATAAGACATAAGACCTGTTTAACTATGAATTCCTCAATCTGACATTCCTGGGTAGAGCTGAAAAGGTTTTGGTAACAATTGAACAACCGGAAGTAGTAGTTTTTTTTAAAAACTCTTTTAAATATTATTTTTTGAAAAGTTTTGATATTACTAATTTTGAAGAACAAAATTCTACATTTAATACATTTAATTTATATCTTCTATAAATTTAGATATAAAGACGCTATAATATATAGAAAATCGGGATATAATAAGTCGAGTAGGCGAAACTACACTAAGGAAACCAGTTGACAAATTCAAATGTCTATAACATAGTTTGTAAATGACATTATATTAATGTCAGTGTCAAAAATCAACAGTTTTGGTGACATTCTGATAGCTTTTTTTGAGAAGTATAATTAATCTTTCTTATTGTTTTATTAATTAAATATTTGAAATTATAGGTAAAATGCATATATCCAACAGAAATACCGCCAATCTGGTTAATGAATTGGAAGAATCTCTGACAATCAGGAACTTCCTCATACAATGAAAAATAGATTATTTAAAATGTTAAATACAACAAAAAACAATATTTGGGTAAAGTTTTGTAATATTTTGTTATAAAACGACGTTTCGATAGCAAAGTGCAATACAATACTTATATAGCCTAATATGGAAATGGCGAGAGGTCTTGTGCTGGCCACAACAGATTTTTTTAAGTTTATTTTCTTCATTTTCATTGTCATTTTTATGTATATCAAATTTCATTTTAAATCTGTCATTGCCGAGTATGACGACATCCATGTAGAAATGTTAAAATTGATTGAAATACACCAGACTTTATAAAATTTTGAGATATGAATCAGGTAATAAACAATGTAAAGAATCACGTAATTTTTCATCACGTACCTATATCATTTGTTTTATTGTTATAACCACTGTTTTTAACCTGTGAATTTAATAATTGTGTATCTTTGCTTTTTGATACAAATGAACCTACATATGTATGTAAGTTATACGTTGTTGGAAAGCTATAATTGTTATTAACATCATTAAGCCGATACGAGGTAAATAACGGACTCGGCTCAAGATTTTTCGTAATAACAAAATTTAAACATTTAGGAATAATAAAATAATAATAAAATTCTTCTCTTTATGTCATACCGAACAACTTTATTGTTGATTTACAAATTCTCCTTGACAATGGTCCATCAAAATGATGTGATTTTTCTAGGAATACCTCATCCTTAATTATAGGCCGTTATTTTTCTTTTCACTTTCCTGTTATATCATAGTAATAGTGTATTACGAAAAATTCTCTTTTCAGCATAAAGAAGGCAGATATTGTTTTCGTTCCAAATTTGATATTTTCTAATTTTTATAGATGGTACGTTTTAATGTCTTTAGAATACGATTAGAATAAACCGTTATGTAGTGTCAATTATTATTTTTTTTACTTTTTGTATGTCATCACCCATATTTGTCTGGTGACCCATGTATCTCAGATTATATTTAACAGAAAAGTATAGTAGGTATATGTAATGTGTTTTATACCTATTTCAAAATAAATCGTCGCAATAACATTATTGAGCGTCCGCCAATTTGGGGTCATATGTTAATATTCACAAGGCGGTCGATTATTTTCTGGCCACAAAAGGTTTTTAAATTTATATTACATCTCTTATATTTCGTAAAATATCCTGTATCATCTATAAATTTTGGTTTTTGGCTGCCGCAAACAAACTTATCATAACAATATATATTCATATTGATATATTTCCAATCTTTAGAAAAGCTGCGAAACGAATTAAAGTGTTTTTGAATGAAGCCCACAGTTCCTCGGCAACTATGAGAATTCCGGTTATCAATTTCATCAGATCCAAGAAACTTGGCATTTATTTACGAACGTTTCCGTTATTGTATCTCTCTCGCTCTTTTTCCAATCTCATTCATCGAGCCGCTATCTTTGTCAGATACAAGGCATCACTTAACATCGCGCAGTTGCAACGCGTATTGTAAATGTTTTATTTACGAAGATGCGGGGTAAGTAGAGTTTGGAACGAGCTGAGATTCGAGGAGTAAAAGCTTGCCAGCCGTAAACCCACGACGAATCCGGGTCACTCGTATAAACTAGCGTGACGTCATCATATGTCTTGCTCTTCCTCGTTTTTTCCACGCAGTAGATTTCGATAGTCTGATGGGAATGGTAGTGTTTTGGTGCAATGCTAGGATGAGGAATATCCTGTTTTGTTACGACTTTGTATTTTTATCCGCGATTCACGGAATTGAAGTGGCTTCCTCCTAAGTTCTAGGTCACTAGGCCTGCGATAAAATATTCAGAATGTGGCAGCTTTGCAGTTTGCACGCATAACTAGATTACAGATTACTGGTGCACAATTTCTCATAGTAAATAAACGGTAGCTTTGTTGTTGCAGATTTCTGCAGATTCTCATGCTCACATGTTGTTGTGACAGATATCTTGTTAACCGTTAATCTGACTTTACATTGTAAGTCGTAAATGTAGTTAGGCCAGCTGTAATATTCTGGATTAGTTTTTATCCTTGCAGACCATTCGACTATAACAATCAATTATCAAGAATATCTACGTACCACAGGAATCTACTGTAGATGTGAGTCCAGAGTCTTTTGTAAAATAATATCTTCCGTAAATTTTCTGTGAATGGGAAATGATTAACACAAAATACTAATAGTTGAAACTAAAAATTAAATAGGTCTAACTATTTGTTCGAATTATTCATCTCAAGTATAATTTACACAATATTGTACATTATTTGTAAAGAATTTTATCACATTACTTAACCTTCCTATTATCTATGGGCCAAACTGATTCATGTTCATGTTATTATTAGGTAGATATTTGAAATTATTGAAAATTATAAATAAATAAATAAATAAATATATCATCACGGCATATTACCCATTTCTGGGTGCGCCAGTATCTACAACACATGTAGACATCGGTATGATGATGATATATTTTACCGCGTGGGCGCTTACCAGGCTTCACCTCACGAGCACTCATAGCTGGTGTGGAGAGTGCACCACAGGGTAACTTTTGTGCCATTTAAAATTGGAAAAATTTGGCGTCTGTCGGGATCGAACCCGGTTCCCCCAGGTTCGCGACCAGACACTCAGGCACGCGGCCACGGGACCCCAATAATTGAAAATTATTGGTTCATATTACATGTAATCCTTAATCGTGGTCAGCAATTTCATTTAAATTTCTCATCATTTATTACATTTTTTGAGAAAAAAGTTAATTAACATATATGGTAAATGGGTCAGTTTGACCCAGTGTTCTTACTTTCATAAATCAACACATAGGGCCGGTTTTTCAATATCTGGTTAAAATTTTAAAGAGAAATAAACAAAATTAAAACGAAATGATTTGTCAAATGACAGATTTCTCATTGTTATCAACAAAACGATGTAATATTGTTTACTTAACTAGAAGTTAAAATTTTAACCAGCGTTTGAAAAACCGCACTTTAGTATTTGTGAAAAGAACCAGTATCGTCATTGGGGACTTTTACTTATTTTGTGTATTGCCGTTTCATTGAAGCATGTAGGGAGTTCAGTCTGCTTTCATATACAATATTACAAATGAACTTTGACTCGGCTTGATTGGAGCGAAGCTGAACTAGAAGAGCTCTTTATGCGGAAGTGATAGTGGTTGAAGCAAAGGGTTTTAATGATGTGAAGGGCCCTAATGAAGATGATAATGGTTCTTTAGTTAGTGAAGAACCTGATGAGTTAGAAGCTGTAGATGATCAAGAACAACTAACTACTATCCATTTCAGAATTATAGTCAGTTGAGTTTGAAGCTCAATAACTTGCTTTAAAAAATTCAAAAATTATGAAACACTCTTTAAATTATGGACTATAACATTTCTGCAAAACTGCACTAAGCTTCATATTTTTAAATTAATTAATATAAAAATAATGATAAATTTTTATAAAAAAAATTACCTCATTTTAGTGCTTGAAGAAATACTCAACTTCATGTCTAATATTCAAATGTACAAATGTAAAACATTTAAATTTTAATTTGTTGTAACCATAGGCGTTGTGAATAATTTGAACGTTAATTTATTTTCGATTTATTTATATTTTGTTTATAACAATTAAAAAATTGAAATTCATTAGTTTAAATATGAATCCATGTTCCATTCATCATCTTTAACCTTGAAAGTGCCAGATATGATCCAAACTTAAATTGACCACAGCTAAAAAGGTGACAATGAACCCGAAATCCATAATCATCTTATCCTAAACTTATTCTCAGTTATGATATTTTCAAACATTTTTAAGAATGCTTTGAATAAATCATGTTACCATTCCGAGTCGGCTTTTTGTACTCCGGAAATATTGTAGCAACTTAAAACGAGAAATATAAATGACAACATTTGATTTAGAATGGGATTGCTAATGATATTTATTTTTTCCGGTAAGTGAGTTATAAACGCAGTCGTATTCCATCAATCCATCTTGAGGCCGGTAGAAGAACGTTGACGGAAGGGCACAATAGCTCATAAACTCACGATCCATAAACCATGTTCTATCAGCTAGGTCCCACGTCCAGCAATTCAGTCGCTTGATATTGTGTCATTTATCAAAGAATTAACGAACCGAAGCGCCGAGGGCTCAGATTTCTCCAGGAGAGAAAAATTCCGAATATATGTGTGCTGTGCGGTGCGCATCAAGCTACAGACACTCCTGGGACCTTGGTCTTGGTCTGGGTCGTCCTCGGGCCAGCCCACGGCAAAAAGAGAAAACGCGCTGCACGAATTTTTGAAGTTGAGAAGTACATTACGATGGTAATTTAAAGGGGCATTAACTTTACTCGTTATTTTTAGATATATGTGATGGTTGGGTTTTCAACGGAATTAAATGGTTTTATACCTACAGAGCTTCAATCCCATTAACTTGAGAACTCTCCACGTGAAATTTGTCAAGATTTATGCTTAAATATTTAGATTTTCGACCTGTTTTTACTTTTTACCACTCGCTAAGAGAGGTATTGGAATCATGCTAAAAATCACATATCCAGTTTTAATGAATAAGCACGTTTCAAGGTCACTAGAACCCGATTTTAACATTTTTACAATGATGTCTGTGTGTGCGTGTGTGGGTGGATGTGTGTATGTGTGTGTATGGCTGGATGTGTGTATGTGTGTGTATGGCTGGATGTTGGAGGGACGATTCCTCAAAAACTATAAGACTTAATACCTGTTTAACTATTAATTTCTCAATCTGACATTCCTGGGAAGAGCTGAAAAGGTTTTGGTAACAATTGAACAACCGGAAGTAGTAGTTTAAAAAAAATCTTCTAAATGTTATTTTTTGAAAATTTTTGATATTACTAACTTTGAAGAACAAAATTCTACATCTAATACATTTAAATTTTTTATTATATCGTATATAAATTTAGAGATAAAGACGCTAAAATATATAGAATATCGGGATATAATAAGTTGAGTAGGCGAAACGACACTAAGGAAACCAGTTGACAAATTCAAATGTCTATAACATAGTTCCAACCTATGATAAATGCCGGCCATGAAAGCCTTAGTAATTATTTATAGTTTCTAAATGACAGATATCAATGCCAGTGTCAATAATAACAGTTTTAGTGACATTCTGATAGCTTTTTCTGGGAAGTACATTTAGTCTTTCATATTGTTTTATTAATGAAATATTTGAAATTATAGGTAAAATGCATATATCCATCAGAAATACCGCCAATCTGGTTAATGAATTGGAAGAATCTCTGACAAATAGGAACTTCCTCATACAATGAAAAATAGATATAATTAGAATTATATATGTGTGCAGAAGACATGTTAAATACAATAAAAAACAATATTTGGGTAAAGTTCTGTAATATTTTGTTATAAAACGACGATTCGATAGCAAAGTGCAATACAATACTTATATAGCCTAATATGGAAATGGCGAGAGGTCTTGTGCTGGCCACAACAGATATTTAGTAAATATTTTCTCGTAAAGTACAAATAATTAATCGATTTAAAAAAAAATACGGGTATTTTATTTTTTTGTCAAGTATATTATATAAAAACAAAAATTTGGTCACATACCCCATTGTGATTACTAAATTTTTCATTGGATTGTCGTTGAAATAGTAAATATGGTGCTTATTGACAACTGACAAGCTGTGATATGCCATCTGCTGGGAAAAATATGAATTTTCCGGTTTAGTACTGTATTGTGATTGTATGCTTGAGTTACAAGTGGTTTAATCATTTGATGTGAATAGAAATGGGAAAAAGTCGTACTAATTGTTGTGTATCGGATGCAATTCAAGATCTGGTCGAGACACAGGCATTGCGTTTTATAATATTCCGAAACATGGCTAAAATAAAGTTGAAATTACAAGTGTAGGTGTTGAAATGGATATGCAATTCCTAGTGCAAAACAAATAACGAAACATATGAAAGTTTGTTCTCGTCATTTTAAATCGGATGATTACATATTTCCTAGTGAGTAAAAAATTCAATGTTCAGATTTTGTCTTATAATAAAAAGTTCATGTTGTGTTCGTTCTAATTATTTATGTATTTTTCGATACAATTAAGCGTAAAACTTTAAAAAGAACTGCAGTACTATCACTTTGTCTTCTTGTATTTCAAGTAAAAGTTTCTGATAATAAACGTTTGCTACGTCAAACCAAACGTGTAAAGCCAAAAGCAGTAAACGCCAGTGACATTGCAATGCAGTAAATGAAGTAGTAGAGGATAATATTAATAATACGTCAACAGAGCATCTAAATTGTCTGAAGAACTCGCTAAATGTATTTTGATTTCATGTGGCTTCGCAGTAATTGCTCTGGTTATAAATAGTATGTGGTTAGTGCTTATAATTCGCTCACCTGCAATCATCGATTTCGATTGATTAAATATATATAAAATTATAAATACCTTCTATAAACATATAGAATTAGCTCTTGCTTGCAGATATCTAAAATGTTCCATGATACCTAGCCTCATTTTAAATGAAAAAATTGTTCTTGTTGTTTTTTGCATTCATATGTCACAACATTGCGAGTACTAATTCAGAAAAAGCTGATCGGTCCGATGGTGCTGCCGCCATCGGACATGTCAGTTCTTAATAGTTTTAGAGACAATCTAAATTTAAAACGAAACATTTTCAAACATATTATAAACTTACACGTAACACAACACACACTCGCATAACACCAGGTTATATAGAGATGTCCCGAAATAAGTTGCACATAACATAAATGTTCCTGACGTTAATTTAAACTAAAAAGTTTCAATAAGCATGCATGTAACCTAAAATTAATCGTTACAAAGTTATTGACACCATTTTTTTTTTTTTTTTGAAAAAATAAGAACAAAGTTGGACAAAAATTAAATGTATTTGGCTACCATATCATTTTCAAAATGACCACCTCGATTAGCTAGGCATATTCTCTCCCTTAGTGAAATCGAGGTGACGGAAAGCCTTCTTTTTTACCTCTCGCTAAGAGAGGTATTGGATTCATGCTAAAATTCGCATACCCAGATTTTCGTGAATAAGCACGATTTAAGGTCCCTATAATCCGTTTATAACATTTTTAAAATGATGTCTGTGTGTGTGTGTGTGTGTGGATGTGTGTATGTATGTATGTGTGTATGTCTGGATGTTGTAGCCACGATTCCTCAAAAACTATAAGACTTAAAAAATATGTAACTGCAGTTTCCTCAATCTGACATACCTGGGAAGAGCTGAAAAGGTTTTGGTAAGAATTGAACAACCGGAAGTAGTAGTTTTTAAAAGAAATTCTTCCAAATATTAATTTTTGAAAATTTTTGATATTACTAATTTTGAAGAACAAAATTCTACACCTGATACATTTAAATTTTTTATTCTATCTTCTATAAATTTAGAGATAAAGACGCTATAATATATAGAATATCGGGATATAACAAGTCGAGTAGGCGAAACTACACTAAGGAAACCAGTTGACAAAGTCAAATGTTTATAATATAATTTCTAAATGACAGATTTCAGTGTCAAAAATTAACAGTTTCAGTGACATTTTGATAGCTTTTTCTGGGAAGTACATTTAATCTTTCTTATTGTTTTATTAATTAAATATTTAAAATTATAGGTAATATGCATATATCCATGAGAAATACCGCCAATCTGGTTAATGAATTGGAAGAATCTCTGAAATTTAGAAACTCCCTCATACAATGAAAAATAGATATCATTACAATTATATGTGTGCAGAAGACATGTTAAATACAATAAAAAACAATATTTGGGTAAAGTCCTGTAATATTTTGTTATAAAACGACGGTTCGATAGCAAAGTGCAATACAATACTTATATAGCCTAATATGGAAATGGCGAGAGGTCTTGTGCTGGCCACAACAGATATTTGTTTATGCTTGAACGTACCAATGTATCATGTAAATAGGCTACATTCAAATGAGAATAAAATTTTAAAAATTAATTTTAGGTTACATGTTTATTGGAACTTTTTGGCTTAAATTAACTCCAGGAAAATATTAATCTGTGCTTTATTAGAGAAATAATGTACATGTATATTTAAGCTATGTGCATATTATTGGGGGACTTCTTGTATATTCATTTTCATTTAGTTCAGAATAAACTCTGGCCCGCAATTTGAGTTTGAGGACACTTGTTTAGGGTAACAGCAGTCTGAAATCGAAAAAATCTTATGCCAATAATTGAGTGTTTTTTGAAAAAAAAAAAATTGTTCCAGTTTCTTCCGTTATAATGTAGTTTGCTATGTTCTTTTGCTATCTTAGGTACTGCAAGTGTATGACTGTCTTCTTCAATCTCATTTACTTCAAGGAACTGTCCACGTGAAATTTATCAAGATTTCTTATTAAATATTTAGATTTTTGACGTGTTTTTACTCCGATTTTACTTCTATTTTATTATTTTGCATTGAATTGAGTGTTTACCTTGGGAATGTACACATAAATAATATATAGAAATGGTTTATGCCCGCGTAAAACTTGCATATTCTGCCTTTATCTTCAGTTATCGAGAATATAGCAGCATTAAACTTTATGCTGCATTCAAAAATCTAATATCATTATCTTTGAACGAGTGCATTGTTAGAGAATATATACCTACTAGTATATGTTTTAAAAATGCTATCAAAATTGTTTATTCATCTTCCTGTTCGTGAAATTCTGATTTCAGGAAAAAGAAAACCATTATTTATTGAGTTATTCAAATTATTTAGGTTGTTATGGATATTCTTACTGTTTATTATATTATGATATAAAATTTTTACGTTATATGCCACGAAAAAGGGGAAGAAATGAACAATAAAATATACAGCAAAAGTCTTTTAAATAGGTATTATATTCTTACAAAAATAAGAATTAAGCCAGTTAATTTTTCTAAATTGTAAAATATTGGCTTTAACGTTTTCCTGATGTATTATTTGTTTTTGATTATTTCGAACAATTCAAACTTTTTCAGATTCATTAAAGTGTAAAATTAATTTAAATTTAAATACAAATAAATTTTCAGAAAATATAAAAATATGTAGAGTATAGATACTATTTTATTTTAAAAAATCAGCGATATCATTGCTTCCGACGATACTGGAATAGAATCTTCACACCAATAAGTGGCATTGAAATTTATCTTCAACTTTGTAATTTAAACTATAGGTCTAAAATTAATTTAAAAACATATATATATAGTTATTTGTGACTATTTCTGTATTGACTTGACGGGAGACAGTTTCTTGTTATATTTTTGTACGTTAAAATGTGCAAATATAAAATCCAAAATTTTGTAATAATTTAATAAAAGTTTGCATCGTTTTAAAAGAAAACTGTCTGTGTTAGGCGCCGTCATCATTCAAATTAATAAGATGAATCACCGGTGGCGAAGCAGTGAAGTACCTACATGAACCCGAATTTCTACAAAAAGATATTTTGTACTAGTAGTTTTCATTTATTTTATAATTTCAATTATATTGTAATACAAAAATTCAGAAATGTCAAGCTAGCAAACAGTGTTTCTTTGTTTACTTGAATTGTTATGTAGTGGTATTGCTAGTAAATTCTTACTCTTGCTTAAGTTACATCATTAGTTAGTTTAGTTCATGGGTCATTATTAACAAAAAAAAAATATATATATTGAAATGTGTCATCGTATGAAAAAACAAAAATAAAGTGTGCTTTGTTCAACTCGAAATAGTTGACTAAGTGACATTTTAACCGCAAGAGTAGATAAAATAATACTTTAACAGCAAGGGTAGATAAAGAACTTTAATTTTTTATTTAAATAAAAACACGTTATACATTTTGGCGATTCATATTATATATAACTTCAATTGTATAAACATGAATAAAATGAAATTGTTTTCAAGCAAATTCTATAACTATCACGCTTCTGAGATTTTTAAATTGTTCTTAAATAATTTAATTTATAATCGATTTTTCTAATTTTTGCTCTTTAAAATCTGCTATAGAAAAGAATAGAATTTTACACACGACGATAAAATTAAATTAGCGACTCGCGAAAAATAATTCACTCGCGAAATCGCTCGTGAATTAAACTTTCCGCTCGTCGATAAAATACAATTTTATCGTCTTGTATAAAAAATAACTATTTTTATAAAAAGAGTAACAAAAACTTATTACTTGCTCCTATCAAATGTCAAAATACATTTTGTCAGAATACCATTGTTATAACGTTAATCAAAAAGTGTCAGAAAGGATGACGTTTCCATTTTCTATTTACATAATGAACTGATCAAGTGGTCTAGAACTTTTACAGTTAAAGTCAAGGTTATAGCAAATGCTTTGTAAAGTGCTTCTACATATTAAGTAATATAAAATATTGAAGATTTGTTGTTTATGTTAAGGATTGGAGGGAAGTTTAATATGAATAAAATAATATCTCAAACGGAGTATAAATTAGCGATGATGGCAGTGTTGTTGTTTTGCAGTAGTGACGTCAGTAGCATAGGGCAGAGCATCGCATGTTATACTCGTACGTGAGTGTGTGAAGAGCTATATGAGGGAATTAAATATTAAAGGCATGCCCGGCGAGGGAGCCCTTTGCTTTGGCATAATTTCTACGCTATATTACCGTTATAAGTTGTGGTAAAGCGTATTTTTTACGTTTTATGAAAGTCTTGTCCTTCGGGCTTTTCACGGGCCTCATATTGGAGAGACGGTGAATATTTGATATGAGTGTACGGAATTTTAACGAGGTATTACGAGTTATTATAATACAAGTTAATTGGTTTATTCTTTATTCGATCAACTTCGGATTTCAAAAGAATTATGGTATTTGAGATTTCCTTATTAAATGGGGTTCTTGACTGCCAAATTCGATTTATTTTGCCCACAGTTCAACTGGGAATGGGGAAGGGATTCGTTCCCAAGGGATGTTGTTTATGATTTATTGGGTCGTTCAAATTTATTTTTAAATTTCAGAATTAATCAGATCTGCAATATGAAATTATCTTCTAATTGAGTTCTTCCGCTATATTCCTTGATACGGTAAAATATCAAACGATTTCATTTGTACAAACCTCTGTTAATTTTAAAATCACCGTGTGTTACGCAGTATTTATTATACAGTTTTCATATTTATTATTTAATGTTTTGTATTTCATTCATCTTGCTTCATTCCTTCTTTTTATATTAAACGAGCTTTGATTAATATTGTATGCAATCAGAAACATGTATTTTATTCCTTATCATTAACATAGTTTGAATTTGCTAGAAATTGTAAGCTGAAATTTAAACGGAGTGTAAATAATTACACTATTTTTAAAATTCAGTTATGTATGTAAAAATAGAAGCAGCTTAAAAAATGTATCCCCTCATGCCGAATAAAAAATAAATATACACACAGTAAAAAGATTAATTTCATAGTAAATAAATTGACATGTTGATTGTGTATGAAAATGAGTAGGATATAGAAGGTTATTTTCGGGTCCAGGACAGCTTATGTAATTCCTACTGTTAGCCCAGTCAGTAGAGGGTTTTACCTTGTAAAAGGTGGGGTATGTTTAGTTATATTAAGATAAGCCCGACGCCCGAGCGCTATGGTTTAATTGTTTTTACTTCCTTGTACGAAGTAAAGGAAGTAAGTAGGTACGTACGTGTGTACGTATGTACGTACGTATCTTGCATAACTGAAAAACGGGAAGCTGTAGAAAGTTAAAATTTTGTATTTAGGACTGTTATAACATCTAGTTGTGCACCTCCCTTTTTAGTCATTACATAACTTTCGGAAGTGGTACTTTACTTGAAGCCTATAGTAGATTTTAATGAAAAACTGTATTAAAATACAATCCAAAACATTTCAAATTTGGTATATAAGACTTCTATATCAATGGGAATAACATAATATGGGGTCCCGTGACCGCGTGCCTGAGTATCTGGTCGCGAACCCGGGGGAACCGGGTTCGATCCCGACAGACGCCAAATATTTCCAATTTTAAATGGCACAAAAGTGACCCCTGTGGTGCACTCTCCACACCAGCTATGAGTGCCCGTGAGGTGACGCCTGGTAAGCGCCCACACGGTAAAATATATCGTCATCATACCGATGTCTACATGTGTTGTAGATACTGGCACACCCAGAAATGGGTAATATGCCGTGATGATATATTTATTTATTTAATAACATAATAGATTTTAGTTAAAATGGTCTACTTGAAGCCTATAATAATTTTAATGAAAAACTATATTAAAATATAATCCAAAACTTTTCAAATTTGGTATATAATACTTTTATATCAATGGGAATAACATAATAGATTTTGGTTAAAATAGTCTAACCGGAAGTGATACTTTACTTGAAGCTGTTATCAGTTTTTCTTGAAAAAAATAGTGTTATTTTGATTTTAATGCTTCAAATAAAAGTTTTATAGAATTGAATTCTGCGTCGAAAACATCAAGTATGATTAAATTAGCTCTTTGTATAAGCGAGATATGTAAATTGAAAATTTATGTACTTTTTGGTTTCTGTAATTAAGTTTGCTATGAATTAAGACAAAAAATAACAAAAAAAAATAAAGAATTTAATGTCAATGTCAAGTTATGTCAAATACGTGTAATTTTATGATTGGGACTGCTATAATACATATTTTAATTATTAACAAAATATGTATAGTTTAACAGGCGTACAAGGAAGCCATGGTGTCCACATCAGATATTTTTTTGTTGATCTGATTAAAATGCATAAGATGCAAAAGATTTTATTCAATTCTGAAACTACTTTTTGCAGTTTCACCAATCTTTCTGTATTCCTTATTATTCAAAACTTTTTCGAAAAATTATTCAAATTACATACATGTACGAAATCATATGTGTATTCATTTGTGAGTTGTTTAGTGTCATGTACATTTGTTAATGATGTAATATCTAACCTCAACCGTCCCTGCGTTTCTTGGAACCCACGTACAGCAAGCAAACACGTTTACACGCTTAGATATTAAATATGCTAATGAGAAGACGTTAGGACGTTTACTACGTAATATCGACTCGGCTCGTAAACAGAATCATATGTTGTGCTTTTTCTACAGCGGGAGGCGCGCATTTTCATATGCTTGGATTTATGTATTTTTAAACGTTTTTAATTCTGTTTTATAGGACAACTAACGCAGCTAGTGTCCAGAGAAATTCCATTCTCATATATTTACAAGATACGTGGAAATATAAATCTCTGGTGACAACTCCACTATCTGCTTCATCTGCCCACATGCATGCAGTGTGTTACTTTTCATAGTTAATTAATTTGTTGTAGCTACATATACATTTATAAAAAGAACTCTTGTCATTTGTTTAATTATCTCGCCATAGCTGTACTCGTAGCTTTCTCTCATGTTCAAATTAATTCTTTTCTAAATTGACAATAGTTTATTAAGATATTGAAATTTTAATGATATGCATGGGTAAAGTATGAACTTATCGAGAAAGGAATCTTTAATTACATGTCATTGTACTGTACATTTTAATGTTGTACAATTATTCTACATTTTTCATAAATATTCAGATACTTATCAGATTATAAGCAATATGGCAATGTCAATTAAGAAGACATTTATATCTTTTACGCTTTCTCTAATGGAATTATAGTACAGTAATATTTTAATCACTACTCATGCAAATAGATCGAGAAATTGATAAATTAATCGGACAAAGTGTGTATTATTAAATGGATGACCTACTATTGCAGACATATCTTTTATTATTATTTTTATATATAATCCACCGGCAATAATATCTTGAAGCAAGGTATTGCTCAATAACTTGTATTTAAATTCCATGAAAATGGTATACTAAAGCTATTTATTACAATTTTGTTAACTGTCTTTATTTTTGAACTAATAAAATAATTTTATATACAGGTGTTTGTCATAACTTAATAACATAATACTTGATATCTCGTTATAAAGTTGATTTTTAAGGTAGCGCTGCTAGAAAAACATGAATATCTCTGAAACAAAGCATTTACGGACATTTGCTCAAATGAACTTGTCACCTTATTTTTACGTGTTTAATCCATGGTTCAAGTTATACCGTTTAAATCTGGGACACCTGTAGACTACGTTTATGAAAAAGTTTTGGTTATGAGAATTTTAGTACTACTGTTATTGAGCTACAATAACAATTTTAAAAGAAGTCCGATCAAGGTCTTCTATATTGTGAACGAATTAACAAATTGGCATACATGTATCTCTCTCATTTGCAATGACTAGAAGCGTGTGCGACAATGATTGATATAACAAGCTTGTCTTTCAAAAATTCATATTGTTTCCACTTAGTTAGGACATTCTATTTTAAAACAATGCTCGTTATTGATAATACTTTCTCTTTTACGTAAGTTTATTTATTAAATCAGATATATTACCTTGATTCATCATATCCGTACGAATAACGTTATTTTCTGTCATCTATAGGTATCTTATTTTTCACATATTTGGTTTTATATTTGCTAATAAATACAAAATTTAGTTTCACGATATTTTCTTACAAAATTTAACCATAATGATATCATGACATTGCTTCATCAGAGATGTAGTTTACAACTTAACATTGTTCCGGTGTTATTATTTCGCTTGGATTAGCACCTATGCTTAATATATTTGCTTTTTTTTCAATTAAACATTTAGCAAAACGGGGTGTTACATACCACAGGGACACCGATTTAATCAGGAAGCCTATTCTGACTAGAAAGCGGTGGCGAAAACAATTATTTCTAAATAAGACTATTCCCACAAATTTCTGTTAAACAGTTGAACTAATTCCTATAAAATACTTATTCATTTTGTAGAATAAATGCATTATTATTTTATTTTTTTGATGTATTTTAAATAGGTATTATATTCTTACATTCGGTTTCGTCTCTGAAAATCAATTTCTTGAAAATTAATTTATATCACTTAATATCAAAATTAATCATTTAGACTTTCAACAATAATATTTTAGACATTAAAAATACGAGCAGACTTGCATTGTATGACTAGGAGACACATAGCGCCATAAATTTTCAGTAATCGGAATTGCTTTTCAGATTATGCTAGACATCCTATTGTGGAATCCGCAAATTACCGTGTTTTCAAACAATATATGTGCTACATTTCTAATGAACTAAAAAAATCCTACGTAGAAAGTTTAAAGAAATGTCAGATTCCTACAGTGTGCACGTCGATAGAAATCAATTAGATGAATAATAGAAACTATAAAATGACTCTTATTCAGAAATTCACTATATTGCATTCTTATTTGCTATTACTTTATAATTACGAAATAGGTAAGTATCCAGAACAGGTTTCTATGTACACGGCTCTATTAGAATTTAATGTTTATATTATATTAAATTTAACAATGCTATTAAAAGTACCTACATATTTTATAACGTAACACATCACCAAATACATCTATTATATTTCAATATGTTAACAATTTTTTGTATTTGTTGCAGGTAATGGTTCCTTTCTATTCTGACCTGTGAAATCGTTAACCGGTAAGACTTCACACATTAGTCATATAAACCAAATCTCCAATTTGAGTTGAAAACTCCGCATTCCTTCCTAACTGCGAAACTATTCGTTCTCTGCGAAACATTTTCCTTGGTAAGCACAGATGGTCAGCTGCATTGGCTGCAGATCTTCTCGATGCGATAGCATAGCACTCTACTAGCCATGAATCACACATCATGTGTCGTGATGTTGTGCTGTAACCTTTCTCGCAAGCTCTCGTGGCTTCGGAGGAAAAACACGACGTGAAGGAATGTCATTGCACAACATACGTTTGAGAATCTTTAAATGGATAGTGTTTAATGAGATTCGAATGATAAAAACGATGAATATGTGAACATTTATATGGATGTGATCAATAATTTCATGCTTCGTAATCAAAGAAACTGTTCAGAGTGTGATTGGTTGTGTCGAATTATTTTGAAACGTTCCATATACGATATTATTATTCTTTGAAGCCGACAACTATTATGTGGGTGGCAGCGATGTTACTTCGTGACCCAAAGGACCTGGACTTGAGATCCGGATAAGGCATGGTCTTTTCAACTTATCGACATAAAAAGAATAAATTTTAATAGAATTTATTACATAACATCACTCATTGTAATTTTTTCACAAATCACAGAGTAAATTATGTATCATTAAGCTGCGTCCTCACACTGCATCTGCTTTGACATTCGGTTCGGCCGAACGATATCGCATTTTCATTATATCCCCACAGAAAACCGCAATTTCTCTTAAACTATGGAGCCTCATACGAGTATAGCCCATCTTATAATTTTTATTACTAAAGTCCCAAAGAACGATACATTTTTACTAATTCAATGCCATGCGGCTTTGCTAATCGCCCAAAACGTACTCAGTGGAGACGCACTATTAGAAAGCAAAATAATAAAAAAATAATCTTTTCATTGGTATCACTTCGTACTCTTCTGGTTCTGACAATATAAAAATCATAACTAATCCGAGAACTGAGCTCATAAAATAATGAGAAAATAATGAACAGCATTATTTTAAAAACAGTGTCCTAAATTACTTCAAATCGAAACCATATGGTTTAAAATTATTTACAAAAATAATATTCACAAATTTTGAATTTTTCCAGAACTTTCGAAAAAAAAATCAAATATATACAGGGTGTTACTATAAGCTTGCTCACTACTGGTAATTTTTTATTTGAAGAGATGCGAGATTGCATGAGCAAAATTGTGCCATTTTGGATAAGAAAATTGCTGATCAGCAAAAAAAATATATCAGCGGTTTCCAAAATATGGGGTAAAATATATAAGTATTTTTTAAATGGAGCCATACTTTTTTATTATTCTATTATAAAGAAGATTTTTTTCCCTTTCAATAAGTGATGTACAATTTTTATTGCTATTTTAAACATGGAATTGGCGGGAGGTCATGTGCTGGCCACATGAGATTTTTTAAATTGAAACGGTATGTGAACTTTTAATATTTTGTTGCAAATGCAGTGTTTATCACCGGTAAATTATCGAGTAAAATATTTTATTATAGAAAATGGCAACATTCAAGTATATGCACATATTTATTTACTTACTAGACGAAGAGATAAATAAAGAAAATAGTTAAAATAGTTACTGCAGAGTTCACATCACCGTTTATATTACCTATAATTAAAATTTACAGGAATTTCATAAAATATTGCTTGTATTTATGACGATAAATAAAGACGATGAATATAAAATTTCAATTATATGGTGCTATAGCCATGATGTCGAATTACTTTGCAATTATATAAATTTAAAACATTTTACATGGTAATATTTTCATTACTAAGCAGAGAGCAATAATGGTAGGTAAGATGGAACTAATTGCACAGCTGTATTTTTTATTTGCTTATAATTAGTTAATAAATTGTTCTGCGGGGAATACTCATGTTTTGCTGCTTTAGGAAAATAAAATATGTTACTCTGCAAAACAGTTTTATATTATTTAGCATAATATAAGAGAACACGCGGAAATAAATTAAAAATACATATTTATCTTTAATAATGAAACGACATTAATTTGCAAACTCAAGCACGACTGGGAGTTCTTGCAATGTAATAATTAATACAATAATTATTTGCCCTCTCGTGCACACAAATGTGAATCACAAATATTTTCCTTGCGGTACGAAATCGCTGAAAATAATTTCCCAGTGTAGACGGAAATATTGATTCTGATTCAATTATTTCATAAATCTCCGTTTCTGATGTACTCTGTTTACTTAAGTAAGCCTTATGTAATCAAAAATCAATATAACAGTCACGAACCCAGAAATTGCAACGGAAGATGAAGTAAATTGGCAGCATCGCATTTGAGAAAAATTATTTGGTACGTGATTAAATGTTACTGGCGAATTGTTGTCGTCAAGCATAATGAAATTTTGTTGACTGAGTTAATTAAAATCTGTTATGTATTTGAAATCATATGCAGTTAACAGAAGTCTTATTCTAATGTTCTGTTTTTGTACATAACGGAGTACAATATAATATATAATTTTTAGTACAAGTATCTTATCTATACCTTTTCAACAACAATTTCAGAAAAAGTTATAATATATATATATTTTTTACGAAAAATAAACTTGCGCAAAGTTAATGCAAAAAAAATAATATTTCAAGCATTCCTGAAATTGAAAAGGTATAGTTGACATAGGCAACCCGTTAATGCATGATATATTGACTATATTACACAAAACAGATTTGCTTAAACATCAAACGGTATTTGTTAATGAAAATAAAAGTTAACGATATATAGTTCGTATATTTGTTCGTATTATAAGAAAGAAAGAGGACGGAATAACAGTGGTATAGAGTCCGAACTATGAGTTCTAATCCGGGTCTGATCGGGATTTTTTCTCGCTTGGCTTTGATCGGTATCTACTTCTGTTACCTTTCCAATTTAGGATGGAATTAACTTGCTAACGTAAACCCCGTGGCAAATAAATAAAATGTGTGTGTGCAATAAAGTTACCTTAAGGACATAACTCGAAAGGAGTTCAAATCATTGCCGTGCGATCGGCCGAGCATTATGAAGTATTATTTTCTGCGGTTTTACATTTGCTCATGAACATATTCAATTGACTTCTTTTTTGAATTTTCAATGCTTCCGCTGTAAACATATATTTTTATAATCACAAAATAACTATGTTATTTTATATACCGACTCCCATAATAACTACGACAGTATTGAATTTGACGGAATGGGCGGAGCTAAAAACTTAACTCAGACAATTCGTAGATGACTATAATCAGACACCTTTAAAAGGTTAACCTTTACGTACATATTATAAGTACATAAATCATATTTTTTGTGCTTACTTTTTACATTAAATCTAGTATTACAATGCAGCCAACAAAGAAAGGACCTACGTCTAGTTAACGTAGGCAAGCCGAATTTATGAACAGTTGGGACCCGTTTTTCATCAGTGCACTCACCGTATGTATTGTACATCGTAGTTTAAACCAAAATTCTAAGAACCTAATCATGAAAACGCTGACAATTTGAAAATAAATGAACACGTGTGACAGCGGAAGATAGATGAACGTGCATTGTTTTTCTTCTCAAAATCCGATGTGTTTAAACTCTTGAAAACTCTTTTAAGGCCAATTACCTTATGTTCCCTTCGTGATCAGAATTACAACAAACGTGTTTAATGTGAAAACAGTGTGTTAAATATTGAATAGTTTACATTAGCAACATCTGGAAAAAATTATCACAATGCTAATACGTGTAACGTATTCCGCAAATGGTTTTCGTGAATATGAAATCCCTTTAAAAAACTATTTAGCTGTATTTATCTCTCGCCATTTCATGAATAACAAAAATGAGATTAGTTTTTAAGAGAACAAGCGGACGACGGCAGTCGCACGACTACAAGCCGTAGCTTCTAATCCTATTAAAATGTTTAATTCAATGCTTTATCTGCAACGGCTTCGGTGCCAACACTTTTTAAACACGAGAGCAAAGTGCGCTTTCAACCAAAATACTTAAAACCACGATCATATTTTACTGTTTTAAGCTTTCTTTTCTTTTACAAACACATTTCGACCGACCTCTTACATTTGTTACTCAGCGACTTTTTCATTGTAAATAATTGCAACTTTATTGATACAAATGTTAATTCTATTCATTTATTCTTATTTTCGGTCACATAAAATTAAATTCAAGATTTATATTGAAAATGGGGTATGCTACTAGTAAAACTAAAACTATTTTATTTACATATATAGATTACTTCAAAAAACAGAGATAAATATTAATAATTATTTTATTTAATAAATATAAAATAAATAAATATATCATTATGGCATATTACCCATTTCTGGGTGTGCCAGTATCTACAACACATGTAGATATCGGTAATGATGACGATATATTTTACCGTGTGGGCGCTTACCAGGCGTCACCTCACGGGCACTCATAGCTGGTGTGGAGAGTGCACCACAGGGGTCACTTTTGTGCCATTTAAAATTGGAAATATTTGGCGTCTGTCGGGATCGAACCCGGTTCCCCCAGGTTCGCGACCAGACACTCAGGCACGCGGCCACGGGACCCCATTTTATTTAATAGGTGCCATATTTTGCTAAATATAATTATTTAGCTCGTAAAACGTGTAATTTAGATTTTCCTAATGACATTTATCAAAAATTATAAAAACGAGTGTATGTCAAACGAAAGTTGTATCCACCTATTCCATTTATGAGCTCACATCTGCTTTTTGTGTTTAATTTTTGTAACTTTGTCACATATTGCCTTTTACATACACAATAACTAATATGAGCGTAGAACATCAATAAAACATTTACTGGTTATCGTTTACCATATACAGCGCAGTTATCAAGCGATGATGGTTCTGCAGTTCATCAGTAGGCTGCGCTGCCATCACTTCAAACTGTCATCCGGAAAATTTGTCATTCCGATAAAATGCAATTTTTTAAAATTTTTAATAACTTTAAAAAGATATCTCGCTTATGTTTAACGAAAAATATCTTTAAAAAAAAAGTAAATACGAGTACTTTCAGAAAAAATATATGAGAAAATGGAGTAAGTATGTGTTTTCAAAATGTCAAATATTGGTTTACAACTACACATTTATGACATGGATCATGTACAGCAAAGAATTTAAACTGATTGCCATTTTCACCTCTCTGGGTATGTTAATAAGCAAAATTGCCAGATATGGGCAAAGGAAAATCTTCATGTGATTTACAAGGTACCATTACATGTCCAAATGACACTGTTTGGTGTGCACTATGGTCAGGTGGAACTTACTTTTTCGAAAATGATGAAGGCCGAACTGTTATAGTTGATGGTGAGCGCTATAAGCCCATGATAATGGATTATTTTTGGCACGAAATTAATTTCGTTTTACAGACTTCTATTTATTAAAACAACAAATTAGATTTTGTTACTTATAAAATATATTATATATGTGTTCATTTTGCTTTAATTTTTGTTCAATTCCCTATTAAAATATTGGTGCAACTAATCATTTATGTTTATTACTGACTGATGATAATACTCGTTTAAAAATTACAATTAATGACTAAAGCTTTATGTGTACGCTGTAAAATTGATTTTTGATCAATAGAGAACTGAATGGTATATGAACAATTTAATTGTTTTCTAACTTTTGCAATGAATTACAATAGCGCTAATTTTTATGCGAATTTAAATTGCGTTATTATAAAACCAATCGTTTCCCTTCCACTCAAAATTTTTATCGTCATCCATAAAATTTTATTGGATTGGAAAACAATTCAAGTCATTAATTCTCATTGAAATAGTAACACACGACCTTCATAGGGAAGAAAGTAAGTGATTTATGAATTCGTCTGTGAAAGGGTTGAAGGAATAATGAATAAAAAAACCCTTTTCGCTTTCGCCACTCTTAGCTAGTAAATAACACGAGGCTGAAAGCATTTTAAACAATCGCTCGGCCTAGTAACACCATCCGACCAGAAACAAAACACGACGATTCGAAAACAAAAACAGCCAATCAGGAACAACAACTGGGCCCGATAGCGTCCCGGCTGTAGACGAGCGAGTGACAGGCAATCGCTTCCGATCGACGGAAGGGATGCAAGGAAAGGGAGACGGGGGCTAACTGCCCTTCAGCACAACTGGCGTAAATTAGTTTTGGTTTTGTTCACATTCGGGTTTGTTTTAGTTTACGAGTTTTCCGACGTGCGAAAAAAAACTTTGATAAGTTTGAGGTTATGAATAGAAAAAGAACAAGCCTCAGGAATGTTCCACCAAACACAAAGCCCGCATATACCTTCAATAACGTATTTTAAATGACTTTAAATGTTGTTCTATTCAATGTGTGAATATTAAATATTTTTGCTATAGTAATTTGCTTGAAATTTCGATATATTTCCGATTGGCAAACTTAATAGTATGTGCCGTAAATATCAAATCTAAGATCTTGGTTTGCTGGTCCGATATCAAATTCCTGGAAAATAATTATTTTTGTAAATATGATAAATTTCTAATTTGTGGGGATTTTAACCTTACTTTATTACTGTGGAGTCAAGTAAACAATTTGCACTGCAGACAATGTTTATAACACCACGTCATCGGATTTTATGGATTCGATTGCTTACTACAATTTATATCAATTTAATTCTATATTTAAATATAATAACCCCTCGTTAGATTTAATAATTTCCAATGATTAGTGTATTACCGTCCAACAGTTTGGCGATCCAATAACTAAAATTGGTTTACATCATCCACACCCATCTTTACTCATTTATTATAAGTGTGAGGTTAAGTACTATCTTAATGCCGATTTAAAGGAAGTATTCTTGTTTAAGAAAGCCGACTATATTTTAATAAATAATTACCTGTCTGCTATTTACTGGACGTAGCTTTTTTCTAATAAGGATCCCAAGCAGTCAGTAAATATTTTCTACAAAACGTTATTTTCGGTTATAAATAAGTTCGTACCTATAAAGCAGTTTTGCAATGGCTCTTACCTTTGTTGGTATACAAGTGAATTAAGTAATTTAATAAAGAGGAAGCATAGGGCACACAACAAGTTCAAACGATTTAAAAATCCTGTTAATTATTTGGATTTTTCAACTCTCAGAAAAAGGTTAAACTTTTGACAAAATCATGCTGCGATCATCATGTTAATAATTTAGAACAAGAAATCCCAAATAATATAGGTTTTGGTCTTATGTTTCTTCCGGTAAAAAGCAAGGAGTTCCCTCTAGTATGACTCATAATTAACGTCATTTCAGTGATGGTAAGGAAATGTGCACTATGTTTACTTACTATATTCCGTCGGTTTTCTTAAAAAACAATAAAAATACTTTGCAGTCAAAGAAATTATACGATTGTAACATTGATTTTGGTACAGTACACTCATTTAATTTTGTAAACGAAGTCAACAAGATAACTTTATCGAAAAATGATACCTTATTTTCACTAGATGTTGTAAACCTTTTTCCTAGTATTCCACAAGAACTTGTAACGCCGAAAACCTAAATATTTAAAAACACTAATTATAACGTAATCCAGTATATGTCTTGGTATGTATTTATTAATATACCTATTTATTTTGCAACGTAATTATAGATTATGATGGCTGGACCTCCGAAACGTGCGATTTTTTTATGTAATTGACGTAAATAAACTAGATCTAAACGACAATTACGACATAACCAAATATTATTCATCTAACTTTACACTTTTTGGTCTAAAAAAATGTAATATGTACGATACGTACCTAATATTAATTTTTCGCTCGAATGACAGATCACACAGTACCAGTACCCGTGTATCATACGCTTAATTTAGCCAATAATATATGTGAAAACAGTCACTTCCCTAATTTTATTTTGATAATATTTTCTCGTAGACTCCTTATTAAAATGAAAGAAAATACAACATTTTTATATAAAAACAGTAAAATTGAATTCATCTCTTTATAATTTTTGATTTAACGTAAACTGAAGTTCTTTAATGTTATGTAAATATCAGAGCAATCTGAAATGATTAACGTTCTTTTGGTGTACAGTAAATCTTGTAAGGAGAATAAAGGAAATTTATAAACAAGTATATGAAACGTCTTTTGCAAATTATTAAATAGTCTTTTTGGTGAATTGGTTTATTTTGGATCTCATAGAGGACCATATATCCCGGTTTCCATCAGGGCAAGATAAACGAAACTCTTTTATAAAATATAAAGCAACCCTGAGAGAATATTACCCACACAAAGCACACTTCACAAGTAAATAGACGCCGGAGGAGGAGAAGAAGAAGAAGAAGAAATACGCGTGCGTGCTTGCTTTCGTATCGCAAGCGTACATTTATTATCTCAATTGACAGATGAGTTAGCTGCCTTACCAACACTTCTTTTTCACACTAAATTTTATTTATCTTCTGCTAGACGTTTATTACAAATTTAACATCCGTTACACCGTTGAAACACTAACTTCCCCAGGTTTTCTTCTCACGTTAAGATGGTTTCACGACGCAAATATTTATGTGAAAATTGAAATACTGTAATTACAAAATCACAATAATAAATTGCACTTAACTTAATCGCATATCCAGATTTTAGTGAATAAGCACGATTTAAGGTCCCTACAAACCGATTTAAACATTTTTACGATGATGATGATGATGATGATGATGATGATGGTGTGTGTGTGTGTGTGTGTGTGTGTGTGTGTGTGTGTGTGTGTCTGTGTGGATGTGTGTGTGTATGTACGTGTGTATGTGTGGATGTTAAGTTTAACTATGAATTCCTCAATCTGACATTTATGGGAAGAGCTGAAAAGGTTTTGGTAACAATTGGACAACCCGAAGTATAAGTTTCTTAGAAAAATTGTTCTAAATATTATTTTTTGGAAATTTTTCTTATAACGAATATTTAAGAACATAAAATTCTTCATCTAATACACTTAAAAATTTTATTATATTTTCTATAAATTTAGAGATAAAGACACTATAATATTTAGAATTATCGGATATAATAAATCACAGAGACTAAACTGCAATAAGGAAAGCAGTTGACAAATTCGAATGTAATGTTTATAACATAATTTGTAAATGACAGATGTCAGTGTCAAAATTCAATAGTATTAGTGACATTCTGAAAGCTTTTTCTGGGAAAGTACAATTAAGTACAATTAATCTTTCTTATTAAATAAATATTTAAAATTATAGGTAAAATGCATATATCCATCAGAAATACCAACGGTTCGATAGTGAAGTGCAATACAATAAGTATATAACATAAAATGGAAATGGCGAGAAGTATTGTGCTGACCATAAAATATTTTTTTGTAACTAATTTTATTAATTAATTTAGTTTGGGGCGTCTCGCTGGTTACGCTCTCTACGGTACGGTACGGTATATCGTCATTACTGAAAACTGTGGATTCTCGCAAATAGTAGATTGGCACTCCCAGAAATGAGTTATAATGCTAGGAATTTAATTAATTATTTTAAATTTGTATTTCAAAATGTTCATCATATCATATTAACTCATTAAAAATGAGCTACCTACCTCATTGTTATTGCTAATTATGTACATAAGTGTACTACTGTTTTCAAGCTGAACCTCTACAAGTCGAAAATTTTGAGAAAGGCGTCCTTTATTCGTGATTATTTATATTTCCGTTATTTTAATCAAATTATCTCTATTTTAATTAAGCATCTCTTTGCTGCGTTGTAATCGAAATCTTTTCTTCTTAATAATTGTAAGGATATAATCAGCTGGATATGTACTCGTTAAATTATCTTTATCTTGGTATTAGTGCATATTCAGAGTGGTGACCGGCATAGCCGAATACAGGACTTTAACAGTTAAAATCATATTCTCATAATTTCCAGCTTCCCTACTTATTAAGTAAAAAACCTTCAAATAAAAGTTGTATAGCTTAAATTTCTGCTTCTGAACTAAAAAGGTAAATTAATGTAGTATGCTTTATAACAGCAGTAATTTTACAGGTGCCCATTTCATATGTTCCCTTCTGAAAATTCTTGAATACGTAACCCATTTTATTTCTCACGAGTAACTTGGTTTTATTTATTTATTTTTTTACTCTTACCTACAGTGATTTTCATTTAAATACTAATAATCTACAACAAGAGGCATGTGAAATGTATTCTGTGTAGCTTGTTCTTAAATTTTCAGGCGGGAACAGATAAGTGGGCATCCTATATATGAAAAGGGTTTATTTCCTAATTTTTTATTATTGTTTATAATTTCTTGATTATTAATTTAAATTAATATATAATTGTTTACTTGAATAGAAATTACAAATAATACCCACTAAAAACTAACTTGGCAGATAAATCGATCCGGTCAGATTCGAACCCGGACAGTTACAACCACAATCTGCCACTCGACTTCATCCGTTAGGTAATCTGTTAAGGTCTTTAGGAAAAAAGATTAGTTAGGAAATCGTATTCCAATAATTTTAGTTCTGGTTCTCATAGGTTGTATTTTATCTATCCAGTTGCACACATTTCCAGTAATTAAACAGAATCCAATATTTTCCACAAGAATTCTCTTTAACTTCTCAACAAAAATAAATATATCATACTTAAAAACCAATCAATCCAGATCCAATTCAGTCGGGCCGCACAAAAACAAAACACGAAATCAAAGAGTGCAAGCGAGAGATATACAGAAGCTGGAGATTGAACGTACGTACTGGGTCACATAAAAAGCACCAACATAAAAAACAAAACCTGTATTCTTCCCGCACGGCCGCACGTGAGTTTCAGGTTATTCTCTCAGGGAGGGTTGCCCCAGCACAGATCTTATTCCTTCTTCGGAGATTTTAAATCATGAATTGTTAAAAAAATCTCTAAATACTGAATTTTATTTCTATAAATTGATCGGCTAAGCAGCTAATATAATCAATCTTTCATATGGGGTTTCCAAAAAAAAAGGGCATGGAAGGAACTCCACAATACATAAAAGTAAAAAATAAAAAGGGGTCGCGGTACTTTGTGCGTTAGATGACCCCTTGTAATTTGGACAATTCAGGTTAGATTCCGAACGACATCAAACTTAAAAGTTGAAAATTATTTCCAATTGAAAATAACAAAAATAACCCTATTAGTGTCTTTTCCCCAATATTGTTATTTCCGAAATCTGCAATTAGATTAGCAGATTAGCACATCCAGGAATAAATACAATAGGCCATGATGATATATTTATTTTATTTTTAAAATAATTATGTATATAAATAATAATTAACCAGCACTCAAAGAAAAAACTTATAAAAATATGAATTATCCAAATTATTTACAGTAACTACATTACTACAAATACCGGTCATTTTAAAGATTTTTTTATTAAAATTATGTTTTCGAGACGTAAAAGCAGAAAATATAACATAATGCCGTTGATTATTTTACAAATTTATTCATTGTCTCAGGGCCAATTCGTCCTTGTCGACATCATCGAACTTATTTTCTTAATTACAAAAAGTTTCCCCAAATGCCATCTATGTGCCACCTTTCTTTCATAATATTTAAAAAAATCATACTTGACACGTTTCACAAGATTTCAGTCCCTGAATTAGATAATAGCTTTTAAAAATATAAAACCATTTCTCTCTTAAATAAACATCAATTTAAGGTTACCGAAGGAAAGCAAACAATTATATACACATAGAATTGAAAACTGCTGCAACTTATTTCTTTCCAATGGCCGCAAGTTAATAATGTGTGGTTATGATATTAAAATTTCATTTTATTAGTCTCTACAACCACAGGAAAGCATGTCCTACATGTGTTTGCTTATAAAATCCAATCGTAGTTATCTTCATTCACTCTTATCAGTTTACTAACAACATTCGTTCGATTCGTGAGTCTATTTACAAGTTTACCCAGTTTATTTAATTCACACGGCTCTCCAAATTGTAACAAAATCCAACTTTTCGTACCGCTAACACAATATTCGAAATATTGATTTGCCTTCTTAAAATTCTCGCCTGCTGAGTCCTTCCTAAAGGAAAAAGTTCGTAATTACATTTTGTGTACATTACCGTTGGTCTTTTCGTGTATAAACGTGAGAATGAGAACTCGAGTCGAATTGATTTTAGCACTTTTACCTCTGATGTTCTTGTTTCCTAATACAAAAGAAGATTTTTCTTCTTTTTACAATTCCCACGTAATATCCACTCTTGTACTTTTCTTATTATGTATATTCCACTAGAATTTAAAAATATATTTGTATTATTATCAGTTTTAATGAGAACGTGTACAAAAGAATAACTTTTTGTTCAGGGCAAATAATGGGATTGTAAAATACTTACTTATGACGAAATTATTTAGAAAATCTTATTAATATTCTATGAAATCAATAGAATATACATAACAGGTTTAAATTTTTATACAATGAGTATCACAATAAAACACAAAAGCAATGTTATAATTGCAGTTACATTTTTAAAATGATTTTAAACCGACCACCTCAAGTTTTATGGCGTAACGGTAAATGAATGAACGAACTAGTAGTTAAACTTAAACATCCTTCTGTAACTAGTGTTCTCGGCTTCGATTTCATTTAAATTATATCTATAAAAATAAATAAGAATATCTGGAAATTTTTGGTGGAATAGTTCGTTTTGATATCATGATCTGTGTTTTTATTTTGTCCATTGTCTAGATATTTTGTGCATTTTATGCATACCAATTCTAAAAAATCTGTTGTGGCCAGCACAAGACCTCTCGCCATTTCCATATTAGGCTATATAAGTATTGACACTGACATCTGTCATATACAAACTATGTTATAGACATTTGAATTTGTCAACTGGTTTCCTTAGTGCTTTAGTCTCTGTGATTAGATTATTCGATATATTACAAAATCTAATCAGCTCTTCTCAGGAATGACAATTGACGAAACTGCAGTTAAATATTTTTTAAGTCTTATAATATTTGAGAAACCGTGGTTCCAACATACACACATCCACACACACACACACACACACACACACACACACACACACACACACACACATACATACACACATACACATACATACACACGCTGCTGATTTTAATCAGATTATGGGGACCTAAAAACGTGCTTATCCACTAAAAGCTGGATATGCGGATTTTAGCATGATTCCAATACCTCTCTTAGCGAGAGGTAAAAATTAAATGTCATAAAAACTCATATTGAATGAAATTCATTCTAACATCATTAAGCGTGCTAGGGGCTGCTAGGATATGCTATTCTTATTCCAAAACAGAGTAACAGAAAATAGTTATTTCTGCTACAAGTGCGGGAAATTGGTGATTCTGAAACGAATGCAGAATCACGTTTTCCGCATGTGTTGCAAACAATATTTTTTCTCCATTCGTCTAAGAAAAATTACGGAATATATACACAAATTTTGACATCATCTATTACTGGAGTGGTTGAGTTGTAGAGAAACTGTTTATTGTCATCTTACCTGGAAACAAGAATATTGAACTTACCTATTAATATCTGGATTTGATTACCCGATGGTTCAATGATTTTTCAGAAATGGTGCTTCATTCGGGTTATTTTTATATATTTTATTTTTCAAAGTAATGAGCTTCAAAAAATTCTTTGAGCATCGATTGTATAAGTTGTAAGAAGAAATATTTAATATTGAACTAAATATTCAAATAAAAACACAAAAGCAAAGTGAAATATTATGCAAAATGTACTTTTAAAACCCCTGTGTTATGTTAGGATACGGTCATATATAAATTTGTAATATTATTTCCGAAGTTGTGAATATTTTGGTTCCAAAGTGTCTTGCTACGTTTCTTATGGTAGTAAAGAAGCCAGCTAACTTATGTTATAAATTTCTTACAACGATATTTTTCCTGAAATCTTCTTTTAACTTTTTTCTTTTATCCTTTCTCATGTTAACAATGACCTTCATAAATTTATTTGTTACATCGCTATCTGATTTATACCCACAAAGGAACTATCTATTTCAATAGGATACATTAAACGCTGTAGTCTTGAAATTGAAAACACATTTCTCCGATGCAAATGATGAAATGCTTTCACATATATTTCGAGAAATGAGATTTCTTTTTTCTTACTTAAAACAAATTTTTCAAAGAAGAAAAATTATCAACTATAACACGAAAACAAATTCAGACGAAAATAAAGTAACTCATTTTTTACACAATTTTGCGTCGAGAAACAAATAAAAATATCATATGTGTCCAAGATGTTTACAAGTTGAAGAGATCGATTTTATTATTTTTTAAAGGCGGTAGGAGAAATATGAATGTTCGTGGAACAAGATTAATGGAATGCACGCACAATTTATTTCTGGAGTTTAAATATCTGATATTTTTTGAACAGTCAGCACTTGCGATCGAAATGCTAACCACCTCGTTTCATCGCCCCCTGCTCTTCTTGGAAGCCTTTACAAATAGCCATCTGTGATCTGCACTTGCGAATAAAATCTCAACTGTTATTTATTCACCCACCACTAACTTGCCTTGTTATTTAATGTTTCTTGCTGCGGGACATTATTATAATTCACTACTTTATAACACCCAGAACGCCATATGTTATTACGAACGCTGGTTTTCTTCGCAAATTACATTTTCTTCGAAATAAAACAACACGTAAATTAGCAAATTATCATTGGTTGTAAGTTATATAAATCATTTCAAGATTATAATAATGCATTATTTGAAGCTTCATGCAGATATTCTTATTTTTATTTCATTTATTTTTTATGTATTGTTATTTGCAATTTAATGGCGAAGATTGCCAATCCGACTGACGTCTTTTTTTACATTGAGCGCAGACGAAATGATATATTTAATAATATATCTTAAGTACTCGTATGAATTAAACTGTAGACTTAAGCTATTTCTTGATTTGACAGTAATATTTTTGTTGTGTGCACAAAGAAAATACAAAACGTAATGTGGTTAAATATTTATATGAATACATTAAATGATCTGTTCTGATATTGTTATAGACAGAAAATAAGTTCTTTATATTTCAAATTAATTTATTTCATAAAAATATACAAAATAATAATTAATTCACCCATAAAATATCAATTCTTTACAATAAATATATCAAATAATAATATGTAATAACAATTATTGATAAATGGTATTTATAAAATGCATATTTACTCATCTTACCAATAATACTTTTGAAAGGTAATGTAAAATGGCTGGTATTTAATATATTAAAAATGTTTGCATTTTGTAAAAAAGGTGTCTTTTTACAAAAAGTTATTTATACGAAAGGTATTCGTACAATAAAGTAAAAGAGTACAATGACAAATGATGAATAGGTACATTGGAAATTTTAGCCTTATTAAAAAGATAGATTTAAGGTTTTATTAAAAAGATAGATTTAAGGTTAATACGGTATAGTTGACAGGTTCAAAAAATATTTCATACAAAATTTAATAATTAACCTAACCTTATTTGTTCAAGAATGTTTTTTTTTATGTAAATCCTATTTTTGTATATTTAAACTTTTATTGTAGGTATTATTTTTTTGTGATAACAATTTTTTTTTAAGATGAAACAGCTTTATTTTTGAAATCGTCAGTAAAGTGCACAAAATAGTTATTAAAAGTGCGGAAATCGGCACTAAAGTAATCTATCATACGACGATTTCAAGCAAATGCAATGTTGCCAACCTTATAATAATTATTAAGATAGTTGTTGTAGATGTACGATATATAGATAATAATAAATTTATACGTTATATGATAAAAAATATGTGCAAGAAGAACGAACTAAATAATTCAGGTGAAGAATATTGAAACAAAATATTATTTTGAGTGTCCTTTACGATAACCTCAATGTTCGGAGGTTAGCAACATTGAGTGTTAGACAACAGTTACATAAACATGTAACTTGTAAAAATAAAATATTCCTTTCATTTTCACAAATTTTCGATTTTAAATAAAATTTAATATGCAACTCGGCAATGAAATTCCATTCTATCACTCAAATGGTTTATTTTTCCCGGCCTTACGGCCACGGCAACTAAATTCCATATTTGTGATAAAAAGAACTTCAGTACCTTGATACTTAAATAACTATTTTTGTATACGATTATTTTAAATTTATTGTCAAAATATTGTTTTTTGTACTAATAATAATTTATTTTTGTAAAAATCCATCTTTTAATTGTACATAATAACGAATATTATACCCAATAAATTTTAGCACACACACACACACACACGGACATCATCGTAAAAATGTTTTAATCAGATTATAGGGACCTAAAAACCTTGATACTTAAATAACTATTTTTGTATACGATTATTTTAAATTTATTGTCAAAATATTGTTTTTTGTACTAATAATAATTTATTTTTGTAAAAATCCATCTTTTAATTGTACATAATAACGAATATTATACCCAATAAATTTTAGCCAATTAAAATTTTAAAGTTTTTGTTAGGTTAAAATTATTTTCAACGTGAATAAAAAAGATTAGATTTGTTAATGCGCAATAATAAACCTCTGCAGCTAAAGTTTTGTTTTTCAGAAAGATATAGCAACAAAATTTATAACTTATAATTTATTATAAATTTAGTTTGGAAACCGTATCGTATATTCATAAAGCTAATTTGAATGCGTTATTCCCTTTGTTGGTTCCAACCGAATCTTGATAGAAAGTAAACTTAAAGTTTATAAATGTTGTGGTTCCACTCTGGAACCAGTGAGCTGAATAGGGTTAACACAGATTTATCTAGTCACTTTATAGGAGCCAACTCGCAATTAACAATTCAATATCAATTTTTCTTCCCTTACAAATAGCTCAGTGTGCAAACGTAAACACTCCCGGCAAGTGTTGGCATAGTTATACCTCGGTTAGGGTTTGGCGGCGCTCCGGGTGCTCCAGTAGCTTTAACTATGCATGGTCAGAGAGACCGGAGCTCGAAGCCCGAAACCGGATTGCTGTTTATGCTGTGCGTCGATCCTTCGGGTTCCGCACCAATTTATTACCTGGATCTGCCGCCGCAAGCTCACCAATAAGGCTTTCTTATCTAAAAACTAACGTCAAATCTGTGAACCAGAATGGAGACCAGATTAACCAGATTATTCAATTATTGGGGAGAATAACATTAAATTTCAGCGAACAGTATATTATGCTAGTTACTAATCTTTATTTAATATTGTTGGAAATTTACATGATTCAATTTGAAATTATATGCGGGACTCCAATCTGGGCCTGAGAGGTAAGGGAAAGAAATGCTCATATCGTGATATTCCATAGACTTCGTCAAATAATAATTATTGCAGTAACTTTGTGCTTCTAACTCATTTGTGTACACTTATGAACCGAGTGTAAACAAGACAGGAACTGAATCGAACAGCAATCGCACAGATCAACTGCCAATGTAAGAAAGGCTGCGAAGCTTTAAAACTTATTTGGGCAACTGTTTTATGTTGTGCTAAGTATGCGGAAAGTAAATTAATTATATTTCGTGTGGATTTATAACATTTTTATCACAGTTCATCTTTCGTGTCCCGGACTACATGTGAACAAGCATTTACAAATGCCTAACTAATAATTTTAAAAAGTAAAAGTATGTTATGTACCAAGTTTTATAAACGTCGCTTCAGTAACGAGTTTTTGTGGGTGTGTGTATGTGTAAATGTTTTGGAAAACAATAAAGCCATTTATAATATTCTTTAGATCTTCTTTTCCATCGTTTGCAGAGACTTTTCCAGTAGCCCTCGTACTTATGATTATTTATAGGTACTCATATCGTTTATTAATAGAAAATCATTGATTAATAGATTAATACATGATATTTCTAAGGAATATATAATGGGCTACTGGCGTATGTTTTTTTTATTTCATATTTTTGAAGAGCAGGTAAAAACTTGCTACCCCTATTTTTTCTTTTGACAAAATTTTTATTAATTAGCCAGAAAAAAAATAATGAAATTTGATTATTTGAATTACCGCCATGTATGACGTAGAATTACGCCGAACCAATGAGTGATCGTAAAGCTATAGCGTTTGTTTGTACGGGTAATGTAGATCTCCTGTTTTACGTTTCAACAATAGTTTGGAGGTTAGTATTTTAGTTTGTCTTTTCCGTATCGATATTTTAAATTACATGTAACTACCTATGTGTTTATTTGTGAAGTAATTAATATATTTGAGAGCCCAGAGAGAGCAAAATGTCAAATTCAAATTAAAACTTTCTCGCGCGCAATGCCATCTATAAGTTACATTCTTCCACATGGTTCTCTTCCTCAGTTCAATATAATGACGTCACAGAAAATTTTCTTTCTTAATTTACTAAAAAACAAACAACTTTTTTAAAATAAAATTTATATTTTTATATATGTTTTTAACATAACATTACGTACATAGTGATAGAAATCGGATTTTCAGTACCATGCAAGTAGCCCATTAACGCACAACGGAATATTTGTTTAATCGCTACTATCATTAGTTATTTGAAAATACAAATACATAAATCCAAAAAATCTAAATGTATAAGTTGACTTTAGCAGTGGTAAATAAGTCTGTTTATATTTGACTTACCTTCGTACGAGTATTACTATTAATATTTACAATAATACTATGTGATTTGTATATCACAAACTAGTTAAATTCAGAAGAGGTAGAAACTGAAATAACGTATCATTAAAACTCATTTAAAAATAAGTTCAACTGCTGGAATTTCTGCGTTATGCTATTAAATAGTTATTTTTCTCTCAAAAAAATAAAAATATGCACATAAATTGAACTCTTATTCAATTTAAAAATACTATCTTTACTATGTTGCTTTATGAACAGAATACTATTTTATTATTTATAGTAGGTAATATTCTGCACGTCGATCAAGAATGAAGTCAGTATATTCATGTGATTAGTACTACAATTCGTGCGCAAATTTGTCCCTTCTCTATTTGCGCGAGCTCCACTCATCTATTTAATTTAAAAATACGTTTAATAAATTTGACTTGACGTATTATTGTACTGTATTTCATTGTTATATAAATTATGACCCGCATGATTCCTCTAACAATTATAAACTATTACGAGTATACCGTCAACATTAATCAAATATCTTGGTTTACGGTAAAAAAAGCATGTAATGAAAATGATGAAATAAATCATATTTGCTGAGAAGTTATTATCAAACATTGTTGCAGAATTAGGAATAATTATTCGTCACTTTAATGTAGAAACATTTGCAATTTAAACATTTTCTATGTTTCTTTTCCGTATTTTTCGATATTAATGTGCTTACACAGTTTAATAATGTTTGAAACGTGCAAACCATGCAAACCTTGATATGGCAAAAAATGATCTAACATTGTATCGCATACAGAATATTAAATTCAACATAATATTTATGACGTCATTAGCCATAACACGAGATCCGGAAATGTTCGAGCTACTAACGAAATAAATTACCGGAAAACATACCATATGGGTACACTTCCAGTAAAATACTCATAGAAAAAATCTTATCAAACTCATTTAATATTCTAGAAAACTGCAGTAAGCAGAAGAAGTAATGAAACGAATTTAAAATCCTTGTAAAGCGCGGAACATTCGTCTAAATTTGAAACCAGCATTTTCCCGAAAGATTAATAACTCTGAAAAGTTTCTGAGCGGAGTGTACACACAGCCGCCTGCTCTAATCACTGCCATTATTTATAGGATAAACTTAAGGAATATTGATGAAACCATTTATTTTTTACACTAGGGCTATTAATTTTCGGGTTCATTCATCATAAAAATACCCGTTCTTACACGATATGCTTCGCTAGAATTGCACTGAATACACGGGAAAATTATAATACGAGTAGATACTTTACCTCACGGATATAATGTGCCAAACAAATTACTCGAAAATTATACATAACATTTGTAATTTTCAGGTAATATACCTTATTATTCCTAGAAACGTGTAATTTAAACTTTAATGATTGTAACAGTTAATTTCAATGTAAATTAGACTTAAAGTTTTCAAAAAACATTACAGTGATTGATTGTATGTTCTACAAGAAACTTATTTGAAATTTAATATTTATCTGCAACCGGCTATAAAATAGTGCGTAATAAAACATAAGTTACATAATTACGAGTTAGAAATTTGGACGCGGCGTATTCCATACTTGAATTACTTTCTGTAGCGTATGTTTTATATTATTTTCTTTGTTTCGGTATTCATTTACCAGGCGTTACTTCACGGGCACTCATTGCTGGCGTGGAAACTACACCACAAAATATGTCATCATCGTTACCGATATCTGTGACAAAGCAAATTGGCGCACCTAGAAATGGGTAATATGCCGTGGTGATATATTTATTTATTTACATTATTTAAAAGAATAACATTTCCATTAAAGGAAATTTTTGGTGGAATAATTAGGTTAGTGACAGTGATTTGTGATTTTAGAACTGTCCGTTGCCTAGATGTTTTGTCTATTTAATGTAGTTATATAACAATAACAAAAACAAATAAAAAATCTCAGTAAGGCCCGGTTTTTCCATCTGTTGATAATGTGACAGTTAACTTAACTGCCAGATAATTGAAAAATATCGCATCATATAATTGATTTGTGTATAATTTTGTCAATTTACGATCTAATATAGATGCGATATTTTCATTTTATCTGGCAGTTAAGTTAACTGACACTTTATCCAGAGATGGAAAACCGGGCTTAAAAATCGTTTAAGAATGAAACACATTTAAACATTAATAAGCGTATTAGAATATGACATTCTAATCCCAAAACAGAGAAAAGACACTTTCCGGGCAATTTTTTAATGGAAAAGTATCACTTTACTAAACGAATCGTGAAAGTATTGGGCTACTTGCGGGGTACTGAAAATTTGATTTTTGTCACTATGTGTTATGTAAAAATATAAATTTTATTAAAAGAAATTAAATTTTTCGTAATAAATTAAGAAACAACGTTTTCTGTGACGTCATTATGAACTAGAGAAAGGGAAGTACATTTAAGAATGTAACCTGTAGATGGCGTGCGATCTGGCTCACATTTTTCAAACTATTTAAGCGTGAATCAGGTGATCGTCATGTTTAAATTGCACGCATATGCCTTTGCTATGGCTTTACAGCCATTCATTGGTGCGGTGTAATTCTACGTCATAAATGGTGGTAATTTAAATATTCAAATTTCATTCATTTTTTTCTAGCCAATTAATAAAAAATTGTCAAAAGAAAAAATAGGGGTAGCAAGTTTTTATCCTCTCTTCAGAAATATTAAATAAAATATGCACGCAAGTAGCCCATTGTCCTGAAAAATTTCCTAAAAAAATAGGCGTTGCTAGAGTAATAAGTAAATAAAATGCACATATTTTCAATCCTTGTTTTCAATTGTTTCTTGTGAAAGACAATTAATTTTGTTATTACCTTTTTAATTGTCAGTAACAAAAAAAAAACGTACGCACGACTTCCGGAAAGTCATTTATTGAATTTGGAATCTTTCAACCTATCTCATCCATTTTCCGGACATGACATATTAATTTAATAATATATAATAATCGTTTCTTAGACCATCATTCGAACTGGCATTTCTTCTTCATCCTAATCTATTAAGATGTGCCCAGTACTTTTGAATACTGCCTGTCTATTTTAAGTACAGTTGATAACATAAAACACGATTTGATAAGGGAAAATGTAATTATCTAATAAACCATGGGCGTTGCTTCGGTACAATCTACTACCCCTAGTGGGAGCGAGTCAATATAACATACTTATAATCTTAGTGCCGTTTTACAGAATTCCTGCTAACCCTTAACATTCCACAGACCGTTTTTTATGTCATCGACTGTCCGTGTGATTTTAATTCTCTATCAATTTGCGTAATTCACGTTTTTGTTTTTGTTCAACGTACAGTGTTTGTTATATCTGAATTAATGTAACAGTAAATTTTCAGTGATGTTCATTGTTTTCATCATATTAGTTATTTTATTAAGCATTTGTTATTAATTTTGTTTTGTTATTCTATACGGGCATATGTGTATAGTTATAATAATGCAAATATAGTGTACTGGCAATCATAAAGAGAAGAATTTTTAGATATAAGGTAATTTGCTGATACTTAAATTTCATTTTTATTATAAATATATTTTATGATTATTTTATATATGCTGGTGACTTGCACTTCCGAACTATGACTTTAACTTGTAAAATCATAGTTTCGTTATCTCCTACTTCCCTTATTAAGTATTTTAGGTGAAAAAGCTTAAAATAAAAGTTATAGAGAATAAATTCAACATATAAATCATTATCAAAATTAATTTCGCATGATTTGTAAGGGCAGAAATTAGGTACGAAAATATATCGAATTTCACCCCTAAAATAGCCGATAGACAAAATAAAATATAATAATATGTTCGACGGTTTTTATTGAAGTCGGATTCAAGAGACGTTAAACTGATGTGCTTTGAAAATATTGATATGAAATTTTAATCAAGATTTTTATTCTATTCGTGTTCACATTAAGCAGTAGTTGAAATATAAGACAAAATATTTACTATTTGAAGAAATAGAAATGAATAATATTGATGGCACATAAATCTGCAAAACATGGTATACACAATTGATAAATGACAGGATGATGTTAGATTTTTTGGGAAGGAATTCAAAATTCGTAGTATGTTTTTTATGGGCGTTGCTACATTTCTCATTAATTCCTGGGTGACAGATGAGAAATTTAGCTGTCGAAAGTTTCAAGATTTGAGAAACGTTGAGAGTTTTATAATAGGGATTCTTCGCTGGCACATTGGTAAATCAATGAAATTCCAATTTAACGTTGGGCCGTTATTAGTTTTAAGGCGGACGCGGCGGTATCTTTTGCATATTACACGTCTCACGTCGCTATAATATCCAGGAGGTCGTCTAGAACTTGAAACTTTTCAAATTTAAGAATCCTAATTTATTCTGGGGCGCGGGTGGAGGTATTAGCACATGACAGATGGCATTACAGAGGTTCGGGGAGTACGTCTATGACACTCATTATCTGCTACGGAGTGGGGTTGGCAGCTTTATATATCGGGGCTGCGTGCCGTGCCGACACTCAGACTCCAGCTCGGCCACTCTCGAACAACCAACTCAACTAATCGGCCATCCGAGATGTTATAGATTGCGTCTCGATAGAGGTTTATATGAAAAATGACGGCGGAAGTGTTGCACGGTATTCTGCGGATATCACCTGCGATTTGTTACACCGAGGAAAACTATATTTTACAAGTAATTTACTGTAATACAAAACGTATTACCGCACGACACATTATTCTATCATGTGCTTATTCTTTTTTATTATACCTGATTTTTCTTTATATTAATGTAGTTTCCTTTCCTATTCTACGCTTTATATGCCTATTACTCAAATATAAGTTAAATTACCTTCGTTTTAATATTTCATTTTTCTCTCGTCTGAATTTTAATAAATACCTACGTTTAATACATCAATATTAAGTATTCTTTTCATATATTGTGGTAATTGATAGTTTATATAAAAATATTATTTTACTCGTATGTTAACTGACACTATTTGGGCCATGTTTGTGTATATGTTCATGTAGTGAGGTATAATATTGCTGTTAAATGTTAACTCTTGTATTGATTAATACTTGAACTGGATGTAGAGGATTAAAATCTTGTACCTAGTGTGTACCAGTTTATGGTTGTGCAAGTACAATACAATGCACAAAGTGTAAACTTGACTTACAATTTCAACGTTTCGTGAGATGACTGCAGTAAGAAAAAGAGCGATGATTACGAACTTTACTCTTATTTAACGCAAAACTTTATAATCCAAACAGGCGATTTTCATTGTATAAAAATACATTTTTAATCAATTAGTATCTATCTAGCACTAGCTAAAGCTGATGATATGTCCTGCAATTATAACTATCTTACAAAGTATCAAGAGAAATTAAGTCATAAAAGAAAAGTAATCTATTATACCAATGTCTATAAATCTAAAAAATACTGCTCTCCCAGAAGTTAAGAATCCATTATTTTGAAGATCTTTAATCTTTTAGACACTTGGGCTAACAACCGGTAATAGGGGTGTTTCGAATAAATATTCGTATGCTGGAATAAAAATTAATTTGCAAAATTCATTATTATTCAACTTAAAATAGTGAGCAAAGTTGCATGTTGAATCACAAGTGAGCAAAGTACACAAGTCTATAACACTCCACGTCAGGGGTCATACATTTTGATGGAGTTACAAATTGTACAATAAATATCTATCATTCTACATGAAGAAACAATAATTTTTTGTAGTTAACTTTACATTGAATTCAGTTATAAACATATGTGCTGTTGAGTTTTTCATTAGTAATGTTTCGTGTTTTAGAAAAATTATATTTCAAGATTGTGGACAAAATCATGTTTCGCATACGTGAGCATGTCTTTTTCTCACTTTTCCAGTTGGGGCACTCGCTTCCGTTCGTGCGGCAAATTTCCCGACGCGTAAAAATAACCAATAATTTCAAAATCACGCAAAAATTTAATGTTGAATAATCTTTAATTTTTGTAATAATATACGTAATTGCGAATAAATTATATTTAAAATTATTTTTCTAACAAAACTAATTAGCCCATTAAATAAAATATCATTTACGATTTCCGACTGATACTCAAATTTAATATTTCCATTGTCCATTTTAGTACTAGAAAGGCATAGGTATCTACAAGTTTCCAAATTTCTCAGACAGGTTGAAATTGAATTGGACACATATTTACCCATACACAACCACAGACATCGTGAAAATTGTAAAATTTGATTTTCGGGACATTGAAAGATGCTTATTTACCAAAATCTCAATATACGATTTTTAGCACGAACCCTTAGGATAGCGGGAGGCAAAAATAGTATTTTTATTCATATCCGTTCAAATAAGTATGTTTGTAAATTCAGAACATCCTTAATCGGTAATACTAAAGTAACTAAAAATTAGATTAGGTTTTAAATAGTTTTCATTTAACATTCAAAGGTATTTAAAATGTTTTTAATTTGGAACTTAATGAGCTATTGCTTGTTGCTTTTTGTAAGTGCTGGTTGAATGAAACATATTGAAAGTAGTTAAGTTAAAAGTGATGTATGAAAACCACCATTTTGCTTTTCATCTCACAACTGATAGATGAATATGATCCCTGATCAATACCGATGTAGCTATTTGCAAATATGCACTAGAAAATTCACTTTCGCATCAAATATCAATCTTGCTTACAAGCAACAACACTTAACCTCTTGGAAAAATCAACCATCAGCCATCACAGTATCAGCGTCGATGGTTGAGTCGCTGAGTAGGTGGCAAATGCATCGCGACTACCTTCATTCTCCTTACCGCTTGCGTCACTAGCGTCTGTAATGTACTTCCTGTGTCCGGTGTTCCATCCTTGTCTAACACCAAAAGATCAATAAGGAAAGAGAAAGATAGCTGCGAAGCATACATGAACTCTGATGGCTGTCGAAGTCAAGTTTGGGAAGTAAAAATGCCAGTCTTGTTGATTATTTCGACAACTGTGTTGGTAATGTGATCATGTTTGGATCGAGTCTAACGAGCCAGGATGTGAGATTCCTTTATCTACTACTTTGTAGAGCTGCAACAAAACGTCAGAGAAAACAAAATTAATTACTAAGAATGTGAACCAAAAAAACATTGGTTTATTATCGCTGCCACCATGAAAAAGAAAAGCACAGAAATACTGCAAATGGCAAAGAACTTAGTTTTTGATAAAAGATATATGCAGTAAAAGATAATGTAAATAAATATGTAAAACAACAAATTGAAAAATACGACGAGTATTATAAGTAGATTACAATATTGAAAAAGTAAGCAGAGCATATACAGTACATAATTCTGTACATACTATCGGGGAAATAATTATAGTCAGTTGAGTTTAAACTCAATAACGTGCTTAAAAAAAATCAAAAATTGTGAAATACACTTTCATTTATAGACTGTAACTTTCTACGTAACTATACTAATTTTCATATTTTTAAATTAATTAATATAAAAATAGTAACAATTATGTAAAATGACCCCCATTTTCAGTGCGTTTAAGAAATGCTCAAATTCATTAATGTATAATATCAATATCTATCAATGAAAAAAATATATATTAATTTGTTGTAACTATAGGCTTTGCGAATAATTTAAACGTTAATTTTTTTCGGTTTGTTTGTATTTTGTTTTTAACGATTAAAGAAGTGTGTTAGATTTCAGCTTTTATTAATAATTAAGAATTGAAATTTGGCATGTTTATTCAAAATGCAGGTTTTATATAATATAATAATAAATTTTAATTTTAAATTGATTAGTTTAATTTTAATAATTTTTTTACTGATTATGCATGTGAACGCCTGGTACGCTTTTACAATAAAAAAATATTTAAATTAAACTACTCAATTTCAAATAAAAAAATATTAATATTCTGGATTATGGATCTTCTCAAAATAATCACAACATTTTAAGCGCATTGTTCGCGCCGAATATCTACTCGGATGAAGCGAGTGTACTCACTAACGAAACTTGCAAATAGATTTGTGATTTGTGTGTCTTCAATGGGAACGGACCCTGTGGCTCAATGAAAGGTTTTACTTTTGACGTCACACGCAAGAAAGAGATAATTGATGTAAAAGTTGAAATGGAAGAACATAATATAAACAAATCATCGCCATTTTTAAAGTGCTGTCTTTTGTCACTTGTATCTTAATATTAATTCTACATAACTCATTGTCTTCGGATGGAAACTTAAAGAATTTCTCATTTGTCATATATTCTTTATAATTATAGCGGGAGTCACTGTTGCAAAGACCTTACAGTCACTTAATTTTTCATATTTGGCACCATCTTGTTTCAACTGTCATAATGACAGCGATTTGTTTGAATTATAGCAGGTCAAGTCACGTGTAGTTCAAGGAACATATAATAGATGGCAGTACGAAAATATGTCTCCGTATAACCCTCCATTGGATCACTAGATATGAGAAGGTCTAGGGTTCAAATCCCTGCGGGGTCATGAATTTTTCACAAAATCTTTCTTCGTTAATTTAAAATTTCCTTAATATTTAAGGCCTATTTCTATGGTTTAAATATTTAGGTTGGGTCACAAATAATCCTTATCATTATAAAAATTATCTAATCATTTTCTTACCTTTCATAATAAGCGAGATATGAGGTATTTTAAACTTAAGCGAAAATCAAGTTGTAGCCTGTAGCTCAAAAACAAAAGAAGAACGAAGATTGTTGTGGTGCTTAATAATGTTATTGCCTCAAAGTTGGCCTATAAAGACCTGTAGCGTGCATCGTAAGAAAGTTTTTCATATAAGGAACTCGAATTTGTTCCACCCTCTACAAATCCCAATCTTTTATTCGTAAATTTGGCAAATTTCAATTATTTAATGTGGATAATTTTACCTAATGTCATAAATACGAACATTAGAGCAATAACTTTAAATCATTAAAATGAACAAAGTTACAATTTTTCAAACCGAGCATAATTGCATATTGCTATTTGACAATTTGCGTATTTCACCAAGAAACATATGCTATAAAATATGATAGTAATGTAGGTAGGAAAACAATATGCAATATATTTAAAATAGTTGATTTATAGGTAATGATGAAGTGTTGTGGAAGCGAATTTTAGTTGGCGAGTGATTCAGACATTATATATCGTAGTAGGTCATGTTTGGAAGGAAGAGGAAACCGGTAAAAGAGCAGTAAAACAGCCGAAGCGAGTTTACAATCTACGCTGGCTTTGATTTACAGCAAACGACGGGATTCGGTCGTTTCGGAGTACACTTGCCCCGAGTCAAATCCGAACAATGGCTCGCCAGTTTGACCCGTGCAGGTGAAGCATTGCCCACCGTTCCACTCCAAGGGATTTCATACAGACTGTACCGAGTATGCTAGATTGTAAAGTTTTTTCTACAATGTGTCTTGTGCTCGTTTTAAGAGCACTGTTTCGTTGTTCTACAAAAATTTATAGTCCAATGTATTTTACTCTTATTTTGTCACATTTCTCGACAGCAAGTAGAATACTATTGTTTTTTAATCCCTAAAATAAAGAAACGGAATTCTTATTGTGTGAACAAGAAGCGTGTTTAAAATTTAATAAAAGACTTACGAGTATGATGAAATATTTGCCGTCACAAGTTAAAAGTATCATTATTTATTAAAATGTGTAATCTAGCTTTATAGCTAAATGTACTGTATGCATTCAAATAAGTAAATAATTTATAGCGTTTTCACAGAACTGTATAGTGTAATGCAAGTTTTTAATTATTTAAAAACAAAAACGTACATTCTTTTTCTTGTTGTCCTGTTCAGTATTTACTAAGGGAAATTTGTACTTGTTTCTTCCGTTTTCCTGTAGAATCATAGATACTTAATTTGCACAATGGGACTGTTTAAATTGATTTTAATATTTTTACAATCATATTTATAATAATTATACCTACTCGTACGCGTATACCGCGTGTTCCAAGCAAACTTTTTTTATAATAAATTGTGTCCGGTAGAAATTTAAGCAATGATAATGAACATGATAATAGTACATTATATGTTACTTTAATATTATAACATAAATAGCAATAAACTATAAAAAAAATACGATTATATTTTCAAATGTCAGCGTAGAGCATTGGTTAGCACCGTGCCTTCTGAATTTTCAGATGGGATATCGATTCCCCATGAGGATAATTGTTTTATTTTTTACACAAAAATTGTTGAACTTTTAAAAATCTGTTTTATATTTCCTATTAGTGTCATTTAAATAATAATAACATTGTAATAAATAAATAGAAAATATTTGACAATAATTGATTAAATATTGATATAATAACAATGCATTGTATTTTCTTTTGATAGTAATAAAAATAAATGAAATATAATAAATTTGTGTAGTTATTATCCTTTTAATGTATTTATGAAAAATATTGTTTGTTTATATCAAAAGAAAATACAATGCATTATTATATCAATGTTTTGATTATTGTAATCAATTATTTTCTCCTTATTTATTACAAAGTTATTATGACGTTTTAAACTGTCATTATTAACAAGTAACACTTTTTGCACATGTGAATTAATTTTTTTTTAAATCACTCTCAAAAAATTTTAACTCACTCTGCGACAAATAATGCATTTAAAATAACATCAGGTACGAAAATAACACCATAATATTTATCAGATATTATCAGCCATTTTCATTATTTTTCACGGCACAAATGACAGACAATAAAGCATTTTAAATACATGACTTGACGTCTATCAACCCTATCAGCGACGATTATCATGCTCAGCCTACTAACTGATCAGTTTTTTATTTTGTCAAAATTAAATATTATAATGGTTTATATTAGTATTTCGTCAAAATTGAATAAAATATTGTACAAACCACGTAAGCTAAGAACGTTTATTCACTCGAAGAAATTAACTCACTCGCCCTTACGGGCTCGCGAGCTAAACTTTCTTCTCATGAATAAACATTACTTTAGCTCACTTGGTGTGTAAATATCTATTAAATGACTGTAATACGATATTTAAGACAGATTTTTAAAAGTTCAATAATTTTTATGTAAAAAAATAAAACAATTATCCTCATGGAGAATCGAACCCCAATCGAAATATTCAGAGGCAGTTGTTCTATCCAATGCGCCACGCTGCAATAATATTAAAGCAATTAATATTAAATACTGTACAAGATGTAGTGTACGATTATCACGTGTAATATCATGGCTTAATTTTCTGCCGGACACTTTTTATTTATATAAACTATTTTCCCATATTAAATGCCTATGTCAAAGTTTGGTTAGGGCACAAGGTATAAATTAGAGTAACAACATATTTTTATGCTTCCGTCCGTTAGGTATAACTCCTTTTACTTGACTTAGTTTGGCATTTGGCATTACTGTTCCGGTGAACTGTTAACTTTTGAGTATTTGCAACAAAAGAATTAGCATTTTACAAATTTTGAGTCTAAATCATTAATAGAAACTTAAATGAACACATTTTAAACTAAATGTAGGTAATTATATTTTTACATGCAATACAAATCCGATAAAAAAATTGTTTATTTTTCTTGTGATGTTTATTGTTTATAAATATTCGTTATTCAATTTTCCTGATGTTATCAATGTAAACAAATGTCATGGTTTTAAAATTTGGAGAATAAATGAAATTCATTTAATAATAAATACCTTTTTCCGGTACAGTCAGCAGTTACAAAATTTTACATTTGCTTTGAAAAATGCACATCATAATTTTAATTCCAAAATGTTTTTCTATAAGGTGGTTCTTATCTGGGCTACTACTGTATCTTTTTTATTTGAAGATACGTATCACAATACATTTTTGTATCGTGAAAAGGCTATTGTAATTATTAAAATGTAAATATATTCATTTCATAATATGGATTACGGTAAGTGTAATTATCTGCTTTTTAGGATTGCATTTTGTTTTCTTATGCAACATTAATTTACAAATTGAACGTCGTGCAACTTGAAGTATGATAAGAAGTCTGCTAACTAAACACTATTGATCGATGGCAGGCCTGATAAAGAAACTCATTTGTTGCAAGATTGCGTTGTGGACCTCGAAAAAACGAAGCGTTTTTCTCCTTGACTGTTTCCTGCGCTTGCTTGTTTTTAACATCCTAAATGTTTCCTCCAACGCAGATTTATCTACATGGCTGCGTGGCAAATAAAAAAATTAGTCAATGCGTAGAGTCATCAGGGATACCATTGTTAGGATATTTTTGCAGCGAGCAGCAATGATGATGTTTTGGAGAAAATCCTCGTCTGTTAAAAATAACTGTTGTAATAGTGCATGGATAGTATAGATACTATTTCAAGCTCATGCTCAGTAATAAACATTTGTAAATGTCATGTTAGAATGTTCTTTTTATAAATTGTCCATAGAAAATAGTATCTCTTTAAAAACATATAAGAGTACAGTGTTAGTGAGGAAGATAATCTTTCTTCTTTTATAAATTTCTTTAAAAAGCATTAGGGAAAAAGTTGCTCAATAATTGAAGTATGAATTAATAAAATGAGCTCCATTAAGACCTCTTTCTCAAAATAATTTTGAAAAAAGTTGGATTTCATGTAAGTATTATGATCTTCATGTACAACCAATTACATTTTGTGCTGGGAAAGGTACGGAAATGTTAATATTTTGTCTTTGTGTACAATATATGCTACAGTATTACATTGTTATGCAAATGCAGCTAATTTAATTAGTTCCAATTAAAACCAGAATAAGTAAGTGGATCAATACAATTATACATATTAGCATAGTTAGTGTCAGCCATTTTATACACGTATTTACATTCAAGTTTCCTTGAAATCATGGAACGTGAACACAACTAAAACATTTATACGAATAAATATTAACTTACTGATACTGTATAGTGTACTCGTATAGATATTGGATGTACTACACCAAACAAGTTATTTATAGGTAAGTAGCCTATTTTAGCCAATTGCTAAATATTAACCACTTTGTTATAGTACAAGCCCGATTGCCAAATTATACTGAAGAGAAACTAAAATGAATGTAATTTAAAAATTTTTCCGTAATGTTTCACTAGTCTAGAACCTGCATTTTTGCGAGTAAGCATATTTTAATATTTATATAAGGTATAGCACCACTCGCAGGGCAAGATTTTTTGTGCCAACTTCTTTACAATTTTATTAAGTAGGTCCGAATATTAAATACCTGCCATGTTTTTTTTTACGTTGCTATTTTCTTATTGATTGTAATGATTATTTGAAAATTAATCGATTTGCATTTACTTCAATACACATCCATCTCATTTGAAAATATAGAAGTGTTTTCTATATGCTGTACCTACCAAAATAATAATTTTCATCACAACACCGTAATGAAAACGCACTTTTCATTTACACAAATAAAGATTACCGTAGTCTAGACTGTACATCTTTTTAATGCTCCGCTGTGTTTTCCTGCAAAATTGCACAAATATCAAAGCTGGCTTAGTTCATTATTTTTTAAAAGTTTCATTTCCGTGTCTTAGATGCTCTTGCAGGTATTTAGTTGTTCCTAAAAATGAATTTCATTACCAGGCGTAATGAAAAGATAATGTTCTTGTTCTAGATTCTGGATAGTAGAAGACTTTAGTAATAGTTCTGGATATTACCTGTTGCGTGTTTTAAGTACAACTGCACCTCAAACAACGTTTAAAAACTTACTACTTATACTCTTATACATGTGATGAATTAAATCAAAAACAATAATACACCTTTCTTTACAAATAATATTTTATTCACAAAATGTACATTTCGATTGCAATGCAAACATATTTATAAATATGTCAAAATTATTTCAAATTTTTATGTCACGTAACTCAAATACTTAATTACATGTGATGAATATTTATATCCCACTAGTATTTTTTCACACCCGTAGGTATACTTGGAAACCCCTTTTGAAACATTTCATGCAGTTATTCTAAATCATGGTAAACTTATAGTTCAGTAAAGTAACGTTTACAAAGTACGTACGAATACCTTAAAGTAGGTCTAATGATTTACAACCTATAATATTATATCACAAATTTTGACTTTTGGAAAAGCAACATTCATATAATACACTGTGAAAAAACACGAGAAGTTGAACCTTCCATTACAAATATACAAATATCGAATACCTATGTTCTTCATACGAAAATACACTTTTGTAAATTGCAAAATTCATAATAGGACATTATTTTCTTACATGTTGGTTCATTTTTGTACTTGTAAAAATATGTCCAAAACTCATATATTTATTTAAAAATTGGACAAAAAATTCAACAAACAACACCTTGTTTCTCAGAAACGTTATTGATCTTTATGTTAGAGACAATATAGACCTTTAAAAATTGCCCACTGCATATAAATTTTGTAAATATATCTATATTTTTTCTATTAACCGTAACACAATTAAAAAATTTCTTGTCACTACAGTTCAAATAAACACTAGACAGTAGACGTCTGTTAGTGGAAAGTTCCGAAATTTATTTCAAATTTGAACGGATTATATTTCTATTCTCTCTTATGCCGAAATGACGATGCCGTTCGAAATGACGATGCCGTTAAGTACAACTTTTTCATCAAAAACAATAATTACTTCATCAGTTATTAAAAATTGAGGAACTTGTATTTGTATGCTTTGAATATTATGTAAAAAATATAAAACCTTAGACGTACTCGGCTAAATTATGTATACGTTTTTAATGAAAAATAAATGCATCTGTCCCACTTTGAGCGTTTGTATTGCATTGTACTTGGTTTATAGTCATAGCTATTTAATAATTAGCTACTATTGAATATAAGTATGGAACCAACCGATCACATTGATATATGAGGCTCGTGTGCAACCTAATTGGTCGGTAATCTCTGTTCTTTTATTTCTCATCTGTACTGATAATAAAATAGAAATTGTTTGAAGCAAACATAATATTTGTCCTTTTTGTTGAAGTAATTTAATTTCACGAATACTTTATGATTTAAATGTTGATGTTTCTGTTGCAGTTACCCGCATGCTAAAACGCAAATAGTCAAATAGACACAAAAGAAGTAGAATAGGTAGTTTACTTTTCGCGAGTGGTATTTTTGCATACGTAATACTTGATTTGAAAATTCTTGCAAATGAATTGAAAACAATAGCATGTTTGCGCTTTTGGTTTCAGCAGAGTAGAAAGCATTTCCTAGTTAGCGTGTGTTCACAAAGTGTTAAAGTTTTTTGTTGGTATCGATTACAGGTCTGGCTACTCTGTATTCCAGCCGCGGTATTTGTTTGTCAATTAAGTTTTAAATATTAAACGGTGCGGGCGACCAACGAGCTTTGCTGAGGCTGATGCTAGCTTCCGAAATCGAAACGAAATCTGTGTGTTTTGTTCGTCGCTTCCTGCGAGTTACAGAGCCAGCCCTTTTCTACCGGGAACATAGATTATTACGCCTGATTTACGGATTATCTCAGACGGGTTTCTCTCAAAGGTATTTAGCTTTAAATCGTCTTTTGTTATGGTTAAGCAGCTCGAATCTCAGGTGAAATATGGAGCTATTTTTGTGCTGTAATCCCGTCTAACTGACACCGGGTATAACCCTTTATTTATATTACAATATAATCTTAAGAAGAATGTTTTACATAGGGACTCATCCGTTTTCCTGCTCAGAACACAATATTTAAATGTACCTACAGCACAGAATGTTGTTTACAAATGTTCAACCAGTGTAAACTGAAACAACACTGGATTTGTTGTTTACATAACATAAAATAACAGTATAACATAATAGAATTAATAGGTTTTGTAATTATAGATAACTTGAAGAATTATTCTGAAGAACTTTTATATCCGTGATTCGGGCGTAGTCTACTTTTTACCTCCCGCTACCTTAGGTAAAAGAGGTATAGGGATCGTGTTAAAAATCGCATATAGAGATTTTAGTGAATAAGCACGTTTTGATGTCTCCAGAATCCGATTTTATCATTTTTACAATGATGTCTGTAGGTATTTATGTGTGTGTGTGTGTCCGTGTGGATCGTGTGTACATCTATAGTAATGTGGGAAGAGCTCATTACTCATTAGTTTTTAGTGTATATCGGATAACCGGAAGTATCATTTATACAAGCTTTCAACAGTTTTTCTTGTAAAAAATTCATTGAATATAATTTTTAGGCAACTTTTACTAATAAAAATTGGATATAATGGTACAATCTTCAATTCTACGATAATGACATTTAGTAAATAATACCAATTTTGACATATTTAAACAAATTTCACTGCCAGGAAGCAATTATATTAAAATTAATAATGAAACTGTGTTATAAAGATTGTATTGAGTCTAATAAAATTAAGGTTAGCACAAATAATATATTTTCCATCATACATAAATATTAGATTTACAGACTGGTCCGATATAAATTTGAAAATTTGATATATTTGCAGTACTAAAAATCAAACTGTGAATAAGTACGTGTTATCAAAGTGTCAAATATTAATTTATAACTACACATTAACGAAATGTATCATGTAAAGCAAAAGATATATGCAAAGGAACTAAATATACTCACTCTTTCCTAATTTATTTAGAATATATAGGCTGCGTACTCAAAGTTCATATCAAATATTTATAATTATAGATTACGACAAGTCACTCATGTTTAAATGTAATGGTTAAACCGTAACCCCACATCAATACGTGACGCTGAGTATTCTCAAAAAATGAGAATCTTTCAGTCTAACAGTCGTGGAAGATAATGTGAGCCAACGGGAGTAGTCCGCATAGCTCAATTGGAAGAGCGTTGTCCCGGCAAGACAGTGGGTCTGGGTTCAAATCCCGGTGGCTGACATTATCTTTTCACTCTTTCCTAATTTATTTAGAAGTTATTATAGTTTGCAGAATATGTAGGTATGTATTTAAATTAATAAAAATTAAAAAGCTGGAGGTATTGTATTGACCACATCATAGTTTTTAATCATAGCTATTGTACCTACAATAGATCTGTTAACAGTTATATGAAACATTGGAGTGAAATTCCACTTATGTGGGCCTCTATAAGTAATCTTCCGACTCATGTGTTCCTAACCACACGAATTTGTTGTTTTTTATTGTTTTTAATAAATAGTTGTCGTCTGATGGAAATGACCCCGATGTTTCGCCTGATCCGTGTGAGTTTAAAATATGAACGTAATAAAAAAAAAATACGGGCGGAAAATAGAATATACCAAGAATTCCAACAAGAATTTCTCAACCACCAAGAAATCCCAATAAAATAAAAAAAATCTCGGGGTATAAGTCAGTTTATCTGTAGTCTGTATTATAGTGATGAAGATTGGGTGCTCACTGACAACAGAAGAGACTTATTGAAGTTTGTATGTACCTGAAGAAAAATACTAGTTGGGGATACCGGGGTTGGTTGTCACAATTTTTGCTTTTGAATTTTTTAAGAGGGAGGGCTTTTTTATCATTAGCCTGTCTTCTAGTACGTACTCTTAGCTCTGTTTACCTGTAGTTTTGAGACCATAGCTTTAAGGGGTTATTATTTTTTTGCCTGAGCAAATTTTTGTGACAATCAAATACGCTACGAAAGAATAAATATCGATATTGGGCTTCCAAATTATCAAGAGATGGCGCTGACCTCAAACGTCAAAATTCAAACGAATGGTACATTTTTCTCTGGCTTCCATAACAGTACAATTGGTGTGAGAATAATTTTCGTAATTTTTAATTTAATTTTGGATTTAGTATAGTGATTTTTTTATTAATTTCGGTAGAATTGAGTTTGATCTTTCTTGTAGTAATAATTTAGTGATAGTTTTAATAATATTTTAGTTAATAGGGTTAATTTTAGTAAGTAGTTGTAGATTAAGAGTATATTAGTCATATTTTAGTTAACATTATATGGTTTTTTAATTAAAAAATCTTTGATTTCCTTCATTTAGATTGTATTTCATTGCTGTAACTGTACATTTATTTTATTTTGTATGTTCAGAGCTCTTTTCCAAGCTTTTAATTTATCACAGCACATTTGTCCTACAAATTTATTTTTTATAACAACTACGCCCTCATTCTTTTTAGGAAAATGGTGAAACCTTAATGTTCTGTTTTTCTCTGCCGTCTATTTACAACCATAAACCGCACATGTTCTCCTATTTTTGGTACTTTTCTTCGGAGAAAACTCCATCGTAACTTTAACCTATAAATTGCATATCTCCTAATTTGTTCATTAATTTTTATTAAAACAAAAACTTACCTGTTATATTAGGAATAATTCAGATATAAAACAATAATAGCCGAAGATAACAGCGTATTAAAATTCGTATACGAGTAAATACAATCCCTGAATAAAACAACCACTTTGTACATGTACACCTCACTCAGTTCAGAATTCTGCCATCAGTGGCGCATTTTAATTTTGGAAGACCATTAGATTATGCTGTGCATTGAAACTAGATTTACAAATTGTAAGCCAAAGTATGAAAAATAATGCAATGAATTTCTATTAAGTGTTGAATATACAACTCCAGTTAACATATATATTTTATTCATATAAAGGTTAAGTCCTGGTCTTTTGTAGTATAAACCAAATAATTATTCCTTGACGTCCGACTAATTACTAAGCTACATACATCACATCACTGGATACAAACAACAACACAGTAATAGTTGAGCAACAAACTGGTTGGGAGCAAAACCCAACAGCCAGCGCTGCCACCAAATCTCTCCATTCATTTCTTGTAATGAATTCCGCACGGTGCGAGTTGTAGTTAAAATATCAGCATAACATGTTTCGCAGCCGCGTCAGCGTCAGCCGCAGACCACGAGACGACCGCTGCAGAAGAGCGCGCATACAAATCGTCACCGACTCGTAATCAACAACATTACAATGATAACAGTTTGCATAACATGCATAAATTTACACCTCCGACAATCTCAGCAGCGGCAGTAGCCAGACGGAGAGGAATTGTAATTAAAATCATACATTCTCAAACATGTCACGCGATGTGGAAGTGGAACGTAGAACGCAGGAATGGGCGGCCTTTTGTGCCACACAGATCTACAAAAGTGAGATAATTACGTAGAAAATTATTATATATTTCTTTTTGTTTCATTTCTTATGCATTTTTGGTTGAAAATGATGTAACAAAGATGAATGCAATGTTTAATTGCTTAGTATATTAGTTTATAGTTCCGATATTTAAAGTAAGTATAGATACATTAATTAAGTTTTTGTCAATAATAATAATATCTTAAACTTATATTTTTCGGAAAATTAATTTATAAATTTATATTCTACTAGCCCATCTTCAATTTCGTAAATATACATTTAATTGGAGTATCCTTTGGGAACCTTCATGGGCTTCGTAGTCGAGTGAATTTGGTCTTAATGTTCCATTTATTTATTTCAACATTTAATACAACAGTCATATGTACGTTTCGGGCAAAAATTAGCCCATCTTCAGCAATAATTATATATAAAATTTTACGTTTTTGATATCCAATTATCAATACATTTTTACAGTATATGTGAAAAAAATCATATCCATCATTTATAGGTAATCATAACAGGAACGATGAAAAATAAACTGATACAAGCTATCACCTGTCGCCATAGTGTGATCATGATCATGGATATGATTTTTTCACATAAACTGTAAAAATGTATTGATAATTGGATTTCAAAAATGTGAAATTTTATATATAGTTATTGCTGAAGATGGGCTACTTTTTGCCCGAAACGTACATATGACTGTTGTATTAAATGTTGAAATAAATATATGGAACATTAAGACCAAATTCACTCGACTATATATATACGTTTACGAAAAAAAATGGCCTGGAACAAATAATTGAGCCGTTGAGAAGACCATAGCTATTAACTCAATTTTAGTTTCAGGAAGCACTTAATTTTAACTTTTCACATATATAATAAACTTGCGTTATTTCAACGCTACACCTGTAATAATACATTGAAAGCGATTAATACCATTTTTTAGATTTTAATACCATAGTACTTATACTGAACTACAAGTTTTTAATACGTAAAAACTATAGCGGGCGCTATGTCTGTAATAGTACATTTGACAATGTTTATTTGAATACAAGAATTGTAAAAAAATATCAAAAATCGGCTGAATTTTCACACACAACCCAAAGTTTATTTTAGTAATGAATTAGTTACTGAAATCATCGATTCCCGGCGATTTTCGAATTACTTTATAGCGTATCTTTCAATACTTCATGCGGTAGGTACCGTTTTCAAAAAAGATTTTCGTAGTGTCAGCCGAAAAAAAGTATAAAAAGTAACCTTTAAAAAAATTGTGTATCTAGTGCTTCGTCCTCTGTGTTAGATCGCGAATTTCTCAATCCACCCTTTTATGATATGTTTGTTTGAAGTATGTAGTTTCTAATTTATTGAATATAATCCAAAATTAAATTTATTTTTCGTTTCTTTAAGAATTAAAAAAAAAAAAATGTCCTGTAGATCCTACAATATCTTGTTCAATATACTGTTTGCCAAATAATAATATATAACCGAAAGTTACGTAGGAATTTTAAAATAGATATTATATTATTTAATTAGTTTTCTCTAGTTTTCGTTTTATGCAGTTAATCGTTTTTGAAAATTTGCAGCACAGTTGTTATTGTTTATTGTTTTGAATAGTCATTTGAAATATACAATACGTGATAAATTAAGCCGTACTAAACTTAAAACGAAAAATGAATTTAAAGTTATGTAACTGGCCGTTTGTCATTATCACGTTTGAAAATATTTTAAAATGAACTACCTTTATTGGGATCTATTTGAAGGTATATATTTAATAAATTACTGAATATTTATGGGGTGCATTAGGTGACCGGTTGTATTTCAGACGGTCCGGGTTCAAATTCAATAGATGTCAAACTTGAAACTAAATAGCACAAATATGACTTTTTTCTTGCGATCTCCTTGAAATTGTGTGTGTGTGTGTTTTTTATTATTATGAAATGGATTTACTATTAGCTGTATATTTTATTTATATTTGTTCGTTATAAAATAAATGTTTTTCTACTAAATACATCCTAATTTTAAAAAGTCTTCAAGATATTGTACTCATAATCTTGTAGTAATTATATATTTTTTATTTTCATTGTATCATATTCAGCTTGAATGCAATTACCACGTGAACGTGAATATCAAAGTAAATAATTCACATGTATCTATTTGTCAAAATCATCTAATAATTAGCTCCCATGATTGAATGAAACGACCCCAAGACATTAAACACGAACATTAGTTTGGTACAAATAGTGATCCACGTGGCCTGTGAAATCCTCTACTGTTCGGCAGGCAGGTGGTGACGGCAGCGGCACGGCACAGAACTAGTGTATGTGCTCATTTCATTTGTGGTTGAACAATCAAAGCAAACCGTAATTAAAGGATTAACAGCGGTAACCTGAGATGTACAGACTGTCACGTTTAACCACTAGCCTACCGGATTGTTTAAGAGACCGGAGGAGATTTGATAGTGTTGATAAGGGTTGATGACTAAGAGGTAAATAACACAAATATCTCATTCATTATATATCTAATTAAATTCAGAATTGAACATAACGCACCGCTGTCAGTATTTAATTATTTAAGCGGATTTTGTGATAAACAGTATATTGAACAATAAATAGTATATTGAACAAGATATTGTACCTACATATTTCATAAAAAAACAGGTATCATACGAGGGTGGATTGAAAAATTCGCGATGCAAAACATAGGAAGAAGCTCTAGATGCACAATTATTTTTTGTAAGGTTATGTGTCATTGTGTCTGCAAAATTTTACGTTAATCCGATAATTTGTGGCAATAACGTCTGGAAACAAACTTGTTTCTAGTCAGTTAGATATTGGAGAACCCATCTCGCAGAAATTTCTGTTATTCATAACGCACTGATCTTTTTCGAAACTTGCGATCTGCCATGATCATAGAGTAAATGAAATTATTTATGTTATTCACTGGTAAACAGCAGTGCTTTAAATTCAGATTCAAACTTTTTTACAATAATTGTGTATGAAGAATAAGATACTCCCAAAATACTTGCCATATCTTCAAGAATTTACTTCGGTGTAAAGCTCTTTTTCTGTAGGTATTTGATCTGCACAGTGTTCTATTTTTTGCTTATGTTAATGCAAAAAATTCTAATTAAGTCACAAATTAGCGGATTATCGTAAAACTTTGCAGCCGCTAATCTCACATAACCTCACAAAAAATAATTGTGCGCCTATAACGCTCTTCTCTCTGTGTTAGGCCACTAACTTTTCAATCCGTCTTCGTATTACAGGAAATAGAGATACCTAAAACCGTTTGACTATCCATTTAAACTGAAATGAAATTTGTAATTAAATTTATGTTTAAATAAAACTTGTGTAACTCATAGAAAAAGGTCGTATTGTGCAGATAATGAAACATAATATATTGCTGTTAGTCACTGAAACCTGCATTTTTATTGTCACAAAAAAACATTCCTTAGAATGGATTCATTTTACTGGGATTGTATCTTACGGCAGTAGAAACGTAAATCCGAATCTCGTACTGCCAATCTTTGTAAATCTTTTTAAATCTTATTACTTCAGTAGTACCCTCTTACATCTTACATTACGTTCTTTCATGTTACGCTCGTATTAAAATCGCAACAAAACAAATAAAACCCAAGTTAACATTGGAGAAAAATTATGTTTCCGTGGCGAAAACACTAAAAGTAAGCGCATATTCGGAATTCAGGTCCTTTACCTAACCATTTACATCCCGCTACAAAATTCAAAACCCAACAAGCAATCACCGAGGAATCGTAAACAGTTCCCGCATCCTTACTCTTGTTCCTTCGTCCTCAGCCGCCAGGCAAAGAAAGCAGATGTTCTCACGATTGATTTTCCTCTAACTCTAATCAGTCTGTGCTTGTGCCTAACCTAACCTCCGCCAGGCTCGGAAAGCCCTGGATGTTTTCTTTGCGAGGGAAATATTTATATTCATACAAACAGCACATGTATGCGGAACATGAACTGGGATGTTTTGATTTAACGTGATTATTTTCTAAATAATTTTGTTACCAAAAAGAGTTCATGTTTAGATGATGATAGATATGGAAATAATGTTGCAAGGAAGGAAAAGGAAACAAAAGAAATAACACACAACTAAATAACTAATTTTCAGCTATGACGAATGATTTGGATTAATTGGTATATTATTTTTGACAATATTTTTCATTTGAATATAGCAATTGTGGTAAAGGTAAAAAAAATGTGCGCCGATCGGACCAAAAAGACGTAATATGCATTGCGGTCAGCGGTCAGTACGTGTTCTTCTACCGGTATCGAATGTATTGGAGATCTCGACTTCGTCTCGATCTCCAAAATCATCCTCAACCGGTAGGAAGCACTTACTGCCGTTAATACTTAAATAACTATTTTGCACCTATACGGTTTCCAAGGCAGTAGGATTTATTTACAAATTACTGATGTGAATTACTTACCGATCAGAATACAAAGGCGGTAAGTAAATAAGAAAAGTCGGCTTCAGTTTAACTTAAGCAAGTTTTGTGCGATAGGTTAGATTTTTGTTTATATTCATTTTTTACCTCTCGCTAAGAGAGGTATTGGATTCATCCTAAAAATCACATATCGAGATTTAAGTGAATAAGCACAATCCATATAAACCGATTTTAACATTTTTACGATGATGTCTCTGTGTGTGTGTGGATGTGTGTAGGTATGTGTGGATGTTGGAGGGACGATTACTCAAAAACTATAAGATATAAGACCAGTTTAACTATGAATTCCTCAATCTGACATTCATGGGAAGAGCTGAAAAGGTTTTGGCAACAATTGGACAACCGGAAGTAGTAGTTTCTAAAAAAAATCTTCTAAATATTATTTTTTGAAATTTTTTTATTACTAATATTGAAGAACATAAAATACTACATCTGATACATTTAAAAATTTTATTATATCTTCTATAAATTTAGAGATAAAGATGCTATAATATATAGAATATCAGGATGTATTAAGTCGAGTAGGCTAAAATACACTAAGGAAATCAGTTGACAAATTCAAATGTTTATAACATAATTTGTAAATGACAAATGTCAGTGTCAATAATCAAAAGTTTTAGTTACATTCTGAAAGCTTTTTCTGGGAAGTACATTTAATCTTTCTTATTGTTTTATTAATTAAATATTTAAAATTATAGGTAACATGCATATATCCATTAGAAATACCGCCAATCTTGTTAATAAATTGGAAGAATCTCTGACATTTAGAAACTTCGTCGTACAGTGAAAAATAGATATAATTAGAATTGTATGTGTGCAGAAGACATGTTAAATATAACAAAAAACAGTATTTGGGTAAAGTTTTTTTTTGTTATAAAACGACGGTTCGATAGCGAAGTGCAATACAATACTTTTATAACATAAAATGGAAATGGCGAGAGGTCTTGTGATGGCCACAACAGATTTTTTATTTATCTACTAACGCCGCATATAGAATATACTATTCAATTTCAATTTATGCTAGTTTTATTTTGGCTATTATTTTACGTAGTATAAAATCGTGACATGAATTTATAAAAGGAAAACCGTTTAATCTTTTGAAAACAATGACTAACTACTTTACGAGCATGTCACATTTGGTAAACTAATGGGTTTTGAACGTTTTTACGAGTGCCAGATTTTCATTGCTGTAATTGCATTAAATACCACTGTTTGCTGTTGTTCCCGATTTCCTCGCAAACGAGGCACTGCTGTCACCAATTCAAACCTTCCCCATTTTCCATTTCCACGTGATTGACATTTATGAATTGACTCACAACCTGCCATGATCTTGTTCTCCCGGTTTTATACCGAAAATGAATGTTTATTTATGCCATTTTCCCAGAAGTATTGTTTGTGTAGGAAAAGCAAATGAAAATTTGGTGTTTCTTTTGTTCGAAATGTAAACAAAAGCTCAGCAAGAGGCCAAAATTTCGGATGGAAAGACTTTATTGTTTACTGAAAGAGGAATTTAAAGTAGAAAACATGTTTACCGAATAATTTTGACAAAGAACAATAAATATATCATTTTTCTCAAATTTGCAATTTGAATAAAAGTGAATTCAAACTTCAACGCGCGTAATAACTGTTAATGGAGAAAGAGCTTTAATTTATACTTTTGGATTGTGCATGTTGTAATCGGATTCGTATTATCGCAATTTCGAACATTAGCTGAGCTGTATTTGCCGTCATAAACATTAATAATAGACAAATCATTAAACGCACATGGATGTGTTGGTTACATCAGCTTTCCCTCTCTGACATATTTCTTTTGAGATTTTCGATTTTATTTTTGATATAACAATAATATTAATTAATAGTAGTAGTAATAGCTGTCATAGTTACAACAAATTATAATGATAAATTCCAACGACTAGTTTTTAACCAATCATTATGCAAAACACTTGAAAATTTATCCAATGGGAACAGTATTATACTAATAAAACCTCGTTACCCCGATAAAACCACGTTACCCCGATAATTTCCCGCTACCAAGTAAATAAACAGTTGTTATTGTTTATAACTGTAAGTGTGACAATTAATGTGTCCAGTTTCATTTTGCGTTGTCTTTGGAATTTATCTCACCAAATACCACACGACCTCTCAGATTTTCTCAGATAAACTTTTATTTTTAAGCACTCATTTTTTTGCTTTTAAGCAAAATCACTCAAGCAAACTGACATTAAGTAAAACCCCTCCTCCTTCGGAGTCGGGATTTACCATGCAGTTTGCTTTCGTGTTTGTTGCTAAGCAAAAAAATTCGTGCAAAATAAAAATTTATCGATAAAATCAGGAGGTCTTGTGATATTACTTCTGACTAATGACGATATCTTGTGAACAGTACACTCGTAGGATTGAAAATGGAAATTACGGCGTCAGCTGCTGACAAGTGGTGTAATCGCACTAGTGCAAAAAAGTATTTTATCCTAGATAAAGTAACGATTTGGAAATATTTTGCATGACTTGTCAAACAACTGCCAAAAAATAAATCACAGCAATCTTTTAAAATTTGTATCCTTGATTAAAAGCAATATACTCCATAAAAAATGTATAGTATTTTACGTATCGCTATTCAAAGTCAAACTTCACATAATGCGATCATTGTGTGAAGCTAGTACTTCAGACAAGGTAGTAGGAAAATGCTTTATTTTGTACTCAAATTTTCGGAAGTGACATATTACGCTCACTACTGAGAATTTATTTATTGCATAGTGTGGTTTTGCCGGTCAATATTTTCATTATAAATTTGTGTGCGCCAATACCATCAATCATCAATTTTGAAAATAACACTTAACCTTTAATTTAAATTATCACAGATTATACGAATTTTCAAGAATCTCGAGAATTTACTGTGTTAACAATTTTGTTCATTTCATACCTCTTGCGAGAATACATTAATTAACCTAAGCATTCACACAATTGAAGCACTCTCATTACCTTGGTTCAAAACAGCGCTTATGTAGGACTAGGAACTTAGGTATATCGTCCCGCACTTAGTTTTCAAATAATTATTTTTTCACTTCTTGTAAAATAAATAGCAGTATATTAATTTACCTAGGTACTTATAATAAGTACTTAAACTCTGGTATATTTAATGATTTCAGTTAGTAATAACAGTAAATGTGTTTTAGTGAAATTGAATTTGTAACATAGATTCACATTTTCCTGGAAATGAACACAATCTGTTATTATCTATAATACAAAGATAGAATGAAGACGGATAATTCTGTATTATTTCCAGATCCCGATAACATGAAAACCATAATAAGTACTTATCACAACACATCACATTACATCAAGAACAATTCACGTTCACAGGCGTTAATACCCCTCATAAGTCAAAAGTAGCGTGTTTCGGTCAATTCCCTAAAACGCATTTGACAAACAATAACAACTCAAGTTAATCACTATCTCAAACATTATCATTAGCCATATTTCGTCCTCGACCCCATCTCGAGTGGGGAGAGGAAAATGACACTCATCGCTGCGAACATTAACGGGCTCGGAACAAACGCGGTTCTTTTTTTCACGCCGGACTTTTCCACATAACGAGCGCATAACTGTTGTTATTAATAAGATTCCTTTGTAGGGCGCTGGAGGACGATGGCAAAGGACCCCGACATTAACGGTGGAGGGACAGCAACCAGGGACGGCTTAGAAATATTACAAGAATAAATTTTAATAAAGGTTAATCCAGGAAAATTAACCGAAATATTTTTATAATTAGGATGAAGCTAAGAGAGTCGTTCATGTTATGAATACAAATGAGGAGGGGTCGCTATAGGTTCTTCATTTTTTATCCTTCATTATTTTAAGGCAAAAGAAGTTGTACGGATTAATAACAATGTAATTTGCATTAGGGGTTAAGTTTTGATAATTCCTTATACTTAAAATGAAAAATATGAATGGGATTCTTAATCGTAGTAACAAATTTGGAAATTGATCATTTATATTAAAACTGGACCTTAGCTGCAGACAGGGACAATCAATGTTTAGAAAAAGGTATTATTTTTTTAATATTCGGGTTCTTAATGCTTTTAACGTCTACATCACAACATTGCTCTGCCAACATCCACAGAAAAAATGTTTGTCTTGTCGTGCTTAATAAAATTTAGTTATAGCAGCATTTTTTTTTTTGTCAATATGTGACGAATTTAATAATCACAACAAAAATTTTTCTTATCGCGTCTCTCATTCACGCGTTTTCTATGTATGCTCTAAGTACTTGCTTATTTCAAGTCTTCTTTCTTTGTCTTTCTAAATTGATTCAATCGTAAATTAATTAACACTTGTTTGAATTTTTTATCCCACGTCAAACAGAAACCTCGTGTGTTTTTATAGAAATGAAATATATGTTGAATGCTTGCCAGTTACAATCAAAACGTGGACTGTAATATGTGTAGTATTTTATTAATTATTTCATTTAAGTATTCACTATTTGTGAACGTTTTCAATTATTGACCAAAAAAGCTATTTGGTATATACGATACGAGTATTCAGTTATATATTTTTATAAGTGCTGGAATAGATTTAATTATGTTACTCGCATTATTAACCAACTCCACAGTTTGACAACAAAATGAGATTCAGATCTGTTTAAGGAATATGCTTTTTTAAAAAATTGCTTCTTAAGAAATTAAAATTTTCTAAACTTACAGATCACTTTAAGTAGATGCATTTTTAAAAAAATTAAAAATAGAGACCCCATTACGATATATGCTTGGCAACGATCATAAGAATAATGATATAAGATATTTTATTCGGGTCTATTCTGTAACTTATATGAACTACTGGTTAAAAATGTTATTCAGTATATATTGATTTGACAACTAAATATCCGATTCTTTTGTTATATATCAACATACTTGATAGGTTAAAAAAATTTAACCAGTTGTTAAAAATTAACCATGGCCTGATTATTGATAAAAAAAATAGTTGCATATTTAGTCCTATTTTCTAAGGAAGTTGTTAACGTTGCTATACATTTTAACTAATAAAAACAAATGTAAAGCCTGTCATTTTCATGTTTTATTTAGTGTTCGCAATTATTATTGCTTATTTGATATAGCAACGTTGCTCTTAAATGACAACTTTCTTACAAAATAGGGCTGATTATGTACCCTTATTTTAAACGATTTTGAACCAGGAGAAATAGATTTCTCTTTCGAGCACTTACTTATAAAGCGGCATTTTATCCACCAAAAATTAGTTAAAAATAGCACTTTGTTGATGACGTAAAAATGAATTCCCATATAATAAGTTATGAATTTTTCTTTATGTCGGATTTGCTAATTGTTGCAGCCTAATAAAATAATTGTCTAATCGGCATGTGAAATAGAGTAATCACAACTAGTTGTGTTAGTGCCAGTCACACTCTGTAAGAGGACGTCTTCCCGTATCGCCGTGGGTGAGGCGACGCTACATTGTTTCCCTTTCAAAGTAACGCCTGGCCAGTCTCCGTCCTTCCTACCAGGGTTGCCCACTTTTATTCGAATAACAGCTTGCTGTTATGTTAGGACGGCTATAATATCATTTGTGCAAGGTTACACGGTTCTAATGTGGAGGATAATTTTTATTGAATTACCATACATACGGCGACACGTGGCATACCCAAATTTACCAGCAATAAGTTGAAAACTAAAAATGATTAAAATTATTATTAACGTACAATTGTTTGAACATATATTTAATAAATAATTTAATAAGTTTCTTAGGAGTCGAATGAAATTTATATTTTTGTAAAAAAAAAATGATTCTTGTAGTGTTTACTCAATCATCGATACTGAATGTATTTGTAAAACAAACAACTTTGAAAAGAAAACATTTAACTTTGTACGAGTATTTGACGTAGCAAACAAAATATTTTCTAATTTGTTTTGCTTTTGTTGAATAAAACATGATCGCAGAATAGTACATTCAGTTACAAGTTAAAATTGAGGCAACTTTTGCTAGAGAGTTACGGTGGAAGTATAATTCTAAACAAATTACAGATTTGCAGGACTATGAAACTGATGAACTAATGAAAAATTACCTCACTTTTATAACGATAAATAAATAATCAATTTATAAATTCCCTTCATCTAGCAAATCTGCACATACTAAGTTAAATGGCGACTATTGTTGTCAGCTGGGCTGTTAAATGAGACGTCAAAAATATGCAGTTACTAAAATAGTTGTATGTAAGTTTTTTTTTAAATAATTGTCAGAATCTTTTAATTGAAAAGCGTTGCTGTCTCGCAAAGTCAGTGTTTGTGGGAATAATTTTGCATAATATTGGAATCTAACCATTAAGTGTTCAAAAATTATATTAGAATGCTTCTATTCTGAAATAAGAGTAAAAATATTATAGGTTATGTTAGCAAAAAGAAAATTGATTGCACTTGTTAATAAACTAGCACTTGATTTTACCTTGCATAGAAACTTTATTCATCATTATTCCTTATCCTTTAAGTTTAAACTATGAAAATATATTTTCTAGGTTTAATAATGCATCTGTCTATCTATGTAAACATGGATTTAGCGAAGATTTTCATCGATGTTTATGAGTAGTACATACAGGATTAAAACAGCAATCTATGGACATTTATTGCATATTGCAATTTGTAAGTCTTCATAACTGTACCGGATTTCAATTACCTACACATGTTTCATTTAATCTCATATAGGTGCATTAATCTGCATATTGATTCGATAGGCCAGGAATTTACCCAATAATTCACCGACATGCCCTACTACAGAAATTTCATGTAGGATTTACCAAATCACCGAATCTCCGCTTTTATTTTGTCACAAAACATCAGGTTTTTCCAAAAAATTGGTTTGTTGTGTAGTCATATGTTTAATAACAGTAGGACAATCGGAAAAATGACATTTACGTGTATATTAATATACTCAATTTTTGCAGGCATTGACATGCTCTGGTGAGCTGTATGATAAATATTTTATTCATGTCTGGCTTAATTACAGAATATTTCATGTTTGAATAAGCACTGCAGAGGCCCTAAAAATGTAACAATATCATGATTCGAGAGTGGATTAAAAAGTTCACTGCCAACACTATTTCGACTGTTGCATCATTGATAGAATTGAACCTTGTCTCATCGGTAGTATTAATAATTTTTTCCTTAATAATATCAGGATTAGCTTCATAACGGAGCAGCATATTAGACAATATTTGGAAACGAACAAGTTTCTACTCAACCGTCAAAAGCCGAGGCTACCCACAATTTTTTTTGCCATCCCTAACTCATTGGTCGCAATGTTTTGAACCCGTTCTTAAGAGTAGCCTACAGCCCCTGCCATTTCTCAAACCTTGATTCGGCGATCTGCATAACCATAACGAGAGTCAAATTAATGTTTTATTCACTGGTGACAGTTGCAGGCCTTCTACTGCAAAGATCAAGGATCATCTTTAATGCTTTTTCACGTTTAAATTTAGCTTCCCTCTGTTTTACCATTGTGTACTTTCCCAAAGTTTTTTTACTATATCTTCATGAATTTGTTTCAGTGCTCTGTTATTTGATTGCAGCACGGTTTTAATTTATTCTATTTTTAAAAGGGTCATTGGTCAAAATATTTCAATTAAGTTATAAATTAGAAGATTAACTTAAAACGTCGGAGAAAAACTAATGACAATTCACATAACCTCACAAAAAAATAATTGTGTTTCTAGTGCTGCCCTCTCTGTGTTTGGCCGCGAACGTTACAATTCACCCTCGTAAATCGAATGTTTAGCGAAAAGCATAAATTCTTTTGTTAGACGTTTATTATTGAGTGTTTTCAATAAGTTTATCGCTGTTTACTCTTTGGTAAAGTTTATTCGTTAAACTTCTGTTATGTAACTTCAAATTATAGTGTATTATGAAAGTAAACTCCGCTGCTATAAATTAATATAAATATTAACTTTGTACTATCTAGTAAATTTTCAAATGATATGGTTGGTGCTGGAGATTTAGGTAATTGCTCTTGAAAATAATTGGGAAACATTTTGCAATCCACTGGTACCTAGTATGTAAAGAGCGAAGCTAGTACATAATTCGGCATGCGTCTGCTATCTGATGCAATGCATGAAATTCATATTGGTACAGATTGAAATTTACTATGACACATCTCTATATTCGCATTTGTCAACGGCAGAATTTCGATTTGTCGTGCTGTACACTAGGCAACCAACCAGACCAGAACCTTCGCCATATATCACTTCATCCCAACCACATTCATCTTACGCTAATTCCCAAATTTGAATCTAGATGCCTTTAATGGAGCATGACATTTTATCTGACCTTACCTCTCCTAGCTAATTTATTACAACTTGAAATGTAGGCATAGGCAACACTGAAATATAATATCTGTGAGAAAGAAATTTATGCACCTACTACAAAAAATGTAGGAAATCGAGCTGTAGGTTATCATTAGTTGAATATGCTTCAGTCTAGTTTATAACCTAATTGCAATGTTTAAATCAAACTGATTATTTAAGGTTTATGGTCCAGCAATATACGACTTTGTTAACTGATTCCGTTGGTTTATTAATCAAACACTAAATTATGATAATATTAATACTGCATATATTATAGTCTGTATGCTACACGTAAACACTTCTACACCTATATAACCAAGTACATTTCGAAGAAGTTAAGCTTCATTTCCACCTGTTGTCCTAATTCGTAAGAGCTATAATTAATGCTTAAGAATTAAGAGCAATGCGTAAGAACAAAAGATTGCAAACTTCTAACCTGAACTGTCAACTGTCAATCTATTTTATAATTATTAAATTTTTTATTTTTCGGTATGGATATAGATACCTACAGACAATTATGTATATCACATGTTTAAAAAAAGAAGAATTGCTGCTGCAATTGAAGTCTGCTAGACAACAAGTAATAATGACAAAATATCAAATTTACGTATTCGTAAGTTTTTAATGTATTTTTGTTGACAAAGACGGTTATTTTAGTACTACTATTCTTTTCATTTATTCTTCAATGTTTTCGCAAATTTATAATTTCAGTAGTTACTTTCAGCGGCCGTAAGTGTTATTTAGCTGCTAGTGCTGGTATTACATCGTACGAAATTTGGCGTTCGAAAATTTAAGTTTCGTAACATAGAAATTTTATGCTAGTTTCCTCTCAAACAAAATCTGATTAGCTGATATAGGTATATCTAGTAGTTCGTTCAGTTATCTCCATTAGATCGCGATCTACTTTTAATACTACGCTAAATTTTTACAAAATATTCTAACATTTGCAGATTGTGTTCCTCTCCTAATATTCTGACATTGCTTAGTAATTTGAAATTAAATGGCAAAAATTTATCAATAAGAGATGATATTGCTTTTACTTATTTATTCTATTTTCTAAACGAAACAATATTGTATTATATAGGTTAACTATAATGTACCTTACAATGTATGATTTTGTGTTGTATATATGCGCATTTTTTTCTTGTTTTCAAATGTAAATGTAATTAAAAGTTTCATAAGATTGAGATCTTTGGTTGACAATGCGCTCATCCTAATCCCCATTACGTTCTTAACAAGGAAAACACACAATTTCACTATCACAAATTAGCACACACACACACACACACACACATACATCCACTTCACTGACGACGCCGCGCGTCTCTCATGCACGCTGCACTGCAGCCGCAGTTAATATTAGTCTTTCTCATTTAACTCTCTCAATACAACCGCGAAGATTAATTACTGAATTTACAAAAAGAAAGACTCCAATGCAGACAAACGCAAGATTTCACTCCTAATTATTTTTCCTATCATGACTACCCACAATAATTTATCATGGACTTATTATTTAATAGATTTTAATAAATTTTATTTATAGCTTTCTCCTTTTACGCCAAGAAAATTGAACGGATTTTTTGAATCCCCGAAATAATAATTTGATAAATTTATTGCCATTTATATACTTTCTATTTTCTTATTCTATAATATTTTCTCCTTATATTTACTAACAGTAATTTATAAAATAGCTGATACCGAAATGTACGCACATTGACATTTGGGATTCTTCATTTTCTGATCTAATCGTATCTGAGGATGCTCTGCTCCAATTTACCAGCCAATTAAATGCATAGTCGTAAAAATGCAAGTATACCGGGAATAAATTTCTTTCAATCTTTATCGGTCACTTAGAACACGTGACTGGTCAGCCAATCATGTCTTGGTATTTATTTGTCAGATTGATGAACAAAATCGTCAAATTGTCATTGACATAATGTAACATTTTGACTCCATTATTATAATAAATAGGGGTAGGTTTGTAAATAGTATATTTAAATAAATATTTATTAAAGAAATTGGTATCAATTAAAACGATCGTAGAGCATATGACGGAAATTTTTTGTCGTAGTTTCCATTTGATTGTTGAACGTTTCTCTGTTGCCAACAGCCATGGAAAGTCAGAGTTTTGCGTACCGTTTTCCTCTGGCGTGAATTGGAAGTTTCCGGAAAAGATGCATTCTCTCCGTATTTAATGCTGGATCCATAATCAAGCCAAGTAAATTGTGTTATAAGCAAATTGACGATTTTGTATGAGTTTAATTTTTATTTTGCCTTTCAATAACTTTACTATATATGGTTTGGATCTTAGATGCTAGAAATAAATAAATCTGTATCACCATAATTACATGGCAAAACATTGCAAAGTTAACCTTATTTTAACATACGTCATATGGATTATTTAGGTTGGAATTATTAACGACATTAAAAAAAATGTATTTAACACATAGTCGTAGATAAAGAATACTCGTAGTATATAACTTGCTAAAATAGCTAAGCATCGTTGTATAATTAATACCAATAAGTACTATAATGCTACATATTATTTTGGAGAAGTGCAATACTACTACTATATACAATAAATTGTTTTGTTACTGATTTCTTCAAAAAGAAGAGAATATAATTCATATAGGTACTGGTGTATTAATTATACAAACAATAAAATTATAATAAATAATTCATATATGTAATTTAAAATGAAAGATCCATATTTTACTAGGATAGAATTGGCTAATTTTAATAATAATAATTTTATTTATACATTCTCATGAATATGAAATATTCGTTTACTCCGTAATTAAATTATATGATTTATAGGAATTATTGAAAATAAATTATTCCATTCATAATTAACAATGATTAAAACAATATAAATAATTAATGAGAATTATAGTTTGTTGAAATTAAAATAACTAGACAGTGAAATTAAATTTACATTTGTGTAGATGTAGTTGGCAAGCATCTTTTTGGTAAGATGCATTCTTTGTAGATCATAAAAACTTAAGAAATTTTATAAAGTCTGCAATTTTTTACGGAGAAGAAAACTTCGTCACAGATCGTTCGTAACAAGTTTACTCCATCAACAAAGGAGTATACATTTTCAAATACCTAGAATCTGCCACAAAAAGCAAAACAGAACTGGATGGTATGTGCGCGTCCGCTTTAGTTTCATATTTCAAAAGTAACAAAAGCGCACAACGAAACAGGAAACGAGATTCGCGATTGCGCGATTGGAATCGATATATCTCCCGATCAATTTGTCGGGGAAAGGTCCGCTTCAAATAACTGTCTGTAACAGGGAAGACGATATGCTGCCTGCCAGGCACTTAAGCATACGTTCTTCTTTATAAGTATATTGTTTATACGAGTATAAAGCAAAGCGTTGCCCTTTGTTCGATTCTTGTTTTATTTGAATATCTCCCCCTACCTCTTTCCAGGGCCGTATCACTGGCCTTATTAAAATAAAGGATACAAAATTACAATTTAAACCATTACCAAAATATAATAAAAAAATTAAATGCACAATAATTTGCATTTTTTTATGTGTGTGATACACTGATACTAGTGTAAAAGTTAAGTCCTTCAAGCACGAATGACGAATTTAAGAGCACGATTCAAAAGGGAGTGCTTTTAACGGCACTAAAGTCCATTCATGATAGCGACAGAATTTTAAACTACCTCGCCGGCTCGTCGTTTTATAGATTCGGCTTGAAAGTTATCTGTATCCGACCAATAGAACGACTTTACTCTTTTCGCTAGTTCGTTCATCATTTTACGCACAACTGTATATTGTAATTGTTTGTTTACATTTTAGTTACCATGGCGGAAAATGAAAGATTACACCCTGCGGGCGGTAAAGTGTAAAGTAAAAGCCCGCCGGGCGGTAAAAAATATATACGAGTAATACTGATATATCACCATACCTTTTCATTGAAATATGCGAGCAACACAGTTTCGTTCAAAATTGTCACATTTTTTTCTGTCAACCAGGCTTGCAACACATCGTATTCGTTTTGATATCGGTCCTTTGACTTACCAAGACATAAATCCGTTAAAGCTTCATTAGCTTCTAGCAAAATTTTTTCAGGTTGAAGCTCCATGCTTGGCATTTTTAATTATTTGTTTACACAAAACAAATGGTTACCAATACAACGCATCGCCTAAATGTTTCTTGGCATAGCCATCTGGCCATCTAATATTTTTTTATATAGCAACAAGCTTTTAGTCATACAATTAAAAATTACGTAAACCCTTTCTTTCGGCCCTCTATACGTAAATAACTATTTCTCTATCGTGAATGGCACATAGAACTTTAAAGGCACGTACCGTACGCTGTTTTTTATTATTAGCATATCTTTTCAAGATTGACGAATTCAAACAGTACTTTAATCAATCTAACAATTATTTTACATCAGTCAAACTGAAAAACTCGTAAATCGTAATTTAATTTACTTTTCATGGTACACTATACAAGTAAATTACTTAAAAATTGTTAAAATTATTTATCATATATCACTAGAAACAAAAATATTTTTTCTACTCCCGTACGTATCAATTTTTATGTGTGAAGTTTGATTTTTTGTACACACCGTTCATTATTTTAAATATTACAAAATGAATTTTATTTTAATAAAACAAAGCTGTTATACCCCGTAACGTTGGTAATACAGAGGCTTTACTTTAAAAGAATGACAATGTCAAGAAAAAATTATATTTTATTGCAGGGTCATAGAAAAAGTATAGTATGTAACACGTGTGTGAAGCCTATTTCAGCTTCACACACTTGCCACATAATATACTATTGTCTCACTTGCCAATATATGTGTATATCCCGATACCCAAAATCCAAATTATAATCATACATTTAACTTTTATTTGAAATAGAAATAAATAAATAATAAAGGTTATGATTTTGTTGTTTCTTATCAGCATTAAAGCATGGCGTGTTTTAATGTTGCGTTCTCGCATGCTTTTTATTTTGTAGTACCTGGATGATTTTGGAGATCTTGACTTCGTCTCGATCTCCTACACATCCGATACCGATAGAAGAGCACTTACTGACCGTAATGCTTATTACGTTTTTTGCAAGATCGACGCACAAAATTAAAAAAATAAGATTTGAAAATTATTTTGACATATTAAAAATTTTTGGGTATCATTTTTTAAGTAAGCTCTGATCATTGTTTTTATTTACTTACCGTCTTCGTCTCCTGATCGGTAAATAAGTGATTCGCATCACTTACCGATCAGTAATTTGTAAATAAATTATTATTATTATTATTATGGTGCAAGTTTAATAAAAAGTTAACAATAATTCATATCAACAGTGTTATATACTATTTCTGAGATTTCTACAATTTGCTTTTTAAAAAAGCATTATGAGCTCCTATGCTAAAAAGATATAAACCCTGGCCAAAATAGTATATTATGTGGCAAGTGTGTGAAGCTGAAATTTTTACATGAGGGTGGAGATTGCAAAGCACCCGAATGTAAAATAGGCTTCACACACGTGTTATATACTATACTTTTTCTACGACCTTGAAATAGAATATATTTTTTCTTCACATTGTCATTCTTTTAACGTAAAGCCACTGTATTATCGACTTGTGTAACCATGGTTACCAACGTTACGGGTGTTTAACAGCTTTGTTTTATTAAAATACAATTCAGTTTGTAATATTTAAAATAATGAACGGTGCGTGAAATGTTACTTCACGCACTGTGTGCAAAAATATCAAACTTCACACATAAAAATTGATACGTGAAGTACGCATGGGAGTAGAAAAAATATTGATTATAATTATTGTAATAAAAGCGCTTATTTTTATGAAGTGTGTGCTCCATGAAAGCATTTTTAATATAAAAGTACGCTCGTAGGCTATTAGCTCTGTCTATATTTAGTTCTGACTACGGTCCTGATTTCTTCCTATTATTCTCCCCTGATGTGGAAGAAGCACTGAAGAATGCTTTGTAATGTTTCATCCGAATTTTCACATAGACGTTTCCAACGGGTTAAATTTGTTTGCTTTTTAATTTCATTTGCGATTCGATGTTTCGATGTTACGCCATTGATATGTATTTAGACCAGCCGGCGATATTTTGATAAATTGAATTCTTATTGTTCAAAACCATCAAAGGGTAAATTGAATTAAATACTTTTTGGTAACTTTTTATAGGGAACAAAGGACAGGTATTTAAATTACCGAATCATTGGATCATGAAACAAAAAGCAAAACAAAAGATCTGTAGACACTTTGTAATTTATTTAATTAAGGTTTTTCTGTTCAATTTACGGAAACCTCTAAACATTGATTTCAGTTTTTTTTTAGAAGGGTAAATTAGTCATAGCTATTTTCACAGATTGTAAGTATGTACAAAAACTAGGTTCTTAAGCGGTTTCTTTAAATACTTAGTCGTTTTCTCTGTTACAGAAATATATTAAATTTTTGTTGAAGGACATTTACCGCGAAATTGAATTATCTATCCAAGTTTCATTCTATTTTTTTTTCTGAGTTTTCCAAACTAGTTGTTGCACTGTTTTTGATGAACGAATAAGCCGCAGCACTGTTGAACCACGCACGAATAATCGAGGTTCAACTGTACTGTTTATTTTTAATTTTCAAGTAGTTTTCTGATAAGTAAGAAAATTGTGCAATTTTATCTAGCAATGAATAATTAACAATACAAATATTTAAGTATATAAATATAAAATATAAAAAAAAATATATCATCACGGCATATTACCCATTACTGGGTGTGCCAGTATCTACAACACATGTAGACATCGGTAATGATGACGATATATTTTACCGTGCGGGCGCTTACCAGGCGTCACCTCACGGGCACTCAAAGCTGTTGTGGACAGTGCACAACAGGGATCACTTTTGTGCCATTTAAAATTGGAAATATTCGACGTCTGTCGGGATCGAACCCGGTTTCCCAGGTTCGCGACCAGACACTCAGGTACGCGGCTACGGGACCCCATAAAAAAATATTAATATAAAAAAAATATATTTAAATGTGTGTTTAAATTTTATTTCTAATAAACTTTTCTAAATAACACCTATTTTATATATTTTAAAAAATAAAGATTCTTTATATTAAATTGAAAATAGAAAAGAAACATCGACATTGGACAGCCATACCATAATTCATCATATACGGTATACAACGGGTACATTATACTTGTGAAAGGTTTATTTTTTCGCGATCGCCCAGAAAATGAGCTCTTTCTGATCACTATTTAGACCGGAAAGTCCTTCTTTGCTGAGCTAGGTCGGAAAGTTGTCTATGAGGGATCGGAAAGTACTTTACCGATCCCGGTACCGGTAAAGCTAATTGTTTCCATCGAGATCAGTTGTTTATTTATATCTTATTTGCTCGCAGTAAAAAATAAAATAATACTTTTTTATTCTTTTTTCAGGATCGCAAAAAAAATATTGTACACAACATGACCTGAAAGTGTCTATATTGGGCTCACTAGCTTCCAAAGCTCGCCTACGGCTCACTCTGGAATATGCTTGCTTACCCAGTAAAGTATCACTTTCAGGTCTTGTTACGTAAATTACTATTCTGTGTTAGTCGTATTAATTAAAACAACTCTATATTCCGTAAATATGGTGGGAATTGAATTTAAACAATAAGAATATAAGATTATAAATTAATTAGGACTATAAAATAACAATATCCTTAGATATTTCTGTTATAATGTAAAACAGTTTTTACAAATCGATTTATTGTCTTCTCTAAGTATTAATAATTGAATCTTACATTATCCACTTCTGCACAATTTTCTTCTCTGTCAAACTCTGCATCCTTAACTCGCGGAAGTGACGTCATATGATCATGGCCGACCTAATTCACGAAGACCGTAGATTCCCTGTCTCCCCGCCCCGATTCCGTTCAGTGGAATCTCATTATGAAAGGATGCGCCTGTGTCTATATACGCTGCAAACGATAAGCGAAACGCATTCTTTGCATGGCACATGTGATTCGCAAAGCCTTGAGTCGTTTGATCAACGGACTCTTTATGAGAACTAGGCGAGTAATTGTTTCAATGCAACAAGAGAACTCTTATTACACAATGCTAATTTTTAAGGAAGATTTTTTATTCGAGTAAAATACTAATGAATGTCATTGAAATTGCTTATTATAAAATTTGATGTAGTAAATAAGAGTTTATTATACTCGTAGTGGTTACAAATGAACACTACTTTCAATTAAGGTGCATGACTAAATGCATTAAATTACCGGTAATGATTCGAACGGTCCGGATTCGAATTCTGCTGAAGATTACACAAAGGTCGGCTCCGGGGGTTCAATAGTTAGAGCAACGGCTCTGGGCCATGAGTAGGGTGCGGATTTTTAGGGAAATTCTAATATGCAAAGAAACCTTTAGATTTTTATGTAAATCGGATAACCGGAAATGGCACTGTACTTGAAAAAAATACCATTAAATGTCATTTTTCGCATTTTTAACATTATGAAAATTAAAGATTATTGTGTTATCTACAGGTGTACATTAATACTTTTTCTATACCTATATTTTACAGATAAATGTAAAAAATAATCTTTTTTATAAATGTGGAAGCCTATATTTTAAAGATAAACACAATTCCTTTGCTACACAGTTCATATTTCAAATGTATATAAGTGACAAATAAATGTCACTGCAAAAAACTAATCATTTCAAATTAGTAATGCTGACACAACACTCAGTTAATAATTAATATATAATTTAGGGCTGAATGCAAGGATAAAAATGACTGACAACAAACTTATAGTTTGTGACGATGGTCACTAGTTTTAAATTTATACTTCATGTTTAACGTTGTAGCCTTGTGGTTAGCATGTCAGTTTTTTTGATAAAGTTTGATTATTTAAATCAAAGTTCAAATCCCACAAGTAAAAATATTGTTTTTCATTTTTTATTGGTTTGTATTGTTTTGATTTACGCATACAATATAATTGTGTGGTTATATTGTATGTCGTTTGTTGTAAAATGTATTGTTGTATTTTGGTTATAGCTGCTGATGTTTATAAAATTGTTGTTTATCTATCAGCTATTGTGTAGTCGAGTGGCTAGTGCGCTTGACTAGCACGCTAGAGATCGTCGGTTCGATCCTACATGAAACTGTATTTTTTATATTTTTATTCATACTTAGCGAGAATTTGCAGGATGACTAAAAACGTGTTCGAACCTTTTTTGATATTTTTAACGGTTTTTCGGGGTATAAATACGAGCTCGAACGTTAGTTACAGGCAGAGAAAGTGTGTGCTTTCTCAAGGGAGCGTTAGCTCTCCAACGAGCCTAAGATGGTGTGTGCCGTCTTCTGCGAACCTGGTGAGAGCCAGGTGAGCGGGTTGTGGATGACCTTGGCTGCCTCTGACTCAGTGCTGTTGGTGTGTGCCGGCAGCTCGTGAGAGAGTGCAGCAGGTGGACCGTACCGGTGTAGCCGGTTGTTTTGTGCAGTGGTGTTGGCCGCTGTACGCCGTAATCGCGATTGTCAATGAGTGTTGGTGTGTGCCAACATTGTTAGATTGAAATCGCGATTGTTGATGAGTGTTGTCACAGTGACAACACTGTAACCGTACCGTGTTCCCGTAACTTTGGTGTGTGCCATTGTTGCCCGTTCATTGTTGATCTGCGTCGTCGCCGTTACAAGTTAATAGTAACTTTTAAATAAATTATATAACTGTTACTGTTTATCAATATACAGTCTATTTGCCAGATTGTATACTGGCTGCTTGCTGCTAACTGTATATTAGAAACTGAAACCACAGAATAAATAAATGTAAATATTTTTATACTGTGCTGAAACTGTAAAAACCTTCAATGATTGGATGTTAAATTTCAAAATATTTACACAGATAAAAAAGTCTGATGTGGCTAGCATATAACCTCCCGCCAATTCCACGTTTAAAATAGGAATGAGCTTTAAGTAAAGTATCTGGTTGATTATTTGTAAACATCTAATTTGTTGTTCTAATAAACAGAAAGGTTTTAGTAAGGTACGTGAACTAACGAGTCAAATATCATATTTAGGAAATTGATGTTAAATTACTAAACGTAAGTCCGTGCTGATTTAATTTTAAACATTGTTTAAACTGAAAATACCCCACCAAAATGATACGCTAAATGAGAAATTAAATAGTTCTTTCAAAATTTTGATTTATTGCTTTTTGTTTTAACATTGTTTACAATTTAAGGATCAGACATGCAACTGTTCATTAGAGCGAAAAGTAAAATTTTCTTGGAGATAATTCTCTTCAAATGAAGAAAAATGTACGTCGAAATATGCAGTTACTTTTGGCGCAATAAAATAATTTAATTCTTTGTTGGCAATTTAATACATTGTATTTTGTATGTGCAATTTTTCATTGTCATAAAATTTAAGGTTATAAACAGGGACATTAAATTTCATATAAAATTTTGAACTTCGTTCTTACTTTCTTGCTGTTTTGAAATTACATTTACACAAGAATTTTCTAACATTAAGAAGTGTGACAAAATTAAGTTTGGATTGTTTTGTAATGATTCTAATGATATCTTTTTCTTACAGGTAATAATCATCACCAACCATGAAATTAACCGTCAACCTTCAGAGCTAATATGCAGGTTACAGCAGTTAAGAAGCTTGTTTCACTTCTTTTCTGCGACTCTTACATCATCAACGCAGATAATTCGTGAGTCAATAATCACAGTGTATTTTTTTCCTTTTTCCTGGTTACATCGCGTGCTACGTTGTCATTGTCCAGAGTTATTCGTTTCGATTTTTTTTCTCACGTTTGTGAATGAATGCGTAGTGGATTCGTTGTTTTGTAATCACATAGATGTATAAGGAGAGAAATTTGATGGTTAATTTATATTGAGAGACAGGTTTTGTGTTGTGTGGTTTCTCTTTTAATTTTAATAATTGCTCGAAGACAATATATTATGGGGAAATTGTCATGTTAATGTGCGCAGTGAGCTCATTTTTACGGGAAGACAATCAGGTTGCATAAATTTAAATAATCAAGCTTTACAAGATTTATTGCGCAAGAAATAAAAATATGGCCACACACTATCGTACAATCTTTAATCTTCTCTATTGTGTAAGATTTTTATAAATATTTAATTATCTTTTGATCGTAGAATGGAAATCATATGTCACATAAATTGCTTCCAAATCACGTAGGCTGTGTTCAATGTCGAATTTTGGTATTTATACTATGTTCCGTAACTCAATCAGTTCGATGTGGTTTGCGGTTTAGTGTTCCGTAAGTCCTGAATTTTTTTACCGGTTTTGTTCGGAACGCTGTTCCTGAAAAAGGTTGGCAAAAATTCGTCCACGGCAACCAGGAAAAAATCCTGGTTTCTCTGATATTTTTATCCCCACTACCGCTACTTGCAAACATCATCATAACAAAATCAAACGATAAACGTCAATGTCAAATATCTAAATCGTATTAGTGATGTTACTAACAATAATTATTAATGTAATAAAAACATGCTTTATGTTCGTTATATTGTTATTTATGTTATTATTATCGGCATTAAATATAATAAAATATTCAATTTCGATGTCATATTCAAAGTTATAGTTCATTTTGATAATTTTTTGTTTGTAAGGTGTGTCAAAATTAAATATGATTCAACGTCAATGTGTCCCGAAATAGATGAAAATTTTCGGGAACCACTATTTACCTAGAATCAAAATACTGGTTTATTTGGTTGAGTTATACGGAACATAGTATTAGTATTTAGGTTTTAGATATATTTCATACAAATATAACTCCGAACGAATACGAATAGTGCACCAATGGAATCCGTTGGTATATATAAGAGAACATTTTAGATTGAATAACAAAAGTGCATTAAATATTTCGATTCAATTTGATGTAACTATAATATTAAAAGTTAATATTAAATGTATTTCATAAATTACAAGCCGAGAAGGTTTGTCCGATATTACCTATATATTTGATATTAGGCACAAATTATAGCAAAGCGCGTGATTTATTTAATTAATGTGCATCCACGTAAAGGAGTATGGTCCTAAAAAATTCTAAGATCGTCATTTAGAACACAATAATTTAGAATTTATGAAGGATACACGATGGATGGAGAACGAGAACGAAAATATTTCCAACCTCACTTTTTAACGGACATACAAATATATTCATATAATTTATTTTTGTTTTATATATGATTTTATGTGATATATTTTTATTTTTGAGGTCCCGTGGCCGCGTGCATGAGTGTCTGATCGCAAACCTGAGGAACCGGGTTCGATCCCGACCGACGCCAAATATTTGAATTTTAAATGGCACAAAAGTGACCCCTGTGGTGCACTCTCCACGCCAGCAATGAATGCCCGTGAGGTGGCGCCTGCTAAACGCCCGCACGGTAAAATATATCGTCATCATTACCGATGTCTACATATGTTGTATATTCTGGCACACCCAGTAATGGGTGATATGCCGTGATTATATATTTATTTATTTTATTTACATATGATTTTAGTTAATTTTACACGTTCCTGTCAATTTCAGTCAGTTTCATCACCAAAAATAATACTTTTGTTGTAGGTATTGTATTGACAAAATCTCCGTTACCATTCTCGTTCTCGGACTATTGTGCAAGCAGCTTTAAGTAATTAGGGTGATAAAAATTTATGAAAATACATATATATTTCATAAAAATATTGATTGTAATGATTTTTATTCAATTCAGGAACTTAAATAAGTACTACATATCATTGATTTTTTTTTTTAATAAATCTTAAATATACGTATTATTGATTTTTATTTGAATGAGCCATTATTTTATTAAATTAAAGATTAAATTTTATGTAAGTACCTATTATTGATTTTTATTTGAATAAGCCATTGGTTAATTTTTAAAAAGAATAAATAATTGTATCTCAATTTTAATTTTCAGGAAAATTATACATCATACCTTATGATTTTAATTTGTCAAATATTCTATACTTTTGTCATTAGGTACTTGAAAGATGGCAAATACTGCAAATAGGAAAGTTAATTTAAAATTTTCAATATATTCATTTTATTATTTTATAAAATGACTAAATTAAAAAAATATCTAAATTTGCAGCTCACATAGCAATGATAATCAAATTAAAATGAAGATTATTGAATGATCGTTTTTGGTTTAAATTAAAATTTTGCACTTGGATCATTCATTTGTTTTACACAACAGAGATTTTTCAATAAGACTTCCCAACAAAACAAATAAAGGATTGCTCGTATAGAAAACAAATAGGTGGAGTTTTTTGTATTTAGTGAAAGACATTATTTCGGCGCAAATTGGATACCTTTTAGTGGTCTCCGGAAGTGAATTAAACCGAAGCCGCGCCGGAAAAAATTGTTTCTAAAGAATTAAAGTAGCACAGGGAACGGCGCAAATAAAGTTAGAGTTTCATTAGTGAACTGGAAGCAACGTGCAGACACGTCCACGGACTAGACATTGTTCCAACACCAATAAGACTCCTGACTACTCACACTCACAACAAGCTGTTACAACAAACCACCCACATCACTTCATTGTTACACGCAATCAGAACTATCACCATTACATTGATTTTACCGGATGAAATTATTCTGCACTGTAATCGCGGTACTTACGAGTATACAAGGTGATTGAAAATATAAAGGCAAATGGATATTTATAATTAATTTTAGACCTATAGTGTAAATTACATATTTGGAGTGAAAATATCCTGAATTCTAGATTTCGCTGGACGTGATATCGGTGATTTTTTGAATGGAATGGTATCTATATTTTTATATTTTCTAAAAACATCATTTATTTAAATTAGCTTAAATTGTCTGATGCCAATAGTTGCATTTTCATCTAAAATTAACGTAGATATTATTAATTTTTCAAAATTATGAAATGGGGTATTCCGGTGATATGGAATTAATGCAAAATAATAACTTTTTTCTATAGTTTCCATCTTCATATAGTAGAAAAATATAATAAAACAGGTTTAATAAAAAGTTTTAATACATAATTTAATGTTACAAAATTGGAATTTTTACAGCTCTAGAAACGTCCTTGAAATTTGTGACGTCAAGTTGATAATCTGTTGCTCATTTCGGAGTAAATATTTTCGTTTAAAAAAAAACAGGTGGTGCCAGTAGTTAACACGCGCGGGTATATTTCTTGTTTGACATTTCGTCCACTTTATAATTATTACTCCTATTTTGACCATAAACAAACACAGGACAAATACAGAAATACACGCTGCTACTAAAATCATATGTAAACAAGCAAATGGCTGTCATGAACATGTGGATTTAGGCGCTGAAGTTCGTTGCAGATGTCACCATCGAGTTGACGTCATAAGCGCGCTATGATAAGAAAATTTGAATTGTGATGAAATTTTAAAAAATTCATATCTCATGTGATGCATACATTTTCTTACTCAAAGTTAGATATTCAGAGTCCTTCTGGTCTGTACTAATGTAAAAAAATATTTTTAAAAAATGTCGGAATATCCCATTGTAGGTACTTTGTTACTTTGTGAAAATATTTTGACGTTTACCTGATATACCATTTGCTTTTAATTATTTTGAACTGCCAAAATAAGTTATTATCATTTAAAATTAATTTAATTTTACTTTTTATAGAATATTAGACAGTTTGAATTGGTCAAAGTTTTTAGAATAAATGAGATTAAACACTTTCAACAAAGGTAACCTCTTTAATTATATTAATAGAGCATGCATGACATATATTTCAACAATACAATTTGCAACAGTCAAGTATTTATTATGTATACATTGGTATCATAGTGAACTACTTATACCTAAACAAGAGATAGTAAATGTGCGAAAAAACAAAAACAAATTAGGGACTTACTTGTAAATATCATGGCAAACGGATAATGCATTAAAGGTTCATAATTTTGAGAAACTAATGAATATGTACCGATTTGTTGACGTTAATTAAAAAGTAGGCAATAGGCGGTTAACATGAGAACTCAGTTTTTCCTTGCGCAAAACTTCAAATTTCATTTAAGATAAAAATGTTTCAAATAAATGTTGTAGAAAATTAAAATCTACGTCTAAATCAAATCACTAATCAGATTTTTTGACAAACAAAAGCACATCTAAGAATATCTCTCAAAGGTAAACAAAAAGTCTGATTTAATCAAAGTCGTAACTCTTTTCGAGAGAGTAGTGATAAACCCCGTAAAAACTAATTTTTCGCTGCCTTATATCTCGGTATCTATTGAAAATCGGACTTATGTCGATTACGCTTTTTTACTCATTGTGGTCAAAACCAAATACCTGTAAAGTTTTTTCCAGAAGTTCGGTAGCACCCTGTATAGAATTCTGAAATTGTTCACACCAAAAAGTGGCATTTAACTTTATAATTTAAAATGTAGGTCTAAAATTAATAATAATTATCTACATTTTTAATCATGATTTACATCTTAGAAGCAAAGTATTTATAACTTTCAAACTTATTCATATTTTGTACTGATTCTTCCTCTTACAACTTTAAAAGTACCTATTAATAGAATTATATTTATAATTTAACTTTTGTAGAGAAAATAATACAATACAAAAAATTCAAATATTTGTTAAAGGTAAAAATAAGAAGAATTTAGTGAGTTGCATGTTTTTTGTTTCATTTCAGTTACGACAAAAATTTACATTTTTAAATGAAACATTTTTCTTTTTGAATTTTCAAATATGCATTAATATTAGTCTTATTATTTGAATACAAATGAATGTCTTAATTTGTGTGAAAAACTAGGCCCATAATGATCTATATTACTTTTGTGTAGCGTGCATAACAGAAAGTTTTTATGTAAACAAGTCGAATTTGTTCCACCCTAAATAAATTTGATTTTTAAAATATTTGTTTTTATTTGAAACGCAAATTAATTTTGGATATCTTTACTTCTAAGATTTTATTTTAAATAATAAAATTTAACACCATTCTATATCAAGTACCTATTACAAACATTAAAGTATCGATATTTTGAATTCTATGTTTAATTCTTTTTTATCAGTCGGTGTTCGATGGCCCCATTAAATTTTTTAAAATTAATTTTAGTAGGTATCAATTTATTTTGGCAGAGTCAGACATAAATCAGAACGAACAATTTGTCATATTGTACCGATAGAATATTAATAACATTTGTTACATTACTGACACAATATGTGATAGAGAATGGAAGATTCCACATTTTTTTAATTTTTTTACATGTTATAGTATTTTTAAATTAAGAAATTCTTTAATTTTTCTTTTTTTAAAATTCAGCCTCTTATAAAAGAAAAAAAAGATAAATATTTGGTTTCCTGCGTTTCCCGCCTTACGACATAAACGGATGGAGAGCAATGGCATTATATTGTGTATTCTCTCTCAGCAGCATCTGTCTTCACTGCTGTTACCAGTGGTCATAAACCATTTGTCAATGTTGTGCGGCTAAAGTTTGAGCGTTTGCATGCTTTATTAATAAATTATACTTACATAATGAATAATATTCTGCTGCCTTAATCAAATCATAATACAAAACTGGAAAATGATGTTTAGTCATGGAGCGCATGTAACCATGAAACACCCAGTGCAGACTAATAAAAGAGGCCGACTGCGGTAGCGACATTGAGCTCAGAGAAAATCCGCGCGTTTTGAAAATGTGTAATATATTTTAGCATTTATAAAAATAACGCAGTTATGTGGGAAGAAATAATTATACATATAATTTATATAAAAATTCGATATGAGTGGAATCCCCCTATTATGAGCAGGTAAAGTTTAAGTGTTACAATCTGCAATATATTTGCACTTTAATACTCGCACCCATACTATCACTGTTACGTTATTTCGTATTGTGCATATTTCAATTATTTAGACTTCCAAATTGTTGGATAAACTTTTCTTCAGTATCAATATGTAGAATCTAGGGTTGTGTGTATATATTTGAGACGTTTTGACAAATACTTCAGCTGAAACTTTGACATTTCCCCTCATATCTCAACTTTATACTTCAAGACCTTCTGCACGAATCTCTTCTCGGATCCCTCGCTTTGCTATAAGTGTGAAAGTTGGGACTACATATCGTGCATTCGACAACCTCACCATCAAATAGCCATGGCATCGAAAAACCATTTCATCAAAAACCATTAGATCAACAACATCCTACCTTCGATATGTCCTTCAGAACGGCCTATCTTATTTTTGGATTGTATTATTCTATTTCCTTTATCTGATGATATTTGATAAGTAACTTATTTAACACTAATCGTGACTAGTTAGTAAACATGATTCAAATATTTTAACAAAAGACATTTCTATATTTATTTATTTACATTATTGTACTAAAATAAAAATGTTAGGGCTGTAGTTTGTGCTAAAACTGTCCAATTGCTTCTTTACCAGTTCTTTGTTATAAATTATAACTATTTTTTTCTCTTCCCGCTGTATATGATGGCATATTCGCACTTTGAAGAGTGTGGATATGAAAAGCTACTGAATTAATTTCTATGCTACGAAATCAGTAGATTTTATACTGCACTGAATTTTAAATAATAAAGATTTAAAGTAACTAAATCTATTCGCTGGTACATACAATTTTGTATACAAGATTTTTACATTTATTTATTTTAAATATGTACTGCATCTCAAAATACTATTTAATTAAAAAAATATCTAAATATCTTTTTTTTGTTTTGTCTTGGTCGTAAAAAATGTACTGTACAACTCGAGTGGAATGCTCATTATTCTAATCGGATGATTGAGGCACTCCGCCTGCGGGTTCGTGCCGTGCCCCAAACGTCATACTCAAGGAATATGAGCATCATATGCACTCTTGTTATACATTCAGCCTTATTCTGGTGTCCATGGTATTGAATACAATATTGTATAAAATACCATTATTGTTTTCAATACAATGATTTTCCGAAATGGTATTCCGGTAACCATTGGTTTCAATACAATGTTGTTTTCAATACAATAATTATATTCTATACGATATGGTATGAAATTAGTATTCAGGTAACCATTTATTATTAAAACGTCATTGTATACGAAGCAATTATCGTATAGATTCATGGTTTTGGTAAAGTCGAATGTTAGTTCGCGTTATGAACATTGTATAGTAGAAAAGTTTTACTATTTCATGAAATTAACTCGGTAATAATAAAAATGGATAATAAAGGTTTTATTTTAATTTTTGACATGCTCAAAAATGAAAGAAATCGGTAAGTTATTAATTAATAAAAATGTAATTTGTTATAAAAAATATTTTTATTTAGACATGATTTACGTATAAATAAAAGAGTTTTTCGTGATGCTAGTGATCCCTTAACTCTTTCAGAGAATGTGTTCAGTAGCATCTTCGGGCTATCGCGTCAGTTTCTGATTTAAATATAAAGATACTAAAAACTTTATAATTTTATGGTCAAGGAATCTACCATCAGTTGGCCAAGATTTTTAAATTTCTATGAGTCAGGCGTCCGTCAGTCGCAGCATAAAAGAAGTAACACAAATTATTAGAAACCTTCTTTTTAGATGAACTCATGATTAGACTACACTATTACACACAAATTTCTCTTTGTGGATGTTTCACTTGCCACAAACACTTTTGTCATTCGCTAACTTCGAAATGTAAGCAAATGTTAGGTTAGATGTCAGTCACTGTTACCAATTGTCGCATGAAATTCATTATATTTATTTAATAAAATTTATAAATATACAAATTAATATTTGCATTATTTTATTTCAAATATCAATCCTGCGAATGTAAATGTACTAACATTGTAAAATTTATTTATTTAAATAAAATAATATTAAGATTTTATTACAATTTTCTATAGAGTGACATCACTGCAAATAGGTGAATACAATATTGTATTCATTACAATACCACTTTTATACGATTACAATGTGGGCACCAGAATACCAAATCTATACTATGTCTTATAGAACATTGAAATCATTATTCTATAGATTACAATATTGCTTCGGATATAATGGTCACCAGAATAAGGCCGAATATATTACTCACTAGTAATGGGGATTTGCAGAGTTTGAAAACGATGTTATAAGTATTTCCGTTAATCCTCTATTTATGAATTTCCTAATGTATAGGAAAACACATTAATGGGCCTTATTAATGAATGAGTTTCTATGAATAACCAATTTTAATGAAAATAACAATAACATAGTACCACAGCTACTTAATTAATTTTAAAACTGTAAGTGTTAAACATTATCTAATTTATTTGTCATGGAATAGAATTTTATTTTCTTCAATTTAATAACGAACAACTATTGCAACTAACTTGTGTATTAATCCGCGAGTAATCATCTCTACAATTAACGCGTTCCTGTGCTCATGCGATTATTAATCGCTTTTTTATTACGCGGGCTCAAATACTAATAGTGTCATATGCCGTCCCAACTCACTTGTTTCTTGTTTGGATGTAGGATGTAGATTTGTGTTCCTTGGTTCCTTTATTGTGAAATCGTCATATCATCCATCCAAGTACTGCTGGCATTCATTTATTAAACACGTTAAATTTATAGATTTTATTCAGAATTTATTCAAGGCATCAGATTAAGAAACACAGTTAAATTAATAAAAAATAGTTTTCCCTTGATAATGTCTTTTTTGCATTGCCATTTACATTATTGCTTCACAGCGGATATGTAGTATTTCCCTTAAGGCTATTGCATCACAAACATTTCCTAAAATATTTATTTTCTTATTTTGGCGTAGTTATTATGAATTTGTTATGAATCTGAAAAAATGGGTCTAATTTTTTACCAACATAAAATTTTAAAAAAATGAGGTAATTCTCATTATATTGGATATTCAAAATAGCCGATGCAATGTATGTAAAATTTAAACTACTTCGAATCAATGTTGCTGCTCAATAATTTTTACTTTCCTTATTTAAATTAAATAATGACATGTACAATAATAAAAATTGAATACTGAAATTATATTGAGTAAGCTTAATTTAAAAAAAAAAGAAAACATAGGTAATATGTTCCCATAATTTGAGAGCCTGAAGAAACATTTAAATTTAGACAATTTCGAATCAATGTAGCTGCCCAATAATTTTTGCGGTCCATATTTAAATTAAAAAATTAAATAATGAACTGTACAATAATAAATCTGAAAACTGAAAATGCATGAATAAGTATTAATAGGCCTATAAACCATAACAAAAAATAATAAAATGTACACTTTATCCTTAAAGTACTATTCAGTAAATAGCGATTAAGATAAAAAAAACATTTTTTTAATAATTACTTTGCGAGATATTTGAATTTATTTCCAGGTGTACAGATGACGTCACACTATTGGTATCTCTCTCGCGCAGCCTACTACAAAAACTGGTGTGAGAATTTAAAAATATTTTTAAAAAATTAGTTTATGAGCCTATTAATATGCTCCCACCATTTGGGAGCTCGAAGAAACAGCTTCTTCTGCTTCATAGAAAAACTATCCCTGGCAATAGTATAATTTTTCTGTGCTGCATCTATTCGATGGAGTGGTTGTCATTCGCACAATTCGCTCCTAAAGTTGGTAGTAAATCTCCACGAACAAGATGGCGTGCAACGAAGACTCGCGGCGTTGCTGGTGGCTCGCACCGACCTCCAATTAAGCCTCCGCCTTACGCTGTGGCCGAGGCCATCCTGGATCGTGAACAGGATTCATTATAAGGGAATTAATCCGCGCTCTGCTCAATGTACACAGCCAACTAGTCCAAGTAGCCGTCACTGGACAGGACACTGTGATTGAGTCCGCTAAGTTTCGGACAAGATTGAAATTAGATTAATGTTAGGTTGATTAGGGTGCTTGTACGTGATACTGAATGCAGTTAGGTTACTTGGGAAAGTGCATCTTGCACCCACATAGATTAATATCCAGTTAATTTTCGTACCGTGTATACAACATTTTGGATTATCTAATAACCTGATATTTAAGAGTAAAGTACAAGCCATTGGACACGAGTTTAACACGTTCACTGCCGATCATCTGCCATGTTATTGCCTGTTATGCCGGGTCTTAGTTATGGAAACTAACTATATCACAATTATTTTTACTATGTTATATGACAGAACACTTGTGTCATTACATTTTTGGTAATGGGACTCTAGAAATTAGTGATGTGAGATGTATTATGAGTTTTTTATACCAGCTCATGGTTTTCCTTTCACTGGCATGTCGGCATTTAGTCCTGGCAATTTACTCCCGACATATTGATTATATTATATTATCGCTTTTGGTTTTCTAATACTTCTCCAAATTTTTTGTTCTGTAATTCTGCATCTGATATAAGCTTTTTGCCACGACAAGAACGTACTTTCTTTTGCACCGATGGTCCCGGCAATTGATTGTCCATTGTAGAACTCAGAGTGCCCAAAACCCAAAACCAACTATGTACCTGTATAAAGTGTACGTAAGGTGCCTATAAGAGCGCAACTATAAGTTCCTAATGCCTGTGAGATACTGAAGCATAGAAGAATGTATATAATGATGGCACAGACGGTGTGTCATCGGCATAGCACGCAAAATACCAGATGACACAACGTATGTGTCATAGGCAGTGAACGTGTTAATGGCCGGTTTTCATATTTTAGATACAAATTCCCTTCATAACTGAAAATTAAATGCTTTTTCTGCAATTCTCGGTATATTTATTTCATAAATTAAACACTATTAAAAATATAGTACTGTTATTAATTCGACAAGCTTATGTTAAGATTTTAATTAAATTTATATTTGTTGTAGTAGTGAGTTCAAACAAATTTCTTGTAGTTGCGTTTTAGTTCCTTTGCTAGCATGTGTGTCAAACAAATATTATTTACTAATTCACATCTATTAATAGTGGCTGAGAATTTTTGTGTAATGTTTATTGTGAAATTCGTCATATCATGATTCTCTGACTTATTTTGTATTTCACAGAACGCCTAGGTTCTGCATGAAACTGAAACAAAACTTTCATTTAAGCAATGGATGTCCAACCTTTTAGATCATCTGGGCCTCATAGACCAACATCAACCGTATATAGTTTTAACAGTGAAATATATATTACCAATTATTATAATAAAACAACGTTTACTTTTTAAACAAAGAAATAGGAACATAACATTTATAATGGCAAAATTGAGACTATACATATCATCTAAGTATATTAAATTTGATAGAATTAGTAGCGATGCGAAAAGTATTTTCAAGAGGTTTATATGCACTTTTTTACTTCATAAATATGTATATGTTATCCGACAAACCCGATTTCAGGATAAACTACATAGTTTGGACTAGGTGAAACTAGTTCCTAATAAGATAAAGCAATCATAACAAAGATTAGTTAATGTATGTTTAGAAAATAAATAATATAGGTACTCATAATTGCTTTAATTTTAAATTAAATATATAACAAAACCTTACGTAAGGCACAAAACTTATGACTCATTTATCCTATTAGGAACTAGTTTAACCTAAACTAGTTTATCCGGAAAACGAGTTTGGTCGGTAAAATATACATAAGTACGTATTAATGTCAACTGAGAATGGAATAGCAAATATACTGAAAATTATAAGGTGTTTTATGAATTCTTAAAATATTTTTTCAAAGTCCCCGTGTCGGAATAACAATTAATACCGCATATATTTCACTATTTATATGAATGAGTTCAAATCGTGTTTCAAAATTGAGTTGTCGGCTCCGGTGGCTCAATAGTTAGAACAACGCGTTTTAGTGATGAGTGTGCTCGAGGTTCTAGGTTTGAATCCCACGAAGGCATGGATGTTTGTGTACGTGAACCTGTTAAGAGATGTAAAAAGAAAAATGAATTAAGTGATTGTTCTATATCTGAGATTGCCATAGTTCCAGTTTTAAAAAAACTGTCATTGTTAACATTAAATATCTATCTTCCTTTCAAGTCCATCTATTTTGCTAGTTTATATTCACATGACAATGTATCGTGAAATAACAAAACCGGTGATATTATTTTTATTTGTAGAGCTATCCATTGATCCAGTGTGGAGTGGTTGATACAGTGTGTGAAGGTCGGAAAAATTAATATAGTTGGTGAGTGATTATAACCAGAAATCAAAGCGCGTTATTGTGGCATTTCTATCAATATCGTGTGGAGTGCCCCACAGATATTTGCTCTGGAACAGACAGGGGACATTCCGTGAGAAATACGTGTTTCTTTCATGGTACTCCGCATTTATATTAAGTCGGATGTCACGTCATGATCAGAACGCGACAGTGCAGTACCGCTGTGCACTATATCCGCAGCCAACGTGACCCGAAATCGTATTTTCTCGCTTCGCACAAAGCGAATGAAAGATTTGACTGTAATGTGATGTGGCTATCGACCAACATGTCTCTATTGGTGACCTCTGGCTCTTCTATGCTTCAAAATTTGTCTGCGCAACATAAAGAAACTCTCAGGCAAAGTAAACCGAGGGATAAGCGTTGGAAATTAATAATATCTCCTATGTTGTTCATGATAAAAATACTTATGCTGTTTCCATATTCAGATATAATTACATTCCTATATATGTTATAATGCTTATTACTTTGAAGGTACGATGAATGTTTGTACTGATATGTTTAAATGCTAATCGACTAATATAAACGGAATTAATCTGCATTCCAACTACATATTTGCTTTACTTTGATAGATTGTACTTGTACACATGTGTCCTAGTTTACGAATTAAATTTGAAATTATTAAGTTCCATATAAAAATATTAAATTGGTATTCAATTTCATTTCTATAAGTTTTACTACATATCTGAATTTAACATGCAAGTAGGCGTATTTATCAAGCTAACACTAAACTAGCAAAATTGAATTATTTAACGCTAGAAGAAATAGCTAGCGAGAAATACTTCGCTAAAACTTCTAGCAAAGTAGTAGCGAATTGTACACATTTTGTTGTGTATAAATTTTGATTGGGGATAAATACTTGTACAGAACGTGTTAACAAAATGCCATTTGTATAAATAACAGCAATTTATGTATATTTTAGAAAAAAAATGACGGAACTAGAACAATTGTTTGACCTTAATAAGGGTCATAACAATAACCAAATAAATTAAGTATTAATGTATTCTACATATGTACTTATCTCCTAAAATGTTCAAAAAAATTATCAGAAGTGTATAATGGTATCAAATAAAAACAAATCTTTAATTATCACCTATATATAAACATTTTTTAACCGATTTAATAGCTAGTAACAATATTTTATCTTGTAACAGTTCAAGATATAATAATAGATTAATTTAAAAATGAAGATAGAACTATCGGTCAACGGTCATCTGTTTTGTTGAATTTTATTTAAACTTTGCGCGCTATGCATCTATCGCTAATAAGCAGCGCTACATTTTTGCGAAGCTATAGCACTGTTCTTGTTGATCACAAGCAACTTACATATGTTTAATGATAAGCAGGGATTGCTATACGATATAAAATTTCTGTCGAAATCATAATCCAAGCAAGTAATCTATGATACTTTAACCAAAATTTAGAATAATATTATTTGCAGTAATTATTGTACATTGATTTAACCAGTTGCATGAATAATATATATTAATAAAATTATTACTATATTTTTGCGGTTACTGAAATTGAAATATGATTATATTGTCCTGAAACAAAGGAACATGTTTTATTTTGAAAATGGGAATGAACTTGATTACGTGAAGCATTAAAACATCAGCTTGCCCAGTGTGTGGGCAATAATCTCATTTCTTTGGCATATCGACAGGCAGGCATCATTTCACGTCATTTTTCATCGAGGGCACATGAAGCTGGGATCGAAATGTTAAAAGGGACTCTTTTTGCCGATAACCCTTCACCCTTCGCTCGCAATATCTCTCTCCTGACAGCCACATAATGGTTACTGAGCACCCGACACCCGACGTGTCTGTACCAGATGGTGTATTACATTTTGTCCAAATCCCAAAATGAGAATTCGAATCCCTGCTGCGACGTACTTACATTTCCGTATTAAATCACTGCTTTGCATTGCATTATCTGATTTCTCCACCAGCAGAATAAATATTGCTATAGGTATATTTCTTTTAATTAATTTCTTCTACAATACTATTAATACTAAGGTAAATTAAAACCCGTGATGCCCTATCCCCGATTCTTATCTTGCAAAAAGAGGATGAAACGTTTTAAAAGGTGTGCACTTTATTTTTTATTTGAAGTCTGTAGTCCTTTGTTAAAGAAATGCTAATTTAATCTGACCGAAATAATTCCAATTTTCATTACTTACGTAAAAATAATTATTCGTTCAATTTACGAAAAAGATACTATACTAATGTATCATCTTTGTTTATTACGAACTTCTGGATCTGCTAATATGCTTTTATTCCCAGTTTCTGGTGAGGATAATATATTTATGCCGTAGAGGGATCATCAGGGCGACGAAAAATTATAAGAAATAGGTAAGTGCGTGTCAGACATCTATCGGGGCGATAAAATAATAAATGTGTAGAATTATGTCCTCCAAAATGTACAAAATAATATTATTATTATTATTATAATTATTATTATTAATATTATTATTATTATTACTATTATTATTATTATTATTATTATTATTATTATTATTATTATTATTATTATTATTATTATTATTTCATACTACACCCTACAGGCAAAAGTACCCAATTACAGGGCAAGAGAAAAAATGAGTTAATAAAAGCATTTGTTAATCTCTGCTACACTATCATGAAAGATGTCAACGAGGGCTTGAATAGAGTGATAAAATTTAATCATAAAATGGACGGGAAATTTTGTTAAAACTGTTAAACGTGCAGTTTGTAAATAAAAATTATTGAAATAACGAGAAGATGAACGTTGTACCAGAATTGTTAAATATGTACAATACTTATAAATAAATAAATAAATATATCATCACGGCATATTACCCATTTCTGGGTGTGCCAGTATCTACAACACATGTAGACATCGGTAATGATGACGATATATTTTACCGTGTGGGCGCTTACCAGGCGTCACCTCACGGGTACTTAAAGCTGTTTTGGAGAGTGCACAACAGGGATCACTTTTTATGCCATTTAAAATTTGAAATATTCGGCGTCTATCGGGATCGAACCCGGTTCCCCAGGTTCGCGACCAGACACTCAGGTACGCGGCTACGGGACCCCATAAAAAATATTTATATAAAAAAATATATTTAAATGTGTGTTTAAATTTTATTTCTAATCAACTTTTCCAGATAACACCTATTTTATGTTATATTACCCATTTCTGGGTGTGCCAGTATCTACAACACATGTAGACATCGGTAATGATGACGATATATTCTTCCGTGTGGGCGCTTCCCAGGCGTCACCTGACGGGCACTCCTAGCTGGTGTGGAGAGTGCACCACAGGGGTCACTTTTGTGCCATTTAAGATTGGAAATATTTGGCATCTGTCGGGATCGAACTCGGTTCCTCCAGGTTCGCGACCAGACACTCAGGCACGCGGCCACTGGACCCCTACGTTGTACTTGTATCGTGGTAATTTAGATAACAAGTATGCACAATTAATAATATTATTAACTAATTTAAAAATTAATATAACTGAATGCATATTTCTCCTTTGTTGAAGAAATTGTAAATTAAAATTTTCTAGTAACATTGCGGAGTTCCTCTATCGGTATAACCCATGTATAATGAAGGAAGCTGCTTTGATAAATTTGCTGAACTCTCTCAATTGATTCGCTTTTATTTTTATGTGAAGGGTTCCAAATTACAGAACAATATTCTAAATGAGGCCTAACTAAACTTGTAAACAAAATTCTTAAAATACTTTTAACTTTGAGATATTCAGAGTGTCTAATTATGAAGCCTAGACATTTATAAACTGTTAATATATTATTCTCAATATGCTTGGTAAATGTAAGTGTAGGGTAGGTAAAGGATACTCCCAGATCTACAAAGTACTCAGGTCTGTTTAATATACAGTCATTAATAATCAAATTTTATTGGACAAAGTTTTTGAGTGAAGGATAGAACGTTACATTTGTTTATATTCAGGAATAATTTATTTGAAGAACACCAATTATAAATTTCATTTAAATTACTTTGGAGTAGTTCACAATCCTGTTCATTATAGATTCTAAGGTAGATCTTTACGTCATCTGCATAAAGCAGATGTTCGACATGAAGACAAAATGTTATGTCATTAATAAAGTTTCTGTTGCCTAATTAATCATCGATTAATTGACAATCGCCCATGGTGAATTGTTGCGGACCGCACAAGCTCTTAAAATTTGCATGATAAAGAAAAAGCACCAACACTTTTTATGCGATTTGAAATTTGAAAAAAAAAAAACTCCGATCGGATTTCAACCCGAGCCGTCAGAATTAAAACCCATGTAGAGATAACTAAATGAAAATAGCTATTTCCTTAAAAGAAACTAAATATCAAATCTGCATTGTTTAAAATTTAGTAGGTCTATTTGAAATAAAATTTGCTTTGTAATATCTGCTCCATGATTCGCAGTAGAATTTAAATTTAATTAGTAGTATAATATAGTGAAAATAAATTTGTTGATAATACCATTACTTTCACGGAAAATTTAAATTTTCTGGTTGTGAAAAATACGAACTGAAAGAAATGTCAGGCAAAATAAACTAACTTCATGCTTGAAACGTTCTGAAGACAAAGGAAAGAAAAAAGTACTGTAATATTGTATAAGAAATATTTACATTGTTTCGCAAAGTCCTTGGTAGAACTGGAAGGAGTATGTTAACTCCATTTCAAAAACGTTCCGGTGTTCGTTCGTGATTGCATCATGAATGGTTCGTTTGATCCGAGTGTGCGTTGACTCGCTGACACACTGGAAATCACCTCGTAGCGGGTCGACTTCTCGCGACAGCGAATTTGCACAGGCGACGATAGGCGAGGCAACTCCAAGTCGAAGTCGCGAGTCTTTCGACGAAGACAAATCTTGGCAATTTCACGCATCTGCTTTCTCAGGACTTAGAGATCGGGCGCGCAAGCTTCCAACAAAGTAGAAACAGTCGGAGTAGGGTTTCGGGTTAAGGCAAGGCGAAAGAGGTCACGCGATGGAATGTATTGCTGATATGGACCTCACACGCGATTCCGAAACTTCCAATCGCCGGACAATACATTCTGTAAAAGAAACAAATACAACCAATTAAAACTAAAACTTGTCTGTTGAAAATGAAACGAACCATGTGTTTTGTTTGTTTTTGTAGAAAAAAAGGATTTTGCGGCGGAGTAAATATCAATATCGACGCTTCATAGAACAGGTGAGCGTCAGATAGGCGAAACAATCGAAACTAATTCTGGCCATGCATCATTTTCACCGACAGAACGAGTTAATTTAAGCTGATTTATGCAGGCACGTTACAATACCACGACAAGCCACCAACCGTTGGCGCTGCCTCCCATATCGCTGCTCAATGCGCTCTTCTGCGCCGTCGAATAAAACCAACGCGCGCTGGATGTATGTTTAATAGTTTAATCATGTGTTGCATTGTGCCCCACTCAACGCCAGACACCAGCTTGTTTACTCTCTTTATGAACCACGAGAAAAGGAAGTGTGATAATCTCGCTCGCAGTAAATAGTTTACGTGAGCAAAGTTAGTTGATTCTTGCAGGTGTGTGATTTGGCCGTTGCAGACGGAGTAATTTATGTCTTTGAAGTGCGTCTACGGCGTCCGCGTCAATTTCTCCGGCTGTCGTCGCGTCCGTCGCCTCCTGTAAATGAAATACGTCTCATCCGGTCGTATATTCAGGGTTTCAATACTACGTAATCGAGTTAGGAAACTTAGTTCTGCCTCGCGCTTGTGCTCGCGTTCGTTCCGTCTGTAAACTCCGGAGCTCTTTTCATTAGATCCAGTGCGGCTGTGCTGGGTTGGGTGTCCCCAAGGGTGTCCGATAACCGCCCCCAGCTCGTCTCGCTGCATTGTCCCGACTCCGAGTTCTTCCGCCTTCCGCCGTCTTACTCGCTCAGCAACGTGCATCGATTCTGATAATGTAAACAAATGACTGCCTCATACAATTGCAGCGCGATGTTTCAAATTTTAAACGTCTAAACGACTCCATTAGCTTGTCTTATATTCAAATGAAAATAAATTGTACCTAATATTTATCAAATCATTTTCACCTGGTTGATTGACGATGATTAACACAAATTGCTTTTAGTCGTCAACAGCAACATAACGTAGCTATATTGGAATATTTCGTTATAAATGAAATTTTGATATATCTGAAGTCGTCAGCGTATGGTGTACTTGATTTTAAAAAATACCAAAAATAGCTAGATAGCCAGATATCTGTTTTATAATCAAGTAACTACGTCACTACGAGACCATAAAACAGATAGACAAATACAGGTTATTGATAGTAAACATTGTGAAAATATAAAAACACAAAATTTAAAATAATAATTCGAATGTATGACGCTGCATATGTATACAGTTCTGTGCATCGACCTTTAAACTAATAGACGCAGCGTTCGAGCAAAACGCTTGTCCCGCCATAACGGTGCAGACACAGTATCTCTATCCTTCAACAGTACGGAAGTTAAGAAAACGCGGCAAAATAAAAAGATTGATTTGACCCTAACTTGTTATACTTGGTGCATAATCGCTAAGAGTATATATTTAATTTTTTTGTGCATAATTACTTTCATTATATATTTTTAATACAATATATTGTATGCATATATTATATTATAGGGAACAAGTAATAATTAATAAGAACTTACATATGAAATGACACAGCTAAACGGCGTACGTACTGCTGACTGCACAAAATACACCGTTTTCCCATTATTTTGTCGCATATGCACCTCACAACACATATTCGTATATGTTGACAGAAATAATTGTAAATGTTCTCCAAAAAAGTAAAATAATACACAAATAGTTACGAAACGTCAAATGTAGATTTTGACAACTATTTAGTGATAGAGAGCGATGTATAGAGGTTTACATATGGCTGAAAAAGATGTACAATGAGTACGAACGCATGGGCAGTATACTTTAACTGAGAACTTCCGTATTGTTGAAGGATAGAATATATATCTCTATCCTTTTATGTTGGAGCATTATTCTAACAATAAAAGAATAGGAAACACTCGGTCCATTAGTTTAAAGGTCGATGGTTCTGTGCAATGAAATAGGCAAGAGATTCTTAGTTCATATATAAAACATTCTCAATTTGTATTTGTTGTTGCCAATTTAATAAACTGGAATAGTAAGAACGTACTTTACTTCAGACGAAAAAATATAATGGAAGGTCACTAAAAAATTGAAAATGTTCAAAATAATAGGTGTGCTGAGATTATGATATATTCAAACCGCGCGGGCGTGTTTATTTTGCATTACTACACTGGCACTCATTGCTGGCGTGGAGAGTGTACCACAGGAGTTACTTTTGTGTCTTGTAAATTTCGAAATAATTTTAGCGTCGGTCGAGATCGAACTCGAGTCCCCAGATTCTCGATCAGACACGCAGGCCACCGCAGATCATTTATTCAAATCGTTTCAAATAATAAAAATTAATTAGTTGAAATATATTTACTTGAAACTTAGCTAGTACTATGTATTATAACTGTTTTCCACACTATCTCTAGATAGTAAATTTTCGACTTCTACATTTTTTTATTGATGCTTCTTATCGTCCAGCTCACTTGTTATTTATAAATGTCTTTTATGTATAGTTTTTATGTTGTATACTCCAATGATAATAAATTGTACCTAATATTTATCGAATTATTGTCACTTGGTTGATTGACAATGATTAACACAAATTGCTTTTGTACGTCAACATCAGCACCAACACAACGTAACGAATATTGGATTATGTCCTCATAAATGAAATTCTGATTTGTCTGAAGTCGTCAGCGTATGGATGTATATATGCATGAGAAGGATACCGTTGTTATTGTATTGTATATCAGGTTGAAAGGCGCGTGACAACATATTCACGCCAGAGAAACGGAACGCGGAGCTTACGTCTCAATGCGATGCGATCGCTCAATCCGATCGTTTATGTGTCCGCGATTGTCCGAGCACCGAGCTGATGTGAATGGCGGCGCTATTATTCGAGGAATGAGTTTATGAATAGATCCGCGATGGGCTCTCGTTGTGGAAACAGCCATGCGGAACAGGGAAACGCCGAGATGATGGAGGAGAATCGCTCGTTGTTGTGCTTCATCCTTTGTTTTCATTCCGTTTCATTGCCATCTATAATATATGCATATCTCCTAGCTTTCATATCCATACCAGAATCATTAAAAACTATTTTGCCTGCTATACTTTGTTTATTGTAATTTTGCAAAACGGATTTGTGCAATGTTGAAGGAAAGTAGTTTATTTGTACTTTGATAAAGTGTAGTTGTATATAAATATGTGATCCATTTTACGATTTTAATTTGCAATTATCGAGTCTCATATAAAATTGAAATGAAATGCCAAATATTTTTCATACATGCAGCAGTATCTATGAACTTAAATTTGGCCAATTTATCAAGCTAGCGCTGTACTACCAAAATAATTGAATTTTTCGCTAAAATCTAGCGCGGATGTTACGCCAGAAGAAATAGCAAGCAAGAAAAATTTCGCTAAAACATCTGGCAAAGTAGTGGAGAGCTGCACACATTTTGTTGTGTTTACAAAACAAGCTAACAAAATGTCAATTATAAGAATAATTGATAATGCAACGTACCCATTTTCCCGCCTGAAATTTAAAGAATAGGCAACACTGAATACATTTCCCTTGTCACTTTACTTTAAATTAAATAAAATAATCACAGGCGGTATAAGGGAAAAACTAAATTTTAAAAGCCATTTATCAAAAGTAACATGGGTTGTCTATTCATGAATTTTCAAACGGGAACAGATGAAATGGGTACCCTGTATATACTAACGTATATATGTATAATCAATGTAAAAATAGATGGAGAGTATTTATGTGCATTTCACAAAAAATAGAATTACAATGAGGATATTTTCGAAATTAATTTATTGTTATAGTGCATTATGAATTTCATAACAAGAAACAAATAAATTATTTAAAATTATGCATATATTTGTGTATAATGTATATTTTTCTACTTCCGTTTCATAACGTTAATTTTTTGACATTCTTTTTCGCATTAGTGCGTTTATCTGTCACTTTATCACACTAATACGAAGAAGTGACAAATCTGCTAATCAGTGAAGAAGTAACAGCTAACCTCTTATATGAAAATTTATATTTTTTTTAATTGGAATAATACTACCTTTTTTAGTTTAATTTCTGTATTTGTTTATTATTATAACCTCGATTATAACCCAACGTTTTTTGTTTGTGAATTGAATCTAAACGGAATTAGAGAAAAGCTTTTATGTGATTCGTTGCAAAATCATTAAAAACTATTTTGCCTGCTTTACTTTACTTTGTTTATTGTAATCTTGTTAAAAGGATTTGTGCAATGATGGAGGGAAGTAGTACATTTGTTCCCCCTCAGAAAATAAAATGTAAATAATTTGTAAAGATAAAGAGTAGCAAGCAGTAGTTTACACAGAATATCAAATGACGATGAAGGTAGTGTAATGTAATAATATTTTATGAGTAAATCCCCTTTGAGACAGCACTGGTGCCGTGAGATCAATACTACATTTCCTCTTCCCTTTCGGTGAATATCTCCGCTTCCGTGTTGCAACTGTTGTCCTACGATAAAAAGAAAATTATAAAAACGTAATGGTTTCCAAATACAAAGATCGGTGGAGCTGGAAACTGCCGGTGTCACATCCAATTGTCGGGCGGGGCATTCAACAGCGTAACCAGCATTCTTACATCTCAAAGCCTTAAACTTGTACATTATTGAGGACTTATTATGTGTTCTTCAATGCAGAAATGAATATTTATTAGAGATACATTTTACTTGCAGATTGAACAAGGGATCCCACCTATGGATAAATTCAAAGTAGGATATTTTTAAACTCTGGAAAAAGGTCGATGATTTAGTTTTATATTCTTATATAAGAAATAAAATGAATGAAACTTAATATAAAACACTAACATTTATTTCGTCATGAATTCTTATTTATTAAGCTCTAACGATAAAGATCGTTAGTATAAACAACTGATTCAGTTTGATTAGCGAACAGTTCACTGGTTTTATTTTTATGTCAATCGTTTATAGATTATTTTGGAGAAAAATACTTCAAATAAAACATGTGTCCAAGGAATTTTTCTATAACTGTTACTTGAAATAAGTATTTTTCTCTAAAATGATCTATAAACGGTTGTCAGAGAAAAAAAATGCTATTGTTGAGTAACATTGTTTTTTATTGTTAATCATCCTTAAGCAGTAGGTCATAATTTTAATTGATATTCAAAAACTAGTTATTCATGTTTGTGCAAACTATAAGAGATTCGGGCCTTTGCGGCCGTCATTGGGACGTTATTTTAGATGTAACTTTGTTTTGCAAAAAGAAAAATAATTACAGTCTACTAGATACAAAATTTTCATTTTTATCGTCCGTCACCTTTAGATAAGGAAGGTATTGTCTTTGGTCAAAAAATTCGGTGGTGAGATTTTAATGAATAAGCACATTTTAAGATCCCTAGAATACGATTTCACTAATTTTACATTGATGTATGTATGTATGTATGTATGTGTGTGTGTGTCTGTGTGTGTGTGTCTGTGTGTGTGTGTGTGTGTGTGTGTGTGTGTGTGTGTGTGTGTGACAAATTTTTCTCCGACGATAACTCCAAAACTACAATTCTAAAAATTATGATTCTTTCGTATTCCTCTTCTTTACAACCATATGAAGAGCTGATTATGGTTATTATTGGTCAACCGGAAGTACCCTTATTTGAAGTTCTTAACAGTTTTTCTGAAAAAAACGCAGTTAAATAACATTTTTCGACATTTTATGATCATTAATATAAAAGAAAATCTTATTCTTTATACGATTTGATTATACATTTTCCTTCATATTCAATAGATATAGAGTTATAGAGAGATTAAGAGAGGTTAACTTTCAAAAATCAGTCAGCTTTGCTAAAATTATGGAAACAGCAGATATTCAAAAAATTCTAAATGACAGATGTCAGTGTCAAGTGCAAACCAAAGTGGAAAGTATTGGATCAGAAAGTAACATAAGTGACAGAGTGTCCCTAGCAAGTTACTTGTAGTTTCAATGCCGGGAGTACGAGGAAGGTCAAAGAGAATATAGAAGGACTGTGTAGCAGAATATTTGAGAGAGGAAGAACTGTGTGAAGAAGATGCGTTGGATAGGAATAAGGAAGTGTGAAGTGTAATTTACAGAATGTACAAAAATAGTGTGTTCGTGTTACAATTTTACAGGATATATAGAATCTTTTTCAAGGAACTTTTGGTATCGGATTTGTACAAAATACATCGAATTGACGGAAGGTTTTGTGCTGGCCACAACAGATTTTTTTTCGTATGATATACATGCTTATTGCCTGTATTTTCTCAAGTTATATTGTTTGATACATTTTAAATGAGACAAGATTTAAGGAATGTTACTCAGATTTCTTTTTGTTGCAACTAAACAATCTACTCGTTTAAATAGTAGCAGTAGTAACTCTTAACAAATTGAATTTATCTTCCATTGAAAAGTTTCTGTCGTTAACAATGTAACATGAATAAGTTTCATGTTCTAGTTAGATGTCATATATTTTATCATGATCAGTAATAAAACTACATTTTTACTACCGTCTGTATGCTATGCACCTAAAGTAAAAATAAAGCAAAGATTGTTCATTGCTGAAATGCATCACGAAATAATAAATTCTTTCTGTCAGTTTAAATGTCCAATCGTTCGACTGCACTTTAAATTTCAGTAGATCAAATCGCCTGACTGCGAGTCGTGTTTCAGTTGTGGTTGCTTCCCACACTTCGGAACACTTAGCGCAGGAGACAGCTACTTAAAAACATTCCCGACTCATCCGGCCACCACTCATTTAGAAATGAGTTGCGAATAACTGACGATAATGGAATTACCAGACGACAAATAAACCACCAATGCCACTGGATATTTAATTAGAATGTGTTTCCGAAGATGAAGAAAAAGTAATTACTGTAATTGTAAGGATAAATTTTATTTGTAATCATAATATATCGTGTAAACGGTAGGATAATTTTATATAGTGATAAAAACGGACAGTGAATTAGTAAGATACTGAATACCATATAGATAACTGTTTCATTTCCGAATAGTCGAATGTCCAGCAGCCAGATATTTTAAAATGTCAGGATAAGCAGGACAACGTGACTGTTTTAGGAACTAAGTACAAGAATTTTGAATTTAACTAAAAGAAAATTTCAACAAAATTTCGTCACTACTACTGTGTATACTGCTTATTCATCTGCCATAGAACGCCATATTGAATTACATATGTTTACTCGGGAATGATAAACATACCTACATTTAAAAATACAAAATATTGGAAGTAGTCATATGACGTATTACGTATTGAATAATTCAGAATGTCTGGATTTCCAATGACATCATTAGGATCTCAGAAACTATAGGAAATACGATTAAGGTTAAATGAGAAATCTGGTGCATCAGCAGGAGCCCATCGTAGATGTACTTTTTTTATACAAAAATTCTCATAGAACTACTGAAAACTGCTAAGTTCCTTTCGAAATTTTAATTTTCTTGTAAGTACAGGTACCTAATCCAGGAAAATGTTTCTCTTAGAGAAGTTAGATGTTTTTATTGTGTCGTATGAAAATATTTTTCATTGGTAAATTTTTGAGACATAAATAAGTTGTTTTTTATTATACGAGCATATAAATGTATCGTATTTATTAGTTCTTCATTCTAGTAGTTTATTATGTATTTTAAAAAGTAACAGATATACAAATGCGCAAATTTATTTAGGTTTCAGGGTATATTACCTAGGCGTAACGTAAACAAATGGAGTAATCTTAGTTCCGTAGTTTCATTTATACAAGCGTTATGAAACATTTAAGCATATTATAAATTGAAAATGTTTAACAATCGCTCCACGTAGCTTCTCTCGGAAATTTGCATCTTTTGTCACTGGTCCCGAGGCGTATTATCTAAGAAAGTACGCTGCCACCCACTGCAGCAATATGCAGGTGTAATGGCCTGTGAACGTTGTTCTGTCGGAAATAAACTATGTATGAAGAGCAACGCGCTGCCACCAAAAAGCGTGACGCCTGGCTTCGCTCTTTGTCGCGCTTGTGTGTGCTGCGGCCTCTTCTCGTTTTAAATTTCATTTCAATCGCTGGTCTTTGTAGTCGAATTGTAGACTTGTAAAGTGTTCTCTTTTTGTGGAAGCTCACAGGCTAAGAATCACTAGATGTTTCTTTAGATATTTTTGCGCTTCTTTGTAACATGAGATCTAATTGGTATCGTTTATGAGAAATTAAATGTTTTTCCACGACATCGTTTGAGTCTATTTTTCTGCTGTGCTTTATTTCTTAGAACTGACAGAGCTACATATTGATTTTTACCTCTCGCTACGAGAGGTATTGGAATCATGCTAAAAATCGCATATCCAGATTTTAGTGGATAGGCATATTGTGTGTGTCTGTATGTGTGTGTGTGGATGTTGGAACCACGGTTTCTCAAATACTATAAGACTTAAAATATGTTTAACTGCGGTTTACTCAATCTGACATTACTGGGAAGAGCTAATTAGATTTTGGTAACAATTAGACAACCGGAAGTATTAGTTTCTTAAAAAAGAATATTATTTTTTAAAATTTATATCTTCTATAGAGTTAGAGAAATATAAATATATAAAATAATATATTGTATTGTATCTCACAGCCTATGGAAATCAAATGGAAAAATTAAAATGTTTATAATTGACAGATACAGTGTCAAAATACCAGAGACATTACTGAAGTCTGTTTCTGGGAAGTACATTTAATATTTCTTCTTTTATTATTAATTAAATATTTATTATTATAGATACATATATTACATATACCCTTCAGAAATACCGCCAATCTCATCAATGAATTGGAAGAATCTCGAGCATTAGAAGAATAAGAGAAAACTTGTTCATAGAATAAATTTAAAAATATAAAAATATATAAAGAAGATATGTGTTTTTTGTGTGTACCTACCAGAATTGTTAAATATGTACAATACTTATAAATAAATAAATAAATATATCATCACGGCATATTACCCATTTCTGGGTGTGCCAGTATCTACGCATATGTAGACTTCGGTAATAATGACGATATATTTTACCGTGTGGGCGCTTACCAGGCGTCACCTCACGGGCACTCATAGCTGGTGTGGAGAGTGCACCACAGGGGTCACTTTGGTGCCATTTTAAAATTGGAAAGATTTGGCGCCGGTCGGGATCGAACCCGGTTCCTTCAGGTTCGCGACCAGACACTCAGGCACGCGGCCACGGGACAATACTTATCTAACCTAATATGGAAAAGGCGAGAGGTCTTGTGCTGGCCATAACAGATTTTTGTGTATGAGGTTTGATCAAAAAGTAACGAGTATTTTTGAATTTAGAACGTTTTACCTATCCGATATAAACTATTCTTTTTCCTTGTTGATGCACGTTATAATGAAAGAACCTTACATTAATTAAAAGTTTTAATAACTGAAACATGCGTTTTAATTCAAGCAAAATTTTTCTTCCCTTAGCATTTTTTCGTAAAATCAAAAATAAAATTTTTTTTCCTCTTGTAAACTCAATCCGGGGACATACTGTATATTGAATGGGTATACATGCCGTCAAATAAATATGGACTGGAGATTTCTACACTGTTGCCAATTCCACTGGTCATGTTGAAAATGCTAGGTTATGAAGAAGCTACAACGCCGCTCGGCAAGGGACAGGGTGGGAAGAAGGGAAAAAATTGAGCATCAGTCCATATTTATTTGACGGCGAGTATAGTTATTTTAACAAACAAATAAGTAGGACCTTTGATGTGCTCGGTGATTTTTCTTTTAATTTTGAAAGAATTTGATAGCAATCTGATGTGTATGTTCTTTTTATAAAGTTTTGTACGATCTATAAATATCTTACATACGCAGATGAAGGTACAAGAATGTACCGAAACTTCGGTTGTGTAAGAAAATAAACGCTATATGATTTTGAAATCGAGTAATCATTAACACCTAAAATATTTGCAATAAATTTTTAGGAGCATTATCTGGAAATTTTACGCGGTTTACGAGTGGCAATACAATAAAACCGACCAGAATTGTGTAAAAAACAACTCGTAAGTTGTGTCATCTTGCACTACACCACTTGTTCGTAATTTGTTACAAAACAACATCATACTGATGCCGCAGTAATCGTATTTGCCGGACAAGACGTTTTGCAACTTTGTCCTCTTTAATAAAAACCACAAAAGGGAATAGAGGATATAAATTCAAAATCGCTGAAAGAATTGAACGACAAAGTTCATTCTTAATATTTTTCAGATTAAAAACAACATTGTCATAATGCATTATGGGGGGAATACATTGGAGGGGACAATTTTAAAATATTGGTGCATAAATTATTATTTTTTAAAACAAATAAAAATATTCTCGTATCTGGGAAGAAAACAGTTTTATGCCTGTTTTTGATCAAAAGAAAAGGTAATCCAGCTCTTTATTTATCTTCATTTCTTTGTTTATATTATGCTGGCTTTATAAAGTTTAAATGCTCGTAAAGTTAGTCTATTGGATGGATACATTTTTATCCAGATTCAAGTAATTTGGTTTATTTATCATTGTTGTTCGTAAATGAAGTTGGTTGTGTACTGCAAAGAATGTAGATATTCCAAATAATCAGTCATCAACAGTGAAACATCGGGAACAAAGACAGTTTTACGATCCGGGAACAAATGAAAATCAGTCATAAAGTAGTACGGGGAACGTACAGCAGCTTTGATTCGAATCCATCTGCAGGAGATAGCGCCAGGGTACGACGAAGTTAGTTTACGGGCAGCGTACTCGTAAAGTGCGGTGTTCCATGCTGGTTATTGTCCGCGACTTGCGACTAACTCGCCAGAGGCAGGGTAGGAGAAGTCGGAACAGCAGGAGTTGGCTGAGTGCGAATGCTATACACTACTAAAACTACTGCTACTATTTAGCCAGTGCAGCTTAACTTTCATTGCACCGTTGACGTTTTGGTTTTATGATCCGACTTGTATTTTGGTGTATTTTATAGGTTTCTTACTTTACATTGCAGAAATATTCAATGCTTGACACGCGAAAGGCTATTGATAAAATTTTAATGCGCATATTTTAACATATTTTGTTATTTATAATATTTACATAATCCTGCGCTATTTCTATCTCGACTAAAATTGCGCAACAATTTTGCATATTTTATATTTTTGAATATAGTAAATAATCTCAAACAATTCATGAAGTTTTAAATTTTGTAGTTATATTAGTGCATTGAAGGAAATGTTAGTAGATTTTAAGTTAAAATTGTTTAAATCTAAAATAATATTGTAATAACCGATTTGAACATGACAATTTTGTCATTTTTTTTTTTCTTGACTAAAATATAATAAAGTAGATTTATCTTCTATAGTAAGGGTATTATTTTATTTTTACCTTTCGCTAAGAGAGGTATTGGATTCATGCTAAAATTCGCATATCTAGATTTTATTGAATAAGCACGATTTAAGGTCCCTAGAATCCGATTATAACATTTTTTAAATGATGTGTGTGTGTGTGTGGATGTGTGTATGTGTGTGTGTGTGTATGTATGGATGTTGGAGGGACGATTCCTCAAAAACTATAAGACTTAAAAATATTTAACTGCAGTTTCTTCAATCTGACTTTCCTGGGAAGAGCTTTTGGTAACAATTGAACAACCGGAAGTAGTAGTTTCTTAAAAAAAATCTTCTAAATATAATTTTTTGGGAGTTTTTTTTACTAAATATTGAAGAACATAAAATTCTCCATCTAATACACTTAAAATTTTTATTATATCTTGTATAGATTTAAAGATAAAGACACTATAAGTTAGAGAGTAAACTAATCGCAGAGGCCAAGGCACTAAGGAAACCAGTTGACAAATTCCAATGTTTATAACATGACACATGTCATTGTCAAATATCAACAGTTTTAGTGACATTCTGATAGCTTTTTCTAGGAAGTATATTTAACTTTTCTTATTGTTTTATTAATTAAATATTTGAAATTATAGGTAAAATTATGGTAAAATGCATATATCCATCAAAAATACCGCCAATCTGGTTAATAAATTGGAAGAATTTCTGACATGAAAAATAGATATAATTATATGTGTGCAGAAGACATGTTAAATACAATAAAAAAACAATATTTGAGTAAAGTTCTGTAATTTTTCTGTTATAAAACGACGGTTCGAAAGCGAAGTGCAATACAATACTTAGTATATAGCCTAATATGGAAATGGCGAGAGGTCTTGTGCTGGCCACAACAGATTTTTTATACCTCCTTTTGAAACGAGTATAATAAACAGACAGACAGTGTATTTTACTTAACTGTTTTTTTTTTTTTTCTAAAAACCTCTTTAGCATGATTATATCCCAATTACAAAGTGTGTTCAAAGGTTCAAACCCAGGACCTCTAGCATACTCATAATTATAGACCTTGCTGTATAACTATTGAGCCACCAGAGACGATAAATAATCTTTAAAGTTTCCTTAGGACATTTATTCCCACAACACATGTTATGAAAAATTTAGATCGTATACGTATGTGGAGTTGATTGGCCCCTAGAACCAATTCTATTTGTAAAATAATGCACTTATCGCTAAACTTGTTTAATAATTATTTTTTGTGAATTCAAATTATCCTTTGCATATAATAAAGTTGGCCGCGGGTCGTAATTTCTGACTCTTTGCTCTATAGTCAATGAGCCATGTTTACTTGTATTAATATTAATGAATAGTTAACTAAATAAATTATCAAATTTTGTAACAGTATTTGTCTGTCAATGAAGATAATGAGTTGCAATGTGTATTTTTTTTTTTTTTTTTTTAAAAAAAACCTCTCAACAGGATTAAATCCCAATTACTGAGTAGGTTCACATACACAAACATCCATGCCTTAGTGGGATTCGAACCCAGAACACCGAGCGCACTCATGACTAAGAGGCGTTGCTCTAACCATTGAGCCACCGGAGCCGACATGTATTATTTATTTAATTTGAAATCCGGGAATTATTTCCATTCAGCTGTTTTGTAATAGGAGTATTTTAATCTGAAAAAAATATAACAATATTGTAATTACTTCTTTTCTTAAAGAAAAATACAAATATGTATAAATACATATAATATTGGAATAAAAATAAATTAATTTTAGATTGCCACTATATTCATATGAAAACTATTTTTATCGTATTTAAATGTTCAACTTCCTAGTTTAAAATAGTAATAGATAATAATGTCAAGCAAATAATTCCTATTTGTTTGCAAATTTCTACGTTATCACAGTGCAACATTCAACTTGCAGTGAATTTATCTGTATAACTTTTGTTTTAGATACAGCACACAATGTCGTATCGTAATATACAAAAAGCTATTTATATAATTCCTAAAATAGTTCAGTTGCCTCGCGGGAGTTATTAATTTTCCGTGCACTCGAAACATTTTAATCAATTTAAAATAGGAATTCTCCTGCATTATGAAAAAACTCCTGTTCGTCACGTTAGGGATTCTATAGTGCAGTGTTTCTCAAACTGCTTTCCGCGGAATACTGGTGTTAAAGAAAGTAAGTTTTCCGTGAAAAATTATCAAAACTAATTTGATTTGTAGCTGCTGTGATAATAATTTCTTTTGCAATATTTTCAAAACTCAGTGTGGACAATAATTGGGTTTGGAATACATTTAAAGTAAAATATAAATCAACAAGTATTAGCACAAGTAATTATGAAAATTTAATTGACTTAATATTTTAGTAAAAATAGTAAGTACTGCCATTAAACCATTTCTGGATAAATTTAATAGAAGAGAACTTACACCGTATCAATACCACCAATTTTTGTTTTACTTCCTTTTACACCGAAGTATGTATGTGACGCAGGATTTTCTTATAATTAATGAACGGGTATAGACTAAATATGAAATAAAAATTAAGAATTATAATTTCAGATACCCAAACACATCAAAATCATTAAACTATTAAGACCCGGTATTACAGTTCTGGTTAAACTCGGCTCAAAGTTTAAGCTTGGCTTAACCAAAAACTACTGTATTACAGTACAAGTTTAAACCTGAGCTCCGGACTGTAGTACATGGTTTAAGCTTCAGCTCACGTTTAGCTAAACCAAAATTTAAGCTTGACCTGTATTACCGGCCCTAAGTTTTTACTATTTTTGTGTTTTCTTTTGCATTTTTTTAGATTTAATTTTTTTTTACAACTGTGCGATTCCTTTACTATTACCAACTATTATTACCTTGGTAAAGGCTGAAAATAACGCCAATTCAAAACAAGTGCTTTTTGGTAAACTTACAGCACAAGTGCGTTTCGTTTACACGTTTACACAACCGGTAAAAACAAACTGATAGCGACAGCGGTTTAAATATCCCGTATTCGTATTTTACTACTAACCTTAATTTCTTTTTCCATTGTATTAAAGATCTAAGACAGAACCTAACGAAGTATTCCAATCTAGACGATTTTTAAGAAATTTGTAATTTGTGAAGTATTTATAAATAATCTAGTAAAATGAAACAAAAAGAAATGCAACAATTTATAGCTACGCTGTAAAACATCGTTATAATGTATTGTCGTCAAAATTTCATCAATTCAGATAATATTGTAGTGATAATCTAAGGTATCAGAAAAAGATTCAGCCTACGTACAGATTTTGGCACTCCACGCTGCACTTTCACGTAATCAGTCTTTTTTGATATTAGATATAAAAATAACTATTATATCTACCTACCCAACAAAATTAACCGATGTGTTCTGTTAATTTTGTGTATTGCGAAGTGTTTCGTTACAAGAAAAGTTTGAGAAAGGTTGCAGTGCTTGCACTCCGCAAATCCCGTAACTCAGTCCGACCAGGAGAAGTTATTATTTCTGGCAACGTGTCTTGTATCTTGCACGATACGTGACACTATAGCAGTACCCTCCATCAGAGACGGACGAGCAGATTTTTCCTCTAGGAATTGCACCAGGATTTTTCCATAAATTGCATCGCAGATATTGTATTTTTTTAAAACGACAGAGAAATAGATGGATACTTTCTTTTCAATCAAGTGTATGTATTGATGAATTTTGTATTGTGTACAAATGTAGTTTGTAGGTCTGTCAAATCAAATAAGAGAAATAACAAATTTTTCGTTACATGTTGCAAGATGAAAGGAAAACAAATTGTATTTTCAAGTTTATATTTTCCTGATATGAAAAAGAACATGTGAGTACAGATTTAATTTTAGTAATAGGTAAATGAGAGAAAGAAATAAATTAATAAATTATATTTTCGCTTAATGTTATTTATTTAAATAAATTATTTATGTATTGTTTTTATTACAATCAAATTTTCGCATAAAATGTGTAACATAAATAGATTACAGAAATTTTGATATTATTTTTTAATTTTCAAATTACCTATCTAAACATTATGCAAAAAAAAGAACTTTTTCCCGGTAAGAGTAGTTGCAAAAGTGGAAAATATGTCTTATCTGGTATGGGGTCCCGTGGCCGCATACCTGAGTGTCTGGTCGCGAACTTGTGGAACTAGGTTCGATCCCAACCGACGCTAAATATTTCGAATTTTAAATGTTACAAAAGTGATCCCTGTGGTGCACTCTCCACGCCAGCAATGAGTGCTCGTGAGGTGACGCCTGGTAAGCGCCCGCACGGAACAAATATGTCATCATTATTACCGATATCTGCGATAAAGCAAATTGGGCCCACTCAGAAATGGGTAATATGCCGTGATGATATATTTATTTATTTATTTATCTGGTAACTTATTTACCTATTTCATATCATAGTATGAAACAGCCAACATCTTTAAAGGGTGACAGGATATGAAAGACCACCATTGAGATTTCGGAAGTTAATAGAGATGCGAATTCGGTTAATTGGGGCATGTCGTGTGTCTTTCGGAGGCTGTTTTTAATGTCCTTTTGTTTTGCAAAATTTTGAAAGGTTTCTAAATACTTACTTAATCCTACGAATTTCTACCTTGCAGTGTAATGCTTCTGGATAATAATAATAATAATAATAATAATAATAATAATAATAATAATAAATTTTCATTCGTAAGTAACACCTTTTAACATTTAGTAATCTAGAATAATGTTACAGATATAGAAGTTAGTTATTTTTACTATTATAATTTTTCTTTCAGCAAATTTTAGAGATAAACAATACCTAAAGTTATCAAACTTATATATTTGAAATTAAAACATTTTTATAGATTACTAATTAGTAATTTATGAGTTATTTGACACTAAAAAATTCAAGAATTTATATTAGCTTGTCGTTAATATCTAGTAATTTATGAGGATTTTTTGCCTCCAAAAGGCGTCCCAGATGTCCTATTTAACTGATATTGTATTAATTATAATTTCGGAGATCCTAATTCGAAATCGGCAATCTATTTATAGGTATCTCATCCTTTTCCTAAATTTATTAAAGTTGCTACATACCTGTTTAATATAAAATAAGAACTGTTTCGGCAAAATTATATTATACGGGAATATTAATTGCTTATTATTGGTCATTAGGAACTCCAACAATGATAATTTGAATGTTGGTTAAATTGTAATTCTTTCATCACGTCAACATGTAGAACTAAGTTTTAGTTTTTACTAAATTTGTACAAGTTTCCTTTACGTATGCGTATCTAGTTTTTGTTGTGCTGCAACACAATGAAGTTATACTGTAAGAAACCATTCATCCCTTGGAAAACTTGAAATTTCGTTAGGCTGGGCCATTTCCTCCTCCTGGCAGTAACTTAACTCCTTACTTTACATACTCCTTCATCCGATGTCAAGTCCGTAGCTTGTCTGGGCCCGTCCATTGTCTGAGCGGAACGGCTGGAGATTGATGAATCGAAGCAGGCATAGCGTCGTCCGCGTCCTCGTCCTGGCTCAGTTGATCTCCACCGCTGCCGGGTTCTTAATGATCCGGCGCCGAGCGTCAGCGACGGCCGGCCTGCACACGAAGCCTGTTCTCTTCGTGTCCATGTTCATGCTCGCACACCAGAAAGGGATACAAAGACAAGCTCACAGAGGTGGACTTTGAGGAAATTCGCAACAAGAATGGGAAAGTTTGTTAAGAAACTTCTTAATGCCAATTTGTGCATAAGAATTCGGAAGAAATGTTTACAGTTGTAGTTTTATTTCATTTTTACTCCACGTAGATAATGAGAAATGTAAAACAAACTTAAATGTAGTGTTTTCTTTTATATTTAATACTACACCAATACACCAATACTTTAACTTTCGTGCTGAAGTCTGAAGTCTATAGCTGATTGACACGACTAAAGACAAAGTACCGGAACATTTCAACTGCCATGGGTAATGTAATATACAAATGATTTCATTCACAATCGGTTAGTAATATGACCATTTCTAACTTTTAGGAAGTTGGGAATTTAGTTATTGTAAGTGTAAGTATAGCTTTTATATTACCTACTCTTATTCAGTTATTATTATTAATATTATTATATTACGCCCAATTTAGACAATCAATTTTATTGGAAAAATAATTTTACCTAATATTTATTAATAGGTAATTATTTGGCAATTTAATTTTTTGTCTAAAACACATCTGTCACTAACAATAATATCCGTGTAATATCAAAATATTTGTTTAATATAATTTCAACAATTATTATTTGTTATGAATTGAAAATTTAGTTTTAATTCACATAAAGAAACGGTTACGTTGATTTGAACTGAGACACAAAATCGAACTTAAATTAGTAATTACGTAGATTTAACATACTGGATAAACCAGAACAATCGTTAGGATGAAATAAATTCACTTCTTTTATAAGAAAAAACTTCAAAGAATTTTTGTAGAAAATTAAATTGTGCATCTACGTCAGTAAATTTGTTATCGTTTGAAAATTTAATTTAAAATTTTATATTTTTATTTGTTACGTAATGGGAAATTATGAAAAGTGCTTATAGTTTAAATAGAAAATTAGAATCAAAAGAGTAAAAATATCTCAAAATAATTATAATTACGTGTCAAACAAAATGTTGTCTTGGGCGGTTTTTTATTGTATTTTTTTACCTTCCGTCGCGTTTAGATGAGGTCAAAAAATGCGGTGGTGAGTGTTTAATGAATAAGCACGTAGAATCCGTTTTTACTAGTTTTACTATATGTGTGTGTGTATGTGTGTCCGTGTGTATGTCTAAAAATTATAATTCTTTCATATTCCTCTTCTTCACATCCAAATGAAGAGCTGATTAGAGTTTGGTGATAATTGGTCAATCGGAAGTTCCCTTATTTGAATTTCTTAACAGTTTTTCTTGAAAAACGCAGTTAAATATCATTTTTTGACATTTTATGTGATTATCAATATGAAAGAATATCTTATTGTCTATACGGTTTCATTGAACATTTTCCTTCATTCAATAAATATAGAGTTAAAGAATTATAAAGAGATTAACTTTCATAATTTCAGTGTCAACTGCAATTTACATAGTGTATGTTCGTGTTATATCTTTATTGGATTTATACAATCTTTTGCAAAGAACTCTCGGTATGGAATATGTAGGAAATAGTGTAGGTTCGTGTTACAGTTTTACTGGATATGTAGAAAATTTTGCGATGAACTTTTGATGCGGGATTTATACACAAACATAGAATTGACGGAAGGTAATGTGCTGGCCACATCAGATTATTTCTTTTTAAGTTATGTAATGAAATTTATATCTGTGTCACTATTCGATTTTATATAACTGATGATGATTGTATTCACAATCGAAACGTCTTCATCAATATGAAACTAAGATAAATAAAATGTATAACAAATATCACTGATTACTATGGCCTTACCCGAACACACATCAAAAATAATTATATTCCTTGTAGCAAAATGAAAATTAAAATCGAAAAGAATCCAAAATGTTTTTATAAAAGTGACAATAGATATGTCCAAAGAAACACTAAATGAACGTTTTACGAGTATACGCATATGCTATTAATACCGAGTGTCTTCTTGAAATGTGTTATACATGTGTATAGGAAATGTAATGTTAATTATTTTTACCTCCCGCTACCCTAGGTAAGGGAGGTATAGGGATCGTGCTAAAAATCACATATAGAGATTTTAGTGAATAAGCACGTTTTGATGTCCCCAGAACCCGATTTTAACATTTTTACAATGATGTCTGTGGGTATGTGTGTGTGTGTGTGTGTGTGTGTGTATGTGTGTGTGGATCTGGTGGACACGATTACTCAAATACTATCAATCAGAAAATTTTGAAATTTTGTATATTCATTCTACTCTAATGTGGGAAGAGCTGATTAGTTTTCAGTGTATATCGGATAACCGGAAGTATCACTTGTTCATTGAATATAATTTTTCAGCAACTTTTACCAATAACAATGAAATATAATGGTACAATCTTCTATTCTACGATAATAGCATTTAATATAAATTTATAATATAATTTATTTTCATATATCATTTTGCCTATGCCTCAAACAAAAACAATATTTTAATAAGTATTTGACATATTTAAACAAATGTCACTGTCAGGTTGCAATTCCGTTAAAATTAATAGTGAAACCGTGTTAAGGAGAATGTAGTAATAATATATGTATTTGAATCTAATAAAATTAAGGTTAGTAAAAATAATATATTTTCAATCGTACATAAATATTAGAATTACTATTGATTTGCTTCATTGGCTTCCAGAATACGGGTTTGAAAAGACTTTGTGTCAAGATGCAAGTACTATTTTGATTTTTGTTAAGTGTTTCTATTATTTTTGTCAATATTTGTGAAATTTATTTTGTGTATGATATATTTGTTAAATGTAAAATAAAAATGAGTGAATGTAAAAATATTTGAACATAATGATTGCTTTACTTATACTGCATGGTTAAATACCCAGCGGGAGGTTATGGGCTGGCCACATCAGATTTTTTATTTTGCAGTAGTTTTATTTGAGTCAAAAAGGTTTCAAATAAAAGTTGCGTATAATAAAATTCTACATCTAAATCAACAAATTTTATATTGCGCGTTTATTTAAGTGTAAAATCAAATTTGAAATGTTATAAATATTGCTAATTTGTAATTGATAACCATGAAATTGAACTAAATTAAAAATAAATGCATAATGTTTGAACTGTAAGCATTATCAGTACATCACCATAATTTAGCATATTTTTTGTTGTCATTGTCTGCTTTTCTGTCAGTATTGCGACTCTAATTTAAGTGGCTGGTATAAAAGGATAGGGGTCTATCGCTATCACTAAGATGCTCAGTAGAAATAAAAGTTCCTGGTCGTATATTTATATAAACAATAGTACAATGCAATTAAAAATATATAGATCTGAAAATCTACCATATTACATAGAAAGTAATAAATTATCATTTATTTAAACAGTGGAAATATTTCTCATCTCAATCATATAAAATCACGGTAATCTGTGTCGGAAGAGATAGAGATTTTGTGAAAATAGTGGGAAGATAGAAGTAAAACTTATCCACATTGCAATTTAACTTGAAGTTGGAACTAAATTAATCAGTAATAGTAAATGTAACTCGGTTAGCACTCTCAGTCCTCAGTCCAGTGTGAGTATTAAATGAAAGCACAGCCGGTGATGTACTTGACAGTGGCAAATCTTGAGTGAGAGTTTATTTATCAAGTGCAACGCGGTTAAAACCAATCCAGTCTAGCATCCACAGCTAATTTATCTAGTCTGGTCATGGTTGTTTTTTAATCTAACACGGTTCTTCCATTTCACGACGCGGTCACTCTCTGGTCCTTTACGATTGCACCGGGTTACGCGTTGCTTTTATTTCCCTGCTCTAAGTGCTCCGCGCCACGTGGAGAGTGGAGACTACACCAGCTAGTGCCAGTGCCAGTGCGGTATCTTTACGACGTGGCTTCTAAAGTTTTTAATGCGAGAGAAAATTATTGCGAATGAGCTAGTACTACGTTATGTTCTTATATACGACGTGCTGTATGCCATGCGCCATGCTTTATCCCGGTGCCGGAGGGTTTGTCGTTTTAGAAATTTGTTATGACTTTTGAGATAGTAATGGTGGTTTAATGCAGTATATTTCTCGTTTCTTGAACGTATATTTCTTCTTCTCCTTCTCTCATGAATTTTTTAAATGACTTCTATCTTATTACTTACTGTCTTACACAATCATTTTGTAAAAGATAAGAACAGTCACTCCCCGATTTTACGTGCCTGCTTTCCACGGAAAATTACTGCCACTTAAAGCACTATGTAGTTATTATATGAAATTACCCAGTTTATAGCCAGTTACTTTAAAAGAACTAATCACTTTAGCTAGTAAAATACTTCCAGGTTGCAAATGACTTTATTGTTGTAACAAATTTTTAGTCATTTCTGAATTCTAATATTATCACAAACGGACTTTATGATTATTACCCATAATTGTTTCAATGGATTTTTTTGTAGTCTAGTTGCTACACATGCCAGTCTTTGCACAAATGTGAGGAATGACAATAAATTTCGGCGTAGAAGATGTTTATAAGATGTCACTTCACAGGCACACACATTTAAGGCCCAATTCTCAATTTTCACCAAAGTGATATTCAGTGAATATTTTTCACTTTATCACTTGAAGCTATTCTGAATTACAAAATGATCTGATATAAATCACTGAAGAAGTACGATATTGTATGTATTTACCATATGTTAACATTATTGGTTGCGCATAATAGGAAATTACGAATTTGGTGCATGTGTTTGCTGACATTTAACAAATAATATCATGACATTGACAAGTGATATGATATAAATTTATCATTTCATATCATATCACAATGGTGAAAATTGAGAATGGGGGATTACGGCTCAATCGAATTAAAGGAAAATAGTAAAAAAATACGAATATATATGCTGAGTAACGAATATTAATAAAAAAAAATGAAATGGTATAATTGAGATATTTCGGAAATAAATGGTTTTTTGTTATAACGCTTCGACACTAATATGAAAATATTTTGATTGGCGACCGAGAAACCGCCTATACATGCATTACAAATAGCGTGTTAGGAGGTGGGATTACTACCAATGGAAGTTAAGAAATTCAAATTCGAAAGGAGGGGCTAACATTCCTGTATTACAGTTTCCAAACAGTTTTTATTTTAACATAAATTTCTTGCATTAAACTTAATAATTTAAATACACCTGTAATTATAAAGTATGTATACTTATACAGTGTTATAATATTCATTTATTTTTATGTAAATATAACTATATGTCACGTCAATATTTTCAAAATTCGGGACACCATAACTCGCTTATTAATAGGAATTTTTTCACCGGATTTTCATCAATAGTCCTAGTTTTCCTAATATTTTCAGATGATATTATAAGAAAAAAATGGTGTAATCCCCCATTGGGCCCTTAGTTGCATATCTGGGGACCAATTTGTTTTACAAATAATCAAAATGGTCATCTAATAATGGGTCAACGTTAGTCGAATTTAATCTAAAAGCCGGCGACTATGTGGAGCCAAAATGTTGTAATGTAACACGGGCGGCGAATCGAGCCGGTCAAGTCGAACACTGTCGGTTTTTTCACGAATGCCTTTGATTGTTACATTACAAGTCAGTGCAGGTCGTAGTTATTTCGTTTTGAGCGTACTTTTCATATAGTCAGAAAATTGACTCTTTCGGCTCCAGCAATAAAACTATAAATATCGTAATTATGGAAAAGCGGCATATCGCTTACTGCTTGCTTTATAATATTTGATATAAAACAGACCATTATTTGCGCCGCTCTTTTGGAATGAAGACATGCATCGCGTGGTACTCCTACCTGCAATGAGTGATCTGTATAGTAAAATAATCTTAGTATTCCTTAACCTTTGCTATTTTTGTTTTATTTCAAAGAAAAATAGCTTACCTCGGCCCTTAGTGTAAAACGTGAAACTATTTGCTATTTATTTATAGTAAGTGGGCCCAAAAAATATTTTATTTTTTATTGACCAGTATCGTCTAAAATCAATCTTGTGGGATCCATAACATTATAATAATTAAAAAAATAATTTTTGAACGAATTGACACTGTAGCACTGTTGAACCAAGCATTCAAAACGAGCATTCGTCTGTGCTCTTTGAAACATTTTGGCTCCAATCAGTCGTCGCCTTTATATCTTGCAGTTCTCGAGATTCCACTGATGGGTGTTTTTTTTTTTTATGATACAATACATAAGAAGTATTTTTAAATAAATGATTTCATTCATATTCGAATCCAGTTTACTAAGATGATAACTATGATAACATAATTTATTAAAAATAATGACAAAATCACTAAAAACTTTAATCTTTAACAAAAATAAACAAACAAATAGCACTGATGTTTTTATCATTAAAACAATATACGTACTATGTTAAAAATTTAGAATAATGGAAAAAAATTACCGTACAGTGCATAAACATTGCTTAAATTAATTAAAAAAGAATAGATCTCTTATGCGTATGTGAATATATTTTTGACAAAATTAAAATATTTGGTAATGGAAAAAGTAAATTAATTTGGATGAAAAGTAAAATTTTAATAAATTCACATAAAATTGACAGACCCAAAATACAAATATAATGAGATAAAGATGTCACCAGACTGAAGATAAACGTTGTTTACCTATAAACGCTATTACGTAATGCACTAAATTAAATTAAAGTTGTATAGTAATAAACTTTAATCTATTTTTACGAATATACCTTTACTATGATTTGATTGGAAGATTTTTCAATTTCACTGTAACTACTTTATTACAGTGATAGATTTCCTATATTGTAGCAGTAAAGTTTGATTTCCGTGAAATAAAGAAATTAATTCTGGGCGCACGGGCAATGTTTTTCAATTCACTTTGTATTTACATCGTGTCTCTGTCAAAATAATTTTTACGACCGGCATTGAAAGTAAGTTATAGTGTAATAAACTTAATATTCGCCGTCCCCCACGAGCGGAATGTCAGGCACATACAATTACCTACCCCAAGCGATGTATGATACGGCACGGCGAGTGAAGGGGAGGAAACTACGAATACACTCAGTGACGTAACACCGAGCGTAACACGGGAAACTTTTCACTGAATTTATAAATGTAATAAATAGTTTCTGAGATCATGAGAATGTTCTGTACACATACACAGAGTAGAAAAATGGTACATTAAATTTAATCAAATCTGTAAACCAACCAAAATATAGCTCACAAATTTCGATCATAACATTGAAAACACAGCTTTTGAATTTAAATTATTTTTATTTTTCATTATGGTGAGCGTGAATTTCAATTCGCTTGTAATAGTAGCATACCCAAAAATGGGTTATTCTACCGTATTATTTTAAATATTTTTTCTGATAATATGTAGGTACTCGTATATAAAAATGCAACAGTAAGTGAGATATGAATTTTCTGCGACGTCTCAAGCCCAAGTTGATTATGCTTCTCAAAAAGTTAATTCTAGGGGTGTCACAATTAGGCAAACATTTTAAGTTATATTTATTATTACATCTTCACCTTATCAAATTAATTAGTAGGTAGTGAATATAAAAATAAAGAAAATTGTTTAAAATAAATAAAATATTTCACGAAACATTTTGATGACGCATACCGCTACTGTTGCTAAGGTGCCACATTTAAATTGAAAGAAAAACAACGAATATCAGTGATAATATCAGGTATAGTAACTGTGCACAGTTCGCCCGAATTCATCCGACATTTTACGATAATAATTGATTCGGGCAAGTGACAAAGTAATATTTCTTAATTTTCTTTTTACTAGAACTCGTAAGTTGAAATATGCTACCTCTTAATACAAGGCCCGGCGGATCTAAGCATATTTGTAAGTCAAAAATGTATGTTTTACCAGCACACACAAAAAACTTAATACAACAGAGATGTTGGTATAATGCATTTGCGTGTTAATGTACCTTATAACATAAGTCAATGGTATGTAACAGCTGGTAACCGAACTACTGATGTAATTTTTCATATACGAGTAAGTCAAATGGGGTATTCCACTATAACAAAAAAATAAAAAATAAATCAATTTAACTTAAAGTATGGCTCAATAAATAATAGTTAAAACAATGAAAATATTTTTTAAATAATTACTTCACGAGATATTTCACATTTGCTAAAAGGGGAAATTGACGTCATACAAATGTTATCTTTCTCTCGTAGCGTACTCAGTGCAGTGTGCGTGAGAAAGACAAGTATAGAGGGAATGTGACGTTACACGTATTTGTCGAAAATAAAATATTGTTAAACTAGGAACAATTAAGATTTTTTATTACGACGAATTGCTTCAAAACTGAATGAAGTTTTATTTAAAATAATAAAAAAAATGAGTGGAATATGTGCTTTAATCCGTTTATCGTTTGTTTAGCTCTCCCGTGCCTAGAATTATTAAAGTTCACTTATTTCTTTTCAATGGGAGAATATAACTTGTCCAACTAATAAAAACAGTCCATTGCGTGGACTGTTATTTTGACATGGAGTATAATAATACAATTAATCTAGGTCTCATCTGTAGTTACAAACCGATGGATAAAATCCATTTGCCGAACAATCCTGCAAAACTTGTACTCGAATGCATGTTTGATTCACTATCTGCATCTTGCCGAAAGCTTTTCCGTACATAATTCTTGCGTTATAGGAAGGTATAATCGCTCTTCTCAGATACCCATTCCTTCAGAAATTTCGGACATTTTCATTACCGGGCCCTGTAAAACTTTGTTAACAGTTTCTTTTGTCGTTGCACTTTTTGGACGCCACTATGCGAATCATCTTCCAAGCTAATACGGGGTAAGTTGTATCCCCTCGTTAAATTTATTTTTAAAAAATAATTCAGTAATTGAGCTCTTATATGGGCCACAATTATTTTTTTGCGCTAAACCTTAACATAAGCGTACAAAATTTGCGGACGTGAATTTTGTGCATTAGGTTAGGTTACATTAAAATATTTTTAGAAAAACTGCTCAAAATGTTCACATATTTAATAAAAAGTAAGTTGGCATTCATAAAAAAAATATTTTACAATCTGGCTGCAACATAAAAAGCAAGAGTGCATATAAAAATAATTGTGGCGCATATAAGCGAATAAAGAGCGCAATTATTGGCAATATTTTTTAAATTTAATTTTTTAAGGGAGGAAGGGAAACTTGATTTATCTCTGATACGGGCACGCTTTCTTTCAGACAGTAGTATATGCGGTACTCATACATTAAAAACAAACTCATCTGTACTTTCATATCAAATGATTTTATAAAAATACTATTTGACAGAAAACTTCAAATTTTTATGTTATGTTTCACATAGATGTCGCTTCACTGTACACATATAATATTTGATACATTATTACCAGGTCGCGAACTTTTCAAATGACATTCGTTGAGAGCGTTACCTACGTCTCATTTCAAAGGCACTTAAAGTTGTGGAAGGGCACCGCAGGGGTCACTTTTGTTCTATTTGAATACATATTGAAAATAATTTTCAAATTTCAAGTTTGATGTTGGTTGAATTCAATAGACCATATTAAAGAACAATTGTATTCACAAAAGTATACAAAGCTTTTTTCGTTTCTGTAGAATTAATACATCAAAAGTGTGAATAAAAGAAGGAAAAAACATAACAGAATGGTGAAACACAAAGGTACAAAACCTATTAATCAAGTTGAAATCGACTGATCCATCACATATTGAGTCCCCATCATCCAAACATGGAAATTTGGGAAGTTATTGCACGTTTTTACGCACGGACGCCAAACGGCATGAAAAATGTCATTTTACTTGTTTGAAACTTTGCGGCAACGCTCGCTCATTCGCTGTCGCATTAAAATTCTATACGGCGAACAATTAGTACATTGATACACACATCCAGATGAAACGAATGGATGTCGATTCGCTTTTTCCACCGCCGCAAATAGGTTTGCATGGGGGCACTGACTGAGGGGTGATTACCTTAACGTCGCGTTATTTTTCATTTTACTGCTAACCCAATTTTTGTTTGGTATTTCGCTAATGGAAATATCATTTTCACATAATATCTCTCTAAATTTGTACGTTTGTATATGGTAGCTATTTATGGATTTAAACAAAATTAATGATTACTAAAAGAAAACATACTAGATATTTGTTTATGAAAGGTACTTATTACTTATTAGCAACTAAAGTTATTGAGGCGGCGCTGCGGTTTGTTTACAATATGGCTGCTCTAATTGGTACTGTGTGTTTGACCTCTGTTTTTATGAGTTTATAAGTGTTTTACAAAGTTTTTAATTGTCTGTTGTAATTTTAATTATTTTAGTTTGGAAACTGTATTTTAGTATTTATTTTTGTTAATTATATAATATTTGTATACCTACATTAATCATGAATATGCACAAATACGAGTTTAGCTTAAATTGTACCAACAGGGTCCTGTAAATATTTAATATTATTCGAATGCGTTCTTGGTCCAAAGTAAGCACATGCGTTCCTTCGATATACTCACAGTCTAACTTTAATTCTATAGTTCAGTGTAGATAGTGGTTTGGTTGTTACAGTTCTTGGCCGTCCAAGATGCTTTATTTCAATATTGTTTGACAGTCGTTGGTGTCAAATTACTGTCAAGCAATAACTGAGCGTCCAAATTAGTTTAGTTTTAACGAGAAAAAAAAATTAACTTAACCCACAATAAATATGATTATTGCAAATTTGAAAAATTGGTTGTGGCCAACACAAATCCTTACCTCATTTCCATATTAGGCTATGTTAGTACATGTTGTATTCAATATTTCTGGTACACACACAAAAAATATAATTACATCTATTATTAATATATTTTCAATTCATTCTATACATAAGTTTCCTCCTACTCCAATAAATGTTTCAGGTTCTTCAAATTTATTATCGAGATTGGCGGTATTTCAGATGCGTGTATATAATATATGAATGTATCTATAATTTTAAATATTTAATTAATAGTAAAATAAGATATATTAAATGTGCTTCCGAGAAAAACCTTCCGAATGTATTTGAATTTTTGACACTGACATTTTTCTGTAAGCTACAAACATTTTAATTTTTCATTACGACGGATTATTCTATATATTTTTAATTCTGTATCTCTAAATCTTTTACAAGATATAATAAAAATTTTCGTTGTGTTGCATAGAGAATTTTATATTCTTTAATATTTGTTGTAACATAAATTTCCGAAAAATAATATTTAAAAGATTTTTTTAAGACTGCTACTTCCGGTTGTCCAATTGTTACCAAAACCTTTTCAGCTCTTCCCATTATTATCAGATTAAGGAATACGTAGTTAAATTGTATTTTAGCATTATAGAATTTGAGAAACCGTCCTTCCAACATCCAGACACATACATACACACACACACACAAATTCACACACACACATATATACACTCACACATCTACACATATGCATCATTGTAAAAATGTTAAAATCGGATTCTAGTGATCTTAAAACGTGTTTATTCATTAAAATCTGGATATGCGATTTTTAGCATGAATCCATCGAAAGTTCATGTAATGGCCTTGTTTATTGAATTTTTATTTTCAATTCTTAATAAAGAATTCATTACTAAATGGCATAATGAGTTAATATGAGAACAAAGGAAAATTTTCCCGTTTAAAAATCCCATTCGGAGCCCATTGTGAAGGGCGAGGGTAAATTGTAGGGATATCATACGCTGAAATTCAAGTTGGAAGTTTATTTCAATCAATAAGTCCCCGGAAAATAACCTATTTAAAAGTACAAAACAAATTTCGCAAGTTTACAGTATGGAAAAAAAACTTTTATTTGATTTATCCGCATTCAATCACTTGTTGTCACACCCAAACCAAACCAGCTTGCAAACATCAAAGTTGGCGGCGTCTAAATGGACATCCTCTCGCGAATTACTTTTTCTTCCGTTCCTTGGAGTGATGCTAATGTAGCCACAGAATTCCATTTTCCTATCAACGCCATTACACTGTAATGTAATAATATTTCCGTTTACCAACTTATCACCCTTCTGTGTTGTTCTCTTGTTTTTCGCGTTCACGTTTTATTTTATTTTTGTTTCCGCTGAGTCGGAAGACGCCAACAGCGGATGATTGATTTGGTAACGCCGCAAATGTCGCTCGTGTAATTATTTTCACTCTTGGCACTTTCTCACATATCCCGACTCGTTTGCTCATTTATTTGTCTCATTATACAATGGTAATTTAATATTGTTGCACACCTACACCTTTCAGAATTTGAAACCATTTTCTCATCATCCTCGCGAGGAGACGACGTTACTTTGATAAAAGACGATGCATTCTTAGACATTTGATAGCATATTATGGTAGAGAAAACATAGTTTCTACACTACCTTATTTAAAAGGTATAAACCTTGGTAATATATGAAAATGATCTTGATAGTACTAGTTACTTTATGAACGTCAAATGTCTTTTTTACTTCGTCAATAAATGGATTATATTTTCCGCTAACTATGAAAATCCATCACAAATTCTTAAGAATATGAAAGTGGCCTTTAAATGATTGCAAAGTGCTCAACACCATACCATAGAACAAAAATTCGTAAATCAACACAGGAATAGGTGCTCTAGAAAATTATGTTACTTATTTTCTGATCCTATTATTGAAAAATAATTTCTTTTCAAATAAGTGTAAAATTTAACAAATTTTAATAAACTTTCCTGTAACTACCTTAACTTGTTGATTTTTAATATTCATTTCTAATATTTGTCCAATAAACATTCCTGTAACTACCTTAACTTGTTGATTTTTAATATTCGTTTCTAATGTTTGTCCAGTAGTTATCGTGTTTACGAATTTGACAATAAGGGACCTATGAATACTATAGACATGTAAAATTATTTATGTTACGCTGTATAATATCCGATTTTTTGCGTTACTAAGTTGTGTTTCGCGAAACACAACGCTTGGCGTATTTCGGTCGCAATCAAATTTATCATATCCATAGATATAAATAAACAAGTAATATTTTTGACATTTCGTTAGAATTAGTTGGTTGATTCGTTTATAGTCTTAACATATACAACTTAAACTTCGAAAATCATCTGAATATACAGTTTGCGGACTCGACCTATAACTACGGTGTCATTGGCTGATATCACAAGCGTGGTTCTAACACCGGTACTAACTAGAACAGTGTCAATGACTTGGCACATACTTCAGAGTTGTTAACAAAATAAGAGTTGCCAATATACTGAATTGAGTCGAAAATGTACTGACAGCCATATTCAATAAATTTGACCTCATTATTTAAAACTGTTTTTCCTAGAAACAAGTTAAAAAACAAATCATATTAAATAATTTTAAATAGTGTTGGCAGATTTATTGAATATGGCTGTCAGTAAATTGTCAACTTGATCAATATATTGGCAACACTTGTTTTATTAACAAACCTGAAATATGTGTCAAGTCGTTGACATGGTTCTAGTTAACACTGGTGTTAGAACCACGCTTGTGCTACCAGCCATTGTGTTTCCTACACATATCTTCCTCTCAACTGTATATTCGATTATTTTGTAACCTCTTGTTGTATTATTCGATTATTTTGTAACCTCTTGTTGTATAACTATTTATAATTTTTCCCGGACCACTTATTCATTTTCGACGGAACAACAGACGGATAAAGGAAATCAAGCAAGTAAAAAGGAGGATATTTTACAGAGGAGAACATTAAGTCAAAGAGGAGGACGATTGTTCACCTTAGGATAGAAAAAAATAAACTGAATTGTACATTTCAATTCAGCCGCTTAAACTATAAAAGGTATCACTTCCGATACCTTTTATATAAGACCGATTCAAGTGTTTATTAAGGAATGTTAATAAGTTAATAAAGAACACATTCATAAATAACATTTAATAATAATTGCATACTCGTATAATAGCAAATTCATATAAAGCAAATTCAATTTCCTTTCTTATCAAAGCACAGCTTGAAATCAATTCTGGTCATGAATCACATGTTCAGTAACAGGAAACATAAAATACCGCCGAGTAGTGCAAGTACATTAAAAATAATTTCCTCTGTACAAAACCTCGCCCTAAGATATGGCAATATTTCCTCAAAAAAGCAATAACACGTCATGTCTCGATAGCAGCGCCTCCGGTAGTGTGAAAGGACAGAGCAGGTCCCAGTCACGTGACCTGGTGCATTCAGCGCCCACTGTCTGTGCAGGTCACGTGTCATCCCTATCCCTCACCCCTCCGCCAGGAGTCGGAAGACGGGATGCCGGGAAATGCAACGTGGACGGGAATTTATATGCGATCTTCGATCTGTACATCGCAAAAATGAAATCTGCCCCGATGTGCACGAACTGCCAACTGAGGGTTTGATGGATTTTGCTTAGTTCTGAATTTTGAGAAGGATTTTAATATCGTGAAGATAGATTTTCATTCCTGAATAAATTTCACGATATCTATTTATTAATAGATTTTTGATGTCTGCACCGAGAAATGGAAGACGTCAAAGGAAAGAATATGATTCCTTGGAAATTTCCAATCTTTTTTTTTTTTTGAAGGACCATAAGAAATTTTAAACAGAATTTTCTACAACCACCAGCCACTCGTAAGAAATTTACAGGTGTTATGATAATAAGTACTCGTAGGTAAATTATTTTAACGAATTTTTGGGCGGTAATTGATAGGAATTAATAATCCACGTACATATTTGTTAATTTTATTTAAATTTCAATATTTCGTTACAGTTTTTGTAATTTCGTTAGGGAATAAAATCAGGAATCAGGAACATCGAACTTATAAATTGTCTATTATTTTATATTTTTACAGTACATGGATTATTAGTTCCTACTAATCACCGCCGAGAAATCCTTTATAATTCACTTATTAACGGCGTTACTTCTTAATATTTATTACCACTTAAAGTTAATATATTATTTTTTTCTTATGAACTTGTTATTCGTATTTTAGATGAATAGATTGTATGGGGGTAAATCTATTTATTAATTATTTTATCATCTTTTATTAACACATTCGATGCTGCAAAAATTGGCTTACCGCACCCGGGGTAATAATTACTGAATTTGGACATTAAAGAAATTAGCTTACCGTACCTGGGAGCTGAATAATTTTTGTACTAAGAAGTATTTTTTCTTTGCACCGAAACAGTTGGTATGTCGTTGATCAACGTCATGCGCAATGAGCGTATTAAAAGAAAACACCTTTTTTCCTAAATTTTTATTAATCTATGGAAATGCTTCGCATCTTTATTTTTATTCTGTGAACAACATTATAATAGGTAGTAGAAAGTAGAAAACCAGATTTTAGGCAAATGAAAAAATAAAATAGACTAAATTGTGCAGTAGAACAATATGATGCATATAAAAGCCTAGTGTATATCAACTTGTAGAATGTGAAATCTAAATCTTTTTTGTTTTGTTTCAGGTAAATACGCAGTCAAATGAATCTTGACATTGATGGTAAATTGTAAGTGCTTACAACATGAAAATGGTATTTAGAGCCTTTTGAGTTTATGTACTTCTTTTGCTATCATCAATTTTCAAACCTAATGCTATTTAACGTCCATATTCATAAACACTCGTAAAGTTTCAAAACGACAAATTATAATTCGATTTTGCTTTAAGTGTCGCCTGTTTTTACTGGTTAAAAATTATAACGAGACGTTTAAAATTTTACGAGTGTTTATAAATATGGGCATTAGTCAGTAAGAGTTACTTATATTATCGTTTCGCACGAGACTCACGCTATAGTCAAAGTTAGAGTTATCCTGTTCTGATATAGGTAGTGTTGCCACAAGACCAAGACCAGTCTTGGTCTTGGTCTCGTCTCGTCTTGGTCTTGTCGAGACGAGACCATCATTTGGTCTCGACTAGAAAAGTCGAGACGAGACGAGACTAGCATCAAGTCTTGTCGAGAAAGTCTTGAGTCTCGACAAGACTCTCGACTTCAGATCACAGGTATTTTTTTAAACATATACCTATTCTAAAAGTCCTTCAAAAACTGAGAGTATTGCTGTAAATACTGATTGAAAATTCGAATAAATAAGAGAGATATTAATTTTTCAAATTTTATAATTTTCTACTTTCATAATTGTGTCCCAGAAACATTAATTTATGTAAATATGATGTATTCCTTATTCATCTAAATAATCCAGATATAAGTTTTAAATGAATTTAAATTACAATGTAAGTGGGATGAAATGAAAACAGTATCAATTTAGAATTCTTATGTTATTTTAATGCACCAATATTTTTTATTAAATTAAGATCAACCTTTATTTTATACTACACATGTTATTTTAATTTAATTTTTGTTTAATTCTCAATTAATATATTGGTACAACTGGGTATATGAAATACTGACTTCATCTTCATATTTCCAATTTTCAAATAGCACACAAAAGTTACATCTGTGGTGCATCCTGCAAGTTAGCAATGTACTTCAGTTTTATTTATTAAATTAATATATTATAACAAAAGTAACGTTCCCTTCAAATATACATTATTTTTCTTTTATTTTTAAAGAATCTATTGTGATTCTTAGAATTTTGCGAAAATACACACAAAGATTTTACGATCTTAGGGAAATTCCCGTTTTAAAATAACCATATTCTACATTTTCAACGGATGTACTTCTTATTCACCTAAATAATTCTTCCGTTGAAACATATGAATAATATCGCATGTATCATTTAGTACAAAAAAAAAATTGGACAATCACCCCTATTCTGTAACTCAATCGATAACTTTTTTCGATCGATAATAAATTGTAGCCAATAATTATAGTAGACACTGAATAAAAAAATGAAACTGGCAGATGATACATTTGTTTCTATTTGTCAAAAATTATTATCGATCGATAACTATTATCGATTGAGTTACAGAATAGGGCGAAATATCTGCTTCAAAAGATAAAAGTTTATGTATCTTTTACATGTATAATGAAAGTAAAACTTTATCTCAACAAAGTGAAATGTAAGGGACATTGTTAAAATATATAGTTACAGGTATAACAATTTGGGAAAATTGGTATCAGATATTCTAAGAAACTGGTATTAAGCATTTCTCGTAAGAACACATGCAAAATGCAAGTACACTCGCCCGGTGCCCCCTGAGAAAATTAAAATACATTGTATAAATTCATTCATATGAAAAAATTGAAAACAATAATCAACGTTTACTTAAAGAAAATAGAAATATAAAAGTCGTAATGTACAAGCCCTTCTTTAATAATGTTCTTAAAACTTTGTATGCACAAATGTGTAAAACAAACTGTTTTTCCAATTCCCTAATATAATATAATTTTTAAAAAATGGGTAAAAAATAACACAACATTTCTTTTCTTGTAAAAATCCAATAATGGAACAATAAATTTTACAACGGTGCTATAAATGCTGCATATTACCAGACAATAACAACCACTTTTAGACATCTGCTAGTAATAAAAGTAAGTAGGTTTGCCCAACCCAAATCCAAATATTTCCGAATACAATACTTTAGTCAATCTAACAATTTTGCATCCTAAAAATATAAAAATATGTAATAAAGAAAAGTATAAACGTATGATAAAGAATTAAATGAAACATAACATAGACAATTTTTATGAGGAATCATTATTATGGTTTCATTAGTGGAAAGAGGAACCTCTTGAGAAAGAAATACCATATGAAGCATTATTAGATATTTCCAAAAAATTCTATCCATTTTTACTCCATGGCTTGATTTTATTTTTAACTCTACCTTCTACAACATGTAAAAGAAGTTTTAGTAGGTACATAAAAAATCTGTTGTGGCTAGCACAAGACCTTCCGTCAATTTGATGTATTTTGTACCAATCCCACATCAAAAGTTCCCTAGAAAAGATTCTATATATTCAATAAAATTATAACACGAACACATACTATTTTTTACAAATTCCATACCGAACGTTCTTTGGAAAAAATATAAATCCAATACAATTATAACACGAACAATCATTATGTATATTGTACTTGACACTGCCATCTGTCAATTACAATTTTTTGAATATATCAGCTGTTTCTATGATTATAGTAAAGCTGACTGATTTTGGAAAGTTACTCTATTTATAATTCGTTAAACCGTACAACTGTTATTATTAAAGTTTCTTAGTTACTATTTTTTTTTTTTACTAATTTTATAAATTTAAGCAAGTTTATTATAATTTATTTGTTTTTCAAATAAGTGTGGTACGCGTACTAGGGGATACGCGAAAGGTTAAGTTTTAGTTATCTACTTATTTAACATTTATTTAGAAAAATATAAAAAAAAAGCGAAAGAATTTTTTTTTTGGGGAATTTTGTCCATTTACTTACTGCTTTATTTAAACATATACATACCTATTTAACTATTGCTAATAATATAAATGCATTGCTGTGATTCATTCTGTAGCTAAGGATTTGAAATTATATATTTTATGTTTATTAACAAGAAACAACACTCGGTATGTATGTATATTTTCATATTAATTATTTCAAGAGCTCAAGTATCAAGTTGATATTTACAGAAAAAATAATAAATATCTCTAATATTATTTGGATTTTTTGAATCGCGATTGTACTGCTGTTCTTAGAATTTTATGTACTATTAGATGGGATTATAAAAAAAATGTTAATGGAGGCAAAGTCGAGAGTCTTGTCGAGACTCGAGACGAGACGAGACTGACATCAAGTCTCGTCTCGACAAGACCAAGACGAGACCACTCTAGTCGAGACCAAGTCAAGACCAAGACGAGACCGACCCCAAGTCTCGTCTCGTCTCGACTTCTGGCAACACTAGATATAGGTACTAATTTTTATTGGAAGTGCATTAAGAGAACCCTACAAGCGTCTTCAATTAAATTTGATAATTGTTTGCAGTTGACTCGGTAGAAACAGAGTGAGTGAGTGAGTTTTGCAGTATTAACTAATCGACTTTTACCTCATGGCGTTCATACATTTCTTGAACTTGATTCGCAATTAAGCTGTACAGGAGTAATTAATTTACTTCAAACCCAATCGGAGAAATTTAGGCACACCAGATTGTTTATAAATAGCTTTTGGTATTCTATCATTGCAAGCACGATTTTTTCTTGTACTTCATGATATAGGACAGGGCACCATCGCCTCCTTACCTATTACACAAGATAAAATAATTATAGAAGATCCAAAAAAATGATCTCAAGCATTCATTCAAGTAATAATTTCTTAAGTAATAGATCCATCAGGAAAAATATGTGAATTGGGTAGATAAAAGTAATGGTAGTGACAAACATGATGGTATTTGATCGGAATTATTTTGAAAAAAAAATCTTATTCTCAAAAGTGACTTCCATAAAGCTCTTTCCACGAAAGCTTTTTAGAGAGTATAAATATACAGGATATTAAAAAACACCTTAAAGTGGGTGAAAAATGTTTAATGAACATGGATCTCAAATTAACAATTTCAGAGATATAAGCAAAATGGCGACAGATAATAACAAAACTATGTAAGTATCTAAACGTTTGGTATCTGCACAATTGATACATATCTTTGGTACGTTCAAAGAAGGACCTTATTCAGGCACCGTGTAAACAAGAAGCGTACTAAAGATTTTCCTGCCACCTATGACTACATTTTTTAAACCACATATTATTTTGTAGTGATATTTAAATACACTTTGAAAGTTTCATATTTATTTCTTATTATTAAATAATTTTAAGTTAAATACTCGTATGAGTGAAACATTTGAATCTGAGAATCTACACAAGCCATATGTAACATACATTGTGTTCCAAAAATATTTGGAATGTTTATTTAGATACTCGTAACGGTGTATACATATCGTACCTAATAAGATAAATTATTGTAGTATACACTTGATCCGCCTACCAGAATAGTACGCGCAGTGTAGACTTTGTCATAGAAGTATAAATTTTTTTAAAAAAATTAGCATCATTAATACTTGAGATTTTACAAAGAACGAAAGAACAAATACTTCATCTTCTATCTATCTATTGAAGCAATAAATTTTAAAGTTAGTTTTAATGAAGGCAAAGTAATGATTGTGGCAGTAATGCATTCCTGAAATCCCCGCAGCTGAATCCCCCAAATCCTTCTTCCCCTGCACTGAATTCCCAGTGGTCGGCGGCTAGTCCATCTTTTTCTCTGTCCGTTATCTCCGTATATCCTTTTGTGTACAGTTGTTGGAGTTTCATTTTTCTTTTGTGTGACAATTCTATAACACACCCACACAGACGCAGTCTGCAGCCTCACGTAGCGTGACGCCTGGTGATTGGCTCCCACCATCGCCATCACGTGCTTGCTCCTCGATGTGGATGTGTGTAAGTGCGATGCGAACCGTCTACGGGAGAAATGACATTTACATAACTTTCGTCGAACGCGAGGAAACAGATGCGACACGTCATGGATACGGTATGATGCCTTGCGTTGCGTTCTGTCTATTCTGTTCTGTTATATACCATACCATGTCTGTTTTGTTCTCCAAGACAATATAGTTTTAGATAGACAGGTATGTGTCAACGTATTATCATAAATAAAGTTGAGAGTTAGTCGTATATCTCTGTTTTTGATGCACTGATCCTTTCAGAATATCTGGAATAATGTTACTGTGTACATCTGTTTCAATTTACATCCATTTTCAAAACGTAAGAACGACGGGAAGCACTTTTTATAAACCTTTCTATTTTCTTTCCGAACCAAGGAATATATACTTTTCAGTTTTCTTCTTTTTCTTAATAACAAAAACTCTATCCACTGTATTGAAAGCAACAAAACTTTCAGCAAAATTGATATACAAACGGAAATCATGTGATCATTTTATTACTCTATTCAAGTTTAATGCTCAATCTATTTATATACTTATTTGTTCTTTATTTTATTTTTATACAGTTTCTATGACTTGTAATAGACCTTAATGCGTTGTTGTGTTTCACCACAACAGTAACCCAGAATTCAATTGCGGGTAGACATCCTAGAGTAAGCTTCAATTCTACATTTATTATACCATGCTCTAGCAGCGTTTTAAGGCAGAAAAATTACTGCGATGATCTCGGTGAGGATTCATGTGCTCCAAACCCAGTCATTTTCTACTGCATGCAAATTGTACTTTGTAGTAGTTTACTGTTGTATCAACCAAGAATAAACGTAGATGCTGAGATTGAAAACTAGTATATTACAATGATTTCTTATTCAATGTTATCTTCACCGTATTTATAACGAAATCTGTTTCATTCTTACTAATATAACAGCTTGAACAACAATAAGTTATAATTATTATTTACACATGATTTATTTGTAACGTAAAAAGTATTGTATTGTATCAGAACATACGATTATTATTCCCTATTCTTTCACTAGTTTATAAATCTCATAATAATCCCTATAATATTTTCTAATACAGATTATTATTATTTTTCATGGATAATAAACATGTTATCAATATAAATTCTTTCATTGTTTTTACATATTTTTCTAGTACTTGCCTGTTGTGTCCATGTAATTTTGTTTATAATACTAAGTACAAAACTGTCAACATAAAAAAATTCTGTAAAACAAATTTTGTAATAAAAGGGGTAAAAAAAATCGATAAGAAATGATTGAGTAATCAAAATAAGTTTTTATTTTGTAAAAGATTTATCAATTTAAATTAGTATCGCTTATACTCGTAGATACTCATATCCTAAAGTCCATTTATTATTTAATCGGGAAACATTCAACTGCAGGTTGTAATCACCAGTACTCTGCTGTCTCGCTGTACTTGGATTTAAATTTTTTTAATTGCCAAATTATAAAAAATATAATTATTTTCACGCTAACATTAAAGATTTTTTTCTTAAAAATATTTTCTTGTCTTGTTATCGTATTTAAATTTATAAATTAATTTGATAAAATAGGGCACCGACTGCAATAAGTCCACTATAAATAATATTACTCGGAAGTATAATATGTACCTTCTTCCATTAGTATAAATACTTTTAGAAAGTAGTATAACCCTAGCTTGCTACAAACAAGTAAGTATTAAAAATGAGTAACACTTCTTGTTGTTGATGAGCAGCTGTTCGTCGAAGGATAAGTAATCGTTTGCAGTTTATCAAGAAAATAAATGTCTTGTTCAACTGCTGATTATTCTACGACATGTAAAGTGAGGGTGCGAATGTGTGATTGGCCGGATTTGGGTGCCGTTTTCGGAAAATCGGTCCGTGTCACCGATCAGCGTCGTCTTTGACTAACGGCCCCGTTTTCTGTCGTTTATCCCTGCCGATTCGCAGTTTTTTATTGCTACATTTATTTAGCTCGTCGCCAGCGCCATCCGAGATCTAAAATGTAGTTTTGGATTTGCGCTGGAAATTGGAATCGAAAACAAGTTTTATGTAACAAAAGACGAATGGCGTCTGGGGTGGAATTGAATGCTTCTGTGCATTCTTCAGAGAAAATGTGAATCTTCCTGTAAACTGAGCAAATTTTAATTCTGCTTTAATTACAAATATGATGCAATTAGGGACAAAAAGTTTCGTGAAAGGATAATTTCTTGGTTAGAAAACAGAGAACGGTGCCAATTAAGTTCCGGTCAACTTTTTAATGACACAAGTGATAGAACAAAAATAGCCTTGGAGGTATTCTTCTTACTTCCATTAGAACGTAACTTACTTAAAGAGGATACGGTAATTGCTTTTGTCAAAATCAATTATGAAATAAAAGTGAGTTATTGAAAGTACAATTTTTTAATTCATAACGTCAAGTTTACTTAAGGAGTATATTTTTAGTAGATACCACTGTATTGAGATATTTCTTTATAATAAATAAAATTAATATTTGATTACGTAATAGTATATGTACTCAGTGTTTTGCTAAAAAATTATTGTGATCAGTATATTTATCAGTTGTTACATGTATGCCACTCCAATATGTACCTACCTCAAAATAGGAAACACCCTGTAAAAATGTCCATATGAACAATATATTTTGGCATTCTTTTAGAAACTTATAACATAATGTACATTGTTTCGCATACTAAATTTCATATCTAAAGTCGAAAATATGACCAATTAATTTGTTTAAATTCAATTACTTATCTCGAGAACGGTACATCTTCTCGAATAACAATAAGAATAGGTACCTACCTTTTTAAAATAGAGAAGATTTTTAAATGGAATGAAAGAAAAGCATTTTAAACTCTAAAAATAAAAAGTTTCGCTTTTTTATCTCTATCCATTTTCAATAACCAATCAAGGAGCGTTGTGAAAAATCTGAAAATGTTCAGGTTAATGGTCTTATAGTATTCGTCACGTAAAAAATGGCATTGCGCAATAATAGTTCGTTTATAGGTATTTTGTTATTATTGCTGTTATTAATAATATTTATTATTATATATTTATTTCTTTAAAGGTATGCAAAACCACATAAAAAATATTTAAAAAACATATAGCTCTTTTCATAAATAACCATGTAATATAAATATACGAGCCCCTTCTCACTTCAGTTGGCCCACTTATTAAAAATTCATTTATGCTGACTTAACTAATAGCATTTTTAATAATACTAAAATGAATCTTTACTTTTTATTTAAAATGTAGATTTTCAGCATTATAGCGTAATTTGAAATTCAATTTTTAGCTCAAGATTAAAAATTTAATGGTATAACTTTAACACAAATCTAATATATTAATTACATATTATTTATCAATTTTGAATAACGTCGCTTTTAAATGTAAATTGTTACTGTAGATCTTTTAGACATTTTATTTAATAAAACCTAACAATTTTACGACTTAAATTCGTTTAATTTTTTCAGTTTTTCTTGAATTGTTGCTAAAACTATATATTATTTCATTTTACATTGAAACAGTAAAATATTTTAGGAAACATATCTTGATATATCGGTAAAACGACAAAATGTCTGTAACATTAATAAAAATTGGTGATAATTTATGTTAGTTATTATTTGTGTCATATATTAACTAAATAAAATTAAATTAAGCGGATTGGGCCAAATGATGTGGGAAGGAGCTCGTATAATGTGTAACCCTTTTAGTACCTTTCGGCCGCAGTGTGATAAATTTTTGTTGTTGAGCGTTCACCCATCCAACTTATCGCTGCTGTGTAGCCTACTCGGACTTGCCGATCACAAAGCTGACACTAACCACACTGCCGTACTGCCGGCTATATATATATGTACATACATATCTACACAAATACTTATATACTTTCCACACCAGCTATGAGTGCCCGTGAGGTGACGCCTGGTAAGCGCTCACACGGTAAAATATATCGTCATCATTACCGATGTCCACACATATGTAGATAATGGCACACCCAGAAATGGGTAACATGCCGTGATGATATATTTTATTTATTTATACTTATACATACCCATAATACACATAAATGTCAAAATCAGAGTGGAAAATAATTTTAAATACCAATAAACATTTATTTACACATTAAGAGAGAAACTTTTCAAAGGTAGCCTTTTTACCACCTACAAAAGTACAGGTTGGGCAGAAAAGACGGACGTTTTTTAAACACGTCACAAAATTGATACTTTTTGCTTAAGAAAAAATTTATTGACTGATTTGAGTTCGTAATGACAGCATTTTACAAAATCAAGTGTGGAGAACAACATCTTGCATGTGGTGTCCGTTATCTTTAACCCTAGGTCAGCCGAGACCGGGTCAAAAATAACCCAAGTTTTACCTTTTTTGTAATAAATTCAAAACGAAAACTATATATTTAATGCCCTTCAATGTATTCCTCAAAAACAATACCATTGTTTATTTTATAAAGATATTTTGTGTTAGAAGTACTTTGTTTATTTTAAATATGGTAAAATGTGATACGGGTCATATTTGACCCGATTTAGGTACTTGATGGTTTACTGTTTAATATGTAAAACTAGTTTTAACTTGCAAATTTTTGCATGATTTCGTGAGTTTCCTTTTATTTGTTCAGTAGTTGTTTTACTATTGAGGTTATAACTTGTGACGATGGAGAAAAGTAATAAATATAAGAAGAAAATGAAAAGAAATTAAACAACAAAAATGATAACAAATACGCAAAAAGATGTTCCGCGTGTAACAAGTTCACATGTCCTAAACAGCCATCAAATCCAAACAATTACATGCGCTAGATGTTTGCGTGATGAAGTCGGCGAATAATAGTATATTATGTGGCAAGTGTGTGAAGCTTAAATTTTTGAATGAGGGTGGATATTGCGACACGAGCCGAAGGCGAGTGTTGCAAACCACCCGAATGTAAAATAGGCTGCACACACGTGTTACATACTATACTTTTTCTACGACCTTGCAATAAAATATATTTTTTCTTCAAATTGTCATTCTTTTAAGGTAAAGCTTTTGTATTTTCGACTTGTGTAACCGTGGTTACCAACGTTAGGGGTGTTTAACAGCTTTGTTTTATTAAAATACAACTCAGTTTGTAATATTTAAAATAATGACCGGTGCGTGAAATGTTACTTCACGCACAGTGTGCAAAAAATCAAACTTCACATATAAAAATTGATACGTGAAGTACTCACTTCACGCATGGGAGTAGAAAAACTTATTTATGTCATGACATGTAAGAAAAAAAAAACAAATTTATTTTTTGACTACAACGAATGTAAATTATTAGAAAAATATTTTTTTTCTATCAATATAGAGCTATACCATTTTTTTCCCTTAAAAATATTTTGGGTCAAAATTAACCCAATTTTGGTTGATAAAGTTTTATAAATATTTTCGGCGGACCAAGGGTTAATGCATTTGTGGCGGCGTTCTACGAAGTTTGCAGACATACATTCCAACATCGCTCTGTCAACTTGGGCGACTTCTACGAACATACGAACACAAACCCCGCATACAATACTGCTGCACAATAAGTTGACACTGACACCGCGCATTAGCCAAACCGAAAACATCGACTGCAATTTCTTTGGCTAATAATAACATATAATAATTACTAGTAAATAGGTAACAATTATTGTAATCATTCGGCTAAACGTAAATATATGTAATCTCCTCTATTTATTACATTTCGACGCGTCCAAGTACGATTTTTAAGTTCTGTACGTACGAAGTCTCACCGCCAGTTATAACATAAAATGGATTTGGCGAGAAGTATTGTGATAGCCACAATAGGTTTTTTATTTTAATCTGAAACATTAATGGCGCGCCTATAAGTGACTCGTCAGCTCTCTCCGCCTCGACTCGGCACTCCATGCTCGTCTTTTTACTTGCGCGTGTCTGTGTATAGACGTCGTTTCCTCTATACAACACGCTCACCGCTTTAAATCGGAGCGAATTTGAATAAAAATAAATTTCGATGTTTCACATCTGCCAGCCGTCTAACGACGGCTCACTTTTATTTTAATGCTTACTCAATCATTATAAAACTCGTATCCATATTCCATATTTTGTTTTCAAATTTGTTCACTTACTGAAATTTATGTTTTGAAATAAGCACTCCTGTCATTTATGCACTACATCGCAGTAAGTGCGGATCAAACTCCTTGCATCCCTAAATCAACAAGCAGACATCTCGGCGTATTTCTTGAGGAGAGTGTTCTTGTTCAGTGCATCTCGTGTGCGCGAGGTTCACCTGTCACTTACAAGAGGGCGCCATGTATCATCGTACGCCGACGCCGCTGCGCGCTACATATACATCTGATATACATAATTGGCGTCCATTTGTAGCACGTTTCTAGATGTGTCACCGCAAATAAACGTTCCAGTGAAGTACGCCGCCATAAAAAATGTATAAACGTCTCTGTATGCCCGAAGCGAGATGTGCATCTTCAGAGCCGCACTCAGGATGGAATTTTCTTTACTATTTTTCAGACTTGAAGTGAAGAAGCTTGTTATAAACTACAAAATATTTGTCAACATACATATTTTGTTTGTCATTACATACATTCATGAATGAACAATATATTGTGAATTTATTTGCATATTAGTGGTATTTTATTAGATTTATAATTAGTTTTACTTGTAATACGTTCAGCTTGTATAAATATAAATGCTTATTTATGGCATTAGTAAATAATAACATTTTATTAGCTTAATACAATCGAATGCTAATATCCGAGAGCAAATAAATAAATAGATTAATAAATAAATAAATAATGCATCGTAACGGCGCATTACCCTTTCCTGGCTAAGTATGCCAAATTTTGCTTTCATTGACTTGTAGGTATAAGCTGTCGTGGGTCGAACACTACAACAGTGATTTTTAATTAGAAATAATTCGTTGACGTAAGACAATAGATTTGAATCCGTATTCTTCGAATCAGTCATCTACGCACATAGTCACGCCACTCTGAGCAAATAATAATAACTTAATCTCAAGGTCTTTCTTAATTAAATGTAAAAATTACATTCGTAGATGTCACTTAAGGAAATTGACACTACTATTTACTACTATGTCTAATTACTTTCGGGTTTGTTCTGTAACAAAGTGATCAATTTTAGCAGTTAGTGAATAACTATATCCATTGTAGATATGGATTTGACTATAGTTCCAATTTTTGTTAGTTATTATGTTTGATTTGTTTTAATTTTTAACGGCTCATCGAAATTTTGGGATCTATAATTGAATTTTATAGGAAAATAAATTACTGTTACCTATAGGCAGATTGTGATACATAATTTGTCTTTTATACGCTAACGCTTGAAATACACTTTCGGCCATAGGAATTCAAGAGTTTGAGTTTAATCTTGCTCTACTACAGGGTTTGGGTCCATATAATTGCAAACCCCTCTGCCGATAGGCAACGAGTACTGTACTATTAAAATAAATGAATTATAATTATTTTCTGTCTCCCCGTAAAATTATTTATATAATTTATGGTGCTTGTCCTAATTTGAGTGACATGATATTTTTCCATATTTTACATTTGATTACAAAATAAAAATTTCTTGGTGGAGAGTGAAAGAGTGGAAGTACCTCCCTGAAAGCACTCTGCATAGCTCGCCGAACGCATTACTAACATTGCCGTCTAGCGGAGCACCCAGTCGGATTATTTATGTAAGCAGGAGACAGGTTAGGCCCGAGACACGGGCCATAAAGAGTAAGCAGAGTTTATCCGCTCACCTGCCCTTCCGTCGCTGCTGCTGCCCTCAACCCGGTAAAGGAACATAACACACTACATAGACGTACGCAGTACCCCCTACACGAGTTACGACCAACCTGCAGGGGAAATGAAATACCTACCCTATTTTGCCGCCGAATTCATAACACAAATTTATAAATCTACTAAAATTGCCCCATTTCGCCTCAGAATGAATTCATTTACTGCAAACAATATTAAAATATGTACTTACCGACAAATTTGAGATTTTATTTAATTTTCTAACTTCTATATATCTAAGTATATTTTTTTTCTCGTTTTTATCTCTCGCTAAGAGAGGTGTTGAATTCATAATAAGCACGTTTTAAGGTCCCTAGAATTCGATTTTACGATGATGTGTATGTGTGTGTATGTGTGTGTGTGTGTGTGCGTGTGTGTGTGTGTGTGAGAGAGAGAGAGAGAGTGTGGATGGATGTATTCCTCAAATTCTATAAGACTTAACACCTGTTTAACTACGGATTTCTCAATTTGACAATAATGGGACGAGCTGATTAGGTTTTGGTAACAATTGGGCAACCGGAACTAGTAGCTTCTTAAAAAATTCTTTTAAATATGCAAATAAATTGCTATTTCCGATAACCCCATTTTTACCAAAATCTAATGGTTTCTTTCCATATTAGAATAGGGTCCAAATACAAGGTTTCAAAAGTTTTAAATTGTGTAGCAGGAGGTAAAAAAGAAGAAAAATTCCATCTAGACTTAACCTAATCTACTAATGCACAAATATACTTGTAATGTGATTTCAATTTTTGTTAATATTAAATTAACCCACATTACATTGTGTGTTAGTGACATACGAACGATTTTGATCTTGGATTCTAAGATGGGTACCTGTACCTGTACAAATAATGCAAGGCATTTTCAAAGTTGTCTAGGGAATGCACCCAAAACAATACGAGTTTATAACAAAATTTAAAATTGGAAATTAAGAAACGGGCATTATCTTTTGAAAGTGAGTTTACTCTTTAATTTAAATTAATTTGTAAACTTCAGGTAGGGTCACAATTAATTAATTTAAATTAATTTGTACAGAAATGTCTATATATATACTTGATAAATCTACCTACGGTAGAACAAATAATCAGACTTTTCTTTTATCTTTATCAACTCCTATAAAATTAATTTTTATTGATGAGTAGGGAATCACAATTATTAACACATTTTTACTGTTAAACATTTTTAAACCGATTGTTAAATTAATTGCAGGATACATGGATATAAAATAGGCCCAAATGAATTGTGTCAGAAATATTTTGGATCACCGTCCTGCCAATAAATGACATATTAAACGCAAATATTTTTATAACCTTCCTTGCAAATTGCATGAATGAGAAACATAATTAAAAACACATATACAATTTTACTCATTAGTTCGGCGATCTGTGGCGTAGCTTCATCAGAATGTAAATAAACTATGGAATTGTTTGTCCATTAAATGCAATACGTCAAAAACAGCGCTGGGTAATGAAAGAATTGCTTTTAACGAGTGAAATTTGAGTGGCAATAATACTTTTAAAATGTTTGTCAGGGAAGAGATATGAAATTAGGGGTTGCAATGAGTGGAGTGTGTGCCGAAGCAATGGGGCATCAAGCAGGGAAAGTAATTATTCCTCATAACAATGTTCCCGACATCTGAAGGCCGCGAAGGGCAGATGCGCGGGCAACGCGAAGGGTATTTTTCAAAGTGGTTATTAAATTTACCCGTTTCCACGCGTATGCCTCTACAAATTGTGTAACGCGATTGAATATTCGTTCGCGTTCACTGATTTCAACGTTTTTGTGCGCCAAACTCACTTGTTTCGCTCTTTTTTCAATTTTATTTTCATGCTCGGTTCATTAAATCCGTAAACAAGATTGCTAGTTACAAATTACTAATTTATTGTGCGTTACATTCCGATGAAAAGTTGAGTTTTATTGATGCTTTTAAATAATTATAATTTACTTTATAATTTGATGGGTATAAATAAATTTGTTTTGATGTGGGATAATGGTTCGATTTGCGTTGAGAGTAATTTTGTTTTGTAAACAGAATTTTATTAATCAACATTCAATATTTTCAGAATCAATTATGTCATAATTTATTATTTTCGTAATTGGTATCAATCAGTGGAAATTGGTATTGAATATAACAACTTGATGAGAACATAAATGCATATATGCGATCAAATATCAAATATTGCAACTTAGGAATATATCAGAGGTCTTCGATTCTAAACGTATTTAAAATAAAAAATCTGATGTGGCCAGCACATGACCTCCCGCTCAATTCCATGTTTATAATAGCAATGAGCTTTAAAGTTTCACTTCCGATTGATCGTTTGTAAACAAAATCTACTTTGTGTATACACAGTGTATAAATTAGAAGGATTAGTAATTCTTTAATTGTATAGATTATAATTCCCGATTAAGTTATAAGCAACACATGCTTTAGTTACAGTTTACAGTATTTTGCTGTAGATCGTCTCTGATTAAATTTAATAAAATCTAATATACCAACACAATATTTTTTAGTAATGTTTATTATAAGTATTGGCGTTAATTATTTAAGAGTGGTATGTAAAATTAATTATAGTAAAATCGTTATAAAACGAAATTCATTCATAATATGTCTCATTAATGACCGATTATCTATACATTAATGAAACCCGTAAATAAACGTTTAACTGTGCAACAAAAGGTGCGATCGGTAATTCAACTCCGTGTACACTTTTAAAACTATGTACACCAAAGTCGTTCGTTTATTCAATTTTGTGTACACTGTGCAAAAGTTGTAGCGTTCGGTAAAAGTCGTGTAGTGCGCATGGTGTTTACACCATTTACCCTACCTCGACCAGTGTAGATTTTATGTGCACGATACTTTTGGCGCTTAAAAACAACATTTTCAAAACAATGTCAGAGACAACATTATATATATTATATTTGTACTGTTTGCAACGCAACTAATGTTTTAAATTAAAAATTCTTTATTTCAAAATTTTGTGCAAAAATAGTTTTATTATTCAATTCAAACTACTTATGCTAGGAAGCTAGGACATGAAGACACGGTGTTATAAACAAATAAATTCTGTGTTCAGGGCATAAAAATGTGTTTTTTCTAATGTAACAGGTCATTTACTTATTTCTAGACGATTTTTGATGCATTGCATTCAGTAAGGGCTTACGAAATAATTTGTAATGAAAATCATGGTTTGCTTTTCGAGTGATATTGGTGGATGTCCTCTCGAGGGCATTAACGCATTTAATTCTCTTACACAATGTATTTTTTATAATAAATCTTCAAATGTGTCCGGGTTCATTCGAAAATGCATTTCAAATTGCCTTCCAGTCATATTTGGAACCGTAAATTCGGCAAAGTTATCCACTTTTTCCAAAACAATTTCTTCATTTTCACTTTCCGAATCATCAAAAAATATCTCACGTCCAATATTTACTACTACAGCTAACATTTGAGTGTTCATTATTTCAAATTAAATTATTTTTTTTTCGTATTTGAAAAATTATTTGTGACAGAAGCCTTGACAGAAACTCAAGGTTAGAATAAATGACAGCTTCGTTCACTTTGAATACCAAAGCGTTCGGATATTCGTTTAGTGCACTATTTGCACCAAAGTCACGTGACTATAAACTACACACTACACTACACCGCACCAAATTTTTTTACCGAACGCACCTAAAGTAATGAAAAATATACTTTTTTGTGTTACCCACAAGATTTTTTTACTACCGCTTGGAATACGTTTAAAAATGCTACTGTCAATATTTTCAACAAAAAGATCAAACTGATATAGTGAATTTGAAACTAATTGAGAATATTTTCTCTCGTCTAAGATTTTAATTATTGCTCTAAAAAACAAATGTATCATAAACATAAAGGAGTGCGGATGTTATTAAAAATGTATTAATGATTTTCGTTAGCTCATGTTGACGATGGAATTCTGTTTCAGGTCAAAAAACGAATTTGTTGTGTGAATTTACATGACCAGCAGTGACAGCACGCGCTTTAGTATTTTATCAAATAAGGCATTTGTTTTCGCTTTTCGCCACAAAGCAAAAATTTGGTAGCATGTGTGTCTCAAAATATTCGCCTGCAAGCGTACGACTCGAGACGAAAGTATTAAACTAATGTCATTATTTTGTCACAATTTAATTCAGACTTAATTTATGTACTTGTTATATGCAACTGTCACAATATCTTCTATTTTAATAGCATAAAAACCGAAAATTCCGGAATCAAAAACCGAATATAGAATTCTAAAGTGCATGCTACCAAGATTCCTAAAAGTAAAATCGCATTCGCCTGTTTTCTATGATAGAATTCTAAAGTGCGTGCTACCACTACAGTTGCATTTATTATAATAGTGGTCCATAAGGTGATGCCTGGTAAACGCCATCAACAGTACAGATAATATATTGTCATTACCGAAACAAATAATAAGTACTTATATATTTGTTTACTTAAATTTATTATACAAATATTTGATGTCACAATTCCGTTATTTAAATGTCGGATCTCATTGTTTAAATAATAATGATATCAGAATTACCCCCAATTATGTAAATGAGCAGCAAGTATTCAAGTGTGCCACTTGTGTTTCCTTACGCAAAATCTCGGTCGATTCCTTTGCGTGCGCTCACCATACCACCAGGCAAGACAAATGTGCCAAGTTTTCTTGTTCTGGTTTGCAGGCCCAAGAACAAGCCAAGTAGTAAAAGTTACATGCTCGGGTGTAGACTCAATTTAAACATTAACCGATTCATATCTCGAAACGCAAAATTACCAGCCACTTATATTATCAGAGTAGACTTGTTTTGTACGCTTTCATGAACGATGAATGAAATTGTTAAGGTTTCAGAGTTTTGCGCGGTACAACTCAACTTCGTTGTGGGGTTTCAAAGCAGGAAAACTTTAGGAATGAACACTTCAGGACGAAGAACGAAATTCGACAGAAGTATAATTTTATTACTAAATAAAGTAGCACAATTTAGAAATTATGATACTTAGAATGTATGTTCAGTGAATAAGGTGTTGTTGTTATTGAATTTAGTTTCTTGAAGAGAGTTAAACCTCTTTGAGAAATTTCTTGTCATATCATTTATATTTCAAAAGCTTTACAAATATCAATACATATAAAAACGTATTCTCGAAGACGAACTAAAGATGCTTAATTATTCAAAAGTCATTTTGCCTATACATCTGATTTTGTAACTTCATTTGACATTAAATAATTCACAGAGTTTGAAATTTCAGATGGTTCCCCTTTATTAATGTGTAATGAAATGTTTTACACATTAATGGAAAATTTGAACTTTAACCAAATTTTCATGTAGATTAAAATTGACGCATTGCCTACCTTCGGTATTAATTAATCACTGACTTTGCAGCGTAATTTTGTTGCAGTAACAAACAGATCCAAATTCAAAACATTTATTTTGTGTTCGCTTGTAACTTAATATTCACCAACTTATTCGGTAATGTAAATGTTATTTCAAGTATCGAAATTTATAAACACTATTTAAAAGTTGCGATATTTTTAAAATGGAAATATAATGTTAAAAGTATTTCTACAAAATCCGAAAAAGTGGGTTCGTACCGTATCGCGAGGTGAGAGAACATGTGTGCTGATATTATATTATTCAATGAGCATGTAATGTATGCTATTACTCATGAGAATGAAGTTTGCATCTCGAGCCGGAAGGCGAGTGATGTAAATCATTCGAATGAGTAATAGCAATTACATACAAATAGAATACTATAAATGCGGGATTACGGCTCAATCGAATTAAAGGAAAATAGTAAAAAAATACGAATGTATATGCTGAATGACGAATATTAATAAAAAAAATGAAATGGTATAATTGAGATATTTCGGAAATAAAGGGTTTTTGGTTATAGCGCTTCGACACTAATATGAAAATATTTTGATTGGCGACCGAGAGACCACCTATACATGCATTACAAATAACGTGTTAGGAGGTGGGATTACTACCAATGGAAGTTAAGAAATTCAAATTCGAAAGGAGGGGCTAACATTCCTGTACAGCAGTTTTCAAACAGTTTTTATTTTAACATAAATTTCTTGCATTAAACTTAATAATTTAAATACACATGTAATTATAAAGTAAGTAGACTTATACAGTGTTATAATATTCATTTATTTTTATGTAAATATAACTTAAAATAGCATATATTTCAAGAACATTTAGGTCCATGATGAAAACAGTTTGATATAAAAACACATAAATGTGACGTCACGTCAATCTTTTCAAAATTCGGGGACCATAACTCGCTTATTATTAGGAATTTTTTCACCGGATTTTCATCAATAGTCTTAGTTTTCCTAATATTTCCAGATGAAATTATAAAAAAAAATGGTGTAATCCCCCATTATACACAACTGTCAGATAATAACATATTGATGACATATTTGTATTGAAAAATAAGTAGACATAGACAAATCTAGTTATCGTTGTTACAGCATCCTTTTGTTGAATGAAATAAAATTATGAAGTGATTTGACATTTAGCAGAAAAATTTAAAGCCGACTATTCAGCTATAATTTAAGCTTAAAAAGAAAATAAAAGTATAAAAAGGACAAAACTAGTGTCTCTTTAGCTTTTTTGTAGAAAAAAGTATTTTGTTTGTACTCTCTGAAAGGTAGGTAAGATTTAAATTTGACATAACGATTGAATAATATTATTTCATAGAACTGTAAATATGATTCATTTAGCAACAGTAATGAAGCTTATTAATTGATAAAAATGGGTAGAATTAGGGGTGTATTATTTGACAGTTGTGGATAAAAGTTTTTATTACTGATCGAAATATAATTTGCGTAGTACATGCTTTTCAAAAGAGGTTGCTGGTTGCTGCTGCACTTTGTTACATTTACAACAATTGTATAAAAGTATATAGTACAATCATTTTCACTTATCTTAGTTTTCACAAATATAAGTGGTGGGAATGTAATGAAATTTCTTTAGGAAAGACACTGGTGTTACTTATAGAAATGAAATTCACTTTGCAAATGCAAGTGAGCAATGCAAATTTTTCATATGGAAGAATTTTTCGCCTTCATAATTCCACTGGTATATTTTTTCTCGTCTATTTTCATTTAAAATACGCATTCCTGTCTTTAGCGGTATTTTTCATTTACAAAGATTTTTAATTATATTGTAGACCAAGTGTCTGCAGAAAAATTGTGTTCATTTTGAACAAAATTTATTAAGGGTTAGCTAAGGCTAGTTTTTAAGTTTAAATATTAGTATTCTTGAGTTAGATACCTATTTGCAAAAATAACGACACTCTAGCCATAAGCAGTCTAACTCTAGCCGACACAGAGCACAACTGAACGATGCTTGGATGAAAATGAGATAGCGTCAGGTAACCGTACTAATTTATGACGTCTAGTGCCTATTTATTTAAAAATCATAATATACATGTACACTATCTATACAATTAACGAGTCCTGTATGGGGATCAATAAATTTAAGAGATACTAAATTAGATAAAGTTGCCTCATTAAGAGGCAATTTTAGTTTTAGTCGTGTATCGTTTTTGGTATGACAATGCTCAATTTTTTATCACTGTTAAATTTCGAGTTATGATATCAAAGCTTTTATTTTATATGGACATCTTGCAGCGAATTATGAGAATTGTAGAAATCCATTGCGTGAGGGAGATACAGCTCTAGTACTGCGCTAGCTAAACCTGCCTATATTTTTTTGTGGAAGTAATAACAAAAAAATAAAGTACGATAAATTTAATTTAATTTTGATTGATTTAGAACTATTGGCAATGGCGTAGGGAACAAGTAAGTAAGAGTGCAGTTAGAGTCCGTGTACTACATAATTATATACTTTATTAAAGAAATATAAAGAAAATGGTTAAACGGATATTGATATTTCCAACATTGTTCTTCGTAGGCGAACATGTGTACGGTGGGCGCACGTGCCAGGCTCGTTCCCTGGCACACTTGACGAGTTTTTTATGGCTAAATATTTCAAAACATCGAAAGTTTGTTCGTGCATAATGCTCGTGCGTGGCGCATACGTAAATCACACATGATATATTCAAAACTATGTCATATATTTCACTTCTCGAGGATCATATTATAACTTCCTTCCTTTCATATATTTGTTACAACACATTTTACTCAAAAATATATACGATATTGAAATTTTATTAGCATAGAAAAATTTCGGTAAAAAATATTTTGTCTGGGTTCGGATTTAATAGGAAACTATAAATTTAATATGCCAAATCTTATTCCAAATTTATAGAATCCATTTTAAAGTTTCATCATTACCAGATTCACACTAGTGAAGTATGAGTCCTTAATCCGTGCAACAATCTATGGCAACCAAGAATTTTCATCGGATAAATACAAAATTTCTACAAAAGAAAAAGAAACAAGTCCAAATGTTTAATTTTCATTTTTTAATAAATGATAAATCTATAAAATAAAATATCATATTTAACACCTTATTTTTATGCCTATTAAATTACCCTGTTTGAAATTTTGTATGTGTTTGTTTATAAAAGAAATGCTTTTATTTTTGCGACTACACTCTTAGCTAGCCTATAGGTTCGAACCTAGATTTAGGCTCGGCCACATGCCCGTTTTTCAAAAAATTATATGAAATGAACACCACTAGTTTAATTTTCTAAATATAATACAATTTAATATGTACTACTAAAAAATGTTTATAAGTTACTCTGTGTTATATTAAGTTTTTTGTGTGTCCCGCAAAACATACACTTTTGGCTTATGTGCTTAGGTCCGCCAAGCCTAGAAATACTTTAATGGGTTTAATTACGTTATTATCGTAAATGAATGCATTTTTTTAACAGTTTCATTAACTTCAAATTTTTGTCCCCTCCCACCCCTCTACATTTTGATACTGTGTCGATTATTAGGCTTTTAGGACACACACAAACATCCAAGCCCCTGGTGGGAATCGAACCCACGAGAGCCGAGCGGTGAAGGTCGCTTGAACGCTGCCTTTACATGCTCGACCACCGAGCGGCTAATTAACTTTAATTCAAATAATTGATATTTGTTGAAATATTAATTGAAAGTATTGTTTTGTAAAAATAAAGAGTTAGAAACTGCGGAAAGTATATAGTTCTGGTTTGCCAATATATTTCCTGAGTAGATTCAAAACGTGTTTCACCCCTAGTGAGCAGTTGTAAAAGTTTAAAAATCAGCATTACTGGTATAGCAGGTCAAACAACGAATCCATTTCCAATATTGTGAACCGAACATAAAGCAGAGGATTCCATGGAAAAATCGATAGGTTCCCAATTATTCGTGGCACCTACGTGTTGCAATAAGCTAGGGAAGGGTAGGTGGGAGACCCTTGCTATTCCCGGTGCAGTCGTAACTTGGCCGGCCTTCAGGGAGTCACTCGGCCCCACACCCTAATACGTTCTTTATATGCACTGGGAAAACCTACCTTGCAGTGGCGGCTCTTCTCTGTGGTAACTGGGTCACTCAATTTCCAAGAAGTAGTTTTAGATTCATAATATATATTTTTTTTATAAGATTGTAGATAGTCCGCTTATATATACTAAAAATCGAAATATCTGGTTTCTTCGAATATTGAATTATCCGGAAACTGATGTCCCCCGGATAACGGATAACGTATGTAGGATTCGGATACCGGGATTCAAATATCGGGTTTTGGCTGTCCGGATTTCGGTTTTTCCGATTATGGTTGTGCGGATATCGGATTTTGGATGTCTGGATTATTTATTTATTTATTTTTGTTATTTGGGAAACCAACAGATAAATCCATTTACAGGTTTCCTCGGTATACATATACTATTACAATTTGAAAAATTACAAACACATAAATTTAGCACAAAATAAAACAAAAGAAAAATATCGCTTGAAATAAAGATGAGCAAAAAGGATCTAAGTGCTGAAAATTTTCGTTATAGCATTGCATAAATCTTTGCACAGGAGAGTTCTTATAATTATTAGAATTGTAATTTTTTGTATAGAATAAATGCTTGTTGCGCACTACTACATTTGGTATATGATAATTAAAGTTAACAAGAATGTCAGGACAATTAACATGATTATTTAAAATTTTATATAAGAAAATCATGTCAGCATTAGATCTTCTTTTCTCGAGGGTTAACATATTTAAAGTGCTTAATGAAAGTTCATAATTACTTTCATTTAGACCAAATTTAAACTTAAGCAGTGAAATAAACTTTTTCTGAACAGATTCTAATCTAGTAATATTACTGGCATACGACGGGCTCCAAACTTGAGAAGCATATTCGACAATAGGACGTACTAAGGTATTAAATAATAAAATAAATGAATTGATGTTATTGAAACGATTAAGTGACCTGTATATAAATCCTAATGTTTTGTATGCTTTTCTAGCTATGGGATCCGTATGTTCGTTAAATAATAATTTGGGATCAAACAAAACACCCAAATCTTTTGTTGTTTTTCTTTCTAAAGTACAATTATTCAACCTGTACGAGAAATTGAATACATTTTTATTTCTTGAAAAAGATACCACACAGCATTTATCTATGTTTAAATGCAATTCAATATCAGTACAGAATTGTTGTAAATTAAGCAGTTCGCTTTGTAATCGGATACAGTCTTGTACATAATGAATTTCAGTGAATATTTTCAGATCGTCGGCGTAAAGTGAGAACTTGCAATGTGTAAAACATTTATAAATAGAATTAATATACAAATTGAACAGCAAAGGACCTAAGTGTGACCCTTGAGGAACACCTGATGGTACTGGAAATGTTCGAGACTTGTAACCGTTACAAAAAACGAACTGCGAACGATTTCTTATTTAGGAATCAATCCAACGTAATAAAGAGAGCCATGAATACCATAAGACAACAGAATGGCAATAAGATTATCATGATTGACTCTGTCAAAAGCTTTACTGAAATCAGTATACACCACATCAACTTGGACTCTTTTATCCATGCAACCACTGATGAATTCAGTAAAAGGTATTAAATTACTTAAAACCGACTTCTTCTCAGAGAAACCTGTTTGTTGAAGTTTGTTGAGGAATTAGGATGTTGTTATAGTCTGGTTTAATTTTATCAACAACAAGAGACTCAAAAATTTTGCCAAAACATGAGAGAATAGAAATAGGTCTGTAGTTGCATATATTATTTTTGTCACCTTATTTAAAAATTGGAGTAATATAGGATACTTTCCATTGATGAGGAAATACACCGGTTTTCAGGGAGCTGTTGAATAAAAGGAAAAGCGGGTAAGCAAGATAATCCGGATTTCGGTTTTTCCGATTATGGTTGTGCGGATATCGGATTTTGGATGTCTGGATTATGGTTTTCTAGATTCTGGTTTTTCGGAATCCGGTTTTGCGGATATCAGATTTTTCGGATAACGGTTTAAAATTGGGGAACCGATTTTTTAGGATTTCGGATAGATTCATGACAGGAAAGCCAGATATAGAAAAATTCGGATGTTGATAGGCCTTCTAGTTATCGTGGATAAGTTAATTTATATATGGTCTAATCAAAATTAAAGGGAACAGTTCATAGATGTTCGGATAAAATATGTAGACTTAATACTATTAGCAGTTGCGCATTGTTATGTTACATAAAAATTATGTTTCAGTTTATACATTTAGTTGAAAATTTTTATCATAGACTTTTGAGTGATATATCGACGAGTCGTCAATGCTGGATCGCTTGGTGAATCCACTGGCATTGTTTGCCCCTGCAACTTGTTCCGGATTCCTTCCTGGTATAAATGTTTTATAGCTGGCTTTGTGGTCCAGCCTGATGTTTACTTGTCGTTTACATTTTTATCCCCAAACTTTTTAAAATATGTTATTACCGCAGATAGAAGTAAGTAAGGAAAAATACCGTGCGAGGTTTCATCAAAAACTTTACCACAAACATACGCTTATATTCTTGCAACTTTTGCATACTTTATTTTCAAAAAGAAAAAATCTGATACGACCAGCACACATTGCTATTATAAGTTCAATTTCGAGTATTTTAAATTCTTTGTTCTAGTTTTTTATATTCTCTATATATTTTCCAATTTGCAGTAGTTCATATCTTAGAATATTTCAGTCTACTCGTATAACATTAATTATTCAATATTTAATACAGTTATGTTTAGTTAAGCTGACTATACAGTGAGCACAGTCCGATCAGGTCATTTGTATCGTGAATGAATTGGCATACATTTATCTCTCTCATTTGTAATCCTATAAGTGCGTGCGGCAAGGATGGATTTAATATGCTTGTCTTTCAAAAATTCATATTGCGTCGACTAAGTTAGGACATTCCATTTTAAAACGATGCTTGTTGTTGGCAATACTTTCCTTGTAACGTAAGTTTATTTAGTAATTCAGATATATTACCATGAATAACGTTTCCGACACTGTGTCAATATCTTATTTTTCACGTATTTGGTTTTACATTTGCTAATAAACTTAACAATTGACACTTACTTTTGAATTTTGAATGTGTGTTATATATACATTTTAAAAGTTCCCGCCTTAAAGTTTAAAAATATTCAACCCATGTTACATTTCATAAGTTACTTGATTTTTAAAATTTTGTTTTGCTCTTATACGTACTGTGATTTTACGATTTAAAGTACTAATATTTACCAAGTGGCTTATGAAATGTATTTTGTTTTGCCTATTCCTAAAATTTCAGGCGGGAACTGATAAAATGGGTACCCTATGTATATTTATAACAAAATAGTAGTTTTTTTTTTATCAAAAATAAGTAAACAACACTAATGAATTTGACAGAATAGACAGAGCAAAAATATTGTTTTATACAATTCCTAGATAACCTTGATCGGTCTTTTAAAAACGTTACTGCACATTGGATGTGACGGCAAAAATTAGCCCATGCTGCATTATCTGCAGCGACAAAGTTATGAACATGAAACAATAAAATCTTGTTACATTTCCTTGGTTTTACATTGTAATTAATTTTGACTAAAGCATACAACCCAAAAACTAACCAATAAACTATGTTTTCTTCATAGCGACAGAAGGAACTCTTCGTAAAGTTCGAAGTATTTTTTTCTTTTCGAAATAAAAACAACCTGGAATTTTAAAGCAGTGAAATTTCTTTCTCTAATGGTTTAATGGGCAATTTTTGCTGCGATTACCAATAAATATTTGGATTTTAATTTAATTGCAATGTAAAACCAAGGAAATGTAATTAGTGGAGTGCCGTAAGGTTTATACCTCGGAACCCGGGTCCACTGAACGGATTTTTGTAAAACTTTTTGGAAAGTGTTTTTAACACTAGATACTAAAATGTTTACCCATTTATTTTTGCCGATCTCAATTTTTTAATTATTAAAATAAATAATTATTATTTTTTTTGGAATTTTCATTTATTTTCTGTTAAACCTTTACTTATTTTGAGATTAAAGTTAGATTTTACATAGGATAACTAATACATACCTGTCCTTGAGGCCGTTATTGGCTTCCTTATGCAAAATAAAAGTGGATGATGATATTCCAATTGACCCACTACTTTTATTTAATTGAGGAGAGTTGCTACTACACCGTTGAAAGTGGCAATTGGTTGAAAATTTTGGCATTATTTGTGAACACTTCATAAGATATTTACGTAACAATTAACGGACACAACATTTATGTAGTATTTGATGGTTACCAAAAAAACATGACAAAATCGATCGAAAGAACTCGTCGCTGTAAAAGAAATGCATGTAATGACATCATATTCGACAAAAACATGCCTCTCAAAATAGGACAAGAGAAATTTTTAGCGAATGCCATAGATAAGCTACGAAACACACTTGCAGAAAATCAAATATTTTCTTGTCAAGCGGAAGCTGATACCGATAGATTAATAATTGAAACCGCAATTAATTTACAATCCGAAAATATTGTTCTAGTTTCCGAGGATGTGGATGTTCTAGTTTTATTGACTGCGCTCTCACTAACAAATCGAGAAATTTACTTTCAAAAACCAGCAAAAGGCAAAATTCCACAAAATGTGTACTCATCTAAAAGTTTGGAAACAGTAGGTATTACCAAAGTGTAATCAGCATATCCTTTTTTACATTCTTTTACTGGATGTGACACGACGTCGGCTTTTTTCCAACGGGGAAAAAATGTTTTTTTTAATTTCGAGAAACGGCCGGACAGTTTTTGAAAATGAATGTAAAGACGCCAATGACATTTTTAACGCTGGCGTTACATGTACGCTTGCTTCATACGCTGCGCCCCAAAAAATAAAAGATGTAAATACAACTCTTTCATAAAAGCAACCGCTAAAAATAGATGCGTTAAATTACCATCTTTTGCACCTACTGCAAACGCCGCTTTTGGACACTTCAAAAGAGTATACCTTCAAATTCAAACGTGGCTCGGAAGGGACATATTACCAGAAGAATGGGGTTGGAAATATGAAAGCGGAATAGTGACACCGGAAAAAATGACGCAACTTCCAGCACCTCAGACATCTTGTGGGTGCATGAAAAGTATATTGAATTGTAGTGTAGCTTGCTTAGAATGGCAACAGTTGCACTAATCCATCACCTATCATCCAAATTGAAGAGCTTGATGACGATGATAATGTAGATAATTGACTGAAAATTTTTCAATCTTTATATAATACAATGACATAATATTTTTTTTTTTCTAAAAATATTTTTTTTTTTATTAATGCAGAATATTTTACTTTTTTTTATCTTCGGTCCGATATGTATACGATTTTAAACAACTCGCCTTAGTATAATTTTTTTATGTATTTTTTTTTGCTAAAATATTATAAATGCATTTTAAAGTTATTATAAAAATATAATTTATTGTATATAAAATATAAATCTTTACTACAAAATTTTTTTTATTCATATTTTTCTCATTTTTCAATTAAATGTTGTTAAAAATTGTTGTAATTGAGATCGGCAAATTTTGGTAGGTAAACTTTTTTATTTAAACTTTTAGCAATGTCATAGAAAAGGTTTCGCGAAAATCCATTCAGTGGAACCGGGTTCCGAGATTTTTACATTTTTTTGTCTTACGGCACTCCACTAAATAATATTTTATTGTTTTATTAACTACTGCCTGTAATGATACTCTATTTTATTAACTAACGAATCCAAGTTTTAAATATTTCTAGCTCGCGTACAGTGAGCGTGTGTGAGATATAAAATGTGATAAAAATTCAACTTATTTTCCAAATCACGAACGTTTCTAATCAAATAATAGTATTACACAAAAATTTCGCCCACAGTTGTAATTACTTTAATATAACATAATTCGAGATAATTATTCAATTCTTATCAAGCGAAGGTGTGTGTGTGGCTTGATAGAAACACAGCTCACGTTACAGAACCAAATTAAAACGTCATCCAGGAGTTTTGGGAGTCTCCTGACAATACACGCAGAGGCCGTGGTTAGCACGCTATCTGCATGCACGCTGACAAATGCCTACGACTGCTTTCATTTCCTCCACGCAGGACTCGTGGAAGGATCACTTCGTTCGTTCCAAGTTGCATGGCACACAAGTTGCAGGTCACATAATTCCCATTAGGTATAAAATGTTCGGGAGCTCTCGGTGAATTTCAGCTTACAATGGAAAATACAATACACACATATCTTCATTATAATTCCTTGCTTGAGTTTATGGATATGAGTTTTATGCGTTAAGTGAGGTTAAGTTGCGGCATATTTATAAACTAATAATTTTCTCAACAGCCCAAATTTTAAATTTAAACTTGGTTAATGGTTACAGTAATTAGCTGTTGAAATACAGTCTTTATTTTAAATTTGAAATAAGAATAAAAATTTTTATAAAAAAATTGGCGGTAAATGTCTAAAATAACTTCGGGAATTTACATGTTTAAACCAAATTAAAAATTTTCAAAGGGTGCTAACTTTTGTAACTTTTTTAACATATACTATTTTTTTACATATTTTATCATTATTTGTGTGTTGTTAATGTGTGTTGTTTCGTGTTATTTATTTATTTATGTATTCAGAAAATATTAATGTCACTCTGTACAAAATTCACTATTATTAAAAAAAAATCACGTAAGTAAATTGTAGCTAAATTTGTAAAATAGGATGAACACTATGTACATTAAAATAATTTATAGCTCCTGAAGAAGGCAAATGAGTTGCCGAAACCGGAGAGGCCGATTTTGAAATAAATTATCATTGACTGCAATCCAGGACTTTCAGCCTTATTCTGGTGACCATGGTATTGAATACAATATTGTATAAAATACCATTATTGTTTTCAATACAATAATTTTCCGAAATGGTATTCCGGTAACCATTGGTTTCAATACAATGTTGTTTCCAATACAATAATTATATTCTATACGATATGGTATGAAATTAGTATTCAGGTAACCATTTATTATTAAAACGTCATTGTATACAAAGCAATTATCGTATAGATTCATGGTTTTGGTAAAGTAAAATTTCAGTTCGCGTTATGAACATTGTATAGTAGAAAAGTTCTACTATTTCCTGAAATTTACTCGGTAACAGTATTTTTTTGGAAAGTTTAGTGAAAAAATAGTAACTAATAAAGAAATGGTAATAATAAAAATGGATAATAATGGTTTTATTTTAATTTTTGACATGCTTGAAAATGAAAGAAATCGGTAAGTTATTAATTAATAAAAATGTAATTTGCTATAAAAAATATTTTTATTTAGACATGATTTACATATAAATAGTAGAGTTTTGCGTGATGCTAGTGATCCCTTAACTCTTTCAGAGAATGTGATGTGTTCAATAGAATCTTCAGGCTATCGCGTCAGTTTCTGATTTTATTATAGAATTGGATCCATTCTTTCCTACTTCGGAGCGTGAAGAAATTGCGAGTCCTACAAATATAAAGATACTAAAAGCTTTACAATTTTATGGTCAAGGAATCTACCATCAGTTGGCCAAGTTTTTTAAATTTCTATGAGTTAGGCGTCCGTCAGTCGCAGCATAAAAGAAGTGACACAAATTATTGTCGAACATCTGAGTTTTGTAGTACGTTTTGAGGCATCCCTGGGGTTAACTGTTATTTTCGTAATAATATAAATAAATTTCTACTTGGCTGGTAGATGCAGAATTTGTAGATACTGATTAAATACCCGTATTCAGAACCGCGACGATTACGCTTCTGCACGGCCCATTTCAAAGTACATTTTAATCTTGACAGCTGTCAATTTCATCTTCAATATGTTTTCCAAAATTTTATCTTCACATACTTGTATATATTTCTTTCTTTCGCTTTTGATATTACTTTTATACTCGTTTATACTACTTGTAATTGTTGGATACGATAAATAAATTTGAAGTTGTCTTTTAGAAACCTTCTTTTTAGATGAACTCATGATTAGATTATTACACACACATTTCTCTTTGTGGATGTTTCACTTGATACACTTTTGTCATTCGCTAACGTCAAAATGTAAGCAAATGCTAGGTTAGGTGTCAGTCAGTGTTACCAATTGTCGCATGAAATTCATCACATTTATTTAATAAAATTTATCAATATACAAATTAATATTTGCGTTATTTTACTTCAAATATCAATCCTGCGAATGTAAATGTACTAACATTGTAAAATTTATTTATTTAAATAAAATAATATTAAGATTTTATTACAATTTTCCATAGAGTGACATCACTGCAAACAGGTGAATACAATATTGTATTCATTACAATACCACTTTCATAGGATTACAATGTGGACACCAGAATACCAAATCTATACGATGTCTTATAGAACATTGAAATCATTATTGTATAGATTACAATATTGCATCGGATACAATGGTCACCAGAATAAGGCCGTTTTATTCAAATATCCCAAACATCCATCCAGTCAAGAAGCTCTCAATACACATTTAAACTTGATGTTCACAATTGTCACTTATCTATACATTTTAGTTTAATGTGGGCTGTACGTGATGCTCCGATACAAATCCCATCGTTTTCGTGTTCGGCTGTTTTCGTATCCCATCGTTTTCGTGTTCGGCTGTTTTCGTTTTATGCCTAATGGGAATGGGGTTTTCCGCATTAGTAACACATTAAAACATGAGACATTTATATTCACCTCTCCTTAATATCTACGTCACACATTTACTCTATTCGTATTCCTAATTCTTACTACTTTTAAGACTTCTGCAATCTCCTATTTGAAATCCGGAATCCATTTCCAAGTAAACGAATGAAGAAAATATCGAAACAACGAAAGTACTATTAAACCAAATAATACTTTTGAATTTATAATTCCACGCTAGATGTGTGTGTGTGTGTGTGTGTGTGTGTGTGTGTGTGTGTGTGTGTGTGTGTGTGTGTGTGTGTGTGTGTGTGTGTGTGTGTGTGTGTTTGTGTGTATGACAATGAAAGATGCGTGTTTAATGTGGTAATTAAAACTTGTACGTAGTTTTTTTATTATTTCATTAAATATTAATTTGCTTATTATATGCACATTTCCAATTATTAACCACGAGATTTAATTTAAACATATTTATATGTTGTAAGACGGCACGAACTTTACAAATACCCAAACTCCCGAGTAGTTTGGGACGTCGGCTAGCACTAGCTAGCTAGTGTTAACGGGGTGGTCCTAACTATACCGAAATGGTTTATCAGGGAGCCAATTACTCCACGAGCGCTCAAACAGCTGAGTAATATGCCCTCGGAAATGGGAAAACCTAATATGAGATGATACACGGCAAAGGCAAAAATCGAAAATATAAATAAATAGATGCAAAATGTAAAGTAAAAATACAGTGGGTTGAATACAGGGTGTGCTGTGCAAAATGGCCGCTGCTCCTCGTGGGTCGAAAATCGGTATTATCCACATTACAAACAAGGCACGATCGTAATGTGAGTAGGTGTAGGTATGCCAAGTCGCAGAAATAGTAGCTCCAAATAAATTCTTAACGAAATGAACATCCGTAACGAACATCTGTAACGGACATCCGTAACGAACAGCCAAAAGAAGAGAACGCTGTGTCAGCTTCTTGGGGGTAAAAGGGCGTTAAAGTATGGTAAATTATTACTGAATATATTATAGAATTATGCAATGGGGTCCTAATCAAATTTAATAAACAAAATGACAATAAAATTGACAAAGTTATTATACCTTAAGTTAGAAGGCGGGTGTATTGAATTTAAATCTGCTAGAGTTCCTTAATCCGGGAAATCTCGAGAGAATTCCAGTTCGTTTCCAAATTACTTTTGTGATCTAAAGCCCCAGCGCTAGGTGCTTATCGCAACAATAATCACCAAAAATCATGAAATTTTAAGCGAAATCTCACAAAGTACTAGTATCACTCCTTAATGCCGATCTAACAAGAAGTAAGTTATTTTCTTGACTAAATTTAACAATTAATGTCTAAGTAGGGATAACTGCATGTATAAAAAAAATAAAAAATAAGCTGTACAGTATTGCAGCTCGCGTTGCTCGAAAATCGCGCTTAATTTTCTCGACATGACGTCACCGCATGTACCGTGCGTTATTGATCGAGACGCATGATCCAGTCAATCAAAAAGAGATAAAAACAGCCAAAACAAAACTCATATTTAAAAGAAGACAAATAAGGATGAGAAGGTGGGAAATAGCATAAAAGAAGACACAGACAGTAAGTATAAAATAGAATATAATCGAAAAAAAAAAAATAAGCGAAATTAAGTACATCAAGAAACGGTATTTTAGATAACAAAGCATAAGATACAAAAATGAAGAAACACAGATTACAACAAATTGTTAAAAGTGTTGAAATAGATCAATTTATGTGACTCCAATTATTAAGAAAATTCATTGTCCATTGTTTGAGAACAAAATAGCTAAATTCTGCTAGAACATCATAGAATATTTAAAAAATATTACGGCTTAACAAATAATAATTATGGCTTTCTAAAACTACAGATCGCTTTCAATTAAGATGAAGATTCATAAAAAAGGAGTAAAGAACTCCATTGTGTGTGAATTGGTACAGCACTACGTAGTCGACCCGCGGACACCTCCGAGGAGGGTCGAGTCTGCCCGAGTGGAAGACGCCGTCGCCGGTAATGTATCGGACGACCAGAGACGTTACATATGGAGGCAATATCACCCGAGCCCGGAATGAAATATTTACGAGCTCGATATAGTCGGACGGCTATCTGTCTATGCAAGTGGAAACCAATGGCTTGGCACACGAGCTCCTTGATGATGCCTGATCGAACAATCACTACCCAAGGACAAAGTGCTCGGGAATTCAACCTACATTACACATAAATACGTTCATCATATCAGAAGAGGGACATGGAATCTTGCTTCTAATCAATCTTGTAATGTCATTTTTAAGAGGAAACTACAAACGAAGGTTCAACAGCCCTGGTAAAGAGGCAATCTCATACATTTCTTTCAAAGGTACAATAGCGACGCATTTGGCTAATGAGATTTCAATTTGTCTTTTGTCTTTGCAGCTAATGCATAGCGAAACAACGCGAAGAAACTCAATTTCAGAACCGGCGAAATATCCATTTCTCTTTTGTTCCGTTGGAGCGAACAGCCCGAGCACGAGGAACCCAGCCGTCATGAGTGGTGGCATCTTTCGTTGCGGTGAAACACATGTCAGCGGCAAGCACGCGTCAGAATTAATTTATCTTCACTTTTTCTAATAAAGTAGAAATGCGGTCGACAATGCATACATAATGAAGAAAGAACACGTTTGAATACCCTCGCCGTTGCCGTTCTGTGATGGGGAAGTCATAATGAAAAATAGTTAGCAAACTGAAATATGGCTGCTGCAATATGAAGAACAGTGATGGACGAGCTACGCGCTTTGAATATTGACGAGCAGCCCGGACAGTGGCGGCGGGGAGAATTCGCACGAGGGGCCATCACTCTAATTAGCGAAATTATCGTGCCATGCTTTGTTTAAATTAACCTCTAAAAAACATCATTAAGAAAAACTTGAATTTCGCTTTGAATTCATTACGCAAGGCGGCTCTAATGACAGCCTAATTGATAACGAGATATTTGTAAGAACGGAATGAGTATTTAACTAGATACATGAAACATGTCGTTCCAAACTTGCAAGCGATTACAGTTTAACAGACTTATTAACTAACTCAGGCGAAGGGAGAACGGTGTAAGGTGTAGTCTCGTGAGTATAGTTAGTGATACTTTTAATGAAGAACTAAAGTTAGTTCTTGATCAATGCGCAAACTCTGCCTTAATATCCATTTATCTGTTTCACACATGCATAGGAAGAACACACAACACAAGGAAGTGTGTGTTTGCCGGGTATATGAGTGTGTCAAACAGATATGAAGCCAAAGTCACCAACCGACGACAAACTTCGCCATGTTTACCTCAAATACAATAGTAATGTATCCAATTTCTATGCAAGAACTGCTCCCGCTTTGATACATATTGACATTCTGAGGACCTTGTCGCTGGTTTCGCAGCGCGGTATCTCGTAACCAAAACTCGTTCTAAATTACCCGGCTGCGTTTCGGCAGCAGGAGAGGCGATGCCGCGAGCACCCAAGCCACAATGACATGCACAGCAGCAGCAGAGCGCACACGACAGTTTCTTCACTTCACGACAACACCGCACGAATATCTACCACATTACAAGATGAATGTATGAATGGAGATGATGCTAATCTTATGATGGTTCCAGGCTTATCTAAACTCGGCTTATGTTCACTAAAACAAGATCCTTAGTCATCTTATTACTTTTACTGTCGTATTTGAATATTTTCATTTCTCAGGAATCGCAGACAAAACTGTCCTATTGTTTTAATTTTAACATTCACATAAATGTCAATTTATTTTTTGAAAACATAAGTAGAGTTATCTCGTATAGGTTCAAATTTTACTCTCAAGAATTACATAATACTTACACAAATTTTTAAAATTTTGAATAATATTTTAATTTTCTTTTGTTGTTATTTAACGATACGGCAGCACTACCTGCCAGTGGCTAAATCTGAAACTACATACATTATTTAACAACCATTTTTGTCTGCAACAAGTGTCATTTACATACCCATTTGCACACACACCGTTATAATAAATTTATAAGTTTACCTGTTAAGAATGATCAAACACTCAGATAACCAATAAGGAACTTCTCTGGACAACATGTTTAGATACATATGACATATATGACTTTCATATGATATTTTACAAATATATGTAGGTATAGAGCGACAAAATGAAATCAGATATCATAACGTATACGAGTCCTCAAAAAAGCATGAATTCACATTAAATAATTAATAGTTGCACATCTCTATGAAATTAATAATTATTATTCCCTTTAACAACAATGCAAACGAAAAGTAAATGAAATATCAGCTATATCATCTAATATTATGAACAAAAAAAAAATTGAACTCTATTTTTTTATTTATATTTTTTTTTTTTTTTGAAATACAACATTGCTGAGTTTTTGTATTCACTATATTCTAGTTTTAAAACAGATTTATTTCATTTGATACTATTAAAATTTTTAGATATGCGACAGACGACTGAGTTTAATTTTCATTATAACCAGAACTTTATTAATTGTAGAACTTCGTTCTCTATTTCCAAAAACATATAAGTAGGTCAGCTTGAGTTTTGAAATGTTATCAGAAAGATTGTAAGATATTCGACTACTATTGTAACAATGCAATATACAAACAAACAAAAAAAAAAACTATTAATATTGTATTTTATTTAATTACACTAAAATACACAAAATAGTACAAAAAATCTTGGAAATCATTTTACTATTCTTTATCATCTGTAGTCTAAAACACAAAAATGTCTTTGTAGATATCCGTTATTGAAGTTTTTCATATTTTTTTTTTCATATGAGTTTTTTCGGAAAGCAGAAGCTGTACGACGGCTATATATGTGTAGTACCTACTGATTTTTAGGTATATTCGATGTTGTCTTCCTAGCATATTTACAAATTTAAAAGCAAATTATATTAAACATTACGGTTTTAATCGAGAGTTTTATAGTTACTCAGGCTCAAGGAAAACATTCAATAGGAATAAGGAGTTGTTTCAGGAGTAGAAGGCGTATTTGAGTAAAACAAAATAAAGTATTGACATTCGACAGATTTTTTTTTATTTTAATTAAAAAACTAAAAAATGAATATTTTGTAAAAAGAATTGTCAAGTAATATCGTTGCAATTGGAGTTCAGCATGTATTCGGTACTTTCATTGGGAAGGATCCATATATCAATAAATAAAAAGGTATTCACATATTGGAACCGCAAATTTCCTGGGCTTTCAAAAACAGGTGAACTCGAATTGGCAAAAAATATTGATATATTTAAACTACGAGTGATATTACTGTTAGCAGTTTCAAATGTGTCATTTGGGTTGTGGATCTACGGGACAATTGCTAAATGAAAAATGTGCAGTTATATTTTAAAAATTTGTTACTTAATAAAGATTGTAATTCAAACAAGTAGTAATTTAGAAAAAAAAATTATATTGAACTTTGATGATTGAGGGACTAAGTATTCTGTTACTAATCCAGAAATTGTCAGTATCTTCATTACGTTGAGTTATAGAACTAGCTAGTACTAAACCACTGCCATTGCCTACCTTATTTCAAAGCATAACATACCAAAAAATAGTAACACAGTGTTTCGTGGCTTAATATTAATATTTTAGCATTTTTACTGCTGATGCAGAAGCCAGCATGACGCAATGTAGCATGCAGTTTATTATGTATTTTGTTTTAGGTTTTTAAGATCAGAATTTTACGACTAGAATCGTCTCTTATATAGGTAGATAAGTTCAGAGTACCAGTACTAACAAAATGCATTGTCTATGTATTTTGTATATTAGTTTAAGAAGTAAAGTTAGTGCATTGGGTGATTGTATTTATACCGTGTTGGTAGTTGCAGTAGTTCAAAATATTCTATAGCGTGAAAGTCACTTTAGCAAAATAAGAAAAGTATCTTCGTATGGGAAAACTATTTTCGTGATAAATTGTATTACGATGGTATAGTAAGCGTGTAAAAATGGCGTTTGCGGTAGATAGGTATATATGTATTCAAGCAGCGTGGAAAGCGTTGAGCGTCAGATTCGAATCCGTGACTGCAGCCCGGCTCGACGGATCGGCAGTTCAGCTTGTGAATATCCCTGCTTTCAATTTTATTTGCATGCCTGTTGCCACAGCCGGTAACGTAATTTCCTGTTGAATTGGAACTCCTGAATTTTAAATCGGGGGTCAAATAAGCAGATCCGGTGGTGTCGTTGTCAAGAAATCATTTCAGCTGTGCTATCTTAACTTTTCGCCGTAATTACAAATTTTTTATATTTCTTCCGACAACATGGATATACTTACTTTCTGTGCTCACCAACTATTTTTTTATACAATGCTTCAGCTGTCATAAAGATAATTAATTCTGTAATGTAAAATTTCTACCAATTGGGAAATCCTATTTACTATATACTATATACAAAGTATCAATAAATCACAAATCTTCATTTCGTTATATTTTTGTAAGTATTTACTTAAACTGCAGCGAAAATTTCAAATTGACAAATGTGATATTTTTACATTCCTCTTAACAACACGATATTCATAAAGGCGCATTAATCTTAAACCAATTTAAACAATAATACGAGGCTCACCTTAGAATGATTGATATTAAGATACCTATATGGTTCATATTTTCTAAAATTTTATTTTAAATATGTTCATAGAAGTTCCCTTCAACAAAAATACACTTCATCATTCTTTCTTTCCACTTCTTATAGTCCTAATAATTTTAAAGTGATCCTCGTAAAAAATACCTAGAAACCCATTAAAATATTTTCAGTGAAACTTGTTTTTTCTTACATGAATACGGAACTTGAAACGTTCTGTTTTGTCCACTCAATTTATTCCTACGGTAACGGGTTTGGTAAAGGTAGTGACCGAAATTGCATTTTCGCCCAGCCACCTGTCATTGTCGAAGTAACTATGAAGATTTATTCATTATATTTAATAGAAATATTATATTTGTTTCATATTTAAATTATATAATTTGCATGTTATTACAGTATATTCTGGATATTATTCCTTGCGCATAATTGGGTTTGTAGCCTGTCGGGCATTGTATATTTAAATAAAGTAACAAAATAATAAGAAAAAACATTGCATCGTATGTTACTAATTCAGTTTTTAAGAAAACTTGACTTCATCAATACATTACTCTTTTTAGTTAATGGTATGCATATATATGTCGACGTACCGAATACCATCAATAATTAGAAATCATATAAATAGCAGAGTGAGAAATCTGTCGCTCATTGAATAAGTAACAATGTTAAATTGTGGACATAAAATGAAACATTCGTGTCTGAAATCGACTCCGGCGTTCCATAGCTGTCTTTAATTAATTTCTTTTCCACAGTGATTTTGTAAATAAGAGCAGAACCCGTTAAATATTACCAGTGCAATATATATCTCTGAACACCGAGCAAATATCTCGGGCTTCTTTCCGAATGAAGTATTTCTCAAGTCCATTGTTCAGTCACAGCACATTCATATTTAATTAAAATGATTCTTCCTCGCTTCCAAGGAGCTAAGATTACTGGAATCGATACATACCTAGACGGCGAACGGTAGAAGCCGCTTTATCCAAAAAGTGTTATTTTGTTATAGGTACAAGTTAAGCTATTTTGTTTTAATGTTTTCTTCATTACTACAGACATTTTAGGAAGCTTAATTAAAATGTGACAATACTAAACTCTGCATGGAACTTCAATAATTAAATTCCTTTGTCTTATATCACGCTTATGGGACAAGAGTTCCATGTGTATCTTAAGAATATTTCCTCCATTTACACTAATAACGTCAATCTTCAAAATTGACCTTTCTAATTAGGAGCTCAACCCAAAAAATTAAATTCGAACTTTTTTATCTTGTATAATATGTTGTTTTACGTTTAGATGTACGAAGAAAGCGACAAATTTTTTACCCATTGTTCTGATCGTTTATAATTTTTTTTCTACTCCCATATCAGTAAATTACCCTTTACACATTATCTGTCAAACAATTAAATGCCTTATTACGCAATGTTATGTAATGAAAGTCACTAGTTAGTATAGGGGAATTTCCGTTTATCACGTATAATCATGTTGGCAACATTACCTGCAAAACAATTAATTTGACGTTTAACAAACAATTAACTGTCATAATGTGGACATAGCCTCTTTCTGCAAAATAAAATCAAATTCAAATTCAAAAATTTCAGTAAAATTATGATCCAAGAAAAAGTATATAGGTAGTACACCGCTCGAGTTGTAAAGCAATTTCGTGCTTATAGATTACACACTTCGCCTCACGGTTCGTGAGTAACTCTACCATTCGCACGTAATAAACTTTTTTCGCAATGTAATATTTTATTAACAAAATCGTTTTTTAAATATCAAACCTGTAGATTAAAAGTTTTTTCTTTACAGATTGTACAGTACTAAGCAAGTACAGTACATTTTCGATTTGAGTGATTATCTGAGTTATTAGATTAGGTAATAGCTAGAAAAAAAAACCTTTGTGCAAACAGAAATCTCGCATTCGGAAAACGTGTATAAATATTGGGCGCTTTTGATAGCTCTTTATATACGAGTAATTTCCGTAAGATGTACACAACTGACATTTCCCAGGAAATACTCAGCATTTACGTACATGACGCTGTTAGGTTTCATTTAATATATTTTCAATTTAGTCCAGTCATTAGGTAGATTTACCCTGCAAAATGTCGGGTATTTTTGATTTTTGGATATGTTATATATATAGAGGTCTCAACAAAAAGTGCAAGTTTTCCCCCTCGGGGGCCTTCGGGAAGCACCTCCAACTTGAGAAAAAAGGCGCAAAAAAGCGGTTTTTTCTAAATACTCTTCACTTATTTGCATTAGGCAAAAATAGTTAATATCTAATTTGTTGACTATAAAATTCTCTACAACTTTTATCTAAAACATTTTTTTCTATAATTAATAGATAGCGAGCTACAGTGCTACAAACAGAGCAATTTTTTTGAAAATTACATGAATGCTTCATTTAAATAATATTTTATTATATTTTTTTTACGTTTTTTTTTTTTTTACTTTTTGACAATTATTAATTATTATTATTTAACTAATATATAAATATTAATTATTGTTTATAGTTGTTTTTTTGTTAGTCCAACAAATGTATGATTTTACCTTAAAGTAATTACAACAAAAGCTTTTTAACGGAATCCAGTCCCAGAAAAGTGCACTGAATAACATATCAATATTTTCACGAAATCGGAGCATGGGAACCTCCCGCCAATTTGGACAAATGGCGGCATATTGAGGTTTATGGCCATTTGCTTAAAACAATTATGAAAATATTTAAATTATTCAAAAAAACGAACAATATTACGTACTTGATACTTAGTCTAATAGGTTTTACTATTTACAACAGTTTACATTCGACGTGGCATCGAAAGAAGTAAGTTATCGATAACTGTTTTATAAAAATTGTTAACGTTTTCCTGCAATTTTTTATTTTTTCATCCACCACTCTGATCTTGTTAAAGATATGATGACGCGGTTTTAAAATTTGAATTCAGCATGAAATTTTTTCTCAAGTTGGCAGTGCTTCCCGATGGTCCCCGAGGGGGAAAACTTGCATTTTTTATTAGGACCCCTAAATATACAATATATCCAAAAATCAAAAATACCCGAGCTTTTGTGGAATAAACCCTTATTTTTCTACCAAATGACTGGACTAATTATTTGGACATTTTTAATTTGTAACTTTTCTATTTAACGTAACATATCGCACGAAAATCACGCCCTCACAGTCCAATTCCAATTAAATTTGACAAATACTTTATGAAAACTGTAAAATAACTTTTTATTCTACAAAATATATAAAAGAGCAATTTTGATATCCGTTCCACACAAATGGAAACTTTTGTTCCGTAAAATATCATTTGTTCAAAATGTTTCATATTTCATTGATTTTGTTGCCAGTTTGTGTGTTCTCTGGAATGGATATTTTTTGTTAATTTTAACAATGAACACAGTATAAGATAATGAAGTGTTTAATAATTAAATTTAAATTTGTGTCAATTTGATTTAAATGATTTATCCGAATATCGATTCAATGGATTGTTCTGGTATACGTCCGAAAATTATATTCTATCGCAGGCGGAAGATTTCATGGAATAAAGGATATGGATAATTTAATACGAAGTAACTAATGCTGATTAATTTTGACTATTTGTCATATTAGTGATTAACCTAAATTTCGGTAGGTATGTGCGATATCATTATTTCCAGTTTAGAACTGCGTGAGTTAATGATGATCCCTGCCCAACCGAAAATCACAATCCCCTGATGTATTTGACAGTACATCAAGCTCACAAAACATCGAACAAATAACTGTGTGGAGGAATGGAACAAAAAAGCATTGTCCATTCCATTCCCTGGCCACAATTTGCCTCGGCCTCGTCTAGTGTCTCGCAACGCAACGCAATCTATTGCCGCTGCAAGGGGTGTCGTGGAGTGTGTGCTGACTGAATTTCGATTGAGTGTATTGCTATGTTTACGGAGGTCTGTGGTAATTGGATGTGGAGGAGCACGTAAGTCGATAGTTGCGGCACTATTGTCTGTCCATCAGGACGGAGTGGACACGGAGTGCAGAGATGGACCACTGGAAAGGAAGAGGAATGCATTCATTGTCATCAAAGATTCTACTATTTCACCCGCTGTTTAATTGGCTACAAAATTTATATGAACATCATATAGTTTTCCTGTGATCGTGAAGAAACCCCATTTAAGAATTAAAAGTACTTCTTTATTGCAAAAGTGCAAACACTTACCTACTTTTTTGAAACTTAACTGTTCTTATCTCGTTAGTAAAGCAACACTTTATAACGATGATTTTAATCACTAGTGAGTGACTTAAAGTAAAAGTAATTTACAAACTCAATGCGAGAAGACATTTATTGCAATAGAGCGTTTTCATTCTGCTTTAAAAGTATAAATGCTGGATACTAGGATGATATCTTTTCGCAAGAACAAAGTTGTTAATTCAGAAAAATGTAGTCGAGATACTTGTAAATTTGAATTTGAGGTTATGTTTTATTTTGATAGTTGATAATAAGTGGCACTGGCGCCCACAAATTTATAAATAAATAAAATACTTTCTAATTTTTTAATCTTTCATTGTATAATATTCTATACTGGAAAATTGGCGTTCAATGTGTTAATTTTACAATTAACCGCACTGAAACAATAGTAAAACAACTACTATGTACCCATAAAAGCTTATTAATTTCAGTTAATATTTTTATCAAATAAATTCATTCCTAAATAAAAATTTGATTATCTGATAAAGTAGGGTAAAATAACTACTTTTTAAATAAATAATAGTTTTCAATATATTAAATGAAAATACTAGCAGCCTTTGTTTCAAAGTCATTCTTTTTATACACTAAGTAGAACGTAGGTACGTTTTTTCTCTGAAAGCAAGTAATTGTGTTTCTGTGTTCCTTATTCTTAAGAAATTTACTTTTTTCATTTCTTCTGGGTTCTGGCGTTCTGGGAGAACAATAAATAATGGGTAAACTGTTGTAAATGATTTACGGTTTTGTGTGTTAAGGATTTGAAAACAATGGGTTTAATTATTTGTAATTAAATGTCTTTCATCCGCTTGCTGGAAAAGTCTTTTGTAAAAATGATTACTTTTTTTCATAATTACGTTAAAAGGATTTTCAAACAATTTAATAGTTTATTTTAAATAATTGCGCAACTCTCAATTAATATTCAATTTATTATCTCTGTTTGATCTCCGGATCTGAAAAATAAGAAAATAAAAATTTATCTTTATTCTAAAATTGCAGAGAAATCGTGTTTTACGCTTCGCGATTCCATGAAACAAAAATACTCGACTCAATTTGCTGAAACGAGCAAAAATTATCAACCTGTAACTACTTTGTATTCTTTGGAATGTTCTCGGTTTGGTTTGATGAATGTGTAAGTCTGCTCTGATGCGGGAACCTGGAACAGCAGGCTATGCTATCTAGACTGTGTTTTGATTAACCCACTCTTTCGTCTCGATTATAGTGTCTGTCTCTCTCGCACCCCATCACTTCCGCAGATTGCATGTTTGTCTTAAATATCCTCGGACAGTATTGATTTTCAACTATTTGTGTATCCGATCTGTCTGTCAGACGTTACGAGGGATTGAAGATTGAAATATAAAGGCTGAGTGATCATACTTGGGAAATTATGACAATGAAATAAAGTTATAGGCTGATCAGACGTCAGTTCAACATTAATTGATGAGTTCGTGACATGAGGAAATGTACCTAATCGGTCATGTCAACCCTAAATGAAAGCCAGATTGAAACATGAGAAAGAAATACAGTACAATATTTACCTAATCCTATATCCTATATGTGTTGACGAATCAAGACCAATAGAGGAATCTTCGCAGCTAGTAATCAAGTATAGATTTTGCCCCTTCTCTGACATGGTTTGGCGGACAGATTGCCATTGATGTGAAGAAGAAATTTTCGAGGAAGATGCGCCCTCGGCGTCATAGCGAATACATCGGGCTTAGTGTCTTGTTAAATCGATCAAAGAACACAAAGAAGATTTGCTTAGAATTTATATAATCACAGAACCTTGTTTAATTAGTTTTGTAATTTAACATTTTTTTTTTTTTCTTTGTAAGTGTAAATTTATCTATATTGATTCATTTTATTGTTACTGACAGTTAAATCGATAAAACGTTTTCTCCTTAGTAGTAAAGTTTTATTGCGTACTAGAATGTTATGTATCAAGTTTTATAATTGTTTCCTTACTCACGAAATACGAGCAGAATTAGTGTACACAGAAAAAAACAAACCTTCTAAATTGTAGTTAAATTAACTAAATAAATATGTGATTTTCAACCATCTATTATGTTTTCATTAAATTATCTAAGTTGATTTAGTTAAATTTTCTAAATTTGTAATAACAAATTATAGTAAAATTAAATACAAAATTAGATTAAATGACTACATTTGGTATTGAACTAAACATAAATAAAGAAATTAACTAAACATATATTTAAATTTTCTATTTACTTACCTAATTCGTTAGATAAATCACCGAAAATTGAAAGACAAAAATAATGGAGCCAAAATATAGTAAAATTAAATAAAATAAATAATTAAAATAACTATTTACATATTTAAATTAACGAGTTTTTACAAAATATTTATTAACTATTTCGGTTTGGTTAAAATGCTAAAGTAAGATTTGTAAAATAGGTATACTAAATTATTAGACATATTGCCTAATAAAATAATATCTAATTATAATTAGACAAAATTTCAAATCGTTTTTTTTTCTGTATATAAAAACGAGTACCTAAAGAGTTTATAAAACGGGTCACATGCTATACTTTTTCTACGACTGCAAATTAAATCTGCAGAAATGTTTTAAATTTATTTTTTTAATCAATGACAGCTTCTTTGATTGTTGTATACAATAGTGTCATATAGGGCTGGTGAAACGAAATTTACAGGAATATAACTTCAAACCGGGCTTAATGAAACAGTTATTGTTAATTAGAAATAGGTTCTTCTTAAGTTGGGTTCATGCCGTGTCCAATTTGGATTTTGAAACCACCGCTTGCTGCTAAGTAATAATTAAGTTGAAGATGTTTAACCCTATGGAAACCAGAACGTAAAGTATCATTTTAACAAGGCGAGTAGAAAAATGTTTAAACATGCGAGTATATAAAATAAATTTCGTAATTGTTTTTTAATACTTGCTATCTGTAAATTTCCAATAGGTTTATATTGTTATTTGTTGAAATTCTACCTTTTTAGTAAAAACAGTATCAGAAATGTAATAGTACATATTGTCCAACTACAAACTACGTAAAGCCTGTAATTAATAATGAAATCGGAATCCCTTCAACACATTTATTTTTGGGTAATGATGATGATTGCTGTCGAGGTTGTCAATTTCATTGAACGAAGTCCTTTAATTTTCTAAGAGTTCTTTGGTGCCATTAATTCATTATTGGGTCCGTTGTCCTGAATGTGATTGAATTATTTTAACTGCCTCCAAGTATGATAATAGACCAATTAAAAGTAACGTCTAGGTTTACAAGTTTCCATAAATATTGAATGTATTTATAACAAAATGGGTACAATTGTTAACTTAAACAATGAAAATGGCCTAAATTGTATTTCATTCAAATCTATTTTATATTAAATTTCACGACGCATATTCATTTGTCACAACAGAATCCGTAAAGTAACAATAGGAACATTGTTCGCATCCATATCTGCTGTTGTGAGAAAATAAACAGCATTAACTCTGCAACAATTTGCATTTTAAAGCAGAAGATGGCTTTGGTCTCAGGTTCTCGTTCTCCCAATTAGCGCGCAATATCGTTAGAATTAAGTTCTAAATAAATCCAGAGTTTTAATTGTCCATTTTGTTTTTAACAAAGAAAGTATTTTCAATAATCTGATTAGCACACAGTTACTGTCACAGTTTCGCTAAGTGTGTCGTTGTTTTTGTTCAAAAATATTTCCATGTTCCAGTGCAAGAAAGCTTTGAAAATTGCGTTTTAAATTACATTTTAAAAGTTTTAGCTACTGGCTTTGTGCGACGCCAGCTGTAGATTGTGGAGTTAAATTTAATATGAATTAATTACGAAAAGAAATTTTGTCATTGTTAGTGTACTACAGGGAAAACATTCAATTTGGAACAAAATACTTGACTGATGGTGCTACTGACTTTGTTGTTTCCCGTAAGAGCTTCTTAACTACTCTGCCTTAATTAAAAATTTCACTTTGATAAGAAATTAAATACTTGTTCAGTGTTTTATGGTTAAACAACTCGCTGTAAGGCTTAGAAGAAAAAAAGGAAATTAAAATATAAAGAAAGCCTTTGTGTTTAGGTTCTTGAATGATTTAAAATATTATCACGATTTTCAGTGTTTTGTCAGGTTGTGAGTGCTACTTCTTTCCTAGAATATCCGTTAGATATTTTTAAATAGAAAAATCTGTTGTGACCAGCACAAGAACTTCCGTCAATTCCATGTATTTTGTACAAATCCCATACCAAAAGTTTCATGCAAAAGCTTCTATATATCATGTAAAATTGTAACTCGCGAACACATACTATTTTTTACAAATTTCATACCAAAAGTTCCTTTAAAAAGATTCTATAAATACAAACATGAACATACACTATGTAAATTGCACTTGACACCTTCTTTCTTCTTCAAGCTTTATCCAATTTTATTAAGGATCACTGTTTCATACACTTCTCTTCTGCGATTCAGTCCTTCCATCTTCTCTTTCGCCTTCCTCGTACTCCCGGCAATCTGATCCTATACTTTCCATATTTGGTTTTGCACTTGACACTGACATCTGACAATTAGAATTTTTTGCATATATCAGCTGTTTCCATGATAAATAGCAAAACTGACTGATTTTTAAAAATTAGTCTCTCTTTATAATGCTTTAATTCTATATTTATTGCATGTGAAAGAAATTGTATAATCAAACCGTATAAAGAAGAGCATTTTCTAATATTTATAATAACATGAAATGTCAAAAAATAATATTTAACTGCGATTTTTTAAGAAAAACTGTTAAAAACTTCAAAGAAGGGTACTTCCGGTGGATCAATTATAACCAAAATCTAATCAGCTCTTCATATGGATGTAAAGAAGAGGAATACGAAAGAGTTATAATTTTTAGAATTGTAGTATTGGAGTTATCGTCGGAGAAAAATTTGTCACACACGGGGACACACACACACACACACACACACACACACACATACGGACACGCACACATGTACACACACATCATCTTAAAAATAGTAAATTCGTATTCTAGGTACCCTAAAACGTGCTTATTCATTAAAAACTCACCAACGAATTTTTCGACCAAAGACAATACCTTCCTTACCTAAAGGTGACGGAAGGTAATAATAGAAATTAAGTACAGAATATTTTAGAGTAGAGTAAAAACATACAGTAATAATTATTATGATCTATTTTTATTTATAATTAAGCATTGTTTTTTTTTTTTAATAAATCGAAAGTATCTATTTAACAGAGGGACATAATATTCAGTAAATTAACTGTAGCCTTGTTATAGCTACGAGTATGTGCATATACCTGATTATACATACCATGGCATTTAACATGTCTTGTTATTTCCAGAGTGTTATATAGTGAAGTGAAGCGCGTTACAAAGACGCTGCAAGTAAGGTTAGAATTTCGTCCTATTTGAAAAAAAATTAAATTGGAGAGTTGTCATATCTTTAGTATTTTTACATTGTGCTTTATACATTCATTTTACAGAGAGTGAAACAACCAGTAGCATTTAAAATGGTGGGTTGTTGTAGGCGGTGAAAATAGCTTTGGTTAGTTTGCGTCAACAACGTCCGTATTTCCGATTGGAAAATTGATTGTGCCGGTGCAGAATGCAGTGTGGGGCGGCGTGCGGTCGCGGACGCTGCCCTCGCATTGCTGCCCATGACTCACTAGCCAATTATAGCCCCCTAACCTAACGCAACACGAAGTCGGTTCACGTGTCGCCTTGGCACTAGCACCACTCGCGCACTCCCTTATGCCTTGTGCAGGTTTCGTGTCGAGCTCACATCCTCCGCAACCTCCCAAATTGCTGCACAATTTTCACAATAATTAGATTCATTGCATTTGTAACTGCATTATGAGGTTCTTACTTATTATACATTACTTGCCATTGTTACAATGGTTTCACATTTCGTATACCATAACGCGTAACGTATCGTAATGTAAAGTATCGTAATGAACTAACGATATTAGGGAGTTATTGCAACTTCTAAGATGAAAGAACGTAAACGTTAACCTTATGTAGAAAACACTTTATTTTAGAAATAAAGGACTTTCAATTTTAATGATTACCGCATTTAATTAGTGTATTCACGCTAACGTTAACGCTAAAAGCAACACAAACGAGGTTACATCCACACTTTTCAGCGAAACATAACCTCAAAAGATACAGAACGTGTGACGTTAAACGCTCGCTATTCCATTGCACATAACGTGTCTCCTTATTCATATAACGTGAACCTTATTAGTACGCATGCGCACTCGGGCTGTCACGTGACTTTAAAGTGCACGTTATTTTTTTTGTTGTAGCTGCAATAACTCTTTATTTATATGAGTAAGTAACGTAGCGTAATTATCAAATCGCGCATGTGCACAGCTTTAAACTAATCATACCGTTTATCGTACAAAAAATGATATTGCCCAATTCATTCAATGGGAATTTGATTTTGATTATTCATTGTTACCTATAGAATATACCTACATATTATTATAGTAGGTATTAACTAAATATAAAAATAATTTTGTTGTTTCAGTACCTCATAGTAATATTTCAATAATTGTCTGTGTACCGCCTTCTCGAGGTGGGGAAACGAAAACATAAAGTTTTATAAAATCACTGTATTGGTGGGACGTTTCGAAAGCATTGCAATGTCTGGGTAGAGAGGTCAGCTTTTTGTTTGTGAAACTCCCAATATTGTCGTTTGTGATATGGTGTAAAAGGTCATCCCTCACAACTGTGTTTTTTTCTCGAATCAACATTTGACTTAACGCATGCGTTTCGCGTATAATTTTAACACCGTGAGCCGTAATCTGTTGTAACGTAAAAAGATCAAAGTTGACCATCTTGGTGCTTAGAATACGATACGTTTCGATACTTAAGTCTACGACGCTACTGTAACAAGGTGAGAATAGTGAAATAACAAGTAAATAACCTTAATATAAACTCTTCTAAATTATAGTTTCAATATCAACATTTTAATTCTGTTATCTTTGTAAGTCAAAATTCTGTTTAGAAATAATAATCATTATTCTCTCATATATCTGTTTAGTCTAGATGTCAACCGCGTAGACATTTATTGTTTTGACAATTATGTATATAATTTTTTGCCTAGACTACGTGAAATCTTGTTATTTTGCTATGGATGCTACACCCTCGCACTCTTCATCAGATATGCCTGTTGAAGAGATAACCCTTTGTTTTAAGGCAGTCGAGTTTTAAGATTAAAACGAGTCAGGTCAGACATGTAGTCTGTGTTTAGTTTTTGGGCGTTTTACGCCAGTACTCGTAATTAGGGTTTATAACAGTTTAGTTTAGTATTAATGTAAAATATGTGTAAATAAAAGTTTAGTAGCTTCAAATATTGTGTGTGTGTCATCCAAAATATGTTCATAACTCTATCATCAAGTGTTGAGTGTTTAGTGATAGTGTGAGCGTAAGGGTGTTCCGTCGCAGTAAAGTGGTGGACGAACCAGCAAGCGTCCACCAGTGAGGTAAAGTTAGAAGAAATAGTGTCATCGTTGGGTAAGAGAACAAAGAGTAAACAGTAGCTTCAAAGTAGCTTTTAATATATTATTTGTAAAAAAAATCCCAGTTACTTACACATGAAACGAAATATCCTTACTTTATTTGTATTTTTCATTACAATTTGATATACTCCGAGATATACTCACAAACTATACGCAAAAAATAAGGTTTGGTCACAGTAAAATGACAAGTAGTGACATATGTATAACACAACAAAACATAGCCGCAATTCACCATAACTTCCAGCCCCCCGCCTACATGTCTTTCGATCACAACATCCTATGCACTGGTATAGGGAATTACTTTTCTAGTCAGTATATGCTCGAAGGTAAATTACAGCCGAGGTTAGATTTGTTTCATTACAGCCAAATGCTTATGTCAATTGGAATTGGAATTTTTGAAACGGTTTTCTTTTACTCTGTCTGTTTTTGGCTCATTCTTCATATTATTTTCATTATAATTTTTTGCCTCTAAAAGTAATTTTAGGTAATTTTTATCAATTAATTTATTTTTTAAAATGAGTTTGTATTCCATGAAAGCTGTACATATATTTGTCCATGGGCACAAAAGCACTCTTAAGTAAATGTTTAATGTTAACATCTTTAAATATTCGCACTTAATCTGTACTAACTCTACACCTGAAACAGAATTCACCCCCGAGCAATATAACTAAATTTACGAAGACGCCTCTAGTAAGCTGGCTTAAGAAGCTTGTGGCTTGAGAATCAGAAAAGAGATAACTTCTTCGTAATAGATGATGGGTCTGTGATGGCATAATATTTGGGAATTTTCATTGGAAAGGGGAAAGAAAATTACATATTCATTATTTGTAATATCCGGCGGATCTGCGGCGACAGGTCCGGAATGAAGAAAAGCAGGAGCGGCTATATCTTAAGTCCACAGCCACCGCCGCAGGTGCTTTACGCCATCCGTGGCCAATAATCCGCGCTAAACGGCGGGAAAAATCGCCGCGACGTGCCTTATCGCCGACGGCGGCGACGTGCAGCGCGCCAATTTCGAATAAGTAACGCCCGCCGATTCATTTGAGCAAACAGAATGGAAATATTCTTCGCCGCCAACCTAGATTACGATTTATTGCTGTTGATTTTCGATACGTGATACTTGAGCACAAAATACAGCTTTAATACTGCCAAACATTTATACCGCTAATTCCCATATAACTCACTTTTTTCTCTGCAATTTTCAACAAAAGGTACCTATAAACGTCTGATTTATTAATTTATTATTATAGTAGTCGTAATTAACTTATTATCTTGCCGATGTTTCTATTACCCGTATAACAATAATCTTCTTGAGGGCTAGAAAGTAGTCACTGAAAATTGTAATTCACATATGAACGTGTTTACATACCACATTTGTATGTTAATTTAGTCTGATTATTTTCCATGCACCGCATATCTATGCAATTTAGAAATATATAATTGTAATATCAATGAAATCATGAAAATGAACACTTATATTCAATTGTCTCAATTCAATAGTATAAATATGTAATAAATTTTAAAAACTAGTTATTATAAAATTTATAAAACGAGTCACATATGTACAATATTTTTTCTACACCTGCAAATTAAAAAAAAAAAATACACGAGCGGATCGACTGTGTATAAGAAAGAATCTAAAAAGTTTATAAAACGAGTCACATACGATACGTTTTTTACGACTGCAAATTAAGACAGCAGAAATAAAGAAACGCATTTTTCAAGTTGTTTATTTTTACTTACACAATGACAGCTGCCATCTGTAGTTGATGAAACGATAATTACATGAAACTAATTTCAACTTTTGCTTAATGAATGGTTAGTTAGTGGTTGCTAACTTCATGCCCAATACATTCGACCCCACAGTTTCTCAAGTTGTTATTAAATTGTTGATTAACGCCATGGAAACTAGTGCATTAAGGTCCGGTTTTTACCTCCCGCTACCCTTGGTAAGGGAGGTATTGGGATCGTGCTAAAAAATCACATATCGAGATTCTAGTAAATGACCACGTTATAAGGTCCCTAGAATCCAATTTTAACATTTTCACGATGATGTCTGTATGTATGTATGTATGTATGTATGTATGTATGTATGTGTGTGTGTGTGTGTGTGTGTGGATGTGTGTGTGTGTATGGATTTTGTTGATGCTCTAACTCATATACTATCATTCAGAAAATTCTAAAACCTTGTATTTCTACCCTATTCTAATATGGAAAGATTTCATTAGATTTTGGTGTAAATTGGATAAATAGAAATGGCACTTTACCTGAAGCTCATAATGGTTTTTCTTAAAAAAAATACCATTAAATGCCATTTTTCGCATTTTTGTCATTATGAAAATTAAAGATTATTGAATTTTCTACAAGAATACATTAATAGTTTTTCTATATATTTTAAAGATAAATTTAAAAATCAATTTTTTAAAAAAATCCCGAAGCCTAAAATAAACACAATTCCTTTGTTACACAGTTCATATTACAAATGAATGTAATTACAGGTGAATGTCACTGTCAAAAAACTAATCTTTTGAAATTAATAATAGTGACATTTTAGAAAGAAAATATTAAATAAAGCAATAGTTATATGCAATGGAACAGTTTGTAGCATTAGTAAATATCAGGCAGGGCCGTTCCTATGAGTACTGCCGCCTGCGTGCAAATACATAATTCGCCGCCCTTTGATAACTATACAACAACACACAATTTTTACTATTTACAAAACTTTATTCACATACAGAATGTTTATTTTAAATGGGCCACCATTGTATCTCGAGAATTATAAGAGCTACAAAGACGGTTAAATAGGCAAACAATTTATAATTCATAAGACAAATATAAAGAGTAGAAAAAAGTATAAAACTTTATATGCATTTTCCTCAAAAAATCTTTATGTAAGGGCATATAATATTATACATATCGCTGAATGCAGAGTTAAAATCTGTTATGAATGAGCAAATAAAAAATATACATATGTTCTCATTTAAAATAATAAAGTTGGGTCCCGTATTTTGAGACCAACCGATCGAAAAAAATATTTTTCCTTTCTTTTAAATTTAACTTGTGAAATAGAAATTGTTTGTCCATTTACCGTCTTTGTACCTCTTTTAATTCTAGACATAGCAATATGGTGGCGGTGGCATATTTAAAATGAACGGTGTATAAAAATAGTATATATATATATATATATATGGGGTCCCGTGGCCGCTTGCCTGAGTGTCTGGTCGCGAACCTGGGGGAACCGGGTTCGATCCCGACCGGCGCCAAATATTTCCAATTTTAAATGGCACAAAAGTGACCCCTGTGGTGCACTCTCCACACCAGCTATGAGTGCCCGTGAGGTGACGCCTGGTAAACGCCCACACGGTAAAATGTATCGTCATCATTACCGATGTCTATATATGTGTAGACAATGGCACACCCAGAAATGGGTAATATGCCGTGATGATATATTTATTTATTTAATTTATATATATATATATATATATATATATATATATTTCCAAAAATTGGTGCATGTTGCCTCCAAGATTTTCTTTTTCTTCATTCTTCATTATTCAAAATTTTATGTTTTGTATAATATGGACCAGTTATTCGTTTTCTTTCTGATTCTAACGTCTATTAATTTTTATTATTTAGTTTTATTTTTGTTACCTAATCTAAACTCAATTAATACGTTTTGATTTTCGTTGTACAAAAATAATAATGTACATGACATAGACAGTAAAGGAAAAATAGTATAAAATAACAACACTGTTTGTCATTGGGAATACACCTTATAATTCTTGTTTCAAATCTATACCTTCCCAATTTCCGAAAAAGTAGCTTCAATTTCAGAAAAAGTAAATTCAGAATGGTGTATTCTATAACTAGTATGGAATAGATAATTTCCTCACGTAGGCGAGATCTATGGTTTAGCGAGTCGTGGAAATAATATTCCTTGCGAGTTTTAGACTATACTTTCTCTAACAAAATATTTTCCTCAATACTTGACATTTTTATTAAAAATAATAAATATTATTGGCATTGGTATTATGGTATTGAGGTACCAATTAAAGAAAGAACGCGCCAAGCAAATCCGGCTTGATTTTGAAAATAGTTACGTTTTCCCATGGTATTTTAAATGGGTGAATTGAAAAACTAGTGGGCTTCGACTGCCGCCCTTCATTTGGCCGCCTGCGTGCGGGGCACGCACTGCACGCCCGCTAGGAACGGCCCTGATATCAGGGATTTGTTAACTACTGGATGGAGCAAGTGTATATCAAAATATGTATTTCTTGTGTACCCGGCTAGATTAAGAGAGAACACAGGAAGTGTGAGTGAGAAAGATATAGATAATTCCACTTTAGACAAGTGAATTTGATATTCATATCTGTCATATTCATATCTGTCAAATTCACATCAAAAATTAATTGTGTTTAAGTATATTTCATCATGAAACGTGAAATAAGTACGAATACAACCAATGCAACGCTAAATCTGAACACATATAAGATTATAAGTATATTTATTTGTCAAATTATTTTTTAGAAGATATTAAAATTTTAATCATAACGTACTAATGACACGACAGCATCGTTCATCACATATTTTGATACACAATTTTCAACACAACACCTTTGAACCATTGTCATATATTAAAATAATTATATTTCAAAGATGATTTCAAGAATAACCTAAAATCTGTCAAACCTGTCAAACAAAAGATTTGACAAGTAACGGAAACAAAGACAACAAATCGGAATTATGTATGATTATCTCTGTCGATCTGGCCGGGTACATGGTAAAGATTCACTCGCTCCATCCATTAGTTAACAAATCCCTGGTAAATATGGAGGTATGTATTTACATTAATAAAAATTAAATAGCGGGAGGTTTTGTGTTGGCCACATCAGATTTTTTAATCTCATTTCTTACAAAATGGGGTCCGGTGGCCGCGTGCCAGAGTGTCTGGTCGTGAACCTGGGGAACCGGGTTCGATCCCGACCGACGCCAAATATTTCAAATTTTAAATGGCACAAAAGTGACCCCTGTGGTGCACTCTCCACACCAGCAATGAGTGCCCGTGAGGTGACGCCTGGTAAGCGCCCGCACGGTACAAATATGTCATCATCATTACCGATGTCTGCGATAAAGCAGATTGTGGCACACTCAAAAATGGGTAATATGCCGTGATGATATATTTATTTATTTATTTCTTACAAAATAATCGTTTTACATTATTTGAATGCAGAATTTAAATCTCTATAACTTTTATTTGAAGTATTTTTGCATAAAATAATTTGGTAACGTTTGCGCAGTAAAATTGATGTTCTATGTTAAATGCCTATGGCCCGCTTTTCGATTTACAGCCTGTGTGTACTATTTCATAATGAAATAATATATTTATTTATATTTTTGATAATAAATATAATTTAGTTCATAATTTAACAATTCATAGATATGAAACATAATACATCCTTTTTATATGAAATTATATAAAAAGGTCGTTTTTATATTAGATTGTTTTATTTTGTTAACAAGATATTTCTTTTCTTCGATTCCCTTTATTTATATATCAAACAAAATTCTGCTTTTTTGTTGTTTATAAGATCTTTTCCTCTAAATACTTTTATATTTACAGAATAACGAAAACCCGATACTCGATGTAGTGTAAGTTATTGAAGTTCAAATTAATCTAGACGGCTTATGTGTGTATCCCTAGATGATATGATTAATAACGCAAATGAAACAGTTTGCGAAATAATAACACATTGACTGGGTAGTGCAGCAAGTTAGTGGTTGGCTTGGGCACTGGGCGCTATGCGATGGGCAGCAGTCTATTCCCAAAGTGTAAGTCCGGGTCGGCGCGTGAGGTTTACCACGGCTTGCGTATTACGCCCGAAGTTCAGAAGAAGCCGTCTCCGGAGTCTGCGACAGCGAGCGTGAGGAAACATTAAGACCGGGATTCTAGCTTTAATTACGTCCTTGTCGAAATCTCAAAGACAATCTGAAAGTTGTGGCGTGTTCACGTCTCCACCACTGACTGCACTGCCTCTGCCTCTACGTCTTCGTCTTTCACAATGCGAAGGCTTAACCGTCTTCTGACATGCCTACCGTACAATATACAGCCGCACTTTACACTTCAACTTTCACCTTTACCTCATAATTCATTTCGTTTAATATTTACATCTCATCTCAAAGAAATGTCACTCTGGAATTTCAGTAATTATAACGTTGCGTAAATGGAGGAATACCAGGAGTAACTTAACATTGTTTCAAAATATCTAATTGCCATTTAAGAAATTATTACTTTTGTGCATTTTTAAAAATAATTCGTAATTTTTATCAAGTCGCCTTTATTTAGTAATAATTTGTACCTCTCGCCACGGTAGATCAATTAAATACTAAAAAAAAGGTATTGTGCTCACAGGGACTGTTTTTAATAAAGTTTAAACTGCATTTCAACTTAATATTCAATGTCATTTAATTAAGCTTCACAGTGAGGCCTGCTTTTGATTTATATTCGTAAAACTCCGAACGTTTCTAAAAATGCTGGCGCATTGCTATACGTATTATAACGAGTTCATAGAGTTTGCCAAATAGTAATATGCTTTATATTCAAAATTATTTTAATTAACCATGAAAAAATAAGCTACTTACTTGAATAATATATGCAGAAGTTGCAAATAAAAAGTTGTCATTCATTATTAAAACAAAATATTTATGAATGAACTACTTAATTCTTATTAATGAGGGAAATATTGCCTTATCTAAATGTTCGAGCTTCAACCACCACTGGATAATATAATTGAAATACAAACCAGAACGTATTAAAAGATAGAAGTTTTGTTTTTAATTGTTTCGGAGTTATAATGTGGTATTCAAGCGATATAGTGAAGAGCAGTGATAACGTGAAAACTTCCGTTTTGCCATTCCGAGCGAATGAGTTTATTTGAATGGTGCATAACGCATAACATTAATGACTTTGGCGAAGTTAGAGTATGTCGCCGGATGAAATTTGAAGGTGGTGGGTACATGGTAGCTAGAAAGGGGCTGAAGTAAGACGAAGCACGGAATGCAGCACCCGCAGCACAGGATGTGAGGGTTATTAACAACTACTTCGGAAACTGCTAATACGTTTTAGCGATGCCTGATTTAATTATCCACGCCATTCGTATCGCCAACTGAATTACGTACTTCGATTATAACAATTTAAACAGCTATTGAGACGACAACAGCGCGACAAATGTAATATGGCGTGTCATCAACGCTCGTAGCGCCGCGTGCGTGCGGCGGCCAAGTGGCAAACTGCCAACCGCGGTGGAGGAATGAAAAACGGATGACAAAATGAAGCTGCCTCAGACGCTGTCGCGAAGATTTCTTTTAATTTTGTTACTAGTTCAACAAAGGATCGTCTGGTTTGGTTTGGTTTGCTTGGATTCACTCTTTGTCGCGAAATGCTCCAATGCTCACAAGATTATAAGAAATATTCTTGCGGAAAAGTTTATTAACCTTTTATTTTTTTCATCTCAAATATTATGAACATTTCATTTTAAATGTTCCAATTATGTGATATCATTTAATATGATTATCTTTGTTTTTGTTGCAGACTTGCTACGAAATGGAACGCTACTTGAAGGATGAACCAAAAGTACAGTCAATCAAAAAAGAAAAAGACGTAGGCTGGGACGTATTCACAGCGCCGAGACCAGGCAGCTGGAAAGTAAAAGTAGACCCACTGTGTATAGGGTTCGTTCCGGAGACAGATGGCGAGGTAGAAGTGGACCCACTGTGTTTAACAGGGTTCGTACCTGAGACCGAAGGAGAAATGGAGGGCGAGACAGAATCAGAATCCCACCTGCTGGACTCGTTAAGTACGAGCCCAGCGAGTTCAGCGTGCTCAGGCATCTCGTGGGACTCTGCGCTCAGCTGTGCGGTCCTCCTGAAACAAGAACCCGTGGACGACGATGACGACGACGACGACTCATTTCTAGACCGGGATCACCGCGAGCGCGAACCAATAGACAAGCAGTACCACCTAAAGCTAGTAGCGCGCTCGCAGCTGCCCACGCTGACGCCGCCGTCCAGCCCCGAGTCGTCGTCGCACCTGGTGCAGGCGACGCACGCCGCAGCGCCGCGCTCCCACATCGTGCGCGTGGCGAGATCGGCCGCGGGTCTGGCGCGCCTCATCTCCGTGAGCCAGGGCCACTTCCCCGCGCTAGCCAGGGCCTCACCCGCACCCGCCGCGCTCGCCGCGCAGCCCACCACCACCGCCGCACAGACCGCCAAGCACCACGCCCACGTCCGCCTCGACCACTCGCCCGACTCCAAACGTCGGATACACAAGTGCCAGTTCATGGGCTGCAAAAAGGTCTACACCAAAAGCTCACACCTCAAAGCACACCAGCGAACGCACACAGGTAAATTGTTACATTTAGTCAATTACTAACTACTGCTTCATCCTATTTGACGGCGACTTGGTGAGGTACAAGCGACGCTTGTCGTTAGTCCGACGTCCTACCACCGAGCCCCGTACATGATTCTTTATATCTTACCTACAGAGTGGTGACCGGCACTTTCGAACATAGGACTTTAACATATAAATTCATCATACTTTCAAAATTTCCTGATTCTCTATTTTTTTAGTTAAAAAAGCTTCAAATAAAACTTGTATGCCCGGTTTCTCCAGAGCAACTTACGACTTAAGTCGTTGCTTATTCCTAAGTTCCACCTTAAACTGTTGCACCACGCAAAAATGTCAAAATGTGAGACGTAAGTAGCACTTAAATGTAAGTAGAAAAAATCGGTGACATGTGGTTATATGTCATATGTCAGTTGACATATCGGTAAGTCGCGGTAAATTTATTTCGTTTTGGGCTGTTACGGCAACAAAATTAGATGATATAAAGAAGAAACGATTAAATTATAGCAAAGAAGAAGAAAATTGGTCTGTGAGATTGTAGAAACAAAGATTTAAAGAGAATATTGAAAATAAAAAATCATGCGGTGTCCATGTCCAATATTCAAAAAGATAACACCTGGAAATTAATTGCCGCAGCATTGGCAATAAAATGTGTGCAAATATGTAGACTATCGTAAGGAAGACAACATCGAAGAAATAGGCTTCAGTTTATAGAACTGGCGGTGGTCCACATAAAAATATTAAAAATAAATAATATATTTGGAACAAATCAATTCTGTTACTTATTTGTCGCGGAGTCCTACCATTTTCGACAATATCGACTTCCATCACGCTTCCACGACGTTAACTTCGTCAAAATTAGGGAAATCCTGTAAATCCATATCCAATATTGTTGACTGAATACAAATATAAACCCTGTTAAACACATTGACAGCTTTGACGTTTGACAGCCGGTATTTTATTTCGAATCGCTACATTTCAAATTGACCAATCATAGAACAACTTTACGCTGTTGCCAATGTAATTTGTGACATAAGTTAAGTTCGCATTTGAATTTGCTGGTGCAACGCAATTGGGATATAAGGCCTACTTACAATTAAGTAGCACTTTAATAATCAACAACTTAAGTTGCTGTGGAGAAATCGGGCATTAAAGCATTAATTCTGCATCTGAAATAATAACAAAATGTTAACAAATGTTTAACGGTTTATCTGTGAAGTTAGGTCTGTTTATTTCTATTATTAGTTAGAGTGAACAGTTATCCATTCAAAAAAGTAAATTTATGTATAAGTTACGTCTTTAGGGAGGGTGACTTTATGTGGTACGCACGCTACTATTTATTTTTATTGTTGCCACGAGGTTTACATAACTACTATGTGTGTTGCCAGCGAACCTGGCGCAAGTCCTTGTTGCAGCTCCTAGCACATAGCTTTAGCCAGTGCCCGTTAGCATATTCTATTACAATTTAAAAAGGTTACGAGATTATCGCTGTCGAGAAAAATTTGCTGACGTGATCCGAATTCGAACCCACGTCCCTCTGTGCCTAGAGGCTAGCACTCAAACACTATGCTATCTAGCCGCTCTTATGAAATAAATAAATTACAAATAATAAAAAATAAACTAACCTAACTTGACATATAAACCGTTAAACTTTTGTTAATTTTTTATTTAAATTCAATTTCTATCGCCGTTTTTGGGGTGATTTTCGACATTTTATATCTACTTCCTGCTGTTCCAAGACATGCAAAATTAATTTTTCTTATTGATTCAGATGCAAAATTTTATGCCTTACGACTTGTATTTGAAACTTTTTTTACCTAAGACAATTAGAGGAGCAGAAAATTGTGAATGTATGATTTTACATATTTACGCCGCTTACCATCCTGTACAGTAAAGGACGCGAATAATCATGAACTCCTCGGAGAATGTTAGCACGAATAACTGTTATATCCGCTCCGTTTAAATCCAAAAGAAATACAGTTAATTTACGCTGCGCTTACCTAATATAACATTCAACATTTGTTCAAATAAGTTTTAAAGCTACCCAGCCTTTCTGAAATAGACAGTTAATCAGTGCACTTGGTCCTCAAATAAGTATTATTTATTTTGAGTTTCTGTAATAATTAATATTTGACAACGCCTAGGGAATAAACATTTCTTTCCCTTACCCCCTCAGGTCGCGATTTGTTAACTGTATAAAAAACATCGTTGTCAAATTCATCGTATGGATTCTCAAAATCAAAACAAAACGTTATTCGTTTAAAATTGAGATTTCAGCTTTCGGGCATAATATTTATAAAGTTCCATTCAGAATATTATTAAAGTAACATCTGCAAACATAATAAAAACAAAAATTTGTTATTTTTGCTACTGTGCAACAAAAGTTGTACGCAAAAAATATCTTTATTCCGTGCGCGTATTACGAACCTACATGACTTTATACTACGGACGATGGGCTTAGCTTTTTTCAGGTTACTCAAGACAAAAGGATTAAAGTAAGAACTTGACAAAAACTCAGAGTTTTTCGAGTTTAGTAACAAAAGATCCCTCTGCAGAAGTTGGTTTGAAGACACAAAAAAATACCTAGCTAATCCCAGCCACACAATATGTATAACAACTGAGATAAAAGAAACTCGTTCGTCGTGAAGTCACACGCAGGGCCATTACCGTTCTGTCTTTAATTCGTTATTGGAAAAAAATCTCACTTAAATCTTGTGTTGAAGTTTTTTGCTGTTAATGAAATATTCAGCATCCGGGGACTTTTAGAAAGAGCATTAAATACAGGAGTAACACAATTATCCTGGAGATATGCTGAACGCTATGTAGTAACTTGTTCGAGTACCGTGTTGCCATGGCGACGCAAACACTCCTCCTCTGGTTCTTTCCCCTGAAGGGGTTGCACCTGCGTACGAAGATATATGTGCGCGCTACACTTGATCTTAGGAGTCGTAAATTATTTTTATTGTTTTGCGCTTTTTATAATTGCGAGTTTGCTGCAGAAGAATTTAAGTTTGATCGTTTTACTGCCCCACTGCGTTACAAAGTAAAAAATTCGAGAGCGAAATATTCCACTCTCACAGAAGTAAGATAACATACATTTTTTAGGAATATTCTGATTTATATCTCTCAGTAAATTACTGGTTTATTGTTACCTGTTCTAAAAACTGCTTAATTGCCAATTTAGATTTGTCTACTTTTTCGTCAATATTGAAATATTGATCAATTTTTTTTGTTGATTCTAAGTTAACATCTAATTAGATTGGGAAATGATGAGTTTTGCTTTTTTTGTTCTAGTGACATTATTGGACACTAATTTGATTCCAACATAATTAAACTTTTGTCTTACTGTGCTCAGTTATGTCAGGCATCCTTTGATCTTGGATGACAAAAGTAATCGAGTACCAAAACAAAATTTAGTCAATTTGATTTTTTCAAGACATGAGTAATTCATCCTACTTAAAACAGTAATTTTCGACTAATACACTAACCGGGAAGTATAGATGCGAATCAATAAACTGCAGATTCAAATATCTTAATTCTGTAATAAAAATTATGTTCACAAAAAAAAATAAATAACAATAAACCTTGCTTTATAGAATGACGCAGGATTTGTTATTACGATATGCTGAAATGCCGCTAGATGCCTAAGCATGTACACGCATTGACACAAAACAAAATATTTTGTTTGTATAAGTAGAACTCACTTAAAAAATTAACAATTACATACCGTGATATTCTATTATGACCTCTACACATATAAAGCTAAAAATTCTTCGTTTTAACTCGGTTACCATCTATTGGACATGAACAGTATTATTGTATTTGCCTGTAATTATGACGCACTTGCTCATGGATTAATTGTCAAAAATATGAGTGAAATGAGTCATTGTATGCACGAACAAGAAAAACGTATTTATTATTTTTTATAAAGAATGGCATACATAAAAAAATGAATTAAATACCCAATTTTATAATCATATATTATACAACAATACGATTGAAAATTCTCGATAATTACGAAACGTGTTGCTTGTTTACTTTAGGCAACACGTCGGGTATTTGAGAATTTTCGATTCTCAAGTTGTATTCAGGTAGACTCTATCATGAATAAAAAAAAAAGAAGTTAAAAAGTAAACAGTTTTATCGTTGGCCCGTAGTCTATTGATATGCTTCTATTTCAAAATAAACTTGCGCTAGCAACAGTTAAGTTTCTGAAGTAGTAATTAAATATACAATATACAAAATAACCAAACTCTGTATTGCCCGGTTGCACCGACGTTTCTTAAATTTACACTTAATAAAACTGAACTTACATTAAGTATAATTTAATTTTTATCTACTGTTGCACACATATTTTTTTTAATAACCTTAAGTAAGTGTAGTTTATATATTTTTAAGCTGTTTATATTGTACTCTCAGTAACAAGAAAAATAAAATTTAAGGATTTTTAGTTGACTTTGTTTGTGTCAAAGTTTGGAGGTTATGTTGGTAAGTTCGAGTCAAATAGAATTATAGTTTTTAAAATTGAAGTGTAATTAAATTTATTCATAGGGCCGAATTCAGCACTCTTCACTAGTACAGTGATCGTCTCTAGTAACTATGGAAACAGCTTGCATCTCTTATTAATATATTAATGCATATTATGTCTCTCTTTATTTTGTTATTTTTAGAGAAGCTTCTTTAGTTAAAGAAGAGTGCTGAATTCGGCCCATTTTATTTAGCAAAAATGGTATCAGACGAAAAAAGAAAGGGAACACGAAGTGCTAATTAATTAAATTAATAAGTAAAACATTGAAAGAAAAATGAATGCAATACTTACATGTCGTTATAAAATTCAATATTATTTTCTATTAAAATCAGTAATTCCAATACTCTATATTTGGTTAATCGAAACCGTTGAAAAAAAAGTATGATCAGAAAGAGTATGAAAATGATCAGATCTGTCGTATATTTGTCTTGGTATTCCGCATAGAAATAAATTCAACGCATCTAAATCATCATCATCGTCAATAAAATCAATAACTTCAATGATTTTGATAGAAATTAAAAACGTTTCCATTCAATATAACCTCACTCCTTACTTAACTGCAAAATAAACTGTCAATTTTGGAGGCTTAAATTTATGGAAGCCTTAAGATGTTTATGGAGAGTTTAGCGCACGGTGCAACGAAATAAAACTAAACTTAAATTCTTAAGTGGTATCGGTGCAACTGGGCATAAGTGAATTTACGAAGGTAGATATATTCGAATATATAAAGATTCGTATGTTCGTTCACCATGGTTACTTAATAATAACTGCCGTAATACGTGGTAACTAAGAAAAATCACGCATTTTTTACTGATTTATGATTTAATGAATGGTATAATGAGTCAGTGTAACATTGCAACAGAAAAGAACTTTCCATAAATTTCAACAGAACCAGATCTATAATGGGAGGTGAAAATTTCCATAGAAAAGTTTGAAATCATAGATATTTCACGCATGGAAGAGTTCTAAAACTGTACAAATTAACCGCCTCCACATAATTCATAGAAGAAAAACTCTAGCTACAAATCATTCAAAAAATCATTTATTATTCTCCGCCCACCGTGGCCGGGTTCCGACAGACGATGAAACTCCGTGTGCAGTGAGTGGTGCGTCTGGTGCAGTCTCGGGCCGAATTAACTGCCCTCCGCGCTGGCCATGTTTCACGCGCTGTCCGCTGCAGCGCTATACGCTCAACCAACACCAGGGGGCTGACAGCTAAATGGAATTATTGTGATAGAAGTTGTGTGGACCAAGAGAGGCAAAGAGCGAGGGGAAAAACAGCTTTTTCCCCGACGCTAGATTGCGCTAAAAGCAGTATAGTGCGAAATAGTTTTAACGATGGCGGGTAAGATGGCAGCACATATAAATTTCAAATTTAACGGCTAAGTTCAAACCAACAAAATGAATGACACTCATCACCGACACCGACCAGAAATCTCAGGTTTTCGTTTTCGAAGTGTCAGCATCGGTTTTTCATCTTGTGTACTCCTGTTTCGTTGTTTATTAAGTTATTTTTGTTGTTTCGTTGTTTGTTATTTTTGTCACTTGGTTGTGTTTGATCGACGAAGTTGTGTATACCGAGTGAGGTAAACTTTTTTACTTCGTACTTGTGATTATATTTGCCAGGTAAGTTTCTATATATGTGTATAAATATATAATATTGTACATGTACATAATTTATTATAGAAATATAATCTCGCTAACTTACATATTCTTATAATATGAATGAAATTTGTGATAATAACCTCAATTGTTCAGATTTTATATTACTAATTAAATTTCAAATAAGAAAAGTACGAGAAAATTTAGCATGAATATAATATTAATTTCCTGTTCCAGACGATAAAAACGGTTTATTGTGTAGTTCCTGATTGCAAGAGCAACAGTAAGGGACAAGCAGAGCTTGCTTTTTTCTATTTACCAAGGAATAATGATCGTTTGAAGCAGTGGACAACGAACATGAATATACCTCAATATATGAATATGAATAGAAAAGTGGATTGTCGAAGTCATATTAAAGTGTGTGTATTACATTTTGAAACAACCAAATTTTGCACTTCTGATCGGAAGAAATTAAATATTGGAGCTGTTCCTACAATATTACGTGTTGAGGACTGTGGTAAGTAAGAAGTATATTTCATGTACATGGCTTTATACGAGTAAACGACGAACAATAGTTTCAAATTTTAATAACAAAATAGTTCTTTGTTTAATTAATACAAAAATGCAAGTTCGGCAATCTTTTTGTATGAATTAAACAATTTTTTTTTTAAATATTTGAGTAGAAATTATGTTCTGTTTTAAAAAGATATTTCATTAAATTTGATGTTATTTATTATTATTGTAACTATAAAACTTCACTAACTGTCTAACTTTTTGGATAATGTCATTTTTATGTTTATTTTTTGACAAAATAAACTCTTGTCAATTATGTTTAATTTTTTTTTTTTCAAGTTTTACAATACTTTTCTGTAAATTTTAGTGCCAAAGAAATCATGAACTTATAATAACAGTCGATTTATTTTAATTGCAGCTATTATAACTAGTGAAATATTTTCCGAGAAGACAATAGCGGATCCAAGTACATCAAGCGAATCCAAAACGTTATCTGCAACATCTACTTCAAAGAATCTTGACGAAAAAGTTACAGCAGAACTGCTAGAAATGCAAATTACGCCTTCTGAGAATCTTGGGGAACCCATGCCTGGCCCTTCGACAAATTTGAGTGTTCTGCCTAATCTTGGACAACCGAACCTGTACCATCTGAGAATATACTATTTTCAAATAATCCAGGTGGACCCACATTTGGACATTACATGAATGTAAAATTTCACCCAATCTTGGAGATCTCACGTTTGGATCTTCCAGGAATGAAGCTGCGTGTGGCATTACTCCGAGTACGAGTTCTCGTTACAGACACAAAGGTAAACATTTTTTGATAGCTTACATTACAAATTATTATTTAATATATTTTTGACACAAATATTTGTGTTCCTTTTGTCAATATATCATCTACTTTGCTGAAATTATGTATCTTATTTTTATTTTTGTTTCTCTAGGAAAAACGGCTCCATAGAGTGTCCTGCAAATGATGGGTGCAACCCATGTCTCCAACTTGACGCCTAGGAAATATTTGGATGCCAATTGAAGTTCAGTTTATGAAATATAAGGAATTTTAATGTAAATTAAATACTTTGTATTATTTTATTATTATTATTTTACAATGTTACAAATGTGATGATTACAATTAATATTATAATCTAATGATTTCAATTTGACAATCAGTAAACAGTAAAAATAAATATAATATTGAAATTTAAAATTCTAATTTTTATGCCAACCGCAAAGCTGTGATGCGGGCAGTATGCTACCTGGTTGAGGTAGCATACTGCCCGCATCACAGCTCTCAGCTTGTTCCCCGACGCCAGTTGTCGCTGTGATCGTCTCCCTACCCTTACCCCCACTTCTACCTTTTCAAATAACACATAGCTGTCGCGTCTTTCTTTAGATTTCTGGTCGGTGACCAACACTACGAGTATGCCCGCGTCGCGTCGTGTCTCGCGGGCTGCAATTAAACACTACAGCGTGTTAGGAATTATTCGCTTCGTGGACCTGTGTTTGCTGTTAGTTTTAGATGCATGCTCCGCGGTGACGAAGTTTTATTTAGACTGCTGCCCACAAAAAAGATCACCAGAGGTAGATACCACTTTTGCAGGACGAAATTGTATGTAATATGTCATATGCATTATACATGTACAGACCTAGATAGTTCACGTGATCGTGTAATATACAGGGTGTTATGTAAGTCAACGTACATAGCTTAATAGAATGTTGAGATGACTGCCTAAATTGCCTAGAACCCAAATCTGCAGTAATTCGATTTTTGACTCTCTTTATATAGCAGCAGACGACGTTTGAGGTGGACCAATGAGGAATAATTCCGATTTTATTGAAATTAATGGAAATCGAAGTTGTCTGACCAAAATACGGGACTGTCACAATTGCTATAGGTGCTATAAGATCTTTGGCGTCGCGATAGATAATAAGTACTTGAGACATTTACAATGAAAAAGTACAGGTTTATCATTATGGTAATTGGCATTCATATTCGATATACTAAATATAAATTGTACGCCAATGCAAAAAAGCGTTTCTCGTCAATTTTGACAGTGAATATTTTTTCCAGATAACACATTGATTTTTATTACAAAATTTTGAACCATGACGTAATTGGTCAGTTTCAAGGGGCTTTAGTTCTTATAGAAAGCATGTAAAACAAAAATTATTGCCAGATTTACTATCCATGTGGTTAGTCGTACCATAGGTTAATCGTTGTACACTTACTTAAATAACCAGTGGCGGCTCGTGACCATTGTCGGAAGGGTGGCTCACTTCATTGGGGGGGGGGGGGGGGGGTGGGGGCGAAATTAAGTTTAAGTTTACAGGATGTTGCAATATGCTCTTTAGATTTTGAATGCCGTTCAACAGATCGGGGTAAATTTTTTAAATCAGCTAAGCCAATTTTTCACCAAGAAGTGTATTCAATTTGTGTAGAAAACAACAAAAGCCAGCAAAATAATTTTTCCCGTTTACTAGAGCCTGTCAACCACCACTCGCTTTTATCGTACCAAGTCATATTAAAACCACGATTTTGCCGATTGTCAGAAGATTTTAATTTTGTTAAATTCGGGCGAGACTTTCCAAAGGTTTTAACAATGTACGACTTCTCTTCGATGTTTAATAAACTAAACGAGTTTCTCACCAACGAGTCGACCACACCGTCACAACGCTTAATTTCACCTAATCTGTCGATTTTTGTCTATTGTTTATTGCACTTGTATTGTTGAATTGCACCCAATTAAAAATAAAAAATAACCTACTAACGTACCCTGTACTACGCCGTGGCCGCCGCCGCGCCTGCAGTTATCTATCGTTTAGCTAGCGACAGCAATCACGAACTAAGCCGAGAATTGACGAAGAGCATTGGAGGCTAGCCTTCTATGCTAACTTGCTGGTATAAATGTGGCTTGATTCACGTATCGTGTATGCAACACAGGCTCGCACGAGTGTGGGGAGCTTAGCCTCCGTTGTATGCACAGCAGTATAAACAATAGGCGTGGCATGATTAGTACAGAAAAATTATGCCTTAAGACCATTTTACACATGCAAAATAATACAAAATTAATGAAAAGAGAAAGAAGAATAAACTCGAAACTAACTGATTAGAAAAAGTTTTTATCCTGATAAATTAAGAGGCCTCCCTTGCCTCCCCTAACGAGCTGCCACTGTAAATAACACCCTGTATAGAAAGTTCTTGTTTTTAACCCTGATTGGGATATGAATATTTTTGCTAAATATTACCATTTATCAGCCTGATAGGATAGGATTGTTCGAATACATATATTTCTATCTGATTCAAACTAAACGTAAAGTTAGTATAAATACATTAATGGTCAGTTACCAAAATTGGCTGTGTGTCTTTGAAGATGAGACTTACACAAGTTATTGCAAATATGCTGTTCTGAGCGCAGTTATAAGTTATAAAATACTATAAATATGTAGATACTAAATTACTATTATTCTTATCCAACCATACTAGGATAATAAACGTACCTATGAAGATATAAAAAGACAAAACATAAAAATAATCATACAATAACGGTCACTATTAGTTTTATAAGTGACCAGACATGATGCACCTTCATTCATTAATTAGGACCATGGCAGAGAAGTAGCGCAGTTCAATTTTATTTTGCCAGAAAATAGCACAATTCAGTGGGACTGGTGTTGCTTTAGCCAGGTCTTCTCTTTGCATTCCTCTTCTAATTCGGCACAAGTGAACATGTGGCATGTGGCTCATTGTTTGTTCTTTATCCAATATAGTGGATTCTACTTGGTACCCCCAGTTATTTACTCTATATTTTCCTACTTGACGCGAATTAGAACTTTCCAAATGGGTTATTGCTTTTTTCTCAATATTACATCTCTTATTATGCATCTTGCTGCATTCTTAATTCTTATTAGAAAATGTACAGAGTTGAGGAAACAAGTCTTTATTAAACTACTACTGCGCTAGTTACCATGGTTATCTCGTTATGATAACAGATACAAAAAATCTGATGTGGCCAACACATGACCTCCCGCCAATTCCATTTTAAAATAGCAGTGAGCTTTAAGTAAAGTATCATTACCGGTTAATCGTTTGTAAATAAAATCTAATTTGTTGACCAATAAATAGAAAAGTCTGTAATACGAAATTTTGGATTGTTTTATTGTTTTTCCTCAAAAATTTGTTAGAGCTCCAAATTAAGTACTACATCCGATTTATCATATATGGTTAAAATCTAATATGTTGTTTCAAATTATATATGAGTTTTAAATACCAAATTTGAGAAGTTTTGGACCATATTTTAATAGGCTTTAAGGAAAAATCATCACACACGTACATTCTTATAAAAATCAGCATCATCTTCTAGGTGCTCTAAAATGCAAACTATGTAAATTCTTCGCCGTACATAATCCATTTCGTAAATGTGTAGTTGTAAATTAATATTAATTTATTGTGCTGCAAAAATAGCAATTAACAAATTTAAATCAGATCATCCTGTTCATCTAACATTTATGTATGATGGAAAATATATTATTTTTACAAACCTTAATAAAATATTTTACTATTATATTCTCATTAACACGGTTTCATTATTAATTTTAATATAATTGCTGCCTGTCAGTGACATTTGTTTAAATATGTCAAACCTGTCATTAAAATTATGATTTTGTTTGACGCATAGGCTAGGTGATACATGGAAATAAATTATATTATATATTCATATTTAAAGTTATTTAGAGTTATTTACTAAATGTTATTATCGTAGAATTGAAGATTAAACCATTATATTCCATTTTAATTAGTAAAAGTTGCTAAAAAATTATATTCAATGAATTTTTTACAAGAAAAACTGTTAAAAGCTTGTATAAATGATACTTCCGGTTATCCGATATACACTAAAAACTAATGAGCTCTTCCTATATTAGTATAGAATGGGTATACAAAATTTCAAATTTTTCTGATTGATAGTATTTGAGTAATCGTGTCCACGTGATCCACACACACACACAGACACACACACACATACATACCTACAGACATCATTGTAAAAATGTTAAAATCGGATTCTGGGGACATCAAAACGTGCTTATTATATAAAATCTCTATATGCTATTTTTAGCACGATCCCTATACCTCCCTTACCTAGGGTAGCGGGAGGTAAAAAAGCTACCTCTTTTTCTTAAATGTTTAAAAGCCATTATAAGTTATTGGGTATTTGCAGAGATTATAGACTGACACACACTGAAATGCTGTTAAAGTTATAGTTGTGACACGTGAAATTTATGTCTCATTTTCTGTAAAGAAAATAAATCATAGGATCGCATTAAACACAAATAAAAGTCACTATATTCACTGCTGAAGCGGTTGTTAATTATCATTGCGCTTGCATCATATTCAGGAGCAAAATATTGTATAAAATGAATTTTCGCTGGCAGTAATTTAAGATAAATGTTGTATAACGTGCTGAAAAATTCATATAAGAGTTGAGCTTCATAAATCTACTGTATTGTACGGGCCGTAGTGTTTATTAATTAAATGTTTTAGTTAGTGAGTTAAAATATACTAAGCGAACTAGGGAAAAATAAACAGAGAACTCACCAGCGGGTCGCAAAGCGAAACAAATTAAATTAGTTCGTGTAAAATATAAGTTGCATTATATAATTAATTCAGAATACGAATTCATATATTTTGGTTTGTTACAGCAACAAACTTGAACATCCGAAAGTTATAATGACAAAAGTTAATTTTACAGCATCGATTTACGCCGCAAAGGATTGCAGTCAGTGTGTAGGGTACACTCGTATATTCGCGGGAAGAGATGGCTTACATATATATAAATTAGATGAATGCCAAGTTGGTTAATTACGAGATTGAGTTGTTTATCAGCAGAGTTAATGGCGTATTGTTAGGACAGAACCAAGCTCTCATGTATTTATTCAAAACAATCCTCTGACTGATAGTTGTGGGTGCTCTGTCAACCATGTTTTGTATTATAAACTTTGATTATTAGGAGGTATTATTACATGACTGTATTTCAAGTTTGCAATATCCAATCTCTGATATATTTGAATAATTATAACAACATATTTACAACCAAAGTAAATATCATATTCTTTCTGAAAACCCGTATAATCAGGAGACAAAACAAAACAAAAAATGATTTAGTTGACAAATTATTTACTTATTATGTACATGTACAAGAAGTCGTCATAATATTGTGTCCTAAGGGCAAATATCTATTTTAGTATTACCTAATAATTTATATATAATTAAAAACTAAATTTTATTTTAATGTTAAAAAAAATGAGAAGGAATAATCACTTTACTGCATACAATGTAGATTTTGTCGTATATTAAAAGTTATTGCAACTTATTTAACTTCGACATCAAAATGCATTTAGGACGAACTATTCCAGGGTTGAAAAAACCCAGCCCACCTGGGTTTTTTAATAAAACCCGGGTTTTATTAAATAAAAGCGGGTTTTATTGACAAACATCGAAATATAGTACCTATGTATGTATCATTTTTAACTTTAGTTTTATAAAGTATCTTAATACACATACACAAGTCGGCTTAATAGATAATAGATATTAATATATATTTTTTTTTTTAAAGACTAATGTAATAAACAATAAATTAACTAGAGAGTGTATATGCGCACAAGTTACGTATTAATAGTTGCAAGTCTGTACAATGCAAGTGTGTACACGAATAAGATCCAAGTGCCACAACTAATAGTATGTTTAATACACAACTCAAAAAATAATGAAAATGCTGACACCAGGATTGGCGTTGTTCAAATATAAAAGAAACACTGTGCAAAGTTCGAACAGCAATGAAAAATATATTAAAATGATCAAACACGAAGTACACAAAATGAAATTGATTGTAAAATGTTGCCGGTGACAAAAATTTATATGTGTGTACCATATAAGTACGTACAATATTTAATTAATAAAATATGATTTCATAGAAGTGGGTTTTTTAGATGGGTTTTTTCGGGTTTTTTAGATGGGTTTTTTTAAAAAAACCCGGGTGGGGCAAAATTACGACAACCCTGAACTATTCTGACGACAGGATTGTATTCTTAAACTACATATGGGTGTTAACAATTACTCGAAATCTCAGTTCTGTTGTAATTATTCTGACATAATCGATGTTTCGGTACACTTACACTTCTTCACGGTTTACAAGCAGTCAAAACAATTTAGTATAATATTAACATGATTTACTTTTAAGTAAAATCTTACAGATCCTTAAGCATGTGTTCATGTACACATATGAGACCATAATCTGAATAGTTCGTCCAGCAAAATATTTTACTTATTAACATTTCATTTATTACAAAATACTCAATAAATATTGTATTCTCACAAAAAAATTATTATTACCGTAAAATATACAACTTAAATTGACAACAAAAAGAAAATAGTTCCGATAGCAATTAGATTTTAAACTAAATTAAATTAACTATAACAGACGAAACAGAATAGTTCGGTCACAATGTCAAATTAATACATTGTTGAAATCTACAAAGTGCTTCACATTTATTGTATTTGATAATATTTTGCACTAAAATGGCTCGTGGTACCCCATTTAGTCAAGATTTAACTAATGCCCATATGAATGGCATGAATGAATTTCGATTTCACATTCGATTTCGCAATCGACAATACAAGGTATTATTATTTTTAAAGAAAATGGAAATGTTAAGGAAAGAAAAAAAACTGCTCGTCCACCGTCACCTTCTAATACTGTTCATCGAGCTTTAAGGAAAATTGTGAAATAAAATCGCCTGTCAAATATTTGAGATATTACCGTACAATGGCGGGAAATGATCGGAAAACAAATTTTGGTATCTACCACTATAAAAAGAATTAAAAAAACAAGATACAAGTTTTATTTTGTCATGTCTCTATTTAAAAAAGGATTATCAGTATTTTGTATATTTTCCTATGCCCTAGCACATAAATTGGACTCAAGAACAATGGCATAGCGTCATTTGGAGTGATGAGTCCAAATTTGAAGTTTGCCTGAGAGATTGTAGAAAACACGCATTGCGTAAGTGTTCGTGTAAAGTAAAATTTCCTGCAAGCATTGTGGTTTGGTGTATGTCTAGAAAGGGAAGGGGGAAAGCTACATTTTCTAAATGGCTTTGTTAACGCTGATAAATATAAAGATATAGGTACTTAAAGATGGTTTTTGTCTCGGTTTTTATCATCAATTCCTTTATACCAGTCCGTCGAAGGGAGCTACATTTTCCAGCAGGATAAAGGAGGCGCAACGCAATATTAAAATAGTGGCCGAACTATTCTAATTCGTCCGTTGTTATTAATTTAATTTAACCTACTTGTTATCCAAACTATTTTCTTCTTTGTTGTTAATTTAAGCTGAAACTATTTTAAGGTAATAACATAATTTTTGTAAGAATAAAATATTTAATGATTTTAAATGAAATGTCATTAAAGTAAAATTTTGTGCTGGCCGAACTAATATGATTTTGGATTTGTATACCCGTAATAGTTCGTAATAGGTGGTGGCTATTATAAGGGTGAACAATGGGATTTAAAATGGGACTTTAGTGTATGAAATTTCCTTCTCTCCTGCTCATTTTATGGCAAAAACTGTAGAGTTCAAAGTTGTACAGAAATAAAAATTTTATTATTTATATTTTTCGCTTCTTCAAAATTTTAAAAAGAAATTTTGTTATTTTTTTAGTAATCGCCATGGAATTTGTTTTCTTTTTTCTGGTTTTTATAAATTATTCATAAACTTCAAACTTCAATTTCACATATGGAAGTTATTAATTAAATAATGAATGTTTATTCGAATGAGAAACGTGTATATTGGAACGAAATATTATGATGGAAATAGTTACAAAAGAATACGGAGTTTATTTTCCATAAGTCAAATTGATGTTTAACGTTTGAGAATAATTTATGAAACTAGAAAAAAAGAAAACAAGTTCCATGGCTATTGCTATTAATAAAACGAAATTTTGAAATTTCTTTTTACCTCTCGCTAAGAGAGATATTGGATTCATGCTAAAATTCGCATATCCAGATTTTATTGAATAAACACGATTTAAGGTCCCTAGAATCCGATTATAACATTTTTAAAATGATGTCTGTGTGTGTGTGTGTATGTGTGTGTGTGTGTGTGTGTGTGTGTGTGTGTGTGTGTGTGTGGATCTGTGTATGTGTGTGTGTATGTATGTCTGAATGTTGTAGACACGATTCCTCAAAAACTATAAGACTTAAAAAATATTTAACTGCTATTTCCTCAATCTGACATTCCTGGGAAGAGCTGAAAAGGTTTTGGTAACAATTGAACAACCGGAAGTAGTAGTTTCTTAGAAAAATTCTTCTAAATATAATTTTTTGGGAGTTTTTTTTATTAAATATTGAAGAACATAAAATTCTCTATCTAATACACTTAAAAATTTTTATTATATCTTGTATAGATTTAGAGATAAAGACACTATAATTTATAGAGTAAACTAATCGCAGAGGCTAAGGCACTAAGGAAACCAGTTGACAAATTCCAATGTTTATAACATAGTTTGTAAATTACACATGTCATTGTCAAATATCAACAGTTTTAGTGACATTCTGATAGTTTCTGGGAAGTATGTTTAATTTTTCTTATGGTTTTATTAACTAAATATTTGAAATTATAGGTAAAATTGTGGTAAAATGCATATATCCATCAGAAATACCGCCAATCTGGTTAATGAATTGGAACAATCTCTGACATTTAGAAACTTCCTCATACAATAAAATAGCTATTTGTGTATTAAGAGCGCAAAATGCGACATTGTCGATTGAGAGGTTGTTCTCTCGAAATCGACAATGTCCATTTGCGCTCGAAACACACACAAGATTTTTTCTACAGTCGCCACAATGGGGTCCTCCACCATAACAAAAAATAATAAAATGTACACCTTATACTTACATTACTGCTCAATAAATAACGATTGGCTAATACAATAGATACGGTTTAAACTTAAAAAAGCTTTTAAATGATTATATCGTTACATTAGCCATCTATTCCATAAAAAAAACCAAAATTAGAGCGTGGAAGCAAGAATTTGTGATGATTTGATGAGTTTTTGTAGCAAAATGTGTGGTTAGTTGTCACGCCTGTCACACTGAAAAAATTAACAAATATTTCGAGGAATTTGTGATTATATAGACATGTATGTGCATTGACTGACTTCTCGCAATTATTTAAGTAACGAAATAACTAATAACTTTATTGTAATCAAAATAAATAGTTAACTAGAGATCAGATGTCAGTACGACTCGCAACTATCCTACCGCCATCTGTGTACAATCATTCCTATTACTAAACATAACTGTTCACACAATTTATTTTATATTTAATTTTATTTTATCGTTATTTTCCATTCTTCTTGAGTTTTTATTCAATCTAATCTAAGCATTTTAAATTTTTGTTTTTGTAAATTAATGCCCTATTTCATTTTCACAGCAGTGTGGCATTTTGTTAGGTTATGTTAAATACCGACAGAACATATGTCAAATTGACTTGTGAACGTGATAAATGTGTAATTACAGTGCCATTAGTTCCTAACTAAACATTTTCATTAAGAATGTAGACAAGTGACATTTTTCAACATTGTATATTTAGAAATTTGGACAGCGAGCGTTTTTTCTACTTTGTCGCGCATGAGCGGCAAAGTGACATTTTGCGTTGACAAAAGAGAGCGCAAATGGCTACTTTCTATAGGGACTGTAGAAAAAACAATATTTGAGTAAAGTTCTTTAATATTTTGTTATAAAACGACGGTTCGAAAGCGAAGTGCAATACAATACTTATATAGCCTAATATGGAAATAGCGAGAGATCTTGTGCTGGCCACAACAGATTTTTAAAATTGCGAAGAAATCAAATACTTAATAAAAAATGTAAAAATAGTTTTATGTTCAACTTTTAATTCTGAACAACTGCACTCTACAGTTTTTGCCGTAAAATGTATAAGAGAGCAATAAATTACATAAAACTAATACATTCAATTTTTTACAAATATCGTACAAACTCTACTGCAGAATAATTCGGAAATCAGCCGGAAATATCTTGTGAACTGGTTTTCTTCGGTGACATCATCGATACGGAATTCTTTAACTCTTTGGTCTTCAACAAACCTATGATTATGTTTATGTAGTATTGCTTCAGGAATTGAAATAAAATGTAAAGAAATTTAATAAATTTAATTTGCCCTGATATTTACTTTTACTTTTTAAAATTTTTCGAATACACAGCCTTATATATCAGTTCTTGTGTTGATGTTGTTGCAATCTTGCAATCGTCCCTGATATGTAGCATTTCAAAAAATAAATATTTATTTACACATTTGCTTTATTCTGGAAATACATAAAATTATTTAATTTATTTTAAAAATAAAAGAAATTTCGGTTATCATAACCAGTCTATTATTATTAGGTCGTAAACCGAGAAACTTGAAGTTCAAATGTTATAACACAGTGTACTACTTTCAAGTACCACTCTTGCAACATAAACTGTTCCAGAGTGAAAATATGTTCATAAATTTATTCGTTATTGGATTTATACAAAATAAACCCTCCAGTGCATTTAGATAACATTATGTTGTATATATGTGTATGTTTTCCCTTTTAAGTTGTGAATAAAAATTGTTGAGTGCGGTAGTAAACGTGAAACATACGTTTAACAAAACAGTGTAACATGTCCCAAAGCAGGTAAAAATTCTGTTAATCTCCATCCAGTGGCATAGCCAGAGGAAAACAAATATAAATGCAAAATTTTCAATTCGTACAAGTCGGTTCCCTCAGGATGGACAGGACCAGGAACAGGAATGGAAGCAGGAGAGACCAGAACGGAAAAAGGATGTAACATCAGCGCCCCTAGCGGAGAATAGGAAAACTTTCCTGTCGGAGGCATGTTTAAAACATTTTTCTCAGCACCGAACAAGACGAGCACACATGCACCGGCTTCTAAAGAATTTCTCTAAATAAAATTCCGTTCTGATTTCTATAAAAATGTCCAACCGTAGACTTGAAATGAAATTCCTTGCTTTGCACATGACACTAAAAAATTCGAATGAACGTAAGAGTTTTGCGAGAAGTGTGAAAGAACGTTCTTACAAAATTTGTGCATCGATTCTTTAAAACTTTACTTCAAAATTTTGTTTGTACTTTTCAAACATATACTATTAAAAGAGCCAAATAAAATTACTAAAAACTACTTTGTTGGAAAGTACACTTCGTTTTGAACTAAATTTTTGGAGTTCTTAAGTGAATATGGATACAAATGGATCAGAGTATGTAGTACGTCGGTTTGAATCTTTCGGTCGGTTATTCTGTCTCTGTAAGCTATAAAAATAGCATTAATATGATTGCATTCACTGTAACTATTAAAACTGTTACTAATGATGATATTTTATGTGCAATAACACGTTCACTGCCTATGACACATACGTTGTGTTATCTGGCATTTTGCGTGCTATGCCGATGACACAACGTCTGTGCCAACATTATATACATTCCTCTATGCTTCAGTATCTTACAGGCATTAGGAACTTACAGTTGCGCTCTTATAGGCACCTCAGGTACACTTTATACAGGTACATAGTTGGTTTTGGGTTTTGGGCACTCTGAGTTCTACAATGGATAATCAATTGCCAGGACCATCGGTGCAAAAGAAAGTACGTTCTTGTCGTGACAAAAAGCTTATATCAGATGCAGAATTACAGAACAAAAAATTTGGAGAAGTATTAGAAAACCAAAAGCGATAATATAATATAATCAGTATATGTTGGGAGTAAATTTCCAGGACTAAATTCTCACATGCCAGTGAAAGGTAAACCATGAGCTGGTATAAAAAACTCATAATACATCTCACATCACTAATTTCTAGAGTCCCATTACCAAAAATGTAATGACACAAGTGTTCTGTCATATGGCATAGTAAAAATAATAGTGATATAGTTAGTTTACACAACTAAGACCGGCATAGCAGGCAGTAACAGTGCAGATGATCGGCAGTGAACGTGTTAAGCGACTAAAACTTACCCATAATCCTGGTCCTGATAATCTACCATCCTGTATGAAATAGTATGTATGTATTTATGTATGTTACAGTAAATGTAGATAGTGGCATGATGTGCATTTTGCTCGGAAAATGTAAAGATTCGTTTAAAATTGTTTTCGCTTGCAATAATAACCCCACCTAACGCACAAAACTCACCCCGAGCTTTCCAATGGTGATTTTTGTGCGTTAGGTGAGGTTATTGTTGTTGTGTTCTGTTGAATTGCAAGAAAAAATAGTTTTTTGGATAAGTTTCTACATTATCGACAATACGCACATTATCTCAGTATCTACATTTACTGTAACATATACTCAAGATAGCAAGCTTTATAAAAAAGAAATAATGATGAAATAGAACTTTTTGAATTTTGATATTACTTTTAGTTTTCATTATACAGTGGATTTTAACTGAGAATAGATGTTTTACTAGTTATTTACGATATTTGAACTAGGGCTCGTCTACACGTACTAGCAAAGTGCGCTTCCTGCCCACTGGACCAAACCTGCCAGTTGATTCATGTTTCCGGAATGGTATTAGAACATGCAAACAGAGTTAAAAAATAAAAGAAAAAAAAAACTAGTTTCTTTCAATGAAAACTGCATTTATCCGGCTCAGAAGTGATCGATGCATACCCCCATAGACGTACAAGTTGGGCGGGAATGGGCAATAAAACAACAACTCTACTGCTACCCAGATAAGCGGAGAACGGCGCAACCAAGATTTAGAAAACACGAAATTTAGATCTTGCTAGTTGCATTACGAGTAGGTACAACAGTAGCTACTGTACATATATATCTATACATTCTTGGAATAAATATTGAATTTTCTTGAAACTAAACTAAAGTTTCTGTTACATGGTCTGTACACGAGATATGTAAATATTATTGCTGTAAGTTTCAAGTAATTATTACAGAATACTCTACCTTAAATCGTAGTCTTGTTTTCTTAGGTTTGGTTTTAGTCCTTCTTTGTTTCTATAATCTTTAGATATAATTCATACGTAAACGTTATTTTTCTTTTATAAATGAGTCTCGTTCAGTTTATTTGTAAATAAATATTATTATTTTCATAGAAGAACTGAACAAAGTAGAATTAATTGGTCTTATATATGTTATTAACAATTTAAATATATAGATTCCCTTTTTTTTCATATAATGTTTAAACTCTTAAAATGATTATTAAAGTTTTGGCGTGAATGTGATGACGCCAATTAAGATAATCAGCATACATAGGGTTACTATTGCTCAGTGTTGCCAACTGGCGGGAAATTTCCCGTTTTGTGGGGAAATTTTACCTTTAAACGGGAAAAAGGAAAATTTACTCTAAAAACGGGAAATTTTTATATTAAAAGCTATTCTATATAATTATTGCCTATTTGACATTATTTTGTATAACTTATTAAAGTAATTACGAATTAAATAATAAAAATTTAATAATAACTGTGCTGCCATCTCCTATTTATCACATAACTTGAAAATCATACAGTGGCTCAATTGAAAAACAAACTAGTGATTTGTGATGCCAATAATAACAACTTTTTTCTTGTCAAACGAAGAACGAAGTCAAAGTTGTCTCCCAGCTCAGAGAAAACATATTTGGTGTGACGTCTATATGTGTGCGTACCATGTACCTCTTGTATATTCTTATATAATAAATATTTATAATCATAATATTGAATATTTATTTAAAAAGGGATTTTTTTGTGCAAAAACGGGAAATTTTAAGAAGCAGAGCGGGAAATTTTGCTTTCGGAAGTTGGCAACACTGCTATTGCTATACACATATTTGATAAATGTTCAATTAATTAAATTCGTTCATTTTTATATTCAAATTCATTATATTGACGTTAATTAATGTGACTTTAATACTGTCTAATTGTCTAATATAATTGAAAGTTTTCATAATCGTTCTCTATCGTTATTTCAATTAAAAGAGCTAATATCTTCCTTTCAAAAATTGATGACAGTATGACAATTTTGGTAAAAATTGAGCTTAAAAATCAAAACAGATGATAATAATTAAAACAATATTTAGGTACATTCCTATTTACTTTTTATAACAAAAATAAAAACTGATTTGGATACCTCCAACAATTAGAAGAATTGATTCCAGGAATCAAAACAAATTTTAGGTAATAAAAATTGATAAATTAACTATTTTTTTTTTTTTTATTGTAATGAAAAGTACCTACTTCGATATATTAAATACGTGTATCTTTAAAGGCAATTTATGAGCAAAATATGCATGGTTCACAATTATTATAGTAACATTTCCACATGATAAATGGAACATTGTAGTGTCGCTGATATCACAACAAACGACCACTTTGCACAAAAAAAAAATTACATTATTACCTACCTTATAATTTATTTGTAATCATAATTCAAACGCAATATGTAATATCTAAAATATCGTTAAATTGGATGGGCTTATTGATATAATTATTTATTGTATGTACCTATATATGTGTAAACAATATTCATCTTAAAGCGTATTTCACTCAAGGCAATGTAAAACAGAAAACAATGGATTTTAATATAACATTTAATGTACATTAAAAAGTTTTAAACCTACATAAAAACATTATGAACTTTTAATAACATGAAATAAAATAACCAAAGTATTGTATTAAAATTATATTATTTGCAACACTAAAGTGATTTTAAAATAAATTTAGAATTAATTACATTTATTTCCATTTAAGTACGGGCAATTTATTCTTTAATTAAATCATTTGCCAATTGAGAAAACAATATAAGCGGAACTATGAACGAAAAAGATAGAAAACTGGTAATATGTAAATTCTGCACGCAGGTAGGTATGCAAATTTATATGCAAAATTATTTATTGAAGAAGAGCGGTAATAAAAGCGGCATAAAGTACATACTTTATATTTTACTGCTTCTGGAAAATAAAATTATATTTGTACTACCCACGATACTACGCGATAGGTACACTTCTTGTTGCTGCTTATTCAGTTTATTACAGTTGTATTAAAATCAGTCAAATAAATTGCCTACAATATTTCTTCTTTACTGACATGAATTTTAATCATAGTTCAAAAAGTTTATATCACGAAACGAAAAATACTTTGTGCTAGACGCTTTTCCTCTTCTTATGAATACCAATAAATATGAGTATATGAATAATAAACAAACACAAATGTTTTATTTTTACCTCCCGGTACCCTTGGTAAGGGAGGTATAGGGATCGTGCTAAAAATCACATATCGAGATTTTAGTAAATGACCACGTTTTAAGGTCCCTAGAAACAAATTTTCACAATGATGTCTGTATGTGTGTGTGTGTGTGTGTGTGTGTGTGTGTGTGTGTGTGTGTGTGTGTGTGTGTGTGTATGAGTATGTGTATGGATTTTATTGTTGCTCTAACTCAAATACTATCATTCAGAAAATTCTGAAACCTTGTATTTATACCCTATTCTAATATGGAAAGATACCATTTGATTTTGGTGTAAATCGGATAACCGAAAATGGCACTTTACCTGAAGCTCATAATGGTTTTTCTTCAAAAAATACCATTAAATGCCATTTTTTCGCATTTTATGTCATTATGAAAATTAAAGATTATTGAATTTTCTGCAGGAATACATTAATACTTTTTCTATATATTTTACAAATAAATTTAAAAATATTTTTTTTTTATATAAATCCGGAAGCCTAAGATATATTCCTTTGTTACACGGTTCATATTTCAAATGAATGTAACTGACCGATAAATACCACTGTCAAAAAAATAATCACTTCAAATTAATAATAGTGACATTTTAAAAAGAAAATTGTAAATAAAGCAATATTTATATGCAATGGAACATAATATAGTTTGCAGCATTAGTAAAAACGTAGGTATGTATTTAAATTAATAAAAATTAAATAGCGGGAGGTTTTGTGTTGGCTACATCAGATTTTGATATCATTGAGAGCATGCGTTTTTTACCTCTCACTAAGAGAGGTATTGGAATCATGCTAAAAATCGCATATCCAGATTTTAATGAATAAACACGTTTCAAGGTCACTAGAATCCGAGCTTAACATTTTTACAATGATGTCTGTGTGTGTGTGTGTGTGTGTGTGTATGTGTGGGTATGTCTGGATGTTGGACGGGTGATTCCTCAAAAACTATAAGACTTCAGACCTGTTTAACTATGAATTCCTCAATCTGACATTCCTGGGCTGAAAAGATTTTGGTAACAATTGGAGAACCGGAAATAGTAGTTTCTAAAAACAAATCTTCTAAATATTATTTTTTGAAAATTTTTGATATTACTAATATTGAAGAACATAAATTTTACATCTGATACATTTAAATTTTTTATTATATCTTCTATAAATTTACAGATAAAGACGCTATAATATATAGAATAACAGAATGTAATAAGTCGAGTAGGCTAAACTACACTAAGGAAACCAGTTGACAAATTAAAATGTTTATAACATAATTTGTAAATGACAGATGTCAGTGTCAAAAATCAAAAGTGTTAGTTACATTCTGAAAGCTTTTTCTGAAAATTACATTTAACCTTTCTTATGGTTTTATTAATTAAATATTTAAAATTATAGGTAACTTGCATATACCGCCAATCTTGTTATAAATTGGAAGAATCTCTGACATTTAGGAACTTCCTCATACAATGAAAAATAGATATAATTAGAATTGTATGTGTTCAGAAAACATGTTAAATACAATAAAAAACAATATTTGGGTAAAGTTCTGTAATTTTTTCGTTACAAAACGACGGTTCGATAGCGAAGTGCAATACAATATTTATATAACATAAAATGGAAATGGCGAGAGGTCTTGTGCTGGCCACAACAGATTTTTTATATAGAAAATAAACAATTAATGTGGCTTTTGGCACTATATCGTTTGATGAGAATCAAATGAGTATTTCTTAGTAGTCTTTAAAATATTCATAGTTTTTCATTAAAATAATTGTAAGAATTCTGCATGTCGTCAGTATGGCATATTTTAACAAATATGCCTAATAAAATATAATAGAAAAGAAACGTCATATACTCAAATCTCTCTAATTCTATTTTGAAGGGAAGCGAAAAAATCTTCCATTTATAGAGATAGATACTGATTTATCAAATTTTTCTGAATATAGGAATCAAATATATAAATATGGGTAGCTAAAACAAACCATAGACAAGATTTGTTATTTTCTTTTTTACTTAGAGGCAAAATAGGCTACCAAGACTAGCATACGCACGTCGATTTAATCTCTTGTTTTATTTCCAATTAAAAGAAATTCGAATTAGCAAGATTCGCTTCGACTGTACTAATCAACTGACTTACTAGGCGCAATTGTAGACTCGAGCTTGCTGAATCGGAAATTTAACTTTCTGTTAGATCATTATATTAATTGCGATTTGAATTGATGTTAAAAAATAATGTTATTATATGTTTTTGTTAATTTTTTACTATCTAGTTTCTCTATTATACGCAATACATATACAGCGTATCTCAAAACTCAGCAGTGACGTTCGTACTATTAATTCTAGCGTTTAAAACAAATCGAAAATTAAGAGCGGAATATTTTCTTATTGTCTTTTATAGTTACGTTTTACGTTATAGGTAAAAAGAAGCATACAGTGGCAAACACTTATAATAACATTCTAACTTTATTAGAAACTAAAAATATTAGAAAACAAGATATTTTTCACATCTGTTACAAAATGTGTTCAAATTTGCTACCCCCTACTTGAAGGCAAACTTTCGCACGATTTATAATGGAAGTATGAACGGTCTTTAGCATATTTTGGTATATTACATCACATCAGGGATCAGGGTGAATACGAACATCGTCATGTCATAACCACATAATTAAATTATTACCCAACTAATTGAAGCGACCATTTGCATTAAAATTTTATCATGCTATCGCGATAAAACGCGCGAATGCTTGTCTGCAAGTAGGAAGCAAACTATTTGAACACATTTTGAGGAAAATATTTTGTTTCTAAATATTCCTTTTAATAAAGTGTAAATAATATTTTTTTTGAGGTACATTTCCTGCCCGCATGTAATGAGAAATTTTTTTTTAAGTTTATGTCTTACAAATTTTAAATACACGTGTAAAAACAAAAAATGTTTGTATTGTAGTGTACAATAGATATTTTTAACCCATGCACCATGAGAATTATAAACAAACATTTACATGCAATGCGCAAATATTTTCTATTTACTTTGAATGAAATACAAACAGTGAGAATAATATATCAAACGTACGAGTATTGTTAAATGCAGGTATGTTAACATATTGTAACAAAGGGCAAAGCAGAGACAGAGCTGCAGCCATCAAAAAACTATTCTAATTTGTAACCAAACCCACAATTAACGCAGCTATTTCAGCGTTTCACAATGTAACAGAAACATTAAATTTATAGCGAGCATTTGTTCCACGTTGTGCAAACGCGTTCCTCTTCGTCATTAGTCGAATACCCTACAACATAATATGCAAAACAACGTTTTCTTGCGCTGTAAGACTTTGTTCGCTGATGGCCGGCAGTTAAACTGCAGAGAGATAACATCCCGGTATAATGGGGCGAGAGGAGCATTCTGTGGTGGTGCTGATACAAGACTTAAAAATTCTCGGGTTTAGGTTTTTGTCTGCGTTTCATTACAGGATGCTGCGATGGGGTGGAGAACAGACGCCATTCTCGGCTAATGACTGCTGTTGACCGGAAACAGTTTCACGGTGTTCGCCGCTGTTGTTCTAGGATGACTTCTCGCCTCTCGCAGAACCGACAATATAGCTAGAGACAAAACCACCCCTACAAGATACTTTCCTACCAAAATCGTTCAGCACATCTACTTCATTCTAAAAAATATATTTTAGCTGCGGTAGTTGATGAGCGTGTTAAAGTCTACACTGTATGTTCTGCTGTTACTTCACTTACTTTATATTAATGTGTATTTGTAAAATGACTGAAATAAAAAGCAGAAAATTATATTTGGACATACATTCATTTACCTTAAAACATAACTCTGAAACTATTTTAATTCTAAAGGTAATTAGGTAAAATATATTAAGCTTGGAATTTTCTTTTTAGAAATATGCTTTTTATAATAACTGTCCTCATACATTTATGTTATTTATATTCATAAAATTTACATTTTATTGGCCGCATTTATCATAATGATGAACAGGATTATTCTATAAATACATAATTTAAATAAATATTTGATTCAGTTAACATTATGTTTATTTGTGGTTGTATTAATTTATTGATTCGGATTTTGTTATTAAAATTTTAATAGATATTGTTATAGATGTTGAAAATATTTTTAATGTAAACTAAGCATTTCAGCTAGTACTGAAATGTAATCATTTTTGAAACTTATATTACTGATAAATTTTTATTTTACTAAAGTTGGTTATTATTCAGGATATAAAGTTTTGAATTCTCTCCACAATTTTTTAAAAATTTAATTTTCATCTTTATAAAAAAAATATTAGATCCCTATTACGTTATACATGAACTAGAGAGACATATTACTTGGCCGCTGTAAAAACAGAACTATATGAATGACAAAGTAGAGTCAAACATAAACAGTACCATAACCTTGTCAGAGAACTTTTCACATGATTTGTTTATTTCGCATTTATTTAAATCAATGCGCGTTATATTAACAGCAGGTAAAACCATTATTTGTTACGGTTTCCATAAATAACCTAACCTCTCAAGTTTCTCAAACACGTTTGGAAAGTGTCACTATGATTTTGAAAATTTAGTAAATTTGGTATAGGTACATGTTTAGTCGTTGCCATCTTTCTTAATCTGGCTATCTCATAAATTAATTGCCACTAGATGTGTAATCGATTCTTTTTCCAACTATATCAGAAAATACAAAAGTTTTCACGTTATAGCGGTCAATAAAATAATGTAAGATCATTTATTCAATATATGTATCAGTTCCATCTTAATTTTGAAATAATTTATGAACACCAGACTATTCAAAAGAGAACATTATTGCACTATTCACATTCTCCGTAACAATTATTCAGGTTATGAATGTAATCACACAAGCAGGTAAACAGAAAACCTCAACTATGCAGAATGAGTTTACTTGCAGCAAGCAGGGGCCGCAGTTTTACGCATCAAAGACAGCGTATGTGAGTGCAGCAGGATTCACCCCTGTTCGTGGTGAACTGCTGGAATGTCAGCAGGAATCCTTTCGGAGACTAAAGCAGTCTTTGTTGTTTTTAGATGCACTGGTAGCTCCGTTTTTCATAAGAATTTTACTTATGTTTATGGCATGTAAATTAATTTTTCTTGGTATACCTTCCTAAAATAAATAAAAAGTATCATGTAAAATAGCTTCAGTAACTTTGAATATAATAATATATCATAAGAGTCACGCTAGAATTATTGAATGGCTAATAAAATATACACTATCATTTTAAATAAAGTCAGTCATTTATTTTGTCCAAATTGATCCACGTTGGTCCAGATCACTAGTTGTTTTTTTTTTTTCTTTCTATAAAGTTTTAATTGGATTTTTAGCCAACATGATTCATACGTATTTTTAATCATACAATGAATCCACGTATTTTTTGGAATGTGTATTGTTGGTAGCGTTCTAACTTGACCAGACTGAACAAGATAAATGACTAATCCCTATAGTTATTTATATCATTTGGAATTAAGTTCGTAATGTTAATTTAGTTATAAACTGGTTAGCCATATTTGAATTTATTGCTGCAAGTGAAAGTATGGAATTAACCAGAGAGCAATTTCACCAGTTCTTGGTGAAAATATGTAATATGAATCAATCGCTATACTCATCTAATTTTGTAATGTCCGACCTTTGATAATTTTTAGATTTAAAAAAATGTGCGGTGTAGATGGTTTTCGCCTGAAGAAAAGATTTTTGCTGCAATAGTGCAATCCATGATTATTTTCAAATCATTTCAAAAGAAATTGGTTTTGATCTTGTAGGTAGTGGAAGGAAAATTGTTAAAGTGTATGTATTATTGTTTAAGGGAACTTTCAATAATTTTAGCGTGACCCTCGTATAGATGTGAGTAGGGGTAGGTGAACGTCCTGTTTCATAAATCGATTTATATTTATAACTGAAGATTAATTATAATTACTAATTCCAATCAATCAGTGCACATGAGCATCCTCTACATGAAGTGGCTATTGTCATACAAATTCGGTTTATCCGATGATGGTTCGCACGTTTGACGTGCGAATGAGTGAATCGATTGGTGCAGAGAAACCGCACGTGGTACCTCGCCAACTTCCGTTAAACGTTGCATGCGGATTAAACACTCGAAATAACCAACACGGCAGCACCGGCCGGCTACATCTGTAATCTACTTTGGATACGTGTAATCTGCTGCCATGCTGACCAGTCACCAGATGCTTACCAGATATGCCTCCCCGATATCAAATTATGTTGCCCAAAAGCAAGATTAAATCTCTTACTTCGGACTATTTTTAGCTAATAATACTTTGAACTCGGAATTTTGTAATATAATTACTTACAACAACTCAAGTAGTTAGGTACGTCATAAGGTTTGTTCGAACCGTCAATTTGGAACTGTTCCAGAATTAGGAGTTTTGAGCATGACTTGCAAGAAATTGAATTCAGAACAGTTCGCTCATGGACAGGTTCGAACGCTCATATTGGTTATAATTTGTCACATATATTTGTTTTAATAAACGAAAATTGTTTTAAAATGTGCGATCAAGGAGAAAAATATACATATAATTAAATAAATTAGGTAAAAATAATTATAGATATATTTTAAATGTACCTAATAATAATTGGACATACTCCTCAAAAGGAGTATAAAGCATGGACAACAAAATCGATTTTTTAAAAATATTTTAATGATATGTATAAACGTCTTACAATCCTGTAGCTTTTCTTGTATATTAAAAATATTTAACAATATCAGACAACACATACTTATGAAATTTTCCTAAACCACAATAATTATTAATTAAAAAAAATAATAAAATTATTACGTATATTAATCTATTATTTCTATATAGCTTTCTAAACGTCACACAGAATCTTAAAACTTCACTGCGCATGGTTAGAATTTGAAATACTTACTCCGTTGCTTGAACTGGTAGAACCGTTCCACGAGAATTTGAATTCAATGTTCTAGCCTGCCCGAACGTCGAATTGATAGTTCTCAGAATTTCGAATTTCAGAACTGCAAAGTTCGAACGCTTTTAAGTAAAATGCGCATGCTCACTAGTTCGTGAACTGCTTAGAACTGTAGATTCGAACAAACCTATAGAAAAAACAGTTACACTTATATTCAATGTAAAGGTCCCTCAATTTAAATCTGTTTAGTAGCTATGGTTTAAAAAAAATGCAAAATGCGGTAATAATCGTATTTTATCATAAGAAAAAAATCAAACGCACAGATATACACACAAAAATCGAAATCAAATTATCCGGATTGTCCCAAAAAAATGGATGATTTTAAACGGAATCAAAAAGATTTAGTAACAATATCCTATACATCCCAGTGAAAAAGGAAAGAATATAAGTTAGGAATTTTTAAAAATAAATCCATACGCAGATTTGTTAAAAAAAAAAAAAACTACAAAATGCGAACCTCTTCAGTAAACTTAGGTGTTCTTTAGCTATGTGATTTTTATGAAGAAAAATTTGTTGCTAAAAACTTGCATTACCTGCAGAAGAGCTTTATTTTGAATAACTTATGATAACCAATATTGAATGATCTAAGGAAGTAGAGTTTTTCAGTTTATAAATTCATGGTATTAATGCTACCGAACAACTTATTAAACTGTAAGAAACCTTGTGATTCGACCAACACTATTCACTGTGATATGGCTAAGTATTTATAAATTTGAATTCGTTATGTTACATCTTTGAACTACTACTATTAGGAATAAATTGAACCACTTTGCGGTTAAAAGGATTTTGTATAAGACAGATTTAAAGTATGTATACAATTTCTTAGAAATCTCCTTTCTATGCAAAATCTCAAGTCAATAGACCAGTATCTCACCTTAACGTCGATACTCCTTCATCTGCATACACGAGTCCAGAATAAAAATAGAGCAAAGCCAAGCCAGTAGCCACATCTGTGTAGTTTGGTTCGACATGCAGTCAGGGAATATTGTGTATCATAATCAGACACGAGTTGCAGCACTGCAGCCTGCATGTACATACATACTCCAATAACAATGCCGCGCTGTTTCCATCTCGCCTCCGCCTGCGTCTTGGTCTTGCACGAGTCTTGTCTTCTTCTCTCTTGTCTTGGCTCTTGGGGGAATCGATTCCCCGCTCGTGATGCTCGTGTTGTGCGCTAAAGTAGCTGGTAGACTACGGCTTGTTTGTTCAACATAATAATAAAAGTTGATCTAGCTCCTGTCTTGTATTCAATAATATGCGGATGATATTGACTGCTTCAAGTGATGTATAGTGGAGAGATGACTTTTTGGTTTTCAATCCAAAGGAACTAGGAAGTAAGCGATGTTGTTCTTTTATTTATATTAGCTCTTTTGAATTTTAAGCTATATGGAAATGAATTTTCTTCCCCTAACATAAAAATATTTCTTGATGTAATTTATAAATATTTGATACATTTCCCAACTTACACGTAATTTATAAATATTTGATACATTTCCCAACTTACATAACTTATTATATTAAATGTTAAATTATATAATTTAAACAGGGATCAACTCTAGTGCACAAAATTTTATAAGAGAGGCGAACTTAAATGCTCTCTTTTTGAAGAAATAGTTAGAATTAATTTGTTGTCAATTAAAAAAACATATTAACAGAAATACATGTAAATAACTGGTTTTCAAAAAGAATTTTACAAATATTAATAATAATAAAGGAAATTATAGTTTTGACGGAAGACGTAGTAGCTCACTTGTTCATTTTTTACTAAAAATCCACGAAAAAGTCCATTTGTAAAATGGAGATTTGGAGATTAATATACCTTAAAATTCAAACAGTTTAAGAATCCATGAATTAAATTTAAATACGATATTCTTTTTTAATTCTTAGCGTTATAAAATAAAAAACTAATGATACCTGAGATAAACGACCAAATATATCCTCAAACAAGGCAGATACTAATATCATGGTAAATTAATAATTTCAATAAACGTTATAATTTCGAAAAATTAAAATCTTGGTTAATTTTTGATCAAAATACAACTATTTAGTAATACTACAATGCTAACTGAAATTGCTTTCAGAAAATATGAAAAATATAGCATTTCATTAAAATAAATAAATAAAAAAATGACATCGCTTCCGGCGAAATCGTAGCATTTTAGTTCACTCCTATTGTGTAATGTAAACTATAAGTCTAAAATTAATAGTAAAGAAAATAACATTTGTCTCTTTTTACCTCCCGCTACCCTAGGTAAGGGAGGTATAGGGATCGAGCTAAAAATCGGATATAGAGATTTTAGTGAATAAGCACGTTTTGATGTCCCCAGAATCCGATTTTAACATTTTTACAATGATGTCTGTGTGTGTGTGTGTGTGTGTGTGTGTGTGTGTGTGTGTGTGTGTGTGTGTGTGTGTGTGTGTGTGTGTGTGTGGATCTTGTGGATACGATTACTCAAATACTATCAATCACAAAAATTTGAAATTTTATATATCCATTCTATACTAATGTGGGAAGAGCTCATTAGTTTTTAGTGTATATTGAATAACCGGAAGTTTCATTTATACAAGCTTTTAACAGTTTTTCTTGTAAAAAATTCATTGAATATAATTTTTTAGCAACTTTTACCAATACAAATTGAATATAATGGCACAATCTTCAATTCTACGATAATAGCATTTAGTAAATAACTTGAAATAACTTTATATTATATTATAAAATGATTTATTTTTGTACATCACTTTGCCTCTGCGTCAAACAAAAACAATACTTTAATAACAAATTTGACAATTTTCATTAAAATTAATAATGAAACCGTGTTAAGAAGAATTTAGTAGTTTAAATATTATTCTAATGAAATTAAGGTTTATAAAAGTAATATATTTTCCATCATACATAAATATTAGATATACAGGATAATTCGATTTAAGTTTGATGTTTGCAGCATTATATATCAAACAACTCTCAATAAGAACGTGATTTCAAAGTGTCAACTAATAGCTTGCAACTACACATTTACGAAATGGATAATGTACGGCGAAGAATTTACACAGATTGCATTTTAGAGCATAAGGAAGTTGGTGATGATTTTGACAATAATGTGTGTGACGATATTTCCTTAAAATATATTAATGATCCAAAACTTCGCAAAGTTGGTATTTAATACTCTTATATAATTTGAAACAACATATGAGATTTTGACTAAATATGATAAACCGGATGTAGTACTTAATTTGAAGCTCTAACAGATTTTTCAGGAAAAACATAATAAAATATAATCTAAAATTTCGTATTACAAACTTTTCTATTTATTGGAACAACAATGTAGATTTTGTTTACCAACGATCAGTCGGAAGTGAAACTTTACTTAAAGCTCATTGCTATTTTAAACATGGAATTGGCGGGAGGTCATGTGCTGGCCACATCAGATTTTTTTTAATCACTTTCTATATTCGTATACTTAATTTCAGCAACATTTTTTATTTTTTAATTATCTTATTCTTTTAAAAATTCGTATTGTCCGTTTTCTGTTTAGTTTCTTTTATTCATATTATCATTTTCATTTCCTAATCTTCCAAAATACATACATATATGTATGTTGGCATAAATATTTGGCACCGTTTATTAGTCCCGTATGAGATAATTGTTTTTCTATATTGTATTAAGTACATACCTTATTTGTAAACAATGGTAACCAATAACCATTATATGAACTTTGAAAAGTATGATCAGTGTACACGTATCTATTATGTAGTTTCTCAATTAATTTAATTATTGGACATAAAATCAGATTAATGTCAATGAAAATTGAATTGCGTTATTTGGTTTGTTTTCATTTGTATTGAACAATAAATCTTAAAATTAGAAGCAAAACTTAATTACTTCCGTATTCTTGTATGTGTTTACATCAAACGAAGCAATTAAAACTGTATGAGGTACAAACGAAGCAGTTGTAGTGATCTAATCAAGCGAGTTGTAACACAAAATCATTAATGCCCCAATTTGGCATTCCAGCGCAGTATGTTCTAAATTGTAGTGCAACATCCAGAACTTCCGATAGCAGTGGCAACATTCAATAATTTAATCTACAATAACTCAAAGTATCCGCTAAATACAGAGCGTTGCAATCTTGCCAGCTATTTCCACCGTCAAAACGCCACACACAGTACGCTGCTGCAATATTCATGACATAACCTCGTAAACATAATCTACTCGAGTGCCGGTCGCCATCACTGACGTCACGATCATTGCACTTCCGCGGATTTTATTCGTCGCGATTATCGCAATGAGCGCTTTTAATTAAACAGTTACCGTGCGCAAGACACGGAGTTTTTTAAATGGTCTGGCGGGCACGTGACTCGTTATTTGATGCTACTGACTCCATCGCCGACTCTAGCGCAACGAGGAGTGTTAGTTACTTTGTTAAGTTTTATCACATGCAGGTGGAGCTCAAGTTATGACTGGAACACTGTTTTTAACTTTGGATTCATGGCAGTTTTATTCTGTTTTACTTGGGATTTTGACACTGGAAATTATGCTTTCTATCTTCATATTTTCATAAAGTAAATAAAGGAGTTACTTTGTACTCATTTTCAGCCACTATTTTATACACATGTAGTTATTTTTGTATAAAGATTTAAAAAATTGCATCAGAATTTAACATATCAATGACATGTTTTGTCGATAACTTGAAACTCTTGATACTTCCCAATTTTGTGGATGTATAATAATTATATTAATAAATATTAGCAAAGAATTGAACAATCACATTAGTATGTCGCGTATCTTTAGTGCTGGTATTCGAATCCAAATAGTTTCAAATAAATTTGTTTATGAGATAATCCTCTACACATTTCGGTTTAATGGCATCTTAAATTGGTAGTAGATAATTTATGAGGGTTATAAAACTTGTTATTTTTCTTCGATTACTGTAAACAGTAGCGTATTTTAAAGAGTTTGATACTGTACTCAATTCTCGCCTTCGGATCTGAAGTCAAGATCAGATTGAAAAATTAATTTTACCGTGCTACGAACATCCGCTTCGATATTCAAATATTGGATATTTTGAGATCCGGGTACTTAGATCCTACAACAGTGTGACGTCAATACTTCAGTGATTTTAGTAGTAGGAAGTAATCGAAAAGAATATTATTTCATATTACAATGAGAATATAATTCATTAGTCACTTGACATGTTTCCGGCAAGCAGCATTCAGAATCTCCCTAGATACATGTCTATCACAGCGATGATAAAAAACCAAGAAATTATCACCTTACAGTAGAACCTCGATTTTCCGGGCCAATCGGGACCGAGCCTTTACCTGATAATTGAAAACACGGATAATCCAATCACCTCATTTTCCATTTTTTTTTTTTTTTTTAATAATTTATTTGGACAAATACATATGTCAGAGGAACAAAACAAACGTAATACATGTAACAAAAAATAAAAGTTTTAATATGTATACATATGTATGTATGTACATATGTGAATAAAATTATTTGAAAAAAATCAATTATTTTTTTATGTTTTTGGGCTTCGTATACTTCTTATAAATTTCTTCATTTTTCTGAGCTGAAGTAATTGTAGATCAATGCTATCAGTTTCAGGTTGTTCTTCAAAATATTCGATGAGTACAATTACTGCATATCTGGTATCTGGCGTCTGGATGACTTGTTTTGATGACGAAATTATTTTCATCATCACTCAAAATGCCGGATGGAAAATCCGCCGCCCGGATTAAACGCGCACGGATAATCGGGGTTCTACTGTATTTATATTCGTTACTAAGGGATTTTTACAACATTGACAGTTAATTTTAACAAAAATTCATTATATTCTCTCATTAAATATAAACTCGTGGTATGATTAATAATCGAAAATAACCGAAGCAGCATATTTCACTCGTCCTTCGGTCTCGTGAAATCTGCAACAGGAAGCGTACATTTTATAGATATTACGTCACATAATTTGAAATTTTATCATAAATATAACATTTATAAAAATATATTTCAATAACCATATTCCTTTTGAAAGTGTAACGTATGGTAAAGCTCGTTTTTGTATTAAATCTTCCAGAAATAAATTGGTATTGTGTCCAATTATCTAAATACTTACCATCCAATAAATATTCCAAACCAGATCATTTCTGTCGAAATATCAACTTTAAATAATATTGAAAAGTTTAACACGTCAGAAGCAAACGTTGTGCAAAAAAACCCCTGCATGCGTCGCCAAAATAATAAGCAAAATTCTGTTGATAATATTTAGGCAGAAAATAGCTCAAGGAACAAACAACAACAAGACTTTTAAATAGGAATCATAGCATTGTCGAGCAAATGTTCGGCATTTCGCGAAGTAGAATATTTTAGATGCGTTGGTGTAAAGATGAAGTTATTAATTTCAAATAAAGAAACATGGTGCAATTAATTTTGCTACAAAAAATACAATGATTGGAAGACAAACTAAAAAAGCTCAAAATTTAAAGAAAAATGTCTATTGTTATGAAATTCATTTGCCTTTGGTGAAATATAAATTCTGTTTGAGTACTCATTTTAACCAGTACTTATTTACACCATTGTGCGGAAAGTAAACGTAGTTTTTTTACCGAAGCTCGTTGATATTCTCTTGGGATAAAAAAAGAAAGGAATACTTTCTAAGTTTTTTGCAGACGTTGTATGTTTCCTTAAATTGTTGTTCGTACGTTGATTCTAGAGTGTTAAGACTTGTTAAATGCATAGTGACCACATTGAATAAGAAGTCACAGCTTGTTCTGTTGATTGCTGGTTGCTGCAGTTGCAGCAGGAGACTCTTGCAGGCTAGTCACGTGAGCTGACATGGAGCGATCGAGACAGCAGCAGCACTGCAATTTCTCGCGAAGTGTTCACGACAAAACGACAGAGGGCGGGAAAACATAACTATACTCGCTTTGCTTGCTGTCAGCAAAACAAATCGCAACGATTATCCTTTTAAAACGATTTGTTATTTGTTCATCATGATGGATTGAAAATGAAGCAGTGGAATGCGACTATTTTTTTTTTTTTTTAATACGCTAAATTTCCAATTTGAAAATATACTAGTACCACAGATTACCTATACTATCGTAACCAGATGCAACACTCTCTGTCGGTACCTTTGAAGTTAGTGTCTCCAGAAAATTTTATTGGCGGCCATGTTTTTAATGAAATAATTTACTACCTCAAAATCCTATAAATAGGAGGATAGTACAGCTTGGCTTGTAGCCGAGTTGGTTAGAGCGAGGGTTAGAGAAAACACCGAATCTATGTGAGGTCGCGAGTTCAAATCCGTATAAAGAAATTTCTATTATTCAATGTTTTTTTTTTTTACTAAATAGTCATTAGATATCATTTTATTTAAATATATTACTAATATAAAAACAAAGAATTAAATAATACAATACCTATTATTTATAATAATATGTAAAAATCATCTGCTACACTATGCATTAAATGACAACATAACATAAAAAAACTAAGAATCAAATAAGCCATTCCTAATTATTTGTTATAATAATAATAATAATAATAATAATAGTTTTTTTCCTTTTATTGTATTAAATTTCTTGTTTATAAACTTTGCTGTCAAGGATGGGTAAATTCAATTTCTTTAATTTACTTTACAATATTTTTAATGATATTAAATTGTATGGCTACAATTTCAAAATTTTGAAAAAAAAGTGTTCCATTTTATTTTCACGGCACTGACTTTTATATTTCATATTTATTTTGCAAACTATAACGGCAAACTAAAAACACGCCATTTTATTAATGAAATATGGCATGCGCAAACAACCTGCGCAGTTGAAAATTTGCCCCAACGAAATCGCCGAGTGTCGCATCTGTATATGGTAGTATAGATAATCTGTGCTAGTACCTAGGTGCTCGTTATTAAATATCAACATAATTAAAGTAAAACGGCATTAAACAACATGTGGAGGTCAGGCATTTGAGTAAATATTACGAGCAATAGGAGAGTGAGAGAACGTTGAAGAACAAATTTAATTTTGGCTAGTAGAATCTATCAAATATTTAAACATCACAAGCCATTGTATCTCTTAACAGAAAAGGGAATTATAATTTCTTATGAAAATGTATGAAAAATGAGCAAATTAAAGAAAGTTATCATAATATGCATTTAGGAAAATTCTACCGGTGAACTGTTACCTGTATATATCGGTAAACAGCTGTTTATTAGGTTACAACGACCGGAATAGATATTTTAAGAACGCAAGTGGTAAATAGGGTAGATTTATAACCTATGAAAAGCAGTTCAAAATTAAACAGATTTGAAATTTGACGTAGTTAAACATTATCTCGTCTCGTCTTCTGTATTATCATAATTAACTTCTGAAACCTACTTCCGATTCCAACTTCGCTTGGTATCTCTACCTTTTTTTGAGGTTAGATTCTTCATTTACCGCATTTACCGGCTGAATTACTCGATCCACAAATCATTGATCCGGTAGATGGATCTTGTAAATATGGTACAATTTTTGAACACGGTAACTATTAACTAGGTACTTGTGTTTTCGAACGCAATCGGTAGGGATTTTCGTAAATGCCTTATGATACCAAAAGGACCATGTTAAAATAAAATGTGTAAAAGTAATAGTATAACAAAAAAAGAAAGATAAATTTATAAATTTTAGTTAGCAACAAAAGTTGATCAACTGAATGTATGGTAAAGAAATCTAAATATATAGAAAAACGTGTCTATGGACTTCACAGTTGAAAAAAAAGATAATATAATTTTACAGATATGTATGTTATATTGTGCTAAGTGTATATGTGTGAAACAGTGATATTAAAACATATTGCATTTCCAAGTAAGTCGATCCCGACTGACGCCAAATATTTCTAATTTTAAATGGCACAAAAGTGACCCCTGTGGTGCACTCTCCACGCCAGCAATGAGTGCCCGTGAGGTGACGCCTGGTAAGCGCCCGCACGGTACAAATATGTCATCATCATTACCGATATCTGCGATAAAGCAGATTGGCACACCCAGAAATGGGTAATATGCCGTGATGATATATTTTTTTTTTTTTAAGTAAGTAAAGTTACGCCATAAGTAGTAATTAATCCCAAAATTATTACTTGTCCTTCAACTACTCGTATAAGGGGTACTGATTCCACTGAACAGAACTTAAAAAATCGTGTTGAGTTGAATTGCTAATAATTTTATTGGGTCGAAAACCCCCAGTCAATAGTAAACAAATAATCTAGTACGTTCTACCAGGCCCCATGACAGATGAGCTTACATTATCAACGACTTCTGCGAGTCACAATTGATGAAGCTTAAGTGCAGATACATTGGCCCTTATTCACAGACCATCATTTGTTGAATATAGGTTTAATTAAGGAAACTAATTTAACTTATATTTTTACGTTACCCACATAACAAAAGACCACCACTGCTCATAAGTGCAAAAGCTAATAGTCTTTACACAGGTTTTAAAAACTGACAGCTTTGAAATATTAATTAAATAAATTTTAATAATTGAGAGGGTATGTGTCAAACTAGTCAAACTTTCTCTGTATACACGTCTGATGATGACTGAAAAGTCAAAACAATTGTAACGTTTAAATAAATTAGTGGTGAATCAAGAAAAGTGTTCATCTTCATTCTTATTAATCATTAAATAAATTTTAAGTATTTATGGTAATGATTTTAACAATATATTAATATTTTCTTTAAATTTGATTAAGATTACATTCCTAACCCATTTGTGATATTTGAAAAATCAAAACCAAAACACAGGTTTTAAAAACAGACAGCTTTGAAATATTAATTAAATAAATTTAATAATTGAGAGGGTATGTGTCAAACTAGTCAAACTTTCTCTGTATACACGTCTGATGATGACTGAAAAGTCAAAACAATTGTAACGTTTAAATAAATTAGTGGAGAATCAAGAAAAGTGTTCATCTTCATTCTTATTAATCATTAAATAAATTTTAAGTATTTATGGTAATTATTTTAACAATATATTAATACAGTGCAACCTCGTTAATCCAGACTAATAAAATCACACCCAATCCGGAATAACAAAATATCCGAATTACCGCGATTTTTCTTGTATTGATGCAAAATTCAGTTAAGGGAGCAGTTTGTAATGCTTTATTTAAATACATATATAAATCTTGGCCCAGAATCACAGTTGGAAATAAATCTGCATAGATAAAAAGTATATAACCATGTGGCACAATTAGAAAATTATCAATTACTCTTTAATATGTTTTTTTTTGTTTTTTTGTCCGAAATGGTAAAAGTACCCACTCCATATCGTGCCGCTAATTGTTTATTCGACAGTCCATTTTTTAATTGTTCAAGAATCTCATTTTTTGTTTGTAAAGACAACGTAATGTGTTTTCGCGGACCCATAGTGCAATAATCAGGAACACTTCGACTACTAATAGTACTTGAGTAGGGTGATCTGGTGACTTTTCAAACGAATTTACAACGTAGGTACGCATCCGTATTACCGAAACTGTCCGGACTACAGAGTACATAGTACAAGTAAACAGGACTCCGAACTACCGAAGAATCCGAATTACAAAGATCCGGATTATTGAGGCTGTACTGTATTTTCTTTAAATTTGATTAAGATTACATTCCTAACCCATTTGTGATCTTTGAAAAATCAAAACCAATCTGCACAAATCCCCGATGTTTGATCTGGTCGAGTGCGAGTGTGTGTTTAAGGGCTGCGGGCTGGAGACATTAATCGAGGTGACCTCGGTTGAAGAGCCGTTAACCCAAGGCGATTGGTGATTGGTGATCGGAACCACTGAATGTCTGAGCAGCACAGCAGAGCTGCTCCTGCTGTGCTGTAGCGCTGATTTCACCGATGTTGAGCCTAGTCTACTGGGATTTTACTACACGTGCCTACGGTGTGTTTGTCTTACGTGAATGTGAGAAACCACAGACGGCGGAAGAACATTTTCTCAAAGAATTTTCCACTAGAAAAGTAAAATAACAATACAAACAACAATACTTTTTACTTCTCGCTAAGAGAGGTAATGTATTTATGCTAAAAATCAAATGTCCAGATTTTAATGAATGAGCACGTTTTAAGATTGTGGGGACAATCCGATTTTAACACTTTTACGATGATGTGTGGATGTGTTTAAATACGGATTTCTCAATCTGATATTAATGCAAAGAGCTGATTAGGTTTTGATAACAAATGGACAACCGGAAGTAGTAGTATCTTAATTTTTTTTGTAAATATTACTTTTTTTATATTTATGTTATTACAAATATTAAAGAGTATGAAATTCTTTATGCGATACATTTTTATCCGACACATTATTTTTTTTATTATATCTTCTACAGATTTATAGATAAAGAAATATAAATATACAAAATAATCTGTTGTAATGAATTTCATAGTTCAAACAACTCCATAGAAACCAGTTGAAAAATTAAAATGTTTGTAATTAACGCATAAATGTCAGTGTCAAAAATGTAGAGATATTTCTGAAGGTTTTTTCTGTCTTATTATTAATTAAATATTTAAAATTATAGATACTACATCATATGTATAATATATACCATTTATAAATACCGCCAATTTCGTTAATGAATTGGAAGTAGAACAGTAGGAGAAAACGAATAGATTTAATTAGAATTTTTTGAGAGTACCAGATATGTTCAATAAATCACGTATGTAGCCTATTATGGATATACGAGAGGTTTTGTGCTGGCCAGAACAGATTTTTATAAAATGTATAAATGTAAACGCAATAGATTAACTGAATTGCCGCATTTTCTTTGTAATTTGTTGAACACTTAAAATTGTAATCACACTTAATTATTAGAAAGAAGAGTATTCTTTGTTGTTTTTGCTTTTACAACTGTCGTGAGAATATAAGAATTTCTTTGTTTTCATTAGTTACAAGGTATTATTTCAAATTGTATGTACATTATTTAACTCCAAAAGTTTGCATTACGAGAAATTTAGTTAGAAATTACCGACCTCTACAGAAATTCGAAGCATTTGGTTAAATTATGTAGAAATGTTAAGAAGTTTTATTAATGCTATCTTTGTATTAGAATATTTGACTAAGTTTATAAAGACATTGTAATAAAATATTGAGGATAATATATACTAATGCCTAATAGCACATGTTATAAATTGATGCTGTTTACTTTTACTTTTAAGTAAAAATTATGCAAGTCAGAATAGAAGAAACTGCTTTCAGATCCGGAATATAAGTTTTGTTGAATTCGGACATATCTAAAATATTGCTACGTAGAACATAGGGACTTAAAGACAAGAGTCAGCAAAAAAAAGAAATATCAATTCAAAATAATAATACAGGCCCCGTTTTAAATCAGTGATACAATTTGAAAAAAAAAAACAATATTTAAATCGTACACTTTGTAGACTGGTTTTCTTGAGTATTTGTATTTTAAAACATAAAAATGAATTTCATGGTATGTCAAAGACTAATCTTAGATTAAAATTTTTATTACAGTAGAACACGAATAGTTATTCACCAAATAAAAAAAATCTGTTGTGGCCAGCACAAAACCTTCCGTCAATTCAATGTATTTTGTACAAATCCGATACCAAAAGTTCCTTGGAAAAGATTCTATATATCCTGTAAAATTGTAACACGAACACACTATTTTTTTACAAATTCCATATTGCAAGTTCCTTTGAAAAGATTCTATAAATACAATATAATTATAACACGAATGTACATTCTGTAAATTGCATTTCACACTTCCTCATTCCTATCCAACGCATCTTCTTCACACAGTTCTTCCTCTCTCAAATATTCTGCTACACAGTCCTTCCATCTTCTCTTTGGCCTTCCTCGTACTCCCAGCATTGAAACTGCAAATCACTTGCGAGGGACAGTCTGTCACTTATGTTACTTTCTGATCCTATACTTTCCACTTTGATTTTGCATTTGATACTGACATCTGTCAATTAGAATTTTTTGAATATATCTGCTGTTTCCATAATTTTTACAAAGCTGACTAATTTTTGAAAGTTGACCTCTCTTAATCTCTCTATAACTCTATATCTATTCAATATGAAGGAAAACGTATAATCAAATCGTATAGAGAATAAGATTTTCTTTCATATTAATGATCATAAAATGTCGAAAAATTATATTTAAATGCGTTTTTTCCAGAAAAACTGTTAAGAACTTCAAATAAGGGTACTTCCGGTTGACCAATTATAACCAAAATCTAATCAGCTCTTCATATGGTTGTAAAGAAGAGGAATACGAAAGAATCATAATTTTAGAATTGTAGTTTTGAAGTTATCGTCGGAGAAAAATTTGTCACACACACACACCCGGACACACGGACACATACACAGACACACACACAGACACACACACGGACACACACACATACACACACACACACACACACACACACACATATACAGACATCAATGTAAAATTAGTAAAATCGTATTCTAGGGATCTTAAAACGAGCTTATTCATTAAAAACTCACCACCGAATTTTTTGACCAAAGACAATACCTTCCTTTTGACGGAAGGTAAAAATGGTTTGACTTGAAAATTCAAACATTTTAAAATTGCATGCTTAACTTGACTTGGCCTTAATAACTTAGTTTGGCATGATGTTGAAATCTCAAGGTTTTTAAATTTTTGACTTGGATTCGTTTTTATTTATCCAAGCTTGGCAAATGCGCATACTAAAACTTTCCTACTTACGTATGCTTCTGCGATAGTTTTTATTTTATTTCATATATTTTCCCGACTTATATATAAATATAAATATACCTATGAATTCTGTTGGTTTGTTTGTTTGATTATTGTAGTGTACTCTAAGAAAAAGCTTGAATTATTTTATTCTAACAGGTGATGATGCCTGATAAACGCTGTCTGGAATGTACTAATGTATTACCTTAATTGATCACAAAGAGAAAATTAAAACACCTAGTAAATGGAAGTTTTATTTGATTTATTTTTAAACTCTGAAAGTACTGTATACAAAAAAAAAGAATTAGACAAATGGTCATAGGTATTTATTTGTAATACAATAAAATCGGAAATTATACCAGCAGTCTACTGCACAATGTAATATTAAAAACTGAAAAGTACGATATAACCTGCTTTACTCTTTGTTTCTAACTCAAGTAAGTATATACGAGTATAATTTCCTCGAACTACCCTTAAGATACACAGGACAATAATTTATTAACTCAGTCTTTACCCTGTAAAAATTTGCGCAACAACCACGTCCATATATAATTTATTCTCTGTTTCCGGGTAGGTTCTCACGCTTCTGGATCGTGATCGTGACTAGGACACACGAACACTCAGCGTTGGCACGCGCCCCTACCAAACCTTTATGTCCCCCAGCAGAGGGGTGCAGCCCGAGCTACAGTCGCACTGCAAGACGCCCTTAATTACATAAAAGCAAATTTGCACGCAACACGACTTGCGATAAAAGAATCATAACTGGGAAATATTATCTTCCCCGGCTCGTGAATTTTACCCGCGGAGTACTGCTTTGCGGTTATGGAGGAAGATTTGGGATTCAGAAAGACGCACCCCTACTAACAGAAGCAATGAACTCAGAAATATTTATACAAGACTTCTCTTAAAACTGCGGCCGTATATATTATCTGCAGTATTAACAATTTATGTTGCTATATGAAAAAAGTTATCTATTTTATTACATTAAAAATCAATTCTTATAGTCAACTACAAACAATATATTATTGATACATTATGATTTATATATCTTTTTAGTAGGGAATGGGTCACAGTGAAATTCATTAGTTAACAAGTAAATAATAATTGAAAATATATAGAATTCATTGACAATTTTTTTGATAATATTTTAAATTAATTTCTGAAGTGTTATGTCCGCGCGCCATAGAAAGTCCTTGAAAGCTGTGACGTAGAGGGCACTAAATAGAAAGAGAGAGTTAATAAAGATGTTTTCAGGCAATACTCAGCAGCTCAGCTGATCGGTTACCTAGATTGTTTGTAGCCGCGTCCGTTATTTGTCTCATATCGGCCTAATGACGTTAATAACTATTTCAGTTGCATTATTAATTTTTACTTATGTATTTATGGGTGACAAACTTGAAACTCTACTAGATTATGTTTATTTTTATTAGTACATATTTATAACTTGCGAAATTCAGACCCCACTCTATTATTGGAAAATAAAATCTCGATATGCTTATAAAATTTATCATTATTTTGTTAAAAATGCATACAGTATGCTCTGCTGTATTCGGCACGTGAAATATTGTAAACGTTTCTATTTTTGCGCTCTTTCGTCAAGCAAAATAACAGAGGATAACCAATTATTTCTTACAATAAAATGCGTTATATTAACATATTTTTATAATTAAAAATAAAAGGCTTTCTTTTATATTCGAAATTTAGCTTATTCTGAATAATCTACTGTAGCTGTACATAGAAATGTTACTAGCCACTATCTAAAAAAAAAATGAGTTAATCAATTAGACCACTTGGTAACATTAAAATGAATAATAAATAAGTACATAAACTTTTCTTGTTCAAGAGCTTGAACAATAAGAGTGCAAGATAGAGAAAATCTTCCAAACTGCCAATTTTTCACCACAAATTTCATGTCTGAGCTGTTCACCCCTCTATAATCCAAAAGTACAGGTTAAAACTTTGAATCTAGAAATCTGTCATAGTATGCAAAACTATTTTACCTATTTGCTATCGCGAAACCCATTTCTCATCTGCTCACATTTAGAATACTCTTATTTGTTCTATTCTTCTGATCTGTTTGCGTGCACCTTCTATATTTTTAAGTAAAAAATGTTACTCTTCGATCTTCCTCAAATAGAGCAATTCCGCGTTTAATAATGACATAATTAAGCAACATATTTACATAATAATTAGTTGAAAGTACCCATTAATATTTGACACGTCCATGTCATGATTGAATAACTATTGATTAAAAAATATTTACAAAGTAACAACTCATAAAAGTGCAACCTTGCATTTGTAATATTCTGGCTGGTGGATATAAATCCAATACCCGACAGCCGATTTGTCTATTTTTGTAGTCAAATTTAAAATAAATGTGTAAATTGTGCAGTGAAGTCCCGAAACGCAGTCGTTTCATAACACAGCAGCGGTATTTTTCCAGCGCGTACGTTGCAAACGATGTTAGCGACAGACACCAGAGTTCGCATCGCACATCGCACTGGACTAGTGCACCACACTGTTATGTTATGTAACATGAAGTCACGTGACGTGAAGTATAACTTCCGCCAGCAACGCCAGTGGACGGAACCGGCGTCATTGTGCATTCAACACGCGTCCACTGTAAATAATACAGCCGTGTTAAAACATCCACGCATCGCCATGTCCATGTCCATGGCTGTCGCGATGACGTGATCGTGATGTGACCACTGTGGATTTTTCGATACAATTCGCTCTGTTATTTATGCTTTATGTTATTAAATTGGAATTATTTGTGATAAATGTTTAATCGGACGCTGGATACAACCAACAAAACTAATTTTGTATGTATCACATTCTCGTCATAAATAATACGAGAGTTTTTATATCTAATTTATTTATGTTATGTTCATTAAACAACATGTAGCAACAACTTGAGTATATTTTCCAAAGTTTGCTGGAAGAAAATGGAGTAAGTGCAGTGTGTGAAATATTTATGCATTTAAGTTTGTATACACAAGCATGAAGACATAAATGTGTCCTATTATGTATGTGTACTATATCCCTATATACCGTCAATGTATTCATTGAAGTACCTCTGTGTTATCGATGTCACATGATTGATACTTCCGACATATTTGTGTAAAATTCGATTTACGTGCATTCGATTTTCATTGTTTGTATGTTCAGGATGACACTGTCTATTTATATCAGGAACGCCAAACTTCCAACTACTACCACACAGAACAAAATTATTATATCAACTACTGATATATTTCAACTTATGACCGCTTTTACGGCATCAAATCGGTTAGCGTTAAACCGTTAGAATTTGATTTTTTCTGACAGGCTCTTAATTACCTATTAATCAATAACTAAAATTAGTGCATGAAGAAATATGTTTCTACAAGTTATGTAAATGTTCTTGGCTATTTACGAGATAGCAAAGGAAATAAATACATTATAACTCTGGTTGAGAGGTATTGGATTCATGCTAAACATCACATATCCAGATTTTAGTGAATAAGCACGTTTTAGGGTCCCTGCATTCCGATTTTAACATTTTTACGATGATGTCCGTGTGTGTATGGATTTTGGAAGCACTGTTCCTCAAATACTATATGACTTGAGACATGTTTAACTACGAATTCCTCAATCTGACATTAACGGGAAGAACTGATAAGGTTTTGGTAGCAATTAGACAACCCGAATTAGTAGTTTCTAAAAAATTCTTCTAAGTATTATTTTTTGAAAATTTGTGTGTTATAACCAGTAATGAAGAATATTAAATTCTCAATTCGATACATTTAAAATTTATAGATTAGAGACAAAGTATATAATATAAAGAATAATTTATTGTAATAAATCTCCCTGATATATTAATTGACAGATAAATGCAAAATATCATTGTCAAACATCAATAGTTTTAATATTACTGAAAGCTTTTCTGGGAAGCACATTTAATATTTCTTATTGTATTATTAATTAAATATTTAAAATTATATGTTCCTGCGAGCGTTTACCAGGCGTCACCTCACGGATACTCATTGCTGGCGTGAAGAGTGTACCACAGGAGCCACTTTTGTGCCATTTAAAATTTGAAATATGTGGCGTCGGTCGGGATCGAACCCGGGTCCCCAGGTTTGCGACCAGTCACTCAGGCACGCGACCACGACTATTCTTCCTGGTTTAAAAGCAAAATTTAAAAATATTTAAGCTACCAAACTCCGCACATTGGTAAACATTATCATAAAAACATTTTCAGTATAATTGAATTCTACGTTGCTGAAAATATGCTCTCGTACACAGAAAAAAAAGATTTGAAATTTTGTCTAATTATAATTAGTTATTTTTTTATTAGGCAATATGTCTAATAATTTAGTATAATTTACAAATCTTAATTTAGCATTTTAACTAACCCGAAATAGATAATAAATATTTTGTAAAAAATCGTTAATTTAAATATGTAAATAGTTAATTTAATTACTTATTTTATTTAATTTTACTATATTTTGACTTCATTATTTTTGTCTTTCGATTTTGGGTGATTTATCTAATGAATTAGGTAAGTAAATAGAAAATTTAAATATATATTTAGTTAATTTCTTTATTTATGTTTAATTCAATACTAGTATTTTGTATTTAATTTTACTATAATTTGTTATTACAAATTTAGAAAAATTAACTAAATCAATTTAGTTAATTTAATGAAAACATATTAGAAGGCTGAAAATCACAGATTTATTTAGTTAATTTAACTATAATTTAGATGGTTTGTTTTTTCTGTGTACTTGCAGTAAAAGAAATAAAATTGAAATGCTAGAAAAGTTTAGTTGCAGGAAAGAATGCGAGTATAGAAATAAGTGGCTGCACTCTACACTAGGTGATGTGAAGCATAAGCAACGATCAGAACTCGTTCGTAGAGGAAGTACTCGTACTCGTAGCTGACTGGAAGAGTAGATTTTGGCGCGTGCAAGTTTTTGTGTGGAAACCAGATACACGGGTCCAGCACGCAACGCGAAAATTACTTGTAAATGCAACACCAGACATCAGAGGAACTAGCAAGCCTCAGCAACCAGCAAGCGGCCTCGTGCCGAGATCTGCAACAAGGAAGTTTTTGCCAGCCGGCTGAGCAATTACTGACGCAGTATGGTCCAATGGTTCGCTGTACATCGTTGCTCTTTTTCTTCCGTCCTCTTTCCTGTTCTTTCTCGTCTCCCGTTTCTTATTTATGTCTCGGCTCCAGCTTCCTTTGCTGTCCGCTGTGATGCAAACGATGTTTTGTGTTGTGTGCAGTTGGCTGTTACGCGACGCTTTTGTTTGCGAAATGAGCTTGTTTCTTGCTTGATATGAGAATTAAAAGTTGTGTGAACGGCATTTCTGGGTTGTGATTACTGGAACGTTCTCCACAATAGTACTAAATGCTGATATCCGGCCTTCTTTCTATAACTCTATCTGGAACGAATTGGTACTTGCAAAAATGCTTTTCCCAACCACAACACATCCGATGCAGATACAAACACAACGTGGGCAGAATATCTTATCATTTAATTAATTTTTATTTTCTTAGTGCATTTTACTTGTAGAACTCTAAACCAAAACCTCATGCCGCATTCACATCTACGAAAATAAAAATAAAATTATTCATAAAAGTAAAAATAACGACATAAACATAAACAATAGATTCTTATGAAATTGTTTACAGCTCTCAAAAATAAAATTAAACATAGACATAAACACAAGGATTTGCAAATGTTAAATATTTTACACAAACATAAGCACATTTGAGCTCTCCATTTACGTTCTGGTAAAAGGATTTAATTTTAAATATAATTTAAAAAATCTGATGTGGCCAACACAAAACCTCCCGCTATTTAATTTTTATTAATATAAATACGTAACTACGTATTAAGTAATGCTGCAAACTGTTCCATTGCATATAACTATTGCTTTATTTACTACTAGCCGACCCGTCCCGGCTTCGCACGGGTAAAGCTAGAATAACGATTAGCTACACGTGTACCAGTAACTTTTCACATTTACTTCGGAGACATGTGCTGCGTAGGGAGCCGGCAACCTGCCTCGCATCGTACATGTAACAGGCTCCACCCTCCCGATCCCCGGACCGCACCTAACAGCACCCTTTTCTAAACATGGTCGATCACTTTTACTTACCTATGTAATATGATGCAAGCTATTTCTCCGACAAATCTGCTAACGATTAAAACTTAACTACAGATACAAAGATAAAAAAAAAATAATTGAAATCATCCACTATTGTACCGTCGTGAGGGATGATTTTTGAAAAACGCTGAAACACTTTATTTCTTATCAAAAGCATAAATATGAATTTTTATATCCCTAACTTGAGAAATGAAGGGTTCTCCATACAAACTATCATCCCCTATTTCACCCCTACAAATTTTATTTTCGCGACAAAAGGTAGCCTATATCCTTCTCCGAGGTCCAATCTATCTCTAAACCAAAATTCATCGGAAGAAATGATGAGTTCTCTATGCAAAATTTCATCCCCTATTTCACCCCTTCAAGTTTTATTTTCGCAACAAAAGGCAGCCTATGTCTTTCTCCAAAATCCAATCTATCTCTGTATCAAAATTCATCAAAATTGGTTCAGCGGTTTAGGCGTGAAAACGTAACAGACAGACAGACAGAGTTACTTTCGCATTTATTATATTAGTATGGATTTTCTTTTTAAAATGCCACTATTATTAATTTGAAGTGATCAGTTTTTTGACAGTGACATTACCCTGTAAGTTACATTTTAATATGAACTGTGTAACAAAGGAATTGTGTTTATCTTAGGCTTCGGGATGTGTATAAAAAATTAATTTTTAAATTTATCTTTAAAATATATAGAAAAAGTATTAATGTATTCCCTTAGAAAATTAAATAATCTTTAATTTTCATAATGATATAAAATGCCAAAAAATAGCATTTAATGGTATTTTTTGAAGAAAAACCATTTTGACCTTCTGGTAAAGTGCCATTTCCTGTTATCCGATTTACACCAAAATCTAATGGCTTCTTTTCATATTAGAATAGGGAAGAAATACAAGGTTTCAGAATTTTCTGAATGTTGAGTTAGAGCGAAGACAAAATCCCTACACATACACACTCACATACACACATACAGACATCATAGTGAAAATGTTAAAATTGGATTCTAGGGATCTTAAAACGTGGTCATTTACTAAAATCTGGATATGTGATTTTTAGCACGATCCCTATACCTCCCTTACCAAGAGTAGCGGGAGGTAAAAAAAGCTGTTTTAAGAAAAAGGTTCGTATATATGACTGCGTACAGTGTGTTAAAAGTTATGTTTGTTTTTATTATTTGTTAATTATGAAAATATTACTAAATGACAGATGACGTTAATTTACGTTTTACTTTCGAAGCTTTGAACACCAACCATAAAGTCTTATTTATAATTTTATTTATATTTCTTATTTTCATTGCTGTGAGTGAGCCTTCAGAGTATAATTCAAACTGTACTACCGAAATGACAAACTAAAAATATATTTGCTTTCAATTTTTATTTGTATTGTTTTTACTGGACATACAGAAGTGTTACAAATTCGGTTTGTTCCATTAGGTCACCTTTTATGCTCTTTTAAATGGTGATGTTCAATTTTTTTTTCATTGTTGTATTACATTTCTTGGTTTATTAACACTACAGCAGCGTGAATACGAACATCGCCATAGCCACCTAATTGATTGATGTTCCACAACTAATTGGAGCGACCGTACATTAAATCTTACCATACTGTCATAATAAATAGTGTGAATGTTTGCCTTCAAGTACGAGGCAATCTATTTAAACACATTTCATAACAACAATGTCGAAAATACCTTTTCTAATTACCTACGCGTTTTTAATAAAGTTTTAGTTTTTCAGCAATAACTTGATAACGACGGATAAGCAGAAAATCTTTCACTCTTCACTTTCGATTTGTTTTAGCTCAAAACCAGGGATATCCGGTATATGAGTGGTTGGTAATATAACTCTAAATTAGAAGTGATAAAATTTTACATATGCATACGTATATTTTTAGAACAGATGTATGTTAATGTATAAGTATTGTATTCGCTATAAAACCGTCGTTTTATAACATAAAATTACAGACCTTTCCCGAAATATTGTTTCTTATTGTATTTAACATGTCTTCTGCACACATAAGTATAATTCTAATTACAGTCGAACTTCAATAAGTCGAACTTCGATAACTCGTATTTTTGATAACTCGAATCAAATTGGTTGGCAATAGCGCCAAGAGTGAGAATTATGGGTAATTTTTACTTGATAACTCGAACTTCGATTACTCGAATATCTTTATAATTCGAACAGAATATTTGGCGCCAGCTTCAATAAGTCGAATTCTGCGTGGAATCCCTTAATTACATGATTTTGTAACAGGTGTTTTTATAACATGATGACGGAGGCAGTTTGGTTTCTGCACTACTGAAGTTCAAACATATGCTTTGTTGATTATTATTAAGTGAAAAAAAAAAATACTGTGCCTACTTGATTTATCACGTTTAAGACATTTTCATTCCTGATGATATGTCATTGAAACGTACTTTAAAAACTTTATCTATTGATGAACATTAAAGCTTTTTTTATTGAAAATCAAAATAAAAAATTCTCTCGTCAGTCACAAATAAGTGACTTTGTTACACTAAAATAATGTTTATAACTTTGATCTGTATATATCAATCTGTACCGTGAGTATTTTTTAACGTGAAACATTGGGTTTTCATGTCCAAGGTTACGATTTGAAATTTAATTGACAGCAATGTATTTGCGTGTCCCATTTAAAATGAAACATAAGGAACGAATTTGACGGATGTGAGCTAAGTCAGAAATTTAGCTAAGTCAGAAAACCACTCGAGAGCACTAAACATATTTCGGGCACACAATATTTTTTTTTGCAACTAAATTTAATTTTTAGAAAAAAGGTATAATTATTTAAACAAAATTAACCTCTAATGACGTCTTGTCAATATGACAGATAACCGCTGAATTTTCCTATAAGTTACGACTTGACATTTGATTGACAGTAATATATTTGCCTGTCTCATTGAAAACATAGGGAATGAATTTTACAGAGTATTATATTTAAATATTGTAAGAAATTTGGCCAAGTTAGAAAATCAGTCGAGCACAAGTTACACTAAATTTAATTTGGAAAGCAGGTATAATTATTTAAACAAAATTAACCTCTACTGACGTCTTATCAAATGTCAAATTCGTTCCCTATGTTTTATGTTTCATTTTAAATGTGACACGCAAATACATTGCTGTCAATCAAATGTCGAATCGTAACTATGGATATGACAAACCCAATGTTTCACGTTAAAAAATACTCACGGTATATGTATATCATAAGGTAAGTGATTTTTACTCGAATAAATACATAAATAATATTTATACATAATATGCATTTTATTTAATAACCCGAAGTCTTGATAACTCGAACTTTTTTTGTGGCAAGTCATGGTTTGAGTTATCGAAGTTCGACTGTATATCTATTTTTCATTGTATGAGGAAGTTCCTAAATGTCAGAGATTCTTCCAATTCATTAACAAGATTGGCGGTTTTTCTGATGGATATATATATATATATATATATATTGTACCATAACAGGTGGCGGGCAAAAACAAAAAGAAAGCAGTGACATTGACGGGGTTGACATCTTGAGAGATATATACGTACTGTCATATTTTTGTATTATAGAAGTGCCATATTAAAGTATTTAATTACACTATCTCGGCGTTTTATTGAAAACGTAACATTGGTGTCAGAAGTGGGATTACAACCAGTAATTAAAAGAAAGAGAACATGAAGCTACGTGAGTTACGATTGAAACAATTAAAGGAAGAATTAGAAGAGAGAGATTTACCCATTAAAGGGCTGAAAGAAGAACTTCAAGAAAGACTTGCTACAGCCCTTAAACAGGAGGACCTTGATCCTGAAACGTATGAGTTTCTGACTTTAGAAGAGAGACTCGAGAAATATTATAAGGAATATTCCGAAAAACTAGAACAAAGTTCATTAAAATTAGAAGAAAAATTTCAAAAACAAAATGAAGAAAACTCAAACAAATTAAATGAAATGTCACTTAATCAAGCAGAAAGTATTAAAAAAATAGAGGAAAAATTTGAGAAACATGTTGAGGAAAATTTTCTAAAAGTAGAACAGAATTTTATGTTGATCATGAATAATTCAAAGAAAGAAATAGAAGACACTGTGGAACTTAAATTAACTGAAGCATATAAAGAGATAAATGAAATAAAAAGTGATTTAAATAAGTTGAAAAACTCACAAAATTTAAATGAAAAGGGAATTTCGCATATAATGCCAAGCTGTATTAAACCACAAAATTTTGACGGTAAAACTTCTTGGAGGGCTCACAAAAAGCGATTTGACACATTGACTGCGAATTGGAATTCCAATGATAAATTAATGGTCTTATTAAATTCCCTGACAGGTTCAGCTTTAGAGTTAATTCAAACATTACCCGAAGAAGAAATTACCTACGAAAATTTAGTAGAAAAACTTGAACGACGTTTTGGTGATAAGCACATGAATCAAGTATACCAGGTGCAATTGTATAGTATAGAACAGAATCGCGGACAAAGCTTACAAGAATTCGAAGCAGAAGTACAGCGTCTTGCTAATTTAGCATATGGAACTTCAGAAGCAACAGTATCTGAAATTTTGCTAGAAAATGTAGCTTTGCAAACATTTATACGTGGAGTACTTGATAAAGAATTACAACAAGCTTTGCGTTTAGCACGTCATAAAACTAGTGGTGAAGCTCTTGCACATGCTCTAGAATTTGAAGCTGCGAAAAGAGCTACTGGCAATGTTGTCAGGATAAGAGAAGTACAGGAACAGACATCTTGCGAAAACAATATAACAGAAATTGTACGAAAGGTATTGGAAGAAACAGAAAAGAAGAAGAAAGATAATTACAGAGTCATATGTTGGAGATGTGGTCTTAAGGGTCATCTACAACGGAACTGTCGTGGGTCATTACTTACTAAACACGGAAGGGGAGAAAAACAGGAAAACTAATTAAGGTCGATGAAAAGGGGCACACATCGACTCTTCCAAAATATGCCCCAAAAAATATTCAAATAGCCACCTTACAACATCAGCAAAATAGTCTTCTAATTGATGGAACTATTAATGATACTCCGATTATGTTTCTTTTAGACACCGGAGCGACGAGAACTATTGTAAATCCTTCAGTCATTCGTCAAACTTCATATCTTCGAAATTGTAATATTCGTCTTCAAACTGCATCAGGTGATTCAGCAAAAGTTCATGGAGAAATTAAAGTAGAAATTGGATTAGGAAGTTTAAAACTTTTGCATTCTGTAGTTGTAGCTGACATCATGGATAGGGTAATTCTGGGAATGGATTTTTTGGAAAGAATTGGATGTATCTTAGATATTAAAAATCGAGTATTGAAAACAAATTGTGATGAATTACCACTTCACTCGCCGAATGAAAAGATACTGCAAGTTTTAGTTGCAGAAGATGTGAATATTCCAGCTCATAGTGAAAAAATTTTCATGGCAAAACTTGAAGGAAATGCTTTTGATGGACAATGGGGAATAATAGAACCGGACAATGAAGAGAAAATAATTGGGAAAGGGTTAATTATAGGTAAGGTAGTTGTAACAACTAAAGACAAAATTCCAGTACGAGTAATGAACATAAATTCTTTTGAAAGGAAATTAAAACGTAATACAAGAATAGCAAAATGTACTCCAATTTCATATCTGACTTCTTGCAAGAGGATAGAAAGAATCAATGAAGAAGGAATAAATAACTCGGCTTTGGAGGAAATGATTTCTTCTTCTGTTAGACATTTGAACGAAATAGAAGCGAAAAAGGCGACGGAATTAATAAAATCTTTTCAAGATATATTTGCTACGGAAGACATATTGAGAGGAAGAACGAATGTAGTTACTCATCGGATTAATACGGGAAATGCACAACCGATACGACAAGCACCTAGACGTCTCCCTATTAAAAAATATGATGAAGCCAATAAAATTATTTGTGATATGAAACAACAAGGAATTATTGAAGAGTCTAACAGCCCTTGGATGTCACCGGTTGTTTTAGTTAAAAAGAAAGATGGATCTACAAGATTTTGTATTGACTACCGGAAATTAAATCATGTGACAAAAAAGGACAGTTATCCATTACCTCGAATTGATGATTCATTAGACACATTATCTGGAGCTGAATGGTTTTCGACGTTAGATTTAAAGAGTGGGTATTGGCAGGTGGAATTACATAAGGATGATAAAGAAAAAACGGCATTTTCTATTGGAAGGGGGCTGTGGCAGTTCAATGTATTACCTTTTGGACTTTGTAATGCCCCTGCAACGTTTGAAAGATTGATGGAAACAATATTACGCGGACTTTCTTGGGAAATATGTCTAGTGTATCTTGACGATATAATCGTATTTAGCAAAACATTCGAGGATCACCTTATAAATTTACGGAATGTATTAGAGAGGATAAGACAATCTAATTTACAGCTGAATCCAAAAAAATGTAATTTCTTTCAAAAACAAGTTTACTATTTGGGGCACGTTGTATCGTCCAAAGGAATAAGCACTGATCCAAGTAAGATTGAAACTATACAATCCTGGCCCACACCACAGAACAAATCAGAAGTGAAAAGTTTTCTAGGGATATCTACGTATTACCGTCGTTTCGTACAGTCTTTTGCAAAGATAGCAAAACCTTTATATCGTCTTACAGAAGAGTCACAAAAATATGAGTGGAGTACTGAATGCGAGGAAGCTTTTCAAAATTTGAAAATGAAACTCTGTTCGGCACCAATTTTAGCATATCCAAAAAGCGAAGGAGAATTTATAGTTGACACAGATGCGAGCGACGTGGGAATTGGAGGTATATTATCACAAAATCAAGAAGGAGAAGAAAAAGTGGTAGGATATTTTAGTAAAACTCTTTCAAAATCCGAAAGAAATTATTGCGTTACAAAGAAAGAGTTGTTGGCAGTAGTAAAAACGTTAGACAATTTTCATAAATATTTATATGGACAAAAGTTTACATTAAGGACAGATCACGCAGCACTCACATGGCTCTTAAATTTTAAAAATCCGGAAGGGCAGATAGCACGGTGGATTGAGAAGTTACAAGAATATGAATTCGACACTAAACATCGAAAAGGCCAACAACATAAAAACGCAGACGCTTTATCAAGGCGACCATGCGAGAGGAATTGTAAATTATGTAGCACGTCTGAAAATACTGGGGTTCGACGTGTTACAGTTCAACTAGAAGAAAATAGTATAGACGAGTTAAAAGAAAATCAACGGAAAGATCCTGACATTAAACCTATCATAGATTGGTTAGAAAAAGGGTTGAGACCAGACTGGAATGAGGTAGCAATTTTTAGCCCAATAACCAAAAATTACTGGAGTCAGTGGAATTCTTTACAACTAGACGACGGGCTACTAGTTCGAGTACATGACAATGTGGCAACAAATTTGTGTAAACGACAAATTATATTACCAAAAACACTAAGAAAAAGAATGTTGGAGGAATTACACGATAACGTTTCTGGAGGACATTTTGGCATAAGGAAAACGATAGCAAAAGTTCAAGAAAGGTTCTATTGGAGTGGCTATACTAAGTACATAATTAATTGGTGCAAACAATGTCATGTCTGCAATAAAACTAAAGGCCCTCATGTTAGAAGCAAAGGAACTTTAGGTCAATATAATGTTGGGGCTCCATTCGAAAGGATAGCTATAGATGTAGTCGGGCCTTTTCCAGAAACAAATTATGGTCATCGTTATATCCTTGTCGCCATAGATTATTTTTCTAAATGGCCAGAAGCGTTTGCGATAAGAAATCAAGAGGCTTCTACAATCGCTGAAACCCTTGTTGCCCATTTGATTTCTCGTTTCGGTGTTCCCCTTGAGCTCCATTCAGATCAAGGTAAGAATTTTGAATCTGAAGTTTTTCAAAATATTTGTAAATTATTGGGCATTCATAAAACAAGAACTACACCACTGCACCCACAATCGGATGGAATGGTTGAAAGATTCAATCGCACATTGGAAAAACATTTATCAATGATGGTAAATTCACAGCAAACCGATTGGGATACACACCTACCATTATTTTTAATGGCATATCGTGCTGCAGAACATGAAACAACATGTCAGCCACCAGCCACAGTTTTATTTGGACGAAATTTGCGTTTGCCATGTGACTTACTTTTCGGTCGACCTCCTAGTAGACCAAACTTTTTAAGAGAATATGTACAGGAATTAGAAGAAAGATTGTCAAACATACATGAATTTGTAAGACAGAAAATAAAATTAAATAGTATGAAAATGAAGACGAGATATGATATGAAAGCTAATACATCAGGTTTCATCGAAGGACAGAAAGTTTGGCTTTATAATCCACGTAGAATAAAAAGCAGATCTCCGAAATTACAGGCGTCTTGGGTAGGACCATATGAGATAATTAAAAAAATAAATGATTTATTATACAAAATTCAAAGAGGTCGTCGAACTAGGCCTATAGTTGTGCACCTGGATAGATTAGCCCCATACACAGAAGATGTGTTTGACCGAGACGGTCAAATTTAAGAGGGGGGGTAATGTACCATAACAGGTGGCGGGCAAAAACAAAAAGAAAGCAGTGACATTGACGGGGTTGACATCTTGAGAGATATATACGTACTGTCATATTTTTGTATTATAGAAGTGCCATATTAAAGTATTTAATTACACTATCTCGGCGTTTTATTGAAAACGTAACAATATATATATATATATATATATATATATATATATTACCTATAAATTTAAATATTTAATTAATAAAAGAATAAGAAAGATTAAATGTACTTCCTAGAAAAATCTATCAGAATGTCACTAAAACTGTTGATTTTTGACACTGACATCTGTGTTTTACGAACTGTGTTATAAACATTTGAATTTGTCAACTGGTTTCCTTAGTGTAGTTTAGCCTCTGCGATGTATTACATCCGATTATTCTATATATTGTACATTGTAGTGTCTTTATCTCTAAATCTATACAATTTTATGTGTATTAGATGGAGAATTTTATGTTCTTCAATATTTGTAATACAAAATTTCCAAAAAAAAAATTTCTATGAAACTACTACTTCCGGTTGTCCAATTGTTACCAAATCTTTTCAGCTATTCCCAGGAATGTCAGATTGAGGAATTCATATTTAAACAGGTCTTAAGTCTTTAAGTTTTTGAGAAATCGTCCGTCCAACATCCAGACATACACACACACACACATACACACACACATCATTTTAAAAATGTTAAAATCGGATCCTAGGAACCTTAAATCGTGCTTTTTTCACTAAAATCTGGATACGCGAATTTTAGCATGAATCCAATACCTCTCTTAGCGAGAGGTAAAAAATATGGAATATTCAAATGTATGAAGCAAAATCGGGCCAATAAAAACTGTATTATTATTGTTGCATGATGTCTGCATATTTAAAAGTACTTTCGACATCGATCAGGATAATATTCAGGGAAAAGATTTTTTTACATTTTCGCAACTTAAAACGTATAAGTGAAGACTTTTCCAGTTTTGAATACTGCGAAGCGCTCTTTATTCTACTAATTTGTACATTGGTTCGGTATTACCAAAATATGTGAATAAATGAATTTTGGCACATCTGAACAATACAATAAAACCTTTATTTATTTTTATAATAGTGTTATTAGTGTCGTATGATGACAATTATTGTCCTGTTTGTGTCGTGATTGCCTGCAATCTATTAGAGAAATGCGCATGTTTCATTCTTTCCATTAATAGTAATTAAAGGTACAATAATTTACTGCAGCAGTAGTTAAAAATAAAAATAACACAGTCATTGTGTCACTAATGAACTCTGTTCGTGAGATCGGGAACAATAACGCGAAACTACCGGTAGAGCCAGCGAATCATACGATTGCCAATTTATACAAATATGTGTAAAATGCAATTAAAACTTTTTGGGTTGAGTCACAGTTGCAGGGACGCAATTAAAGGACATTTCGATATTATAATCGCATGGTTGAATTGTTTTCAGAGTTCGGCAGCCCGTTTTACAGGCTCGTGTTGCGGAACTCTCGTACAAGACGTGAAATTGGAAACTTTCTGCGCATTAAAAGAATTAAACTTGTAATGATATCGATCTCAAATCATGAGCCAGTAATGCGAATGGATTATTAGATTCTTAATCCGAAATGTTCCGGCTTGGTTATATTGGTTCATCCATCAAAAACATGAAATTACTTCAATTTGAAATTGGATCCATCAGTGGCAGTTATTGACAAACTTGTTATAGGAAGAGAAATGTTATTTTTATTCCTTTATTGAGTTTATGTTATGAATTCATTTGGAATTTGAAATGGACGTTTCTTAGGGTTGCAATTTTTCATTCCGGAATAAGAGAACAAATGTGTCAAACATTGTAAAGTATCAAAACCAAGAAACTAATAAATTTTTACAATTATAATTTCAAATGAGGAAACTTTTGTATTGATTATAAACTAGTGGCACTAGTGGTGAGACGCGGTTCCACTTCTATTTGATTTCGGTTCTAGAATTATTATTCGGACATCCAGTTATTTAAATGTACTCGTATAACTAACCGAACCTCCAGATACGAAACTACCTGGATTCGATATCAGAACCGAAACTAACCGGTTCTCGGTACTGGAACCGAAAGCAGTGACGTAATTAAGGTTTAGAGGTACACAGTTACAATTATTCGGTTATTGATAGCACATTTGCAAACTACAAATTTTTGAAAAGAATTAAGAAAAAAATTTATTCTTATTCTATTTGGGGGCTAGTGTCTTGGCGTTTTGATAGCTTAATCGTATCAAAACACTAAAAACTGAGAAATAATTCGACAAATATAAAAATCATTATTTAGAACTAATTCTCACACAGTACAAATGTCATCCACGTCTTCTTGTTTACACGGTGGGCATCTCGACTATATAAATATTAAGCTACTTACAGACTTTCGTTAGCAGGTAGTTTAAATGAGACATAAATAGCTCGTAAAATAGTAACCACGGTTTCTCAAATACTATAAGACTTAAATAATATTTAACTGCAGTTTCCTCAATCTGACATTCCTGGGAAGAGCTGATTAGATTTTGGTAACAATTGGACAACCGGAAGTAATAATTTCTTTAAAAAAATCTTCTAAATATTATTTTTTGAAAATTTCTGTTATTACTAATATTAAAGATTATAAAAATAACTATCCGATACATTTAAAATTTTTGTTATATCTTTTATGGACTTAAAGATAGAGGCAGAGACATATAAATATATAAAATAATAAGTAATAAATGATCTCGCTGCCCATGGAAAACAAGTGGAAAAATTAAAATGTTTGTAATTGACAGATAAATGTCAAAAAGCTAGAGACATTACTGAAGACTTTTTCTGGGAAGTACATTTAATATTTCTTATTTTATTATTAATTATATATTTATAATTATAGATACATATATTACATATACCCTTCAGAAATACCGTCAATTTCATCAATGAATTGAAAGAATCTCGAACATTAGAAAAATAAGAGGAAACTTGTTCTTGGAATGAATTAAAAAATATAAAAATATATAATGAAGATATGTGTTTTTGTTTGTACCAAAAATGTCAACTATGTACAATACTTATATAGCCTAATATGGAAACGGCGAGAGGTCTTGTGCTGACCACAACAGATTTTTGGTTTTTGGGTTGAGCGAATCAGAATTACATGTTTTCATTTGAGTTCCTTTCTCACCGGGAATTAATAAATGTAATATCTGGAGTGATTGGAGAAAGTAGACTGGGGAGATAATCACGTTAGCGGTAGAAAACATTTAGCTAGACCAAATGGGAGTCCGCAAATTTCATTTGTGAGCTCTTTGATGTGGGAGGCCTAATTAGCCAAACTTCCCCATTTGCAAATCGCAAATTGACAGTGTAATTCCGACATGAAACAAATTGTCGTAAGAGCTTTTAATATAAAACTGCCAAATAGCAGCACAGCAACGTATTTCAAAGGAACTTATTAACGTAGAAATGATCCAACATCTCAGCTAAGTATTTTAATTTTTCTTTTTAAAAGCAAGCAAGTACATTAAATTCTAGCCATTACGCGGACTGAAATGTTTCAAGAAGAAGAATTTTAACTGAAATGCTACTTGAATTATTTATGTTCGTTCTGTGACGGTCACGGGAATTGTGATGCTTTTATTTTTGTTCTTGTCCAGCACATAAACTCGCTAGCTAGCGTATTTGAAAATTTAATCAAAGTGCGCTACTCATATGTAAATATAACAAAACAATTGTTTCTGCTTTAGATATTTTCATTACTTCAGAACTAGCTTCTCTACGTGATGTAAATCTTCTTTCTGAAGCTCTGCACCACTTCCAACAAGGAATTTGCTAAATTTAATCAATTATGAGTGTGTAAACAAATCTACACGTGTACTTTGGTTTGTATTCTAGTTTGTTTACTTAAATAGTTTTGAGTTCTTATCTGATTATGAAGCATATTCCCGTGCGGAAATGTTATACAATATAATACAAATACACATATACTCTTATGTATATTATGTACAGGTTTAAGCAAAAAAGTTCCAATAAACGTAAACCCGCTCCTCTGCTACAGGATTTGAAGATGACCCAAGTGATGCATACCTACGTTTGTCTCTAATTGAAAAACGGTTATTATTTTTTTTCAGATTTTTCGCAACGCTTGTTGATTAGTTACTGATGAGTGGTGGGTGAAAACAATGGCAACTTTTATTCTTAGGCTTTTAGGAATTTTTTATACTTTATTTGAATGTCCTCGCATAACATAGAAAGGTACTTTTATACGTATATTCAATAAAATGTATGGTTTTGGAGATTTTTTTTTGTCATATTACCGGTTTTTTAATACAATATTTTTTATAATTAGTAATAATTAAGTGTAATAGAAACTAAACATAAATTATGAAAAAAAAAAAAAACTTGAGAAACAAATTACTATTTCGAATTTTATTGAAAATATTACATTTTAGTGGTTTTATTCTATGATTTAAGCTTAAAATTATGCAAAGACTAAATGGTTAAAGTATTGACATTCTTTCGTGGAATACTGTTTAGTGAAATGTCTTACGTGTGCAAATGTTTTAAATTGGAATAAGTAGTACACATATTTTTTCTATTACCGTTTTTAAAAGGCAATTTAACATATACGTATGTACGAGTATTTACTGGTTATCAAGGTGCTAAACAACATATTAATCATTACTTTGCAATCTGTGGTTTCGATTATATTGGACACGGCACAACTGAACTGGTTTATTAAGCATGGGCTGAAGTTAACTTCCTGTAGGTTTATTTCCATCGGTGTGGAAATTTCAGTGTATTATAATACCTGAGAGTGTTTTTGTCAAAACAATTATTCACGATAAAAAAATATACTCATGCAATATAAAAATATAATGCCGACTTAAACCATAATGTATGGAATGCCGTTTTAGCATTTATTCCCACATTTTAAAAGAGTCATACAAATTAATATATCGAAAAAATAAACTCTCATTAAAAAGAAAGATTTAAACTGATTGTTGAATTAAAATGTTTGTTGATAATATAATTACAAATTCATTTTAACATTAGTTTAATTTTATGTTTATTCAATTTATATGATTGTTGTTATTCAAACGTAAAAATTCAAGTATCATAGAAATGAAATAACATTTATCTGAATGAATTAAATTGACTGTATTTTCACGACACATGCGGAAGAATGACCGAATTGCAACTAGTTCTTGAAATAGTCATGACGGCGCTAATTAAATTTATACATTTAAATTTATCGACAATCATTTTAATGCATGTATCGTAGAATTAAACATACAATTTAATTCAAGTATCACAGAAATAAACAATCGTTTTAATTCATGTGTCGTGATAATAAGGGTCAATTTAATTCATTCCTATAAATGTTACTTCATTTTTACAATACTTGACTTTTTACAATTATTGAAAAGATAGTTTTGTATTGACTGATGATTTAAAATGTTTGTTAGAAAATTATGTAATTATATTATCAACAAACATTTTAATACAACAATCAATTTACATCTTTCATTTTAATAAGAGTTTATTTTTACGATACATGAATTTACATGACAGTGCCTTTTAAATTGATTGTTATAAAATTATCAACAATCATATTAAATCATGTATCATAGAAATAAACAATCGTTTTAATTCATGTGTCGTGAAAATAAAGAGTCAATTTAATTCATTCATATAAATGTTATTTCATTTATATGATACCTGAATTTTTACGTTTGTTTAGAGATTAACAACAATCATATAAATTGAACAAACATAAAATTAAACTAATATTAAAAAGAAAGTTGTGGGTTGACTATTTATTTAAAATGTTTGTTTGAAAAATTTGTAATTATATTATCAACAAACATTTTAATTCAACAATCAGTTTAAATCTTTCTTTTTAATGAGAATTTATTTTTTCGATACATTAATTTGTATGACTGTTTTAAAATGTAGGAATAAATGATAAAACGGCATTCCATAATAACGTGTTGTTTCTTTACATTTTATTAGTTTGGAATCTCTCTAAATTATAACCAGCTTGATATTGTAGTAAAAATCTGATAATTCTGTAGGAATATTTTAATAGTGAGTCTCAAAATAAGAAGCATGCAGCAAACATCTCAATTTACTTAGCGTGCGGGATTACTAGAATGCATACATATTTGACTAAATTTGAAGAACATATATTTAACTTCTGTAGAAATTTGATAGCGTTGGTAAAGTCTGATCCTGTTGGTTGTCTGACAATGAAGCCGCATGGCATATCAAACAGCAAACAGCTGAAAACCGCGGCAAAGTTGCAAGGCAGTAGTGGGGAACTTGTCATTGCGAATCAAACAGATCGAGTCGGCTGGCGGCGGTGGAAAGAAGACTTCACGGAGCATGAACTAAGTGAGATGAAGCCCTGGGGGCGGCTGCCAATAGTCGCCGCCGCCACCACCGCCGTCTCCCGCTTCATATTTAATATTAAACCAATCGAACCAAGTTCGCGGTCGCACCACCAGCAGATATGTCAAAGCTTCTGTTCCGACTGCCCCAGGCATCCATCTCTTTACCAGCTCTGTATTGCATGAATTTACAGCGGAAAATAAGCTTAACTTCATTCATACCCAACATAATAAGCCTCTAAATACCTTTCAAAAACAACAATATTAAAACATTTTATATTTTTTTATATTTTCTACATGCCTCCGTCGATTTTTTTCTACTCTCCGTTATTATGAGCAGATGAAAATTCTACATGATAATTCTATTCATATTCACATAACATTACCACAGATAAAAGAACATGTGTGTGACATAACCGACCTGTGCGACTATCATCGAGTACTACGAGTATTACACAAATTAATGGTGATTAATAGGACCTATCAAATATGTAATGTATCGCAAACCATCGATTCAATAAAGTCGCATGCTTTGATATTATAAATTCGTTTGATAGTGTATCAAAATGGGCTACTTGCGTACCTTTTTTTATTTAATATTTTTGAAGAGAAGGTAAAAACTTGCTACCCATATTTTTCCTTTTGACCAAATTTTTATTAATTAGCCAGAAAAAAATAATTAAATTTGATTATTTGAATTCCCGCCATGTATGACGTAGAATTACGCCGCACCAATGAATAGTCGTAAAGCCACAGCGTGGTGCCGTCCCATAGTAATGGTATGTTTGTGCGGGTAATGTAGATCACCTGTTTGACGTTTCAATAATAGTTTGGAGGTTAGTATTTTAGTTTATCTTTTTGGTATCGACATTTTAAATTACAAGTAACTACCTATATGTTTATTTATAAAGTAATTAATGTATTTGAGAGACCAGAGAGAGAGAAAAATGAACTAATGTCAAATTCAAATTAAAACTTTCTCGCGCGCCATGCCATCTATTGATAACATTCTTAAACATGCTTCCCCTCCCTTAGTTATATATGAAGACGTCACAGAAAATTTTCTTTCTTAATTTAGTAAAAAATAAATAATTATTTTAAAATAAAATTTATATTTTTATATATGTTTTCAATATAACTTTACGTATATAGTGACAGAAATCGGATTTTCAGTACCACGCAAGTAGCCCATTAAGCGATTGAAAGAAAATAAAAGGAAATAAATATGTTGTGGCCAACACAATACCTTTCGCCATTTCCATTTTATGTTATAAAAGTATTATATTGCACTTCGCTATCGAACCGTCGTTTTATAACAAATTTCTAATGGATATATGCATTTTACCTACAATTCTAAATATTTAATTAATAAAATATGAAGAAAGTTTAAAAGTATACTTCCCAGAAAAGCTTTCAGAATGTCACTAAAACTATGGATTTTTGACACTGACATCTGTCATTTACAAACTATGTATTAAACATTACTATGCTAGAAACATTAGAATTTGTCAACTGGTTTCCTTAGTGCCTTAGCCTCTACAATGTACTACATTAATGGTGCTATTCTGTAACTTTCCTCTATAACACTGTAACTCTTTACGCTCTGTAAGCTATAGATCTCTATAAGATCACACCTTATAGAATAGTAAAATTACCTATTCTGTAACTCTCTCTGTATCAAGTCTGGCTATAGAGTTGTTTTGGTTGTTCTTCATGTCAAACTGTCAAATATTCTATAACCATATATTTGACAAGATATTAAGGAATCATGTATAACTCCAATTATGTAAGTATATATTTAATTATAATATTGAATTAATGTTTTTTGACATATACATTTTGATTATTGTAATTGTAATTCTTGTTGCTGTTGTGATATAAATAAATAAAATAAATATACCATCACGGCGTATTGCTGGGTGGGCCAATCTGCTTTATATGCAGATATCGGTAATGATGATGACATATTCGTACCGTGCGGTCGTTTAAGATTCGATATAATTTTGGCTTCGGTCGGGATCGAACCCGGTTCCCCAGATTCGCGACCCGACACTCAGGCGCTACGAGACCCCAGTTATTATTAATTATTAAGACATCATTTAATTCTTATTTTAAATATTCTATGAAGCTATGAACACCAATGTTGATTCCTCCCCTTGTCTTGACTTTTCTAATATAATATATTTTGTGCCAAAAATAGCTACGTAAAATGATTCAATTTTATGTCGTAGAAAATGTTTTAAAATCGCTTTAATTAATTTTTTATGTAAATCTAACACGAAACGAAAAAAGATTCCAAACACAAGTGAAGAACAGTATGAATTTTTTTTAAATGAAATGAAAACTGACTATGTTTTTCGGAGTGGCACAACAAATTCTTTCATTTTCCATTTCAATATTTCGTAACATTTGACAATATTTTTTTAATATAAATATTTTTGACGTTTCACTATGCTCTATAAATACTTTACACTCAAGATTTTGGCGCTGTAAGATTTATAGAAATTTCTATAAGACTATAGCCCTTATAGTACTGTAACCTGGTTATAGAATAGCTATTTTCTTACATACTATAACGTCGGTTGTTTATAAAGCCTATAGAGCTTATAGAACGTTACAGAATAGCACCATTAATTATTCTATATATTACAGTGCCTTTATATGTAAATCTATACAAGATATAATAAAATTTTTAAATGTATTAGACGGAGAATTTTATGTTCTTCAATATTTGTAATAACAAAATAATATTTAGAAGAGTTTTTAAAAGAAACTTTTACTTCCTGTTGTCCACTTGTTACCAAAATCTAATCAGCTCTTCCCAGAAATGTCAGATTGTGGAAACTGCAGTTAAATATTTTTTGTCTTATAGTATTTGAGAAACCGTGGTTCCAATTTTAGCGAATTTTAACATGATTCCAATACCTCTCTTAGCGAGAGGTAAAACAGTTGATCCACTGAATGAACGGATTAAAATTTATATATAATATATCGCAATTCGGAAAACTAAATAATTAGGATTGTTCTATGCTTTTGCTTTTCACAAAAGAATGATTATAAAATAATTTTGCAGATATGTTCTGTTAATCCAATGGGGTCCTGTACTCATTTTTCAATTTATTTTTTTCTGAAAGATTGAATAAAATTTGAATTTTAGCATGTGTTACACTTTCCAAATGTGTATGGTTTTTGAAATATATATTTGTATTACCGAATTTTAAATTTGTATGTGACGTCAAATCTTCAATTACATCTGTCAACAGCCAATCCATTGCTATAGTAGAGCAGTGTGAGTTGTCATTGTAGGATAGGTTTTATTTACAATGTATTTTTAAATAATTTTATAATTTATAAAACATGGAAGATGCTTTTAAGTCAGCAGATTCAAATAACCTATCAAAAATTAATATCGAGGTGGTTACTGTCTTCAGAAAACTATAGTTGTACATTGTACCTTGTCAAAGACAATATCTGTTGTTATAAAGATTTTTAATAAATGTGTTTTATTTTAATAAAAATGGTAAGAGTTTCAAACATTTCTATGTAATATAGAATTATATACACATAAATGTGTGGATTTTATTTTCACAAATTTTGAATAATGTAAAATTATATTCGTTTTGCTTGATAGTACTATAACTACATTGAAGTTGCGGCGTCTTATCCGACAAGTGAGCTTACAACGCCGGCAGCGGATTTTGTTGGTCCCAACGGTCTTAGTACTACAACACCTGATATTGTTAAATAGAACTGATCAGATTGTGGCACTAAAGAATGATGTACATATTGACATTTTGTGTAATTATTTTATATTTTTGATACCGTTGTTTTGACTTTTGTAATGATTTAATTATTGAGCGTAAAATATAATTGTTTTGCATCTGCACATCTATTTACTTAGTACAACCTCATATAAAACAGGTGCAGTGCAGTATTTTATTCTGAAGTGGAAAAATATAACTCTGAATAAAAAAAAAAATGTTACCTTCTTAATTATACCTACTCGTTTTATTATTATTCAATGACAATAAACGTATATTTGCTTATCTATGTTTATCATACATATACGCAAATACTCTTATAAATAAAGTAGTCATTGTAGTGTATAGTAGGCTAATTAATCAATTAAAGACGTAATAATAATTACTATATAGATTTATGTATTTATGAACAATTACTGTTAAGCCTCATTTCCACCGAATGTCTTAATGCTTAATACATAAGGCTTAATGAATTATAACAATTTACTAGGATACCATTTCCAGCTATTTTGTTTAGTGACAATTCAACAGAAATGTCATATCTTTTTTCCGAATTACTTGTTGTTTAGTAGACTGCCATTGCAGCAGCAATTCTTCTTTTTTTAATATGTTATACCTATACACAATTTTCTGTATTTATATCAATACCGATAAATTAATTAAAAGTTAATAATTATAAAATAGACTGAGAGTTGACAGTTCAGGTTAGAATTTTTCAATCATTTATTTTTACGCATTGCTCTTAGTTCTTAAGCATTAAGCCTTATGCAAAGCTGTAAATGGTAGTAAACGTTGTCATATGATAAACATTTTTACGCATTGCGCTTAGTTATTAATTATTGCTCTTACGCATTAGGACAATCGGTGGAAATGAGGCTTTAGGTTTATTAGGGCGTAAAGAGTAAATAGTCAATCAAAATATTATTTTTATTTACGGTCATGTAATTAAATTAATTGATTAACGTGTATATGATTTTATTGTACCACCATCTGGTATTTAATATACGAGCAATTATTGTTTACAGCAATTAAACACAAACATTCCTTTTACATGGCTGATACGAATATTTCAGTTCAAAATTTTTTTCATAACTAATATCGCCATAGGTATGTTGACGTATAAATTATTTAAATTAGTATTTAGAAGGATAATCGCTTGAGAATATTATGAGATGGTTATACGAGGGTGGTTTTAGAAATTTACGGCTTAAAATAGAATTAATTTATTACTGCGTTTTCTTACATTATTTTTCAACTTAGTCCGTTAGTCTCCACACTTGGTCCATTGATGGTGCAATTCCATGATCCCAATCTTATAAAATGTTTCGTCCTGTGGCCCGTAAAATACTCCCGTTACCACTTTGCGGCTTCTACACCTTCGCCAGTGGACAAAAATCGTTTGTTTCGACTTTGAACCTTATTTTCTCATTTTTAAGAAGTCATTGCACACGTTGTTTTTAAAAATTCCAATTAAGTCACAAATTAACGCATAAACTTCGCAGAGTCAGTGAAAGCAGTTCACATAACCCCACGAAAGATAATTGTTTATCTAGTGCTGCCCTCTCTGTGTTAGACGGTAAACTTTCCAATCCACCCTAGTATATGACCTTACGACCTTAGCAGTCGCGCGGCAAAACAAGCTTTCTTAAATGTTTAATCAGTAATCACGTATAAAGCTGTATTCTTCTTCGTCAATATCTCAGTTCGTTAACACTTCAAATAAACTCAATAAATTGGTGTACTTACTGAATTTAGTGGTACTGAGTGTACTCACATCCCCTTACCCGCGAAAATTTATAGGTGGTAAACGTATTATGAAAATTGATCCTTCGTGATTAAAAACAAAAATGTCACATAACGCATTTTAGAGTCTTACGCCCGTATTCACCAACATCAAATAATCTTCAAATAGCTTATTCATTGAATAAGAGAAAAATATCGCATCAAAATATGACAGCTAGAATAAATACCTTCATCTGTGTTATGGTATCGATGCGATATTTTTCTCTTGTTCATGAATAAGCTATTCGAAGATTTATTTGGTGTATACGGGCATTAAAGTTTAAAAAATGTGACATGTTGTTCTTTTCAGATACATCTCAGTTCTTTTCATCTTTACTCACTTATAAACTGAGCTGACAGCTGAGCAATATTCCAATAATAATGAAGCAATTATCACACTGACACAATTGCATTCGTTCAATGTCAGTAATATATTAGGCATTTCATACTTTTCACTTTATGTAGGGTAAAGACTTATCTATTTATTACATGCCATAATTGCCTATTGAATTCAGGTCAATAATTTTTCAGTTGATGTTAGATATCATGTAAGTTATTTAAGAGACGTATAAATTATATCTTGTACGTAACTGCTCGTACGAGCAGTTGGACAAACAAGAGAAATGGGCTCTCCGTCATTCCATATGGGGGCATTACAGAAATATCAATAGAAGTACGTTATATATGGCTTCGACTGGCAAGAGAGTTCAAATAAGCCGTATAACATTGAAATTTACGTATGCAAGTTATGTAGGTCATACATGGCATTAATATCTATAAAATAACGCCCTGGTCTCACTCTGGATGCAGAACTACGTGTAGCCGTAGCCGCAATATTAGATATATTTATTTTGTTTGTTGGCAAATTTATGGCTTGTATCTCGCGTGCAAAGTACAACAAGTAAATTTATAACTTAATATAGTCTAGACAACTTTCGGTTTTGATTCACAATGTTCTTTAGTCTCACATGGCCTGACACACTTACTGTTAGTTTAATATACCACATACATACCACATAATGTAGTTCGCTCCTCTCGCAAATTCACACTTGATATTTGCCCATTAGTTTTCACTAACTTGAAATGGGAATACCAATAATTAATCGTAGAAAGAAAGATTAATAGAAATAGAAGAATGCACTTATATACCTTGCCGGTGAAAACTAAAATTAATTCATTAATAATTATTATGAAAAAATACTAAGCGACTTCTCACTTGCTGTAGATGTTTAGCATATTTCAATGTTACATTTTGATATATTCTGTAACATTTAATTTTCATTTTAAAATTTAATTTGACTAAGAAAAAATAAGTTACCATCTTTAAGCTTACTAAAAATCTTAACATGTATTTATATATAATCTCTTGTAGCCATCCTGAAGAAGGAGCAGTAGGCTACAAAACGTCGATGTTTGTCAAAAATAATAATATCATCTATATTGATTGCATTCCTTTTATTCCCTTTCTCAATAATTATTAGTTTGATTTTAGCACATTTATTTTATTGAACCCTTTATACGAAACCACATTCGCAAATACCTTAAAGATTCATCGGAATATTAAAATATAGCTGTAAAAATAAATTAATAGTTGGGCGAGGTCGGAGTTGGAATTGTTTTGCTTACCTCATCCTGGATCATTAGAAGGTTTTAGTGAAACTGCTCCGTTACTACCACTACTTTTGCGCCATCTTGACTACTGTAGTGACCAGGAGATCTTCATGATTGCGTTAGTTCATGTACCGAAACACAGGGTTCACTACAAGTAGGAAAACTAGCTCTACATATACCCTATAATTTGATAATTTAATACAGAAAATTAAAACAGATTCTTATAATCACTAAACTTGTTTCATATAGATCTATTTTGTTGTCAATTCAAAACTGCCTTTGTACAAGATGAGTACACGTACGAAAAAATTCTGCTTTTAGCAGAAAAAGCGTTTATTGAAAAAATTATATTAAATAATTATATCTAATGTATGCGGTAAGGGAGCAAATGTTTTTTGGTGACGCTGAAGTAGGATCTGAACGTGTACCTACAATAGTTCCCAACCTTCAAACCATTCCTCCAGTCAGTAAACGGTTATGTTACATGGAAACATTTGAAACAAAAAATCATGGACAAAATAACCCTCACCATTCACAATGGGGTCATTTAAAAAAATTATCGATTTTTTTTATAAAATCATGAAATCCATCTCATTTAGTAAATATGGCAATAGAAATTAATTTGAAATATGCGACTTTTCACTAATAAATTTTGCTAATAAACTTTTGCGCTTTTAAATACGGACTAAATTTGTGACGACACAGTTTCAAACTTACACAAAGCCAATGGGGGATTCCACCATCTTTTTTTTATAATTTCATCTGAAAATATTAGGAAATCTAAGACTATTGATGAAAATCCTGTGAAAAAATTCCTATTAATAAGCGAGTTATGGTCTCCCGAATTTTGAAAAGATTGATGTGACGTCACATTTATGTGTTTTTATATCAAACTGTTTTCATCATGGATCTAAATGTTCTTGAAATATATGCTATTTTAAATTATATTTAAATAAAAATAAATGGATATTATAACACTGTATAAGTCTACATACTTTATAATTACAGGTGTATTGAAATTATTAAGTTTAATGCAAGAAATTTATGTTAAAATAAAAACTGTTTGGAAACTGCAGTACAGGAATGTTAGCCCCTCCTTTCGAATTTGAATTTCTTAACTTCCATTGGTAGTAATCCCCACCTCCTTACACGCTATTTGTAATGCATATATAGGCGGTCTTTCGGTCGCCAATCAAAATATTATGTATAGATTTCATATTAGTGTCGAAGAGCCATAACAAAAAACCCCTTATTTCCGAAATATCTCAATTATACCATTTCATTTTTTTTTTATTAATATTCGTTATTCAGCATACACATTCGTATTTTTTTACTATTTTCCTTTAATTCGATTGAGCTGGAATCCCCCATTCTCTCTTACGCACACACATACACATTTACGCTTCACAGCATGGAACAGTTATCTAATCAAAAATTGTGACAGCTGACAGCAAAATATAAAAGAGGGAAGATTATTATTACTTTCTATTCTTTTAAATGTACTAGTGCAGTAAAGGTATGTAAATAAACCATTTATTTAAATAATTTCCAAACCAAACAATCGTAGTTCCAAATTAAACCAGTAGAGCTCGACTGTCGTATCCGTAAAACTGTGTGGTTAGCCGTTGAAATATTTGAAATTAAACGCAACTTTTAAAAAATCATATCTCTGATTGTTAAGACTTGTAAGGTGTAAAACTTACACCTACATATTTAATTTGACCTATTTGTTCAAGAAACAAATAAATCAGAAAATTTGAAATGGACACAATTGGACTTAGTTATATTAGGGACCAATCGTATGTATGTAATCGCAATACAAGGAAAACTTGAAAAATGATCTCTGCAGTGAACGTGTTAGCACTCATGAAACGTCAAGTAAGACTAACGGCAGGACCAACGATCAAATCGATAAATATCAATCATATAAAATATGGAGTGTGCAATACATGCTGCCAAAATCAAAATCTTTCCATTAAACTTTATATTAAATCTTTCTTAGACTAAACAATTTCGAATTTCATCTTAATTTAATATTACTATTTTGTTATTAAATTACAAAATTGTTTTCTATTGTCGACATATTTTTACTGAACATAATTATGAAATAAAAACAAATTTGCATTCATGTAGTAGAAAGAAATAATATTTTTGAATTAGATTAATTGTAGTTCATATGTAATTTGAAACTGTATCTGCCATACAGTTTGCCATAAATTTCATTAGCACTAACTCAATCAGCTGTGCTAGTCACAGTCACATTAGAGAACATTAATACAATTTCTATCAAGAGTTGGACAGCAGACAGCGACTAGAAGTGGAAAAGTTTAGAGCAGCTAAATTTGCTGTGAAGTAGGTCGCGAATATGAACGATACGAGTGGTGTTGGAGTAGCTAGACAAAACATGCATGTGCCCAGTCCATATAGAGGTCGCTTCCCGCAGGCCCTAGCATAATTAAACACAAATTGAGAATTATACGTCTGGCGTCGACCGCTGCGCCGCGATTGCTCGGTCATCTGGCGGCCGCGATGAGAACCAAGAGTACGAAACGCGAGATGCGAGATGCACTCCGATGGGGAACGCTCCAGAGATTTATCACCCTCTAACTAAATTAATATTGCACTATGATATATTTTCAATTTGCTACCATCCTATTTTAAAACATGCTTTTTGTTTTTAACTTTATTTTATATTTCCTACACTGCACAATATTTATATGAAGTAAAGGAACGTCAATTTTTTAAGTAATTAAGTTATTAATTAAATATTTTTACAACAGTATAATGAAAATAAAAATGATAGCTTTAACTCAGGAGGATGAATACATCCGAATAAGTTATTTATTACTCGCGAGTAAAATTATATGCTTTATCTACGACTTTACAATAAGAATTTTGCGTTTGAATAACATTATTGACAGATTGACACGTCATTTGTAACCAATAACAAAAGAATTGACCTATGGTTAGTAGTTTGCAATAATATTCTGTGAGTTACAAATTATAAATCGACCGTTTAGACTTAGCAATGTGATATAAACGGCGTACATATCAAGAAACAAATATTTAGTGTAAAATAGATAGTGTCATCAATAGTGTACTACATCACAGTCAAAATTTAACTTTCTTAGATAAGAAAGTAAAATATATATAAATTAATACGTATTAGTGCAAAAAAATGTCTAAATATTAGTTTGTTCGTAAACTACAAGCGATTGAAAGTTTATGTGACGTTTCATGTTCTATAAGCAATTTGATTAGTAGCCTGACTAAAGAGGAAGATTAGGTCACACGCCAAACTTTGAACTTTAAAAGTGAATATCTCGATTATTATGTAAAAATTTTAAGTCGCGTTTGCACTAAAAATTTTTGTTGATAGGAAAAGTAAATCACTGATCTAGAACGACAAGATTCTAACTGCAAGTTTTTGGTAAAATGTGGTTTTTGTATGGCTAGGTTCTTTCAGTCATATTCTATCTCTTTTTGATGTTAATTTTGAAATATTGTTGTCCATTTCGAGATAGTACAGAGACAATGTTCTATGGGGTCCCGTGGCCGCGTGCCTGAGTGTCTGGTCGCAAATCCGGGGGAACCGGATTTGATCCCGACAGACGCCAAATATTTCCAATTTTGAAAGGCACAAAAGTGACTCCTGTGGTGCACTCTCCACACCAGCTATGAGTGCCCGTGTGGTGACGCCTAGTAAACGCCCACACGGTAAAATATATCGTCATCATTACCGATGTCTACATGTGTTGTAGATACTGGTAGACCCAGAAATGAATAATATGTCGTAATGATATATTTTATTTATATTTATTTTACAAAGTTCTATCTGCTAAAAATTGAATCAAAATTCCAAATCTGTTTCTTCGCCATATTACTTTCTTGCATTTAGAACCTTGTCGTCCCAGACCCGTGAAATATAAAAACCTTCATATATAACCGATAAAATTTGTCGGTGATTTAATAATGTTAACTTTATTCTTATCAAAATCATTACTTAATGTACTTCATTGTTCATCTAGGGAAATAAAAATGACAAGTACTCCCTAGGAAAATAGAGATTCAAGGTCATTGGCAGTGCCACCTGGAGCACTAGCTCTCAAAAAATTAATAGTTGTCAAAATTGTCATATAAACTTTAATATTAAATGAATTTGTAATATTTATTAATAAAATTAAAAAGTAAATAGTTTTTAACGTTTATACGAATGTGCTTCATTTTTACTAGTTTTATATGCTGTTAATAGTGTTAATAGTCTCTTTTGGTAAATAAAGAAGTTTGTATAATTGTATATAAAATATTCTATATAACAAGATAGTAAAGTGTCATTATTTGCCTCAAGCGATTTACAACAATTAATTTTCAGCTGTTAAATGAAAGTCATAGAAATAATATTCATTAGTGATTATGTAGGTACATATAAAAATCATTATACACATTTTATAATCTAATTAATAATGTGTAATATTCTTTATGATTTCAGTTTAATAAATATGAAATCAAAATTAGTGGATGATTAAAATTTATGAAGAAATAAAGTTAACGTATCGTGAAGTATAAACATAAACCTTAAAAATATTCTTGTGAAATATTTAATACGCTTTAAATTTATAATTTGTGCATGAAAATTGTAAAAAATGTGAAAATGAATATGTCTGGTATATAATTTTTATTCAGTCATAACTTCATTTTTATGAACTCTTTTATTACATGCATTATGATATAATAAAGCTGATTACTTTTGAGAAAACCCTGTAATTCTGGGATTAGCACGTCATAAAATATGAATGAATAGGTATTTTCCTTTTGATAATAATTTTTCTCTTGTTGCTATTAAAAGATTAATTGAGGTTAATGCACAAAATCATAAAAATTTATAATTCTTTCTTATATATTTATAAAAACATCAAATAAGTGCTTTATTTTATCAGTAACTGTTCCATTATTTTCAAGACTATATGTATATCTACCTATACCTTATTTTATATGGTGAAAATTATATAACAATTAAAAAAAATCTCAGCTTATGGTATTTGGTATCAGTAACAGACATAATATTGAATAAAATGATCCTGTCATTCTATGACTGTTTTCATTATTATTAATTTCGTTGAGGGATACAAGGATTAACCGTTGAGTAGTTTAAAGGTGAATCAAAAGGCTTAAATGGTCCACGTATGTTGTAAAATTCTTTATTACGGATATTTCGGGCTTAAGGAAAGCCTATCTTCAGCTATTGTTACAATAATATTAGCAAAATATATTTTTACAGAAAAAGGATAACGGTGAATAATACAATAATGCTGATGAATTTTATTACAAAATCTTAAAATTGTATTAGACACAATGGACCTATTAAATTTTTATGACTCTGTGACGTCATTTTAGATGTGCCATCTAGCGATTTTTTTCTGAATCGCTAGGTAGGTGACACCATGTTGCCAAATAACGAAAGATAAATCAAATAAATTTATACTTGTTAAAAATTATGAAGAAAATGACAAAAAATATATGTGTTACAAATAGAAATATATCTAATAAAAAAAATATATATGTTATGTAAAATGTATGTTTAATTAGAGATTATAATATCAGTTCTTTAAAAAAAATCATTTGACAACTATGCTATTTACTGTCACTTTTCGATTGTTCTGGTATACGGAACAAAACAATTTTTATCATAAAAAGCAAAGCATAAGTTCTCAAGTTTGAAGTACAGATATGCAGGAACATATAAGAACAAGAAAATAATTTTGTAAATATTGTACAGTTTGTAATACATACATCATCACAATTGTTGGCGTACCACATATTCCCTAAGGATCTGAATAAGACAAAGCATTGGGGTAACGAATTGAAAATTGATACAGAATTATTGAAAAAAACTTTATAAATATCTTATGTGGTTTTGCACATTTCTTTTGACTACGATAACAGTTGGCTTTAACGCACACAACTGTATCGCTTCTAATATTTTGATATCGTGTATATAACCTTCTTTAGCTTATATCTTCTTTTCTGATTTCCATTTGTTCTTCCTCTCTTTTTGAAGTATTCATCGCAAGTACTATACCTAAATTGAGTCAGTTTTATTAAATTTATTGTACATGTATTTGCTGCCATTTTTTAAATTCAAATGTTTTACACTTTGTCACCCACCTGCGCTAAAATTCAACTGCGCACTATGCACATCTCACTTTTATTAATATCTCTCTCTTTTAATTTAATAGGTCCATTATCTTTATTTCAACAAACCTCTGACTCAATTTGAAGTTGGTGAAATACTGAAGAGAAAAGCAGGGAGCATAACACAACCAATGAAGTCATGCGCGTGATAGTGACTTTTTAGTTTGTATATGAAGTTGTTATTTTTATATATTTTAAGTTATTTTGAAAGTCTGTTTGGAAATTGACACATTTTTTTTATTTATGTTAATATGAAGTGTGTCTTTAAGTAAACGTAATATTTGTTTATTAAGTTTAGATCTATAGTTTAATTACAAAGTTTGGGCTAGATTATTGTTACTTTTTGATGTGAAGTAATACTCAATTCTACTTTCAGTTTCGCCGAAAAATAAAGAAAGTAGCGTAGGCATTTGTCCCATTTTTTTCAATCACCTGTGTTCTGGGCTGGGCAACCAAAAAACCTACCCTTTTTTTTAAAAAAAAGACCGCTCCACTACATATCAAACTATTCTAAATAATATTTTATCCGTAAAATTATAAATAAACCGAGAAAACATGATCGAATTCAAATAGTTAGGGAATGCAAATTGAACAAATCGTGTTCGCCGTTTATTAATCCAAATACCAATAAATACCTTCGTGCACTGTTGGAAGTTTAAGCCACAGGCTGCATATTTCCTAACCTACCTTAACTATATTCTCAAAAATCCGTGTATGCAACATGCCGCGAGTATGTGACCTTCCATAATCTGTTCCTCATGCCATACTCCATACCTAAGACTCCTGCGTCGACTTGTCGCTTTCTCGACGGGCTCCAGAGCGGCATAATGGAGCGCATAGCGCACGTACCTCGCGATATAAATACCTAAACTCATTTACGTAGAATTCCACACACGGGACGCAAATTCTGGCGGCGGTATGCGCGTAGGGAGGCGGAATGCCAGGAGGGAACGTTGTGCATAGTTTGGTAATAGCGCCGCGCCAGCCAGTCAGCCCAAGCCAAGCTAGGATTTGACGGAAACGGGTGGATGAATCTGCGGTAAAAGCGAGACTTACAAGGTGGTGGCGCATCGCAAGGATTCTAACCTAAATCTCTTAGCAAATAGCAGATTTGTCAAATATTTTCTTATAAACAAACCGCAACATTGTGTTAATTTTATTTAAGGGAGCAACTTGTTTCGCGAAAATTACTCCATGAATTTTATTCAGAGCAGAAAAGTAACACAGGTTCATTTTTTCTAAAAATTAGGTAAATGTAAGACAATACTTTAACCCTTAACTATTGACAGGAGTCTCCTAGACTCCTTGACGTATACAAATTTTTATTTCTCCCACCACAATTGAGACAGAAAGTCATATTCTTCAGTACCTTCCTAACTTCAGGCAAGGTTGTACGTGCTAAAATTTAAGTCATTTGCAGTTGACCATTTACTAGATATACTAGCGGAGGAGTCTGTGAGACTCCGTGTCAGTAACAACGTTACAAAAATGATTTACGTGATCAGGGCTAGCACTTCAAACACAGTAAAATACACAGACATAAACTTTGAAGAAACTGTTAATAAGTGGTTAAATGAGATAGAAAGTGACTGTATTGATATAATACCCGATAAAAATGAACTAGAGCCCCAAACTCAAGATGGAGTTCTTGAAACTAGAAAATACTGTTAGATTGAGAAGAAAGACATTTAATAGGAAATGCAAATTTTATTTTTATTTAAACCAAAATTTTATGTTTTATAAACTCATTGCAAATTATTGTTGAAAAAAGCAACATTTTATAACTGAAAGAATTGTGTTTTATTTGAAATCAATAAAGTCTATATTATTATTTCCCTGGTATCTAAATAAAGTCAACAAACCATTTTGATGAGCCATATGATTCTAAATTATATTAAACAAATGCGGACCGTGTCTTTATAAGGAGTCCCAATGTCAGTGTTTGTGTTTGAAAATAAGTGTCAGTAGTTAAGGGTTAAGTTTCGTATTTATTTATTTAGAGAAAAATAATATTTGAATACTAGTAACATTTTGGGTTTAGAATGGTAAAACCACATAGCATTTTTCGTTAAAATTTAACTTTACTCGTTTATTTTTTTTAATTCAGTAAGCAAAAAACCTACACAATGACATGCTATTTCAGAAATGGATACTATTCTTTATTTACGAATTAATAAACATAAATTACAATGCTAATTGAATGTTTTAAAACTTACTGTCTATAATATATAAAATGAGTTTCTGACTATATGATGCAAATCTGAATTACCTTATTTGTAACATGGCTAAGAAAAAACCTCCGTATTTTAATTATTATTATAATTTTTTTTTAAATATTACACTGATATTTTTCTGTTTTTTCTCTCACTCACACATCTACTCTGTCCTAAATTCATATATACTAGTTTCAAGCCTTCTGCCATCGTGTTTTGAAATTCGGAATCTTTGAAATTCGAAATCCTTTGCCAGTAAATGAATACAAAAAATAAAGAAACAACGAAAGTAAATATAAAGCCGGATTTATAGTTTACATAACATAACAAAACATAACATAACATAAGAATTTTTTTAGATTTTATAGTACGAGACATAAGCATAAGACATAGCACGAGAAAAAGAAGAATTGTTCTGAAAAATGTTCATAATGTAGTATTATTACTATATTCATTACTGTTTTCACATTTCATTTTGTCATTCTTTGTACACGTTAAATTATAGAACTTTTCGCAAAAACGTGATTTGTTTAGATAAAAATGGCTGATGACGATGCTATGATAGTAGCTGTTGCAGTATCTTGTGCATTATTATTATTATTATTATTAACTCTGCACAATAATTTAACTATTTATTTAACGTAAACTCCAACGCTCCAAGATTTCGCTGCTCTTCCAATAGAGCCGAATTAAGCCGAATATTCCCGAACACCATAACATTACATAACGAAATAAAATATGGTCATTTCTTATGTTATGCTATGTTATAAAACTATAAAATGCCATATGAACTTATGTGTTTTCATATTTTCACTATATTATGCTATGCTATGTTATGATATGTTATGTAAACTATAAATCCGGCTTAATACTTGTTAGAATTTATGATTGCACACCAGTTAAAAATCACATACCTTTGTATGGAAATAAAATAGATATTTTTATATTTTTGAGCTGTAATATGGACCATTTGCGACTTCAATTATTAGCGAACTCAACTGTTTGAAAACAAAGCGTCGTACGTCATAGAATATTTAAAAAAATATATTATGGTTTAACTAATAACAATTAAGACTTTCTAGGACTACAGTTCGCTTTCAATTTAGATGAAGTTTAATAAAATAAAATAAAAGTTAAATATTAAATTACCTCATTGGCAGATTGGCACACCCAGAAATGGGTAATATGCCGTGATGATATATTTATTTATTTATTTATTTCTCATTGTTATAATTTGGATTCTTCCTGATTGTTAACTTATGATAAAATTGATTGGCACACCCAGAAATGGGTAATATGCCGTGATGATATATTTATTTATTTATTTATTTCTCATTGTTATAATTTGGATTCTTCCTGATTGTTAACTTATGATAAAATTTATAATTTTAAAATATAAAATTTTCTTTTTTACCATATCACAATTTATCATCTGATTTCGCGCTCCTCATTATTTCCTCATGCACATCGAGCAGCTTGAAACGAAAAAAAAAAAAAAAAAATTCCGACCGTTAGTTCCAACAAGAATGTCGCTACTGTATATACATATTATCTATACTGTCATTAATTATTAATTTTTTTCATACACATTGGAAGGCATTATTGAATTAGTTTGTAAATATTTCAAAAGGGAAGGACACTGCATGGCTTTAGTAAGTGCAATAAAAGTTTCGTGAAGAAGAGAAACATTTAAGTGAAATATATAAAATTTGCAAAAAGAAATCGAGTTAAAATTTCAAAGCAGGAGCAACAAAGCTTGAACTATCTGAAAAGTCGCAACAAAAAAACACTAAAATAAAAAAGGAATCCGGACAAACGAAATAAACCTACGGCATTCTGAAATTCTTTGCGAATCCGAAAGTGCTTGAGCAGTTGAACAATGGCGGGGGCCGAAAAAGGGAACATCAGTAGGTCAGAACGGCGCGACCACAATGAAAATGCATTTTCATTGAGTGAAAATAATCGGGCGATAGCCACGAGGACGGAGGGTACGCGCTGGGGTAGTCTTGCCCGGAACAAAAGCGTCACCGCGTAGCACAAAAGCTCGAACCGCAACCATCGTTATTGTTCCTGAGGAGACGGCTGCATTTTAGCTATCTAACACATCTTTAATGCCCTTAATCTTATTTTAACGACCACCTAGCTACGCGGCATTACCTCCAACAGCCAACCTCTCGCGATCATTACAATATGAAAAGCTCATAAGCTCGCGCTTCAAGTATCTAAATATTTATATGGGATTCGTGCGTATTGACAATTGTTGTATTCAAATGCCGACGCACAATGCGCTCTGCTACCGCCTTTACCGCGCGCTACTGCACGGTATTGCTTTATATCTCACCCCAGGAATTTCATGGAATTATTAAACAATTCACAGTCATTGGTTTGTTTACTGAAAAGATGTCACAAATGAAATGTGAAATATTTAAACATTACTGTCTTCTCTGAGACATTTATTTGAATAAATAGTATTACAAGTTATTCAAATGTAGTAATTACCTAAATAATGCTGGAGCAGTGTTTATGCTTTCATAAAATGTATAAACTTTAACAGCCTCATGACCTTGAATTAGAATTGCGCTAAACGGTTAAAAGAGTATTGTGTGTAAAAATAAACTATTGCCTCGCTAAAAGCCTGGTAAGCATCATAATGGGTTTACAGCACACTGCTCGTTTTCCGATAACGAATTAATGCAGAGAGCAGATAGGTGCATCACGATGAAATGAAGTGAAGTTTTATGCACAACCTGCACCATCTATGTTCTGTTAACTAATCTTCATTTCAACACTACTTGTTGATACACACAAAATCCCTTACATGCTTAAAATACAATTTTCATTAGCTAAATTATCATTGATAAACGTTGCAAGAATCATCTTTACCTATACTAGCTTGCTATTGATTTACCTTGGAAAACGTTAATGAGAATATTACAGAATGTCTCACAAGTGACACCTGTGCTTTTGAGATTTGATTCAAGGGTTTAAAAAAATAAAAAAGGGGCATTTTTCTGATTGATAGAAAACAAATATTAACAATTAAACTTTATTAAAAACGAATAATATTACATAACAATATATTTTCCACAGCTTTTGTCATAAAATGTGTTCAATAGGTTCGCACGATTTATCATTATTAGAGACCCCCGATTGCATGATGAAATTTTAACGCACTCGTATTATTTAAGCAAAACAAATAAATTAGTTGGCTATGGCGATGTTCGTATTCACGCTGCATGTTTTCATAATAAATCTGGTTAATATTTGCCTTCAAGTAGGAGGTAATCAATGTGAACACATTTTGTGTTAGGTTATGTTAAGATGTGTTTAGAAAAATTGTATAAGGAACGATTCTAAGGTATTTGCCAACAAATATTGACATCAGATTCGAATTTAGCGCCGCCCCTACTGTCAAATTCAGTAGTGTCGTTTACTTAGTTTTACGAGAGTATATACGTAAAATGTTACTGTTACTTTGTTATTATAAAAATTTATATTACAATAAAAGCATTCAACATACATACATAGCAACACTAAATACATAAAAATATTATTAGCCTACAGTTGTGAGAAAAGTGGCCTTTGTGGTGCACTCTCCACGCCAGCAATAAGTGCCCGTGAGGTGACGCCTGCTGAGCGCCCGCACGGTACAAATATGTCATCATCATTACCGATATCTGCGATAAAGCAGATTCTAAATTCTAAAATTCGACAAATTTACAAATCTAACCCCCGGTTTTATAAAGGACAGAATAAATTTACTTCCAGAGAATCAATTTTATTTTTTTTATGGCATGTATAACATGTATAAATTCGACTGTCGTTCACGTAATAAATTTTATTTACTTTGGAAGTAAATTTATCTATTATAAAACCAGCCATAAGGGGAATTAATTCATACACAAAACATCATTATCCTTCTATTCAGTATATTGTGTCTCAAAAATAAATATTCATATCTTTTCTTGTACTATACAAGTTGAACTAAGTTGTGAATTAAATTCTACTGTGCGCAATTTCATTTCAAGTGCTATTGTCGTATAAAGAATATTTACTGACAGTGGAATACATAACCCGTATCTGTGCGGTGTACAGCGTCTAATATTGTTATGGTAAACAATGTCTATAACTTCTTAGACCTGTAGTACGTATCGCAATATCGTAATACGAATGCAGGGTGCATCCACCAGTGGTGTAATTAAATATTATCCTCTCTCAACACGTTTTAACTTCATTCGAACATTGTTTTACAAATCGTAATGGAAATTACGTCTGGCGAATGCGCAGAACAGTACAGGTTGGAATTGCGCGGTGCGCGTACTTTGTCGACTTACTAATTACACTTAACACTTAACGTGATTATGCCGGCAGAGATTTCTCATTGTATTACACAACGAAAACGCCATTGCGTTTATGGCAAAGTATGGAAATGAAGCCATTGCATTTGAACGAGTTATATTTTCGAAGGAATTTACTATTCTTGCCAACGTAATTTAGTTATTTCAACCACTAAGGATTATTAGGTTAATTGTCGTTAGCATGGTTATGTTACCATTACTTTCGACTTATTTGGCCATTCGTTTCTAAGATTTCGTTTCTATCTTCTATGATAATTTTATTTTATTTTTTTAAATTTATTTTTGTTATGACTTTGTGTTATCTATATGTATATAGATGTGTTTATAGACACACAATATAGAAAAAATAATAAATAGTTAAGTTAAAATACGCAACTTTACGAAAATAAAATGGGAATGTAACATGCCAAATTAACTTTTTCGTTATAATTTTGGATTTACGAGTATCTATTTCCTATAAATGTTGTCATTGTAAACTAAATAAATTACTGTTGAAAAAGTTAACTAATACCTGAGTGTGTAGTCGTGAAACAGGTTACCCGGGTTCGAACCCGAGCGACCTAAAATTATTTTGACTTTTAAATGACACATAAATGACCCCTGTAGTGTACTCTTCACGCCAACAATAATTACCCGTGAGGTGACGCCTGGTAAACGCCAGGACGGTATGAATATGTCATTATCATCATTACCGATGCGTGCTAAGCAAATTGGCACACCCAGCAATAGGTAATAGGCCGTGATGATTAATTTGTTTATTTTACTTACTAAAAATTATATCTTAAAACATAGGTAATTAATTTTTAATTGAAATCTGTAAATCGAAATTTTTCTCGATTTCAATACTAAGTAAAAAGAAAAACAATAACGGGTTAATGGTTAATCGAAGTCAGGCACATTAGTTTTTTCAAAAACTGATTTACTTTTTACCTAACCGGTTTTTATATTAATTAATTAACTGATTAATAAAAACACGAAGTAAACAAATAATTCTTAAAACGTATTTACTTTTGTTTTATTACAGTTAAAAAAAGCTAAAAATGACTGGAAAATGCACTTTCTCCTACCTTTAGAAGCGGTTTAAAAAATTCTGTTACGCTTTTTTATGATTATTATTAACGCTTTCTTCTTTTAGTGAAAATAAGTGAGACAAACCGTTTTGCTAGTGATTAAAAATAAATAAAGTTGTCTTAAATGTCGATATTTAAAATTATTTTAAAATCTAGTTTTCTTACCGCGATGAACAAAATTGAAATAAATTCAATTTTGTAGTCTATTTTAGTTTCAATACTATCTATCAATAAATGTATCTATTTTATCTTACATTTTTTATTTATGTTGTAAATTTAAAATACATCCATATTATTTTTATGTATAATTTATGTGTTGATTTCTGTAGTTTTTTCTTTTTCGATGAATATTGGAGCATATAATGCATATATAATAACGTGAACATTTTCAATCAACACAGTAGCACAAATGTAATTGCTCGTACGAATATTGACCTACAGAACTAGAAATTCGTGAGATAATAGAATAATTTAATAAATCGCGAAATTGCTTCGTCAGAGGCTATCAATAGTTGGAAACTAAATTACATGAGAACATGTAGGCAAATAATTTCCAATAATTACACCTTCAATACAGCCATAAATCCAAATTTATGCGGAAGCCGATCCGCCACTGGAATTATCATCCCTTACCATGTTGTATGGGGAAAGTGGCAACTGGCAACAGCAACACCGGGCAACGTAACGCGCCCTGTTCGAACCTGCAGGATTAAGCTGGAATACTCTCATTAGGGAAACAGTATCACGCCGACCCACTGCCTGTAATTGGTGTCGCACGAGGTGTCCTCTCGTTTAAACCTCGCCTAACTCGACCGCGAATTACAGACATGTATTTGGCATCGTACATGTGATAATGCACTCACTAGAGTCACTAGACGAAGGAATGTTCATTTTATTGTTACTATTTAAAAAATGTTTTCATATTTATTAAATATATACAAATCTTTTTAAGGGTAGAATGGAGATTTCAAAGGCATAACACTTTATTGCTTGACGGTATTTTAAATTCCATTTTATATTTCATTTAATTTGTTTCATACTACACATTTCTTAACGACTTATGTACATTGGTATTTACAGGCACCATTAGATTCTCTAACTGTCATACTTTCGGTAAGAAATATATTTGCAATAATAAATATTTCAAGAATGATATTGTTGGACGCTTGTCAGGTAAGAGGGGGTAAACTACCCAACCCCCGAAAATATATCTTGTAACCAGACTCACTTACAAGAGTCTGTACACATTTATACACAGAGTGATACTCATGTAAACAGAAACCAACATTCAATACATATTCTTATATTCATACATTCAGCTATCGATTTATTCATCCAATCCTAATCCAATACAGATATCTTTAGCGATATCATGAGGTATCACCTAATTAAATTTTAATAAACCTCGTTCATAATTTAAATGTGCTTCATGTTCAGTTTAGTTGAATTTCCGTATAAATTTAAAACGATTGTGCATTTTATAACTAGAATAAAAATAGTTCTACCTTAGTGTTTTATTAATTCCACTTTCTTTATCATGTGTACAAAGTAATTGAAAAAATCTAGATAGGTACGAGTACATATTCCGGCAATTTATTATTACTCCAATTTCCATTAATTCCAATTGAAATTTTTTGACATAAATTAAACTTTTCAATTTAAGAGTTATTTCTTTCTTTCTCTGCACATATTAGGAAAAATTGCGCTTGAAACTCTCAGTTGGGCTATCGAACAAAATGTCAAAATATTATCAATAAAATACCTGTATGCTCAGTGAAAATTTGCATCATTTGACATTTTAGCTTTCGGAGCTTCCTTTGAGATGTTTTAATGGTTTCAAAAACTCCTCTGATTTTATGTCCAAATTTTGAAAAAACTTAACGTCATATGGATTTATTTGACAAATACGTACACACGACACCGATCTCGATGCGCATATTTTTTTATCTCTTTTAATTAAAAAGGTCTATTCTCTGGATACTCCCAAAAATATACGATTTTAAATTTTTATGTTACAGGTGACTAGAAATCGTATAAACATTTAAAACTTATACAGTAGTAAAGTACCTTTAACCCTTAAAAGACAAAAACAAAATTTATCAGAAGTAATATCACAAGACCTCCTGATTTTATCGATAAATTTTTATTTTGCACGATTTTTTTTTGCTTAGCAACAAACACGAAAGCAAACTGCGTGGTAAATCCCGACTCCGAAGGAGGAGGGGTTTTACCTAATGTCAGTTTGCTTGATTTTGATTAAAAGCAAAAAAAATGAGTGCTTAAAAATAAAAGTTTATCTGAGAAAATCTGAGAGGTCGTGTGGTATTTGGTGAGATAAATTCCAAAGACAACGCAAAATGAAACTTGACACATTAATTGTCACACTTACAGTTATAAACAATAACAACTGTTTATTTACTTGGTAGCGGGAAATTATCAGCTATAATATCCCGAGGACATTGATAATTACGAAATAATTTTATGACAGTTACCGAAAGCGCGTTGCTTGGTAACAGCCCGACGCCGAAGGCGGAGGTGGTGTTACCTAAAAGCAACGTGCTTGAGGAAGTGTGTTAAAATTATAAGTATTTATCAAGGATCGAGGGGTATTCGGTGAGAAAATTTTTCGCAGTTTTAACATTAAATTTGCCTAAAATTTGTATTTGACAAAATTTTTGTGTCTAACATAGCCCAGTAGATGTCACTAGTAGTCATGAACGTGAATGTAGCTATGAATATGTTCAGTGTGAAGTGTGCAATGAGAATGAGACCTCTTTGAGTGAGACCAAAGAGAAGATAAGACATACAAAAGTCCATAAATATTCTCCATATTTAGTTTTTTATTTAATACAGTATTTTTTAATGTGTTTTCTTCTATAATTTTGTTGATTAAATCATCATTTTTATTGACAGCGTGAAAATGACATTTTTAAATTAAAACAATCTTTAATTATATGTCAAAAAGTGTTTGTTACTTAGCAACTTAGTGACATAAGTGATAATTGTCTTAGGATAATTATCAGTGTAAATTTGTTTTGATTGGTTACTTTCGCACACGTGGTCAGCAATAAAGGGATTCAATTGGATAATTTTTTTACCAAAAAATTTTCGGGATAACGGGGTTTTATCGGGATAACGAGGTTTTATCACTATAATACTGTTCCCATTGGATGAATTTTCAAGTGTTTTGCATAATGATTGGTTAAAAATTAGTCATTGGAATTTATCATAAATATTGTTGAGAACAGCTTTTTTGATTCAGAAACAAAATATTAAGATTATCAGTAAATTTTAATTGTATTGTTATTTATAACATTTACTAAATACTTTTAATTAAAAGTAGGCTTTTTTATAAAATACATTTGAAATTTAAATGGTTTTTGTATCGGCAGAGGATTATTTATTTAAAACGTATAATTGTTTCTTGTAAATGAAGAAAAATTTACTACACTAAATTATGATAGGTCGAATTCCAGTATCATGACAGGATCATGCATCCAGCTGCTGATTTCCGGACATATAGCGCATATTGGCTTCAACTTCGGTTCCGGATCACCACCGGATCAAGAAGCCGTTGGAGCTATCATCAAGGCTCACTCGATTAACCAACGCTAGCGTGATTCTATCGTGTTTATTGGTTATTACGACCTTTTCAACCTAAAGGATTTATTTGTTTCTAATTGGATTGTGGTATCTGCTGCTAATATTAAATTGATAATGTCTAATTTAATTAAAGGTACGCCAACAGATGTATTCTTTCATTTCGAGGGATTTTAACCAAGACATTTTATCTTTACTCTGAAATCTAATTACTGGAACAATCAGAATTTTTTTAAAATTAGGTACCTATTTTCTTGAATGCGGCTCCTTTTCAGCTCGTAATTTTTTTTAAATATAACTATATATTATTCCTGGCCTTGTATCTTTAATCTTTTTTTTTCAGAATTTTGATTTTATATAAAGAACTACTAATTTAAATAAGTACGAATGATAATAGATTTATTGAGAATAAGAAAATAAACAATTATTATTTATTTATTAGTTATTTGAAATTAAGTTGAGAAATTTTAGAACATAGTTAATCAATTTTTTTAAAATTGATGGGGTCCCGTGGCCGCGTGCCTGAGTGTCTGGTCGCGAACCTGGGGGAACCGGGTTCGATCCCGACCGGCGCCAAATATTTTAAATGGTACAAAAGTGACCCCTGTGGTGCACTCTTCACACCAGCTATGAGTGCCCGTGAGGTGACGCCTGGTAAGCGCCCACACGGTAAAATATATCGTCATCATTACCGATGTCTACATGTGTTGTAGATACTGGCACAGCCAGAAATGGGTAATATGCCCTGATGATATATTTATTTATTTTTTTTAAATATCGTTGAAGGTAAATTTATGGAATGAACCAGAAAGTATGTTAGAAATATGATTTTTTATTTAGTATGACAGCTTTGTTAGTTTTTAAGTCTTCCAGATATTAGTTTGAAAGAAGATTAGTTGGAAGCTTTTAAAAAGTGGAAGGAAAAAATGGTGAAGTGTATTATTATTGAAGGGAATACTTTAAACATATTTAAAATAAAATTCTAAACAATATGAACCATGTGTATTATACTCAAAAATTCTAGCGTGACTGTCTTGTAAAAATATGTAATAAATGTAGTACATTCGAACATGCATTATTAAAAAAAAATAAGTTTGTCAGATTTCGGGTAAACTTCTCGACTTAGTGTAGATTAGTTGTCAGCAATTACAAAATATCTCAAATATACTACATTTATTCTTACAAAACCGAGTTTTCAATATCAACTTTTACATACACCTTAGTCATTAAAATATTACATTTTCATAATTATAAATTTATATAAATAGACAAATACATTCGTTTATACATTCAGATTAATGAACTTCGTTCTGTTTGCTCTCAAAATCAACATAAGAATCACGTTATTCAGAACCATTTTAAAGTAATCTATTTATATTTTAACAAAATTTGCTTCATGTTTCATCCCTTAAAATCATCAAGGTAAATATACTCGTATGATGTGATTTTAAATGTTTCTATTTGTAAGGTTATGAGGGAAATCTTGTTTAAGATGGATTACGTTTTGATGAAAATCGTGAGAAAGTTATTTAGTTTAAAACAACAGCTCCAATCTCCAATGTAATATATTTGACATCGAATTATCCGACACACTTTTGAAGTTGGTTTGTTTGCTCGGACGATGAAGATTTTAATTAAATTTATGCCGGATAAAATCAAAATTTGTTTAATGTTGTTTTTCCAAGGTTTCAGATTTCTTAGTTTGCATTTTATCCTTAAAATAAACCATCGGTTATTTACTTTTATTTTAATTAAAAATATTTATTTTGAATTCATTAAATTGTTTTATACTTACACAAAAATACCGTCGTTTTTCCCAAATGAATAATTAATTATTGTTATTCGTGTTTCGACAAACGTACATTGACATTAGATAAATTATTCAACTTTAATCGACTTCCTAACTCTTTTGATTCATGTTTTCCCAATATTCATGACGTTATAACGAGGAATTTAAAATGAATCACATAAACAAAAAATAAAGCCCTGTTTGAATATTTATGTTAAATCCAAATTTATTCTAGCACGTTAACTAACATTCAAGTTTACGTGAAATGTCAGCTGTTAAAGATATCATGTAAAATAGGTTTTATGTGTTAAGCATTTTAATTTTATGTTAGAAATTCATTCTACAATATGAATAATAACTGCGATTCTAATATCGGGTAGTTAAAGATATAAAATATTTTGATCATTACTATAAACAACCTGATTAAGGATGATTAGCGGCACTTGACTGATATTGTTTTTCTCTTCAAATAAAAGATGTGTACAATTCATTTTTCTTTTACTGTTATTTACAGTATTTTTTCTAAAATAATCAATAAATGCTCGCTAATTAGTTGTTTATACTAACGAACTTCAAAAGGGGTGACTAACGCATTTGATTACAAACATCTGCGAAGCCAAAAATTGTCAGCTCACAATATGCGTGACTCGGATTAATCGCATAGACAGAAATCAAATTTCACTTCTCAAAATAACACATCTTAAGATTCGTCAATGTTGCACGTATAACGGTACGCAACAACTGGGCGACGGACAACTGGACGAGTCACACTGGGCGATGGTCCATTGGCTTATGGTCAACTGGTCGAGAGTCAAGTGAGCGATGGTTAAATGGTAAAGGTCATCTGGATGATAGAAAGTTAAAAAAATCTGTTGTGACCAGCACAAAACCTTCCGTCAATTCGATGTATTTTGAACAAATCCCATACCGAAAGGTCCTTGGAACAGATTCTATATAATATCATGTAAAATCAAACACGAACACATACTATTTCTATTCTATAAATCCAATAAAATTATAACATAAACATACACTAAGTAAAATGCACTTGACACTTTTTCTTATTCTTCAGCTTCCCCTATTATATCATGTAAAATCAAACACGAACACATACTATTTCTATTCTATAAATCCAATAAAATTATAACATAAACATACACTAAGTAAAATGCACTTGACACTTCTTCTTATTCTTCAGCTTCCCCTATTTTATTAGAGGTAGCTGTTTCCTCTTTTCTTCCACTCATTCCTGTCCAACACATCTTCTTGACACAGGCATTCCTTTCAGTCTTCTGCGATACAGTCCTTCCATCTTCTCTTTAGCCTTTCTCTGCGTGTCACTTGCGAGGAGCACTATGACATACCAATTTTGTGATCCTACACTTTCCATATTTGGTTTTGCACTTGCAACTGACATCTGTCAATTAGATTTTTTTTAATATATCAGCATCAGCTGTTTCCATGATAAATAGCAAAGCTGACTAATTTTTGAAAATTAATTTCTTTATAATGCTTTAAATCTACATCTATTGAATATGATATGTATAATCAAACTGTATAGAGAAGAATGTTTTCTTTAATATGTATAATAACAAAATGTCAAAAAACAATATTTAACTGCGTCTTTTTAAGAAAAACTGTTAAAAATTTCAAATAAGGGTACTTCCGGTGGATCAATTATAACCAAAATCTAATCAACTCTTCATATGGATGTACAGAAGAGGAATACGAAAGTATTGGAGTTAGCGTCGGAGAAAAATTTGTCACACACGGACACACACGCACACACACACACACACACACACACACACACACACACACACACACACGGACACACACATACAGACATCATCTTAAAAATAGTAAATTCGTATTGTAGGGACCCTAAAACGTGCTTATTCATTAAAAACTCACCACCGAATTTTTTGACCAAAGACAATACCTTCCTTACCTAAAGGTGACGGAAGGTAAAAAAGTATATTTATCCGGCATATAATTTCGTAGATTTTTTGCAACAGGAGACGTAGTTAAAAGTGATGCTCTGATTTGTTTAAACAAACGTTAACAACCTAACCTATCGAAAATTCCATACATCTATTACTTTACCGCGCAAATGACCGTGACCGTAATATAAATACTAGCCTGTTCATCATAAAATTACTATGCAAATTTTTAGTTTTGCGTAAGTATATATCTAAATATGTAGACGGCATTCAATCCAATACTTTTGGTATACTCGACTTCTTCTTCTTTACGCTGCAAGGTCAGCAATGTTTTTTTGATGCGAGATGCGACTAAAAATTTATTTCTTTTGGCACGTCGCTCCGCCTGACGTTGAAGATGACAACTATATTTACATTCACAATTTTCTTCTCCACTATTAATATCATTTCTCCATTTGTAACTTTTATACCTACTATAAATTTAGAATATTTGAACGTAAATTTTCATTATTTTTCGCATAGCAAATTTGCTAGAAAATTCCAATAACTCATCCATTTGTTCTACGTTATTAGATAAAATCAATATAGGTCTCATCAAAGACTGCGTATTCCTGGTATTCTTTTCCTAATAGCTGAACAAATTCTCGTGGGGAAAAAACAATTTGGAAGTCTCGGGACAATGAATCTGTGAGCGGTGGAAATGACGGACAGTATCGGAGGATCTTCGCGCAAACAGCAAACAGCGATAAGCAACACGTGGATGATGATTTGTCAGTTCACGCGAACACGAATCAATTCCGTGTTATCTAAACACGGAACATCTGTCACGGTTGCACTGCTGCTCGTACTACGTCTATATCAGTCAGCCCAGTCCGCCAAGAGAATCACTGCCATTGCACTGATTCCGGACGTTGCGGTTTTTTTGCTCTTAAATTATTGATGTCTATTGATTTGGAATATAATGAAATGTTTCTTTTATCGTACAAAGAAATTAAAACTTTTCTAGCGTACAACAAAAACAATCAATCATTAAGTAGAAATAAATAGTATGAACATACGTTACTTGCGGAACCGCAATATGGTATCTTCGTTATCCATTAAAAATTGCATAGTTTAGCAGACAATCTTTTTGCTTCAATTAACAATAAAAAGAGCACTCGAAAACTAAAACATAACATATTTTGGAAAATAGAAAAGAATTAATAAACTATGGAATAATTATTGACTACTAGCTGACCCGCCCCGGCTTTTCACGGCTAAAGTTAGAATAACGATTAGCTACACGTGTACCAGTAATTTTTCACATTTACTTCGGAGATATGCGCTGCGTAGGGTGCCGGCAACCTGCCTCGCATCGTACATGTAACAGGCTCCGCCCATTATCTCCTGATCCCCGCACTGCACCTAACAGCGCCCTTTTCTAAACATGTCTCGGGTACTTTTACTTATGTACATATAATGCAAGCTATCTCTCGGACAAATATCGAAAATCTGCTAACGGTTAAAACTTAACTATAGATACATACATACATACATACATAAAATCACGCGTTTCCCACTTAGTGGGTTAGCAAAAACCCGAAAATAATAAGAAAAGGGATGAAAGCAAGAGCTCCACAGAATCACTTAACTCTTTAAAAACATTCTTCTTCCGCCTTGCCCAAAATCATCATAACATTCATTCAAGAACATATTATTGTGACCGATTTTCGGTACCGAATAACCGCATCCGGACCACAATAATAGTTACGCAACAATCATCTTTCGCTACACATTCCTATCCATGCTTACTTCTTTCACCACAGCCACATTCATAAACGTATTCATACATAATAACATATTAAAGTGACCGATTTTCGGTAGCGAATAACCGCATCCGGACCACAATAATAGTTACACAAAAATCATCTTTCGCTACACACTCCTGTACAAACATACTTCATTCTTCTCGCCCACATAAAAGTTCAGCTCTCTCTCCATTCTCACAAAACATTCTTACTAACCATTCATCTTTACACCACAATAATTACGAAACAATCATCCTACGCCACACATTCCTATCCTGGCAAACTTCTTTCGCCTCAGCCACATTCATAATCGTATTCATACATGCTCTTCTTCTCTTTCCACTCGAAAACTTACGCTCCTTCAAAACACTACCAATCACATCCATCCACTTACACACTGGACGGCCACGCAATCGAACACCCTCAACTTTACCAACATATATGCGTTTTACAAGTCGTTCACTTATCATTCTCTCCACATGACCAAACCATCTCAACTGACTCACTCCAACTCTCTTAACTACATTCTTCCTAACCATACATTCTTCATACACCAAATTATTCCTCACGCGATCCCGTCTTGTATACCCACAAACACCACGTAAATATCGCATTTCCACAGCAGTCACTTTCCTTTTATGCTTTCTCGTCCATGCCCAACATTCACATAAAAATATTAAGTGTCCGTCATCCAAATATTTCAATTTATCTTTCAGATTTTGCCAGCGTGGTATATATTCTGTAACTATAACATAATAAGTAATAATAAAAAATCCAAGTCTTTTCTTTATGGATTATATTTTACGTATCTTATGTTTTATCTCAAAACTATGTAAACGGTGCGATATAAGTGAAAATTATTTATATTTCATGTTTTATTCCTTATGAAAAGTTGCCTAAACCAGCCTTAAAGAGTCTTTGTCTTCTGCGTTCTGCTTTTCTAAACGACATATTTCACCTTCCGCCCTAGATGCATAAATAATGCTAAATTCAGAAATGCTTATGAATTTTGAATATATTGATGAGGCAGAACACTACAATTTACTTCAGACTTTGATTAAAACATACCTATTTAGGCAGACCTAGTTTCGACGTAAACTTGTGAACAATCAATCACTATCTGTTGTATGTTGCACTCAATAGCCTTAAATTATCCAGGCAGTCCGAGGTGAGATAGTAATTAATATATCAATATCCCAAGTTTACTTTGTGGCCAACTTGATTAAACCATATATTACATATTGCACGTATAGGTATTTAGCAGTGTCATTAGGTCTCATTCGAATTGTTTATTGTTTAAATTTAGTTTTTGACTATTATTCGCATAAATCTATATCTGTTTTTGCCAAAAATGCATTGTCTCTTTCCAAAATGCACAATTCATATCCTAGATGTGCTAATCCAGTACGTCGGATAGTCGGATTGATAACTTTAAATAAAATTCGTATAAAATTAGTAGATTTAAACAAGAATGAACTCGATTAGTTTGATGAATATTCCTCTGAAACTTTTTATTATTAATTAATCATTCCCATGGCAAGAAAAATTAATCAAAAAATTCTTCAGCATACCTTCAAATTCCGTAAAACAATACATTTCCCGAAATATACCAGTATTAATTCACCGTGCAATTATCGCCTTTGTGCGCAAAAACCACAGATCCCTGAGAGAAAATCGCTTCCTGTGAATTTTTTCCACTGACCGATGTTTCTCGTAGCGCGGGATTCTCTGGATAAAAACACAACAGATTTGCTTTAGCCGGGGGCGTTTTAAGCCCGGCCTGGATGGCGGAGTTTTTTGTGCTTGGCACTTACCAACGACGCTGTGCTGTGGACAGATTGAGCCGGATCGGTGGACAAGCGATCCCCGGATCCGCCTTTTAAAGATATACGGATATGCTAAACGTTTGTGAATGATGTAAGTTGGAAACACTGCATCACTTACGGGCTATTAGTAAATGAGTTCCCGGGACATTTGTTTTCCTAGAAAACCACAATGGACAACTGGTTTCTATATTTATTTATTCGTTTCTCTATTATCTTAAAAGTGGTATTCTTTTACTTTTGCTGGAACAACCTATAAACTTAAAACTTACAATGTTACATACGAATAGTGATTCATATTCAAAACTCGTTTTTATTAATACTTTTATTATGAAGAGCATTTTACTCGTATATAACACTATTATGTAATTTTCATCAGTATGTCACACTGTCCTTAATGGGGGTTTCCACAGTAATCAAAATAGTGATAGTTAAATATGTTTCCATTTTCTTTTAAATGCATGAAAACATTATACTTCGTTTGACATGCTACCGGATCGAGACGTCATAGACCTGATCGGTTTTACAGTTTAGTTAGATTTTACCGGTCAAGCCGGGCAACGTGGGAGTAGTTTACAGTATTCCATATACATCAAATAAATTCAAAAATAAATTGTAAATTATGAATGTATGTTTGAAACTTATTTCTTTGATAATTATCTATTTTATGTACAAAAAAATTTCGTTGTTTTGTAATTTATTATTATTAATATTAAATTATATCTATGTATCCTAGTTCAAGAAAACTATAATAGAAGAGTGTTAGTGAGGAAATAATGAACACATGACGCCCCTAGAGCAGCATTTGTTTTAATCGCATCCTGTCCAAATTCCGACTACCAATTCTAAATTAAGGTTTTTCTGGACTATCAGTATATAATTTAATCATGTTATGATCTCATTTTAAATTTTTTGTTTTTATTTTCAATTAATAATTAATTCATACCTGTACCGGATTTGAAATAAAGTACCAGAGCGGTGTTCCGGCCCCAATACTCCAATGGATATGCTATGTAAGCTAAAGTATAATCAGGGGCGGACTGAGGTTCCCTAGTAACCGACTCCAATCCAACTGGCTACTATATTGTAAACAGGGGGCAATACAAACTGTTTCGCATATTTTCTAACGTCTTTTCATTGATACCAACAAATTTTAATAAACATGTAATTCTGTTTATATTTCTTGTAAAAAAGATTTTTGAGTACAACAAAAAAAATGCTTAATTACAATAAAGAAGATTTGCTTTATCTTACAAAAAGGTGATTATAATAATTTTATCAAGTAATTTGGTGAGTAATAAAAACTGTTCCATTGCATAAAACTATTGCTTTATTTACTATTTTCTTTTTAAAATGTCACCATTATTAATTTGAAGTGATTAGTTTTTTGACAGTGACATTTACTGTCAGTTACATTTATTTGAAATATGAACTGTGTAACAAAGGAGTTGTGTTTATCTTAGGCTTCGGGACTTATAAAAAAAAGATTTTTAAATTTATCTGTAGAATGTATAGAAAAAGTATTAATGTATTCCTGTAGAAAATTCAATAGTTTTAATTTTCATAATGACAAAATGCGAAAAAATGGCTTTTAATGGTATTTTCAGGTAAAATGCCATTTCCGGTTATCCAATTTACACCAAAATCGAATGGCTTCTTTTCATATTAGAATATAAATACAAGGTTTCATAATTTTCTGAATAATGGTATTTGAGTTAGAGCGAAGATAAAATTCTTACACACACACACACACACACACACACACACACACACACACACACATACAGACATCATCGTGAAAATGTTAAAATTGGATTCTAGGGACCTTAAAACGTGGTCATTTTTAGCACGATCCCTATACCTCCTTTACCAAGGGTAGTGGTAGGTAAAAATTGGATTATAATAATAAAAGTGTGTAATTACACAAAAAATAATTATAGTACATATTTAATTGTTACGGATACGGTGTCTTGTAAAAATTAAATATATTTTAATTTCCAATTATCCACGTTCTTTTGAACTTGCGGCTCCTAGGCAATGCCTGAAATGTATGTACTGATCGGCCCTATAATTGTTGAGATTTTAATCGCCAATTAACACGTGTTAATTTCAATTTACAGTATTTATCCGTTGACCCTATCTTATTGAATTGGAAAATGTAATTTTATTCCATGATAAAAAAATTTAGGTTAGTAACGTTTGACACATAAGTTCTGACAATTGTTCAGCATTGGTATGTGGTATCTGTGGTTACCAACTAAAATCGTTTATTACTAAAAAAAAACATACGTCAATAGGGGTCATTAATGAGTGATTTCGTATACATTAACATAAACGGTCAACGGAAAAATTTATTTTGTTAAAAATATTAAATTCTTAAAACAAATCCTATTTATTCCAATACAAGTGTTTAAATACAATTATGGTCAAAAAGTTATATTCCGATTGAATGTAAAATTTTTATTTATTAACCTCATTTCATATATCATTCATGGATAAATGTTTTCATATATCGAATGTTGAAGTATGCAAGATAATTTTTTGTATCATGTAAACATCACATATTTTTATTCTCTTTTAATAAAATTTATCGTATTTCCCTACTAAATCATTCGACCGTTAATAAATTTTAAAATAATATTTAAATTATGCTTTTTATATGTTACCAAATAAAATGTAATATTATACTGAGGTAGACAGAAACATATGTAAATTTAATATATTTATATAATCAATATTGATTTTACATGAAAAAGTTTTTAACGAAATGTATTTTCTATTTCAGGTAATTACGCAGTTCATTCTACATACACTAGTCGCACATTTCCCCGGAATTCAGGTCAGGTAGATTTTAAGCAAAAAATCGTAACAGTTCCGAAAAACATCTTGAAAAATGTCGTAATTACAAACGGAAGTCGTATGTTTTATTTATTTTTGTTTAAAAAGCGTAAAGAACACAAGATCGCAGAAGCAGGCATTCAGTGAAATTTTAATCATATTTCGCGTGGGTGCCGTGCTGGTTTCTCACAGGCTACTGTGATGCTTTTAGCGGAAAATAAAGTACGCTGAATATTTCACAAGGTACAAGCAAGCCTGTTTACATGCCGTAGGTACACCGCTCCGCTCACCGCACTCTCTGATCTCCGTACTTGCCATTTTTTTATTTCCTCTGGGGATACTTTAATGTTTTCAATAACTCACGACGCGATATTGTTTTGTTTTACATCTGCCTGCTTCGAAATTGTAAAGTGCTCCAAGAGTTTTGTGATGTTTTTTTGAGTTTGTTAATGATGAAGATTTTTCAGAATTTTACCAGATTTTTATTTCCAACTTTAACTAGTCTTGTTTTGCACTCCCTAATGCGAGAATGTTTTCAGAGAATTAAACCTGATTTTTTTCTCCCCCTGTACAATTCATCCTGGAAATAACGCTTTATATTAATTAACCCTTAGTCATTTGACTAAAAATGCGGTTTCAAATGTTCCACAATTTTAAATTTTATTTCTTTTGAGAGTTTAATTGCTATGCTATTTTATTTTTATGGAAAAAATAAGGATGAAAGAAGAAGAAACAATCTTAGTCGAATGCTGGAAAGACCTACAAGAAAGGGAGAAAAATAACCAATCAAATTCTAAATGGGAAATAGAGCGGAAAAATATTACGAGAGAAACGGGTTATCTACTATAGAAGTGGAAAAACAACGACAGAGGAGAAATATTACAAGGAAGAATAATAAAAACTGATAAAGAAAACCAAAGACAAGAACAAGTAAATAGGATAACAGAATCGAGCTGTAATCAACAGTACAAAAATATTATAACTCTTAATTTACCACGATACTTACAGAAGAGGAACAAAAATGCCGAATCTGCAACAATAAGAAAGAAACATTATGGCATTTGGCGTATAAGTGTGATTGTGTGATGGATCAAAGGAAGAAAGAAGCATGAACGAGATATTGGATGATACAGGGATAGGACGAGAATGGATGAGAAGAATATTAGAAAGAAGAAAAATGTAAATATTTGAATAAATAATATGTAAATATAAATTGTAATTAATAAATATACACAATTGAAATTTATTTTCAAAGCCATTTTTGGCACGAATAAAATATATACTACTACTACTACTACTAAAAAATAAGCTTTCATTACGAAATCAATGTCGGACAAAACATGTTGTTAGAGGTTTATTTAAATTGGCAGTGCATTGGCTTTTATGTCGTAGCCAGTTTATAAAATCAGTAATATTTAGAAATTTTTCTATGCAAATATTGTTACCCGACCAGAGGGTTAAAAGAAACGATACAAAATTCATTAATTTATACAATGTTAACAATAACAACTGTAGGTAAGAATCCGTTTCTCCGCCATGTCTAGTGTACCAAAATGTTGGTAATAAAAATTAAAGAGTATAAACCGAAAGTAGGTTTAATTAATAATATTTTTATTGAGAATGATCTGTTTTTGTCGAAATTTTTGCTCTTAATTGGTTTTAAACGATTATTACTTCTTTTTTACCTTCCGTCACCTTTAGGTAAGGAAGGTATTGTCTTTGGTCAAAAAATTCGGTAGTGAGTTTTTAATGAATAAGCACGTTTTAGGGTCCCTACAATACGAATTTACTATTTTTAAGATGATGTCTGTATGTATGTGTGTGTGTGTCCGTGTGTGTGTGTGTGTGTGTGTGTGTGTGTGTGTGTGTGTGCGTGTGTGTGTATGTGTGTCCGTGTGTGACAATTTTTTCTCCGACGATAACTCCAATACTACAATTCTAAAAATTATAATTCTTTCGTATTCCTCTTCTGTACATCCATATGAAGAGTTGATTAGATTTTGGTTATAATTGATCCACCGGAAGTACCCTTATTTGAAGTTTTTAACAGTTTTTCTTAAAAAAACGGAGTTAAATATTATTTTTTGACATTTTGTTATTATATTTATTAAAGAAAATACTCTTCTCTATATGGTTTGATTAATCATTTTCCTTCATATTCAATAGATGTAGAGTTAAAGCATTATAAAGAAATTAATTTTCAAAAATTAGTCAGCTTTGTTATTTATCATGGAAACATCTGACATAATTATTCAAAAAAATTTAATTGACAGATGTCAGTTGCAAGTGCAAAACCAAATATGGAAAAAAAGTATATAGGATCTAAAATTGGAATGTCATAGTGTTGCTCGCAAGTGACACGCAGAGAAAGGCCAAAGAGAAGATGGAAGAACATTACTTAGTGTAGTTTATGTTATAATTTTATTGGATTTATAGAACCTTTTTAAATGAACTTTTGGTATGGAATTTGTAAAAGTAGTATGTGTTCGTCTTCGATTTTACATGATATTATATAAAATCTGTTCCAAGGACCTTTTGGTATGGGATTTGTACAAAATACATGGAATTGACGGAAGGTCTTGTGCTGGCCACAACAGATTTTTTTAATGTCAAAATTTATTTTTCTTCGTTACAAAATAACATATTAGGACGAAATTAGAATGTTCCGTACTATTATCGAATTTTTCATTACAGTACAGTCACGATTTAAAATAAGATCTATCGGATTATACCTTTCGGCATTGATTTAATTGTTTTTGAGGTTCTGATTTATACCTATGCCTTTTTTAAAAAAGTCCGCTGGATGTGTTAGGTGACAACGCCTTTATTTTAGCCTATTTTATTACAATCGAAATACGTACCTGTATAAAGAATAAAATTTATTTAAAATTTTACAGTCTGGTGGCGGTTAAGATTGAACATAGGGATTTAACATGAAATTTTAGTTTTAGCAATTTTCCTCTCTCTTGTTCATTTTACACCAAAAACTATGCAGTGCAGAATTGTATACAGAATTAAAAGTTTTATGCAAAACTGTATTTAAATTTCTTATTGTTTTCGGTATCTTTATAATTTTGAAAAGAAATTGCAAGAATTCCATTATTTAGTAGCAATAGCTACGACATTCTAGAAAACAGTATTAATATTCTGTTAATTTTTTCCTTTTTACCTCTCGCTAAGAGAGGTATGCTAAAATTCGCATATCCAGATTTTATTGAATAAGCACGATTTAAGGTCCCTAGAATCCGATTATAACATTTTTAAAATGATGTCTGTGTGTGTGTGTGTGTGTGTGTGGATGTGTGTATATGTGTGTGTGTGTGTGTGTGTGTATGGCTGGATGTTGGACGGACGATTCCTCAAAAACTATAAGACATAAGACCTGTTTAACTATGAATTCCTCAATCTGACATTCCTGGGAAGAGCTGAAAAGGTTTTGGTAACAATTGAACAACCGGAAGTAGTAGTTTTTAAAAGAAATTCTTCCAAATATTAATTTTTGAAAATTTTTGATATTACTAATTATGAAGAACAAAATTCTACACCTGATACATTTAAATTTTTTATTATATGTTCTATAAATTTAGAGATAAAGACGCTATAATATATAGAATATCGGGATATAACAAGTCGAGTAGGCGAAACTACACTAAGGAAACCAGTTGACAAATTCAAATGTTTATAACATAATTTGTAAATGACAGATTTCAGTGTCAAAAATAAACAGTTTTAGTGACATTTTGATAGCTTTTTCTGGGAAGTACATTTAATCTTTCTTATTGTTTTATTAATTAAATATTTGAAATTGTAGATAATATGCAGTATCCATCAGAAATACCGCCAATCTGGTTAATGAATTGGAAGAATCTGTGCCATTTAGAAACTTCCTCATACAATGAAAAATAGATATAATTAGAATTATATGTGTGCAGAAGACATGTTAAATACAATAAAAGACAATATTTGGGTAAAGTTCTGTAATATTTTGTTATAAAACGACGGTTCGATAGCAAAGTGCAATACAATACTTATATAGCTTAATATGGAAATGGCGAGAGGTCTTGTGCTGGCCACAACAGATTTTTTTCTTTGAATAAACTAAATTAGTTAATGTTTATACGAATAAGGAAAGTGTCTTTATCATATAGAATTATTATGATAGAAATAGTTATCGAAGAATACGATTTTCAGTATTTATAGATATAAAAATTTCTTTTTAAAATTGTGCAGAAACTAGAAACAATAAAAAATGCAAAAATAGTTTTGCACGCAACTTTTAATTCTGAACGTCTTTGCACTCAACAGTTTTTGCCGTAAATTGAAAAGGAAAGCAGGTAATTGCGTAAAACTAAAATCTCATGTTAAATTCCTTAACCGTCACCATACTATATAACAAAATTACAATTTTTGTTTTGATGGCGACTTAAGATATCAAAGTACTATAAAATGAAAATAAATATCTACCTAATATACAGGCTGTTAAAAAAAAGTGTCACAATTTATGAGGATATATAGTACTGACCAAAATGAGTAAAAAAAGCTTAGTCAATATGGGTCCGATCTTCAATAGTTTCCGAGCAGTGTAAAATGAATTTTTTCGGGGTTTACCTCTGCTATCTCGAAAACTATGAGTTACGACTTTGATTAAATGATACTTTTTGTTTACCTTTCAGAGGTCGTCTTAGATGTGTTTTTGTTTATCAAAAAAAAGTCGAATAATTGAACTAATATTGTGACGTCCTTGGCCAATATTTAGTTATCATATCGCTGTCTTTGTCAGATTTTCTTCAATTCTAATAAAAAATGGCTTCTTTCTCAAAAACAGTTAAAGATCGGACCCATGTTGATTATGTTTTTTTTTTTTTACTTATTTTGGTCAGTATTATATGCCTTTATAATTTGTTACTCTTAGTTTTTAACATCCTGTATCCCTGTATATATATACAGGGTGTCTCTTATTTTAGCCTCAGGAATCTGTGATTAAGCCATGTCCCCCTATTTAAGAGGCACCCTGTATATATGTATGTTACACATTTTTCACAAAATTTTATAAATAATATATTCAAAATGACGAGTGACAACTGAGTCGTTATCACGTTGGACCTGTAGTAATAAAAACAAGGAAACACATATCACTTCGGCTATAAACAAGTGACATAAGGCATAAATGTATGCTTAATCATTTAGTTACCCTGTGATTTAACAGAATAATTTAAGCAGAAATCTAAGTCAAATATCGAGAAAGATTTAGCGTGACGCATTCTATTTTAAATGTATACACATTATTAAGAAAATATTTTTATGAAATTAAAAAGAACGAACTCCGTGAGCTCATATATAAACTAAAAATTTAAAAAATTGTCGTCCTCCCTCAAACTACTTAAGGTGTTATGCACTAATTGTGGTATTCATATGCAAATGTTATTTGTGCAGTACGGATCTCGTAGTAGTATCTAAACATGGAAGTATAAATACGGGTTGAGTGTAAAGTAATTGTTGCAGTCCTTGCGCGCTTGGCGCTTGGGTGTTTGCTTGTGCACTCTTTGAACTCTCGCCGGCTCAAGAACGCTCCACAGTGCTCCATTAGCGCCGCGGCCGCGCTTTCAGCAACCTGAAAGTTGATGCTACATGTTTTACTTTTCGCGAGGTGTTTGCGAAAACAGCGCCAACGTTCACGCCAGCTGATTTGAGAGAGATATCTGTGAAAAATTATCTTTTTGACAGCTTCCCATAATGGATGTGAAAGATTAAATTTGGTTGCTGAATGGATTAGAGCTGAAATAAGTATGATGATTAACGGTTTTACTTGTCGGGAAAGTATTTTAAATATTTATTCACCCAAAACTAAATTTTAAATATCTTCACGATGCACGCTTTGCAAAAGCAACACTGACTTCCTTTTGAGTTAATCTACTGAAAATGCTAAACACTGTCACTATCACTACTGGGCATAAATGCACTGGGTCAATTTTAAATCTGAAAACATTAAATAATATTTAGAAATTTGACATAGTTTATAATCATTAATTTTTCTGTTTTATAATACTTTAAAATTTATATACCATCAGTATATATTAGATAAATTTGAAATTTTATTCGAAGTCGAATGATTTCAGGTCTTAATGTTCCATATATTTATTTCAATATGTACAATATTTGAAAGTTTCAGGCAAAAAAATTAACTCATCTTCAGCAATAGATAAAAAATAAAATTTCTTATTGTAAAATCCAATGGGGTCATACCACATTTTCCAATTTATTTTTTTTATGAAAATATACTTAAAACCACTTATAAAAATATATATTTTATGTCACATAAGTTTCTAGTTTTACAGAAATAATTTTTTAAAGTTTATATTAAATTTCAAATGACGTCACGGTTTTGCGACCGTGACCGTAGTCCCATTATCGATACATTTTTACAGGTTGTACGAATAAATCAACTCCAGGATTTATTGGTAATCGTAATAGGAACGACGAAAAGAAAACTGTAGAAGCTATCACCATGGCGACAGGTCAAGCTCTGCCCAGCTTCACCTGTCGCCTGTAGATGGGCAAATTTTTTGCTTGAAACGTTCAAATATTGTACATGTTGAAATAAATATATGGAACATTAAGACCTGATATCATTCGACTTCGAATCCCATGAAGGTTCCTAAAGGATACTCCAATTGAAATTTTATTGTACAAAATTAAATATGACTTACTTACAAAATTTACTCATAAATATTCGTATAAGTAGAAATATTTCTGGTTCATAACAAAATATTATAAATAAATTTCAACACTTTATTGTGAAAAAATTGTGTAACAAAATAATATTGTATTATTGAATTTTACACAAAGAAATATTAAAATTGACTCTCGTTGTTGAACTAAAACTATTCATGTGAATATCTCTGAAACGATGTAATTCTGAGATTTTGTTCAGATGAACTTTACGAGTACACTTGCTTTTATATTCTTTATTAAAATCTTAAGTTTGGTTATATAATCTTGGATCACTCTGTGTATCTTTAAATCAGATGTAAAATCTTTGGCTACTTTAATAGTAATAACTATGAAATTTCTAACTGTTTTTCACTTGTAACAACCTTTCATTATCATCATAAATTGTAACTGCGGCGTAATCAGGAAACTGGTAATTTTGACATGCTCGAGTAAGATATAATACTTAGTAGCTGTTATATACTAGCTAACAATTTAGCTGATAAATTGCAACCAAGAACCGTAGGGTCAAGCGTTACAACATTTTACGTCAATATATACCACGCCTGCCTTATAATATTAATATATTTTTCAATAATGTACTGTTCAATATATGAAATTCCTTTACAATTATAGAGATGAACGTGATAGGGAGTCGGATAATAAAATTAATTATATTTTTCTAAGATGTAAGATAATGCAAAAGAATAATATAACGGTAAACTCGAATTAAACGTCAGATTCGAGTTTGTATCGAAACGTGGGGTAACGATAATCTCCACCATTTAGATCTCAACGAGATTACACTGTAATCCATAAAACAATATCGTCTACTCTACAGCTACACTCTACTCCAAAACAATATAAGCTTCAACACTTTTAACAAAAAAAAAAAAAAATCACTATAAAATCAAGTTACGAGCCTTTGAACAACAATCTATACTCGTACTGCAATATTAGCCATTGTGGCGTGCAAGAGCAGCCATACCTGTGAAATCTCCGTTCTCAGTACGCGAGCATAACCTCATCGGCACGGCGACGCCGTCATCGAGGACGTGCGACGCGCGATAAAAGCGGAAATGTGAGTGCAGCGGGCGAAGGCGAACGATGCACCGTGATATTCTGCTCCAAACGTTAAATGAATCGTTACGTTTACGTTTCTGTGTTCGTGGTTCGGCGTTTAAGTGCGACTTGCTAATGATTACTTGTCGAGAATTGCTGGTTTTATACAACAAAGTAGTTCTTCCGCTCGACTGCGTATTTAGATGCTCTACTTCAAACTAGAAAATATTCGAATGTTATAATGTCGTAGTTATCATCATTTGCGGCTGGGCAGCCCTTATAAATCCAACGACTTGCAGTACCGTAGTACTAATAATTAGTACTAGTGCAGTTAGCGTCTTTATTTCGTGCGACAACATCTAATTACTATGCAACCTAACGCGCAAAACTCATGTGCAGTCATACTCATTATTTAATTAAATACCCAACTCTTCAAATCAATTCCTAAATCAGTGGAATTCAAATTCACGACATTCGGGACGTTATACTCTCTTGTTTTAATAATTGACAGTAAATAGCACAAAAATGATGATAAGGTTTATCTGTCCTAAATAGTGTTTATTTTTTCCTAATATATAAACAAGCCATTAACGATTGACTAACAATGTTTGTCAATTTCTATCTAATCACCCGTAAGCAATAATTGTTCATACTAATGGTCAGTTTCTTTTTCTATATAGCATATCGACTTTTATGTAGCATGCCTAAATAGCATTTGTATTTTTAGTATACTCCTGCATTTGATTTATTATCTTTTTTATTGTTCATAATTACACTGTCTGAATTAAATTTAATTACATATAAATAAGCAGCATAATAAATATATTTTATTAATTTTAATCCCCTTTCAGACGGTTACAAATTTGTTAACAAATTTATCGAGAAGGATTTATGTTCATGCTTAACTAAATATTGGCATATCATAAATTTGATTTTGTAGTTTTCTGAATCTTTAATTTATTACCAGTTTTTTATAATTATATTATCGTACCATTGTTCATTTAATCATAAGTGGCACTGAAAGATTTATGTTGGGAAAATAGGTGATTAAAAAATTAACTTGTACCTACAAATATGTAGGCAACCATTGTTAACCAAATGTAGCATTACTTTAACGTAGTGGTGTATAAATCTGTCTTTATAATGGAATACTCAATAATCGTATAATGATAACTGTAACTTACGTGGATGAAGTTTGCGACATGAGCCACAAGCTAGTCACTACGTTTATCTCGCAGTGACAAAGCCCGCTTAAAAATCTAGGGACTAACTCTTAACTCTAGTTTGTTTATGTCACATATTTTAAAGTGACTACACAATAATTTTTAATAAATATTTAAAGTTTTAATTTTTAGGTAAATCCGTTGTCTTAACCGTTTATCTAGCTCTAGCAGGAACTCAAGTGGGTTGGCTATTGGTTAAGATACGAGTAAGTCGTAACTAATCTGGATCTGTTCACCTCGTTCACATAACCCACTGTACTCAAGCGGGTTTCGATTTAAGTGACTTACATGATGCGTGATAAACGTAGTGTTCTTTCTAATTCGTGTAGCGGAGTAATAAGCATTGCGTGAGAGTAGATGAGTAGAATACTTCATTTATGTATAAAACTATTCACTAGAAATTTACCCTTTGCGGTTGAATGTTCGAATTTGGACACTTATAATAAATATCACTGAATTATAACTGAATAATTCACTCTTAGCGGTGAGGGGTTAATAATTTGTATAATCTGTTAGGTAACAAATATATGAGCTGACTAATAAATTTATGATATTTTGTATTAAACAAATGTGAAAACATGCCATTATTCTTGTCTTTAACTTAGATATAACACTTGACCAAGCTAAATTTTCAAGTTTACTATAATTTCCGGTGTCGTTAAAATTTGTCACGTATATAAAACAAACAATTGTTACGATGTAATCTGTATGAGTGCAAGCAATTATTTGTATAATGAAGTTGTCTCACAAAATGATCAGTATCTTTGCGGTTGTGGCGCCAGTTTTCCTCGTAGACACAACAGTGCATGCGTACGTATCCTACACTCAGTTTCAACTCAAATTAATCTTGATAATTCACTCCCATTACGTGTTAACAGTCTGCAATTAGAGTAAAAACGATTGTTTATGTAACGCAGTACCCCTGTCTATCCAGCCCGTAATTGCGCGTTATGCGAATTTAACGTTGCCATAAAATTAAATAGCCCCGCAGATGGAAGGTACAGAGTGCCACATCTGAAGTACCACCGGGCCTCACACGTGAATGCCCTCGGAATGATGTGGAATGTGTAGGGGTTAAACGTTGCCAGTTGCCATACGACACATAACCTCTCATAACTTCTTTTCATGGGCAGTGGTGGCTTAATTGTACACACATTCGTTTAATGAGGTATAAATTGAATCCTGCTCCTGCTACTGAATCTATTAATCGAAACATACTGCTTTCTCAGAGTATTTCGTAACGTGCATAATTTTAGAGGTAAAATGTAACCCAACGTTTCTTGACCTTTTTGCCGCGGACTCCTATGTACTAACATGTGAGATAGCACACCTTTTAGAAATTAAACCATTCAAAACACTGGTAAAGTTTGGAAATAGAACTTTTTTTCAACTTATATTTTATGGAAAGAGAATTGAAGTGGGACATTATTAAATGACGTTTTGTCTGTAATGTTTTGCTTTAAAACACGAGACTTAATTAACAAAAGACAAGACTACTGTAGGAATAAAAAAATTGGAATACGAATATTTAAAAAAAAAATTGAAACGTAATACTGCATCTCACTAACTAATTTGTTAATATCAGGTGTAATCCTGAGATCAAAATCAACATTTTTCAACCTGTTCCTATATTATTTTTCGTAACTAGTACAGAAAACGCCTTTTCACATAAATACCTAGTTACAAACGGACCGTGAATAACCAACCCTGTAGCTGCCGTGTATGTGTTCAGTTTTACTCGGAAAGAGGATAAGACTAAAAATTCGCAAGCCTTGTTACTTAAACATTTGTTTTACTGGTCAATCTATTTATTCGATGGTACCATAGGTTACAGATACATTATTTCTCAGTACATTTGTAGATGGGGTCCCGTGGCTGCGTGCCTGAGTGTCTGGTCGCGAACCTGGGGGAACCGGGTTCGATCCCGACCGGCGCCAAATATTTTAAATGGCACAAAAGTGACCCCTGTGGTGCACTCTCTACACCAGCTATGAGTGCCCCGTGAGGTGACCCCTAGTAAGCGCCCACACGGTAAAATATATCGTCATCATTAGAGTTGTGCCGTGGACAATTGACCGTCAATTGACACAAGAATATTTGACGGTCTAGTCAAATAATCTAAATAAAACTACCACGACATCTGTTGTTAAATAAAAGTAGCTATGTACTAGTTACAGTTATAACATGAATATACCTAGTTTGAAGATAACTGTATGCTGTGCTGTTATTTTTTAACTCATCAGGATTAAATACCAATTACTGAATAGGTTCACACACACAAACATCCATGCCTTAGTGAACCCCGACCGCATTCATGACTGAGGCGTTGTTCTAACCATTTAGCCACCGGAGCGATATTTTTAAAGTGAAAAACTAATTGTACAATATTCTGTGATTGATGGCCGGTTGCACTAATATTTAATTGAGAAATAAACAAAAATTAAATTAAAATCAACATTTTTATACGGACGTATAAAATATATATTATGTGAGTGTTGAGTTTGCTATTTTTGTTTAATTGCCAATTAAAATATTGGTGCAAGTGTGTAACTGTAACCGGCCATGAGCCTGATAGTTCAATAAGTATTTAAAATGTGCAATAAATATTTTTTCACTGATTGGTTTTAAAAGTATGATTTTATTGTCAGTTCTTTTTCTACTTTCATTAACGAAATTCATAAACCGTTAAAATATAAGCAAACAGAGAATAGGGCCTACTCTGTAACTCAGTGTTTAATTTTTAACAACTGGTAAAAATGTTTAACCAATTAAGTATGTTGACATAACCAAACATTTGTTTCAGAATAGGCGTATGTCAGTTACAAAATACAACAAGTTTCCTACCCTTTTATATTTTCCGAGAATTGGTAACAAAAATATAACTGTTACCTTTATTTAAAAAATAACAATTCTGAGAAATAAATTTATTCTTTTGTTAGAACTACAGTAGTTTTGTAGGTAATGGAAAGAAAACATGTGCAATGTACTACACCAAGCTCATATATTTAAATTTAAAAAGTTTAAAACAATAAGGTTCCCTGCATTATTACGAGAACAATATTGCTGATTTTTATTTTTAATAATATCTAATTATACACCCAATATTTCCAAAGCTTTGTCTTTTTTCCAGTAAACAGAAAATCAGTTCATTTTGGTTATTTCGTTATTTGAGTCAATTTATTGGTTCAATTTTATTTCAAAGTTTAATACGAATCGTAAAAGGCATTCACAGTTCGTTTAATGGTAAAAGAGTATTGATCGGTAAATTCTGATATTTTATTAACTATAGAAGTATCTTTACAGCAATTCGCACGTTCGAACTCTAAATAAAGATTCCGGAAGAGAACCAGTAGTTGTCAATAACTGGAACAAAACTAAAATTATTACTTTACTATAATAGTTGAAAAATTATTAAATTTAAATTATTCGTGCAAGAGTACGTTTAGTTATTTCAAATATAAATATTTCCTTACCATGCGTTTAATTTTTTACCTCTCGCTAAGAGAGGTATTGGATTCATGCTAAAATTCGCATGTTCAGATTTTATTGAATAAGCAAGATTTAAGGTTCCTATAATCGATTATAACATTTTTAAAATGATGTCTGTGTGTGTGTGTGTGTGTGGATGTGTGTATGTGTGTATGTATGTCTGGATGTTGTAGACACGATTCCTCAAAAACTATAAGACTTAAAAAATATTTAACTGCAGTTTCCTCAATCTGATATTCCTGGGAAGAGCGGAAAAGGTTTTGGTAACAATTGAACAACCGGAAGTAGTAGTTTCTTAGAAAATTTCTTCTAAATATAATTTTTTGGAAATTTTTGTTATTACAAATATTGAAGAACAAAATTCTTCATCTAATACACTTAAAATTTTTATTATATCTTGTATAGATTTAGAGATAAAGACACTATAATATATAGCAGATTCTAATCGCAGAGGCTAAGGCACTAAGGAAACGACTTGACCAATTCAAATGTTTATAACATAGTTTGAAAATGACATATCAGTGTTAAAAATCAACAGTTTTAGTGGCTTTCTGATAGCTTTTTCCGGGAAGTATATTTAATTTTTCTTATTATTTTATTAATGAAATATTTAAAATTATGGGTAAAATGCATATATCCATCAGAAATACCGCCAATCTGGTTAATGAATTGGAAGACATATAGGAACTTCCTCATACAATGAAAAATAGATATAATTAGAATTATATGTGTGCAGAAGACATGTTAAATATAATAAAAAACAATATTTGGTTAAAGTTCTGTAATTTTTTGTTATAAATCGACGGTTCGATAGGGAAGTACAATACAATACTTATATAGCCTTATATGGAAATGGCGAGAGGTCTTGTGCTGGCCACAACAGATTTTTTATGACATCACTTACAGAATATTTTTATTAGATTCTTGTAACATATTTATCATAATTTAAACCAAAGTAGCCGAAAGAAAATATGCATTAATGTTTCCTATATATCACCAAGGCTTATTACCCATTTCTGGGTGTGTCAGTCTGCTTCATTTCGAATATTTCGATATAATGATATTATGTATATACCGTTGAAGGAATTTACCAGGCGTCATCTCACGGGATCTTAAAACTGTCATTGGGTGAGTAACACAGGGATCACTTGTGCTTTGTATTATTTAAAATTTGAAAAGTTCCAAGTTTGAATTCGGTTGGAAATGAACACGGGCCATCTGAATCACAACTGGGCACCTAATGCACACTACCGCCGTTACTCAAACTTTTGACGAATTTTGAAACACGTAATAAATTTTTTGCATTCCTATTTGCTGACTTCGTTTTAATTGTATTGAAAACGACTAGGTTTTCATTAAGCTAAAACAAAATACAACTAATAATTAACATTTATAATAAATATTGCATATTTAATTATTTTATTTGCATATCTATATTGACTGTTATCCTGTATAATTTGCATGTGTAGACAAATTGGAAAACAAATCCGTTGTGTTTGCGTTAATCAAAAGTTATCCTCATAATTCAGGGTTGTACCCCACGTGAGTAGGACAATGGCAGCAAATGGCTTGGCATTGATTTGCAAGGGATAAATAAGTTAATTAACCCCCTGAATTTGGCATCGGGGTGGTAGGTCACATGTCTGCGTGAATACATGGTGCACCGGCTCTACACTCAGCCTGTCCCACACACTGTCACTCGATTGAGGAAATAAATTGGCCAAAAACGAATAATTGATACTAACTTTAACGGATGATATCGTATAGGCTGTAAATTGTGGCGAGCGGCGTACGTTTTAACTCTCATTTAATGACTGAACACGAGATGGAGAAGCTTATTTTAAGGAGCTAATTACCGCACTAATTGGAAATCAGGTTACATATAGCCGCATGTATTCTTTGATTTTATGTACTGTGCTTCAAACATTTATTACTTTGAAAACTAAAACTCATGTTTTATTTTTTAGTTATACACAGGAATATATTTCAAAATGTATAAATATTGCGAACATTTCCAATAAATTATAAAAATACATTAAATTGTACAGCGATAAACTCTACCATGAAATAAAATTCAAACAATTTAAATTACGACATACGTATTAAAATTATAACAGCTTATTTAAAATTGATCTACATTTTAGGGTCAGTATGATTTATTTTTTAAGTAATTTATGAATTATTATATATGAATTTATTCAATGAATTCAGGTATATGTTCCGTAACATTGTATAAGTTAAATAATAAATTATTTCGAACATTCGAAGAAATTTCATTTGAATAGTAATAGGTAAATTTGAATTTGTTTTGTACCATACCTCCGATAATTTCCATAGTGAGCGATAAAGTGAAAAATATCATTTGCACTGCATTTAAAACTTAATATATAATACACAATATACAAAAAATTAATACCCTACCAGAGTAATTTTTTAAGGTGTGTCTGCCTTTGATATGTGCTAATCCTCGTGTTACTTTTTTACTCTGCTATATTTTCATTTCTAATTATTCTTTAAACAAATTTTATATAAGTTAAAATAATAATATGTATGAACAATGAAGGTGCATTAAGGTATATCTTTATTTCTTTTTACCTTCCGTCACCTTTAGGTAAGGAAGGTTTGGTCTTTGGTCAAAAAAATCGGTGGTGAGTTTTTAATGAATAAGCACGTTTTAGGGTCCCTACAATACGAATTTACTATTTTTAAGATGATGTCTGTATATGTGTGTGTCCGTGTGTGTGTGTGTCCGTGTGTGTATGTATGTATGTCCGTGTGTGACAAATTTTTCTCCGACGATAACTCCAATACTACAATTCTAAAAATTATAATTCTTTCGTATTCCTCATGTGTACATCCATATGAAGAGTTGATTAGATTTTGGTTATAATTGATCCACCAGAAGTACTTTTATTTCAAGTTTTTAACAATTTTTCTTAAGAAAACACAGTTAAATATTATTTTTTAACATTTTGTTATTATACATATTAAAGAAAATATTCTTCTCTATACAGTTTGATTATACATTTTCCTTCATATTCAATAGATGTAGATTTAAAACATTATAAAGAAATTAATTATCAAAAATTAGGCAGCTTTGCTATTTATCATGGAAACAGCTGATGCTGATATATTAAAAAAATTCTAATTGACAGATGTCAAGTGCAAAACCAAATATGGAAAGTGTAGGATCACAAAATTGGTATGTCATAGTGCTCCTCGCAAGTGACACGCAGAGAAAGGCCAAAGAGAAGATGGAAGGACTGTATCGCAGAAGACTGAAAGGAATGCCTGTGTCAAGAAAACAGGAAACAGCTACCTCTAATAAAATAGGGGAAGCTGAAGAATAAGAAGAAGTGTCAAGCGCATTTTACTTAGTGTATGTTTATGATACAATTTTATTGGATTTATAGAATAGAAATAGTATGTGTTCGTATTTGATATTACATGATATTAAATAGAATCTGTTCCAAGGACCTTTTGGTATGGGATTTGTATAAAATACATCGAATTGACGGAAGGTTTTGTGCTGGCCACAACAGATTTTTTTTAAATATGTTCGAAAATGCTCAAACCCTCAACTTTCTTCAACAAATATTAAATAGTTTGCATATAAATAATAATAATTTTTCACTTTATGCTCTCTTTAGTCTCTTTGTTATATGTTATGTAATTGTAGAAAAGATGTAATGTAATACATGTAAGTTTTCTGTGTCAGAAAGCTAAGAAAATAAACGTAATTCTGTTTTATTACATATAGTTGATCACCAGAGTTTTTAAATAAAATCTCACAAGACTTATACCGTAACCTCAGATCTGTAAAATCCACAAATAACTCCTTTGTTTGGTGTGGATGCCAGCAGTGAAAGAAACGTCGTTTCGCAGTCGCCACTGATTACAAAACAGTTGCAGTTGACGGCAAAGACTTCTTTGCGAACGCGAATTTAATTATTTTATACACGCAGTGTGCGGTAAGCTGTGCATCGCAGGCAGTCAGCTCGGCAGTCGAGCCTCCGGTCGCCCACGTTCTGCAGCTTTTATTGTCTCCCTGTCCTTCTGTGTCGCCCGGACAATGTGGTGGATGCGATTGCATTCAAGGAAATTTGCGTTTCGGTCTTGGACGTTTGTTTATCAGTTATAATTTATTGTTTAGAGTGGAATGTTATTAATGTACATAACATAACTGACATATGTGGTTTATGAATTTGTTATACATATAAGTTTCTATTCTGTTGAAATTAAAATAAGATGAAATATTAAAAATCCAAGTACAAAATAACTGTACATTTCTTACGGTATCTGCAAATAATTATAGAAGAACAGAAGCAACGAAGGTGTAGCAGTTCTGCATATCTGTAATCTGTGATTAGTGTTTACCTAGTAAAATAATCCTTTATTAAACTCATTTGAACTGATTAAGAAATCGAAGAGGTTTCGGCTCCTAAACAATAGAATAAAAATTTCCATGTTTAGATTAGCAACGTTAACTTGTCACTTCATAATGGTTTATGGTGCCGAAATGTTGGGTTTTAATAAATAAAAATACAGAACATAAACTAAAATAGGTAGTAATATTCCATTTGTTTAGAATTATTTTTGTAGACAAAATTTCATGAAAAATTAACCGCGAATAAATTAATTATTAGGTACATTCAATTTTCAGTTAATTACTAAGACCGGTAAACAAACAAAATAGACAAAATTAGGAAAAGAATATAACACAACTAGAAACAAATCTTTTAGTCATAGCCGTAATTAAGAATTTTGGTACCTACTTATCCAGGAATAAAAATGGCGCCCATTATGAATTTTGTTTTCAGTTTTATTTAATAAATTAGTTACGTAAACAAATCTTTTTAAGGAATTGTATAAAATTAGTTTTGAGAACAAAATCGGTTTAAATTTTTTACTTCCCGCTACCCTTGGTAAAGGAGGTATAGGGATCGTGTTAAAAATCACATATCGAGATTTTAGTAAATGACCACGTTTTAAGATCCCTAGAATCCAATTTTAACATTTTCACGATGATGTCTGTATGTGTGTATGTGTGTGTATGTGTGTGTGTATGTGTGTGTGTATGTGTGTGTGTATGTGTGTATGTGTAAGAATTTTGTTTGCACTCTAACTCAAATACTATCATTCGGAAAATTCTGAAACCTTGTATTTCTACCCTATTTTAATAAGAATAGAAGCCATTAGATTTTGGTGTAAATCGGATAAATGCCATTTTTTCGCATTTTATTATTATGAATAGATAATATAGATTATTGAATTTTGTACAGGTATACATTAATATTTTTTCTATATATTTTACAGATAAATTTAAAAATCATTTTTCTTTTTTTAATCCCGAAGCCTAATATATACACAATTCCTTTGTTAGACAGTATTTTTTTTCAAATGAATGTAAATGACAGGTAAACGTCATTGTCAAAAGACTAATCACTTCAAATTAATAATAGTGACATATTAAATAATAAAGAAAATCGTAAATAAAGCAATAGTTATATGCAATGGAGCATAATATAGTTTGAAGCTTTACTAAATACGTCTTTATTAAAATTAGTGCTCGGAATACCGGTGGATCCAAAAGACCACCCACCCACCTGTATTTCAGTGAATACGGGTTGAAGCCGATTTTCCACCCATAAGAAACATAAGAAAAATAATAGGACAAGTTAAACAAAACTCATTTTATAAGACGGACACCATTATGAATAATTTAAATGTGTGTATTTATTTGGTCCGGGTGGGTGGATATTTTCCATTTAACTAAATCCCCAGGTCGCAGTCCTAGCCCTAATTAAAATCGCGCCTATGATAAGGGCCACTTTTACAACAATAAATCAAATTTCGGTCGTTATTTTAAAAATCGCCCATAAACTACTGAAAACTGTTGCACAGTTTACTAGTGATTCCGTAGTGGTTTAGTATTTTTCGGAAAAAAAATCATCCAATTACTTGTGAGAATACATTGTAATCATAGTTATAATTAAAGCAAATTATTATTGATGTCTCATTCTTTATAGTTTTCATGTAGGTATTCAAGCAAGTTTAGTTTCCAAGTACTCGTTTAATCAAACCTGTCTTCCAACTATTTATATTAGGTCGGGTTTTACATGACAATTACTATAGTTTATCGAGCGAAATCCATCTAAATCGCTCCGTTATCAAGTCTCGGAGTATAACCTAAATCACAGCATATTACAATGACAAACTTAACGTAATAAATATCCACAATCTTCATCGGGTTGGTTTCCATCCCTGCCGTACCCTCCTGCATCCTTCTGGCCGGGGGCGGTGTTGAAACAGGGTGATGGATGGTCGTCGTGTCTAATGGACGCCCGTCGCCCGCCGTCCGCCAAAGCTACCTCCATTTCAATTTTTGCTGAGCCTTGAGGCGGCGCATACATTTTGCATTATATGACAATATTGTCAAAAGGGTTAATTTTGTTTTAGGTCGGTGTAGGAGGGTTGTATGTTATACACTCAGTCATGCTTTTGTTTAGATTATTTAAATAAAAACGACCTATTTTACTGAAATAAAATTGAGTAAAAATTGATTGAATATTGAAAACTAAATGAATTTTCATTCAACTCCAAATTTGCAAATGTAATAACCAAATGAACAATTGGTTTTCATTTAAACAAATCATATTGTTCGAAACTGTAAACATTTTACAATTTGAAAAGCAGTTTTAATTCGTTCTATACAAATCAATTCATTTTTACCACGTCTTTAAATGTTTGCTCCAACACCAAAGGCGTACATTTAAAAATATTGACATTCAAATATTTTAAATTTTATTCACTAAATACCTAGGTGTATGGTAATAAAGTTACTGCTATTAACTGTTCCTTCTAAATTTTAAATATTAAGTTACAAAAATATCATGCAGAATTTATGATATCGCTTTCTATATTATCTCTTCGAACCGAACGTATGTTGCTGTGCCCTAGAATCTATTAATAGGAGGCACCAATTAGGTCATAATCTTTAATCAGGATCAGGAATATTACCCGTCGATCATAGCTGCCCTTCATTTCCGGTGTGTATTTCCTGAATTATTGCGACTATGCCAATACTGTTACTGTTATCTTCTAAAATTTTGCATAGATATTCACCTCTGGCCTAGCTAATGCCTTTAACATTTAAATATTTTGAATGTTGAGTCCGAGTTTTCTAGTCATCGAGATTATCTGGTCGCCTGTCTTTGCTACTTCATTTAGCAGTAGCTAGGATACATGTACCGTATTTATTTTTTATTTTACAAAAAAATGTATTCTTGATAAAAGTTTTTGGATGGCCCGAAACGGCCAATTCAGTTTCAACATTTTCAAATTTTCTTTTAGTTTCAGATAAAAATCGAAAATTGGTCGTTTTAGTTGAAAATCCCAAAAAATAAGTTTGCGTTGTCATAGTAATTGCCGTTATTTATTTATTTTCATTAACTGTCAGTTATAAAAATCAACCATAATCGTTGTTAAATTCTTCGATAACTTGACGGATCGCTTTATTATCTTTGCCATAGCATTGAATTAGGTAAATTCGTTCGTCTTTTAACAACATTTTCAACGATTATGGTTGATTTTTATAACTGACAGTTAATGAAAATCCATAAATAACAGCAATTACCATGACAACTCAAACTTATTTTTTGGGACTTTACCACTCGCTAAGAGAGGTATTGGATTCATGCTAAAATTCGCATATCCAGATTTTATTGAATAAGCACGATTTAAGGTCCCTAGAATCCGATTATAACATTTTTAAAATGATGTCTGCGTGTGGATGTGTGTATGTGTGTGTATGTGACTTAAAAAATATTTAACTGCAGTTTCCTCAATCTTACATTCCTGAGAAGAGCTGAAAAGGTTTTGGTAACAATTGAACAACCGGAAGTAGTAGTTTCTTAGAAAAATTCTTCTAAATATAATTTTTGGGGTTTTTTTTTATTAAATATTGCAGAACATAAAATTCTGCATCTAATACACTTAAAATTTTTATTATATCTTGCATAGATTTAGAGATAAAGACACTATAATTTATAGAGTACACTAATCGCAGAGGCTAAGGCACTAAGGGGACCAGTTGACAAATTCAAAATATCAACAGCTTTAGTGACATTCTGATAGCTTTTTCTGGGAAGTATATTTAATTTTTCTTATTTTATTAATTAAATATTTGAAATTATAGATAAAATTGTGGTAAAATGCATATATCCATCAGAAATACCGCCAATCTGGTTAATGAATTGGAACAATCTCTGACATTTAGAAACTTCCTCATACAATGAAAAATATATATAATTGGAATTATATGTGTGCAGAAAACATGTTAAATACAATAAAAAACAATATTTGGGTAAAGTTCTGTAATATTTTGTTATAAAACGACGGTTCGAAAGCGAAGTGCAGTACAATACTTATATAGCCTATATGGAAATGGCGAGAGGTCTTGTGCTGGCCACAACAGCTTTCTTTTTTGTAATACTCATTGAAAATGATAATTTTCAGCCTAATAAATATGTTTTGCGGTACAAATAGTTAAAGGACTTAAAACATTAATTTAATTTTTATTTAAATGTAAGTAAACCTAATTCCTGTTTTTCAAAGCAAAATTATTTTGCATTAGTTTGTAAAAGCACTTTTCAAACGAATTGGAAAGGTGAAACGCTTTGAATACTTAGTTGGAATGTTTTAATGGGTTTATTTACGGTGTATTTGAAAAAGTAGGGATGTAATTTTTCTCTGGCATGTAATTAAAACAGAAGTACATTTATAAAGATTGGATTTTCACATTATCATTTGGCGATGGTTGGTCGCGGACAACAGACATAATTAAGTACCGCGCAAAGACATAAATTACAAATGAGAGGACGCTGATACGAATTCGGAGACAGCGCGTCGCTAAAAAGAGAGCAAGAGAGATAGCGTCAGCGTCGCGTTGCTTCGGACAGAGATAACAAACTAACCAAGAGCGGCGATAAACCAACATTGGCAATTTCCGTATTGAAAAGCGCTAAAGGATCAGAAAGCGTTCATTAATTTAAGAGGTGAGGTATTAAAATCCCTTTTAATTAAACCGCACGCTATGTTTACCAGTGCCACTTGACACCCGCGTCGCGAGCACAGCCCTCTTGACATTCGACACTTCACCGCGCGGTGCAACGCCGCACTCGTTCGCTGCCACTCTAATCAGCCTAAGCGCTTCTTATCAAAAAAACGAGCATTTTCAAATATTAATCGACAACAAAAATAACAAACAAACTTGTTTATCTACATGTATCTATTTAACATATTTTTATGTCTTCCGAAATTTTATTTCATAAATAAATAATTTGGTGCTTCATCGCTTTATCCCACGGGCGCTTGTAGCTAGTAAACAGAGTACTCCACAGGGATAATTTTTGTTTTCGTGCAAAAAAATGACAGATTAGTTTCTCATTATTAAATTTTAAACTAAAACAAAAAAATCTGTTGTGGTCAGCACAAGACCTTCCGTCAATTTGATGTATTTTATACAAATCCCATACCAAAAGGACCTTGCAACAGTTTCTATATAGTATCATGTAAAATCAAACACGAACACATACTATTTCTGTTCTATAAATCCAATAAAATTATAACATACACTAAGTAAAATACACTTGACACTTCTTCTTATTCTTCAGCTTCCCCTATTTTATTAGAGGTAGCTGTTTCCTCTTTTCTTCCAATCAATCCTGTCCAACACAATCTTCTTGACACAGGCATTCCTTTCAGTCTTTTGCGATACAGTCCTTCCATCTTCTCTTTGGCCTTTCTCCGCGTGTCACTTGCGAGGAGCACTATGACATACCAATTTTGTGATCCTACACTTTCCATATTTGGGTTTCGCACTTGCAACTGACATCTGTCAATTAGAATTTTTTTAATATATCAGCATCACCTGTTTCCATGAAAAATAGCAAAGCTGACTAATTTTTGAAAATTAATTTCTTATAATGCTTTAAATCTACATCTATTGAATATGAAGGAAAATGTATAATCAAACTGTATAGAGAACAATATTTTCTTTAATATGTATAATAACAAAATGTCAAAAAACAATATTTAACTGCGTTTTTTTAAGAAAAACTGTTAAAAACTTCAAATAAGGGTACTTCCGGTGGATCAATTATAACCAAAATCTAATCAACTCTTCATATGGATGTACAGAAGAGGAATACGAAAGAATTATAATTTTTAGAATTGTAGTATTGGAGTTATCGTCGGAGAAAAATTTGTCACACACAGACATACATACACACACACACACACACACACACACACACACATATATATACACACACACATACAGACATCATCTTAAAAATAGTAAATTCGTATTGTAGGGACCCTAAAACGTGCTTATTCATTAAAAACTCACCACCGAATTTTTTGACCAAAGACAATACCTTCCTTACCTAAAGGTGACGGAAGGTAAAAACTATGGATCGAAATTTGGTTATTCAATTTCTCACTTAACATTTCGTTTCGATACAATATTATGAACTTATATTTATTTGCGATGCAAACGGGCGTTAGTATCCTTTTATTTAAATAAATTTAATAATTGTCTCCCCGTTTGTTTTTGGTTTAATTTGTATTGATGAGACTGAAAAAATATTTTCTGTGCACCATGTTATAATACTTATAAAGTTTGTGGAGAGAATTTTAGACTAGAATTATAATCATGAGTCAAAGTTGTGCTTTGACAGCAAGTATCATGTGCGTATTTCTTTCGAGACCAATTCATACTAGTCATAGTCACTAAATATGTAATACTTTATATTTATAACAAATTCTGTGGTACTACTGAACGTAAGAGTTCATTTATCTTATGCAACCAGCGCTGCATACTTGTAAGGCGGACCGCCGTACAGTAACTGAATCATTTAGTTCGATACCTATCTATCATATGTCAGAGCATTGTAGGCGGATAACATGAAATTATTTTGATGTATACATACATGTATTATGAAAAATTTGAAAACGCATAATAGTATATTGAAAGTATTACAATGAATTTTTTCTTTTTTTCGTTAATTTAATTTTATTCAAAGTTATTATTACCTATAAGAATTATCAAAATTTCAAAGCTGGTAACAGTGACAATAGGTATTTAGAAGTTTGGTTATTGTTAAAATTTATAATTATGTTATCAACCTAAAAACAAGTACATACTTTGGATCAAGAAATAAAACTAAAAACTATGGATTAAATTTTTTAAAAAAGTTTCAACGTAATTATTTAAAATAAATAAATAAATATATCATCACGGCATATTACCCATTTCTGGGTGTGCCAGTATCTACAACACATGTAAACATCGGTAATGATGACGATATATGCCCGTGAGGTGACGCCTGGTAAGCGCCCGTAATTATTTTTTTATAAAAAATCTACTTCTACACATTTTACCAGAACAACTAAAATGATAATAGCTGAGATTAAAGCTGGGTTTATGCAGCATATAAATTATAGAATTAAATTAAGTCACTAAATTAAGAAACTAAAATAAATAACATCGTTTATGCTGTAAATTAAAATTCAGAATTTTATGTTTAACATTTCGTATGTAACAGGGGGGAGGGAGAGGATCAGATGATTCTGTTTACTCTTTGTTCTTACTTTCTTTTCTTACCCAACGATGACTTTATCTAACTGGTGGACGCTTGCTGGTTTGTCCACCACTTTACTGCGACGGAACACCCTTACGCTATGATGAACATATTTTGGATGGATGGCACACACACAATAATTTTATACTAAACTACTAACTTTATTTACATATTTTTACATTAATACTAACTTATAATTATTGATTACCCTCTGAACACAAACTAAACTGTTACATAATTATATTGTAACCCTAATTACGCGTACCAAACTAAACCGCCGACTACATATCTGTCCTGTCTGAGTCTTTAATCTCGACTGCTTAAAAACAAAGGGTTATCACTTGAGACATATATCTGATGAAGGGTGCGAGGGTGTAGCATCCATAGCAAAATAACAAGATTTCGCGTAGTCTAGGCAATAACTTATATGGTTAATTGTCAAAACAATAAATGTCTACGCAGTTGACATCTAGACTAAACAGATATATGAGAGAATAATGATTATTATTTCTAAACAGAATTTTGACTTACAAAGATAACAGAGTTAAAATGTAGTTATTGAAACTGTAATTTAGAAGTTTATAATAAAGTTCATTACTTGTTATTTCACCATGCTCACCTTGCTACACGTATAATCTAACTTTTATAGGTGAAATTGCGATACATTTTATTTATATAGGATAAAAAAATAAAACGATACAATTTGTTGAATAAGTCCAATTAGTATTTCGTCACACTTTTCTGCAGAAACTTCGTTATCTTCGTACATTTTGAATGGTTAGGTGTTAAAATCTGTTATAAGTGCGCGAATGGCGCAGACGCAAAACTAAGAAATTTTAAAATTAAACTAAAAGTTGAAAATAGCCAACTTCTTAATTTAGTTTCATTAATTTAATTCTTCAGTTTAGTTGTATAAACAATGGTTCCAACTTGTTTAGTTTAGTTTTACAATTTAATTTTTTAATTTAGTTGCATGCATAAACCCAGCATAACACTTAGGCGAAAGGTATCCACCTTTACAAATAGAACAATTCTGAAAACAGTTGTACAAAGTTGAACTTTAACACTCCTGCTTTTAACTAAATGACTAAAACAATGACACAGAATTTACTATGTAAATGTGACATAGAGAAAATGTTTATTTTATAAAAAAAGACGTCAAGCTGTTGTTGTTGGGCTGAAAAATTATAATTAGATTTGCATATTTGTATTTTAGAGCAATTTGAAAAAGCTAGAACTACATAGACATATTCGTTTTTATCACATTCATTACTTTATAATCACTATACACTATAACTCATCTGCTTCAGATGAAAAAGACTATAACAGTTAAGCGGTCATAAAATCGGAATTATATCAATATAAAATAAAGATGATGAACATCCTTAAACATTCTACAATCTAAATACATTAATTTCATAATATGATAATATATTATTGAAATTTTAGGATTTATGATTTATCACGAAGACGAATGTTCAGAATAAATTATTAATTTCAACATGTAAACATATGTTTATGTTAATAAGCAGATATCTTCCCTATTTACTAGCCTTCGGTCAATATAATTTAATAGTAATATCTAGTGTGTGTATTAAATTATTCAGTTTGAGCGATGATCTTCCAATTTGGTTAACATGTATACAATTCACGTTAGGTTCTCTGTATACTGTGTATCATACACGGTGCTCCGGCTGTAAATCACATTCCCAATAATAACTGTATCTGTTACACAATAGGCATATTAATTAACGTTAAAATGAAATTAACATGATTGCTATCTGGAGGATATAGTCGTAATATATTTTCCTCTGATTCAAACTACTGCCATTTAATGCGCTTTCAATTTACACATGCGTTGAACATGTTTATGTGCGTATGCCTATGAATGAAAAGATTCACAAAATGTAAGATAAAAGATTAAAGTGTCATTCATGTTGAAAAGTTTAAACAGTTTTTTGTAATCTCAACGGACAGTATTCTTTAAAACAGAAAAGTAGAACATTTTCTTTAAAATATTCAATAGTTTTTCAATCATTTCGACGATTCAGAGACGCGGCTTTTTCAGAATTAGCTTTTCAATTGCAAAGTAACCATATCAGGTATTACTAAACATTTAGAGCCGATTTTATCAACCATAGTAAATGGCAAAGCACGTTAATATATCTTCTAAAATTTCTCCCCAGGTCCATATCCTAGTTTTACATATGTACTTCCTTTATCTAGTTACAAAGAACTTGCTACTGCTGCCCTTCAATAGAAGTGAATGAGAAAAAATGTATGTAACAAGCGGGAAAATATAATATAGAACCGCTACCGCACTTTTAGAATAACCGGCCGCTGGATAAAAAGGAGCGCTTGACCCTGCTGCCGAATTTATCACAGGCTGAAAACGTGAAAGGTGGAGCAGGGTGATGGAAAATGGCATTCCACAACGGATGAAGTCGAAAATCTCTGAGTTTTTTGAGTAGGGCACATGCTCTAGGCTACATCATTGCTCACTTCAGAACCGTACTTTACAGAAATCCGTATGATATATTGACCGTTTCTACCACAAGTAATTGATTTCATTATTTGCATAAAAGGTCAAGCTCACCCTAGGAAATTTAACATTTGCAATACAAAAATTCTTTGAATTTAACACGTAAATAAATTATATGCAAATTTACTTCTTTTTAACAACTTTTGGCTGATTTTTTTTTATTTTAGCGATTTTGGCTTTTTAGTGTTTAGAATATTTGAGGTTGGCAATTTTTACAGAAGTCGTGTTTTTCATCTCTGTTTCGCTGCAGTTCTTTTAACCAATTTCGTTTTTGATTTTGTATTTGTTTATTTTTTGGTTTTGCTGCAGTAACTACAGTTTTTTTTTTTAAACTGTAGTAGATGCTAATTTACATGAGCCACTTGCAGCTTTATCTTTTGTTTGTACAAGTGCATTGGATGCAACACTTGCTTTAATATTTTAATTTTTCTTAACGAATTATTTTTCAGTACCCACTTTAGCTTAGTGGAATCGTACATTTAAACATAAATTACTGAAGACATCCCATTGTAGCATGAGATAAACGACCCCGTATAATGTCGAGTGGAAAAACGAGTACTTGAATAGCTTTCTGCTACAAGTATTTTATACAATTTTTTTGTTTCTATTTCCATTTATGTATTATTATCTTTTATTTTATTATAAAAATATAAATATTCGATAATTACTATTACTAAGAGCAATTTAGGTAGAGTATTTAGGTTAGTAATTTATGGTTTTTTTTTTTTCGTTTCCTAGTGTTTTTGTATTTTTAATGCAGTCATATCAACCCCAATAACAAAATGTCACCATATTTGCTGTGATAGATGCGATGATTTTGGACAATGTCACTCATTCTCTATTTTTTGCAGTCGATTGAAGCTTAGCACTTATGTTTGGAATACAAAATAAATATGTTGAATTAACTCCATTTTCATATCATCATTAGCGGAATATATCTTGCTGGATGAAGGCCAGAAGTTTCACATGTACTTGTTTCGGGTCTAGTGCAGTTAAATACTATATCCGTACGATATATACCAATCATTTCTATTGAAACCAAAGCGGCAGTAGGGACGAATAATTTATTATTTAGGTCTAGTTCTGGTGTGATTAATGTCCGATATATTGACAAATTTACGAGTACACACTTGTCCGGCCTGTATAATCGTATTAGAACGAGATATATGTATCTTATCAGATTCTATTAGAACTAGGATTAGAATGGATTAGACCATGCCGATTATCAACTTTGATTATGCGTCCGCTTTATATTATTATTAATATTAATATTGTTATTATTATTACTACTATTATTATTATTTCATAATATACTTTAATTTTTTTTCTACCCCCTTGGCCTTCGGTACGGTGCCGATTGGCCAATGACAATTTATAATTATTAGTGTTATAATTTAGGACATACACAAACATCCAAGCCCCTGGTGGGAATTGAACCCACGACCCCAGAGACGAGCGGTGAAGGTCGCTTGAGCGCTACCTATAACCGCTCAACCACCGAGGCGGCTAATATACTTTATTAATAGTCTATGTTGGAAACCATTAACCTTCTGAAAGACGTTTACATAATGTATAATGTACACTTATTATTTTTGAAGCATTAATTTAATATGATATGCTAAAATAAAATAGTGCAATAATTCTGAGTGAAATAGAAAGTTATTCTAATGGGTGCTAAATTTTATCGTTTATTTGTAATTCTTCTACAACAGATGGTGTGTAGAGAGATCTTCCGTTTTATTGCATCTAAAATAGAATTGTTAGATGTTAAGTACTAAATCTACTACAAGGAGAATTCTATCCTAAAATAGTTTATATGTTGTCAAACCTATTACCTAGTGCGTTTTATTACTACATCTATTTTCACTGTACAAACTTCCCGTTAGTAAAACAGTCGTTATTGTGCTTTGCAAAGTTTTCCAATAAATAATTCGTAAATTTTATTTAGTATTGAACGTTATCTGTGCAGTTTTAAGCTCGTTTCAACAACTATAAATTTGTTAACTAGAAAAATTAACAAATTAGTTAAAAGGAATTTATAACCATGTACCTGAGAAATTCGAACACAGCACAAATGTGATAGTCAATAAACTCTTCTGTTGTTTTACAAATTATTTAATTGTTAGAACATTAATTTCTCAAAAAAGAGAATTATGAATCCTTTTTTTATAATTTTGTTAACTACGCTTCCTAATAAATTTATAATCGTTAAAAACGGTTTTAAGTTTTATATTTTCTTTTTTATCTACGTTCGTAATTGTGTAAATCTAATTTCCTGAAGTATAAGCTTCAGATTATTTTAAGTGCAGCGAAACTGTTCATTCATGAGATAAACTTTTATTTGTTTTATAACCACGGTTACTTCGAAGAAAAATATATGCAATATGTATAAAAAGAGCCTGTTACAAATTATTTTATAAGTTTAATAATGAATATTAGAAAAGAAATAAAATGATATAATTAAAATATTTAGGAAATAAGGGGATTTTTGTTACAGCGCAATGTCACGAATATGAATATACAGAGTGTAACAGAAATATGTACATTACATTTAACCAGCAATAAAACTCGTCGAGGGCAACGATATTTCTTAGTAATTTTTTGTTTGTAAACCTACATATTGTGTCAAAAATCTTCAAAATTTTGTAAAAAAAATTCATTACCTGCCTAAAATACTAAAAAAAATAAATGAGAATTCATAAAAATGTTATTAGCAAACATTGTTGCTCTCGCCGAGTTCCGCCAATGTCGCATACTTTTTTCTGTTTCATCAGTAATGTCCGGAAATTGGAAATATTTGGCTGAAAGACCGTCTATATATAAAGAATAGTGTCTTCAGGGAAGATTCTTACCGTCACTGGAAAAAATGAGTTTCAAATAGCGGACTTGTTGCCATCATTCAAGCACTGCCTTTTTCAAACCGTTTTTATTTGATTATAAATTTCTTGTTATAGACTTACCATTTAAATACAGTTGCAATTGTTATAAAGTATGTAAACTTATGCAGTGGTCTATTATTAACTTATTGTGTTTGAGGTGAAACTCATATTCGTGACGTCACTTCATTTTATATTTTTACAAACTTAATCTCACTGATAAAGTGATTACGATATTTCCCATAAATGGCTCTGCATGTAATTTCTTACTTTTGCAGTCATCAAATCTTTTCGGGATGTTTATCATTCGCCTGTTCAACCGACTCAGTGCCTCTTAGAGGCGTCAGTACACCACATTGAAAAGCTCCAATAAAAGTGAAACGCGTCTGTGGTTCTGGTTGAGTGAGGCCAGTCTCTGATAAATGACCGAGAGGTTGATTCAGAAACTGAAATATTGTGAAACATGTCAAGTATTATTTTTCAAATATCACATTGGAACAGTTTCATCAAGTGTTATAATTATATTGTAGGTACGTTATTGTACTTTTATTATAATAATTGGTATAGGCCATCCAGCGAATCAAGCGGTTTACGTCATCGTTTAGGGATTTTTGAAATTTTCTTTATTTTTTTAAATATATTTTATTAACGGTATTTTATTGATTTTTTTTATTATTATTATGTATTTGACACCTTTAATAGAAATAATTATATTTGGATATATTATTATTAAGTAAAATTTTGTAAATTTTTACAAAATGACGTTTGATTATATTTTTGTAATATTGATAATTCTGAACATGTATATTACTAAATATTATATGTCTATATTATACTTTTCAACCTGTATTGTGATTTCATTTTGTTTTTGGTTTCGTTGTGCATTGACAAAATGTCAAATGCTCTGTCATGTCAAATTCAAGAGCTTGTAGTTAATTTATTGACTTATTTTGAAAATGAAAAATAGATTGGTGGGCTCTTACTTTCACTGAATTGCAATATTGAGGTAATATTTCGTCCTATTTATCAGTAATAATTTGAAAATTAAATCTATATATACAGCGTGTGGCAAACGCTGTACGCAATGTATAGAAACAGTGAGAAATTGTATAGTATGCAGTATTCTGTATTTTTTTTAAAAAATCTCACATAATACTAGAACAAGAATGAAGTATTTATAACGGCGTAAGCAGTATCGTTCAGAATATTTAAAATAAAATTGGATTTCGCTGAAAAAAAAAATGATACCAGACGTGTTACCTTTTTAAGAAAGATTTGGATTTATGAAGACAACCCACAGATCATATTTTAATCCGTTTTACATGCTCATGTAAACTTTTTAACATATGACGTCATTGTTTCTAGTGATACTGTATTTATGACGTAAACCGCTTGATTCGCTGGATGGCCCATATTTTAGTCATCTCACATTTTAAAAAGGGATAAACTAACAGTTCGAGTCAATACTTCTAACCAAATTGTAATAAAATAAAACTTGATCTTGATACAAAAAATTGTAGTATACACAGATACATAGATGAATTTTTGATGAAAATCCTCTTGAAAGCTCTATCACTTTTCACACATCTGCTAGAATTGAAAATGTTATTTCCAATCTTGTATCTCCGTCACAATTGACACACAAATCTCCTTGTCCATCTCGGACCATCACATCACGTGAAAATATTTCCAGGCGGTCAGGTCCAATGTTGGGTAAAGCGTTTTGTCCTGACACTTGTCCTGCACGCTTTATTGAGAAATGTTTCCACGGGAAGTCGTAAGATAGCGTAACGCCGTAACGTATTTCCCAGCCGATATCTCCGCCATATTTCATCCCAACGACATCCTCTGCAGTGCCGCTCTGCCTCCCACGCTTCCTACATTGTGATAGCCACGTGGATGTGGCTGTGGATAGCGCCATAAAGGCATTTAAATGCGTGTAACTACGTGGTTGAGGAACAACTAATGGGGGTGTATATGGTTTATGAGATGCTGTCGTTTTGTAGTTCACAGAGAAAAAGAATGCAGGGAAGGTTATGAACCCTTCAGAATATTATGGGGTTAACAACAGTTGAAGAGTAGGAAATCTCTTTTGAGTAAATTTTTAGTTTAGTTATATAACAAATAAAATTGCTTTTTTATTGGTGGCCATTTAAATACGAATTTTTGCAGTATTCATGGTAAAAAATTACGCCATTGTTAAATTTTTAGTGTATAATTTTTATATGAAGTGATTACAATATTTTCATTAATTTAACACTGTGGGAGTCTTATAGTTATATTGAAATAAATTTTGTAATTTTAACATTAAAAATAATTAGTGTTGATTTGATGGTTTACTCAATTTACATAATTACCTGGAAATTAGTGCTCATTTTAAGTGGTTCGTACCAACTAATCTCAAGTATGGTTACCAGGGCCCTGTTCCACCAAAACTTTGCATTTTTCTCTTTTTATTTTCAAATTTTGTACTACCATTGATACAAAATTTTGCATAGGTACATAGAAATGTTTGTTCCATCATCATTATAAACTAGTACTAATTGTAAACTTGTTTGTAAACATTTTTAATTTTATCTCTGCGAGGGCACAAAATTTATAAATGAAAAGTGAAATGTCCAGAGTTTTGATCTTGACTCATCAATTTCTATAGATAAGATGGTCGAGGAACAGTTAACACAAATCGGTTATGGGATCAGTTGACACGAATCAATTAATTCAACAACAGATCGTGCTCCAAATGGTCAATTCTGGATTGGTCAAGTTGACATCATTAATATAATAAAATCATGTGAAAGTGCGAATTCTCATATTTAGTTTGGTCAACCGATGCGCGAAAAGTATAGCCAATTCTTCAAAGTAACCGATTTTGAGCGTTGGATATATGATTTGTACTATTTTGTTACTCGTTATTATAAATTATTCATTTTATATTTACTAATCCTAATCATTTAAACGTATAATATCATTTTTATGCAAGATCACACTACGACATCCCGTAGATTACACCTGATAAACTCCTTCAATGGTACAGATATAACATCATTACTTAAATCTGCGAATAGAAGCAGTTTGTTTTCATGTTTATGTTCTTCTGTACTCATACAATTTATAAAATTGATATTTTATCAATGCTGTAAAATATATTGTTTGTATGGGTGTGTTGTTTATATTAAAAGTATCCTTTTATATCAGTTTGGCAAAGTTGGCTTCCATCCCAAATCTTTCAAAGCTGCGGTTGAATTTCTAGACAAAATCCTTGTCCAAACCCTTCGAGATTTATCACAGCTCGCATCTTTATATCGCAATATAGGTTTAGAGCGGTATTGACCTGGAGTAAGCGCGCTGGCCGAACCGCAACCGCACTGATCGGAAAACGATTACGCGACCACGCAGCATGACGTCGTGTCCAGAATGCGAAAAATGGCTTGCTCCTGCACGCACTCGTTGCCACTGATTGCCCTTTAAAAACTTGCCGCCTTGGCCTATGTATACGTCTGCTCTGACCACGCAACAAAACAAGAGTTATGCCCTATGAACCCAACAGCGGTCTAACATTTTTCTTTCTATATTTCTTTTTAATTATGTTTTTTTCAAATATGAAAGTTTGTAATTTTATTTATTGTTATTATTTGAAAATATTTTTTGAAGTTGAATACAGATTGAGTCAGATGGAATGCGACGAACAAAATAAATATATTATTAAAATGATGATGGAATCCTGAGAGTACTCGTGACTAAGAGCCGTTGCTTTAACTAACCAGTGAGCCACCGGAGAATATGTATCTATAATGAAAAGTCTACCACAAGTCAAGCAAGAGACGGTCGAGTTTTATAATATGTACTAATTATTCTAGTAATAGAATGAATAATTATGGAGGTATATTTAGCAATGCAGTAAGATCATAATCGTAAGATCGGTTTATGTCGGGTAATATAAAAGTAATTGTGGTATTGGGTAAGGTATATTTATAGCAATTTAATGAAAGAGAAATGCAGAGACTGCAAGTACTTGCAATTTATAGGCAACCTTTGCTGAAGCTATTGACAATTTCATTAAAGACGCCAACGCTGATTAAAAAACGAATCAGATAATCCAAGAAGCACTTAATACTTTTAATTGCACCATTGGCTTTCGTCGAAACCAGTTCAAATACAATTTAATGAATAGCCAGTCACGAAAACAAAAACACAAAAAGCACGTAAAACAAAGTGTGCAATTCTTTTGAATGAGTCATTTGTTTAAAGTGTACGACGGCAGCGGCGGCGTCGCCGTGACCTCCCAGGATGCGGGAACGAAACAGCATTGAATCGCGCTGCACAGACAGTTGAACGCGAATTCAGCGCCCTCTATCTTGACACCGTTCGGAATTAATTTGAAGCAGAAGGCGCGTACCCCACCCGAAACAATTCCAATTAACTCGGAGAATTGGAATCGGAACGCGAAATAATGAAGCGACATTTGCTTTTTATTATTTTAATTTTTCCTTCTTAAGGCATTGGTTCTACCTCAGTCAGACCCCGTATTGCGTTGTTTATTTGTAAATTACAGTTCTTATTCCCCTTCTGAAATTGTATTTTTATTTACGACGATCATATTGAATATCCAATAATTAATTCCAGAAGACGGGCTTTAATAATTAGTAATACTTCGGATTTAGAAATTTAATAAGAAAGATTTTTCCCTTTTTTTAATAACTTAGAATCTTTTAAACGTTCATTAAAATTCGTGAAAATAATTCGCGAATCACAAATTTAATTACTGTCCCCGCTAAACTCTTTTCCAATATTTTCTTCGACGCTACTGAATCGAATCCAATTATCTGAATTTCATACAATGTTTCACCGTCATATAGAGAATCAATTTTATAAGCTATATTTTGAGATTCATGGGAACGATCTGGGAATAAAAGAAGAGCAATTTCGTCGCGTTTAACAGGACAGAGGAAACGAAATCGTTGTGATCCGCTTCCGGTAAATAGAAACCGCGTGGCAGCGTGCCGCTCTGTGTGGCTGAGTGCGCACTACCGCTCAAAGCAACACTGAACACCGCGCCGTCTTCCACTGTATTCTTTATGGAATGGAACAGACCAGGACCAGGGCCAGAGCGGGAGGGACACGGAAAGAGATGAAAAAGTAGCAAAAGTTTCGTTCCCGGTACACGATGATTTAATTTTATGTCGCTACTGTCGAAAAATACGAAGAAAGTCGGAAATACGCGAAGCGTGAAAGATGCTTAATCTGATTATACTTGCTATTTTTTCTCTGTAAATTCTTTAAGAATTTTTATGATGTTTTACTGAAAGATGTTGTAAAACAGAATAATGTACCTATGTTTCAGAAGAGGAAAATTATTATACGAGTTTACTCGTACGGGTTTAGTGTAAATTTAATTTTTCTTATAACATTTTTATTTCTGCCAACGTTGCTTTTAGTAGGGATTATTGTATTTTTAGTTGTAGTCATAAAACTAGCCGTATTATAAAAAGTCATTAAATATATTTCTCTTTCGAGAAGAATAATCGTACGAAGACATATTTATTCTGAGTAAATGTGAATCCTGTAAGTTTTTGTACAGTTTGGAAGAGGCTAGGCGGAAGCCGTGTATATATGCTCGTAGACAATCCGGGTTCAGCTAGAAACACCGCGATAACTTACCGCAAAGAATCTCTCCAAAATAACTTCGTAAGTAACTAGAACAATGTTAATGCCTGGCTATATATCACCGGATAAGAAGTATAGCGTCTACGTTGCTATGGTCACGGGGTCAGATTCATAGCTGGCTGGATCAGTAATTTACTGTGCGAATATACGTAAACGTCGGTGCATTTTGTCGGGTGCAATTTTTGGTTCGCACATAAAGTCGAGTTTACGATGCCGTTAACAACGTTTTGCTCTCGAGTATTTGCGCGATTATACGACTTACGATACGTTTACTTCCATCGTAATCTTATTAGTGACGTCACTACTCTATACTGGATAGTTTTCTGTCGTTTTCGTTTCTTCTTGTTCCAAACAAAAATTATGTTCCCCATTTCAGAAAGCTTTCTACCTACATTTTAACTTTAGTCACACTAAAAGCCAATGACGTGCACTGAGAACAGTTACCATGACGCTGATTTCATTTCTTTTTCTTTAAATTCTAGGATGATTTGTCCAGCGTTTATAAAAACGATGCATACAAAAAATATGGTTTCGGAAAAACCAAAGATAAATAAAACCGTGAAAATCTATTTATTAGAAATATGGAAATATATTTATTTTTATTTTCGTATGGTTACATAATGAATAGAATATTGTACTATTTTTTATATATTCTTTGTTAAAATAATATTAATAAAGACGTATTTTTTTTTGTTTGTCCATACAAGTCAGAGAAATTCTTTTTTGGAAGTAGTATTTGCTATATGAATATGTACGTTTAGTAAGAATATTGTTAAGAAAATAGAGTAAGTCAGTATAGCTGTTACAATTATTATTATTAATTTCGTGTTTATGATAACTCACTAAGTGAAGTGGGTTATGCGTGATTTTTATGTAGGTATGTATGTACAATCAGCACATATCTACGTCTTAATGAGGAATGCGGGAACAAAATCAATGGTAACACTAATACAGGGCAACTGGGTAGTAAATTAGAAACACAACATGAACATTTATGCTACCTAGTTCTCTAGTTCACATTTCTAGTGTTTTTGTGTTTGGAAGTTAGATTATCATTATAAGTTTTAAAATTAGTACTACTCGCACAAAACAGTGTTGAACTGCAGTACTACTGCTTTGGCATCTAGCAACATTTCATTATAGGTTATTCCCGCTGATATGATTCTACGACACCATTACACAGAACGTTTCAAAACAATGCAAACTTTAATTGTAATTTAATATGGCGGCCCAGGTGGAGTAGCGGTAGCGCTATAGCTTCATGCTCCAAGGGTTCTGGGTTCGAATCCCGGATAAGGCATGGTTGTTGTGTGTGTCTTTCATCATTTCATCATCTTCGAGAGAAATATAGAGATATATAAAGATATGTAAGGAATATTGTGCCACGCCCATAATATCACCGCTTATATGTAATAAATACATTGTAAAGCGTGTAATAATAATAAAATTTAAAAAAATCTGTTGTGGCCAGCACAAAACCTTCCGTCAATTCAATGTATTTCGTACAAATCCGATATCAAAAGTTCCTTGGAAAAGATTCTATATATCCTGTAAAATTGTAATACGAACACACTATTTTTTACAAATTCGATATTGCAAGTTCCTTTAGGAAGATTCTATAAATCCAATATTATTATAACACGAATGTACATTCTGTAAATTGCACTTCACACTTCCTCATTCCTATCCAACGCATCTTCTTCAGACAGTTCTTCCTCTCTCAAATATTCTGCTACACAGTCCTTCCATCTTCTCTTTGGCCTTCCTCGTACTCCCGGCATTGAAACTGCAAGTCACTTATGCGAGGGACAGTCTGTCACTTATGTTACTTTCTGATCATAGGATTGCAAAACGAAAGTGGAAAGTATAGACTTTCCACTTTGGCTTTGCAATTGACACTGACATCTGTCAATTAGATTTTTTTTGAATATATGTGTTGTTTCCATAATTTTAGCAAAGCTAACTGATTTTTGAAAGTTAACCTCTCTTAATCTCTCTATAACTATATATCTATTGAATATGAAGGAAAATGTATAATCAAATTGTATAGAGAATAAGATTTTCTTTTATATTAATGATCACAAAATCTCAAAACATGATATTTAACTGCGGTTTTCCCAGAAAAACTGTTAAAAACTTCAAATAAGGGTACTTCCGGTTGACCAATTATAACCAAAATCTAATCAGCTCTTCATATGGTTGTAAAGAAGAGGAATACGAAAAAATCATAATTTTTAGAATTTTAGTTTTCGAGTTATCGTCGGAGAAAAAATTGTCACACACACACACACACACACACACACACACACACACACACACACACACACACACACACGGACACACACACAGACACACACACGGACACACACACAGACACACACACATGGACACACACTCACATACAGACATCAATGTAAAATTAGTAATATCGTATTCTAGGGATCTTAAAACGTGCTTTTTCATTAAAAACTCATCACCGAATTTTTTGATCAAAGACAATACCTTCCTTACCTAAGGGTGACGGAAGGTAAAAATTGTAATTTAATATTTATTATAAACATAATTTTCATTACAGAACTCAATTTTTTGTTGCTTGTATAACTAAGTATTTTAAAAATAATTATCTCTTTGAAAATTTCTAGTGAATAGTGCGACGTGTAAGCGGTGTGCATCGGCTGCCAGTGGCGTGCGTGAATTGTATCCTGGTTAGGTTGGCGGCGACAAACCAGGACTTGATATGCAAATGGCCGGGTGCATACGGGCGGTACGGACATGGATATTCATGAGAAACAGCTGGCAGCTGCCGTCGGGGCGACAAGCATCCCTGCACAACCCTTTTCGCGCCGCCCCTGGCCCTCTGACGGCGAAATGCGCCCTGTTTACATATTGTCTACGCGAGATGTACCTACCAGTCGTTTAATTAAAGACGGGCGCACTCGCACCCACACCCGTGCCCAAATCGCTGAAAATCGAAATCATTGTACGAGGACGAATCCGCCTGGCTGCAAATTCAATTTGAGGTGTTTTGCTGGTTTTAATATACACGAGTATGTCTTGAGTTGAAATGAGTTATCGTGTCCCGGAACTTATTTGAATGAAAATAAGAAAGTTAATTGAAGTTTACCAAACAGTTGTCACAACCATCATCTTCAGCACATAAACTTTATCTCATAACGTATAAAATATTTGAATATATTTACACCTAAAACTATTATTACTAGCAGCAACGAATTGTGACCTGATGAAATTCTGAGGAAATTTGTATGTATATTACCTACAGACAAATTTATTATTCTTTGTACTTTATAATTTATATAATTTCCATAAAAAAAAATACTGGTAAATATTTAGTCAATTTAAAAGGTCTTAAAAAACGTAATAATTTAAAGTCGCTACTAAAGATTTTGATTTTCCGTAAATTAATGCTAACTTTACTTGTAAAAAAATCTGTAGACTACAGATACGGAGCTGAAACAATAGGGTAGTTGCGAAAAAAATAAATGTTATTTTTTCCTATTAATTATGAAATATAAACTAATTCTAAACATATTAATGTAAAAATTATTAGAAAATATAAAACTTTTCATTCATAATTTCCATAAATAAAGTTAGCGGTGGAATTCTTGTGACGTAGACTTTTAATAATTATATAGTTCGACCAAGTTTGTATGACTCATACAAGCTTTTTAGAATACCACGACAAAGCGAAAATGTTGAATTATATTTAATTGTATCATACAAATATTTACAGTATAATTCTAAAAGAAAAATAACAGATACAAAAGTATTATTGAATGGTCCGTATATTTTATAATTATTTACTTGAATACCAGATACTTTCAAGATATTTAATTCTTATATAAATAACTTCATAATTTTGCCACCAGGTAGCCGCACACTCCAGTGAATGTACCTGTCATTTTTAGTGACATAACTTATGTTTTACGTGTTAAAATTATATTTTATTTTTCTTTTCTATATCAGCAGATTTAAAACAAGGTAATGAAACTAATGAATTTGTGTGAAAATGAATAATTTCTTTTGAAATAGTGCTTCTCTCAAACATATAAATCGTTTCAAATAAAAATGGTAGTATTGTGTGCAGAGTGTACAACCGAGAGTATACCGCTAGGGCAAGAAAGACTATGATTGGTACTAATAAAACACGTCACCACGAGAAAATTTGAAATAAGATTTTTTTTTAATAAAATTATATTTTGAAAAATATATAGTTGTTAGACATAAAATATGTATTAAAGTGAATAACTTGAACAATTCTTTCAGAAAAAAAATAAATTGGAAAATGCGCAACTACCCTATTATTTATTACTTAAAGATGCACAGAATATGTAGGGCCAACTAGATTTTTTTGTGGGACCATGTCCTATTTTATCGTGGGGCATTTGAATATAAAATTCTTAAATGTAGTTACGTATTTTTTATAAAAATAACACTACAAATATTGCATGAATTTATCAATTAATAATAATTATTTGTAGAAAATTGTACTAAATACTGCTCAAATTCTTGACCATATTCGTTCGCAATCTACAATCTACTGTTTGTTCTTTTACTACTTTTGTGCGCAGATTAGAAACAATATTTACAAATTGTGAATCACAAGAAAATCATGTAGGTTGTGGAAAAAATATTTTTTACTACGCAGTATCATTTTTAAACAGTTATTTATCTTTCATTTGAAATAAGTTGCGAATGTTAACAGAACATTCGCTATACTCACAAGATTTGGGCAATGTACAATTACATTGAAAGCTGATTTTGAAAGTAATCGGCATTTCAAAAGCAGATTAGTGGAGAGCTTTTAAAAAGTAGAAAGAAACAATGCTGAAGTGTGATATTGTTGAACGGTATTACTTTGACTATATTGAAAATAAAATTCTGAAAAATAAGCGTGACTCTCAATAAATAAATTCAATTCAAATTTTGTTTGTAAACAGATGATAGCGTTTAATTCAATTGAAAAAAAAAAAATACTCAGATTTATTATGCATACCATATTTTATCATTATTTATTATTCGGCGCTGTATTATATTAAAGTTGTTAATCAATACTATGTACATGGTATTCGCCCGAATGATTATAAAAGCAAAAGCACTATAGCTGTATAGAAGACATTCTTTGTTTGTTTTGGTGGACCATTCATGTTTTACCTTCTTTATGAACTTTGTTAATTCTTCGCCGGTGAAAATTCGAATTTCCATTCAAAATGAAAATTCTTAATACATACCTTATAAAAGCATTTTACCGAATCAGCAATTTCTAAAACGAAATTATATTATTTTCTTTTCTTATTCTTTATCCTTAGAACACGAAACAGACGAAACCAGGTTCGTAAATTACTAATCCGAATAAGTGAGCACATTTAATACAGAAACATGAATCCGCGGGGGTGAGTGGGGTGAGAAACGGACGGCGAATCAAGCGGCCAAGCACCACGGCACCACTCACTGCAAATATTGATTTATAGCGAATCCCAAGGAAAATTCCTATACGAAATTTTCTTTACTTTCGTGATTTTCGTTTTTGTATTCTAGTCATTTGAGAATTATGAACGGACGGTGTATAGAAAGAAGATTTATTATGTAAATAAAAGAATGAAAGGTTATCATTTTTTTCTGATTTCTACGAATTTAGAATACGATATTTCTCACAAAGAGTTTTCAAACGTATCTCTCAAGTGCTGCGTAGTAAAAGTGAACGAAATGCATTTTTATTATTAGTATGAATGCAAAATAAAGATATCCGAAAATAGATCAGTAAGAAATTTAAAAAAATATTTATATTTAATCCTTCTGACAATGAAGATTATTCTGCAGTTTTTACTATTATTGTACAAAATACTACATAACATACATACTCTACTAAGTAAATAAATACAGATTCAGATTTTTAATTTAAGATTGCACGATAGACTGAAGTCACGTGCGTTTGTATATTTTAAAATGCAAGATACATAAAGTGTAGTAATGTGTTATCAATACTAATTCCCAATAAATTAGCCTACACACGATTAATAAAAAATCAAAACTTAAATGTTGCACATCAACAAAATTTGGCTTACAAAAATCATAATTTAAATAAAATAAATAAATATATCATCATGGCATATTACCCATTTCTAGGTGTGCCAATCTGCTTTGTCACAGATATCGGTAATAATGATGACATATTTGTAATGTTCTGTCGTTTACCAGGCGTCACCTCACGGGCTCTCATTGCTGGCGTTGAGAGTGCACCACAGAGGTCATAATTTTAATGTAATAAATGTTTAAAATACCTCCATTCACACTGAGGCAATATCACACTCAGTCTTAAAGCATTGACAGCATTTGTGTTTTGGTCTGAAGGTATCACCTGTGCTGCAATACTACTCGTATTTATAATGTTGCATTTTAAAATGGACATTTATCACTTTCTGACATTTTTTGACAATAGTATACAACCTTGGAAGTGATAAACTATATTGTGCTCCATTTGAGAAAAAATCCCTGTATAAATGAAAAATATGGGCTTAGTTGCATAAAACATTGTTACCTTTAATCACGTTGTTAACTTACGATGTGCAGTTAAACACAAGATTAGTTAACAGCGATTTATGCAACTGACCCATGGTGAATTATGTAGGAGGTAAATCGTAGTGCTGTCACAAACAGTCGGAAATGGTAACCGGTTAACCGTAAAATCGCGGTTAACCGGCTAACCGCGGATAACCGGCTAATCGCGATTAACCTGGTAACTGTAAATGTAAAAATATTCCGTGTAAGTGTATTGAACAAGACCCTTAAAAGCAACATGCAATTTCAATATCCATACATACTAAGCATCAATTTCACACATCGAGAAATCATTTCCATTTGAAGTAGAAATCCGGGCGTCCCGTGGGACACCGGAGTCGTAGACTCGTAACCGAAGCGTCAACAACAGAATGTCATCAGACTTAACACATCCTAAATACAACACCGCATACATAAAGCCGTATGAACGCGAGTCAAATTTATTTTTCGTATGTAAATCGTGCGTTCTCATAAATAAATCAACGCCGTCTGAGATTCTAGCGAGAGCGACGCATTTAGCAATTACCAGACAGAAGACGATCGCACGTCGGAACGCAGCACAGGCGACTAGATGTGCGCGGTGCTATCGGAACGTATCTACATATCGTTTTCTTTTTATTCGCACGCTGATGTGACGATGCCGGGGGATATAAATTGGAAATAAGTTTTGCGCTGGCGAAACGGTTATCGCGTTTGGAATTTATGCTGTTTTTCGCTTACACTCGCAATATGTCTTTTTGTGACTGAGATTTCTTCCACGAATAAAAGATCTGCAAAAAGAGCAACACAACGACTCCTTTTCTTATACAATTAAGCTCTTTTAATTAAAACTGAACTCAACTACTCCATATAACTACTATCTTCCGCTACACTTTTTTTACAGTCAAATCGCGATATCTTAGAGTCTGTATTTTACTTAGGATTAAATTCAAAGTTTTCTTCCTATGATCTATGGTTCTAATTAGGCAACACCCCGTCGCAATTATATCCGCATGAACACAAATTTAGCATTTGTGATATTGATGTAATTGTGTATTGTACTTCTACCATATAATTCAAGAAAAAGATCTACTAAATATTGTAAGATAAATTATTCTAAAAAATAATGCAAAAATACTTAATTATTTTTCCGGCATCTGCCATGTAAAGGGTTCAATTACAGTACAATATTGGGGCAGTAACTAGCTATGTAAAGAAGTAAAAATAATACTATTTTTCTTCATTATCCTGGAGATACAAACGTATAACGTTTACGTAGCAAAGGTAGGTACCTATAGCTAGTTGATGCATCATCATCACTTTTAACTGTCAATAATAATAAATTTTACTGGGAATTATAATTTGTTGATTTAATTCTTTTTATTAATTGAAACGATTGCCGAAAATATATTCGTAGTATGCGTAATATATCCGAAAACTGTCTGTACAAGAGGACTCACAGGCTTTCATTTCTCACAAAACTAGAATTTAATATTTGTGATTCAAGGAAGTGGTAGTTTCTGAAGAAAAAAAAAACATTAAAGTAGTAGAATACTTCATTGTAATATTATCAAAGTGAACAAATTAGTTTTTTATAAAAACTAAGCTTACGACATATTGAGATCAAGTACTTAAAACTTGAAATATGATGTAAAAATTTCTCAGTAATTATTCTGGAGTTTTTATGATGTAAATCTGAATTTTAAATTACTCTTCCTAGTTGAAAAACAAACTTTATTAATAGATATGACACTTTTAATTTATTATTATAGTGGAATATTTCTGCTCAAATTCATATCTAGTGTTCAAGAAAGGAAGTATGCTAAGTGTTAAGTTTTAAATAGAAATCTGACAATGAAAAGAAATGCAAGTCATTGCATTGAAATTTTCAATCAGGCCTTAAAACATGAAGTTCCTTGCGAATTAACTTATTACTTGAAACTGTAGTTGAGTTAAATGGATCCCGAAACTTATAACAATAGCTCGAAAACAGCGTACAAGACGTGGGACGTAAGGAGAAAAGCAACAAAATCCGTAGTAACGTAATTACCCCAAATTACTGTGGTAAACTCTCGCTGAAAGCAAACCAGAAGAAGAAGAAGACAACGAGCGTCGTCGACGACGACGGCGACGCAATCCCGCACGCGCCGAGATCGTCGCCAAGCGACAATTAACCGACGGCGGGGGGAAACTTCCTTTTCCGGTTAACGCCGAACTTCCCTTAAGTACGTTTGACGTTATTATGCCCCGAGTTACATCATTTATCACAACAATCTTGTCGGATTGTGCAAATTGCTAGCGGCTGACGCAAGGATTCCAATGCATTAGCACTTATCTGAGCGCTGCAGCGTTGATTTGAACCAAGCCACGAGGATCTAGACGCCGCCGGATCCAGCCAGATAGTGTTTTGTCTTAAGATCATGTCACTCTCAAGGTTATTGCTCCAATATTGCTTCTGATGGCACTTTAGTTACCACATTTGGCGCGTATTCCCATTTACAACGATATTCAGAAACATGCGGATACATTGTATCTAAAAATACCAAATCTAAACGACAACATTCCACTGTCATAAGTGTTATTATTCTTCATATCTTCAAATAAAGCTTCAAAACTTCGTCTCAACAATTTTCATACTATGTAGTAATGTAGTATGTAGATTAGTGGAAAAGCAGTATGTACATAGTTAGAACTACGAGTATAATATTGGACATTTATGACGTCGAAACGACACATCATCAACAATTTTGAAGATATGAATTTAAGTAACCTTTATTAAATTGAAAATAAGAAAATATCGAAATAATAAACTGAGTGTCTGGTCGCGAACCTGGAGGAACCGGGTTCGATCCCGACTGACGCCAAATATTTCCAATTTTAAATGGCACAAAAGTGACCCCTGTGGTGCACTCTCCACGCCAGCTATGAGTGCCCGTGAGGTGACGCCTGGTAAGCGCCCACACGGTAAAATATATCGTCATCATTACCGATGTCTACATATGTATGTTGTAGATACTGGCACACCCAGAAATGGGTAATATGCCGTGATGATATATTTATTTATTTTTTTTTATTTTAGAATATAAGAATTTTGATACAAAGATAAAATGACAAATGAAGAAGTTGAAATGCTTTCAGTTAGGTGCCAAAATATTCAATAATAAACTATTTTGTAAAAAATAGCTTTCTTTGATTCCATGTCCTATGGCCTCAAAACACCATAACATTACAATCAAATGTATCTAAAACATTTTCTACTTTATATTTAATCAAGATAATATATTTCATTAGGTTATTAATATTTACAAAATGATACCGATACTAGTTGTAATGCAACAACTTGTATAGTTTTTGTTATCTGCTAGACGTACTTTGAAGATGTAACCTTATACGGGCACTTACAGTAGTTGTAAAGAGTATCCACAAGTACTGAATAATTTTGTGCAATTTGAAAATTGGATATAATTATCACGTTTGATTTAAAATCGGGCCACTAGAACCACAACCATTCACACGTGCAGCATTTTGAAAAAGGATATCGCTACAAATTTAATAATAGGTTTGTGTTGTAATATTTGTCATATTTTGGCTTATTAATACTACTAGTTGATTTTATTGGAATGAAACATTTATGAAATTACAGAATTCCAAAAATTGTTCATCATTTTTATTACGCATCATCGAAACTAGGTGATTATTTTGCATTTTAATACAGATAAAAATTCCACGAATTTTTGTTGTGGTTTTAACCGCGGTGTAATGTAACCCTTTCGCAACATTTTAAATTTTTTGTCTTCAAAAAAATTCACATAGGAAGGCTGAATGTTTTAGGTCACGCGTAAAATTTAACATAAACTAATTTGAAATAACCGTTGTAGGGACACCCTCGCTGTGTCTGTGAAACATCAACGGGTGGGTATTTTTCCTGCGGGTTCTGTTCATATTCCTCCGCAGGCCACGTGGAAGCCGCGGTTAATTACAAACTCACACTGTGGCCAGCAATAGCGCGGTATGAAAACATTTTTGCTACCATCATCTACGGCTTATGGAATTACTAAAACATAATTTTCAAGTTTGTATAAAAAAGCAATTTGCGTTATTAGATTAGAATGATAAATGAACGCGGTGTGTGAATGTGTGGGTGTCTGTGTCGGTTGCAAGTGACAAAGTGTCAGACGAGGGTTGTTCTTGCTGCAGCTGTGGCAGACTCAGCTTCAGCTTCTGCTCGGATCGGATCGGACACTGTTGCGCGACAAAAAATATATTTAGCTTCGCTTCGCTGCCCGACACACCACCGGGAATATTGAAGTTTCTATATTAACACCGAGATTCTTATCCTATATGTCACTTTTTATTCATTTGTTGTTGTTGTTCATGTGTTTTACAAAGGAACTAAACTGCACATGTTATACATGTTATTGGTTTGCACTGCATCTATCTGTGAATGCCGCAAATTGATATTTGTTTTTATTTTACACTTTAAAATGCATAGCGTGAGTACATATAGCATTCAATTTGTAATCTTAGAGAATAAGTCTAAAACAGGTAGAAAATTTTGCGTTATTCAGAGATAAATCATTTATTATATGATAAGGTTTTATTATTTTTATTTATACATAAAATTTGAAGTAAAAACTAATTTAAATTGTGAACCATTATTGTTTATTTATCCCCTAATATAGAAGAACGGTCTGCGTCTGAATCCTATTTTACCGTTTTTTACCTCCCGCCATTCTAAGTAAGGGAGGTATAGGGATCGTGCTAAAAATCGTAAATAGAAATTTTATTGAATAAGCACGTTTTGATGTTTCAACAATCCGATTTTTACATTTTTACAATGATGTCTGTGGGTATGTAGGCACTGATACATATCTGGATAGTGTATAGAGGCCAGGTTACACAGCGTTTTGTGACTATTTGAACGCCGCCATGTTGGAGGATTTCGGTACAATTTTAGTTGGAGATTGAAACCTTCCTAGCTACTTTAAAGTTAAAAGTTGCGTGATCTTAAAGGAAATTTTCCAACAAATTTGATGATGTTATTCGCAATGTTCTATCTCATTGCGAATATTTGAGAATTCTCATTTCTCGAACAAAAATCATTTCATCGTCTTCACAATTTTTAACTTTAACTGCTCATATTTTGGAGTTATTGAAGATATCGCTCTGATTTTTTCAGATCATTATTTATTTATGTTTTGAGAATGTGCTTATGTAATAAAAATATCATATTTGTTTCTAAAATGATAAGAAAAATAATAAAAACTTACATTCGAACATGTTTGTTTTGGATTTTGCAGTACAAGAAACAGTAAGCGAGAAACTTTTCGTCCTTACGAGATAGACCCTAACGGAGAGTGACAAAGTTGTATTAAAATCCGTAATATTCTGTATGGCGACCAGATCCATAATATTTTCATGATACAATTATTACATTTTTTACCTCATTTCACGTCACCACACTTCATCATGCTTATTTAATGAAATTACACAAACAGGCTTATGCTGATATTGCAAAAAAATTTAAATGAATACGTAATGTTCACAAAAAAGTTCATAGAAATATAAAAAATATAATTGTCGTAATAACAAGTACATCTAAAAATAATTATTTTTATGACTAATATTTTATAGAAAATTAATCATTATATAGACAACAAAGCAATTAGTTATTAACACTTTGTAAAATACTAAAATTTTCGTAAATAGAACAAAAAGTTATTGTTGAAATAACTAAAAAATTGCAGAATGCTAATTTTGTCCCAAATACGATTTTTACCTCTCGCTAAGAGAGGTATTGGATTCGTGCTAAAATTCGCATATCCAGATTTTATTGAATAAGCACAATTTAATCCGATTATAACATTTTTAAAATGATGTCTGTGTGTGTGTATGTATGTCTGGATGTTGTAGACACGATTCCTCAAAAACTATAAGACTTAAAAAATATTTAACTGCAGTTTCCTCAATCTGACATTCCTGGGAAGAGCTGAAAAGATTTTGGTAACAATTGAATAACCGGAAGTAGTAGTTTCTTAGAAAAATTCTTCTAAATATAATTTTTTGGGAGTTTTTTTATTAAATATTGAAGAACATAAAATTCTCCATCTAATACACTTAAAAATTTTATTATATCTTGTATAGATTTAGAGATAAAGACACTATAGTTTATAGAGTAAACTAATCGCAGAGGCTAAGGCACTAAGGAAACCAGTTGACAAATTCCAATGTTTATAACATAGTTCGTAAATGACACATGTCATTGTCAAATATCAACAGTTTTAGTGACATTCTGATAAGTTTCTGATTCTGGGAAGTATATTTAATTTTTCTTATTGTTTTATTAATTAAATATTTGAAATTATAGGTAAAATTGTGTTAAAATGCATATATCCATCAGAAATACCGCCAATCTGGTTTTAATGAATTCTTCCTCATACAATGAAAAATAGATATAATTAGAATTATATGTGTGCAGAAGACATGTTAAATACAATAAAAAACAATATTTGGGTAAAGTTCTATAATATTTTGTTATAAAACGACGGTTCGAAAGCGAAGTGCAATACAATACTTATATAGCCTAATATGGAAATAGCGAGAGGTCTTGTGCTGGCCACAACAGATTTTTTTATGTAGAATCTCAGACATCTGGCGAACGCCAACGTCGTAAATATGATATTTATATGTTAAATGATAAATACATATGATAAGTTGTCATATGGCACGCTTATAAGTATTCCATCAACCAACCCTTCAAATGAAAAATGAATTATATTTTCATAATGGAATTTAAAATGATTTGGTTACTATGGTGATGATTTGAATTCGAGTAGAAAGTCGTTTCGCAGAGTCAATTTAGTTAGTGTCACGTTTTAAATGCCAAGTAAACTCTGACAGTCTTAAATCCTCCAAAAACTTCAGGACGTCTATATATAGATCCCCCTAGAGAATTCAGAATTCGCAACTAAATATCTCAAGTCAAGTAAAATAAAAAGTTCCTCTCTGTGACTCGTACTTGTATGCGTGTACGTTAGCAGATTTCGCGATAGGCGAGAACGAAAACGAAACTCCGTGATTTGTATGCATCTATCCCTTACTTTGATAGAGATAGTCACATTAGCATGAGTAAAGAAAGGAGTGCGACGGCACGAGATTCATGAAGAGGGGAGATTTAATCGAGTTCCCGCACTATGTAGTTAATTATCTAGTAGAAAAGCCAGGTTCATGCAAATTCCCTCCCACAGGAGGTGTCTGCAGGGCCGGATCTAAGACACGGCGACACGGGTGCTGGTGCTAGCCCAGGGCATCTACTTACCTACAAAATTAATCGTAAGTAGTGATGCCGCGAGACGAGATATGGTGATAATCAATCCACTCTCGTCTCGTCTCAATTTTCGAGACGAGATATTCGAGACGAGATTTCTCTACATCTCGTCTCGTCATATTTTTCCTTAGTTTCTCTCGATAGTCTCGAATTTCTCGAATTTATAATTAGAAATGTAAATAAATTAACATTACAAGCAACATGAATATAATAAATGAGTAGCTCTGATTAAAACATTATTTTACTAAATCTGGTGTTTGTATGGTAGGTAAAAAATAGGTACTTCATAACATCATATCATATTACCCATTGTTGGGTGTAGCAATCTGCTTTGTCCGCTAATATTGGTAATTATGAATATATATTTGTATAATAGGATCGGTCTAGGTGCTACACATAATTCATTGCGTAAGAGATTTAATTTTATAAGATTTCCCGGCCTTTAAAGTTGAGTAAACATTTCTCCCTTAAGAAATACACGGGAATTATGTTTTCTTTTTTCAGCGTTATGAACTGAGTTTGAATTTGGCGCCTATGTTTGACAGTTACACTTTTCTGTTTTTTTATACAGCAAAAATTTAATGTTGATGTACAACACGCTGATCAATGACGATTAATAGGATATCCTTATATATGTGATACCCATGGGTCCCCACAAATGCAACTCCGGCCCTGGATCTATCCTTGCTGCCCCTCCTTGCTTCCTTAGCTAGAATTCCGCATCCGCTGATCGCCATTCCAGGAAATAAATGTTACGGAATCTGGAATTTTTGTTTCTTTTCTAACTCACAATGAAACAAATGTGGAAGACACTCCACTTGAATGCCAAATTGGACAATTTGCCAAACTTTGCCCGAGTCTGTCTCACTAATTTAGATCTAACGAACTAAAAATCATCTTCATTTTCCCTTAGTTCTCATATTCTGCCAAGAACATTTATTTTGACAAGCAGTTAGATATAAGAAAAACATTTTTGGATTCCATCCGTGCAACGTTCCTTCAAAAACGGACGCATATGGCCAGCATATTATCTCCTGCCAATTTCATAAACGCTCTATGTAAACCAAATTGTATTGTTTGACAACTAACCTTTTTTACCTTCCGTCACCCTTAGGTAAGGAAGGTATTGTCTTTGGTCAAAAAATTCGGTGGTGAGTTTTTAATGAATAAGCACGTTTTAAGATCCCTAGAATACGATTTTACTAATTTTACATTGATATCTGTATGTGTGTGTGTGTGTGTGTCCGTGTGTGTGTCTGTGTGTGTGTGTGTCCGTGTGTGTGTGTGTGTGTGTGTGTGTGTGTGTGTGTGTGACAAATTTTTCTCCGACGATAACTCGCAAATAAAATTCTAAAAATTATGATTTTTTCGTATTCCTCTTCTTTACAACCATATGAAGAGCTGATTAGATTTTAGTTATAATTGGTCTACCGGAAGTACCCTTATTTGAAGTTTTTAACAGTTTTTCTGGGAAAACCGCAGTTAAATATCATTTTTTGACATTTTGTGATCATTAATATGAAAGAAAATCTTATTCTCTATACAATTTGATTATACATTTTCCTTCATATTCAATAGATATAGAGTTATAGAGAGATTAAGAGAGGTTAACTTTCAAAAATCAGTTAGCTTTGCTAAAATTATGGAAACAACACATAACGTAACATACATAATATGGAATTTTGGTCTTTGTTCGTTTTAACATAAGACCAACAATGTATTGTGGCTATACTTGTAGGTACATATATGTTTCGCTTACTGAGCGTTTTCGGTTTTGGTGCCTGTTTTATACGTACATAATTTTTTAATATGGAGTCACATGGCCCATGGTTTTGTGCATTAATTGAGCGCTTGTGGTTCGGTCTAATCGGGTTTAAGTCTGACCAATGTCGTTTCTCTCTTATTGGAACACATCAGTGTGGTGCACTGCAGCCTCTATGAGGCAATGACTAGGTTGAGTGGACAAATGATAAACCATCCAAGATGATATAATGACTGCATATTATATTAGAACAGTTTCACCAAGTATCGCAATTGTACTGTACATTTATTATTATTACTTATTGTTTTTAATTTCGCAATTATTGAACGGTAAAGTTAAGTTCTAAATTTGTATTAGCGCCATTTCAGGTACCTAAGTGGGAGATAAAATAATGTAGATATTCCGTTTGAATTTCTAGTACAAATATAGTTAATTACAGAGTAAAATTTTGTGTGTTGAATACAATTTGAAACAAGAAAATTGTTCGTTAATAGTCACACATCGGAATTTGTGGAGTAATCTGTGGAAATTCGTTTATTTGTATCGCATTCATATATGGAATGAAATAGTTCGTTAAACTTTACTCACATAGTTTGAATTGTAGTAATTTGAAGCAACGTTTATTTGAGTTCCCGCAGCAAAAACTACTAGCAAATTCCACAAACACAGAATCAAATTCACTATTCCAAAGTTCAAAGTACCTTGTTCAAACGCTCAATCATTACATAAAACCTTACATATGGTAGTCGTATGCGAAGTGCCTGGAGCAATTGAATGAAGCATTCAGGTTCACGTTTGCGTTCACAACAGGACGATGGAACAGAACGTAACATAACGTCCCGAACCGTAGCATTAAGGCTAGCAGACACAATTAGCCTTTGCTGCGGTGTTCAGACTTGCTTTGTTTGAAAGATTATGTGTGCTATGCTATGCAAACTCAACAGGTGAATAAATGCCAACTATAAGGCCTGGCGCTACAGTCTTTCTACGGACAGTTTGGCCTCAGGTACCGAGAGATACTAATTATTATAAATTTGAATAAAATATAGCATTTTCCTCGTGGATAAGCTTTTCCTTCAAAATAATATCTCATCTCTGTATTTTATATAAAATATCATTGTCTCGTCTCTAAATACATGAATTGCTACGGCAACCGCATTTTCAACAAAAAGATGCCAAGAAATAAACCATTAATAATCTCATTATCAAAAAATTCTTACTAATCTCATAACTTTATTATTTAATGGGAACTGGTTTTGGAGTTGAAAATGGTTGAAAAAATTACACGGAACTACAGTCACTTCTTTATTGAATTACATTTTTTCATAGATTATGTCATTTAGATGTTTTCATTAATATTGGTTTGTAAAATGCCTAGATAATAATTATAATCATTTATTAATGTATTAATCATCCAACGTTTAATTTTAATTTCAAGGTTTAATATTTGCTTTTGGAACCTGTTGAAAATTATTGAAACTTGTCTTTGATATGGATGGTTGTTTAAAAGGAGGTTGTATTCTGTATTTTTATATCTTATTGAAATTGAATAGCCCTGATGATAGGCATTGTATGGTCGAAACATCGGTGTAATTCAATAAAAAAATGTGACCAGTTCCGTGTAATTCTTTCAACCATTTATTCTTTAATTTACAATGAGCAACAAATTAAAACTACTTTTACTCTCATATAAACTACAGTTAAATAATATAATCTACACCAAAGTCTGCTAATAAGCTCAATTTTATTGAAAGTCTAGCTGTATCTAGTAATATCAAAAGATTTTCCTTTTTAAAGTGGTGAAGTTTATATTTAATTATGTGTTTCAAATTTTGTATGCAGCTTAAATTTAACTTCTAAGGGAATATGTATGCCTTATTTATAAAAATAAGTTTTATTTCTTGTACATTTACAGTCATCTAACTCTAAAAGGGATCCATAATAACAAGATTTTTATTCCAAGGTTAAGGTTTCAAATGCAGTTAAGCAGTACCATCTCCAACTTCCTTTTCTTGATTTCATACTTTTTTTAGATTTTCTTTCCAGCTATTTTTAGTGATTTTCCGCCGTCAACTTTTATAATTATATCATACGTAGTCCGCCGAGGTATTCCAAATGATTGCCTTTTGAAGTAATCTTCACCTCTACACCCCTACTTCTTCTACAGACCCCATACATTTTGTAGTGGAAACACTCGGACATGGCGGTATTTATTCAATTGAACTACGAAAAAATTATCACGGTTATTATTTCATATGTGTAGTAGTTATTTTTTGTCATTATAAATAAACTACGTATTTACAAAATTATCAAAGAAAAACTAATTTTTCATATTAAATTTTTGTCAACTTCTTGGTTTGTAGGGTATATAAAGTATTTTGCGGATTTTTATTTATCATAGATAGTACTTTATAAATATTTATTTATTATTTTAGTCATTATGTCTTATGGCTAAATATAGACATATAAAGTTATGAAATAATGTAAACATTAATCTAATAGTCTACATTTAAACAATTCTCTTCAGACTTCCCTATTCTGCAATACAACTTTTATTATTTAGTGCTATCCATTTTGTACATTTCCTTCCTGTTTTCGTTGATGAGTAGGTTGAGTGAGACTAATGTACGTAGCATTGGAGCTCATGTTCGCCATGAGAATTATTAGTCCTGGTGGGAGGCAAGTCATTTCTCGGTGCACGTCGCAACTCCAACGCAACGCAGGCGGCAGGATTATTTCAAACGTTTCAGTTGTGTCTCGTCGACGTCTGCCCGCCGCCGCCCTACCACTCCGTCGCCGCAACAAATTAAATTTAATAGCGGCTGACAGTGTGCTTAACAGTGACAAGTGTTTTTATCGTCGAATTTGTATTCCGTCCGACAGCTTCGCTTCCGGTAAATACCGCTACGTTCTAATCACATTACGACACATTCATAATTGGTCTAGAAACTTTATTTCAGTCGTAGAACTCACTTTATAGCTTACTTTACACGTATGAGACTATGACAATAATGAAATGAATTTTTGGATATACGAGTATATCAACGGAATTTGCAACCTTGACGAAATACGTAATTCGAAGTTTGATAAAAATAATCACAGTATTTCCCAATATTTGTACAAATGCTGTTTCTAATTAGGAAAAATAAAACTTGCTGTATACTTCGTGGTGTATCCTTCAAGAATTTTTCTTTTATCTCCTAAATGGTTGCAAAAATTCTCTGATAAATTACGATGATTGCGGCATCACGTCGTTGTTGATTTTTGTCAAAAATAACGAATGAATAGTGAACTGTAAGCCGGTGCGTTGTCGTGGTGCAAAAACCAAAAATTGTATGTTCATAATTCTTTTTTCATAAGCTAGTATCTTGCTTAAAGTGATTCAGTGATTATTAAGTTTAGATTATTTATTCCGTCATTTTTAAATCAGCGAACGTATCAAAGTGCTTTGTCAGTATGCATGGATAACGCGCGAAATTCAAAAATTCTCGTTAGTTTTTTATCAAACCTTGCATAACACTTTTTTATAATACCGTACATGTTTTCCTTAAAACTTGAGTTGTTATAATAAATATTTATAAATATTATTGAGCATAAGTATTGCCGGACTGTTAAATTTTTTAATAGGGTTACTGAAAGAGTACTAAGTTCACTAACTATGGCATCTACCTGACAATATTGGAAAGATCTAATTTCATATCAAGAACGTATCCTTTACTTGAGGCCATGACACACTATTCACAGTTTCAAACTGTGTTAATAATAAAATATTTTTAATTATAAAGTGTTGAATTTTTTTATAATGACAATGCTGCTAAAATAAGGCAATTATTTTATAATTTATTCTCGTTAGATAACAAAAAGTTTAGAAGCGGAGACAAAATTTTGTTTTATTAAAAATAAAATAAAAACTTTGGTGAGATGCTGGTAGCTTAATTTTTATTTGATTTTGTTTTAGCAACAAAAATTACTGTACTTTATATTCAATGGAAAGTTTTCCGAGTTATTGATTAACTTTTGTTCTAAGATATATATTTTAAAAGGAATTCGTTGGTCAAAAAACTTGAAGTTTATTCTTGGATCACGAGACTAAAATTAACAGAAAAGATACAAAAAGCTCTTTAATATTATGAATAATTATTGTAACGGGGGACGTTATCGTGTTTTTTGAGCTCCTTACGAAGCCTCCTCCGAGGTCGGATGTCTAAGACCTGTTCGCGAAGTCTCAGAGAGTTTTAAATATGTATTCAAGCGACAGGTAATGCATTTGCTCTCGAGAGATTGACTTGTTTATGTAATCTTGCGCTTATTGTGCTAGGCGCGGCCTCCCGCGATGGAGTCGTTGGGAATTGGGCCCCCACGTTCCGTTCCACCTCATACTCTTCAGCTTCAACTCACGACCCGCTGGGAACCGGAGACGCGGTTCCGTTTTCCTGAATTTAAATCGCCTAAGCGGATTATTATTTAACGGTTTCCCTTGGCGGAACACTTGACTTGCTTGCAGAGGCGGTCTACGACGTTTTACACATTTTCCAGCACCACTCATAACTTCGCTCAATTTATTCAATCACTAGCTATTTTGCGATAAGTTCACTCTTTGACGATTCTTAGTAATACAACGTTAATCCTATAAACACGTACAAAGTTAATCATACCATTAATATACTTCAAAATTCATTCGCAACCATCCCTTTTAATTTAGAAAGCTGCAACAAAGTAAACATAATAAAATTATTATGCAATTTGAATATAAAACAATACATATCGTTACGTTAATAATCATGATGCAGTATGCCATCCTCTTGATCGATTATGATGGATCTTTTGAAGGAATGCATGCAAGTAATCATATCGTACTACCTATACCGTTCAGAATTGGCCGTATTATAATCATTGAGGGCTATAATTCCAGTGTACTTAGTAACACCAAAAAAAGTAGCAAACAAATTGTAGTTACGGCTTTTTTCACGGACAACTTTGTTGGAGCAGACTCAATTAAGAATATCCAAACATCCGACTTCAGTTTTCTTTGGGATCATACGAATAAATCCAACTGTCGTCGCCTGTCCAGGTTATAAACCAGGTGAGAAGATCCGCGAGCGTGCGAGAGTGACTTTGACCAATTGAGACAATATTCCTTTTGAACTGATGTTAAATTATGGTGAATTCCAGTATATAGCTTCCGTAGATCTAAATGATTGTGCAAGATTGTGTTGAAAAGTGATTTTTCACAGTGATGTTCATTTCCTACTGTACACTGAAAAGCATAACCGATTACTTAATTCAGTCAAGCATATGCTCCATATCAAGAATAACAATGATATAATAGTATGATGGTAATGAAATATTTTTACCGGCAAGTGCTTTAAAAAAAATATCGCACACATAATTGTCTTTAAACGAATTTGTACTCGAGAACTACAAGCAGTCAGTACACTCGACTATCTATTTATTAATAGCGATAAACAAAAAAGATAATAATGACATTTATAAGAAGTCTTTTGATCATTTCTTTCTTTATATACTACTTCTTTCAAAAATTGTTGCTATTTAAAAAAGAAAGAAAATCCAAGTAATAATATTTATTTTAGCTGGAGTATCGTATAAAATACCAAGTAAGCAAAAACTCGCACGCCCTTTTAACAAATACTTGCCGATTAGAGAAACAAATGAAAATCGCTGATATTACACTCTGGTAAAAAATTTGGTGAATGCGCTTGCAATTGCAGTAAGCACAACACTTTACCCTCCGTGATTGATCAAAGTTAAGTAATCGGGCAATTTGGAGCGCATCGGAGCGGGAAATGGCAGCAATACCTCGTCGGCTCCGGCGCTCGCTCGCTACCTCCCGTCAACCAGATATCCATTAAAGATTCGAACGCGACGCCCGCGAAAAAAAGCAACGGACTGTTTCCGAATGAATGCTTGATCTAAGAGGGCACAAGAAAATGTTCAGGCTTAAATAATATAATATTTATTTTATTATATGTTGTCACCGTGCAAACTAAAGTAAACTAATTAGTTTTGTTAGCAATGATCGACCGAAATCAGTTGAAAAATGAACAAAAATATTATGCGGTATGTATTGTGGTAAAATACCACATTAACCAATAAAAATTGCTGATGATATAAATACAATATGCAGCGATGTTGAAAATCATAGCTTCTCATTCGGATAAAGTTATATTCGAGTTTAACTCAAGAATTAAGTTAAGTTTGATTCCCGTTCTCTGCATTTAAGGATAATTTTGTGCCTATATAAATTTTCCCATTGCGTGCCGAAGTTTAATGGGTTTTTGCGATCTTATGGAAACTTATTTTGGTAAATGCAAGCTTTTGAAATATGGAAAAGTTCTAATTTTGGCAGAAGAAAAAGTTCCGCAGAAACCTAAAAAAATCACCGCATTGAACGTATAATTTTGTAATATTTAAGTCATTTATGCATTTCAAAAATTCTTATTCTCCTAGAGGGAAATATTAAGTCGAAAAAATCTGGTTCGCTATATACATTCAATATTTATAATCGTATATAACAATTTCGGTAAAAAAGTATTACATATTACAATTTATTACCAATATTTTCTCTGAAAATCCTTCCATTACATTATTTTAAATTTATTTGTTTTTTAAAAGTGGCATTTATATGTCATTTGAAATATTTGAATTTCTCAATTGACATAGGCTTAGGATTTATGAAAACGAAATTTGTATAAATTTATTTCACATATGTCCAGCTTTGTCAAGCGACTTATTTTAAATAATGATTTAATGAATAAATGTACATTGAAATATTAAAAATTTCATTACATTCCAGTCTGGAATATTCATTTTTAAATCCTGATTTAAAATTAAATGTCTTTCAATAAAACCGACTATAACCGAATATAAATAATAAAGTACAAAGTAAAACTAACATTATTTATTTTTTTATAATCGGACCTATTCTGTAATAAAGTTGTTAACTCTTAAAAACATTGCAATAGCAAATAACCTATAATAATTACATACACTGAATATAACTTGAAAATGACATGCTTTACATTTACAATTTTTAGAAGTGTTGCTAAGACTTCAACTTTTTTATAGAATTTGAGTGAATATCTAAAAAAAATCTTTAAGTACATGTACGACTATTTTAATTTTAAATAGTTTCAAATCTGTACAAGATCTACATGTTTTGTAGCAACCATAAAACATACATTCTCTTTAATAGAATGTTTCATGTAACAGCACAAGGCTTCGGAGTTTGAATTCTAGATACTAACACGAGAAAAAAATCCTAATAAACATTGGTGCTATAACACTGCCTAACACAGATACCGAGAATTTACCTTGAGTGATTTGTACTTTGGCCGCCACGGTCCCCGACTTAAATCCATTGAATTCTACGTATGGGGTACTTAAAGAGTGAGATGTACCAAAAAAAAAAAAATTTTGATACGAGAGAGGAATTATGGGAACAAATAATCTAATATTAGTGCTAATGAAAACCTCATTGTACTAATACAGAGCTCGCTTGTTCTTCGCACGAAGTTATGTATTCAATTCAATGGCTTTAATTTTGAACATTTGCTGTATAATTCTTTTTATAATTAGGTATTTATAACCCAATAAATAAAACGAAACTACTTTTTCCTGTTTATATATATATATATATATATATATATATATATATATATATATATATATATATATATATATATAAAATCTTCGGTATCTCTGTTAGAAAGCGAGATGGCACGAATATTTATTTCGGATTTTTTTCTCGTTTTGGTACCTAGAATTCATACTCGGAAGCTTTGCACTGTTACATGAAACAGCCAGTATATGCGACTTTTTGTATTTTAGATCATATCTACAGTATGTCCCCGGATTGAGTTTACAAAAGGAAAAAAATCTTATATTTGATTTTACGAAAAAATGCCAAAGGAAGAAATTATATATAATAATTATAACGTTTTTTCGTATTTTGTTCTCCTAATAACACAGTTATTGCATTGAATCTAAGGTTATTTTAGTTAGCTTTGAAATATTGACAATAACTGTATTATTGGGAGGACAAAATACGAAAAAACGTTATAATAAAAGAACCTTGCATTAATTAAAAGTTTTAATAACTAAAACATACGTTTCAATTCAAGCAAAAATTTTTCTTCCGTTGGCATTGTTTCGTAAATTCAAAAATAAGTTTTTTTTCCTTTTGAAAACTCAATCCGGGGACATACTGTATATTACTTAGTAACTAAGTGAGACGTCCTACAGAAAAACAGAGTAAAACTATCTGTAACAATACTATTATGAATATATTTATGATGTAATATTTTATACCACCCTTAAAACATTATTTGAAATTCATTTAATAAAATCACATTTTCATCTCCCTTTACTTGTTTTTCCCGAGCCTGCTTCCATCTATTGTGAGCAGCAGAATGAAAATTAAAATAATGTTTTTCCTCTCATGCATGGGTTGAGAGGTGGTGCTCGAGATGACGGAGCCATGGATCTTCCTTCTTCTTCTCCTCGAGGAGCAATTAACCCGGTCCGCACAGAATGTATGCCGCGCCGCGCCAATTCACTCCGTTGATGTGGTTTTTAATGTCAGATGCAAGGCTGCATGCTTGGATTCCTGGAATATTGATAGCGTACTTTATGCACAATGATGTTGTTGATACCAATATACGCGAGGGTGGTTTAATTCAATTATATTTGTGGACGGAGATGTTAAATGGTAGGTGTTTCCTTAGGGAAACTAAATTGGGAAATGCATGGAGTGAGTGAAGAATGAGATATTTTCTCCGCGTTTACATTTTTCGAATTGAAGATAGTGACGAGTTCGATCAACATATATAATTAATATATGAAAATATAATCTTTATTGGTTGATCACGATGATCGACTGATTTCAGAATGTAAAATTGGAAAATAATCAGACATGCAGTCATATATAAATTAATTATTTCCTGGCCGACGTTTCGACTTTAACAAAAGTCTTCTTCAGGGCCCTATGTGGAGAGATCGGACTGTTTCTACTTCTAATCCAACAGGCTAGATTCACATGTAACTGAAATCAACATATTTATGTACAGTTAAAAACTAAATTTGAAATTTTATCTGTTCCCGCCTGAAAATTTATGAGTAGGCGCACCATTTTACTTTTTATGATTATTCGATTTGAAGTACTAATAATTTACACGAAATGGCTAGTGAAATGTATTCTTTGTTGCCTTTTGTTAAATTTTTAGGCTGGAACCTTCTGTATTTATCATTACTGCCAATAAACTGAATTAAGGTAATATTTATTGTATATTTATCTAGAATTAAAATTTGTAATGGAAATTCTAATATTGGCCCTAAGACGAGTAGGTAACAACTTATACGGTAAAATAAATAATTTTTTGCTTAGGCCTCTATACCCCGAATACATTGCTAACCAGGAAATATGAGTTTCTCTTTTATCTGTTGCGGTAATATACTTATAAAATTGGCAATTACTTTTCCCTTTGGCAGTCGCTTATCATATGTCTATATCGGCTAAAAATACGTTATATTTTTATACATATACCAAAACAAGCAGTATTGATGTAAAGAAACCTGTATGAATTGGCGTCCCCTGAACTAGTAACTAGTCATGAAAGAAAAAAAAAACCTTTTTGCAATAATAACCAATGTAGATAAGTCAGTAAAAGTTTCAAGAGCTTTAGTGCTATAGAGAGTATAAATGTTTAAATCCGAGAATTAGCGACATTTGTAATTAACATTAATAGTGCAGTTTCAAGTAAAAGTACCCGTGGTATTATTAAAAATGAAAGTTTGTTGATTTTAAATCACGCAGTCCCAAATTACAAAATGTTGACATTTGTTACTCTTGCATTAAGCATCAACAGATTTACGATTCTAATTTTTGCTAATAATATAAGTACACCAAGCAAACACTCTAATAATTTTTCGTTAGTTTAGGTTTGAAATGAGTTATTAATTACAATTTAAAAGTATGGTCGCAAAAAAATATTCATTATTGTACCACAATTTACTCATAATACAAACAAGGTTTTCGTTTATGGAATAACATTTAATTATTATTGTAATACAACAAAACAGCATTCGAGAAACAACATTAACCAAACTATAACTATGTACATACATACGCCAACAAGCAGTGGCGGCTCGTGCTATAGGGCACAAGGGCACAGCCCTACCAAATAAAAAGACAAGAAAAAAATAAATAAGCGAGTACATATACATTTTAAAAGTACATTAATTATTATTTATTTACTTTCATTATTATGCAATTCTTACTACACTGCCGATAGCTAGATAGCCTATATACTGACGTGTGCATGTACCGATATGCTGGTAGAAGCTAGGGCACAAATGTTTCTGCCCCTGTCTCCCACTACTTTTACTCGAATTTTGACCAATAGCAGCGAAGCGCGCGAAGCTGCATATGACTGCATTAAGCCTGTTCCGGGCAGAGCCCAATGTAAACGAAGATTTCCGAGTATGTCCGACATTTTCCGAGGTAATCTGTTATTGTTGAATTGTAATTGTCTAGTACCCACTTAATTACGAAGATGGCTTCTGTATCTTAAAGATTAAATAATTTAATATACTCTATTTACTTTTTTTAAATATTTGTGCCCTACCATACAAAGATATCACCAGCCGCCACTGCCAACAAGAGAATAACTTGAAATATGAATACTCTCTTGTATTAAACTATATTCTAAAACTGCGTTCTAGTATTATGAGGAATGCATAATATCAAACGTTGAATATATTAATATACATTTGTTCTTTTCATTTATGTTATTGATATGATATATTTCGTATTGCCTATTATTATTGGATAACTGATGATTGTGAAAGTTCCATGAATTATTTTAAACAGCAGGAAATAGCTATAGAAATGTATACATAAATCACAACAATTATATAATTTCCATTAGATACACGCAGATAGGGGATGAAATTAAAAATTTCTAATTTTTCAACTTCCTTTTAAATTAATGACTTTTTTATTGAACTTGAATTTCTTAAAATAGTGATAAACATTACTACATGTTTAGCGTTTAAGTTCCGGTTTTATAAAGAAATTTAATATTTACTTAAAATTTAGTTAAGTAAATTTAATGAAATGGACAAATTCGAATCAGTTTTTGTATTCTTGACTTTTAAGTCATTGCTGTCAAAAAACGCGTTCCATTTTTTCATTTTATTAAATTTACTATAGTAAATTTTAAGTGAAGATTAAATTTCTTTATAAAACCGACCCTTAGTCTTTTTCATTTAACCTTTCGTGAGATTTAAAGGATTAAATTCTAAAGTACTTTTACATGGAAACCATGATTATTGATTATTAAAATTCATCCACCATTTTGAGAAATTTTACAATTTCAAATTCAAATTCGTGTACACATAAAACCTTGGTTTAAAATTTCTGTTTTATTTATATCGTACAAAAATTAATAAAAAACAGATACACATCTGTTTGTTCTCAAAGTCAATACCAGAATCTGTTGTGTACGAGTATTTGTTTTTTGCCAATTTTTATACGATGTTTGTAATGTTTGAACGAATGTATTTATGTGTACATGAATTTGCATATTTGAAACTGTAAGATTTTAAGTTTCATTCACAACCAATTTCACTTTCAAAAATTTGAAGTTTGCATATAGGATATATGTATAAGGATTCACAATCAATTACAATTTGAAAAATTTGAAGTTTGCAAGCTCCAAACTTGAAATTGAAATTACTATCTTCTGTCCTTGTTTAAGCTAGTTGGTCGTGGTTGTACGTTATTAGTTTATCTTGCGAGCCGTGGTACTTGTCATTATTTGTTTATATAGTTAGTGATTAGGTTATAGTTATTTACAATATTAAATTTGGACATTACCTGCTCGTCCATATCTATATTAGCTGGGTATTTGACATTCTATGGCTGACATGTAAACAAACTTCTTACTATTATTCTTTAATTTTTTGGTTATGAAAGTGGTTGTGAATGCTATTAAAAATTATGTATTGCGAATGGTGTCAAATTGTTGTGATTGTGAATGAAGCTTTATTTATCCTGATGAAGGTACAAGTGTACACCGAAACGTCGGTTTTGTAAAAATAAATGTTTATGTCTGAGAGTTCTAGTTAATTAGATACTTATATCTGTCCGGTAGGTAACAATCCAGTTTCAGTATAAATAAATAGATATGATCGCACTGGCAGGTCCGAGCTCGTACATTTGCATACACATCACGAAAATGTCTTACTCGGGTTGTTGGTTATTGTACAGGAAAGAGCAAAAGTATTCCCGCTTGTGCGTGAGCCTTGGCTGGCAGATTTAAAAGGGCTAGAGCAACGGACAGTTGAGAAGATGAATCTAGTTTGTAATGAAACCGGAAGTCGAGCTAGCAACGGTAGGGGTGTCCACGAAAGAAAGATTGATGCGAAGTAGACGCACAGCCGTACCGCTGCTTCCCCTGGCACCGCGACGCAATCGAAAGTGACACGTAGTGCGTCGGCCACAACGTCCGAGGACTGTCGACTCCTGCCGAGGCCTCCCGACAGGTATAAAGTAAAGTCGTTAGCTTAACGGAAATTAAAAGTTGAATGCGCGGCTACCATTTGTTTGGCTTAGTGGGATGTTAAGCTATGCACCATCCTCTCTCATGCCATGTCGGGAAATTGTAAGGCTTTGAAAAATTCAACCCCGTGGCGAAAAATTACCGACACTCTCTGCCTTTTTACTTTACTATTTCCTGTTTATTTATATTTGTGCTACGTCACTGAACTTCCACACACGTTATTACATTACAAATCATTTTCACAGCCCACGCCCATTACCGCAAAACGAGATATTACTCTACTATGTATGTTGTACGCAACAACTCTGTTATTGTAATTTATGTTCCATAAGTAAGTTTCTTTTTAGTTTTGCTTTCTCGATTTCTCATTTAAATATCAAAGTGTTTATTTAACTTAATAAAAAATGCATGACCACAAGAAATGTATATTTCTTTCTATTTGCTGAACTACAGAAAAAAGTCAAATACAAATTTCATATTCATACGGCGTCTAAGTATCGACAAATATTTAGCTTTATACTTGTCGATATCAAATTCAAAAACAGCGATGCTCCGTGCAAGAGCAACAAAGTTTATATATTTTCACAAAGAAGTTTCTATTCAGAATTCAATATACAAAATCCGTTTATTTCATATTCCGTTATTGAATTCGAAGATTTCACAGCATCATGCGTAAGCCCGCAAGTTATCAAGTTGACACTGCCGGTAAGTGAAGAAATTGCATGATAAATCTTGCACCACGCTCCTTTTTTACCTCTCGCTAAGAGAGGTATTGGATTCATGCTAAAATTCGCATATCCAGATTTTATTGAATAAGCACGATTTAAGGTCCCTACAATCCGATTATAACATTTTTAAAATGATGTCTGTGTGTGTGTGTGTGTGGATGTGTGTATGTGTGTATGTGTGTATGTGTGTATGTGTGTATGTGTGTATGTCTGGATGTTGTAGACACGATTCCTCAAAAACTATAAGACTTAAAAAATATTTAACTGCAGTTTCCTCAATCTGACATTCCTGGGAAGAGCTGAAAAGGTTTTGGTAACAATTGAACAACCGGAAGTAGTAGTTTTTAAAATAAATTCTTCCAAATATTAATTTTTGAAAATTTTTGAAATTACTAATTTTGAAGAACAAAATTCTACACCTGATACATTTAAATTTTTTATTATATCTTCTATAAATTTAGAGATAAAGACGCTATAATATATAGTTTATCGGGATATAACAAGTCGAGTAGGCGAAACTACACTAAGGAAACCAGTTGACAAAGTCAAATGTTTATAATATAATTTGTAAATGACAGATTTCAGTGTCAAAAATTAACAGTTTTAGTGACATTTTTATAGCTTTTTCTGGGAAGTACATTTAATCTTTCTTATTGTTTTATTAATTAAATATTTGAAATTATAGGTAATATGCATATATCCATCAGAAATACCGCTAATCTGGTTAATGAATTGGAAGAATTTGTGACATTTAGAAACTCCCTCATACAATGAAAAATAGATATAATTAGAATTACATGTGTGCAGAAGACATGTTAAATACAATAAAAAACAATATTTGGGTAAAGTCCTGTAATATTTTGTTATAAAACAACGGTTCGATAGCAAAGTGCAATACAATACTATAGTCTAATATGGAAATGGCGAGAGGTCTTGTGCTGGCCACAACAGATTTTTTCAACATATTTCCATATCTAAAGAATTCCAATTATACATGTATTTCCATAACACTAGTATATTGCACTTTTGGATCTTATGTTTTTTTATTTTATTTTTGCTAGTTTATTGATTAACAATATTGTCTAACTTTTTTGCATTCAGAAAAATAAATTTTCTATTTTGACATAACCAGTTTTAACCCGGCAGCGGGCAGGTGGGGTGTGGTACACCTCAATCACTTTATAATTGCCGCCATTTTTGCAATAACGGCCGTACACAATCATCTAGCCATCTACCTTTCGCAAATATATTGGTCTGTTAATACGCAACAGGATTCATTCTCAACTAAATTGAGGAAAGAGTATCATCAAATCAAAATGACGTGGGGTGTATTAAACCCCACCTGTCCATAAACGTAACATAATTGCTCTGAAGTGTACTGATACGAATATACTTATTTTGAAATTTCAAGGTACATTTTATATATCTTTTATATATTACTGAATTTTGTTTAGTTTTTCTAATGTGTAGAATATAATATTTTGAAAAAGATTAGGCGCATTTGTTGGCCTCGTGGAAAGAAATAGATACTGAAGAGAAAGTCAATAAATAAAATTTGTAATGATGACAATGAAGAACCACCGCAGAAAAAATTAAATTCAAAGCAAGGTCGCTGCACAAAATCTCCTAGGGTGAGAGATAGAAAAAGAAAATACGTCTACAAGTCATGTCAAACATATTTATATATGTAGAGCACGCGATAATTTACTGTGAAAGTGCAGCATATTTGAATCTTTATAACTTCTCTGTAGCTAAAAGCAACTTAGTAAATGTTTTTTTATATCATAGATTCACTTTTCAAGTTTAAGAATGTTATTTATTTTTGTTTGTAATAATTACATTTTTCTTTGTTTTTATAATATAATGCCAAAGAATATTTTCAGTGAGTGTTTATAAGTTCTATTTTTTTTTTTTTTTTTAATAAATAATGAAATAATTTTATTGTTTCTTTTTTCCGTTGAACGAGGAGCTTTTAAAACACCAACAAATATAATAATATCTAAAAAAAATTACCGGATGTTTCATAAAATTAAAATGGGGTTTGTCACACCCCACCTGCCCAAATTTGTAATTTTTTTTCACCTGCCCGCTGCCGGATTAATAAATTATTCTTATTTGTATGTAGGTATATCAAGGTTGTAAAATTCATCTTTAGACGACTCTGAAATTTGCAGCTGAGACTAAAGCCCAAAGTCCAGCAAATCATGAGGCTAAAAAGGAACATTAAATCACAAAAGTTATACATTTTTATTTAAAAATAAATTTTATATCTGATTGATTCATATCACGTGCAGAGTGTTTTGCCATCACTTGAACAATTCACAAAACAATTTGTTTATAGTACGAATATTTTATAATCTAAAAGGGAAAAGAAATTAACTACATTAATTTATACTCCGCCTGATATTTTCGAAGCTGCAATACTATATTATTTTTCTATTTAAACAAACTAGTGGCTACAACGGCTGTAAAGTAAATGCGGTTGTGAATTAAAAGCAGTCGCAAAGTAATATTTAATAGATGTCAAAAGAAATAACACTTAATGTTTGCCAAAAGATACATAAAAGAACAATTTATGTAATAGCCACCTAAAAAGAATTGTCCGGTATTATATTGTTGAAATTGAGAATTCATTTACTGAAATTGGTTACCTATAAATATTATGTCTGTTTTTTGTGATTAATTATCTCTTAATAAACTATATTAAGTAATGTTATATATAAATGGTACAATGCTATTTGACATTCTAGTTATAAAATTTTAATTTTGATTATAACGACTTTGATCATTATTAAGTTCGGAACTGATTCAAAACTTATTATTTACTTGTATACACAAATTTAAAAAGGAACTGAAAGTGACAATTGGAATGGAAATGATATTTGGCGTGCTTCAGTATTTATCCCCACTGAAATACCTCAAAATTCACAAAAAGAATCAATAGCATACGATTCTGGAAATGATATCGTTTTTCGCGAGTTAACAGTCCATTTTATTACTGAAAAAGCATACAAAATACGACAGGGCAATAGCAGGGCTCGAATACACAGAGCCACAGCAGCGCCGTTATCCCAAGTGCGGAGGGGGAGAGAATCACGATCTCGAATCCGATTTTGAATTTGGCTTGTGGTGTAGGCCATCGCGTAAAATACAGCATATAAAGCGAGGCTGGCCATCGGCAGCAGTCTGCCAACGAAGTTTTCTCCTCGTGATTTGAACAGATGTACAGGGAAAATAGCTTGGTCCACTTGAGACACACTTTGATTTTGATATGAAGGGTTGCCCTTTGAATCCTACTTAGAGCCACAGGGAAATTGTATCTGTTACATGAGCGCGTAAAAAATGAGTGTCCTGTCCACCGGAATGCGAGGATATAGTCAGGGACGTACTTGCAGGAAATTGGAAGCGTGACGCAATTTTCCAATTTCCGCTTCTTTGCCCACAAAGTGAAAGACCATTTTTGCATATTTCACATAGTAAAATCTATGCACTATTTTGTTTATAATATAAATTTTCTTTAGTCTTTAATGTCCGGTTTTACAATATCTGATTAAAGTCTCTCTTAATTCACTGTCAATTAAGAAAAAAATATCGCATGAATACATTCTTAAAAATGTACTCTTTCTTTCCATTTTTTATCTCTAATACTTGTAAGTCTTTTTGCAGTAATATGTAATGTGTATCTATAATTTTAAATTAATTAAATAAGAAATATTAAATGTACTTCCCAGAAAAAGCCTTTAGTAATGTAATCTGAATTTTCGAAACTGATATTTTCTGTCAATTACAAACATTTTAATTTTTTAACTGGTTTCCATGGAGTTATTTGGGCTGTGAGATATATTACATTGGATTATTTTATATATTTATAATTCTCTATGTCTTAGTCTATAAAATATGCAATAAAAATCTTCAAAAATTAATAATTAGTAATTTTTTTTAAGAAACTACTACTTTCGGTTGTCTAATTGGTACCAAAACCTTTTCAGCTCTTCCCATTGATGTCAGATTAAGGAATACGTAGTTAAATTGATCTTTAGTCTTATAAAATTTGAGAAACCGTCCCTCCAATATTCAGCCACACACACACACCATTGCAAAAATGTTAAAATCAGATTCTAGTGACCTTAAAACGTGCTTATTTACTAAAATCTGCATATGCGATTTTTAGCATGAATGAATGAAAAAGATCTATTAAATGTATATGTTGTTATCTTTGAGAATCAATCTTATTTTTACTAAAATATTTATTTAATTCCTTTTTTTTTCTATTTTGATTTTATATAAAGTAATGCTATTTGGAATAGAAAGTTTGAAATAATAGAACCAGTAGCAACATTTTGCTGATTTTTGTTTGTTTCAAGTAACTTAGGATGGCGGGAAAAATGAAAAGAAGCTTGAGATTTGAATCACATAATATTTACTAGTAAATTCATAGTACTATATAGCTATTATTTATATTATTCTAAACAACTTTTATTTACAACTTTATATATAATTTTTAATGAAATTACATACATAGCGACATGAGATATATTTATTATACCTAACTCAATAATTTTATTAAATGAATGGAAAATATCTCGTAATATAATAAAATTATATACTTGCTGCTAAGTAAAAATGGGTCTTTAGAAAAATATAAATTACATGCTACGTAATAGGTACTTTGAATTTGCACTCAAATCTATCGTTTAGAGGGTACCGCCTTTAATGGGGTTTGGTAGCCGTGTGCCTGAGTGACTAGTAACGAGTCTAGATACCCAGGATAAATTCCGACAGACTTCAAAATTATTTCGAATTTTAAATGGCACAAAAGTGATCCGTGCTGTGCACGTAATACCAGAGATGGTAACAGAAACCGGAACCGAAACCATTAACCGAAAAATACCGGAAAAATATAAGAATCGAAACCGAAACCTGTATCGAAATTCGAAACAGATACAAAACCGGAACCGAAAGCAAAACCCTTTTTTATTTTTCGGTTAACCTCATTATATACAGGTCTCTTGTTAGTTGTTAAATATTGTAAATTTTTATTATTAAAATACTTATGTATAAAAAAGTATAAACAATTTTTTTTCTGTCGAAACGTATTTCAATTTTCAACGTATTACCACAATCGGGTGGCGCTCGAAATCCGTTACATGTTACATTTACATAGGCATTTAACATGGGAAATAAGAATATTTTGAATATTTGCTTCCCATTAAAATTGATTGTTATAAAACTTTGTACAAGTGTTTATGGACACTTTTTGCATCATTATAATAATTAATTGTTCAATCAAAATTAATTGTATTATTATTCTTGTAAATTACTTTTGCAAAACCGAAACCCTTTTAGTAAAACCGGTATACCAAAACCGATTGCTGTATAAAAACCGAAACCCAAATCAAAACCGAATTTTTATTTTCACGATGACCGAAACCGTAACCCAAACCAATATTTTTTATGGTTACCATCCCTGCTTAGTACCCGTAATGTGATGCCCGATAAACGCCCACACGGTACGAATATGTATATTAGCATCAATATCTGTGGCTTGGCACATCCAGCCGTACCCGTTATGAGATATTTATTTATTTACTAAAGAATTTATAAATTTAACTAATCTTAGAAATATACAAATTTCATACTGCATACAAAACATCTGAATTTTTGAATAAATTATTACATTCGTGTTTGGACAAAAACAAATAAAGACTTTCTCTTCCTGCTGTTTCTAGAAAAGTGTGTATAAGAAAAAAAAAAAACAAAACATTATGTTATACTCTCGGTACTAGCATTTCTCTGTAGCATACACGTGGCTGGTTCACAATTACATCACATCGATCATCATGTTGGCGCGGACAGCCAGCCTGGGAGTTATGACGTTCAGAAGAACGTTGTTATCTCACGCTCTCCCCTCCACTTTATCCTACATCCTTCTCCCTCCACGAATCACCAATGGTGGGGACCGAGAAACGAATACGATTTGCTGATGCTGACAGGTGTAATAAATAGGATGTGATGTTCTTTGGTTGTAATTGATTGGGAAGGATATTATACAGAGTTATTTTATCGGTTACGGTTTATATATTTTTAAAATTAGAATTCTGTAACGAACGAATATAACATTTTCAGCATTTTTTGTTGTTGTTCAGTTTATTCTTCCCGCAACATAAACTGCAAAAAATATGTCCTGAAATAGTATCTGAATTTGGATTTATGTTTAATAGTAGAGATGTAATATACAGTATGTCCCCGGATTGAGTTTGCAAAAGGAAAATAAAATCTTATATTTGATTTTACGAAAAAATGCCAAGGGAAGAATTTTTTTTGCTCGAATTAAAACGCCTGTTTTAGTTATTAAAACTTTTAATTAATGCAATGTTCTTTTATTATAACGTTTTTTCGTATTTTTTCCTCCTAATAACACAGTTATTGCATTGAATCTAAAGTTATTTTAGTTTAGCTTTGAAATATTGACAAATGATTATTAATTCTAATTACAAATAAAAAGAAACAGCAAAAATCAAAATATTTTTTTATTTTATTCAATTAACTCTCTTTTATCTCATTTTAACGTTAACATTTGTTTAACAAATTCTCTCTATTTTAAATAATACCTATCTTCTTATTTTATGATAATAAGAATTACTTTTGACATTTAATCATTTGTCAATATTTCAAAGTTAACTAAGATAATGTTAAATTCAATGTAATAATTGTATTATTAGGCGGACAAAATATGAAAAAAACGTTATAATAAAAGAACCTTGCATTAATTAAATGTTTTAATAACTAAAACATATGTTTCAATTCAAGCAAAAATTTTCTTCCCTTGGCATTTTTTCGTAAAATCAAAAATAAGATACTGTGCAACAAAATTTTGTACAATTTATAGAACACGTTAGAATGTGGAGAAAAAAGTAAGAAATGAAAATGATATTCAAATTAAAAATAAACTGATTTTTTTATTTATTGATTATTCCGATTATCTTTCTAAAATAATTAGAAATACTGTCATTTACTACACAAATACGAGTTATGTTTTGAAAGTTTTTAAAATCAAGAATTAACTCATACATTCAAAGCTAGAATAGAGCTTATGCATGTTTGAACAAAAGCTTTACATGTTTACTTATTTTACATATTCAATTTAAACTAGTATATTTTTGCTATAAAGTGCATACAAATGTTGTTGTAATGAAATGTTTATTATTTTAATAAACATGATAATCATTGCTAAGCAGCTCAAGACATATTTAGCTACAGACATTCGAATAGTCTCTTTAATTTAAAGTAAATCATAAATTAGAATTCCAATTTTAATAAAATGAAGAAATTGCAGTACGATTCCCAGAACTTTAAAAAACATTCCTCGTTTATTACTAGTAGATATATTATAGATTAAAACATATTGAATACGTATTTTGACAATAAATTCAGATAATTTGTAAAAAAAGTAAATATGGCAAATAGTGATTCACTGTTAGATCCTTCAAACTAAGCCTTAATGAGTAATTTTGGTTTCGTAAGTGTTTCTTTAAATTAAACCCTACTCGGTCATTGCGGTCAGCAGAGGTTGTCGTACTAATTCATGCTAACCACACTAGAAGGAACTGTTTTGCGGAATGAGAACTACGGTTTGAGGCTTTAACCTAGGACTGTCTTTAGTGTCTTCCCCTTAATGATGACATTTCCACGTACTTTGAATACTATAACCTGTAATGCAGGTGTTAATATTCTGATGATAGGAGAATAGTTGTAATTCATATAAAATAATGACACTAAGAATTTTAAATCTAATCTTTTTTTGGCTCAGGCTGAAAACTTTCTAATGCATGAAAGTTTCACATTGTCCACATTCATAGTAGCATTCAAACAAGTCTTTTCATTCTTTATGCTCAACTTTTTTTTCTAAACTTAAGGTACTTTTAACAACATTCATTCAGTCGCATTCTTGTATTGAATAGACAACTATATTGAATTCAGCTAAGAAGATTCCATTCATTCGAACTGAAAACTTTCATATATTGCACGCAACTTGCCTGTAAACACAAGTTCACTCCTTATCCGATCAGTATACGCATATGTACTTTTGCTTCTATGTTTATGTGCGTTTCATATTTGAGCTATTTACAAAATAACTCAAAGCGGATAACGAAATAATATAGTTGATTACGCACAACGTAAGGTTTCAGACCGTTCAATATTATAGGTAAATCTTTATTTTAAAGGTGTAACAGAATAGAGTTTTGCCGTACTTTTAAAAACCCCGGCTTTAGCACTCTTAGTTTTTTACCTCCCGCTACCCTAGGTAAGGGAGGTATAGGGATCGTGCTAAAAATCGGATATAGAGATTTTGCTGAATAAGCACATTTTGATGTCCCCAGAATCCGATTTTAACATTTTTACAATGATGTCTGTAGGTATGTATGTGTGTGTGTCTGTGTGTGTGTGTGTGTGTGTGTGTGTGTGTCTGTGTGTGTGTGTGTGTCTGTGTGTGTGGATCTTGTGGACACGATTACTCAAATACTATCAATCAGAAAAATTTGAAATTTTGTATACTCATTCTATACTAATGTGGGAAGAGCTCATTAGTTTTTAGTGTATATCGGATAACCGGAAGTATCATTTATACAAGCTTTTAACAGTTTTTCTTGTAAAATATTCCTTGAATATAATTATTTAGTAACTTTTACTAATTATATTTCTATATAATTGTATAATCTTCAATTCTACGATAATAACATTTAGTAAATAACTCTAAATAACTTTAAATATGAATTTATAATATAATTTATTTTCATATATCGTCTTGCCTATGCGTCAAACAAAAACATAATTTTAATAACAATTTTGACATATTTAAACAAATGCCACTGTCAGTCACTGTTAGGAAGAAATTGTATTAAAATTAATAATGAAACCGTGTTAAGGGGAATATAATGGTAAAATATTTAATTCTAAAGAAATTAAGGTTTGTAAAAATAATATATTTTCCATCATACTTAAATATTAGATGTACAGGAAGAATTTTTTCTATTTTTGCAGCACTATAAATTAATATTAATTTACAACTACACATTTACGAAATGGATCATGTACGACGAAGAATTTACAAAGATTGCGTTTCAGAGCAACTAGAAGTTGATGCTGATTTTTATAAGAATGTGTGTGTGACGATTTTTCCTTAAAGTCTATTAAAATATGATGCAAAACTTCTCAAATTTGGTATTTAAAACTCATATAATTTGAAACAACATATCAGATTTTAACCATTTATGATAAATAGGATGTGGCACTTAATTTGGAGCTCTAACAGTTTTTTGAGGTAAAACAATAAAACATAATCCAAAATTTCGTATTACAGACTTTTCTATTTATTGGACAACAAATTAGATTTTATTTACAACCGATCAACCGGAAGTGATACTTTACGTAAAGCTTACTGCTATTTTAAACATGGAATTGGCGGGAGGTCATGTGCTGGCCACATCAGATTTTTTTATAAAGTATTATATATATATATATGTTTATGTTATTTAATATATTTCAATACTAGTAGGTCTTGACAAACAATGTGCTTTAATGCACATTACAATCATATTGGCAATCTTTGCAAGAAGACATTCTGCTATTTTATAAATGATTAAAAATAATTAGTCATTTTCTTAACTGAAAACAACTTGAAACAATATTAACAAAATTTGTGCTTGCGATGGAGAAAGGAAGCAAAATGAATACTTAAAGAGGTATTTAAAAACAGCTGTCTCTTTCCTAATTATAATAACCCATGAAATCACAAAACATTATCTCGAGTCTAGATCCGAGATCTTGCTGGAGGCACCAATAAACACTGATCCGGAGATTCGAGCCGGCCTTGTATTCTCATAATGTTTTGTTACACGAAGTCCGGGCGGCTCTGGAGACCAATAACCGAGTAGCCCCGCGGTGTCTGACCGGAGTAGCGCGTCTTATCCGGCTCCGGGCCTTCACGAGTGCGGGAAAGACGGAAACTTCGGGTGCTGAGACAGCGACATGTACTGCACCTCTATGTTTTGTTTGGATACTTTATTTTGTTTGTGTACTTTGTTTTGTTTCGCGAATCTCAAGGATTTCTATTTTTGATTTTAATTTGAGGTTAGAGTAGAATTGAAGTTTGATGATTTTGAAATTTGTTATACTATTTATGATGCAGGTAAGAAGACTGTTACATAAATAGTGAAATTTATTATTAAATATAGAAGTTGGCAACAACTCCGGAACCTGACTTTTGTATAAAATCGGAGTCGTTGTCTTCCTTCGATGATATTATTTGATATTTGTTGTTTTGGCTCTGGCATGTGTTAGTTTACTCATCATGGTTGAATATTAAAATTTATATCTACGAAGTATATCATTTACAAAACCCATCCAATTTCAATAAAATCATTACAAGGACGTTTTTAAAATTAATTAATATTGTTATTATCATCAATAGAACGGCATTCCTGCCGGTCGTGGGCAAAAATACCAAAAATATTCGTTTCATCAACTAATTGTCCGTAATGAAAATTTGGTGTAAATAGGAATGCAGTCAATATTATTGTGAAAATATTTATTTATTGACAAGCATCGACGTTTCGTCGCCACATGCGACTTCTTCAGGATGTCTACAAGAGAAAGGAATTACATGATAAATTATTTTTTTGTAAGTAAAAATTAGGTAACTCACAGTCAATTAAAATTAATAATGAAAAATATTATAGGTTGGTTTATACATCAACATTTATGTTTGCTGAAGCAGTCATATTTGTAAATATTAAACCACCAGCACGTGTAGGTTGTGCCAATTGCAAGAAACAGTTCAACAATGGCCGAAACATCAGGAGCCGGAAACAGATCTGCGTGGCAAGTTGTGAATGCAGTTGCAATAAATGTTGCTGAGGTCTTCAATGTCCGTTCTGAAGTTGACAGCATGCGGGTCAGAATTGATGTATAACATTTCGAGTGTTAGTCTTTTAGACAAGTTCTTTTCTTTGTGTAATATTTTTATATTGTCATAATTAAATGTGTGTTGTAAATCCCAACTATCTTTAGTTAAAGCGCATTTATTAGTGTCTTTTAATCGTTCTACGTTTCGTTTATGTTCTGCGGCTCTTAATTTTAGATATCTTTTCGACTGTCCGACATAATTTGCGTCGCAGTTTCCACAGGGGATACTGTATATTACATTTGACTGGATTGCAGTATCTATTTTGTCTTTACACTCGCTGAAGAGGTTCCCAACTTTTTTGACATTTTTTAAAATAATAGTTGCTTCTGTTACGTTTTCAAGAAGGTTTTTTAAATTTCCAACATTTGGAATGGTAAAATATGATTTGTTTCTGCTAGGTTGCGTGTCTCTGTCGTACTGAAAATCGTTATTTATTACTTTATTTATTATCCTTTTTGGGTAATTATTATCTTGTAGGATCTTCCTCACTGTCATGAACGCTTCGGGTATGTATTCTGGAGATGATAGTTTTTTTGCTCTGATTTTTAGGTTACGTGCTGTATTGATTAGTTGTGATCTGGGATGGTTTGATCCATAATCTATATATCGTGTAGAAGCGGAAGGCTTTCGATACCATCTTGATCTAATTGTGCCCTCAAGTTGTCTGCATAAACATGTATCCAGAAATGGAAGTTCTCCGTCTTTTTCAAGCTCGATTGTAAACTATGGATGTTTGCATTATACTGATTAAAAATGTTGAGTATATTTTGTTCTTCTCCCATAGGGATAGCCAGAAATAAATATTTTCACAATAATACTGACTGCATTCCTATTTACACCAATTTTTCATCTATTTACCAGTCGCTTAGTAATAGTATTAATTGTCCATAATGTCTAAAACAATCATTGACGACAAGAGAGAACTCCTAAAATATAAAAGACGTATTACTGCTAAGTTTGCGACTATTTAATCTGTTAATATGGTATGGTAACTTTGGCTTTTGCAGCAGTACATATAAGGTTTGATAAAAACATAACGAGAATTTGCATTTGTTTCAAAAAGTAATAATTTATTCATCAATTTTAATATTGTTTCTTTTATTAGATATAATGCACCTATGCTAAGTTGTATACAATCTGCAAAACACTTGTGAATTACTCTTTGTGGTATGGCCTTCAACTCCTTTAGCGATTTTTCCTTTATTTTCACTAGGGTCGCAAAACATAGTCTTGTCAATATCTTCTTTAGAGGAGAGGAAATAATCACAGTGATGTTACTTTTGGATAACAAAAGAATCACGAATGAGTAGTGCCGGTGAGACTGTGATGCAAAATCCAAGAATCTTTGCTCATAATTCTTTTTGTATGAGCCATATAAAATAACATCTTTCTCAGTAACCTCCCTTAAAGTTATTTGGCGACTATTAAGCACAATATCTTCAATATTTGCCATATTTACAACGGTACTAAGACGCCCAGCTCTCTTGTCATCTACTATGTCTTTTGCGGCTCTCTTAACGACCTTCTCCAACATTTGCACAATTTTACTGCGGATCATACTATTTTTAATACAAAATTGAATACAGATATATCGCAGGCCGGTAAATTCGATCAGATCAAACCAGATCAGAACATGAGATAAAATGTTGTAATATTCGATTTTGTGGCAACGGGGAGGTAATCTAATTACTGTACCTATATTTTAAACATACCATTGTTAATAAGTTTCAATAGGAAGTTTCTTTTCTATTAAACTTTAGCACAACGAATAAATAACATTTCTACATTCAGATTTTCTAAATACGAGCATTGAAATTTGTATTCTAAAATATTGCGGTTTGTCTTTTTTATAAACTCATTTATAAAACTTTATTCTGTAATATATTTTTTCCTTACCTCTTTGTTTAAAATAACAATGAATAGTTCATTCACAAAAAACTTGAACAACATAATGAAAAAGTTATTCCAAGTAAATAATGTGTGTATGTGTTATTCAAACGCAAACCATTCTATTTTTATATTTACTCCATTTGTACTACCTGTTGATATATTTGTATGAATTTTATTCGTAAATATTTACATTTTAAAATTTGAAGAAGAAGAATCTAATAAAGAGTTGTTAATAAAAAGCGATCTTGATTGGCATCCGAGGAAGCCATATTTGTTTCGAGCTAAGATTGATGGAAATTCCTGGGGAAAAATTGTCGTTGTCTTTGAAAGCGCGATTTATGCGATGGACCGAGATAAATCTGCCTGCGCCCGAATTTACTTCATTTCTGTATTTAAATGAAGCTCCTCGCGTCGGAAAAAAGAAACAAGACGGGCAAGCGTCATTATCATCCATTTCAAAGGCCGTTTTTTATCAGGCAAGTGTTCACTTTAAGTAAATTAGGCTCGCGCAGGCTTTGTTGTTGTATAATCCGGCGAAATGAGCTGATAGCAAAGTGCACGCCTACCCTACTTTGCTTTCTAAAGAATCCGGTGCACAGGATTTCCACACAATCTTTTTCATTTTGTTTTTCTACTGCATAGAAGCTATTTCAAATTTATCCTTACATCCTACTAGATAAATATTCCTCATTTTAAAGGCTAAAGAGGGGCATTGCGTTTTCATCCCTAGTATTAGCCTCGAGTTTTAAATATATTTCTTTACTTTTACTAAATTTATGGCTAAGGTAGAGCAGCAGTTTTAGAAACCATTGGTATTTTGTTACAGTTTAAAAAGTTACATTGTACTAACAGTTAACCTTTTAACTTTTGTACTCGTGAACTTACACGATTTCCCAAAGTATAAAGGGTTTGATCAAAAAGTAACGAGAAATTTTATTTGTTTCATAAAGTAATAATTTATTCATCAATATTAATATTGTTCCTTTCAAAGCATTCTTAATTAGATATAATGCACTTATACTTTCAATCTGCAAAACACTTGTGGAATGCACTTTATGGTATAACCTTCATCCTCTTCAGCGATTTTGCCTTTATCTCCTCTGTAGTCCCAAATGTTGTCAATTCCATATCTTCTTCATCTTCGGGAAGAAAATATCTGGTGTATATGATGGCTGTAGTGTTTTTCTTGGCAAACACATCAAGAATAATACTGAACTGTAAGCCGGTGCGTTGTATTGGTGCAAAATCCAAAAGTTGTTTGCCGAAAATGTTAGTAAAAACTGCATCGCACGAGCCTTACGAAATACCAACTTCCTCAACAACATTTCTTAAAGTAATTCGGCGATTACTAATCGCAATATTTTTAATTTTTACCACATTTTCATCGATGGTTGATTTGACAGGACGTAGGACGCAGTAGCTCTCTTGTCATCCTCCATATCTTCACGGCTTCCTTAAAAACATGTATACCATTCATAAATCTTTATTTTCAACATAGCTTTCTCGCCAAAGGTTTTCTCCGACGTTTGCACCAATTCACTGGACTTTAATACAGATTTCAAACACGAAATTTAATAAGATTAGTTGGTCTATCGTTTTAAAATTTTAAAAAATCGCCGTGCGTATAAAAATACTTCTTGAATATGTACTTGTTAAACACAAACTACGCGTCCAATGTGAATTAAACTTGACATGCACTTCACAGACCATGGTATAAATGTAGTAAAGAAATGAACTCAAAGAATAAAGCCCGATGTTCAAAAATTCGCGTGAATCTTTGATCAAACCTCGTAAAGCATTTACAGCATGTATGACTGTGATTTCAATAATGGGGGATTACGGCTCAATCGAATTAAAGGAAAATAGTAAAAAAAAAATACGAATCTATATGCTGAATAACGAATATTAATAAAAAAAATGAAATGGTATAATTGAGATATTTCGGAAATAAAGGGTTTTTTGTTATAACGCTTCAACACTAATATGAAAATATTTTGATTGGCGACCGATAAACCGCCTATACATGCATTACAAATAGCGTGTTAGAAGGTGGGATTACTACCAATGAAAGTGAAGAAATTCAAATTCAAAAGGAGGGGCTAACTTTCCTGTACTACAGTTTCTAAACAGTTTTTATTTTAACATAAATTTCTTGCATTAAACTTAATAATTTAAATACACCTGTAATTATAAAGTATGTATACTTATACAGTGTTATAATATTCATTAATTTTTATGTAAATATAACTTAAAATAGCATATATTTCAAGAACATTTAGGTCCATGATGAAAACAGTTTGATATAAAAACACATAAATGTGACGCCACGTCAATCTTTTCAAAATTCGGGAGACCATAACTCGCTTATTAATAGGAATTTTTTCACCGGATCTTCATCAATAGTCTTAGTTTTCCTAATATTTTCAGATGAAATTATAAAAAAATGGTGTAATCTCCCATTGTTAACACCTTTATTATTAAATGTTTGTAGAATATAATTTCTGGCAAAAGCATACAAAGTATTTAATTAAGTAAATATATCATCATATCTTATTTCCTGTATCTTAGTATGCGAATCTGCTTCTATTCGCAGATTTTGGTTATACATGTACCGTTGAGGCTGGTTAACAAGCGTCACCTCACGGGGTCTCAAAGCGTAAGTGCACCACAGGGAACACTTTTGTGTTATTTAAAAATTGGAAATACTTTTCAAGATTCAAATTACTTATTTGGTTTTATTCATCTACTAGCAACTATATATTTTACCATAGCAGTGATTTGGTTCGGGTATATTACCTTATAATCCCTTCCAAAACATGTGCATCGCACAATTTTATAGAACGGACGCGAAGCAAAAAAATCACAGAAAGTGTGAATGTGCAGAGTAGTTGAGGGGCGTCTAGGGAAAACGCACGAATCCAATATCTGCCTGTGCCATGGGCAACGCCGGTACGGCGGTGCACATTTGAATTTAGACCGACATGTGGCCGAGATTTCTGTCAAATTATACGCTGCGGAAAACAATTTACCAGAGCGTCGCTTTCAGTCGCGGACAGCCATGAATACCGGGTGTCTGGCACGCTACGCACGCCCCCGCAGCCCGGATGCGCACAAAAACCAACCCCAAGCTGCAACCGAACATTCCTTTTGAAGAAGCCAACTTCCCCAACCGCTACCATTCACACTAATTTCCATTCTCTGCGCTGACTACAACAAATCTCTAACATTAGTATCCTAGAAAGGTTGAAAGCGTGTTAATTAAGACGAAAGGTGTTTTCTACATTTCAATTTCTAACAATTTTCTTGTTCATTGTAACAGGGTAACAGCGTTAATATAACAGCGGGACTGAGCATATTAAAACGGGTTACACTGTACTGTATAATGTGATATTTAAAGCCGAGGTTCCCAGTTTCGAATATAATTATTCATTAATTATGTCATTTGTAAAACTGAGTCATCTCAAATACATAAATATAAAGTAGTACTAGTAACATGACAAATTCATCAATACTTTGTTAATTTCACCGTAAAAGAAAAACATTTAAAAACGAGATACAATTTTGAAATGAATACTTTCGTACTTGTTATAGTAATTTATACTTATCACTAAATTAAATATATTTATCTTAAATAGCATTTTCTATAAATTTATTTTGTTGAAAACAGGGCTACCAACCTCTCAGTATTGTCTATCTTACGGTAATTTTATAATATGTTTTGAACAGATTCTTTCATACAAGTATGAGTGTTATTAATTTTAACAGTTTACCAACTGTAATTTTAACCACCCTAAAAATTACTTTAAACTGCTCCGAATCCATATTTACAAAATCATTGCTTTTGGTTTTCTTAGACCATAGTCTCTTTTAGAGTCGGTATTTTCATGTCTGATAAAAAATATCTGTTAACTTGCCTCTCAGTTAAACCGAAAATTGTCGTATCGACAAATTGATACATGTATAATTTTAACAACTTAAGCTTTTTTCAAAATTTTTATTACACTACATTTTACGTTCTGCTTTAAAATAATATTTTGATAAATTTGTGTCATACTATTTATTATTAAAATTAAATAATGGAGTTGATATTTTTTCAAAACATCGTTTTAAAAGACGGCTTGTAGTACCAGCCAAAGTATTTCTGGACGATGGAGTCACAAAAAAAGTATTGAAAAAATTGATAGTACTTATTCAATTCATTGAAATCCAATAAAACATGTTGTTGCAAACATTTACGCTGCTCTTCAGTCAGTGATAGATGATGACGTATTGACAGAAGTAGTTACGAATTCGTAGAAATTTGCTAGTAACATATGAACAGTCGTATGGGGAACAAACTTGGCATTAATGGAAACTTGAAGTAATCTATCTACTTGTACCTAGTCCGTAGCCGAAAAACCAATACTACTCTTCATTCCAAACAAACTTCCAACATTCCAGCTTGCAATCTAGCGCATCTACCCGTCTGGCGAAACCGCATCGCATTCACAACGGGAAACTTTGAGAATAATCCTTTACCTGCCCGCATCTCAGAGCGTCCGTTGACCAACGTCCTGCGTCCGCTTCCTCAAATTCAATTTTGCGATGCGTCGCGTCGCCGACTAGACTGCCATCTGTCGGCTGTCGGGCGCACTTCCAGCCACGTGAAGGACATGCTACGCTATCGAACGCTTATTACACTAGACAACTCTAAACTTTGATAGTTTGCTAAAAAGTGCAAGAACAATAGACGGAATTAGTGTATTGACAAGAAGAAGAATGAAAACTGAAGAGAATTGAACGGCGGATCTGCTTATAAGACAGTATGAGGTATGAGGGATGCTTGTAACTACGTAGTATTTATTCTAAATTTGAACATTGCAAAAGAAAATATCCATGGAAAAAGTTACTGTTGGAGTTCTACTTGAAAGAACAAAACTTGGATTGAATATAATATTTTAAATCCAAAACAGAGAATAATTATTTTTGTAACAAGTACGGGTAATTAGTGATTCTGAAACGAATGCAACTTTCCAGTTTCAGTGAGTTTTAGAATTAGCATGGAGTTTGAGATTCATGTTTTCCGCATGTTTTGCAAACAATACTTTTTCTGCTGTCTTCCAAGTATAAGAAAAATTATAAAATGAATTCTAAATTTTTGCTAGATCACCTACTACTTGGGCATATGGTATTTTTAAGCGATCATGAAAGTTGCAACAAAACAAGATTGTAAAAAATATTATATGATATACAATTTGTCACTCCTATTAAAAATTATTTATTTTATTCCAGCGTATGTTTTAAATTAATAATTTCTGGAAAGATATCTAATAGCACAAAATTATTAAAAAAAAAATAAACGTTTATGTTTGAGTTAAGTGATCGGTTATGATTCGGACAGTCATGGTTCGATTCTGACCGACGGCTATCTAAAATCTTGAAAATTGTTTTCAATTTTCAAATAGAACAAAAGTGACCACTTGAAAAACAATGGATGAACATTTCACACGTTTTCCAGATTTAATTCTTATTATTTTACATTTGGCGATAGTACTCGTATGAACTACCAGTGTGTTTTCGCTGAATAAAATATGGTAATCCAATTATTCTTGGCGAAAGACAATGTAGACCGCGAGTTTTATTTAATATCTTGCGCTATGCATATTGGCGTAGTTTAGGATGTATTGATATGTTAAGCTGCGGGTAGACGATAAATTGGCCGGTGTAAACTAGCCTGGCAAACAGTTCTGTAACCGCAAGCAGGTCCATAAATCCGCAAGGAGTTAAATTATTCCAATTCTAGTCGTGTTACAATTCAACCAGCAACGTGCTTGAGCTGTATTAACGTTTACACAGACTTGGACAAGCTGAATCGCTTGCCAAAGATAGAAACTTCTCAGATGAAAGATACTTTATTATCAAACTTTTCTTTCGATCTCAACCACTGTCAGGAAGTATCATGGAAATCGTCGCGCGGAAAAAGAAAACAGGAAATATCAAATTTCTCTTTTCCTGATAGGCGGCTATCGAGGAAACTATAATGAAAGTTGCCCACATTCTGTGATAACCAAAATTGCGAATTTATATAGTTGGAAAAGCTGTGGACAGATTGAGGAATGCGAAATGCAGCAGCGGAAAGCTAATTTGCTGATAGTTTAGTGATTTTTTTGCAAATTTACTAGACACTGATGTTCATTAGAGCAAAATTCCATTCGGAATCCATCCAATGTTAATTGAGTCCGGGTCACACTTAATTGAAGCAGTTGTTTAATTACTTTTCGAAAAGTTTGTCAATTTAGAGAAACGAAGCTCGGGAATCAATTATGCCAGGAATGCTCTCGGTCTTTTTTACGATTTTCAATAAAATTCTTTGAAACGGAACTGAGAAATTGGAGTTACCGTAACCGTCTAACCGTCGTCCAATGGCCGCATTGATTTCTCGTCGCTTGGATTATCTTTGTGGAAATTGCCCACCAATTCGGCAATCGCCGCATAAAATGCCACCGAACTGCACAAATACACTAATCTTGCTATTCTATCCGTCACAAAAATAAACCACGCTGCATGGCATTTACGACTTGCTTGCTTTAATAACCAAATTAAGTCCAAATGAAGAACGTTTCAAACTTACTATTCGTTTTGCTAATTTTATTTCTTTGTTCTTTGAGAACTACAATGTATCATTTGAAGTCGGAATACCTCTGTACATGCCTTATTTACTAATATGATAGGTTGTTTAGTCGTTATAATGTTACAAGCTACAAGCATTTAATTATATTTTACGCAATGGACCGCCTATTTGCTTGACGTAAATATATACGTAGCTTGAAAATGAATATGTATCTACATATTTCAGTGTTACATAAATAAATAAATGTATCATCACGCATATTACCCATTTCTAGGTGTGCCAATTTACTTTGTCAAAGATATCGGTAATATTTGTACCATGCGGATGTTGACAGGCGTCATCACAATGACACTCATTGCTGGTGTGCAGAATGCACCACAGTGGTCACTTTTGTGCCATTTAAAGTTAGAAATATTTGGCGTCGGTCGGGATGTTTCATGTACAAATAAATACTCGTACATTGGGCATAACTTTCTAATAAAAATAAATTATTATATATTTACATATAAAATTGTAAATAAGTAATAGTTTGATAATGGAGTTTATAATAAGATTTTTTGGTTAAAATCTAAATGAAAAGAAAGGCAATATGTCGGTACTATTTAAATCTTTTAAAATTACTTAAATTTTCAAGTTTTTTAATTCGGAAGTTAATAATTACCTATTCGTTCTTCACCATTAAAAATACATTTTAATATTTTGAAGTCATTACGAAATCTAAATGCGTATCGTGGGAGCCTTCATTTCGATACGTAATTTTTTGTTTTAGAAGGTTGATACTAGATGATATTTACTTGAATTTTCAAACGTCATGAATCAGAAATAATAGGAACTTTCATATAATTGAATCCAATGTTATCAACTACAACATTACACATACAAATTTCCCTAAATTAACTCGATTTCATGTGTTTATTTAAAAAAATATGGTAGTATATAAAAGACGCAAAATATCTAAAAAAAAAAAAAAATAATACTATATCGGACTCATTTTATAAGAGTTTTTCGCACTTGTCATTTAGAAAACTCACCAGGGTTCGTTTTATAAATTTTAACACGTGCGAAACAACAAGTCTTATATTGTAACCCGCCTTTATGAAGCGAATTAACAAATAAAATTTAAGAAAGGGTTCTTGCCAGATTTGGAAGTTACGTTTCGTATCAAATTAGTTAGTGACGTAATAAAGAATATTAATTACTTACTTTTCTTAGCGAGGTGATTGCTGCTGTTTCTGTAATGGGTTGCCCAACGGTTGGATTCACACAGTTGATTAAAAAAATATATAACTTTATTATTAAGTTAGATCGTACAAATAGTAAATACAGATAGAGTATATAATCGCGTCGACTGTAACGGACAGGCTACCATGTTAGAGCTTTTTTCTCCCTGTCGTTCAGTCGTCTATATATATTCACGTAAAGATAAGTCAGCAAAGAAATTGAGGTCTGGTATTTGTTGTAATATTAAGAAATGAGTCAATACATGTTACTTTAATTTATCATTTATGTGCTGACTTAGGTTTAATTTACTTACCTACTATTTTCGGGCTTGATACTTGAATATACTCACTGCATAGTAAACAAGTTTTGTTTTTTCAAAATCATGATATTGCATTGTGCTTCAATATTTTTTTTATAAAATGTGTGTGAAATTTTAAAGATCAAAATGTATAATAATTTAATTCTTTATGAAATTCTGTTTTCATTTATGTGAATTTTTTAAGAAACAAAATTTGTTTCACAAATTAGCAATGACAAAACAAAACAGCAAACGAGGATGGACAGGAATCGATGATTTTATAAAACTGTATTCCATCTGATGACGGTTTTGTCCCTCAAGCCTTGTGACAGAATTATTATACCTTGAACTTCAGGCGGAGTGACGCGTCGGTTCAATTATTTTTCAGTCGCATCTTACATCAAACAGACCCTGCCAGAAATGCGGGACTTTGGACCAGGAAGAAGAAGAAATCACTATACTAATCTAACTTACATACTTGGTAATAAATGCGAAATATATTCTCAAAAAACTGGTATAATAAAATGAAAAATTATGCAAACTAATCGGATTTAGCATGTTAATTCTTTGGCATTTCTTAAATAATGTTTTGAGTATGTTACGGGGTAGTGTAATGCAGTGTTGGTGTCCGGGGGGACGCGGCATTAATAACGGCAGAGGGCTCTTGCTCTTGCTACGGCAGTGGCGGTGGCGCAGCGATCCATCATGCCGCTGCCGCTCCGCTCATGGATATTCATGCCGCGGCGCCCGACGTCATCTCGGGATGATCCTGGCGTGCGTCAGCTAGTTGTCTATTCCCGCCGCCGGCACGTGCACCGACTCGGCAACGGCGCAACACGAGACGGATTCCGCCCATTACGAGCCACGGGTACCCTTCTTCGGCTCGGCTCCTGCGACCAGGACCGGACACAGGATATATACTCCCGATGGGCAGGAGTGACCGAATGATTAACACGCTCGCTTACTGATTGTGAAGTCACTGTGTACCACTTCTGATATGGGTTACAATATATCACTACAACAAAATATTGTTGCCAACTAATAATATTACAATTTCTTCAAGAAGCAAAAATTAGATAAATATAAAAATATTTCATTTATTGTGGCAATCGTCATCGGGTGATTTAACTAAACTTATCTTAATTGATCTATTTCATTTTCTCTATAAGATCTTTTTTCTTTTTATTTAATACTCAACTACATAATGGTAATAATGCTGTTGTTTTCGTTGTTGGGGCTACAGCATATATGATTTTCTTGGTGATCATCTACTCAAGTACTAAACTAGCGAGCCAGTATCAACTTATGCTACCGGCTCATAGCTCGCTAACATAATATTCTTCCATAAATAATGTAACAACTCTTAAAGTATCGGTTAGGTGGAAGAACAGCATATGACTGAACCTCCCCGTTGACTTTGGTCTATAAAGTAATATTGTTATTATTATATTATTTTGATCATTCACTGACTGTGTTATATGACCGGGTATGGTTCTAATAAAAGTATTTCCTGTGGTACTATTTCCACCATAGCTTTACTTTAAAAGACCGTGAGGTGGCATCTGCTAAATGCCTCCTGCAGTATAAATGTATAATTATTGACGAAACCTGCAACTACAAGTAGATTGGCAGACGACAGACCTACCTAGGGTTGCCAACTTTACAAAATTACAGAAAAGGACATTTTTCGGCCATCTTTTTCTGAATTGTGTAGGATTTAAAATTTATGAGAAAAAATGCGATTTTTTGAAAATTTTCAAGGTCAAACGTGTTTTAATGCAAGATAATATAGATTTTCTTTACAATAAAGCAAATTTAACAAATAAAAAAAAAATAAAATCAATAGTTTATGAAGAAAACAAGTAAAACACAATAAGATATTTAACCTTAAAATATTAACTGCCAATATCTAATTTTACATTTTAATTTTTTTAATTAACGAAACAGTTATTTAGGGCTAGTAAATTATAATAAAATATTAACGAGGATGAGAGCATGAGAGTAATAATTAACAAATTTGACAAGTTAACACTAGTTAACCCTACACATCAATAATTCAAAAATTCTATCGTAATTTCATTACATTATATAAAATGTGAAATAGTTATTTCATTTTCATATTTATAATAAGAAAATATTAATAACAAAATTTACTATAAAAGGACAAATCGCGTCCTTTCCAGATTTAAAAAAGGACAAGGACAAAATATGCTCAAAAAAGGACTGTCCTTTCCAAAAAAGGTCAGTTGGCAACCCTAGACCTACCCTACAGAAATGGGTAATGAGCGGTGATAATATATTTATTTATTTAAAGAATTTATAAAACAAGTAACACATTATACTTTTTCTGCGTCTATAAATTCAGACAGCAGAAATATATAAAAACACACTTTTTGGATTAATCATTTTTAACCCTATGACAATTGTCATCTATGGTTGACGAAACGTGAACTTTGGTAACTTCAGCTTGTACTTAGTAAATCAGCTTTTTAGTAGTTGTTACTTTTTTCACTCATTGTCCAATAAGTTTGAAATTACAGCTTAAGTTGTGATTAAGATGTTTAGCTCCATAGAAACCAATAGATACATGAAATCACATTTTAACAACTGGAGTAAAAAAATCATATTTTTGGTTGAAAAATTGAAATTTTGATCATCCATTTGTTATTTTTTAAATATATATACTTAGTTAATATTTTATTTAAAAATATTGTACAATGTACATTTCGAGGTATTACCTCATCATCAGGTAGAAAAATAAATGATATAAATATAAACAAATAACAAAATTGAAAATTTATTAATATAAAATTATTAATATAATATTACTAAAATTTTTGAAAAAATATTAGGATCTAATAGGGGTGAATTGTTTAAATCCAAAATTTCATTTATTAGATTTTCTTTTTTGTGTAAAGAATTTTTTATTTCGAAAGCTTTTAAACAATTTAGTTTTTTACTTTTGTTTTCATTTTTTGAATTTTCTATTTTATCATATTTAAATTGTCTTAAATGTTCATTAAATCTTAACTTGAAATTTCGCCCTGTTTGACCAATATATTTATAATTACAATTGTTACAAGAAATTTCGTAAACCCCAGATTTATTTAATTTGTCAAAATTTTCAATTTTATTATTAACAAAAATCCATTTGTTATTTGATCTTATTCGTAAATTTCGGTAATGACATATTTGTACCACTGAGAGCGTTTACCAGCCGTCACCTAAAGGACTATCAAAGATATTGCGGAGAGAGCATCTCACAGGGGTTACTTTTGTACTATTTGAAAATTAGACGTCTCGGCATCGAAACCAGGCCTTCTGAATCACAATTCTATAAAATTTGATATTTTCATAATATATTTTGTTCATATATTTTAGCTCATCTTGAAAAGAAATAGTTAAATATGTATCATCTACATAAAATTATTATGTGTTTTTAAATATTCAATAAAATCCTTTAGAATTTAAAGTAATAGAGTTAAATACGAAAATACAGGCAAGGTGTAACAGCTAAACGAGCTACCTCAAATAATTTCTATATTACCTATTACAGATACAATAAAATAATATAAGACGATTTTATAGAAGACCAAGTCGGACATTTGATTAGAGAAGAAAATATTTTTTTTAAACTAGTGGTTCTCAAGGTAAAATATAAAGTTATATATACATATTTTTAAATGGGATAGTATATATTTTTAGGCCCATTCGATAGAGTATTTCTTTCTGAATTCATCCATGTAATCATTTTATACGCTTACATAATAAAAATATTGAGAAAAATTCAATTGAAATTTAAATAAATTTGATGAAAAATAATTAACCTTAAATTAAACGAAACAAATATTTGTCAATAACTTTATAATTTCAATTGAGAAATAGCAGTTTTTGTTTTTCATATAAGTATTAAAAACAAATTTGTATAAATTTCAATTTAAAATTTCTCAATATTCTTATGTAAGGATATAAAATTGTTATATGATTGAATTCAGAAAAAATACTCTATTTTATAGTTTGAGAACACTGGTTAAAATAATATTTTCTTCTCTCTTCGGATGTCCTCCTTGGTCTTCTATAAGATTGTCATATAGTATATTATTATCTTCAATAATATGGAAATTAGTTGAGATAGCTTGTTTAGCTGTTAAGTATCATTCACAACCAATTTCACTTTCAGAAATTTGAAGTTTGCATATAGGATGTATGTATAAGCATTCACAATCAATTTGAATTTGAAAAATTTGAAGTTTGCGAGCTGCAAACTTGATATTGAAATTACTATCTTCTGTCCTTGTTTAAGCTAATTGGTCATGGTTGTACGTTATTAGTTTATCTCGCGGGCCATGGTACTTGTCATTATTTGTTTATGTAGTTGGTGATTAGGTGATAGTTATTTACAATATTAAATTTGTACATTTACCTGCTCGTCCATATCTATATTAGCTGGATATTTGACATTCTATGGCTGAAATGTAAACAAACTTCTTACTATTATTCTTTAATTTTTTGGTTATGAAAGTGGTTGTGAATGCTATTAAAAATTATGTATTGCGAATGATGTCAAATTTTTTAAATTCAAATTTCCTAAATTCAAATTATTCACAGTGGTTGTGAATGAAGCTTTACACCCTGTATTTCGAGTATTAACATCACAATTACAATAAAATACAAACTTTCAAGACCCTTGACAATTGAAGTTCGTTGAGATATACTGTATTTCTGTAAATGCGTCGTCGGTAGAGGTTGAGCCGGTCCTGCCTGCTCCTGCGTCAGTTGTAAAAACTATCACGAGAATTCCTCAGCACCGAACAGGAATAATGAAACCTACCCGCACTCGGGCCCAGACACCATGTATCGAACTGTACTTTCGAATGTCACGCATGCCAATTCTCCATCTTCTTTTTCTTTTTCGTCGTAAATGTTTCTCAACTTCAAATTTCCAGACAACGGTAATGTTCTGCCATTTACCAAATCATCTATGCAATGTTAGAAAACTTGTCGCAAGATAGTCTCTTCATAACATGTAATATGATTCCGTGAATGGAATATGAAATCACGGGCACAATTGTTTCTAAAGTCCTAGATGATATCTTTCATAATTAATTATTTCTAGTTGCATTGTAAATATATATTTACAGAAAATATTTAGAGAAGCATTATAAGCACGAAGATCAAAATAATGAGTTTGTTTATTTATACATACAGTCAGAACGAATAATTGACACTTTACATAAACAGTAATCTAACAAAATTAATTTAAAAACATTGATCATTTCATCGTTTGAAATATACAGTGTGACGTATTTTCAGCTGGCCTCATTAGGATTTCGAAAAGTAAGAGCTACGACTTTCGGTTAAATATTTTTATTCAATTTTGACGTTTTAAATTGTTATTATTAACTTTATAGCAACTACAGTGTGTTAAAAAAATCCTAACTCGGAGTAGGCTATGAACAAAAAATCGTATGTAAATTTAAAAATATTTAATTAAAGATAATTTGGCACGAGATAGTGTCAAAATGTTATCTAAAGAAAGTAAAGCTTTTCTTCTTGAATTCTTATTTTACAAATAGAAATATATTAGAAAACGGTGAATGGCAATATACTGTATCCTTCTTTATTATCTTTTCTCCTTAAAATTGCATTTCACGATAAATTTTGACAACTATTTTTCTCTGGAATAATCCATAAATAATTGACAGCGGCAAAAAATTGCACGTTTACTCCTAAAAAAATCTATTGTGGCCAGCACAAGACCTCTCGCCATTTCCATATTAGGCTATATAAGTATTGTATTGCACTTCGCTTTCGAACCGTCGTTTTATAACAAAATATTATAGAACATTACCCAATTATTGTTTTTTATTATATTTAACATGTCTTCTGCACACATATAATTCTAATTATATCTATTTTTCATTGTATGAGGAAGTTTCTAAATATCAGAGATTGTTCCAATTCATTAACCAGATTGGCGGTATTTCTGATGGATATATGCATTTTACCACAATTTTACCTATAATTTCAAATATTTAATTAATAAAACAATAAGAAAAATTAAATATACTTCCCAGTAAAAGCTATCAGAATGTCACTAAAACTGTTGATTTTTGACACTGACATGTGTCATTTACAAATTATGTTATAAACATTGGAATTTGTCAACTGGTTTCCTTAGTGCCGTAGCCTCTGCGATTAGTTCACTCTATAAATTATAGTGTCTTTATCTCTAAATCTATACAAGATATAATAAAATTTTTAAGTGTATTAGATGGAGAATTTTATGTTCTTCAATATTTAATAAAAAAACCTCCCAAAAAATTATATTTAGAAGAATTTTTCTAAGAAGCTACTACTTCCGGTTGTTCAATTGTTACCAAAACCTTTTCAGCTCTTCCCAGGAATGTCAGATTGAGGAAACTGCAGTTAAATATTTTTTAAGTCTTATAGTTTTTGAAGAATCGTGACTACAACATCCAGACATACATACATACATACATACATACATACATACATACATACATACATACATACATACATACATACATACATACATACATACATACATACACACACACACACACACACACATACACACATCCACACACACACACACATCATTTTAAAAATGTTATAATCGGATTCTAGGGACCTTAAATCGTGCTTATTCAATAAAATCTGGATATGCGAATTTTAGCATGAATCCAATACCTCTCTTAGCGAGAGGTAAAAACAGAGTATAGTAGTCTACAAAAAGGATAAAATAAGTCGTTAATGGCACATAATAATTATGAAATGAAACTCTTATCTGATTTTTTTACCTTGTAAATTTTACAAAAAATAATGAAAATTTTCATTTAAAACAATAGTGAAAAGAGAAAAATACAGATTTTATAAAAGTACAAATTTAATAATTCAAATATGGTTCATAAATTGTATTAAATTTGATATTCTTTACATGTATTGCCCATTGCAATGATGTCAGGTAATTTAAACTCTAATCCATAAAAAGGAGCCCACTTGTAATAAGCAGTTAAAAAAAAAAACAGTTTCGTCTCAATAAAGCTTGACAAAAATAAATAGCTCACACTTGCTCACATGAATAATAATTCCAGGTACGAAATGGGCAAAACATTCTCCCCTTTAAAGTTTACCTCATTAATAAAGCTCCCCTTGAAAAATGTGTATCATCTGTTAGTTAAAAGGAATGATGATGCTTTTGCGTATGATTACCAATTCAGGTCTATTTTTCCATGAAGTTATTACGCGACAACAGAGTACCGTTGTGTACTCCCTTACAACTTCTCCCTTTTCCGTCGGTAATAACTCAGGGGGGAAAGGGGAGACAGCCAATTAACAGAACGAGACGTGTGTGGAATTCGCATCGAATACGCCAGCTCGGCAACGGCAACGCGGTATCTGTTTATAAAACGGAAAGTACAACAAAGAACTGTTGTGTTTTGTCTCAAGTCATTTCAAGGAAAATGGAAATTTATTATTTAAATATAGCTCAGAGGGAGCTTTATTAAATTAAATACTACAGACGAAATGATGTCTTTGTTTTATTCATATTAAATTTCATACAATGATAATGTATTTGACATTTGGACGAAATTAATAAAAATTTAATAAACGGAACGTTCCTTACCTGATATTTTCATATTTTGTAAAATCATTTTTATTTTTGCAATAAAAATTTATTTTTATTGTTTTCGTCTTCATATTTTTCAATTTACTGCATTTCTACTTAATAAATAAAAATTCTTTAACTAAAGCAGGTACAAAAAAATTAAATGTACGTCAAGGTATCCTTTGGTACTTACTACAAAAAAAAAGTAAAAAATATTGTAACTGACTGAAATTAAATTAGCATATAAGTGTCAAATTAGTGTAATTTAGAACTATGGTACAATAGAATAGTTTAAAGGGTTAATATTAAGCAATATAGCAAAAAGAAATTCAACCACCAATTAATATTGTAACTTCCAGTTAAATAATAGCACATTAAAATACAAGTTTCATAAGACATGATTTTGGCACAAGTGAGCTAAAATGTCTTATAAAGCGTGTGTTTTATACTATGTTTTTCTATTTTGATTCTTTTTAAAAAAAAATTAAAAATATTCGTTATTTCATTTTCTAATTTATGAACACTAATTAGGAATGGTTAACTTTTATTTGATTGTTGGTAATATAGATTGATATTTACTTATATTATTACTTCATTTCAATAGTAGGTCTTCTAGAAATAATATTTACTTTAAAATGATAATTGTCTAGAAATGTATCTACCAACCTAACAGAAATTAGATTTGAGTTCTTTAAAGGACTACCTTATGACTTCCAAATGAGATTCATAAAGTACATATTAAACAATCAAAGTAGAAAAACAATATTAAATTTAATTAGTGATAGCAATGATTAGTTTGTCATGTAACAACATTTCATTTCAGTTTTGTTTCTTTTTCAAGCAATTAAAATTTTAACTGGAAATTGTAGGATAACCCCTAAAACTACGTTTTTGTATTGTACTTCATAAAATCAAAAGAACAAAAAAGCTTATCATATCCAGTCATTAATACGGCATAATACAAATCAAATAAACATTATCATTAAATTTATAAAGCATATGAATTTCACTAACGAAGTGCTTGTATATTCTTTGTACACATGGCAAAACAGTTTCTGGGCGAGATTTTTTCGTAAATCAATTTAATTTCTCAATATTAAACACATTGTTAATAACAGAAGATTTTAATTTCAAATGACATGGATTTTTAATCAACCTCAAAAATGACCATACATTTTTCATCGATTCTTTGCAAGTACAAATACTCGTGTAATAATCATTACTTACATTTAGCTTAAATTGTGTTCATTTACGTTACAATTACTGATTTAATTCTAAAATTTGTAATCATTTTGCTAATTCTTGTGATAAAAATATTCAAAAGCTGAGTAATAACTTATAACGTTAAAGGTCCCCACTTTTTACTGGTCTAAGACGTTAACAAAGTAATTTTCTGGACGATATAGAGATATGTAAAACTACTTATATTAGACGGTGGTACAAAAATTTTTGATTAAACGGTTATAATCCAACTTGCAAACGCTGATAGGGATGAAATATAAAATACTCTTCTAACTTATTGTAATCAGATTTAGAATAGCGGAACCATCAATATACAGTGCATGCATCCATGTTAGGGTTTCTTATATCAATCTTCTGAACCACATTAACTGTAATTATAGTATAGCTAAGGGTGTGTGAGGTCAGTAGCCTCCACGCCGTAGAATACGGCAAACTGCTAATGTATATATCCATTCGAAATGTCAAATATTGAATCATATCCCGGCTAAGACTTCTCTACTTCAATTAATTACACCCCCTTCCTTCCCTGTCATGATAACAAAATACGAGCGCCTATCATGCAAACCACTGAAATATAGCGCCACATGCGGCCAATTCCGCGTGTAATAAAATTAAAAATTGTAATGAAATTAGCAGGTTTATGTAGGGTGACAAGTGAATTATTGCACCGTTGAAGGCTGTTATTGTATAATAAACGCGACGGAGCCGGAGTCCGGACTTGGCCGATAGCCCGGAGCCTCGGGACGGGCTGGGAATTCTCTGGAGATTTAATTAATTCGATACACGACTTTAATTTAGTTAACATGCCGGGACATGTGTATATTAATCATTTGTAGAAACAATACACACTATTGGACCGCGAACGGGAACTACATAAATTATTTACCTTTCTGGCTCCATGGCTGGACAACCAGTGCGGAATAATCTAATCCTTCGTTACCGCTAATACAGACCCATTGTAATTGCCGACGAGGTTTACACAAAAATAACACGTGTCCATCCAATTTCACTTTGATTGGCATTGAATCATGGTTGGATGTACAATAAGCTTGCACAAAAAATCCCTGACTAATTGCTGAAGCTTTCGACTAATATTTTTTGCGCATGCGCTAGTTATGATTAATTCCAAATTAGTTTCAAAACGGAATATGCAGTCAGGATTTAGAAATGTTAATGTCTCTTTATAAACATAAAACTAACAATATGAATAGTTCTGAAAAATTAATATGTAGATGTAAATAATTTTTATGCGCACTCTATATCTCCGAATTGATCACCACGTCATCAATTTCTGATGCAATATTTGCTAAACTTTAATGTAGCATATTTGTCCTACATAGTCGTACATGGCATATATGAGCATGTTATTCGCTTTCTCATTAACGTATGTACAAAGGGGTATATGCTATCTCCGTCCAACTAACGATAAAAAATTAAATAGAAACTGGACTGTAACTGCGGTAACGAAAGTAATATAAAAATATTTGAATTATATGAATATTCATGCCATTCTATTATTCATGTGGTGATAGGTGATTTTGGCATTGATAATTTATATTTCATTGTGTTTTGGATATTTCGTTAGTCCTATATGGCGTGTCTAAGATTGCCAACAATCATTGCAAGATATTGCTTTGAGATAATAAAAAGAGATATATTTCATCCATTAGGTATACTTATATTGTATTTATTCAATTAGATAATTTTGGTAAATAACTTCGAATTTTGATAAATATACTGTCAGTTGGCAAATTCTATGCGCTTCTTTTTGAAGTAATTAACTTCAACAGCAACGTTTTAAACATATTTATAGTATATAGGATGCTCCAAGATTAAACAACCAATCTTAAAATATAGATAAAGGATCTATAGGTAAGTGGTTAAGTTCATGTAAGCAAAGTCTCCTAAATATTTTGTTCCAGAAATTCTTGAAATTTTTATTACATGAACTCCATTTATTTTTAGATTCTTTATTTTAAGTTTATTTCGGTTGTTTAATCTTAGAACACTTTGTATAATCCAAAATTTATGTTGGTACATCTGCAATTTTAAAATCGGTTTTTCATTTATGTTTTTGTATAGGCATTATGTGTCTTTCTTTTTTGCCACCATAAATAAATATATTTACACATTTTTGTCACTTTACTTTTCTTTTATTTTTTGACATATCTGGTAATTAATGTTTATATTTTTGTTTTAGGAGAAAAACCATACAAGTGTTCGTGGGAAGGATGCGAGTGGCGCTTCGCGCGGTCGGACGAGCTGACGCGCCACTACCGCAAGCACACGGGCGCCAAGCCGTTCAAGTGCAGGCACTGCGACCGCTGCTTCTCGCGGTCCGACCACCTGGCGCTGCACATGAAGCGGCACGTGTAGGCCGCAGACTCCGCTGCTGCGTCTCGTCATCGTCGCATCACTGCCACGTCCGCTGTCGCCGGCCCGCCGTCGCAGCGCTGACCAACACTACGACTACGTTACCATTCCCTCGGCCCAGAAAAGCCGCTCAACTCTTCTCTGTACATTTACATCTCTAGTTGTTGGTACCGATGTTTGTTACTCTCATTATTAATTATTAATTCATTATATTTGCGATTGATTGGTTATACATAACATCTCTATTGTCATTGTTCGTTCGTTTTGTTTCTTTTCTAATCGAGGATACAAATTCATGTACATACTAATAGATTATTAATTAATTGATAACTGGTAAGAGTGGATTTAAGATTGACGATTGAATGTGTTGACTTTGAGACATTCGGATGCGTTTTGTGGGTTCCCAAGAATCAGCAGTCTCCCAGATTATTAGTAGCTATCATAATACAGAATACGATATTCTTCTATGAGGCATACATTGCATTACATTACATAACATTACATTACGTACATACACACACTTGCATACAAAATATAATATGTAAATGTAGAGTGAACGAGGGCGAGACGCGGCAGGAAAGCTGTTCTACCTCTGCGCCCTTGTGACCTGATCCTAGAGTCCTAGTCCTGTATGCAGTGTACGCAACGCAACGCAGTACATGTACCATACCAGAAGCCAAAACGCCAAACCCACTTACAGGCTGCGAATGCCGCGTCCCCTCGTCAAGTGATGTTCATTCCTGTGATCAACATCAGCACGGCCATAGGCCTAATAAATAAATTAATACATAAATAAATTAATAATAAAAGATAAATAAATAAAGATATGTGAATGTGAAAACCACAAAACAAAAAGTGAAACGTTCATTTATGTATTCGCGATATGTAATTTAATATCATCATGTAGCATTTATTTCTGCTAAGTCTAACCTAAATGTAATTTAAGGTATTTTACTGATAGTCATGTTAGCTGTAAGTCTAGTTAGGTTAAAATAGATTTCTGTACGAATGTGTCAAAAGTATTAAACTAAAGACTGGCTAGGCGCACACCGCGGCCTCTGCCGCCAGCCGCCGGATATTAGGCTAAATGTCACTATTTGTAAAAAAATCAAAAAAACTAATACTTATAGTACGAACAAAAAAATAAGTTTTTGAAAAAACTTGAAAGTATTAAATCATAGGTAATTATATTTTTTGAGGAAGTGACCTTGGACGAAAAACTACTTTTTTCAAAAATGCAACGATGATGTCATGTACAATTGTACCATGCGCATTTCTATCGCGTGCGCACAATCCAAGCAAGCAGCCCTTGTAGCTTGTAGCAGAAGATTGTGCGCCACGCATCCTCTATGCATTCCTACTCGATGCATTCTATATTTCTACTTGCACGCCTATCCCTTCACGCCCTTTTCATTACATGTCCTTCCGCCTTCACTCCAACTCCATCCAAGTCGCCATCTTGTTTCGCGCACTCACAGCCTCCACTTCATCAAAGAAAAAGAGATGCTAATCAAAATAAATCATAAGTGCCATTTTGTTATATGAGAACGCCATTACTACTCGCATCAGTCGTATCGTATCGTAACCTACGTTAGCGCTAGCGCTCAGCGGATCCAAGATGGCCGCCCTGGTAGTTCTTCCCGCCCTCACCCTACCCCTACCTCGCCCTGATCCAGCTTAGTGCATCTGTGTGGATGACCGGGTGAATGTCCTTGTTCGTTATTATGTATCATATAGGTTTTTAGTGTTTGTAGCATTTTGTACAGCTGCATGCTTCGTTATTGATAATTCATTGCATTTAATAACAAACAGTTCGATATTTGATTAAATTCGATTCTGATTGTGTGTATATATTTTCTGAATGTGCTCTTTGTAAATTGTTCAGGTTGAAGCTTTGTCTGTTAGTTGATGGCTGAGCGCGTGACGCGTGACTGAGCTCTGTACAGCTGCGTGAGTCTGTCTGTTCGTCTGTCCCCGGAACTTGAGTGAAGCGGAAGACCACTCTGGTCTGGTTTGGTCTTCCGCTTTTCAGATGGCATGTGGATCGCACGTCATCTTATTTCTAGACACCTTGTAGACCATGTGAAGATTATTTTACTTGTAGCTCTCAACGCATCTCGCAATTACATGTTCCTCCAATTCGAATCCTCCAAATTACCTGAATATTTTATATGTACTTGTAATATAATGAGAAGAATCAAAAAGAAATGAAATTTCTGTTCGAGTGGAAGACGAGATGCGTTGAGAGAGGATTTGAGTTTTGGTAGTTGACGAAGATATCCCTTGCATTCACTCCAAACGAAGTATACGTATACATATGTATTATGTTAGTGATATGGACGAATAATAAATGCATACCTAAATCTGTCTCTGGGAATCGTTTGGAAGTGGTTGTTGCGTTGAGTTAGTTAGTAAAGCAAAAGCGTCAGTGCCCACTTAGATACATTCATAGAGATCATAGTGGTCAGTTTGCCGGGAGGTCGGAATGGCGAATGAGGAATGCGAATGTGCGAGAGACGGATGCAGTGATGATGGGTGTCTGCGCTGACCTTGACACTGAGTTCTTGAATTTTGGTCGCCGGTGATTCGTTTGCTTTTTGGCCCCACGGGCCCCTTGTTTCTAGTGAGATGACAGTGGTTGTTTGCCTAAATGTGACATACAAATTCATGTTGTCTTCATTTCGTTTCTTATGGGAAATATTCGTACGTATTCACTCGCCGGCCTGAAACCCGCGGCATGAGCAATGCCTCTCAAGTAGGCCATGAAAATCATCAAACATTTTACAGAACAAATGACGACGATACAGTCTCTCTTTTGCATTTCACTTGATTTCCTTTCTAAATAAATTTAAAAGAAAAGAAGTTGATCTTCTTCTAGAACAATTGGAACTATAAGTAACTAAATTCAAATGCAAGTAAATAAATTTATTATAAATGTATTTTTAAACGAAATCAGGTGCCCAATGGTATCTGAAGTATTTACACTTTTAGATCATTTTCACTTTGTATATACATACATATTTCTAGAAACCTATGAAATGGTGTTTCCAGTTTAATAAAAATAATATATTTAAAATTCATAAAATACTTTTGTAATATTTACATTTTATATTTTCCTTCGACGTGATATACAAAATGAAGCTCTTTTAGTCTTGTACATAATTTATTTCAGAATTAAGAACTTCTATATGTATGATACTTATATGTATTAAGACTGTAACATGGCTGGACCCCAGACTTGCCCAGCTGTCTGTGGTCCCGCCATGCAAACATGCACAAATTAAATTTAATATATTTCTGTTTTTTCTTTTGTCAAGTTCGTTAAATAATTATAGATGTACGTTATCTGGACATCATGTCGGCGAGATTTCGTACGCTAGCTTGTATTCCGCTCAGTGCAAAAATAAACGTACGTTCCTGTTAAAATTATACACAATTCTTTCATTCACAAACATAATTCCTTATTTTCTCTCTCCTTTTCTTAATTTCAGGATGCTCCATAAAAGCTGAATTGAAAATGTGAAGGTAGGTATAGTTTTTCTTTTTTGTTTATTTGGCCTTGTGTCCTTAGGTCACTATAGCCATAGCTATAGTCATAGGTAGGTATAGTATTTTTACGTATTTGTTTATAAGTATCAAATAAATAAATAATATTTAATTAAAATTGTGTTTGTAACGTACTTGTAAACTGTATGTTGAGGTTATGATTTAAAACTTCCAGAAAAGCATTCATTTATTTAGTTTTACAGCAAATAAACTTAAACTATTATTAATAATAACTTGCCCTCTGTTTTTCACGTCATGTAAAAATATCTCTTTACGCCACACCAATTATTTTCTTACTGCTTCTCATTCAAAATTCATAATTGCAAGGGCTCACTCACACCTTGGGCAAAGCTAAAATTATTGTAAAAATACCTGCGAAATATAAATTATCCTGTAATAAAAATACATATGTTATAATATTATTAGCATTTATTTATGGTATTATTAGGATTAAAAGAACCCAGAAAATATTGAATTTAAATTTAAAAAACAAAATATGTTTCAATTGTATTTGATGATTTATTTTGAGAATTATTAATTTAAAAACATACCTATACATACATATACATACCTCGGTGCAAGTTTCATCACAACCTCGCGTTGTACCTCAATGTATCGGCTGTAATGAAACATCCCATTTCGGATGTATGTATAATATTTAAGCGGCTATTACATAATAATATGTTTTATATATTATATACATAGTTGTTGTACGAATTCTTTAGTAATCGTAAAATAACACAAATACTATTATTCAGAAAATTTCAAAACCATGTATTTCTATCTTATTCTAATATGGAAAGGAAAGAAGCCATTAGATCGGGCAGCCGTAAATAACACTTTAAGTTCAAAATAGTTTTTCATAGGGAAATAGCTTTAAATGCCATTTTTTTGCGATTTATGTTATAATAATAACAGATTAAAACTTTTTTCCATATCTTTTTTTAATAAATTTATAAAATTAATTAGTTTAGTAAGTCACGTAACCTATGACTTATGTACAGGTGTTAATTAAAAAGCGGGCCATAGGCGTTTAACATAAGAAACCAGTTTTTCCTTGCGCATGGAATCTAGTGTGAATCCGCAAATACTCATTTTCACATCGGCTATCTTTAAAACAGAAATGTGCGTCTTAAAGTGCGGTCACGTGATACTCGCTGCCAACATAAAAGTGATAACTAAAACTGTCATAGTATTGAAGGTTATTTTTTCAATTTATTTATTGATTTATTCGTGTCCAATTTGGTATAAAATAAGAATTAAGAATGTACACTACATAAAGAAGAAATTTAAATTATAAAATGACATCCAGTTTCGGCCACACGTATTTCCATTTCCTTCTAACAGTTTTTCTTCCAAACAAAGAATATGACGCTAATATTTCTGCATATATCCGCTAATTGTTTAGAAGAATGATAAACATTCCACTAAGTTGGCAGTTGCATAATTAATCCATAGTTAGAGTCAGATTGACCCATTTTCCATATTTTATCTAATAATTTTTGACAGCTGACATTTTCATAACCAAATTTTATATTCAAAACTGACACAATAATAATGGCCATTTGCACAGCTTATATTTAAGTTGTTAACTGCTAGTTAAATTGACAATATGGCATCGAAATGAAATGTGAAATGAGTTGTTAAATTGTACTGTCAAAATTTAGTTACCCACTTTTTTGTAAATCTGTATACTTCATTTCACGTAAGAAAATAGCAGATGCGGCGCTTGAGAGCCGACCGTTTTTACATGCATGAAATAAATAATTCAAATAAGTGAAACCAAACTTTGTCAATAATAAAAATATTTTTATCCTTAAAATGTACGAGTCCTGTTTATTAAATATTACATCAAAACTTGGTTAAATTTCACTTAATTCTAACTATTTTATTTGATAATTGTGTAACAGGGGGGGGGGGGGGGATAGATGCTTCTTTGTTCTTACTTTCTTTTATCCCAACGATGACACTATTTCCTTGCCTTACCACTGAGGAGGAACACGCTCTTACACTCACACTATCTCACTAAACACTCAACACTTGCTGATAGATTGATGAACATATCTTACTATGGATGGCACACACAATATTTTATACTAATTTTAACTTTACTTTTATTTACATAATTACATTAATTATTATTAATGATTAAACTAATTATACAAACTATTACATTATTATCTTGTAACTCTAATTCCGAGTCATGGCGTAAAACGCCCAAAAACTAAACACGGACTACATGTCTCAACTGTCTGAGCCCTAAATCTCGACTGCCTTAAAACAAAGGTTATCTTTTCAGACGTATAACTAAAGAAGGGTGCGAGGGTGTAGCCTCCATAGTAAAATAACAAGACTTCACGTAGTCTAGCCAATAACTTATACAGTTAATTGTCAACAAATAAATGTCTACTCGGTTGACATCTAGACTAAACATATATATGAGAGAATAATGATTATTATTTCTAAACAGAATTTTGACTTACAAAGATGATAGAGTTAAAATGTTGATATTGAAACTATAATTTAGAAGAGTTTATATTAAAGTTATTTACTTGTTATTTCACTATTCCTACCTTGTTACACTCTCCCTTCCTTAAGACATAAATATATCCCAAAATTGATATATTTATTCCTAATACCTGCTCACTGAAGGATAACCAACTCCTGAAAGCACAAAACATAATGCACGAAACAAAGCACATACATAAACCAATGACAAATTAAACATATGTTGCAAATACATGGATCAAAATCCAAATAAACGAAAACATAAATCAAAGATACATAGAACAAATTGCAAACACTCAAAATACAAAACATGAAATTGCAAAAACATGAAACGTATAGCTAACGTACACAAAAACATAAAAACTGAGATATTCCAACAAATATCAAACACAAAATAATTATCTTCTACAGATAATTATTGCTAAAAAGGAAAAGGGTATATTTTATTTCCTTAACTAATGAACATTACTATTATAACATGCTACTTAATGTTCCTAAAACCTTATCTAACGACACAAACTAAACACTACCAAAAAAGTTACACGATCGTCATGAAAAAAACAAGGGACACTGCACTATCCCTGAGGGTAGCGGGTGGAGGGGGTTCTTCGCACCACAGGGGTCTCTGACTCGGCAAAGCAAAAAACTTAACCGGGATGCGTGTGACATCGGGGGAACTTAAGGCATAACCAGTGGCGTGCTTCCCAGGGTTGCGGCGTAGATCTTGCACATTTTCCTCGTCGGAAACCGTGTCCATGACGCCATCCACGATGTCCTCTTCATAGTCCGTTTGCAGGTCCTTGTCGTGCAGATTGTTGTCATATATTGTGCCATCCGTATGTTCATCCTCCACGTAGTTGTGTCCTTCAGCTACGTCGTCTTGGTGTTCGTCCTCAGTCTCATACTCAGCAGTTTTCTCCGGCAGGCAATCCTCTTCAATTATTTTCCCTTCCTGTACGCCCTCATCGTCACTCGCTGTGACGGCTGTTGTCGCACTTTGTCGACCTTGTGGACGCGGAATATCTACCACCGCATGCCTATCCTCTGCTGCAAGTAGCGACTCAATTTCAGCTAAACTGATCTTCGCCACAGGCAGCGCTGGTTCTCCATGTCTAGCCAAATCGTGGCCATTTGCCATCGACGCATAAACTGGAGGCAATGATTGTACAAGCGGTGCGTAGACCTGCTGGTGCGTCCACGCTGACCCATAAAATCTTGGCGTACAAGACGGGAAAAACGATGGCGGTAATATGGTGCGTCCTGCATAGGTTATTTCTAACCAACGCACCATCTCTGTTCCAGTGGAAGGCTGCTTATACAATGGAATTGCAAAATATAATTCCCTTGCCTTACCACTGAGCCTAAACGCCATTGCGCTGCCGAGAAAAACTTCATCCCAGCCGTATCTTCTGCTCGCTGAAACCATGTTGTGGATGTATTCTTCCACTCTGTCATCACCCGAAAACGTATTTATTGACAGTAATACGTCAAGCATATTTGGTGACGGCTGATACGGCTGTGTCATTGTTGGCGTCGTGGTCGAATACGGATACATCTTCGCTAACTTCCCTCTCCACGGTCACAAACTAATAATTTCTAATTGATGTAGGAACTTTTCGGATAAATAGAGTTACACACAGTACTTTATATTATCCTACCCGAGACTGCGCCAATGTAACAGGGGGGGGGGGATAGATGCTTCTTTGTTCTTACTTTCTTTTATCCCAACGATGACACTATTTCCTTGCCTTACCACTGAGGAGGAACACGCTCTTACACTCACATTATCTCACTAAACACTCAACACTTGCTGATAGATTGATGAACATATCTTACTATGGATGGCACACACAATATTTTATACTAATTTTAACTTTACTTTTATTTACATAATTACATTAATTATTATTAATGATTAAACTAATTATACAAACTATTACATTATTATCTTGTAACTCTAATTCCGAGTCATGGCGTAAAACGCCCAAAAACTAAACACGGACTACATGTCTCAACTGTCTGAGCCCTAAATCTCGACTGCCTTAAAACAAAGGTTATCTTTTCAGACGTATAACTAAAGAAGGGTGCGAGGGTGTAGCCTCCATAGTAAAATAACAAGACTTCACGTAGTCTAGCCAATAACTTATACAGTTAATTGTCAACAAATAAATGTCTACTCGGTTGACATCTAGACTAAACATATATATGAGAGAATAATGATTATTATTTCTAAACAGAATTTTGACTTACAAAGATGATAGAGTTAAAATGTTGATATTGAAACTATAATTTAGAAGAGTTTATATTAAAGTTATTTACTTGTTATTTCACTATTCCTACCTTGTTACAATTGACAGGTGACAAGTGATATTTTTTTCGCTTTTGTGAACTAGGTTAGTATTCTGACCAATCAAGGGGCAGAATTTATATCCCTATCTAAACCAACGCTATTTTCTTACGTGAAATTAAATATAGTTCAGACAGTAACTATAAGCTGCGCAACTGACCATAAGTCCAGCTATCTAAGATCTAGTGTGAAAGGGGTATAATTGACAGATACAGGTCAATTTCAAAAAACTAGTCATTTCAAAATAATAATGATAGTGTTTTCAGAAGAGAATATTAAGATATGAATTTATAAAATATCTAATAAACAAATCAATTTTCTTATGTTTGTAACAGACAAGAAATTAACGTCACTACAATAAATAAATTTGAATTAATATATTTAAGTAAAAAGTCCATTTTTACGTAAGAAAACAGCGTTGGGTTAGAAAGGGAAATAAATTCTGCCTTTTGATTGGTCAAAATGCAGACCAAGTACACAAAAAATATTACTTCAGTTATCAATTATAAAATAAAATGGACAGAATGGGCTATTCAACCATGGCAAATAAATAGTAAATTTCAATACGGTAGAGACCCTGTAATCCGAACCTATGTTATTCCGAACAACCAGTAATCCGAACATTGGGTAGAAAATGGTAATCCGAATAAAGACTATTTTATTCGAACTGTGGGATAAAATTTCTCCGAAATCAACAACAAGCACGTGTGATTTTAGGAAAAACGTATCAAATTTTTATTTAGTTTCCACCCCTGAAGTGCGGGATATGATAACCATCAGTCCGAGATTGTAATTAGTGGATATATACATACATTCTTCAATAAATAATAATACTACTTTGGCGACTGGTAATCAAAGCCGGAATCAACGTCCGAAAACAAACACATATTACGATTTTTCCAGAATTAATAATTTATTTATTAAATTCTATAGATTTCACTGTCGGTTCTCGTTGACACATTTTAATAAAAATTAAAAAATAAACACTAGGTAAGTTTCAGTAAATAAAATTATATTTACTCTTCGTATTTCGGTCGACTACACCGTCATCAGGTAATAGTAACAGAAGAATGAATTTGTACATTTGTGCGAGTCTTATAAATAGTCTCGTAAATAAATAGTAGAAACATGTAAACATGTAAAGCATTAAAATTAACAGAGCAAATGGAAAAGTTCAAAAATTGGTATCTTCCTTACTAATTCGAAATTATCATCGTTTTTTTACCATTATTTTTAGATTTTACATATTGTTAAAAAAAATGAAAATAATGATAGAATACCGTGTTATGAGATATTTAACCATTTCAACTTTGTAATTTTAAATGGTAAGTATGGTATATTTTTACTGATAATAATATTTAACATTGACAAAGTTTGGTTTCACGAATTTAAATAATTTATATAATACATGTAAATTTAATACACACATTATACAGGTATGTTTTGTAGTAAAGTATGGCATTTATAACTCATTGTCAAAAGCAATTTGCAGAATTATAATCTTTTGTAAACAGTTAAAATTGATGTGTTGCTGACTTACTGGTGTTGGGCATAAATACTATCAGCCATATTCTTAGTAAAATAGAAAAGCCAGGTCTAAACACTAGTTTAATAGTTCAGGTTTAGTCTAAGACCAAAATGCCCTATTCATAGTAAAATTTGTGCCAAGTTTAAATCTGTATTAAAAGGATCTAGATTTAACTCATTCTAGCACAATCGATCTACTAGGACTTGGTCTTTTTCGATATCCGCCATGCGCAGTAGCACAGTTTGTGACAGTTGTCAGATTATAATTATTTGTTTGTAAACCAATCTACAAAACTAAACTTGTTGACAGTCGGCAATTAAATTTAAATAATTGATATAATTTGAAGGTACATATGAGAAATACAGAAATATATGTAATATTTCTTTTTAGTGTGATATATTCAGATATACAATGAGTAAGTGAGAATCTAATTGGACACAAAATGAAAAGAATCTGCTTTTGGAGCAAATGAAAATCCATGCAAAGGTTATGGAAAATAAAACTGTAAATAGTGCAGCCAATTCCAAAAGAAGAAGCTTTCAAAAGTATTTCATATATGTTTATATTTGCAAGGAACAAAAAGAAAATATAGGAACAATGAATATAATGAAGATGACAGCAAAGAAACTACAAAATCAGTAACATCAACCCCAAAGAATTTAATTTTATTAGTTATAATCTTTCATTCCGAATGTATTTTATTTATGAATCATATTTTCCTTCTATTTTAATAAACTTTGTTAATTAAAATGTGTTTATATAGTTCCCTTGGGTCATTATCCTGTCTTTCGTCGTTTTGTTCTTCATTATCCGGTTCATCGGAATCTCCGCTACTTACAATCATCTATAAAGGAATAATATAATATTAATAAAGTTATTTTACTTCCTAATAACAAATATACACAATATACCGTCTCTATCATCCAATGTTTCACAGCTATATTGTGAAGAACTGCCAATGCAATAATGCTAATTTCAACTGTTTTTAAAGACATCTGCATTCCAATTCCATTGGCCGAATCATCGTTCTACAACGTTTCTGGTTCTGATGTGTGCTTCGTTGTATCGTTGTTCCGCATTTGTAGTAAAGCGAAGATCTGGAATAAGCATAAAACTCCTATGAGGATTCCATTGATTTCACTAGATTAACATATTATTAATACTAGAATTTCGTTTACATAAAAGTCTGCCTAGGTACCTAAAATCGTGTCTTCAAGTTGCAATGATTCCATATTCTTGAATCGTATGCACTGCCCCTCCATCGTGCAACAATGTGTCAGATCTTGGCATTTGAATCACAAACAACCTACAACCAAGTAATAATTGTTACACAGGGTGTTAATTAAAAAGCGGACCATAGGCGTCTAACATGGGAAACTTATTATTTTCTATTTTCGTAATGTAATATGTTTTCGTGATAAAATTAGACAATTACCTATATATATATTTTTCTGAATTCAGTTTCGTCATATTTTTCGATGGGATTAATGTGTTCAAGATATATCTTTTGTTTCCTTCTGCATTCAATTACATCATGAATTCTAATCACATAATCTGAAAATTAAATTAAAAATCATTAATATAAATATATTGGTTATATAGGTAGATATATATTATTCAATAAAATAAATTTCTACTTACGTTTACTTCTAAAATAATATTTTCAAATATAACCTCACTGGCTTTCTTCTTGTTGACAATTGAACATCTGCATTTAAACCAGCGTAAAACTAGGGGTCTGCCGGGTCTAAATATCAGACCGTATTTAAACCAGCACTACCGTTAGTCCAGTACTATGAATAAGGGAAAAGCCGAATCTAAACTACTATGCTTATAGACCAGGTTTAAACCGGTATATTTTTACTCTGAATACGGCTGTATAAGAATAAGCGTCTGGCTGGAGGTAGTTCATGGAATTTGAAAATGAAAAAATTGATGAAATCAAATAAACAAAGTTAAGAAGATGAAAGCAAATATGAAGAAGTTTTTAATTACATTAAAGTGTAACTAATACTATAATGTACACTGTACACGTTTATTGCACAAGTTTCGTAAATAAAAATAGAAGATTGAGATAAAAGTTCGGAGAATGCAATTTAAACTTCCTAATTTTTCCTTTTCTATTGCTCTCTAACTTCTGAAACGAATTAAATACGGATCCATTTCAACATACAACACGTTAAATTTATTGTACATGTTAATTAAATAATATGTTTCCACATAAACTCATCTTTTTCTTTCAATATTCATCGTGAATAAAAGTAAAATAATGAAAATATGAAAGCAAATTAATATTTATTTTCTGATGAATAACTAAAAACTTTAATTTAATAACATACACGTGCACTGTTTTAAATCTAGCACTCGAATTGTGTAACATTTTTATGATGTTCACATTTATTCGTTTCAACTTTGCTTATTTTCAAAGACATGAATCTCATATTGAAATAGAAATTGTAAACATGAAATTAAAGAGTATATATTTTTATTTGAGGAATGTTTTGATCGTAAATAGAGCTGAAACATTTCAAATTTAAAATCAAATTTATAACGTCTCGCAAATTTTGCAAAAATTTCATATTCACAAACAACAAACTTTCAGTAATTTCATTCATTTTGGAAACATTTTTCTCGCTATAAATTCACCAATATTTGCATAACATCAAGTTCTTTAATTCATAAAAATGTTATGACCAGACCCTCAAAAGTTATCAAACTAAAAGTTTGTGTGTTACCAGAAACTTTTTCATTATTTTATCTTCTTACGAAAACGAAATGTGAGTTTATTCGCAAGAGACGGAACCAGTGCACTGTGCATGGAATTAAAGCTGCAAATTCAGAGCTAACCCGAATTTTTCAACTTAAAACCAACTCATTTACAAATGAAATTGTTCAGAAAATTACCACTACATTTATATTTTAGAAGATCTCTTAAATCAGTATATTCATTTCTTCCTTTTATGCATTACGAATATCTATACTTAAATTTTTATAGTCAGTTTTTACAATTTTTATACAATCCACAAAATTGGTAGATTTTCAAAAATAAATTTTGAAAGAAATTAATGGCTGGTAACACGAGAGAGTTCTAACACCGGTATTAATTAGAACCATGTCAATGACTTGGCACATATTTTAGTGTTGTCATTATAATAATTAAGCTGAAAATTTACTGACACCCATATTCATTCATTTTTACCTTTCGTCTCCTTTAGGTAAGGAAGGTAGGTATTGTCTTTGGTCAAAAAATTCTCTAGATTACGATTTTACCAGTTTTACGATGATGTCTGTATGAGTGCGTGTCCGTCCGTCCGTCCGTCCGTGTGTGTGTGTGTGTGTGTGTGTGTGTGTGTGTGTGTGTGTGTGTGTGTGTGTGTGTGTGTGTGTGTGTGTGACAAATTTTTCTCCGACTCCAATACTACAATTCTAAAAATGATTATTCTTTCTTTTTCCTCTTCTACTCGTACATCCATATAAAGAGATGATTAGATTTTGGTTGTAATTGGTGAACCGAAAGTTTCCTTATTTGAAGTTCGTAACTATTTTTCAAAAACAAGCGCAGTTACATATAAGTTTTTGACATTTTATGTAATCATCAATATGAAAGAATATCTTATTCTCTATACGGTTTGATTATACATTTCTCTTCATATTCAATAGACAAAAGACATAGAGTTAAAGAAGTATAAAGAGATTAAACATGGAGACAGCTGATATATTTAAACATTTTAATAGAGTGATGTCATTGTCAAGTGCAAAACCAAAGATGGAAAGTATAGGATCAGAAAGTGGTATAAGTGATAGAGTGTTTCTCGCAAGTGACATGCAGTTGCGGCCTCGCTTCAGGATTGTAACTTTCAATGCCGGGAGTACGAGGAAGTCCAAGGAGAAGATAGAAGAACTGTGTCGCAGCAGACTAGAGAGAGGAAGAACTGAGTGAAGAAGAAGAGTTGGACAAGAATGAATGGATTAGAAGTCTGTATTCTCTACAGAGCCTAAACTACATTGGTCAATCAAAGTTGGCTAATGTAATTTCAAAGTTGCCAGTTGATAGGAAACCGGTAATCATATCAACCAAAGTTAAACATTCATCTTTAGTTGCATGTTGCTCTCAACTCTGGGGTTGCAGTTGAGAAATGTAATATAAGATAGAAGATTCCCAAATTATTCAATCATTCGTATTGCAACTGCAGTATTTAGTCCGTATTTTTAAATAGAGTTATTCACTTTTTCGCACGGATTAGCTTTAAATCTAAACATAGCATAGTGAAACGCTAATAATATGTCATTTTCTAAATATTTATGAGAAGAATGATATGTTGTTGAATATACAAACCATAATGATAATGCAAGTAATTTTTTTTTTCAGCTATTTCCGACATTACAACTACATAAATATCTGATTCCTGAACAAGTACCTGAGCTTATCTGGTTGTTGATATACATAAGTTGACAAGTAATTAATTTTTGCATCTTTGGAATAAGAAACCTAAATTGAGTCAATCAGACCTGCCAGTTTTCATCAACTTAAGTTGACTAATGTAATTTCGGCTTTAGATATAATGTACTTATACCAATATGCGAAAAACTAGTGGGATGCATTTTGTAAAATATCTACCCTTCAGCTTCTTCAGTGATGTTCCCTTTATTTCCTTTGTAGTCGCAAAACGTTGTCCTTTCAATATCCTCTTCATCTTCGAGAAGACGAAAAGTCACAGGGGGCATGTCTACTAGTGAACACGGTGGTTTTGTTTTTGGCCAGAAAATCACAAATGAGTAGTGAACTGTGAGCCATTGCAAAAATCCAGGAGTTGTTTGCTGACTATTATTTTCGTTTCATGCTCGAAATGTTAGCAAAAATTGCTTTGTCTACTAAGTTGAAATAATTCCTCGACAACCAAATTTTCTTGTACTTGACGAAAACTAATGTGTGTATTTTACATTGTAACAGTCATTAGTTTTATTTCCGCGAGTAAATATAAATGAAATGTGAGCCACTATTGAACAGAACTAGTTAATAATTATGGTGATAATGAAGAAAAAATGTGGCCGTTCACCTTGTCGAACGTAATTTACGGAGGCAAATTAATGAAACTTAAACTTCATTTCTTCAATATAAGCGGGTCATTTTTTTTAAAATTACATAACATTTATTTGCAGATACATGACAGGTTCTTAACAACAACCTTGTTTTATTTTTATGATACATCAAAGTTTTAGGTAAGTAATCCGCATCATAGAATTTATTATATTGATTCTTAAATTTTTTCCAAAAATATACTTACATTGAAATTCATTTGAAATAATAGACATTTTCACTATATCTATAATAAATATATATTACAACATAATCGCTCAAGCAACCTTCACCGCTCGGCTCTGGGGTCGTAGGTTCGATGCCTACCAGGGGCTTGGATGTTGTGTGAGTCCCAAAAATAATCCCTTTTACTCAATGTTCTGGCTAAATATTGTCCTAGTATGTACGATAAAAGCCGTCTATTTAATTAAAAAAAATCTCTAAAAATAAGATTCCAATGTGATGGCGTCATTTAGTTAATTTATACGAGAGAGGTTGTGAAGCCGATTGATCTAGTCGTAGAAGCTGACATTTATAATCAATATTATGGACTGTTGAGGTCTTGGATAAGAATTTTAATAAACTTATAAAATAAAATGAAATACAAATTATAATTATAGCAGATCTTGTATTTAATCAATTAAAATTATTATTTCAGAATAATTGTAGGTAACTAAGGGATTATTTTCATAAACAATTTTAAGTGTACTTTAAAACTTTAAATTAGAAATAATATGAACGGTCCTATACAGGGTGATTCAGGATTAATGTTACAAACTTTAACAGCTTTTTCCTGAGGTCATTTTAAACAAAAAAGCTATATGAACATAGGTCCTATCTCTTCTACTTACCAAAATACAAGAGGTTAAAGTTTTATGAAAAAAGCTCAAAAAAAGAAGAGTTTTATTGAAAAGTCAAACTTTATTTGTCATAATTATTTTTATTTTATTAAAATAAACGTGTATTGCTCAAAAGTATAGAAAAAAGAAAATAATTATGACAACAAAACACAAGATAACACAATTAAACATACAGATAAACAAATTCTAAATACAGAACAACATAACAACACTTGGAATATATACCAAACAAAATATGAAAATACGCATAATTTTTGAGTTACCTAGGTAACGAAAACTGACAATAAATATGAATAACAACTAAAACAATGAAAAAAAAAAATATTGTCTTGTTGACTTAACGTAAACAATACCAATAATTGCTAACTGCCTCCTTGGCAACGCTCAAACTCACTAGATCAAAAATCAAAACCGTATGATTTACAATAATTTTCAGTTTTAAATGGTTATGATGCATTTATAATAAGAAATAGCGTATGATACACGTGTATAAGCTAGCCTTTAAAGCACTACGACAATAGAGAGTTATTGCAGCTTCAACGCAAAAATAACGTGCACTTTAAAGTCACGTGACAGCCCGAGTGCGCATGCGTACTTATAAGGTTCACGTTAAATGAATAAGGAGACAAGACACGTTATGTGCAATGGAGTAGCGAGCGTTTAACGTCACACGTTCTGTATCTTTTGAGGTTATGTTTCGGTGAAAAGTGTGGATGTAACTTCGTTTGTGTTGCTTTTAGCGTTAACGTTAGCGTGAATACACTAATTAAATGCGGTAAACATTGAAATTGAAAGTCCTTTATTTCTAAAATAAAGTGTTTTTTACTTAAGGTTAACGTTTACGTTCTTTCATCTTAGATGTTGCAATAACTCCCTATTAAAGCCACTCCGCTACGCGTCATGGCTTTAAACTTGTCGTGCGTGCTTTAAAGGCTAGCTTATACACTTGTATTATAATATACTATTAATTAGGATAAATAAGGTTTGACTTTTCAATAATACTCTTCTATTTCAGAAGTATCTTGATTACAAAAATTTGAAAATTTTGAGCTTTTTTTATAAAACTTTAACCTCTTGTATTTTGGTAACTAGAAGAGATAGGACCTATGTTCATATAACATTTTTTGCTTAAAATGACCTCAGGACCTGTTAAAGTTTGTAACATTGGTCCTGAATCACCCTGTATATTAAAATTGAATATGAAATGATCCTTAAAACGTAATTTACTTTCACTATACATGTATATGTATATTACGTCGTATTACAGACTGAGTAAAACTGTCAATGGCCGCGATCAGCACGGCACAGCACTGTCAGCTCTGAACAACAGAGTTTGACGAATACAGATGCTGAACCAATCACATTCGTCCTTTTATTGCGTTTGGCAAACTTCGGCGCTCGGCGCTGCCAGCGCGTTGATGTCCTGAACGCGGCCAATATTTCGCATTGATTTTAGACGGATCACTATATATATATATATATATGATCCTTAAAACGTAATTTACTTTCACTATACATGTATATGTATATTACGTCGTATTACAGACTGAGTAAAACTGTCAATGGCCGCGATCAGCACGGCACAGCACTGTCAGCTCTGAACAACAGAGTTTGACGAATACAGATGCTGAACCAATCACATTCGTCCTTTTATTGCGTTTGGCAAACTTCGGCGCTCGGCGCTGCCAGCGCGTTGATGTCCTGAACGCGGCCAATATTTCGCATTGATTTTAGACGGATCACTATATATATATATATATATATATATATATATATATATATATATATATATATATACAGGGTGTAAATTTTAAAACGGGTCATAGGGGTACAACATAGAAAAACAGTTTTTTAGACGACAAAAGTTTCCATATTAATTTATTGAAAATATAATTGGTGCGTATTGTAAAGTAAAAAATTACGAATTTTTTGATACCAAACACCTTACATTTCTGTTTCATATAAAGCCAGAAATTAAATTAAAAATTTTTTTCAATTAAGAGGAAATATCATTAGCCATGAAAGTGACAGTAACAAAACATTGTCATGATAGGGGACAATTAATGATTAAAGTTATTAATTTATGAACCAATACAAAATAACACAAAATAAAGTAAAAAATAGGATATTTATATCAGAAACTATTATTATTTATTGTAATAGTTATTTACAAACTAAAGATGATCTACATGTAATAAGAACTAAGTTATAAGAAACAAGAAAAACTGCAAACTACAGGGGAATAAATTAAAATCATTTATGCTGGGTTTATGCAGCATATAAATTATTAAATTAAATTAAGCTACTAAATTAAGAAACTAAACTAAAATAACGTCGTTTATGCAGTAAATTAAAATTCAGAATTTTATGTTTGACATTTCGTATAATCTAACTTTTATAGGTGCAATTGCAATACATTATATTTATATAAGATAAAAAAAATAAAGGTAAACAATTTGGTGAAGTCCAATTAGTATTTCGTCGCTCTTTTCTACAGGAACTTTGTTGTCATCGTCGTACATTTTCATAGGTTAGGTGCGAAAATTTGTCATAAGTGCGCGAGTGGCGCAGGCGCAGCATTAATAATTTGTAATTTTTCTTCATGAGTCAAATTGTTCATGATTTCTTCTTAATAAAACGAAAATAATAATAATTTAACAAATAAAGTGTAAGAAACGTTTATTAATGAGCGTTTAAAGTCAACAATTGTTTTGTTTTGTTTCTGTCAGTTTCACGGCTATTGATATTTTTTCTTAATTGTGCAAATTTTTAAATTTATTTTCTGGCTTTATACGAAACAGAAATATAATATGTTTGGTATCAAAAAATTCGTAATTTTTTTCTTTATAATATGCACTAATTAATTTTTCAATAAATTAATATAGAAACTTTTGGCGTCCAAAAAACTGTTTTTCTACGTTATAGCCCTATGACCCGTTTTAAAATTTACATCCTGTATATATATATATATATATATATATATATATATATATATATATATATATATATATATATATATATACAGTGTGAACACTGAAAACCGTGACATAGGCGTTTAACATGGGAAAACAGTTTTTTTCAAATATTATCTGTCCCGTAAGACTATAGTGGGAGTTTTTGATATGGTTAGAAAAATTATTTAATTTGGCATCGAAGAGTACCTAAATGCTTCTAATTTAATGCCTTGTTATTGAAATATTTACGAAAGTATAATGCTACTTGATAGTTATTACTTATAATTTATTAAAAACAGTAATCATGGAAACGTATTCGATAGCTGACTTGGTTAAATCAAGGCTCCATGATAATTTTTCACTGGTTCAAATCCCTCCCGGATCAAGTTAATATTTTTATTATTTTTATATTTACTTTTGTATTATTAAATACATTCTTTCCGAAAACTTTGTAAATCTAATGGATTTTTCATTAGAAGAAAAAATTAGTATAATTAAATTTTACAATCAAGGGATGAGTTTACGAGAAATTCGAGACTTTTTTTCTAGTATATATCCTGATAGACAAATTGCATCCCATGAACGAACTAGACGAATCATTTTAAAATTTGAAAAAAATCGGTTGCGTTAATGACAAACATAAAACTAAACTTAATTATTTATTTGGCTTAAATTTACATATATATTTCACTTCTTGTACATTTAGTCAATAAAATATTTGATGTACCAAAAATATTAACTTGATCCGGGAGGGATTTGAACCAGTGAAAAATTATCATGGAGCCTTGATTTAACCAAGTCAGCTATCGAATACGTTTCCATTATTACTGTTTTTAGTAAGTTATAAGTAATAACTATCAAGTAGCATTATACTTTCGTAAATATTTCAATAATAAAGCATTAAATTAGGAGTATTTAGATACTCTTCGATACCAAATTAAATAATCTTTCTAACCATATCAAAAACTCCCACTATACTCTTGCGGGACAGATAATATTTCAAAAAAACTGTTTTCCCATGTTAAACGCCTATGTCACGGTTTTCAGTGTTTACACTGTATATATATATATATATATATATATATATATATATATATATATATATATATATATATATATATATATATATGACGGGGAAATAGATCCAAATTTAAATTCATTTTTGATATTATTTGCCGCCACGTGTGGCACGTCCAAAGCAGTACTAACACTAAAATGGAATAATATTCAGAAATATGTAAGTAAATTCGAAATACAGAACTGAGATCTAGCATGTGATTACCTGAAAATATAATACATCTTCTACATACTATAATGGAATAATTAGAGGAACATTTATGCGTTTCTCATCCTCAAAGTATGCAAAGCATTCAAAATGATTTTTTTACATGTCAATTTTTGATTGTCACTCATGTACACACAAATTATTCATATAGCTCAAGTTATGACATACGAAAGCAAATGCTGCGTAAATATACAATAATCAAGACAAACACGTTGCTATAAACATATGTGATTTCTTTGGTTATTCTCTGCAATTACGTGATCACATTGGAATGCCATCCTAAGAAAAAATTGATTATAGGGTCACACTTAAGATTACCAAACCAAATGCCCAGATTTGTCCGGACATGTCCGGATTTTTTGGCTCTTGTCAGGATTCCGCCCGGACTTTTGAAATTGTCCAGACTTCTTAATTATTTACGAAAACAAAAAAAAAACTCTATCGAACAAAATGATCATTATGGAATCAATCAAATGAAAAAATAATCCTTTTCACTGTTTGTGGTACAATGAACTCAAACTATCAAATTTGAAATAACTTTCTTACCATTCTCTTTGGCAGGTATCTATTAACTTAAACACAAAATATAATTTATTTCTAATTTCTTTCGTAGGTACAACAAAAAACAAACTTTTTGTAACAGACAAAATCCACTTAAATTACATAACATTTTTAAAAATTGGTAGTTAATTAATTGTATTTTTCGTATCCAGCAACTTTATTATTTTCATTAATGACTGTTTTATAAAAATCATCGCATGCCATATTTCTTAAATAGTACTGGATACATTTATATACACCCTTCCTACCACATTGCCCTCATAGAAATGGTATCTTGCGGGGAAGTTTTTTTCTTTATAATTCATACAATAAACAACAAATTAGTTTAAAAGAACTACCTAACTACAGTTCATATGACAGTTTATAGCTGAGACAAAAAGATGGCCAGGTACTAATTACTTTTATAGTAACTCTATTCGAAATTTGGAAAATATGTTATTTTCGAACAAAACTACCTTAAAGAAAATAATGAAGAATGAAGTATATTATTATTGAAGGAAACTACGTTTAACATACTTAAAATGAATTTCAAAAAATCTAATGTTGCCAGCCTTCCGTCAATTCTATGTATTTTGTACAAATCTCATACCAAAAGTTCCTTAAAAAAATTTTTACATATCCAGTAAAATTGTAACACGAATATATACAATTTTCTATAAATTCCATACAGAAAGTTCCTTGGAATAGTTCCTATAAATCCAATAAAATTGTAACACGAACATACACCATGTAAGTTGAACTTGACACTGACATCTGTCAATTAGATTTATATCAATATATCAGCTGTTTCCAGGTTATAACAAAGCTGGCTGATTTATGAAATATAATCTCTTTATAATTCTTTAACTCTATATCTTTTGAATATGGAGGATAATATATAATTAAACCGTATAGAGAATAAGATATACTTTCATAATGATAATCACATGAAATGTAAAAAAAAACTATATTTAACTGAGTTGTTTCAAGAAAAACTGTTAAAAAATAAGAGAACTTCCGGACCAATTATGACCAAAATCTAATCAGCTCTTCATATGAATACAAGAAGACGATTACGAAAGAATTATATTTTTAGAATTGTAGTATTGGAGTTATCGTCGGAGAAAAATTTCTCACACACACACACACACGCGCGCGCGCGTGCCCTCTCATACACACACATACACACTCACACACACACACACACACACACACACACACACACACACACACACACACACACACACACACACACGGACACAGACACACATACAGACAGTAAAATCGTATTCAAGGGACCATGAAACATGCTTATTTATTAAAAACTCACCACCGAATTTTTTGACCGGAAGGTAAAAAGAACCATTTTTTGTCTTATTTTCAATGCCTCGTAGTATGATCGCGGTTTTATGTAAAACACTTTTTAGAAATGTCAAATTCAAATTTAAATATTTAATTTCACCAGTATGTTTAAAGAACGATTTTTTTAAAATATTTGTTTGAATACAAACTATGTTCTGATTTAAAATCATATTTTGATAAATTTGATATTATTTATTATTATTAAATAATGAAATTTGACATATCTTAAAACAGAGTTTTAGTTAAAACCGTGATAGTACACGAGCCAATAATTCTAGCGAAATAACAGAACTCAATAAGAATACCAAAAATATCATTATAATGTTTTGAAACTTTTTGACACACAGAGTATTCAATTGGATTTATGCCTCCAGGGATATTCTTCCATGACAGTTCTTATGAAGATCACATTGTTCCCCATGCTACAGATATAGGCACTGATCTCTGAATTATATTACGGATTGCAAACTTCGTTTGGTTTTGTTTTTGTATTTTTTATGCAACCCACAAGACGAGAGAATTTCCAGTGATTCTCAAATTCTATGCAAATTGTATTTTGTATAAAATTTATATTTATTTAGAAACAACACACATTTGCCCCGTAATGAATACCCTTGTGCCTTGGGCACCTAACACGAGTATGTGGCGCATAGGAAGATGTACCCTAGCGATTTTCAAATGTTCATTGAGGGATTCCACTAAGACTATTGGTGAAAATTTGGTGAAAATTTCCCATTAATAAGCGAATTATGGTTCCTCAAAGTTTGAAAAAATAGATGTCACGAAAATACGTAAGTATTCATTAGTGATGCCGCGAAATCTCGCATTTTCAGGATCTCGTCTTGAATTTCTTGAATCTTGAATCCAATGATACGAGAGTAAGGCCCTCGAGATTTGCTCGAGACGAGAGTAGAAATTCGAGATCTCGACTGTACTTTTTTTATATTAATTAAATATTTCTAATTAAAATATACAAAATAACAAAATATCTGCCGTTATAAATATAGTATATTATGATAGAAATGTATAAGCTAGCCTTTAAAGCACGCACGACAAGTTTAAAGCCACGACGCGTAGCGGAGTGTCTTTAATGTCGTAGTGCTTTAAAGGCTAGCTTATACACGTGTATCATACGCTATTTTTTATTATAAATGCATCATAACCATTTAAAACTGAAAATTATTGCAAATCATACGTTTTTGATTTTTGATCTAGTGAGTTTGAGCGTATCCAAGGAGACAGTTAGCAATTATTGGTATGGTTTACGTTAAGTCAATATTTTTTTTCATTGTCTTAGTTGTTATTCTCATATTTATTGTCATTTTTCGTTACCTAGGTAACTCAAAAATTTTGCGTGTTTTAATGATGGATTTATGCACGCTTTTGAGTGTTTTAAAGAGCGATTATGAAGCATGTATAATAAAAAATATTTTAATTGCCTCATTTATATTTATTTATTTATTTTAGATTTATTGGGTTTTAGAAAAAATATGCACAATAGTGACATCTATGGTTAGTATACTCTTCACGCCAGCTTCAAGTGCCCGCACTAAAGGAGTATATAATCATAATTACCAATATTAGCGTTAAAATAGATTGCTACGCCCATCAAAGGGTAATAAAGCCATGATATTGTAGAGTACTTATTTTTTACCCAGCATTCAAACACTAGACTTAGTAAAATATTATTTTAATCAGAGGTACTCGTTTATTATATTCATGTTGCTTGTAATGTTAATTTATTTACTATTTCTAGTAATAAATTCGAGAAATTCGAGACTCTCGAATCGAGATCGAGAGAAAGTAAGGAAAAATATAACGAGACGAGATGCAGAGAATTTTCGAGACGACGAGAGTAGGTTGTGTTTCTCCTCATAACTCGTCTCGCGGCATTTCTAGTATTCATATCCAACTGTTTCCTTCGTGGACCTAAATGTTCTATTTATATGCTATTTCTAAATTATAATTATAAAAAATCTGTTGCGGCCAGCACAAGACCTTCCGTGAATTCCATGTATTTTGTACAAATCCCATACCAAAAGGTCCTTGGAACAGATTCTATATACTATCATGTAAAATCGAACACGAACACATACTATTTTTTACAAATTCCATACCAAAAGTTCATTTGAAAAGGTTCTATAAATCCAATAAATTATAACATAAACTACACTAAGTAATATCCTTCCATCTTCTCTTTGACCTTTCTCTGCGTGTCACTTGCGAGCAACACTATGACATACCAATTTTAGATCCTATACTTTTTTCCATATTTGGTTTTGCACTTGCAACTGACATGTGTCAATTAAATTTTTTGGAATAATTATGTCAGCTGTTTCCATGATAAATAACAAAGCTGACTAATTTTTGAAAATTAATTTCTTTGTAATGCTTTAACTCTACATCTATTGAATATGAAGGAAAATGAATAATCAAACCATATAGAGAAGAGTATTTTCTTTAATAAATATAATAAGAAAATGTCAAAAAATAATATTTAACTGCATTTTTTTAAGAAAAACTGTTAAAAACTTCAAATAAAGGTACTTCCGGTTGATCAATTATAACCAAAATCTAATCAGCTCTTCATATGGTTGTAAAGAAGAGGAATATGAAAGAATCATAATTTTTAGAATTGTAGTTTTGGAGTTATCGTCGGAGAAAAATTTGTCACACACACACACACGGACACACAGACATACACACAGACACACACACACACACAGACACACATACACACATACAGACATCATCTTAAAAATGGTACATTCGTATTGTAGGGACCCTAAAACGTGCTTATACATTAAAAACTCACCACAGAAATTTTTGACCAAAAACAATACCTTCCTTTTGACGGAAGGTAAAAATAAATGACTATTATAACTCTGTATTAGTCTACTTACTTTAATAGCAAGTGAATTTAAATTATTTAGAAATTTATGTTCAAATAAAATCTGTTTGTGAATTTCAGTATTCAAGTGGTCACTCCTCAGCTATTTGAAACTCTTCTTTCATTGGTAGTACGAACCTCCTCCCTAAGACGCTATTCATTACTTATACATTTATACAGGTGTCCGAGATTTAAACAGCCTAACTTAAACCATGGATTAAACATGTAAAGATATTCATGTTTTTCTTATTGGAGCAGCGGTACTTTAAAAAATCAACTTCATAACAAGATATCAAATATTATCTTAGTAAGTTGTGACATAATAATTAATGTAATTGTAAATGATTTGCTTATTAACTAATATCAATACAGAATTTAATTTACTTCTACTGATGTCAGGGCAAAAATGAAAATTATCCAAAAATTAAAAAATAATTGTTTAATAAAGTAATAACGTATCATAATCTACACTATTTCTTATGACATTTATTCAAAATGTTCACCTAAATTTTGTATTGAAATTAGGTAATAAATAAATCATTTATAAGTAATTAATTTAATTTATGTCACAACTTAATAAGAAAATATTTGATATCTCGTTACGAAGTTGATTTTTTAAAGTAGCGCTGCTCCAGTTAGAAATTCATGATATCTCTGTAACAAAGCATTTACGGGCAGTTGCTCAAATGAACTTGTTACCTTATTTTTACGTGTTTAATCTAATACATGGTTTAAGTTTGGCCGTTTAAATCTGGAACACCTGTAAAAACCATATTTCGGAAGTATTTCAATTGTATCATCTCATTTCTTTTGTAATATTCAATTTTAAGCATAGATATACTTTAGCTTTTTTACTAATTTCACTTAATTCGATTGAGCTGGAATAGCCTACTCCTCTTACTTTCTCCCCCATTTTTTTTTTTCAGCAAGTCAGTTTATTAGATTTTGAAATTCTGCATGTCCAAATTCATCATTTTCTATCATCCGGAACAAGAAAAATAAAATAATAACTATTAATATTAATCAAATCAGTGGTACCAAGGTATAATACACAAATGCGCACAGTGACAGTTACTCTATTATTGGACATTTGGGTTTGATGATAGTAATTATACATAATTGAAATTTGTTTTATTAATATGTAGATAATAGTTATTTATGCAATAACTGTAAAAAGTATAGTCTTATTTCAGTTTGACCGAACGCAGGCGAGTTCGTCAAATCCTATGAGTGAAATAAGACTTTTTATTTTTACTCGAGTTGCATACAATTTTTTTTTACGTCTGCAAGGAAAGTGTGATGAAAAGTGTCGTAACGTTTTATTATTTCACTCCGTAGCTTTAAAAAAGCGCACTTTTTTCACACTTTTATTATGTTGAAAAAGACATACTTTATAAATCCATTTTAATGGAAAAAATCTGTTGTGGCCAGCACAAAACCTTCCGTCAATTCGATGTATTTTGTACAAATCCCATACCAAAAGTTCCTTGAAAAGGATTCTATATATCCTGTAAAATTGTAACACGAACACAATATTTTTTTACAATTCCATACCGAAAGTTCAATTGAAAAGATTCTAAAATCCAAAATAACACGAACGTACATTATGTAAATTGCACTTAACACTTCCTCCTTCTTCAACTTTTCCCTATTCAATTAGGGGTCGTTGTTTCTTAGTCTTTTCTTCTACTCATTCCTGTCCAACGCATCTTCTTGACACAGTTCTTCCTCTCTTAAATCTTCTGCTACATAGTCCTTCTCTTTGGCCTTTCTCGTACTCCTGGCATTATAAGTTCCTATCTTGAGCCGAGGGTGCAACTGCAAGTCACTTGCGAGGTACATTCTGTCACTTATATCACTTTCTAATCCTATACTTTCCACTTTGGTTTTGCACTTGACACTGACATCTGTCAATTAGATTTTTTTTAATATATCTGCTTTTTTCATAATTTTAGCAAAGCTGACTGATTTTTCAAAGTTAATCTCTCTTAATCTCTCTATAACTCTATATCTATTGAATATGAAGGAAAATGTATAATCAAACCGTATAGAGAATAAGATATTCTTTCATAATGACAATCACAGAAAATGTCGAAAAACTGTTAAGAACTTCAAATAAGGGTACTTCCGGTTGACTAATTATAACCAAAATCAAATCAGCCCTTCATATGGATGTAAGGAAGAAGAATATGAAAGAATAATAATTTTTAGAATTGTAGTATTGGAGTTATCGTCTGAGAAAAATTTGTCATACACACACGGACATCGTATTGTATGGACCCTAAAACCTGCTTATTCATTTAAAACTCACCATCGAATTTCTTGACTAAAGGCAAAGACAATATTTTTTGTGCTTTATTATGGTTTCTGTTCATTATTCCATGGCACCAATTACTTGAATAATATTAACAGTTAAATTTATTCCACTTTTTCTTTTCCGCTTAATAAAAAATTATGATTTAGGATATCATTAAACGCATTTTTTTATAAATCTATTTAACTGTTTCGCTGAAAAATAATTAGGTGAGACAATATTTGAACATTTCGAAATTATCATTGGTCGCGTTCAGCACATCCCAGCACTGGCAGCGCTGAGCTCCGGAGTTTGCCGAATAAAGTTGTTGGTCCATCACATTAATCCATTCATTGTGTTCGGAAAACTTCGGCGCTGAGCCCTGCGAGCGCATTGAAATCGCTGTTGTGGGTCTTCCGATACATCACCCTGCATATAGCGCAATAGTTATTTTTCTTTTCGTCTTCTACCAATTTTCTAATTTCACTGATTATTCCGACACGCCTTAATTGATTAAAATGGACGTAGGTACTCTTTCACGGTAACCCAATCCGACTTGGAAGAGGTGATAGTTGGAAATGAGTTAGTTTTGTTTTTACAACCGTTCGTTTTCTTAATTCTAATTGATGGAAATGAGATTATAACGACGCACACAAACATCTCTACCGTAGCAGGGATTTGAACCCTGAACATTGGTACACTACGCGGCAAGGCGATTACTGCGCTACCTCGGTCGGTCTGTAAGGATCTTTAATTTATTGTCATGGTACCTAATCAAAATTTATCTGCTATTTATGAAAAATACGGTCTGTAAAAAAATTCCAATAAAGAGTGATGTCAACTATTTAGCTCACATAATGAAAATAAATTTGAATGTAATTTGAGTGATGTCGTAAGCAAAACAATGAGAGAAGTGCGAGGAGAAGGGAATCGATCGACGGGAACAAATGCGCATCGCAGTACTCGTGTTCAGATGTTCTACCCGTGGCTAACTTGGCTAAGTGTCAATCACTAGACAGGCATGTTACAAGCGCAATTTGAATTTCAATAAACCGCAAAGTTTATTCGTTACCAGCGATACAGCTTTGACATTTGAACGCCGAACGCTCTTGTTCAAGCGTTGTTTCTCTGCCTGTGACAGACGCCACGACTGCCATCTATATTGAACACACTTTTTACGTTTCAACATAATTTCAGCCAAGTTTTTCTTCACAACCGTCAAAGTAAACTTGTAAATGGAAATATAAATTGAAAAATGTTAAATTAGATATTTATTGCCTGCTGACTCTTTCAATTTTGACGGGAATTTATGGTTTTATTAAATAAGTTTTTGTTAAATATGTATCCACAAAATTGTTTTGATAATGAATTTTTTCATAAACAAAAATTGCTTTATAATAACTTTCTTTAACACAAACTGCTGGTAAAAAAGTTATAGGAATTGTACTAAATATTGCGTATTGAAGATTCTTAAGAAAAATAACAACAGTAGGTAGAACCAAATTTTATTATTTTTTAGATTATGACAGTGAATGTTTAAAGATCTCGTAGGTATTCAATCAAAATATAGGTACTAAAATGTAAATCATAAGTGGTATTTTATTTATTTTATTTATTTATTTATTTATTTATTTACATTAAGGGAAGCTGACGCTTACCCAATAATGAGCTTCCACATATTAATAATTAGTTCGCTAACATTAATACAATTAATATACAATTAAGATAATACATACGTAAAATATGTTAATGAAGTGAAATAAAAGAAGATATAATTACTAGATAATTTTAATAGAACTTCTTAAAAAGTTTTCTTAGCATAACACATATGAAGATTATTTATTTATAATTTATAATATTAAAAAAATTAAATAATATTTGAGTAAATAGAGCGTCTCAACTATTTTGCCGACTATTGTCAACTTTTTACGTTCCATCATCTTTAGGTAAGGAAGGTAAATGTCTTTGGGCAAAAAAATGGTGGTGAATTTTTAATGAATAAGCACGGTTTAGGGTTCCTAGAATACGATTTTACTAGTTGTATGATGTTTTATAATGTGTGTGTGTTTGTGTGTGTCTGTGTGTATACCTATGTGTCTACTACAATTCTAAAAATTATAATTCTTTCGTATTCCTCTTTACATCCATATGAAGAGCTGATTAGATTTTGGTTATAATTGGTCAATCGGAAGTTCCCTTATATGAAGTCCTTAAGTTTTTCTTGAAAAAAAAAACGCAGTTAAATATATATGATTTTTGGCATTTTATGTGATTATCAGTATGAAAGAATATCTTATTGTCTAAACGGAATGAGTTCATATTTAGTAGATATAGAGTTAAAGAATTATAAATAGATTAACTGTCATATATTAGCCAGCTTTGCTATAATCAGGGAAAAAATTGATATATTCAAATAATTCTAATTAACAGATGCCAGTGTCAAGTGCAATTTACATAGGGTATGTTCGTGTTATAATTTGATTGGATTTATAGAAACTTTTCCAAGGAACTTTAGTTATGGAATTTGTAGAAAATAAAATATGTTCGTGTTACAAGTTTACTGGATGTATAGAATCTTTTTCAAATACGGAAGGCCACATCAGATTTCTTATTTGAAGAGGTACAAATAAGTCAATTATTCATAAATCATTTTCTTCAATTTTTTTAGCACGCAAGGTGTTAGCCTTAGTGTCCTCACGCACTTTCACCATAAATAACTCAATGTCAAAAAATTTGATAAAAGATACTATATTTTTAGCAACGAATGGCGGACAATAATGTAATAATATCACATAATTATTGAATTATTCATTTCATTATAAATATTGGAATAAATTCTATTAATTTTTATATACGGCTGGGAAAATATTGAAAATGTAATGTTTTATGAATATTAAAGTTTAATTTCAATGCAAATTACAAAGTTTTACTCGGTTGTTGTATTTTATTTTCCATTATTTATATCCGTGTAGACAAAAGTATAATTGTACAATAAGAGTTGATAAGATGCTGATATCCCCTGAGGATTAATTTTGGGGCACTCCGCCTGCGACGTCGTCATCCGAATGGGATATGAGCATTCCACATTGTACAGTACATTTTTTCTACAACTGAGACAAAAAAAAACAATAACATATTAAGGTATTTTTTAAATTAAATAATATTTTGAATTTCAGTACATATTTAAAATAAATAAATATGAAAATCTTGTTTACAAAATTATATGTACCAGGAACAGGTTTAATTATTTTAATTCTTTTTTATTTAAAATTTAGTGCATTATAAAACCTACTGATTTCGTAGCATTGAAATTAATTCAGTTGCTTTTCATATCTACCTTAGAGTGGATATGAGTATCATATCCACACTGTTTAGCGTGCGAATATAGCATCATATACAGTGGGAGTAAAATAAGTAATACCCCTCACTTATAATGTAATACTTGTCATATTTAATCCAGTGAAAAATAATATAAAGATCATTAAAACCATAAATCAATCAAAGAGCATCTTTGCAATTTGACAGCGTATATTTTTGAAAGAAGAAGCAATTTTGTATAATATTATATACTACAGTTCAATAAAACACAAATCACAAGAAGAAATCTTTTAGCAATACGACATTCAGACCAATAAAAATAAAAAAGAAAATGTAAGGAAAAATTTTTAAAATTAATAATATTTCTTTATTGTATACAACTTATTACAATTAATACATAGGGGTTAGTCAAGACCAATAATTTTCTCAACATTTTTTACATAATAGAATTCAAACATTTTTGTCGAATACATCTCTGTTTGTTGTTTCCCGTGGCGTTTGTTAAAAAAAATGTGCTTTTCATTGTAGGTGCGACAGTCGATCTAGGCTACAATGAATCCAAGCCTAGCGTCTTATTCTCCGACGCTGTAAGGACAGAGTTGCCGGCGCTAGAGTCCGCCCGGACGCCCGGAAAGAGTGAAATATCATGCGCTCCAGCGGGACCTACTATTGCACATTATCTTTTGTCATTTCATATAAATTCGCAACGCATTATTCTCAGCTCCTTATCATGATGTATAGTCGTTACTTAACGCGTTACTTCACTTGGGAAAAATAAATGTGTTGCTTTCAGAAAATTGCCCATTTTATGTTTGCTAATACTGAAATTTATTTCTTTTAATAAGTAATGATTTCTGTTAAATTGAATAACGAAGAGGTACTGGAATTAATGTAAAAATATGCTAGAATATCTATTTTTCCAAAAGATGTATACTGGGTGTGGTGTGTGCCATTTTCGAAGTTTTTATTTTTTTATTTTTAGAGTATCTCGGGTAACATTAATTATAGTGTGAAACCGTTCCTGTGTCAATTTTTTGAGACGAACCACGTATTTTTGCTCTATTCTAATATGGAAAGATCCCAATAGATTTTGGAGTAAGTCGGATAACCGGAAGTGGTATTTTCCTAGAAGCTCAAAATAGTTTTCCTTAGAAAAATATCTTTAAATATCATTTTTTCGCGATTTGTTAATAAAAATAAATAAATATTATTACATTTTTCTACAGATAAGCATTTATTAGTAATTTATTATTATTGAGCAAAATTAATTAAAGGCATATTTTTTATTCATTACATACATATACGAATATGTATATTAACCTAAAATGTAAAAATAATTAACTATTTTATATCCCCTACCTAAATTACAAAATGATTGCAGATTTGAAAATGGTAAGTAGAGATAAAAATTTACAGGTTTTCCAATAAGGAAACCATTAAACAATAAAGTATAAATTATAACACAAGAAATAAAGATGATTTTTATTTGCCTCGTGCAAGATATAAAGTTTCTTATTTGAGAGGATTAAAAATATTTAACCACATTCCTGTGAGTAATAAAAACTCTGTATCCAATATAAGTTTTCTACAAAATTTAAAATATTTATTATATGATTGCAATTTTTATGAGATGAACGAATTTTTCAATAAAAGCTTTGCCTAGATTTGAATTGTCTCTGTTTCGTTACCTATTTATGTATGTTAAATACCTGTATTTTGACTTTCTGTACATAGGTATATGTATTATGTTCATGAAAATAAAACTATTATTATTATAATCAACCAGCTGAATATTTCACTTTTCTAGTTCTTAAATAAATAAATATATCATCACGGCAAATGTTGATGATGATGCGGGTGTTGAGGTTTTACACAAATAAACAAAAACTACTTTTCTATATTCCTTTTTTCCTTTATTGCTGACAATGCTAACTAGTTCGTCGTCATGTTATCTCTCGACTACGACTTCCACGTACATTCATACAGTTAGGGCGCACTGCGCACGTTTTTCGCGCTGCAATCGAGAAGATGCCCAAATGCTACCGAACATATATGATACATTGATAACCAAACAACAATTCATATAAAATTCAAACTATAACATTCAACAGCATACCGCATACCTATTGCTGGGTGTGCCAATCTGCTTTGTACACAGATTTCAGTAATGACGATGACATATTTGGACCGTGCGGCCGTTTACCGGGCGTCACCTCACGGCTGGCTTGGAGGCACTACTGCAGGGGAAATTTTTTTGCTCCTTGTAAAATTCGAAATATTTTATTTGGCATTGACCGGGATGGAACCCGGTTTCCCAGATTCGCGACCAGATAACGTTAAACATATTGGTAAAACTAATAAAAACGTTAATTTAAAAAATAAATGCACATTGCTCACTCAGATTACAATAATAAGTAATAGTATATTGTGTTATTAGAAGTAAAAGTGATTTTTTGTGTGACAAGCATGTAACATGCGAGGCACACAATGATACTTTTACTCTGAATGACTGAATGACACATTATATTTTTTCTTCAAACATACGTATTTAAATAAAATAATTACAACTTGACGTTACAATAATTATAAATATTTTACGTGAAGGACGTTTGCTGATTTCAATTGCTCTGTTGCTATGGATACTTTCGTATTTGTTCACTTTTTGTTATAAATATTCAAGTGAAAATTTTCACGTTTTAACGTTTAAATAAAAACTATGCAATTTTATATTCTCCTTATATGCAGTTATATCAGAATTTGAAGTATTGCCATATACGGCCCTTGAAATTGTTCATTTAGATGGAAGTTCAACAATATAGCTGAAGGATATGGTATGTCGAAGAATCGCTGAAAAACAATATGAACTTTTCTTCTCTTTAATTCTGAGTATTCTTACCGTCATTACCAAAATATAAGTCTGCTATTTTATAATATGTTATTTCGTTAAATATAAACTATTTGTATTTCAATTTGTAGATTATCAATTTAAATTTTACAGCTTTTGGAGGTTTTTAGTAACTTTATTTTTAGGTTATCTAGCGTATAGTGCAACTTGGGGCGACATGACAGGTTTCTATTTTACAAGTTACTTCTTATTCGCTCATTTTTATATAGTTACTATGAATATTTATTTATTTCATTTCTACCTTGTAAATCAAGTCACAAAAGATACCATTTTTATGACTTTTGAAGAAAAAATAATTAACTAATCCGAAAATAATTGACTGAAAAGAAATTTGAGAATTTAATTAATAGATATAAAATTAAAATAAACAAATGATGATATGTAATTAATTTTTTCAATTGTTTCTTAATAAAGTAAATTTTTTCAACTAAAAAAATTAATAATTCATGTTTTGCTCATGTTTAAAATAAAAGACTTGTTATACATCGTTGAAAATTATATAAAATAAAGGAAAAGATGAGGCTATTTTCAACATGTTCTCATTTAAAAAAATATTATGTTTGTGTTATACCTTGAGAATTAGTAGGTTTTAAAAAAATCTAATTACATTACGTTATTCTTCGTAGAAAACAGTATAAAAATTATCTAAACATTTTTTCCTTTATTTTTTATAATAAGTGATATATGAGGTATTTTCAAATAAGCGAAAATCAAGTTGTTGCAAAAACAAAAGTCGATCAAAAATTCCTGTTTTTTTTTGTAAGGAACTCGAATTTCTGCTTAAAACAAATAACAGCATATTGTAGATTATTCAGTTTATTTTTAATGTTATTATGTTCGTCTTCATTCACATTTTCAAATTATTTGCCTAACAAGTTAAAAAAAATCTAATGTCACCAGTACATTACCTTCCGTCAATTCTAGGTATGTATTTTGTACAAATTCCACTATTGCAAAAGATTATATATTTCCAGTAAAATAATTTCAAGAAGATACCATGTAAATTGAATTTGACACAAACATCTGTCAATCAAAATTATCTTAATATAGTATCTGTTTCCATGGATCATATCATAGCTGGCTAATTTATGAAATTTTATTTCTTTATAATTCTTTAACTCTATATCCATTGCATATGAAGTATAAAATGCAGTTAAATCGTATAGAAAATAGAATCTTTAATATTTATAATAACATAAAATGTCAAAAAATGTTATTTAACTGCGTTTTAAGAAAAAGTTACAAATATATTTATTATTTATCGATATGGCAGTAAAATAAAAATACATACGTAGAACAATATACAATAAACAAAACATAAACATAATTATAACATATAAAAATAATAAAATATGGATACAATACAATGAATTTAAATATTGATTTTCAAATTTTCTAACCCCTGGAGACAATATTCTGAAGAGAGCATAAGTAAATTTTCGACGTTTCCCCTAAATGAATACTGTTCGCAGTCTTTAACAATATGAAGTAACGTCTGCTTTTGGAGCCTCGCAGGTGCACTGTGGACTGGTAACTTTTCCCCATTTATAAAGAGCATCAGCACACGCTCCATGATTAGTCCGAATTCTATTAATAGATTTCCAATTGAAGCAAGGTAGATCAAAACCTGGTGGTTTGGTAGAAGTAGTAAAAGTACTGTGAATGTCAAGTGGCGTAGAATCCATCCAAACTTCTTCTCATTTCAGCATAAATGCAAAGTCTTCTACAAGAAAATTAATAGCAGTTTTAATCGCAGGATAACGAGACTTCATTCTAGATAGACACGCATTATTAATAAATTTATGAATTAAAAGATAAGGGTTCGAAATAATTTTCTTATACTCTCGAACAAGAGCATGCTGTCTACAAAGAAAAGGAGGAGATCAATATGGGAAAGAGTTGGTAAACAAAAAGTGGGAGTTGTTTTAATACATCCAGTAATGAACCTCATGGTTGTATTAAGTTGAGTATCATGTTTACTATTTAAACACACAGGAGCACAATATTCAGCAGCACTATAAACTAAACTTATAGAAGAGCAGCGTAAAGTAGAAGCTGTAGAACCCCATGAAGTACCACAAAGCTTATAAATCATTTCTAGTTCTAACTTTCTTCGCAACATTAGATAAATGATTTTCATATGTTAAAGATCTATCAAGTGTAACTCCTAAATATTTAGGTGTGAAATTATGTTTCAACATAGTATCATGAAAACTGATCTGAAGCATATAATTTGCCAATTTATTATTTAAATGAAGGATTTGAAGGATTGGACGTCTCCATTTTTTGTAATATGAAATCAGCTCTTTATAATAATGTAAAGAAGAGAATAGCGAAGAAATTGTAATTTTTGGAATTGTAGTACTTGAGTTATTGGACTAAATTATCGTCAACACACGCACGCAAACACACACACACACACACACACACACATCATTGTAAAAAGAGTAAAATCGTATTCTAGGGACGTGCTTATTCGTTCAAAACTCACTACCGAATTTTTTGACCAAAGACAATATCTTTTTACCTCCCGCTACCCTTGGTAAGGGAGGTATAGGGATCGTGCTAAAAATCACATATCGAGATTTTAGTAAATGACCACGTTTTAAGGTCCCTAGAATCCAATTTTAACATTTTCACGATGATGTCTGTATGTGTGTGTATGTGTGTATGTGTATGGATTTTGTCTTCGCTCTAACTCAAATACTGTCATTCAGAAAGCCTTGTACTTCTGTCCTATTCTAATATGAAAAGAAGCCATTAGATTTTGGTGTAAATCGGATAACCGGAAATGGCACTTTACCTGAAGCTCATAATGGTTTTTTCCGTTTTTCTTCAAAAAATACCATTAAATGCCATTTTTTCGCATTTTATGTCTTATGAAAATTAAAGATTATTGAATTTTCTACAGGAATACATTAATACTTTTTCTATATATTTTACAGATAAATTTAAAAATAATTTTTTTTATTAGTCGCGAAGCCTAAGATAAACAGACACAATTCCTTTGTTACACAGTTAATATTTCAAATTAATGTAACTGACAGTAAATGTCACTGTCAAAAAACTAATCACTTCAAATTAGTAATAGTGACATTTTAAAAAGAAAATAGTAAATAAAGCAATAGTTTTCTGCAATGGAACAGTTTGCAGCGTTCGTAAATACGTAGGTATGTATTTAAATTAATAAAAATTAAATAGCGGGAGGTTTTGTGTTGGCCGGTTAAAAAAACTATGAAAATATGTGAAATACACATAAATAATTTATTTGTTCAATCCTGCTATTGAAACTTGGATACGGAATTTGAAACCTTCTGTTTTGTCCTCTCAAGTTGTTCCTATGGCAACGGGTCGATGAAAGTACTGAGCGAAAGTGAATTTTCGCTTACTCGCCTGTCATTATAAAAGTAACTATAGGTGCGTTCGGCAAATGAGTTCTGTTCACTCTTTTCACTCTGTACACTCCTAGCGCCGTTCGGTAATACATGGAGTGAGAAGCGTCTTAAAATGGAGCGTTCGGCAAATGCAGAATGGAGTCAAGTGGAATGAAAAGCCCAACCTCGATATGCAAGCATACATGGAGTTTTTTTTTATGTTTTATTTGACATCTGTCAGAACATTTTGTATTTTTATGTTGAAATATTTTATTATACACAATTATTTTATATTTATAAAATTGTTCTGTAATATAACAAGGCACAGTATGTCGAAATGGTAAGAATTCTGTACCTTTTCTAATATATACTTTCTTCAGAATCATTAACGAATAATACCAAACTGAATAACTTCTGTATGGTTCATTATTATTTTAGCAGTGCAGTATATAAGATTGTCAAAAAAAGGAGGTTATTATATTCGTGCACAAAATTTTAACTCTACTCGTTCGGTTAATCACAAATAAAGGAGTGTACCTTGTTCCCTCGATCTACTCCAACTCCAGCTCTACTTCCACTCCACTCCAACACCGCTCCGTAAATACTCCAACTCCGTATGATTTACCGAACGCACCTTATAAAGATTTATTCATAATATTTTAAAAAAAAATCTTAATTTAATAAAGAGGTTAGTTTTATAAGTGTTCATAAAAATAAATAGTTATATGTAATATGAAATTAAAAAAAAAAAACACGTAATTTAGAGCAAATTTAGTGGAAGAGAGAAGCTGTACGAAACATATGACGAATTTTGTTATTTTGAATGAAAATAAACCTTTTACTTTATCAAAATAAAGTGTTTTGAATATCATAAGTATACATTCTGCTTTTTCAATTAATTTTTTTGTATATATCATCTGGAAGAAACATGGTTGTACAACTTAAAATTTTTTATAAGGCACTAAGGATTTACAGTAATTTACTTTTAATGGGTAACATATATAATAGGCCAAGGAGAAAAATTAGCAAAATACGATACCATGAGAAATATACAATATATTTATAATGCTTTTTCACATTTGAGAGTATGAAAGCTTCAAAATATTCGTTATTACCTGCAGTTCAAATCGTGCCATTATACAATTGTCATTTCCTCCATATTTTTTAAATTTCACACAATTTCTACTCAAAAAATAATTTTGTTGGCAATTGCAAATGTTTATAAACACAAATAAACAATCTATAGCATCGTTGTTTATTTATATTATATACCATTTACATATTTTTTTAAAAAAGAAACCTCTCATCAGGATTAAATTCCAATTACTGAGTAGGTTCACACACACAAACATCCATGCCTTAGTGGGATTCGAACCCAGAACCCCGAGTGCACCCATGACTAAGAGGCGTTGCTCTAACCATTGAGCCACCGGAGCCGACAAAAATAATAACAAATCTATTAGTATAAATTTTAATATTTTTTGTAATATTTCAATAGCAGGATTGTACAAAACGGTATACAACACTCGTGCAGAAATGAATTCGCTCACTTATGTGCCTTAGCACATGGCACATGCGTGAGCGAAATTCTTAGTTTCTTCACACGTATTATAATATTCTATTATAGGGTAATAAATTTATTAATTTTTATATGAGTATCTGCTCCATTATAATCCCTTATATTTATGGTTTTATTTGCATTAAAATTAAAATAATATTTTGTACAAGTAAATATCTAATGATTAAATTAATTAATTTTGCAACGAGTTTTATATTTTTAAATACGATATTATGTGTTATGTATCAAAAATTTAATCATGAAGCTGCATTAATATGTTTTTATTTGTTTTCGTTTACTACTCATACAATTTGTATAATTACTAGAAATAATATATTTTCATTTAAATTTTAAAAACAAAAATATTATTGCAATATTCCTGTAAAAGGAAATATTGCGAGTAAATTTATAATTTTCGAACAAATAATAAATGATATGTTAAATATTATTCATACAGTGAAATATTTATACCAGATAGATATTAAACTTTTAATGATGACTTTAATGATTTAATTTTAATATGAGACTTGTTTAACAGGATGGAAACAAGGGAGAATTTTTTAAAAAAATTGATATATTAACAATAAAAAAATCAGCTGTCACAAAATGAACAAAAGGCTGAAATCGAACCGAACCATAGCAAGCAAATTATTCAGACTCGCCAAGTCATGCGCCTGAGTATCTCGGTTTAGGTATAGTAATTAACGTATCAAGGGTGTTATAAGGACAATAACACCTGAGGTCAACAGTGTACTCTCCGAGGGCCTTTGGCCCGAGGTGGGTACGTTAACCGAAGGGGTTATTGTCCGTTTAACACCAGTGGTGCGTTCAACGTTAAAGTCCTACAGATATATTATTTTAATAAAGATTTTTATCGATTTATGTCTTGTCATTGTGATTTGTGTTAGAGATATTAATCTACTTACTTAAACGCTGTAACTAGGAAACGCAATATTTTTATTTGTTTACAATACCGATTTCATAGCAACAATTTTATAACAACCCTAGGGTGTTATTTGGTATATAACATACCAGTAGGACGTTAATGATATAAACAACTTTGTTTAACATAATAGTCGGGTAATAACTTTAAATCTTTAAGGGCATGTAGTCCTAACCAAAATTAATAAAAAAAAAGCTTAATCAACATAAGTCTGATCTTCATCTGTTTCCGAGAACGAGGCCATTTTGTACTAGAATCGAAAAACATTAAATAATTATCAAGGTCGCATAATATTTTGCTTAATACAATTATTTAATCTTTTTGTTAATCTAAAATGCCCTTTCAAAAAAAAAAAGAAAAAAATAATAATAAAAGGTGTCATTTAATCGAAATTATAACTATTAAAGTTTTCGTAAAAACCCATTTTCCACTACCTTGTATCTGGGAAACTATTGAAAATCGGATCCATGTTGATTAAAGAATTTCTACTCATTTTGATGTACTATAATTCCCGCAAAGTTTTTACCCAAAGTTGAATACCACCCGGTATATGTACTACTTCTGTCCCCTAAAAGTTGTCACATTTCTAAATATCCAGATCTAAAAAAATTTCCACGTATTGCTACAATTTACTTTATTGAGTATTATACTCATAAATTTATAAACCAATGCATATTCAGGATTCTATGTAGTTTACCAAGTTTTATTTCGACAAAACGTCGTCAAAAAAAATCTCATCCTTTGCTGGATTTTTACAAGTGATTCAGATAAGCAAATTTTTGTGTCTTTTTAAGAGTGTCTAGAACATATTGTTTATATGCTTGTCAAAATTGGTTTTCGTTCACTCATTTTTATTTTGGAAATGGTCATTCGAGTACCATTCGTAGGCCGTATCCAAGGGAGGAATTTGGGGTTCAAACCCTCCCTGAAATATAAAATAAAATACGAAAAAATTTAAGTGAAGTCTAACCAAGAAGCCAGTATAGCTCGCATATACATATAATTAAATAAAGATATACGTAAATGCCAAACTATTGTTTTTATTTTATTATTTCCATGAAAGTTGTATACCGCGTGTTTTTCTTAAGGTGTACATAGGGGATTAACATGGATATCAGTTTTTTGCCCCCCATTTTGACTAACTGTGGTGTCAATAGAAAAATAAAAATTGTCTGCATCAAATGACGCCAAATAAATGTAAATTATGTAATATTTTACTACCATAAATTAATTATTCAATTCCGTATCAATAGCCTTGTCATTTAAACAAAACAAAAAAAAAACACTTTATGCCAGAATCCGTTAATTGTGTGACGAAGTCACATTGTTTCGCCATGAAATTCGAGCATGCCATCGTCCAGAGAACATCACCGGCCACTGTGGGGCTGCAGCGTAGCATGTAATCGTTCTCCAGAAGCCGCTGTAGCATAAGAACAGGATTCTGCAGTCCAAACTGGCCGTACAATGTCCATAACCTCACATTCAGCACATGGTTAGCACGCGGTATTTTCCATGAAGCTTCACCGTCCACTTCGGAGCCGTATCACAGCGTGTAAACGGTAGCACATGGTGAGCACGCGGTAACAGCCGACGAATTATCCTCTAGTTTCCAGCCTGCCACTATCTTTCCGGGGTTTGACGTCACAATTTGGCGATCGAACAATGACGTCACAAAATGGCGCCAGAGCAGTGTCGTCACAATTGTTATAACCTAATTTGTAGAACTTTTATTATGTTATAATTTTATTAATTTGTTAGGCATTTTATCATCTATTATGAAACACTAAAAAGAAAATAATACAAAAATCATAGTTAACGAATTCTGAGAAATAAAATGTCGAACATTTGTTTATTTTTTTTTTTTTGTTTAAATGCCATGCACGGCAAGGCTATCACTTTTAATACGAAATAATAAATTGAATAAATAATTTATGGTAAAACGGGGAATACCAGTCTGCAAAAAACTGATTTCCCATATTCACCTATCTTGAAAAATATATACGTGCCTCCGAAATGAAATTCTGGATACGGCCCTGCCATTCGTGGTTAATTTTTAACCTAGAAAAAAATTCCGGTTGTTTTACTCCAGCTTGTTTGCTAATATGTATATCGCGTTACATTGATCAAAAATCACTCGCTTGACATCTCGTGACTTTTTGTCAATGCCACTCGATAAATTCCTAGGCATCTGGCTCTCGTAACAATATGAAAAAAAATCCGGCAAAAATTTACCACTTATGATATTACACGGTGTTAAAAAAAGGGAAAAAAATTTGAGGACATATACTAACCAAAATGAGTAAAAAAAGTTTAATCAACATGAATCCGATTTTCCATCATTTTCGAGTGAAAAATGAGTTTTTACGGGGTTTACCTCTACTGTCTCAAAAATCTATAAGAGTTCTATTAAATTAGACAAAAATTTACCACTTATGATATTACACGGTGTTAAAAAAAAGGGTAAATTTTTTTGAGGACATATAGACTGACCAAAATGAGTAAAAATAGTTTACCCGTGCTATCTCAAAAACTATAAGACTTATCTCAAAAACTATAAGACTTCTATTAAATTAGACTTTTGGTTTACCTTTCAGAGGTAACCTTAGATTTTGGTTTTCAAAAAAAAAATCTGTTGTGACCGGCACAATACCTCTCAATTTTATATTAGGCTATAAATATTGTATTCAACATTTATGGTACACACAAAATATTTTAATTACATCTATTCTTTATTTTTCAAATCATTCGATGAACAAGTTTCCTCCTATTCTTCTAAATGTTCGAGATTTTTCCAATTCATTGACGAGATTGGCGGGATTTCTGAAAGGTATATGATGAAATATATGCATAGCAAGCGCGTGTTTAGTTGACCTGTTACTGTACTTACTTTGGCTTACAAATAAATCCCGTTTTTGTTTATACCAACTTCAGGTGTTGACGGAGTCTTTTCCTTGTTATAAAAATGGCATATTATAATTACTATTACACCTCGACTTGTCAAAGTACGAATTTTAGGTTTTCCGTATTCAAGAAGAGTGTTAATTTAACGTGCGGCAGCTATATATATAATTTTAAATATTTAATTAATGATAAAATAAGAAATAGTAAATGTACTTCTCAGAAAAAGCTTTCAGTACTGTCTCTGGATTTTTGACACTGACATTTATGTCATTTACAAACATTTTAATTTTTCAACTGCTTTCCATAGTCTATTTGATGGATACAATGGAATATTTTATATATCTATATATCTCTAAATCTATAGAAGATATAATAAAAATGTTCTATATACTAGATAGAGAATTTTATATTCTTTAATATTTGTAATAACAAATTTCCAAAAAATAATATTTAGAAGATTTTTTTTAAGAAACTACTACTTCCGGTTGTCCAATTGTTACCATGAATGTCAGATTGAGGAATTCATAGTTAAACTGGTCTTATGTCTTACAGTTTTTGAGTAATAGTCCCTCCAACATGCACACATACATAGACACATCCACACATCCACATCCACACACATACACACACACACACACTCACTCACTGACACACACACACACACACACACACACACACACACACACACACACACACACACACGTCATCGTAAAAATGTTAAAATCGTTTTATAGGGACCTTAAATCGTGCTTATTCACAAAAATCAATTAATTGTTCTAAGCTATATAATGTTCTGTCGACCTTCACCAATATTTAATTTTCAAATAACTTCGTAACTATTAGAAATTAAGAAAAATGTTTTTAGTGACGTAGACAAAATTTTGTTACTATCTTTGTCAATTTTTCTTCGCATCTAATACAAAATTGTCTCTTTCTCGAAAATAGTTGAAGGTCAGACTTATGTTGATTAAGCTTTCTTTTACTTATTTTGGTCAGTACTATGTACTGTCAAAATATTTTACCCTTTTTTTACTACCCTTTATAAGAAAAAACAACAGCGGGATAATTCTGTAAATCTCGTTTTTATATAAATTGTGATGGTGGGTGACTATGATTGATGGCAAAGCACGTACCTAAGGGTCCTTAATTTAACAGCTACCTCATTCTATTTCAGCATAAATAAAATGGTGCATGCAACTGCCAGATGGGCTGTCAAACGAGTCGTCAGAAATATTGTACTTACAAAAATACTTATATTCTCGGTGAAATTGCATTGTTTGACATTTTAGCTTCAATAAAAGCTTTTTAAACTTCTTTTTAGTATTTTTTTATGTTTTAAAAGACTCCTCGCATTTTACGTCAACGAGTAAAATTTAGAAAACAAAAACAAACGCCATGGAGCCATGGATCTCATATCACAAGCGCATAACAAATCTCATTGCTCATATCTTCCTTCTCTTTAAATTGAAGAAGTCTATTGCTTCAAAACAATTGATAATGTCTTATAATTGCTTAGGCAATTTAAACTGGATAAGTGAAATTTTATTTAGAATTTATTAAGGACAAAAAATAAATAAACAAAATAAATAAAAACTTGATGCCATATTCACTCTGTCATTCTTAGTTCTGTCTCATAACAGATAATTATTATTTTTCTTTTGGGGCTATTAAGTGTAGGTCACAAATATTTCTTAAAATCTTTATTTTAATTAATTTTGTAGCTATTATTAATTTGTTGGAAATATCAAAATAACCGTTTCATATTTTTTAACAAAATTAAAATAAATTTTAAAAAAATCCTGGAAAACCGTAATATAGGTACTCGTAAGTTACAAGTGGAATCATAAATCGGTCAATTCAATTTATTAATAAATGTAAAATAGCAATTAATAGAAGCTACTAGATTTTATAGAAATATATTTAAACAAGTTTTCTGCTCGTAATTTTACATTCAACATATAGTGATCAAATATTCAAAAATGATTTCATTAATTTTTTCAGCATTAATATAAATGCCTTTATTTAACCTGTACAATAGAATCAAAATTGCAATTACATTTCATTTGAAGCTATTTAGTACAATTATTCCATCATTATAAGCCATTGGAAAAAGTGTTTTTTTCTGCGCAGTACAATTAATTTTTCTCTGTGATCGTAGCGCGGTGTCGTTTGTCACTTGTCTCTCGTTTCGCTGTCAGCTGGAAGCAGACACGAAGCGCTAGAGCAGGACAGAACCTGAAGGGTAAGAGAGGGAAACACGAACAAAAATGTAATTTTCCTAGTGGAGCTGCTGTAGCCTTGATAGCGCAACGCAAAAGCGAACCTTATGCGAGACAATGTGAAATGAGAACTATTTGATAGATGGTTTTATGTTGCAGATGACATTTCGCGGTTTCAAGTTGGCTGCATTAGTGCAGGGAATTTTAAACGTATTTTATGCTGGTAATTGTGGCCAGAGTATAAAAACTTTTACGGTATGACTGAAGAAGCATGAAATATGTTTAATTTTGTGTTTATGAAACTGTTGTGCAACTACTAATGAAACTACAAACACGGAATGTACTCGCAGTTGCTTTATTACTTTTGACATACATACGTATACTATTACAGTTTCATCTCTCTTTTATTGAAATATAAACAACTTGAAATAAAGAATACAAGAATACTTTATCTCTTAAAATTTATATGTAATGCTTTTGATGATATTTAATTACTACCAATTTTTCAAGAAAAGATGCAGAAATATAAGGTTATGTCCAGAGTGCAAACCTCTACTAATGACAATTCATTGTACTGCCACAGTATTCATATTCACCCGACCTCACCCCGAGTAACTTTTTTTACTCTGAAAACTCAAATTATTAGTAAAAAGACATCATTTTCAAATAATAGAAGAAGTCCAAAAGTTGTAACACTTGCCTTAAACGACATCCTAAAAGATAAATTCCAGACCACGGTTACTATGGTAATGACACCCATTGTTTGCAGGAAAAAGGGATATATTTTGAAGGTGATCTCACGGGGAATTATGTGTCCCAAACATATTCATATTCTACTTTACTCTGTATTGTCCCAAAACTACAAGAAAATTATACTTACATCAATCCAGCTCAAACGCAATTCGCTCCAGAAGATATAACTATGGAGGTTGAAAACTAATGCATTACCTATATAGTGATACAACGTTATTTTCATGATATATTCAACATAAATAATAACTTGGAAAACGTTAAGTTAATTATTTATACCCATGATTGCATGATTTATTCGCAAATGTTAAAAAAATATTGTATCGACAAAATAGTGTTATTTCTTGTCGATTAAAAAACCATAATCCCAATAGCAATTTCTAATTCCGATTATTATTATTAGTATTTTTCAAATGTATTCTTTATATGTATGTCTTCCAATAAAAAAATGTTTCTTTTGTAACAGAAGAGAAAATAATTGATCACAATAATCAAAATATTGATATATTAACAATATATTGTATTTTCTTCTCATATTAATAAAAATAACTGAAATATAATAAATTTGTGTAGTTGTTATGTTTTTACTATATTTATAAAAAAATATTATATCAAAAGAAAATACAATGTATTGTTATTATATCAATGTTTTGATTATTGTAATCAATTATTGTTAATTATTTTCTCTTTATTAATTACAATGTTATTATTATTATTGTTATTATTATTATTATTATTATTATTATTATTATTATTATTAATTACCCTAATAGGAAATCGAACCCCAATCTAAAATTTCAGAGGCAGTTGTTCGAACCAATACGCCACGCTGACATTTAAAAATCTTTTCATATTGCATAAAAGTGAAACAATTATTTATTTGAAACTTTTTATAATTTATGCCATAATATTAAAGTAATGAATATTAAATAATGTATAAGATGTAATGTACTATTATCATGTTTAATATCATGGTATAATTTTCTGCCGGACCCTTTTTATTTACAAAAAAACTGTTTTCCCATGTTAAACGCCTATGGACACCCGGTGTACATTCTTTCCTGCAATATTTTTTATTGTAATGGAGTATTTAACTAACAACATAAAATATATTCTATATTTATTGTAGAAGAATGAGTTTTCCACACTGATCGCAGTAATTGAAGACTGATTTTCAATAGCGATGCATCAAGAGCAATGCATTTTTTCTGGATTTTGTTTTAAGCACTTTGCTCATTGACACGAAATAAAATTTTTCATAGATTGCTAAAATTGTTGTTTGACATTTAATTTTCAGTTTAAAAAAAAAATCTGGTATGAAAGGTATCCTAATACAAACTTTACATTAATGTTTAGCAAGTAGCAGATATTACAATAAAATTTGAAAATATTCACAACAAGGACCTTTATATTAATAAAAATTATTATCCACAGATATTTATTAATTCTTGATGCGTGTTACAAATATTTTGTACAAAATATATTTGATAAATCAGGAAAATATATAAAGCAGATATTTTACAATGGCGAAACTGCAGAGTAATTAGAAACACAGATCCCAGTGGTAGCACGAAGCGATGAAATATGAAAATTATAAATTCAAATAGTGAAATTATCTGGTGGAGGCGCGTAGTGTAATCCCTATCCTACTGCTGGAAATTTACAATACAAAACGGATTTTCGTTCATAAACCCCGAAGACGGCAGCAGGTGCAAACTGTTTGCCTTCTTGAATATTCATGCACTGACTTATTGGCTCTACACCCACACATACATGCACGCCAGCGCCAGCCTACTGCGTCTGCTTATTATACCGAAGTGATGTACGCGATATATTATACATACAGAGTAATGTAATAAGTAAAGTGTTGAACTGTGCTGCGATATGTATACGAGCTTAAGTGGCTTAGAAAAATTACTGCCTTCGTTTTCCTAACTACCATCAATTTTTCAATACATTATCTTTTACTCCCATATGTTTGATCAGCAAATTATAATGCTTGTTTTATCTTGTTCAATTACCTAATATCCACATTTATAATCCATACAAATTATCATTATAAAACTCCTTTAATAAAAATTGACAAGGTCGTAAATTTGCCAAAGCAAGTAATATGATTAAAAATTAAAATATTTTCCGCTGGTATTTTTTATTTGAACACCTAAAATAAGTACACTCACAATCACTTTAGACCCTGTTTAAATTGAATTTGAATGGGGTCCTATACCATTTTTCTTTTATTTTATTTTCTGTAAGAACAGGATAAAATAAGAATTTTAGTGCAAACGCGACTTAAAAATTTTACGTAATAAGCGAGATATGAATGTTTAAAGTTTAAGAATTTGTGCGTGACGTAACAGGTACTAACAAGTGATCGACAAACAATGGGACAAACTGTTGGTTATAGAGGGAACAATTTTTTTCATGTTTGCATAGCTGAAATGTTTGTAAATAAAAACTTATACGTTATATTCATGAAGAAATTATTATTAAGTATAAATAACGTAAATAATAACCTTTTTTTCTTAATAAAATATAGAACATTGAAACAGTTTGACAATATTATTACACAAAGCATGACGACGGATGGCGCCAGTGTTGGCCTGTTTTGAAGTTTCAATATTAATTTAACTAATATTATTATTAATTTAATTAATATTACAAATTGATTTAATTATAAATATATTATTATTGTTAATATTACTAGATGTTATAATTAAACAAATTTATCAAACACAAACTTGTTAAATGTTTTGTTAGGTTATGGAACAACATGACATTTCATATTCTTTTAAAGGTGGCCGCTACAGACGCGCGAATCTCCTTTTTAAAATCAGGCGACCAATCAAATTCTTAGTACCTAACGCGTCATACCCAATTAGTAAACATCTTCAATCGCTTATAGTTTGTGACCTAGTCAATATTTAAAGAATTTTTTTTCACTAATACTCATTAATTTATGTATATTTTCGTCTTCTTATTTAAGATAGTTAAAATATGACTATGGTATAGGACCCCATTGGAGTTTGTATCGTTTCATAAATTTATGCCATCATTGCCATTTACATCTACTCCTTTGTTCCTAAAATTGCTCACAGACGACGTACATAATGTTATATAAGACGGTAGAATATTTGACTGTTAGACTAAAGTGGTATTAAACAAATGCAAGCTCACGATTCACGAAAACAAACAACTATCAACGTCAAGGTCAAACACAAAACATTGTTTACAGCGCCTCTGAGAAAAATACGGCGATCGCAATGCGCATGCGAATTTACTCCTGAAAGCCTAGACTTGAAGTGAAAACTTGGACCTTTTAAGGTTTTAGTCACGATTTAAAATATACTGGTTATTCTACTCCCCGTAAAACGCTTGTCCAAAGTGATACGTGTTTCCTTGTCTTTTCCGCTAAAAGCGCAATGTGAGAAGGAGAACGACACATCCGTCACTCTTAATTTGGAAAGAATATTCATAAAATCTCATCCAAAATGTTTATTACATACATTATGAGGTATTTATTTTCATTTTATAGCGCTCTGTTGTTTTAAATCTTGATCAAAACGAATACAAATTTTGTAATTTGAAGTTGTCTTTTTGACACATGATAATATTTGTTTTCTTATATTTTGTTTGTAAAATAGGGTTGTTGTCACGTAGCGAATCTACCTGATATTCAAGGAAACACGTATTAATCAGAACCTCAAAAACAATTAAGTCAATTGCAAGTGGAATAACCAGTATATTTTAAATCGACATTTCAGTTAAAGATGTAGCGAGGTAAGAACGTTTCCAAAACCGGAACGCGTAACGTTACGATTTGTTAGTAATAATATTTTTGACTTTTATTAAATAATTACATATATTAAATTGTATTAGGTACTCGTATCTATAAAATACATAACTTCAAATTAACGATAAAACGTCAAAAATATCATAGGTACCTACTTTTAATTGGAAAAAAGAGGCAAGGTAAAGTTCCGGTACTTTATTTTTAGCACTATACCACTGGCTTTTAAGTGGCATGCAATATAAACCCAAAATGCACTGGGACAAAATATTCGTTGGAAATGGCTACATGGAAATGCTTAGTTTAAAATTTTAAGGCAGCATGAAATCGTACAGGGTTTGAATTTTATTGTGAATGTACTTCAATAAAATAATAATTAGTTGATGTGAATGCTTTCACATACGAGTATAACCCATCGTACCCTAGAGCCATTGAGGTCCATTTATCTATAAGAATGCAATCTTAAATGTAAAGCTTTACAAAAGAAAGACCCGGATAATATTGTTTCTTTACAACTAACACACTAGCTGGTTTCAAATTAACACCTTTACTGCGGACAATGATTTTTGAGTTTAATTGTGGTGCAACTACAAGCCCAAACCCATAATATTTCGGCCAGTTTATTTTCATCAATCAAATTATAAAACATACGCAAATTTTAAACTAACGAAAGCTAAATGTTATTAAGTATTCCCTCATTTCATATTGAATATCATCGCCTTTATTACCAGCTTCAATTATTCAATTAGGCAGTGTGTCTTAAGTCATGCAAAATTTTTCTGTAAATATTGTTCCATGTGACTTGCATGGTAGGTTTTACTGTACGCACAGGATTTTTTGAAGTTGTTTTTCATTGTGCCAAAAATAAAGGGTCTCGGTACAAGCTAAATATGGAATTAGGCCCACATTTTTTTTTAAGTTTTAAATATATATATTTAAAGTAATTGAAAGAATTTTGTAGAAATTTCTAACCATTTGTGCATGTTTTATAATTTGTTGCAAATGTAAACCGGCGGAACAATTATGAGTTTAGGCTCGTAATACAATTAGGATCATAATTTACCACACCGACGCTAAGGTAAATAAGGCTAGAACTTATATAAGTTTCCGATCTTCAAACCATCCCTCTTGTTTAACATAACTACAAACTGCTCTACGGAAAAAAAACTTAATACCTAAAAAAAAATCTGATGTGGCCAACACAAAACCTCCCGCTATTTAATTTTTATTAATTTAAATACATACCTACGTATTTACTAACGCTGCAAACTGTTTCATTGCAGAAAACTATTGCTTTATTTACTATTTTCTTTTTAAAATGTCACTATTATTAATTTGAAGTGATTAGTTTTTGAGAGTGACATTTACTGTCAGTTCATTCATTTGAAATATGAACTGTGTAACAAAGGAATTGTGTTTATCTTAGGCTTCGGGACTTAAAAAAAAATCTGATGTGGCCAACACAAAACCTCCCGCTATTTAATTTTTATTAATTTAAATACATACCTACCTACGTATTTACTAACGCTGCAAACTGTTCCATTGCAGAAAACTATTGCTTTATTTACTATTTTCTTTTTAAAATGTCACTATTATTAATTTGAAGTTTTGAAGTGATAAGTTTTCTGACAGTGACATTTACTGTCAGTTACATTCATTTGAAAAATGAACTGTGTAACAAAGGGATAGTTTTTATCTTAGGCTTCGCGACTAATAAAAAAAAATATTTTTAAATTTATCTGTAAAATATATAGAAAAAGTATTAATGTATTCCTGTAGAAAATTCAATAATCTTTAATTTTCATAAGACATAAAATTCGAAAAAATGGCATTTAATGGTATTTTTTGAAGAAAAACCACTATTAGCTTCAGGTAAAGTGCCATTTCCTGTTATCCGATTTACATCAAAATCTAATGGCTTCTTTTCATATTGGAATAGGATAGAAATACAAGGTTTCAGAATTTTCTGAATGATAGTATTTGAGTTAGAGCGAAGACAAAATCCATACACATACATACACACACACACACACACACACACACACACACACACACACACACACACACACACAGACATCATCGTGTAAATTTTAAAATTGGATTCTAGGGACCTTAAAACGTGGTCATTTACTAAAATCTCGATATGTGATTTTTAGCACGATCCTTATACCTCCCTTATCCACTAAGGCATGGATGTTTGTGTATGTGAACCTACTCAGTAATTGGAATTTAATCCTGATGAGAGGTTTCTTTTTTAAAAAAATATGTAAATGGTATATAAATAAAAAACGATGCTATAGATTGTTTATTTGTGTTTATAAACATTTGCAATTGTCAACAAAATTATTTTTTGAGTAGAAATTGTGTGAAATTTAAAAAATATGGAGGAAATGACAATTGTTTAATGGCACGATTTGAACTGTAGGTAATAACGAATATTTTGAAACTATCATACTCTCAAATGTGAAAAAGCATTATAAGTATATTGTATTTCTCATGGTATCGTATTATGCTAATTTTTCTCCTTGGCCTTTTATTTATGTTACCCATTAAAAGCAAATTAACTGTAAACTTAGTGCCATAGGAATAACTTGAGAGCTATCCAAGTTTCAATAGCAGGATTGAACAAATAAATTATTTATGTGTATTTCACATATTTTCATAGTTTTTTTAACCTTCCGTCACCTCTAGGTAAAAAATCTGATGTGGCCAACACAAAACCACCCGCTATTGAATATTTATTAATTTAAATACATACTTACGTATTTACTAACGCTGCAAACTGTTCCATTGCAGAAAACTATTTAATTTTCATAAGACATAAAATGCGAAAAAATGGCATTTAATGGTATTTTTTGAAGAAAAACCATTATGAGCTTCAGGTAAAGTGCCATTTCCTGTTATCCGATTTACACCAAAATCTAATGGCTTCTTTTCATATTAGAATAGGATAGAAATACAAGGTTTCAGAATTTTCTGAATGATAGTTTGAGTTAGAGCAAAGACAAAATCCATACACATATATATATACAAACATACTCACATACACACACACACATACACACACACATACACACACACATACACACATACAGACATCATCGTGAAAATGTTAAAAATGGATTATAGGGACCTTAAAACGTGGTCATTTACTAAAATCTCGATATGAGATTTTTAGCACGATCCCTATACCTCCCTTACCAAGGGTAGCGGGAGGTAAAAATGATTTTTAAATTTATCTGTAAAATGCACAAAAAAAGTATTACTATATCCCTGTAGAAAATTTAATAGTCTTTAACTTTCATAATGACAAAATGCGAAAAAATTGCATTTAATGGTATTATTTGAAGAAAAACCATTATGAGCTTCAGGTAAAGTGCCATTTCCGGTTATCCGATTTACACCAAAATCTAATGGCTTCTTTTCATATTAGAATAGGGTATAAATACAAGGTTTCAGAATTTTCTGAATGATAGTATTTGAGTTAGAGCGAAGACAAAATCCATACACATACACACACATACACACACATATACACACATACAGACATCATCGTGAAAATGTTAAAATTGGATTCTAGGGACCTTAAAACGTGGTCATTTACTAAAATCTTGTACGTGATTGTCTGTAAAGAATTAATATTTTTGTGCAGTTTCTTACAAAAATTTTAAATGTCCTAAGTTCTGGAATTTAATTTTTAAATTTTGCTTGTTATGGTATTCATTTAATTTGTGTCCTGATCCAAGAAATATATACAAATATGTGAAGATAAAATTTTAGAAAACAATTTGAAGATGAAATTGACAGATGTGTTTTGAAATGGGCCATGCAGAAGCGTCATCGTCGCGGCCCGAGGTACTGTTTTTTCACCAGTATCTACAAATTCTGCAACTACCAGCCAAGTAGAAATCATCGAAAAAAGAAGAAATATCAGAGGATGGCTGTATTTTACAGTTTCGCTTGTGATATTACTTTTATACTCGTTTATACTACTTGTAATTTCTGGATACGATTAAATAAATAATAAATAAGCACGATTCCTATACCTCCCTTACCAAGGATAGCGGGAGGTAAAAAAAATCTGTTGTGGTTAGCACAAGACCTCTCGCCATTTCCATATTAGGCTATACCTATAAGTATAGTACACATTTAACATTTCTGGTACACAAAACACATTTCTTTGTATACAGGGTGTTTACGGTCTTTTTGTTTTATTTTTAATGGGTGATACTACAGGTCAAAAGAAGGCGAAAAACATTAAAACACTTTAGTAAAATATTAATAATAAAAGAGATACGATTTTTTTTTAGTTTTTATTTTTATGGAATTAAAACAGACCGATAAGCGCTTTTATAACAGATGTTCAAAGTTATCACCCTGCTGCTGTATGCAAAGTCTTGCTCTGCGTATCCATGAATTAACGTACGTTGCAAGGTCCATTCCTTCCGCCGCTGCTGCTTCCACCCGGTTACGGAGGTCTTCAGCGTCAATAATTTCGGTGGTGTATACCATGTCTTTCATATGTCCCCACAAATAAAAGTCCAATGGTGTTAAGTCAGGTGACCGCGGAGGCCAAGAAACAGGACCGCCCCGACCAATCCACTTATTTCCTAATGCACGGTTTAAGTGATGACGTAAGAGACGACTGAAATGCGCCGGTGCACCGTTGTGGAGAAACCACATATCTTGACGCACATTTAAGGGAACATCGTCTAAAAGTTCTGGCAAATCATTTTCCAAAAAAATAAATAATTATTAGCATTTAGTCGTTCTGGCAACACAAAGGGGCCAATCAACTGTGAATTCACCAATCCGGCCCATACGTTCACAGAAAATCTGTATTGAAAATGACCACGATGAACAACATACAACAAACTGCAACTGACAGATAAACAAATTAAAAAACAAAAGAGTGAAATTTGTCATTACATAGGTTACTACAACTTTTTTTAACATTAATTTACCTCCCCTTTATAAAAACTAAAAAAATTCATATCTCTTTTATTATAAATATTTTACTAAGGTGTTTTGATGTTTTTCTTCTTCTTTTGACCTGTAATGTCACCCATTAAAAATAAAACAAAAAGACCGTAAACACCCTGTATTTTTATATTTTTTAATTCATTCTATAAACAAGTTTCCTTTTATTCTTCTAATGTTCGAGATTCTTCCAATTCATTGATGAGATTGGCGGTATTTCTGAAGGGTATAAATATTTAATTAATAATAAAATAATAAATATTAAATGTACTTCCCAGAAAAAGTCTTCAGTAATGTCTCTGACTTTTTGACACACACATTTTTATCTGTCAATTACAAACATTTTTATTTTTCCACTTGTTTTCCATAGATTCATTTACAACATATTATTTAAATATTTATATTTCTCTATTTTTAACTTATAGAAGATATAATAAAAAAAATATTTAGAATTTTTTTTCAGAAACTAGTACTTCCGGTTGTCTAATTGTTACCTAATCAGCTCTTCCCATTAATATCAGATTGAGGAAACCGCAGTTAAACATGTCTTATAAGTCTTATAGTATTTGAGAAACCGTGGCTACAACATCCATACACACACATGCACACCCACATCATCATCATCGTAAAAATTATATAATTCTAGGGACATTAAAACGTGTTAATCTATTAAAATCTGGATATGCGGTTTTTAGCATGATTCCAATACCACTCTTAGCGAAAGGTAAAAATACTTTTTGTATATAAACATATTACGAAAAATATGTATTTTGGTTAATTATTTTTAATAAAGACATTTGAATTTATTAATCTTGTTTTATTTATTGAAGAACAGGGAGTAATTTTTTTAAAAAACTAATTATTTTATTTTGTTCCTCGTGGTTTCAAACACTCCGGGATATCGGATATCGGTGGAACCGATTACCCGAACTATGCGAGGTAGAGTGCGTGCAGTACACTATAAGAACAAGCCAACTGCGCGGTAGGGGGAAAAATCGAATGTATCATTGACGGTTATGTTGGCTACGGTCACAATCCATATTCTCGTCCGTTTTGATGATCCAACAGGGAGTTTTGCCGTAGAACGGATTAATATTAACCAGTTAGTAATATTGTTTTGTGTTTTCGTCTTTTTTTGGGATATTTTTATTGCATGTATCTTTTGTCACGTGTTGGCTAAAATTACCCCAAGACGTAGTTGCATGTTAATGAACCCGAGGTTCAATTTAAGGGCTTTAATTGTGACTACCACATTATTTCTATTTATTTTTTTTTTCATACGATTTTTTCCTATTTTTCTATACCTTTGTCGGCCGACGTTTCTGTTTTTTGCTTGCAAAATTCATATACATTTTTATTAGAAGAAACATTTAGAAAATTTATTTCATGCTTTATTTTTTAAAAACAATTTTTCATTATTGGGGAATTCACTAAGAATATTGGAGAATTTTTATTCTTATCCAAGGTTCAATTTCTCGGGGAAAAGATATTTTTTTGGGGATATAAACGAATTTCATTTATGATTGTTGCAAAATTTCTTATTGTACGCCATTGTGAATGGGGTCATACCACATTTTCTGTTTTATTTTTTTCTGGAACTCTACCGGTCACAAATAAATATAAATAAATAAATATATCATCACGGCATATTACCCATTTCTGGGTGTGCCAGTATCTACAACACATGTAGACATCGGTAATGATGACGATATATTTTACCGTGTGGGCGCTTACCAGGCGTCACCTCACGGGCACTTATAGCTGCTGTGGAGAGTGCACCACAGGGGTCACTTTTGTGCCATTTAAAATTGGAAATATTTGGCGTCTGTCGGGATCGAACCCGGTTCCCCCAGGTTCGCGACCAGACACTCAGGCCACGGTCACAGTATATGTAAATAATATTTTCACGCCATTTGTGTGAATTGTTTTGTAGATATAATTTTTTAAAAAATAGGAGTCAATTTCAAATCTCAATGGCGTCACGTGAGAGCATACGTCATGTATCTGAACGATTCCAGTTCAACCTGGCGGACAAAATGTAAATTAAGATTGTTTATAAATAGTTTTTTTGGGTTTTTTAATAAATTGTTTCCACAAGTTGGAACTGCACAGTTCTTCTTTACCATGTTTTATCATTATTATCATTATAAATATACAATTATTGCACTTTTATGTATTAAATTATATATCAAGCATAACAAACCTGCAATTAAAAATAATATTTCTCTAATGAAATAATTAAATCTTTATGAAACAAAAAAGATTGAATAGAGCGCACTTTTCCTCTGACAGCTTTATAAATATTTGGTTAATTTACTCTGATCGTACGTTTAACTTTGCGTTTGAAGTTTGTGACATTGTGTCTTTCATGTACGTGTGACTAGTGTCGTTGTGTGAGTAGCCGATACATGACGTCCACAGAAAATCGTAGCGCGAATATCTTTTAAGTAAATTATGAATGAAAAGTATTATATTTTGGGATGTTTTATGTTGCAATATGGATAATAAGTGTCATAGATTCTATTTTTATAGAAATATTAGCAACATTTTTTTTTTAGCATGACCCCATTATATAAATTTTCTTCGCTGTTGTTTAATTTTGCCTCACTTTGTTGAGAATTTATAAATTTTAGCTCTCCCTACTGACTGGAAAACTGTTTGGGTATGAAAATGGATTCTGGAGTTAAGACCCCCAACAATCCTGCTCCGAGCTGTCTATTTACTTGGCTGAAGAGGCTGTTCGCCACTGCTTTCGGCGCAAACGAAATTGCAAGCCACAACTGCACCAAGTGCGGCCTTCACACTACATTCGTGCCTCCTACTTACTCCTACTACACGATTGGACCAGGACATGTATTGGCATTGGCCCTGCTCATTGTACAAGTGCAGTACAGACCGGAGCACGCTCACCATAGCCAGAGTCACGAGAGCGAGTACTGGCCCGTCAAGGAACTCTATCGCACCAGGGTACCGCCAAGCAGTACTTTCTTCTGCTCTGGCTCCAGCTTCCTGTCCTGCGTCCGAGTGGTCAACCAGTACCACAGAATTGTACCAAGAGCACAGTACTATATAAGTAAATAAAGTATACCGACAAGGCGATCAGCAGTGACGCCGGTACAGCAGCCAACCGAAGTAGCAAGAGACAGAAGAGAAAGGTCGTTGCAGCAGCAACATATATGAGTTACGGTTACGAGTGTAATGTTTTTTGCAGAAATACAAATATAATTTTTAAACAAACTATATTATTTGTATAAATTATAATTTTACAATAACAATATTTAAACCTTAAAGTACGAACTATACAGGATGTCCCAGATTTAAACGGCATAACTTGAACCATGGATTAAACACGTAAAAATAGGGTGACAAGTTCATTTGAGCAAATGTCCGTAAATGATTTGTTTCAGAGATATTCATGTTTTTCTTATTGGAGCAGCGCTACCTTAAAAATCAACTTTATAACGAGATATCAAATATTATCTTATGAAGTTATGACATAACAATTAATTTAATTATAGGCGAATGATTTGGCTATTACCTACTTTCGATACAAAATTTAGTTTGCTTGGTAAGGGCAAAAATGAAAATTTCCGATGAATTCAAACAAATTTATTATTTATGTACAGTAAAATAATAACAATTTTTTATAACATTTGTTCAAAATGTTCACCTGTAGCACGCAAACAGGCACGACAACGATCTGCCACTGCATTGGTCGCTGCGTGACAGCGTGACATTGCTCGGGAGATGTGGTTTCGCAAACTTGAATAATTTTTCTGCGTAGAGTGTCCAAATTATCTATCGCTTCATCACAAACTCTTTCTTTTATGGTACAGGTCCTCTGCTACCAATCCACCATTGTGGATAGTGTAAATTTAACCACTCTCTTGGTTGTCTCCCATAATGTGCAGGGCAGCCATCTAACTGTACCCAAGAGTTTCTTCTTATTTCTAATATAACTTCTTCTATTAAATCATTCAAATCATTATTTAGAAAATTGTAGAACCTCTCTGAATTTAAACGATGTGGCACAAAGAAAGGGCCTATTAAAGTATTTTCAATAATACCTAGCCAAACATTACATTGAAATTCATAATGGAAATTTTTCTTTTTAACTGTATGAGGATTTTCATGTAACCAAAAATGAGAATATCTTTGATTCAAAACCATATCTCCCGAGCAATGTCACGCACCGACCAATGCAGTGGCAGATCGTTGTCGTGCCTGTTTGCTTGTTACAGGTGAACATTTTGAACTATGTTATAAAAAATAGTTATTATTTTATTGTACATAAATAATAAATTTGTTTGAATTCATCGATAATTTTCTTTTTTGCTCTGACCTTAGGCAAGCAAACTAAATTTTATATTGAAATTAGGCAATAGCCAAATCATTTACCTATAATTAATTTAATTATTGTCATAACTTAATAAGTTAATATTTGATATCTCGTTATAAAGTTGATTTTTTAAAGCAACGCTGCTCCAATAAGAAAAACATGAATATCTCTGAAACAAAGCATTTACGGACATTTGCTCAAATGAACTTGTCACCCTATTTTTACGTGTTTAATCCATGGTTCAAGTTATGCCGTTTAAATCTGGGAAATTCAGTATATTTGTATAATAAAAAATATTTTATTTATTTTGAAATTTAGCTTCTTTTCTTTTCTTCGAAGATAGATTCTTTAAATTTTTAAATTCAGTTGCGCAATACTGTTTAATCTTTATAATATAAAAATATAATAATTTAGAAATAATTTCTTGTTGACGTTCCTCACAAGAAAACAAAAATAAAGTTGTTTTAGAAAATCTTTCATTGAAAGTTTCGTTAAAAGCATAAACTATATTGATATATTTTATAAGTACTTCTTCAATTCTTAAAAAAAAAAATATTATTAAACTTGGGTGATTTAATGCATCTTTAGATTTATGTTAGTAAACTGATCTTGATTAATTTTTGCGACATGAACATTTTAAAGTTTTATAAGCATTCTTACATATAAAACTAGTTAAGTAGAATCGTTTGTTTTCTTGAAAATTCATATTTACCTCCTTTTATTCAAGTAACATAATTTGAAGCTGCTTTTTTTCTCGTTTTTTGACAAAATTGACAATTATTTTCCACACTGTCACTTTCCGACAACAAATAAGAACAAAAAACATATCGCCAAGATTCTAAATTCTGATCTTTTATGTTAGATAACGAACTTAAATTAGATGGTGCGTTTTTTATTGACATTCCTCCACTACACACAGGAATATTGACAAATTTTCTTTTAAATATAATTACAGATTCTTTGTTATTAATAATTGTAATATCAAATTGTCTTATTGAATATAAATATTATCATCACGGCATATTACCCATTTCTGAGTGTTCCACAATCTGCTTTATCGCAAATATCGGTAATAATGATGACATATTACCTTGCGGGTGCTTACCAAGCGTAATCTCACGAGCACTCATAAGCTGGCGTGGAGAGTGCACTACAGGGGTAACTTTTGTGCCATTTAAAATATGAATATGAAAACTTTAATTCCACTACAGGCAAAAATATTTTTTTCCTTACAATGGAGTTGTCCTTTCCAGCATTTATAATTATTTCTGATAAAAGTATCACATTATAATTTTTGCCTGTAATAAGCTGGAAAGCCCAAGAATTAGAGGATAGTAATATATGACGGAAATTTCCTATAATAAATTCATTTTAAAAATGTTTGCCACATATAAAGTCTTTATAGGATAATTATTTATCTACACGCGGAATTTTTCTTTTCCAGTACTTTATCTTATTTTTAGGGACACGAAATAAAGGCAACTTATTTTTTTTTTTTCACTTCTATAGCTGAATTTACATCGTGATACAAAACATACCTTACCCATGTTACATGTTACAATATTTTGCTTGTCACGCCCATGTATTTTAGGGTTATGGCTAATTCAAGCAAACCAAATACGTCTTCTCACTTTTGACATATGTCATTTTGTGAACTGTTTGTGAATTTTAGAAGTGGTGTTAGTTTCTAATTAAATGGATCAAATGAAGAAAGTAGAATCGGGAGGACTTGTTTGTTCATATAAAGGCTGTATAAATAGATTTAAAAAATGGAGAAAGGGAAATGTAAGTTTTTTTTCGTTGCCGAAAGATCCAGAAATGTAAGTTGTGTAAAACGACTACCATATCGTGTAAAATGTATATTCATTTAATAACTAGTACTAGTGGCTCAAGGCCTGTGGAAGAGAAGAATTGATGGGGAAGGATATATGGGACATATTCATCGAGTCTGACGTTTGTTTCCCACATCAAAGATATAGAAAATTCTGCATTGTAATAAATTTATAAAATTCAGGTATTTGTTTAATAAAAATATAATTATGTGATTATTTTATCTGATCTCTTTTCAATTCGTTAATAAAATTAAAATTTTAGTACTTTTATGTTTTAATTTTTCTTTTACCATTTAAAACAATTTAAATTTCGCGCGTAAATTTGCCAACAAATTTAAAGTTCAAGGTCATAAACGTAAAATCGCAACAACAATGGTGCCGGCAAGGAGTGTCGCTTCTGTATAAATATATTCTGTGGTTTCACTACAAAAAAACCTGTTGTAAGCGTTCAATAGTGCAGGGCCATGACGGACACAATACCATGTTAAACTGCATAAAAGTGCGTCATCTTGGCCTGACAGAATCGGTAAAGATTGAAGCGTCAGACGGAGACCGGAATGTGCCTTGGCCCAGGGAGCTTTTATCAAGTCGTTCACCGGAGTCCACCATGGCGCTCAACCTGTTCAAATAGTAACAAGACCACGAGTATTCGCTATTTGAAAAAGTTTCAGCAGAGGCTTATTTTTTGTATGTATCGTTTTGATGGTCACGCCCTTCTTGAATATATATTTGGGTTATTGTTATTCTAATTCAAAAACTGTTTTATTTTTATTTTCGGTAGTAATTATTGGTGCAATAAAATTCAAAAATTAATTTTATTTCTGTCTGTGGACACGTGGTTGAGTTCGTGTTCTCCTTTTCTATCCTTTCAACTCAACTGGTGCCCTACCTATCCTCTCGTCCTGTCACCCTCTTACAGAACTCACGACCCAGCAATACTGCGACCAAATCTGAGCGAACCGGTGCAATTATTTATGTGCTCATACCTTTACGTACGCCACAGAATATTATACGTCATGTAAATATGTATTTTGGCATAAGGAGACACTGAAAATCATGAAACTAAATAAACTTAAATTTACATTTTTATTCATTTTTAAAATTTGTTGAGAAAAATTCCAAATAAATCAAGGTAATATGAAGAATAATTCGTTTTAATAAACCAGTCCATAGCGTTTAAGTAAATTAAATTTCCAAATTTCTTATACTGTTTAGCAGATATTTAAGTACACAGTTCGGTATTTATTAAAAATCTGATGTAGCCAGCATATTACCTTCCGTCAATTCTATGTACCTATTTTGCACAAATCTTTTCCAAGGAACAGATTCTATATATCCAGAAAAATTGTAAGACGAATATAACTATTTTCTACAAATTCCATACCAAAAATTCCTTGGAAAAGATTTTATAAATACAGGGTGGCGCGCTTAAGATGATCCACCCATAACAACTTTGAAACGAATTGTGATAGACATACCCGGTTTACGCTAAATGTTTTAACATCTAGAGGGCCACATTTTATTAATATTTTTGTTTTTTTGAATTCACTAATCTCACCCCCATCACTACCAACTATTAAATCTTAAATGGCAATATACCCCTTGTGACATATCAAATGAAAGCTCTTGAAAAATGCTATACAGGCATGTTAATAAATTGATATTTGAATAAACCGTTTTAAAGTTGGAAACAATAGTTCATAATATTTTAATGTTTTATTATAAAATGCATGGAAATGACAAAATGAATAAAAAAGAAAAACAATGATACCTAATAATTTGTTTTAAGATTGTGTATGACAGTTGTCGGTTCTTAGATTGTTACTATTATTATTTATTTGATCATGGTTTACACAAAAGGGGAGAAAGTAGGAATTATTTTCATTTTTGCATCTAGATTATTCAATGAGAGACATCCTCATAGAAATGTGTCGCACAAGTAAGACCGACTACTACATCAATAATTTATATTAAATTAAAATTACATTATTAGCTCTGTTCGATGAGAAGTGCTTGAAGTGTAGAGCAGAATAGTGCAGTGCAGTGTAGTGTACACTAGTACAGTCTAATTATTGTGGTTTCATAAAACACACTAGTGTATATTTGGGCAAGTTTGCTCAGCTGTGAGTAATCAAGCCAAGCATAGCCAAAGGTGTAAAAGGTTAGGTTGTTTATAAACACAGTCATATCATAAAGCTGCAAAAAAGTGACTGCAGAAATGTCTGTTTTAAAGAGCATAGTGAACTAATAAACGATTCTGACGAAGATCAATCATCACTTGATTCTTCATCAGATTCAGACAGATATATTAATTAATTCTTTATATAGCAAAACAAAATTTTAGGTTAAATAAACAGATGTGTAGATAGGATAGAATTAAAATGTCTACCGAACAACATTTAGCTACCCCCACTCCTAGTCTGCACTTTCTACACTACCTAGCGAGTCAGGTCAGAAAAGTGAGCACTAGTTCTTAAAATTTTTGTCATCGAACAGCCTGCCAGAAGCTGCCCGTTTCTCATAAAACATGTTAGTGCAAGAAAGTTAACACTAGGGCGGCCTAGTACATGTCATCGAACAAAGCTATTGTTTCTAACACGGTTTATTCAAATATCAATTTATTAACATGCCTGTATGGCTTTCATTTCAATTATATAACTCATCTACTGAATATGAAGGAAAATGTGTAATTAAACCGTATAGACAATTAAATGTTCTTTCATATTTATAATAACATAAAATATCAAAATATTATACTCCACTGATCCACCCCATCTCTCTCACATAAATTGAATCATTAATTTTACAATTTATTAAATTAAATGGACTGTGAAGCAACTTCGCTGCCTCTCACGCTACCTTAGTTAATTGTTTTATTTTCTCATGATTTAAGAGATTTAGTACTTTCTGTCAAGAAAACAAGTAAGTGTTCTATTTCCCAAAGAACGAACGTCATAAAATTTTCAGCAGGATTAATTTGCAAATTAAACTATTACCCCATGAAATTAGTGTTCATTTATTTATAAATCTCATCGTTACATGTTGTATAATATTAATGAAAATGAGTTTGAAATAACTCTGCTTGGTTGGTTATCATTACATGGTAGGTAATAAAAGTTCGAAAACTCCTGCACCGCAGTTGGACAGGTGTGAAGCATCATTCCTCAGAATTACGTAGTCGGGTCTTGTACCCAATTAGCGAATTAGATACTATGACTAATTAGTTTTGGATGCAAAACACGGTCTGCCCTCCCCTTCTCGGGCATTCACGCTCGCGAGGCTGCTTGCGTACGCGCAAACCTGCTACTATCCTTACAAACAGAGGCGGATCCAAGCACTAGACGAACTATCTGTGACATTTTAATTAAAATTTATGTTTATTACATATTTATTAATGGATTATTTTTCAAGTTTTTCAACATATTTTCTTACATAATTTTGCAAACATAACCTGTTAATTTGTTCATTACGTATTCAGTATTTCTCATGCAATGCACAATATTGTGACAAGAGGGTGGTTTAGATGGATTATCAAAAATTACAGATATCGGAACCCGCATAATACCATGAGACACCAACGGAATTTTAAGGAACTAAATTAATGGCGGCTAGAAGGACCTACTAAATATGTAAACATGGCAAACCACAGTTGAGTAATGAATAGTCTATTAAAAAAGGACTTTTATAAAAAATAAATCAAAGTGGCCGATTTTTTTGCAGTGTATGTCTACTCTTTGCATTTTATAAAAAATAATTAACGAGGTGATTACAAAATAGTTTTGTACTTTTACTGCAATTATTGTTAGTATTGATAAACAAAATTTATAGTTTAATTTTACTTTAATATTTTTGCGTCCTTAATATTGTGCAAAGCATAGGTACATGTGTGAAAAATATTTAAAAAATACTGCAATTCCAAGTCAGAATAATTGAAAGTCAAGTAACGCCAACGCCAAAAGTTTGTAATTAATACCTAATTTATGATTTGTGTATGTATCAATGAAAGATTCGCCTGCATAAACTTAAAAATTGTTTTGAGTTCAATTGTTAACATTGTTGTATCAGAAAGCACTCAGTCAAAAGGTAAACAAATTAGACAGGTCTCACTATTTAGGCGCCATAATAGATCCTGTCCCAATAAAAAACATTTCTTCCGAAATAAAAATAAATAAAAAATATTCAATTTTTTTTAATACTCTAATCCCCAAGGTGGCTGAATTCTTTGTACCTGGCAATTATAAACTGTCAAGGAATTTATTTCCGAACTATAATTGTATCCGTAAATAAAGCTTTATCACTTTAGATTTATTTTTGACACATTTTATTACAATTGTATGTATTAACTAAAGTTATTTCAGTTTGTTATTATTATTATTATTATTACTATTACTATTATTATTACTATTACTATTACTATTACTATTATTATTATTATTACTATTATTACTATTATTACTATTATTACTATTATTATTATTATTATTATTATTATTATTACTATTATTACTATTATTACTATTATTACTATTATTATTACTATTATTACTATTATTATTACTATTATTACTATTATTACTATTATTATTACTATTATTATTACTATTATTATTACTATTATTATTACTATTATTATTACTATTATTATTATTATTACTATTATTATTACTATTACTATTACTATTACTATTACTATTATTATTACTATTACTATTACTATTACTATTACTATTACTATTACTATTACTATTACTATTACGATTATTATTATTATTATTATTATTATTACTATTACTATTACTATTACTATTATTATTATTATTATTATTATTATTATTATTAATATTATTATTATTATTATTAATATTATTATTAATATTATTATTATTAATATTATTATTTTTATTATTAATATTATTATTATTATTATTAATATTATTATTATTATTATTCTTATTATTAATACTATTATTATTATTGTTATTATTGTTATTATTATTATTATTATTATTTTTATTATCATTATCATTATCATTATCATTATCATTATCATTATCATTATCATTATCATTATCATTATCATTATCATTATCATTATTATTATCATTATCATTATCTTTATCATTATCATTATTATTATTATTATTATTCTTATTCTTATTATTATTATTATTATTATTATTATTATTATTATTATTATTATTATTATTATTTCTGTCTATATTTCACAGTACCTCAGGAATGCTTGGATCGCATGATCGGCTTCATTGGAAAAATATAATAACCATAATTAGTTTGAAGCTACGTGCGGATGAAAGTCTAATGCCCATATTCATAAACACTCGTTAAATTTTAAACGGTTCGTTATAATTTTTATTTAATAAAAACAGTCGACACTGAAAGAAATATCGAAACATAATTTGTAAATTTTGATTCTATTTGTCTTAATTATAACGAGCCGTTTTGAAATTTAATGAATATGGGCATAGGCTTACAATATTTAGATGAACGGGTGATCAGGGCAGTCATCCAAGTAATCAGGGAGGCCATCCTGCAAACTGTATGTTGAGGATAACGAAATAATATGATGGCGGCATCTACCATGAGTATGGAATGTGGATGGGCCCACAGGCAAAACAAGACATGCATCATATACAAACTGCTTTTGTAGAAGCCTGCATCCAGATTCTGGTGGTAGTATAAATAGCGGGCCCTGGGCTATTAGCGAAAGAAAGAGTTCTTTACAAGGTTTCTGCTTAAGCACAAATCGTCACCAAATCTTCCCAGGGGAGAAGGTTGTAGGTGAATTAGCACTCAATATGGTACAAAATAACAAAAACCGACATTCTTGGTAAGATGTGATGGATCTTCCATACGGTTCCGTATTTCCGTTTGTGTTCAATAATGAGGTATTGCACGACTTTTTTTTTTCTTTGCATTATTTGACAGGAAACTAAAAAATATTTACCCCGAATTTTTTATTTTTATCCAAATTAATCTCTAAAAAGAGAAAATAATAATTAAAAATGATATTCTCCGGAAAGCAGCAGAATTGCACCGCTTCTCCCCTTGCCTACTGGTAAAAAAGTAACAGTATGTTCCGTGGCGTTTGATGTCATTTTAAACGTCAAACGCTTATTAAAAATATAGGTTATAGAATCATAAATGTTGCAAGGATGAATTGCTCCTAAAAATATAGAAATTTTTAAATTTTATTATATAAAATATGTCGAATACCGTATTAATTAAATTAATAACATTTAGCCATATTCAGACATTTGTATTAATTTTTTTAAATTAATTTGTGTATATATTTATAAGACGTGGGTAGTGATAGATCCATCTATCATGTATGATCTATGGCGTAATTTGTTTTTCATTGGCTTGAAACCGGATACGTCACAATTTCAGCAACGTTTTGAATTCATAATACTTTAAATTGTTTTTTCTAATCCAAATAAACAAACTTTTATATAAACTGTTATATTAAATAAAACTATGAAGTTAAAATATCCGTATTAACGAATAAAATAGACATGTTAATATTTTTTGCAATACCTCATTGAAGACGCCGCCGCGGTCTCGAAAGCGGCACGAATTTATATTGCATTATTCGCTTCCAAATGTGTGTTCGGTCTCGAATCTCGCATTTTTCTCAATATTAGACATTTTTAGGAAGGATTATTAACTATTTTTTTATAATCTACAATAGCCATTCTCTTACGCGTATTATTGACGAATCGTCCTCATGCATGAAATTAAAAATGTGTACTAAGCCTTATTTTTCTGCACTTTGTTTTAAATTAGCTTTTAAAATATCGCGGTAACCTTTGCCATTCATGATTGTTGCAATAAAAGCTATTTTTTTCTACCCTAGTTCACTTATGGCCAGTTGCACCAACAAGGCTTAAAGTTTAAGCTTAGTTTAAACAAAAAATTGTAAATCAAAATTTTTGACAGCAATATATTTTAATTCATTTGACATTTCTTTTCGATGCAATGTTGTCGATTTAATTCTAGTTTAATATTTAAGTTACGTTGGTAAAACCAGCCATTAATATTAGAAAAAAATCTGTTGTGGCCAGCACAAAACCTTCCGTCAATTTGATGTATTTTGTACATATCCTATACCAAAAGTTCCTTGAAAAAGATTCTATATATCCTGTATCATTGTAACAAGAACACACTATTTTTTACATAACCATACTGAAAGTTCCTTTGAAAAGATTCTAAAATCTAATAAAATTTTAAAACGAATACGAACGTACATTATGTATTGCACTTAACACTTCCTCCTACTTCAACTTTTCCCTATTTTATTAGAAGTCGCTGTTTCTTACTCTTCTTTTCTACTCATTCCTGTCCAAAGCACCTTCGTGACATAGGTCTTTCTCTCTCAAATCTTCTGCTATACAGTCCTTCCATCTTCTATTTTGCCTTTCTCGTACTTCTGGCATTATAAGTTCCTATCTTGAGGCGAGGCCGCAAATGCAAGTCACTGGCGAGGGACACTCTGTCACTTACATCACTTTCAGGTCATATACTTTCCACTTTGGTTTTGCACTTGATACTGACATCTGTCAATTAGAATTTTTTGAATATACATATCTGCTGTTTCCATATTTTTTTCAAAGCAGACTGATTTTTGAAAGTTAACCTCTGTTAATCTCTCTATAACTTTATATTTATTGAATATGAAGGAAAATGTATAATCAAATCTTACAGAGAATAAAATTTTCTTTCATATTAATGATCATAAAATGTTGAAAAATGATATTTAACTGGGTTTTTTTCCAGAAAAACTGTTAAGATCTTCAAATAAGGGTACTTCCGGTTGACCAATTATAACCAAAATCTAATCAGCTCTTCATATGGTTGTAAAGAAGAGGAATACGAAAGAATCATAATTTTTAGAATTGTAGTTTTGGAGTTATCGTCGGAGAAAAATTTGTCACACACACACACACGGACACACAGACACACACACAGACAGACACACACACAGACACACACACAGACAGACACACACACAGACACACACACAGACACACACACAGACACACACACACACACATACAGACATCAATGTAAAATTAGTAAAATCGTATTCTAAGGATCTTAAAACGTGCTTATTCATTGAAAACTCACAACCGAATTTTTTGACCAAAAACAATACCTTCCTTTTGACGGAAGGTAAAAAGTACAATAGTGAACTGTTTGTGAAACAATGTCATAAATTATTAGAAACACACTCTCCATATTTCACAAGTTATCAGAATTTGTGTCAAACTCTCGGTCATTTTTTAGATACCTACTGGCCAAACCCAGTAACCACAGACATAGCTAGTGTTTTTTTCTAATAATTAATATTATATAATGAAAATATTATTTTAAATTTTTCTACTTGCAAAATGCTTAAATAAGTAACATCATACATGCAACCTTTTTGTTTATCATGCGCATGTTTCGGAATGTCATTTTATCTGGATACTTATTGAATGGTAGAATGGTACGAATGTTAATAAAGAACATTAACTTAATTATTTGTAATTCTAAGCAGGGCATTTTCTGAAACTACAATATTTTACTAAAATCTTCTTAAATATTTTTTTTACATATTACGTATTTATACACCTAGTAATTTTAATAAAGATTTTAATTTCATTAGAGGAGATTAAAAATAAGAACAAAAACTTTTAGCGCAAAAGGTTCACGACGTAACGAAAAAACTTTTATTCCACATTAATTACTTAAAGTAAATCTTCTTACGTTCATAAATCATACTACACCATAATTTTGTTATAATATCAGCACGCCTTTAAATATGGCGGAACATCCAGCAAGAAAATGTAGATCCGTCTCTGGCTCCAAACATGAATTCACAATTCATCGCCTTGGAAGAGTCCATTGTGGTGGCTGCAGAATCAATGAAATCCCGGATAAGTTTCAATTAGTTTGATGCTAATGCTTCATGCTTTGGTCGCCGATCTGACAATGCTCGGATAGGTATCAATACATTGTTTGAATTACTGTCCGCGTTGTAGTTTACTCTTGGTTACATTTTCCCTTCGTGAAATATTCGATTTACTTCGAGGTATTTAAGTTTATTTTACCGTTTCAACCTCTCCAGCTGTACTAACTATTCGTCTGCTTTACTTTTACATTGTTTTGATGAATAATTTCTAGTTTTGTGAACTTTGTTATATGGAAATGGTTTCAAATACATTTTATTTCAAATAATAATTGCATCGTTTCTGTTTCAGAAGAATAGAATTTAAAATTCTACTTGAATAGTGAACACTAAAATAAATTCAATTAGTTTTATTAAAATTTTAAAACACCAGTCATAAAATATAATTTTGTGTTTTAATCATTGAATATATTTTTTCCCTTGTGCGCTAATAAAATTAACTAAGAGCTGTTTGTTTTTGAATACATAAAAGTATTCATATGAAATTTTTATTACTTCGCTGTTGGGTTACAATTGCACACCTAACCAAATTCTATTACTTATACCATTGATTTTATATACTACGTAAACAGATTGATTATCTATGCAACAAATCAGGCAACGGGCGCTGAGTAGAGTCTACGTAGTATATAAAATCAATGCTTATACTTTTACAACATATAGATACAATAACAATAATTATTATAATCATTTTTACCTTCCGTCACCTTTAGGTAAGGAAGGTATTGTCTTTGGTCAAAAAATTCGGTGGTGAGTTTTTAATGAATAAGCACGTTTTAGGGTCCCTACAATACGAATTTACTATTTTTAAGATGATGTCTGTATGTATGTGTGTGTGTGTGTGTGTGTGTGTGTGTGTGTCCGTGTGTGTGTATGTGTGTCCGTGTGTGACAAATTTTTCTCCGACGATAACTCCAATACTATAATTCTAAAAATTATAATTCTTTCTTATTCCTCTTCTGTACATTCATATGAAGAGTTGATTAGATTTTGGTTATAATTGATCCACCGGAAGTACCCTTATTTGAAGTTTTTAACAGTTTTTCTTAAAAAAACGCAGTTAAATATTATTTTTTGACATTTTGTTATTATATTTATTAAAGAAAATACTCTTCTCTATATGGTTTGATTATTTGTTTCCCTTCATATTCAATAGATGTAGAGTTAAAGCATTATAAAGAAATTAATTTTTGAAAAATTAGTCAGCTTTGCCATTTATCATGGAAACAGCTGACATAATTATTCAAAAAAATTTAATTGACAGATGTCAGTTGCAAGTGCAAAACCAAATATGGAAAAAAGTATAGGATCTAAAATTGGTATGTCATAGTGTTGCTCGTAAGTGACACGCAGGGAAAGGCCAAAGAGAAGATGGAAGGACATTACTTAGTGTAGTTTATGTTATAATTTTATTGGATTTATAGAACCTTTTCAAATGAACTTTTGGTATGGAATTTGTAAAAAATAGTATGTGTTCGTGTTCGATTTTACATGATATTTGATATTATATAGAATCTGTTCCAAGGACCTTTTGGTATGGGATTTGTACAAAATACATGGAATTGACGGAAGGTCTTGTGCTGGCCACAACAGATTTTTTTGTATTATTAGTCATTTTCTTTAGGCCAGGCGCGCACAAGCAATTTGAAAGTTGAGTGATTTAAAAATCATGAACCTTAAAAGTTGCCGGCATATGAATACTAGCGCGCACTGGTTACTAAATAATTTCACAATTTTATTCATTTTCAATATAGACTTTTGCAAAGACCGCATACGTTGGGTCTATTTGTACTACGTGCAACGTGCAAGAAAACAAGATCATAAAAAATTTTTTTGGGTACATTCACATCACTTATCTCGGCATGTTTATTAAATGGTCATTTTTATAAATTATATATTAATTCACCCAATCTGCTTACAAATATTTCACAACTGCGTCCATCTTGTATTTTTTGAATTCTTGTCAGAATATGTTTCCATATTTTTGTTATACAATTCCGACCTTTTTACCTTTCGCTAAGAGAGGTAGGTATTGGATTCATGCTAAGCACGATTTAAGGTCCGTATAAAATGATTTTAACATTTTTACGATGTATGTGTGGATATTGGAGGGACGATTACTCAAAAACTGTAAGGCATAAGACCAGTTTAACTATGAATTCATCAATCTGGCATTCATGGGAAGAGCTGAAAAGGTTTTGGTAACAATTGGACAACCGGAAGTAGTAGTTTCTTAAAAAATTCTTCTAAATATTATTTTTGGAAATTTGTTATTACAAATATTAAAGAATATAAAATTCTCTATTAAGTATATTGAACATTTTTATTATGTCTTCCATAGATTTAGAGATAGAGAGTTATAAATATATAAAATATTCCACTGTATTCATCAAATAGCCCATGGAAACCAGTTAAAAAATTAAAATGTTTGTAAATGACATAAATGTCACTGTCAAAAATCCAGAGACATTACTGAAGGCTTTTTCTGGGAAGTACATTTAATATTTCTTATTTTATCATTAATTAAATTATTAAAATTATAGATATAGCTACCGCACGTTAAATTAACACTCTTCTTGAATGGGAAAACCTAAAATTCATACTTGGACAAGTCGAGACGTAATAGTAATTATAATATGCTATTTTTATAACAAGGAAAAGACTCCGTCAACTTCTAAAGTTGGTACGGGATTCATTTGTAAGCCAAAGTATGTACAGTAACAAATCAAGTAAACACGCGCTTGCTATGCACATATTTCATCATATACCTTTCAGAAATACCGCCAATCTCGTCAATGGATTGGAAGAATCTCGAACATTTAGAAGAGTAGGAGGAAACTTGTTCATAGAATGATTTGAAAAATAAAGAATAAATGTAATTAAAATATTTTGTGTGTACCAGAAATGTTAAATACAATATTTATAGCCTAATATGACATTGGCGAGAGGTATTGTGCTGGCCACAACAGATATTTTGAATTTCATTTATAAAATTTTCTGGGCCAAAAATTATATTGATGATGTGGTATAGTTATTTATTATAAAAATGTACTCATATTATCTCAATTACCTTGTTTGCAGGATAAACAAGGAACTCTTCCTTGCAATATTCAAATACCACTTGCAAACTAAAAAAAAAACCTATAACATTATGGAATTTGGTTTGCATTCAGGCATGATAACATTGCATAGCGGACGATAACCGGTCACAGGCCAAATTTATACGATTGCGACAAAAGCTTTCTCCCTCCATCGGATGTGGCTAGGAAGGGTGGGGGGTCGTTCCGTCGGCTGCGGATGCAGGGGCAAAGTTTGCGCGGACACCAAACTTACAAGGATTTCAGTTTGATAACTCGTGACTAAAGGACCGCCTGTGTTTTTGTTACACGATCAAGCAAGCATTGAAACAACATTAAGACAACAGCCTGTGTTGCAGTTGTGGACATTCATCATTTTTTTTAAGTTTAGTTCTTTCCTGACAATTTAAGATATATTGCGAGAAGATTTTTTTAACTTTGAATTCGCAAAAAAGAAAAACTAAAGTATTGGAAATGTTTTTTATATAAAAAAACTACAACCATTATTCATTTAGGTATGTCATTTGTCACCAATGAAGTTAGGTTCAAATAAATTTAAGTAATTTTAAACTTGAATACCTGCATATTAAGCCATCCGTGTTTTAGCTAAATTGATACAGTATATGAAGTTATGTCAATTTTAACTGTCATTTGTTAAAAATAAAACATGTTTTTAAAATGCTTACTTACGAGTACATTGTAAAAATTGCGAACGATTTTTAATAAATAATGGTATAAACAATAATAAGAAAGAATTAACGAAAAAATGTTTAACATTAAAAAAATGATAAAGAAATTGAAATATAGCTGCAGTCCGCGATGGTTTTCTGTGGCGTTTGTACTCATCGACTTTATGGGTTATAAATACACACCTAACCAAATCCTATCATTTATATTTTTACAACATATATAAGATACAACAAGTATTATAATCAATTTTTTCTATGATTAGTCATTTTCCTTAGACCAGACGCGCACTAGCAATGGGCTACTTGCGTGGTACTGAAAATCCGATTTTTATCACTATATACGTAATGTTATGTAGAAAACATAAATTTTATTAAAAAAAAATTGTTTTTTAGCAAATTAAGAAAGAAAAATTTTTGTGACATCATTATATTGAACTGAAGAAAGAAATCATGTTTAAGAATGTAACGTATAGATGGCATGGCAGGCGAGAAAGTTTTAATTTGAATTTGACAGCTCATTTCTCTCTCTCTCTCTTGTCTCTGAAATACATTAATTACTTTACAAATAAACACATACGTAGTTGCAGGTAATTTAAAATATCGATACCAAAAAGACAAACTAAAAAATGAACCTCAAACAGGAGATCTACATTACCTGCACAAACATGCCGTTGTTATGGGGCGGTACCACGCTATGGCTTTACGACCATTCATGGTGCATCGTAATTCTAAGTCATACATGGCGGTAATTCAAATAATCAAGTACGCAAGTAGCCCATTTAAAAGTTGATTTACTTAAAAATTATTAATCTTAAAATTTGCCTGCATATGAACGCTAGCGCTCATTGGTTAGTAAATAATTTCACAGTTTTATTCATTTTCAATATGGAGCACACTCGCATAAGAAAATAATGTAAAAGCACGCTCCATAAAAGCACATTTCTTATGAAAGAGCCCCCGTAATACCGGTCATAATCTTTATTTTTAAGTAATGCTACAATATTCGGTAAGTGTTAAAGTTATATTCTGAAAACGAACACAACTTTAATTTTAATTTCAAGTGTTAAAGTGAAGAAAAAGGCTGTGATCTAACACTCTTAGTTTTTTAATTGTTATAACCAAAATATAAACAAATCAAAAAAATACGTTTAAATTATACATAAAATTATAGTTAGAACATATTAAAATAGATTTTTTTTCATTTATACGGATTGATATTAGACATCAGTGAAGTTGAGCATTTCTTTAAACGCTCTAAATATGAAGATCATTTTAAATATACAGGGTGTAACTAAACCTGAGTAATAAAATTAAGGGCATTATAGTACTGCTTAATCAACATGGGCAGTGAAAAATGAATTTTTACGGGGTTTACCTCTGAAACATGTAAGAGTTACGACTTTAATTAAATAAGATTTTTTGCTTACCTTTCAGTTCAGAGGACATCTTTAAAAAAAATAAAATAATTCCACTAAGATAAATGTTGTGGTGACCTTGGCTAATATTTAGAATTTATCTCACCAAATACCACACGACCTCTCAGATTTTCTCAGATAAACTTTTATTTTTAAGCACTCATTTTTTTTGCTTTTAAGCAAAATCACTCAAGCAAACTGACATTAGGTAAAACCCCTCCTCCTTCGGAGTCGGGATTTACCATGCAGTTTGTTTCGTGTTTGTTGCTAAGCAAAAAAAAAATCGTGCAAAATAAAAATTTATCGATAAAATCAGGAGGTCTTGTGATATTACTTCTGATAATTCACTGATTCACTCACGCACCCATCTCTTCTAATAATATTAGTGTAATACAATATTACATAATTACGTTAATTGTGGAATCTGAATAACAATTTGTGAATAAAATAAACTATTCAGTTAATGCATATAAAATAACACCTTGACAAAATCTTATAATTTAGTGATTAATAATTTCACCTTACAAAGTTTGTAACAGAACAATGTTTTGAAAAAGAATGTCAACATTAGAAAACTTCTTTTCTCTTTAATCAAGATTAAGATCATAGCCCTTTCTTTTAAAAATCTAAATTTATAACCTAAAAACAGTTTAAGTTTTTGCTTGGACGGTCATAGAAGCGACAAGCTACAAGATCTCAGTGCAAACGTTAAGCTTACGTAATGCGAGATTAATTACTCACGTTAGTCAATGCCAGGACATTGTACATCACGCGGGATTAGCCCGCGCGTGGAGAGCGTCCCTGTCGAGCGGGGGTGGCCCGGCCGTTCACAAGAGAAAAACTAATGTCATATATCCCAGCCTCCATACGCGCCTATATCACACTGTCATTTCCTCATCAGCGAAATGGGACGTGTGCTGGTGGCCTCTACTCATTGTGGGAGACATAATGCTAAGGACAGAGCAGAAATGATGTAGAATTATAAGTAGTGCTCCATGGAAGTATTATTATAAATATGAAAGGGACCCTAATCGAGCTATTACAAAGATGTATTGCGGTAGAAATGTTCTAAGGCCTTGTATCCACAAATAAAAGTTGCTAGAGTTATTATCTAAAAGCACTGCACTTACAGAATGTACAGGCAACAGTAAAATTGTTGAAACTAATTGCTTTCAAGCACATGTTTTGGGATGTTTCGCAATACCGCGATAATTTTAAAACCGGTATTTTGATATTTAATTTTTTCTGAATACCGAGATACCGTTATTAATACCGGTTTTTAATAATGTTATTTACATGTACAAATAATAAATAAAATATTGAGGCTTACATATTTTGTTTAAAAGAAATCAACAAAAAAAATGTTATGTGACCAGCATTAGACCTCCCGCCATCCGCCAATTCCATGTTAAAAATAGCAATGAGTTTTAAGTAAAGTATCACTTCTGGTTGATCGTTTGCAAACAAAATCTAATTTGTTGTTCCAATAAATAGAAAGGTCTGTAATACGAAATTGTTGATTCTATATACTAATATGTCGTTTTCATTAATACAAATGTTTTGAACAGCAAATTTGAAAAGTTATAGATTATATGTTCAGAGCTTTAAGTAAAGTATCACTTCAATACCAATTTTAGCTAAAATCTAAATGTTCCTCCCATTGACATAAAAGTCTTAAGCACTAAAATTGAAGTTTTGAACTATATTCTAATATAGTTTTTCAACAAAAACACATTGTAAAAATAGTAAAAACATGTTCTAGGGATCCTAATTCGTGCTTATTCACTGAAAACTCACTTACGAATTTTTTGTCCGAAAACATTACTTTCTTTACCTACGGTATGTCGAGAGGATGCCCAATTGCTCCAATAAGGCATAAATTTAAACTAGGTTTAAATTAAAAAAAAAGAAAATGCAAATCGAAATTTTGACATTACATTTTAATGCAATATTGTCAGTTACGCTAAATTTGGTGCAACTGACCATAATAAAGGAAAAAACACTATATTCTTATAAAAATTACTTTTATTTATGACCGATTTGAGCGATCTAGGTTCTAGAACTTCATTTATTAACTGAAAGTTGACATTTGTAGACCAAATTTATTTTGCTTAAAAAAAAAACACTTGTTTAGACGAATTAGTCCATTGTTATTTATATTAATGTTTCGTGGCTGTATGCTTGAGTGTTCGGTCATGACTCCGGTAAAGCGGGTTCGATCCCAAATGACACAAAAGTGACCCCTGTGCTACACTCTCCACGCCAGCAATGAGTGGCCGTAAGGTGACGACTAGTAAACGCCCGCCCGGTACGAATTGTTGTCATTCCCGTACAAAACAGATTGGCACACCCAATTTTAATAGTTCAATAATTATTTTATAACATCGTTATTCAGCGTTTTACAAATTTTTATATTACAATCTATGCCAGCAACCTTTTGATGTTCGCACAAACTAACAGATCAAAAATACACTAGCGGTCGTTGAAATCGAAACAGCAAAAAATAATAGGAATAAACGGACGAAATTTATCACAGAGGCTGTTTATTATAAGAAGAATAAATGCTTAAAATTTGGAATCGCTAAGAACATTCGTTCAGATAATATGCAAGTTTAAACTAAATTATCAAGCAGATTCATTTATTTGATATTTCTTCAACATGATTCAAATTCAGTTAACGTTATTAAGTTAACGTCCGACTGGTATGTTATATACCAAATAACACCCTAGGGTGTTTAGACACAACTGATTAGAAGATTCTAAACTGGTGTGCGAGCTTCTTATATATCTGTCCACTATCCTAGGTAAGGGAGGTATAGGGATCGTGCTAAATATCGCATATAGAGATTTTAGTGAATAAGCACGTTTTGATGTCCCCAGAATCCGATTTTAGCATTTTTACAATGATGTCGGTAAGTAGGTATGTGTGTGTGTGTCTCTCTCTCTCTCTGTGTGTGTGTGTGTGTGTGTGTGTGTGTGTGTGTGTGTGTGTGTGTGTGTGTGTGTGTGTGTGTGGATCGTGTGGACACGATTACTCAAATACTATCAATCAGAAAATTATGAAATTTTGTGTACCCATTCTATAATAATTTGGGAAGGGTTCATTATTTTTTAGTGTATATCGGATAAACGGAATTATTATTTATACAAGCTTTTAACAGTTTTTCTTGTAAAAAAATTCATTGAATATAATTTTTTAGTAACTTTTAGTAATTTAAATTGAACATAATGGTACAATCTTCAATTCTACGATAATAACATTTAGTAAATAAATCTAAATAACTTTAAATATGAATATATGTATAATATAATTTATTTTTTTGCCTATGCGTCAAAGAAAAACATAATTTTAATAACAATTTTGACAAATTAATTAATAATGGAACCGTGTTAAGGAAAATACAATAGTAAAATATTTAATTCTAATGAAATTATGGTTTGTAAAAATAATATATTTTCCATCATACATAAATATTAGACGTACAGGATGATTTGCTAATTTTTGCAGCTCTATAAATTAATGCTAATTTACAACTATAAATTTACGAAATGGATCATGTACGGCGAAGAATTTACAAAGATTGCGTTTTAGAGCACCTGGAAGTTGATGCTGATTTGTATAAGAATGTGTGTGTGACGATCTTTCCTTAAAGTCTATTAAAATATGATCCAAAACTTCTCAAATTTGGTATTTAAAACTCATATATAATTTGTATCAACATATTAGATTTTATCCATATATGATAAATCGGATGTAGTACTTAATTTGGAGCTCTAACAGATTTTTGAGAAAAAACAATAAAACATAATCCAAAATTTCGTATTACAGACTTCTCTATTTATTGGACAACAAATTAGATTTTATTTACAAACGATCAACCGGAAGTGATACTTTACTTAAAGCTCACTGCTATTTTAAACAAGGAATGGCGGGAGGTCATGTGCTGGCCACATCAGATTTTTTAGTGTTGTGATCGTCTCTAATAAACATGCAACTTGCATCTTTTTCATATTAATGCAACATTACATATGACTGCCTTTATTTTGTTATTTTTAGATAATCTCTTTAGTTAAATAGGAGTGCTGAATTTGGCTCATTGTGTATAAATTACATATTTTCTAAATTATTAATTACATCAAAAAAATTTATACTTATTGATGGTTATAATATTATATTTATCAAAAACTTACAATTCATTAATTTAAACATTTAATATAATCTTAGAAACAACGTAAAATAGAATAATACATACTATAGTCTCATTAAAAGCAAATTAATTCCAAATGAACTTAAAATATGTATTTTCTGGAAAACTAAAATGTAAAGCGAAATGTCAGTGCAATTACACAATCCACAGTCTTACTGCACGTCGCAGAGAAGAAATTTCTTAATACTACGCTCTCTTGAGTGGAAGGTTCATAAAAATTTTAGTGTTATAAATGCTAGAGATTACTTTAACTCGTAGCAGATGCAATGGTCTGTAACCGAGCCGTACCTTCATGAAAAAGATACAAAGCTACTGGCGTTTGGAGTTACCAATGCTTTTCGTGCAGTGGTAAAAAATCAACTATAACTCTTCACAGGCTAACAGTTGCATTGCAGGCTTTAAACACCTCCGACTTAATGTTCAAATCATCCTAACAAATCACCTCTTTGAAATTGATAAATAATGTACCTAGGTACATTCGGTATTAATTTTGTAATTATTATGTACGATGCTGGACCGTGGCTATCATTTAGCTTTCGTTTCTTGGTAAGTAATCAAATTGAAATCATGTTTCTTCGTTTTCTGTTCGCTATCCCCATTTTTTCATTTTGTTATCATGTCATACCAGTCCCCTCTCAATTCCGAATCATGTTTTTTTTTCATGATCACATAAAAAAAAATCTGTTGTGGCCAGCACAAGACCTCTCGCCATTTCCATATAAGGCTATATAAGTATTGTATTTCACTTCGCTATCGAACCGTCGATTTATAACAAAAAAATTACAGAACTTTACCCAAATATTGTTTTTTATTATATTTAACATGTCTTCCGCACACATATAATTCTAATTATATCTATTTTTCATTGTATGAGGAAGTTCCTATTTGTCAGAGATTCTTCCAATTCGTTAACCAGATTGGCGGTATTTCTGATGGATATATGCATTTTACCTATAATTTCAAATATTTCATTAATAAAATAATAAGAAAGATTAAATATACTTCCCAAAAAAAAAACTATCAGAATGTCACTAAAACTGTTGATTTTTGACACTGATATATGTCATTTACAAACTATGTTATAAACATTTAAATTTGTCAAGTGGTTTCCTTAGTGCCTTTAGTAGGGATTCACCAAGCCAAGCTACTTGGCTTGAAATAAAAAAGCTTGGCTTGGCTTGAAAATTCAAGCTTTTTTTAATGTTAGGCTTGACTTGGCTTGGGCTTGATGGAACCAAAGCTTGGCTTGGCTTGAAAACTTCAAGCTTTAAAAATTTTTGGCTTGGTTTGATTTTCAAGCTTTATCAAGCTTTTTCAAGCCTTTTCAAGCTTTTTCAAGCTTTCAAGCTTTTTAATGCTCATGCGCAAACTCATTTTCGCATGCACATATAATGTTTTTTATTTCATTTATTTTATTTTCACGGTACATATACATATGTATAATTGGTCTTGAAAACTTGATCTAGCGTAAGTACAGGAGGGCTGTTTGGTATTAAAATTTGAATATCAATATTGGATGGAATTATATTAAATATTTCGAAGTAAACCAATTATTCCGATGTATCGATTTATTGAAATATCTATGTATTAATATATTAGATGTACTGATATGTCGGTACGTTTTATTTTGTCGTGGTAACGATGAATAAATCACGTTTTGTTTACATAATTTTTTTGTGGTATAATTGAAATAGTTATTTAAGTATTAAGGTTAGTAGTAGTCACGGGTTGAGGAAGATTTTTTTTTATATTCGATACCGGTAAAAGAGCACTTCCTGACCGCAATACTTATTACGTATTTTTCACGATTGACCTAAAAAAATTGAAAATTATTTTGATATATTAAAAATTGTTTGTTGTCATTTTTAAAGTAAGCTTTGATCGTTGTTTTTTATTTGCCGCCTCCACCTCCTTTAATCGGTAAGTGATTCACATTATTTGGAAATAAAGTCTACTGCATCGGTAAATATTAAAAAAAAATGATCGTGCAAAAAATAACTATATATGTAAAGATAAACTAAAACGATAAAATATAAAAATATATGTTTTGTTCAATTATATCATTTTTGAAAGTAATAAATCAAAAAATTAGTATCTTTTATTAAAAAAATACCCTGCTATTTTTATGTTACCTTTATAATTTTTTCATTCTATATAGGTTTATTAGTTAGACTTAACTTTGGTGTATTTTAATAACTAAAATGAATAGGATCTATTTTCATAATGCCATTTTCACTCGAAATGACCTCCCCAACAAACTGTAAGATTGCTATAATACATAGTTCATATTTACCCTTTGTTAATAAATAAAACAAAACAATACCCCAAACAATGAAGAACCGTGTTCAAAGAAATACATAATTCTGGAATTCTACCTATTATACAATGGGATAAAACTGACCTGCTAAGTAGGTATCCCCAAATACATCTGGAAATAATAAAATCCTATAGACTGGGATTTCCTCGATATTTTGTTTGTACGTGAGACGATAACTTGTCCTTTCTATTTTAAACATTAAAATTTGTGTTATACCAAAATTTGCAAATAAAAGCACACTGGCACTCCCATAACTAGGTAATAAGCCGTTATTATATATTTGTTTAATTCATATACCTACATATAAACAAGGGAAACTTGAATCAAGGACATATTTAGAAGAGAATAATTTCTTTGTCGGTTTACATTTTTATTATATTGTTATACTGCCTCAGACAAGGCCTTATTATTAGGAGCAATATTAGGGGCTGTACTAAAAATAGTATTGAAATCGTTGTATACATACATTTCCACAAACACAAACTTTCTCGTCTCTATGATTCGGAAATACCAGAACAAAACATTGTAAATCCATAGCTGACAAAAAAATTCAACATTTGCGAAACATTTAACAAAATGAAACTATGATATTTGTCATCATCATACGTAGTCACTCAATTACCTTGTGATGTTGAGTATATTATTATTTCTTATAATATTTATTCAGCTCCAAAATTATGATTCATAACACCCGTGGTTTGTTCAATATTTTATCGGTTTAAGAAAATGAAGACATTATTTATAAGTAATATTTTCTGAAATTCTCTCTAGCTACTTTTAGAATGCCAAGATAAACGGAACAATTATTTTGACATAATATGGCAAATATTCAAATTATGTGCGTTAGTGCTTTAATCATCAAGGTTATTATTTTAGTTCTATATTAAATTATCATTATCTATTTAAAAACTTTTTTAATAACTATAAATTTATTTTATACTTGATTGTGTGCGTGAACTAAAGTGAGCGATTAGTTGGTTCAGATTGTAAAAATAAGTGATCTGTGGGACGATGGGATAAACTTTCCCATTTACAAATTTCTGAAGCCTACTAAACTGTTGGGAACCTCAGTTCTGAGAAATGCGCAAAACTGTGCTTCAGCAATGGAAAAGTACGTTACCTCCATAAAATTTCGGTTTTGCCGGCCTCGTCAACAATTCTTGTGAAAAGCTTGAAAAAGCTTGTTTTTCACCAAGCTACTTGACAGTCGAAGGCTTGGTTTGGCTTGAAAATTCAAGCTTTTTTTAATGTTAGGCTTGGTTTGGCTTGGGCTTGATGAAACAGAAGCTTGGCTTGGCTTGAAAAATCAAGCTTTTTTGAAAGGCAGGCTTGGTTTGATTTTTCAAGCTTTTTCAAGCCAAGCCAAGCCAAGCTTTCAAGCTTCAAGCCAAGCCCGTGAATCTCTAGCCTTTAGCCTCTGCGATTAGAATATTCTATATATTATAGTGTCTTTATCTCGAAATCTATACAAGATATAATAAAAAATTTAAGTGTATTAGATGGAGAATTTTGTTCTTCAATATTTGTAATAACAAAAATTTCCAAAAAATTATATTTGGATTTTTTTTCTAAGAAACTACTACTTCCGGTTGTCCATTTGTTACCAAAACCTTTTCAGCTTTTCCCAGGAATATCAGATTGAGGAAACTGCAGTTAAATATTTTTTAAGTCTTATAGTTTTTGAGGAATCGTCCCTCCAACATCCAGACACACATACACACACACACACACGCACGCACACATACACAGATACACACACACACATACACACAACCACACACACACACACACACACACACACACACACACATTTTAAAAATATTATAATCGGATTCTAGGAACCTTAAATCGTGCTTATTCAATAAAATCTGAATATGCGAATTTTTGCATGAATCCAATACCACTTTTAGCGAGAGGTAAAAACGAGTTTTACAAATAGATCATACTTGTATTTTACAAAATGAATTTTTTCAATAGAAAATTTGTGGTATAAATATATGTTGTGGACAGCACAAGATCTCTCGCCATTTCCATATTAGGCTATATTGTATTTAACATTCCTAATACATACACACAATTTCTAACTACATCTATTATAAATATACATATTTTTATATTTTTAATTAATTAATTCTATTTATATATGAGTTTCCTCCTACTCTTCTAAATGTTCGAGATTCTTAATATTCATTGACGAAATTGTAGGTTTTTCTGATGCGTATATGTAATTTACCTATGTGTCTCTAATTTATACATTTAATTATTAATAAAATAAGAAATATTAAATGTACTTCCCAGAAAAAGCCTTCAGTAATGTATCTGGATTTTTGACACCAACATTTTTCTGTCAATTACGAACATTTTAATTTTTCAGCTGGTTTCCATTAAGTTACTGTAAGCTTCATTACAACGGATTATTTTATATATTGAAATTTTCTATATCTAAATCTATAGAAGACATAATAAAAATGTTCAGTTTACTGGATAGAGAATTTTATATTCTGTAATATTTGCACTAACATAAATTTCCAAAAAAACAATATTTAGAATTTTATTTAAGAAACTACTACTTCCGGTTGTTCAATTGTTACCAAAACCTTTTCAGCTCTTTCCATTAATGTCAGATTAAGGAATACGTAGTTAAGTTGGTCTTTAGTCTTATAGAATTGAACCGTTCAATTAATCGTTTTAATAAAATAACATACCTACTCCACTGAAGTGCAGTAGATTGCATGGTTTATTAATAAAATTAGTTAATTTGGTTTGCATATCTTTCATTTATCGTTAGGTAGCTTTCATGTTACTCCGTTTTGTTTTGTCCTAGATATTATTTTTAATCTTGATTTAAAAGAATCACGATTAAAATGGACATGATTTGGAAATTACATTCATAAGACGAAACAAAATTTTGTCAATGCAGTATTATCTATTTAAGGAACGCTTAAAATTTAAGTTACATTGGTACAACCGGTTATTAACCGATACAGTATCTTTTTATAGTTCTTGAGATCTCATTATTGGACTCGGTATTCAGGACATTGTGCATTACCTCTTTTATTCGTGAGTGCATTTTCAGAGTTGATTTCTGTACTATTGTTTATATACTAATAAAATATAAAAACCTGTTTTAGAATAATGTGAACTGGATACATTTCCATTCATCAAAGTACATGATGCCATGCCCCGATGAATATGTTTTAAAGCTCCATAATTATTACAGAGAGTTATCAGGGAACATATTCGCAAAGTGGAGTTATATATCTTATGGCGTAATTAATCATTATAAACAATATGATTGCATTTTTCTATTTCGAAAGGCGGATAAGACATGAATAATGTTCATGTTTTAAAATTTACATTAAAATTGGCCATTTATAACTAAACACATACAACTGTTTGCAGTTTCAGTGATTTAAACTTTTCAAATTTATGCACATTTTTACGAAGCTCGCTTTTACACAAGCGATATTTTATTCAGCAAAAAACTGAAAAATAAAACAAACTCTAATGAATTATCCCGAGAGCGACGTGAATAAATGCGTTCTTGCAACAATTTCGTACGTGCAAACTTTATAAAAGTGGTCAATATGAAGTGAAGACAGGCTACGTTGACGTTGAGAGAGAAATACGAAATTAATTTAGCGACGGTAGTAATATGACATGACGCCTCATTCGCCGTGTGAACAGAACACGACTTGTTAATTGTTCATTCGCACTCAAATTAGTTTTACGGCGTCAAATTATAATTTAGTTTATAAACGGTGCTCAGAGTTTTAACTATTTCAAATCAGTTTCAAAGTGCTGTGCTGACGACGACAGCTTAATAAAATCATTACCTTTATTGCACTTTTTGAGTTAATTTATATATTCTCTACAATTTACTATTTCATTAGCAAAATTGTAATACGTAATAGATGCATTCATTACAAAATTATATCACGGTAATAACAAGGCTGATGCTGGGTTGCAAGAAACTACCTTTGAATAAGTAATACCCTATTGGTATTATATATTCAAAGAAACTACTTATCGGTTCATTAGCAACTACTGATTCGAAAAATCGTTGCACTTAAAGTCACACATTTTTAAAGATTAACAATCCTATAACTTATAGGACTGATTTCGGACCTATAAATATTTAACAGTTCAATAAAATAAAAATAAGCACGAGATAAAAAAAATCCATTGACACACGAGTTGCATACAATATTTTTCCTACAACCGAAATGATAGTGCTATTTCTCATAATACTGAGTATGAGTATACAGGCATATTCAAATATTGTTAGTGTTGTGCATGTTACCTAATAACGTATTTCTTTTTCACGCACTAGTGCTTAAAAAGTACTTTTTTGTCCTCCTGAACTGTTAACATAACAATCACATATCGTTGACGTCTATGGTGGTTGCGATTTTACACATACGCTGACTAAAGTAATAAACACCCACATTAAGTTTTAAGATGCCATTAATAAATAAAGGTACTTTGCATATAAAGAGTACCTACAGAAACACTAGTTACAGCAATTCGTCGTTCAATAATAATAATAAATAAATAATACTGAATTTCTTTTAATTAAATCTGCCAACGCCATCTGTTAGCATTAACAAATAATAATTCTCAGTCGGCAATGTCAATGTCAAATGATAAACTTTGTTGAATGATTGATGATAATTGTTTATTTATTTTATTTCAAATGTATGAAATTCATTTTAATAAAGAATGCCGAAAAGAGTACCTACGTAACGTTAGAATCATTCATGTAGTCTGTTTAGGAACTAGAACTAGATATTTGTAGAAACTAATCTACCGAACCTTAATTTTCTTTCAGCATATACATTCTAAAATAAATCAAATAATCAAAGTGCAAATTCTTGGTTTATATCCCAATCTCTAAAAGAGCATGAATATTTAACTCCGTACATGAATTAAAGTCGTTAATTAATTGAACAATATAAGTGTGAATCTTACTGCAGCTAGCTTGATAGCAACAATGGTTTAAGGTTAACAAGCAAAATTTATAGAAAATACATATTTAATAGATTTCTCGGCCAAAAAATTTAATACATAATGTGTGCGTTAGGTATTTGTAGCACTCCACTGCCAGTCGGGCTTCAATATAAAACTTCGCGTTGTAAAATAACAACTACCGCACATATAATGTAAATAACTATTCACGCACTAGTGTGCAAAAAGTGACACTACACATTATAAAGAGTGCGCAAAGTACGCACTTTACGCACGGTTATAGGAAAAACTATTTATTGAATAGTTTTCATGCAACTCATCATTATTATATTATTACTGCTCGGTTTTTCCAACTGTGGATTAAGTGTTAGTTAACTGCCATAAGAAAAATATCGCATCATATAACTGACATTTGTATAATTTTGTCATTTTACCTTCTAATATTGATTCGATATTTTCATTTTATCTGGTAGTTAAAATAACGACACTTTATCCAGAGATATAAAAACCGGGACTAAAAATAAAGAATAGGTATGCTTTGACAACCTGTTACAATAGAATTTGTATGTAATTAACTGAGTACATTTATTATCTCGTAAATATGTTTTGTAACAAGTTGAGAATAGTGAAATAACAAGTAAATAACTTTAATATAAACTCTTCTAAATTATAGTTTCAATATCAACATTTTAATTCTGTTATCTTTGTAAGTCAAAATTCTGTTTAGAAATAATAATCATTATTCTCTCATATCTCTGTGTAGTCTAGAAGCCAACCGCGTAGACATTTATTGTTTTGACAATTAACTATATAAGTTATTGCCTAGACTACGTGAAATCTTGTTATTTTGCTATGGATGCTACACCTTCGCACCCTTCATCAGATATGCCTGTTGAAGAGATACCCTTTGTTTTAAAGCAGTCGAGTTTTATGATTCAAACCGATAAGACATGGGATAGTGGTAGTCCGTGTTTAGTTTTTGGGCTTTTACGCCATGACTCGTAATTAGGGTTTATAACAGTTTAGTTTAGTATTAATGTAATTATGTAAATAAAGTTAGTTAAAGTTAAAATTAGTATAAAATATTGTGTGTGTCATCCATTTAAGATGTGTTCATCATCTATCATCAAGTGTTTAGTGATAGTGTGAGCGTAAGGGTGTTCCGTCTCAGTATAGTGGTGAGCGAACCAGCAAGCGTCCACCAGTTAGAAGAAATAGTGTCATCGTTGGGTAAGAGGACAAAGAGAAAACATAATCATCTAACTACATCCCCCCCCCCCCCCCCCCCCCGCCCCTGTTACAGTGTATATTAATATTCATTATAAAAATTCATACGAGGCTGATGTGAAAATTTCATGAGAGGACAGTTTTCTCAAATTTTTACGTTAATTCGTTAATTTGTGACTTAATTTTTGGGAAATGGTGAATTCCTATGCTTACAGTATTTCGACTGTTACGTTCATTCTGGTTGGTAGTGGTGGATCAATATAAGTTTTATAATGGAGCAGCAAGTCGGTCGAAGTCTGAAAACCAAAACGTTTCTGATCAAACATCAGAAACTGAGGGACGGAGAATGTTTTATGCCACATAACTGGAAAAACAGAACACCTTGCAATGATCAAATACCTGCACAAAAATGGCATACTATTAACAAAAATTCATGAAGACGTGGCAAATACTTTAAGAACATATTGTTCTTCATACACAATGGTAAAAAAGTGAACAGTGTAATTTAAACATGGGAAGGAAATTCCTGTAACTGTTACCAGTAACGAAAACATCAATCTGGTTCAAAAAATTGCAGAGGCTGTGGGCATCTTTTATAAACGGTTTGAAACATTCTTGTCAATGCGTTAAGAATGACAAAAAAGAAATAGAAAGCGACTTGAAATACTAACAGAGTGCGTGTTGCTCCATCAGAATAACGCTACAGCGCACACATCAACAGTTGCGATAACTGAATCTGTACCTCATCCTTTCTATTCATCAGATCTATCTCCATTAGACTTCCATCTAGTACTAACATACCCGAAACTCGAAACAGACCTGGGAGGGCAATGATTTTTACGAAATATTTTGAAACAGTGACGAAGACCTGATTCATGTCACCTGAATCGTGGCATGTGGCATTGTAACATCGATGGACCAAGTGTAAATATAAATAAAACTGTTCTCCTTAACTGACCTAATTACAACAGTATAAAATATACGAGCAAGTAATTAAAACAGAAATAAAAACTAAAGACTTACATAAGGTATTTTTGTGTCTAGGTCAAGCTACATGAATAAATTATGATTTACACGTAATTTTATTTTTCCTTTAAATTAATCTAAGCTTATTCCTAAACGTGCGCAGGAAATTAAAGCTTATAAAATTTAACAAGCATTTCATGAGATATACATGCAAATTAAATATTTTACATTTTTTATTAATTCACTTGGTAATTTCCGAGGCACAAAATGAATAAATGTTTGATTTAATAAATCTAGATCCGTGTACTTTTACTTCAGCGGAATACGCGAGCTCATCTGTCATTTACATTCTCATAACAAAGAGAACTTAATTAAATGTGTTAATTATATACTTTTATTTCGCTCTCGTTTCTACTCTAGCCAGAAAATATTTGTTTGCTTTGTACCAACGTATTTATTTATGAAATAACTTTTAAGTCAATGCTAAAAAATTAATTTCTATATTAATAATTACTATTTTTTTCACTAAGTGCCTCTTCTCGCAAGTATGTTTAACCTTAATTAAGTTTTTGTTTGCCGTAATATTATTAAAGGACGAGTTTTATAAGGCATGTTTTTTTCGCGTCAAAATTTAGAAAAAGGACCCTGGCGAGTTATCTAAACGAAAAATGCGAAAAAAAGTCTTGTACTATAAAATGAGCCCTTTATACTATTTATTATATTTCGGTTCTTTTATATACTAAAATATTTTTAAAAAACTGCTACATTAATAGCCCTATTGTGATCAAAACTGTAAGTCTAAATCTATAACAAAAAACTGACAAAAAGCACATCTATTTTTGTTGTTTTCGTTGCGATTTTGTTCATTATTTACAGATTTAAGACTTTCAGTTTTGCCTATAATCACCCCTCTTCTGTAATATTCTGGGTTTATGCAGCACGTAAATTATGAAATTAAATTAAGCCACTAAATTAAGAAACTAAACTAAAATAACGTCGTTTATGCAGTAAAAATTTAGAATTTTATGTTTGACATTTTGTAGGTGAAATTGCGATACATTACAGTTAAATAGGATAAAAAAGGTAAACAATTTGTTGATAAGTCCAATTAGTATTTCGTCGCTCTTTTCTGCAAAAACTTTGTTATCATCGTATATTTTCTTAGGTTAGGTGCGAAAATCTGTCATAAGTGCACGAATGGCACAGGCGCAAAACTAAGAAATTATAAAATTAAACTAAAAGTTGAAAATAGCCAACTTCTTAATTTATTCACAAGATTTCAGTCCCTGAATAAACCTCTCGGTCATCTTATTTTTTTTTTTAGATATTTATCATCCGATCGCTCAACCTTCCTCAGTACCTCCTAGAGGAGTCAGTGCACCATACTGAAGAGCTCCAATAAGAGCGAAAGGCGTCTGCCGTCTGTGGTTCTAGTTGAGTAAGCTAGTCTCTGATGAGAAGTTGATTTTAGAGACTGAAATCTTGTAAAACATATCAACTGTTATTTTTAAATATCTTATTAGAACAGTTTCATCATATTGTACTTTTATTATTACAAATTTATTATATGTCATTTTGATCTTTTATTCAGTGTTTGCTGCTGTTATTGATAGAAAATTTAAACAGGAAGTTAAAATAAACTTGAAAAGATAATCAGAGAAATTTTAAACTTAAATTATGGTATGGACGACCTTATACCTTATATCATTTTTATTATAAAACCCTTGTGTATAAATAAATATGTAAAGCATGTTTTAAATTAATCATCTTAACTGACAAACTGACAAAATGTTGAAGCAACTCATCGCGATAAAACGCATTCCTAACAGAAACCAAAAAATTCCATATCGGCGAGTAATAAAATAACCACAAACCGCGGTACATGGATATGGTCAGTTTCCAGTGTACAGTGCAGCATTCCGGGCCAACGCGGGCCCGCACAGTTGATTTACGAGCAAATATGCTATCATACAAATAGCGTTTTTCGTTTATTTGCTCTCCTGTTTAATAGAATGCAATCGCGCACTCGTTGCGACCCAGCGAACCGACGCCACTGAAACTTGTGAAAAAGTGTGAAATGAATTTTTTGGGGTGGAGGCGCTGAAAAGTTTTTCTTTTACAAAATAATAACAAAAAAACAAATCTAATTTTATATGATGTCATATTACTCTAAAACCATAAATATGAATAGTTTTTAATGTAACAAGCGGGCTTAACCATTTTTAAGATTTAGGATTTTTATAATTTTTCACCAACTTTTAAAGACACAAATCTCGTTACTAAGCAAATGAGGTTTTCTTCAATCACAAACACGATGCATATGTGTGTACTAAGGTATCACACATCATAATAAATATCATGTTTACGAATTGGCATCCGTCGGATGTTTCAACGTGTAAAGTTAAAAATGTTCCCGGTGCATAACTATCATTTAAATTTCAATTGCAATACCTATTGAATCATACAATTTTGGTTTCTTTACCCTTTCTTGAATATTGGTTAGTTTTTTTCATTATTGTAATAAAATTATCTTCGTAATTAAGCATTGTTTTTGTTTTTGAAAATAAACTAAAGGCTGGTTTATGTAAGCTGCAAACTTAAGAATTTACATTAGCATTAGCATTATGAATTTACATTAATAATTCAAGTGTAGACAAATGCGTGCTACGGTACATGCAGCTTTAACCTTATTCTTAGCATTATTACGTAACCGTAGAATGACAATTTCTAAATTTTAAGTCATAATGCTAATGCCGACCAATCAGAAGAGTATATGTTCGTGGACGACAGCTTGATTTTGGAGATATATACGACTGTCAATTTGACATTTGTGATAATTTTGTTGTTAATATTTCTGTCACATTGTCTTGACTAAAAATGAGTGTCATTGAAAAAGATGTCCTAACTAATACAGTTATTGAACAACGTATATACATTTATGATAAAAAAGACGTGTCGATTTTACAAAAAGTGACATTACCGGCCTGCTCTTATTGGTTTGCCCTAAGAAGTACATGAACCGGACAGCGTAATGTACAGTTTAATGCAAAAGTTTAATGCTAATGCTAAGGTAAATGCATAAGTTTACAGCTTACATAACCCAGCCTTTAGGGTTTCTATGGAAAATAAAGCGTTATAATTAACTTAAAAAGATGTTGAGGAGAATAGTTATATATCTTTCTCTTACTGAACATTTATTTATTATTATTGTTTTTTTTTTCTAAATGTTCTCATTTCTTTATAATACATATCAACCTAATCTGTTTAAGAAAAACTGAAGAAAGTATCGAATTCAGAGTTAAATATTATATAATCTGTAAGCACTTAGGTTTATAGTAACAATATTTTAATTTTATTATTACAATGTATTCCATGAATTAACAAACATTAAGTGCTTTATATATATATATATATATATATATATATATATATATATATATATTGTAACGATTTCAAAAATCGTTACGCGGTTTTTTTCAAATCTTAAGTGTTCAATTTGATTAGCGACATATTTGGTGTGTTTCCGCGTGAATTGAAGAGTGGACGAGCACATGTCACTTCGATCCGAGTCGTGTTCTTGGCGTGACGGAGACTACACGTGTGTGCTGACTGTATTTTTCCAAATTTTGCTGTGATATTTTTTTATCCTGTATCATCGGTGTCATGATACACTTTTGTTATCTTTTATTCATTTATTTGGCTAGTTTAACATCTGATTGGGTAAGTTTCAATTATATTTTTTTGTTCCTATCAGTTGTTTGTCAAAATTTTACATACACCGTCAGCGCATGCCGTACCAGCACGCGAATAACCCGAACGGCTATTGCCTCACATTTGGCTTATGGTTATTCAAAATTAAGGTTTTTTTGTAATACGAGGCGATAATAGTTTTTCTGTTTAACTATTATTTTTTATGCTGAACCAATAACCAGTACGGTTCACCGGTCCCCAGCGTTTAACGCTTTCACTTTTGCTTTAAATTCCTTTTTTTGTCTCGTAATATTCTGCTTAACTTTTTGTGTTTTTGGCAACCTTTTTGGTTGGGTTTAATATTTTTAATGGGATTAAAAATTGGCTATTTGTCTCTAAATTTATCTATTTTTATAATTTTGGCTAAAATTGTTTGGGAAATTTATATAAATTCTTTAATAGGTTTTTGGGATCATATAACAAATTTGTTATTCAATTTTACTACATTTTTATACAGCTCGTTAGCTATCTTATACGGTGGAGTTGCAGACGTGGCTACCGCTGATTTGACGTCACAGTAACACAATTGTATTGTTGCTCGTTCAAGTTTTTACGAGTTTATCTTAGACTATCTAAGAGTATCTTCGACTTCTGGGTAAGCCTTTTATCTATCTTAACTTTTATCTAGTCATTTTTAGGCTACCTAGATTCATAATTTTGTTACTATAAAAATTCCGCCGAGTAGAGAATTTTCTCTTAAAGCTAGAGCTCAAATCATTTTACTAACCCTATCTTGTTCTAATCTCTTCTCTCACTGTCCACTACAGCTTGGCCAGCTGTTTTCTTGTTTGTTGTGCACAGTTTTTTTAAAAGGAAAATTATTTTTGACAAGTAGTTTCACATTTTTATCCGAAATATTTTTACTATTACGATTGTTGTAGATACGATTTTTTTGTATTTTTGTACTAAATTTTTTTTGTAGCAACGCCTAAAATTTATGGTCTTTTTTATGATTTTTCAACGTCCCGGTCCGGATTGAGACGAGAGACCGCTTCCGCAAGCTATACACACTCGCTGCCTGAAAGTGCCGTTCCTAAGACTTAGAGCGATCACCACTACGCCTAAGCCCTACGTGCTCTGGATGCCGCCCTGCGTTTTTAACGTCACCATCAGCGTGAACCTGCTCTGACGAGAGCTGGACAACGTTTCGGCATATTCAGAGAGAAGGACTGGGCAGATCGTAGCCGTCATCAGCGAGGCGGACTTGGCAGATCGTAGCATCATCAGCGAGGCAGTCGGTCCGAACTTACCACGACGTCGTGCGACAGGTTTCCCCCCTCCAGCGGCCCACTCATCTCTAGGATCCATCAGTTTTTTGTAACCCCAAATCAGGTCTTCAACCAGGTGTGTACGACCTAATTTTTTTGGGTTGTTTTTTTGTTTGCAACTAATAATTTTAATTAAAATTTATCTTAAAAACGATTTGAGAATTTTTTAAATAAACTTCAAATTTTACTGTAACTTCTTTTGAATTGTTGTGTCTTCTCTTAACCCGACATAACTGGCGCCCATCATTTCATCCCTGCACAACCACCCTTTAGGAACCCTCGACCTCGCGCAACCACGACCAACCCTTGAGCTGCTGCGGGTAAGTGTGACGCGTGAATTTTTTTGTCAATTTTTTTTACTTTATCTATTACGTCACAATATATATATATATATATATATATATATATATATATATATATATATATATATATACGAGCCCTCTCCCATAAGTGTTGGCCCAGTCATAAAAAAAATGCATTTCTTATACTTGTGCTCAACTGGAGAAGCTGCATCCAATTGCATTAGTTAGTGTAAATCAGTTATTTCCAGTATTTAAGGCATTAAGTTATAATTCAATGGAAATAAATTAGTAGGTGTTTTGATTTTTTGCTTAAATAAGTCATTTCTATGATTTTATGCAACTGGGCCAACACTTATGGGACAGGGCTCGTATATCATATTTACAGCAGGGATGGGATAACGCTGACAAAACGTTACGTTATTTCGTAACGTTATGAAAAAAAATAATTCGTTATGTTTCGTTATTATAACGTTACAATAACTGTATTAAAAGAAAAAATTAAAATTAAAATATACTTATAAATACATAAAATTTATACTGATTTTATTCTAGAGATAAAGCGAAGTGTTCAAAACTTGAATCAGAAAATGAGGATATTATACTCTCAACGGCAAGAATCATGTAAAATTTGTAAACATGAATAACGTTTTTTTTTACCCCCCTGGCCTTCGGTGAGGTGCCGATTGGCCAATGACAATTTTAATTTGAGAATTATAATTTAGGACATGATGGGAATCGAACCCACGGCCCCGGAGCCGAGCGGTGAAGGTCGCTTAAGCGCTGCTTTTAACCGCACGACCATCGAGGCGGCATGAATAACGTTATAGTCAATCATTATTTGTTATGTTATGGTTCCATAAAGTAATTTGTAATTGTTCCTTTATTTAAAAAAGAAATAACAAAGACACATTATAACATTAGAGTTATTGCAGCTTCAACGCAAAAATAACGTGCACTTTAAAGTCACATGACAGCCCGAGTGCGCATGCGTACTAATAAGGTTCACGTTATATGAATAAGGAGACACGTTATGTGCAATGGGATAGCGAGCGTTTAACGTCACACGTTCTGTATCTTTTGAGGTTATGTTTCGGTTAAAAGCGTGTATGTAACCTCGTTTATGTTGCTTTTAGCGTTAACGATAGCGTGAATACACTAATAAATGCGGTAAACATTGAAATTGGAAGTCCTTTATTTCTAAAATAAAGTGTTGATTCCTCAAATACTATAAGAAATATGACCAGTTTAACTATGAAATCCTTAATCTGACATTCATGGGAAGAGCTGAATAGGTTTTGATAACAATTGGAAAACCAGAAGTAGTAGTTTCTTTAAAAAATTCTTCTAAATATTATTTTTTGAAAATTTATTTTATTACTATAAATAAATAAATATATCATCATGGCATATTACCCATTACTGGGTGTGCCAGTATCTACAACACATGTACACATCGGTAATGATGACGATATATTTTACCGTGTGGGCGCTTACCAGGCGTCACCTCACGGGCACTCATAGCTGGTGTGGAGAGTGCACCACAGGGATCACTTTTGTGCGATTAAAAGTCTGCACTGGCCGGTCACCAGATTGGCAACCAGACACTATATGCACACGGCCACGCGACCCCTAATATTGAAGAATATGAAATTCTACATCTGAGACATTTAAAATTTGTATTATATCTTCTATAGATGTAAATATGAAGACCTGTAATATATAGAATAATCGGATGTAATAAATCGCACTAGCTAAACTACACCAAGAAACCGGTGGACAAATTCAAATATTTGTAATATAGTTTATAATGACAGATAAATGGCTGTGTCAAAAATCAGCAGTTTAAGTGGCATTCTGATTTTATTTCTGGGATGTACATTTAATCTTTCTTATTGTTTTATTAATTAAATATTTAAAATTATAGGTAAAATGCATATACCTATCTATAAGAAATACCGCCAATCTTATAAATGAATTGGAATAACTTCCTCATACAATGAAAAAATAGATACAATTAGAAGTTTATGTGTGCACAAGACATTAAATACAATAAAACAATAATATTTGGGTAAAGTTCTGTAAATTTTTTATTATAAACGACGTTTCGATATTTTTAAATAAAAACACTAATGTGATAAAAAAAAATTACGCTCAACCGAAAAAAAATTACGCGCGAAATCAAAAAATTTTCTTTACTTTTTCTTCAAACCCCATGTCTCACACGAGCTGTTAAATTACAGACGTAGAAAAATAATATTTGTATGTAAGTTGAAACTAGTATGCCTAATAGAATTCTAATTTTGAACAAATGAACATAGTATTTTATTTCATAGTAATTATAATGCAATTATTTGAAGCGAATTAACTACACAAGAAACAATCAATTCAATTAAAACTGAATATCTAGCGTGTAATTTCGCTGTTTTATATCCTTGTACTTCTATTAGTTTTTCCTCGTTAACTGCGCATAATTCCTCCAATCTTCTTTTTCGTGTTTATATTCACGACGAAACGACTTGTTTCCTTTTATTTTGGCAGCGAAACTAATAGAATTAATGAGAATTATTCGCATTTCCAACTAAACAATGCTAGATAGTTTGCATGTAAAAATTTCATCATGTGAAATAACTTAAAACTTCTTTTCAAATTGTTTTTAAACTTTTCATGGCCTTTAATGGGGAAAATTTTATATCTGCTATTTTAATGGAAACTTTTTTATTTATATAGCAAAGAGAAACGCAATTTCATTAGTGAAATGAATACTACCATGCATTTCGGTATGCAGACCAATTTATGAAAATATTTTCATTTTAATCATAAATTTTAGTTCTATACATACGTATTGCTAATAATTTAACTACATAGTTATTAATTCAACAAATTATATCCATTTTCAATTGATATTTTAATTTATAAATACAATACAATAAATATACAGTACAATCGCGTTAACGTGAACATTCAAATATATAAACTACTCCGTAGTTTGAACAAGATGTTTTCTAACATAACGTGAACAACCTAGCTTTCGATAATTTGAACACAGTGTATTCACTGCTTGTGGACTTCCCCCATTTTCTTGTAAAACTTAAAAGTTGATAGAAGTAGTATTGCTGTGCGATAAAATAATATTATTTTTAATTTTCTTTCCAAAATATGTCTAAATTTAAATGACAAACTTTATCTCTCTCTATGTGAAAAAGCAAAAATTTTGTCTGAAATATGACAATGGTGCTAGTATAACCTTTTTATCCAAGAAATATGGCTTAGCAAAGTCCACTATTTGCAGTTTAAAAACCAAGAACCTTGCATAAATAAAACCGTAAGATGATAAAGCCTCATAAAAAATGCACTTTTAAAATAGCTGAATTGCCAAAAATGGAAGCAGCCTTATATAAATGGTTTCTGCAACAACGTAACCGAAATTATCCAGTTAGTGGAGATATGCTAAAATAAAAAACGAAGGAATTGAATGAAAAATTAAATGAAAAACCTTTGTCATTTAACGCAAGTGATGACTGGCTTCAGCGTTACAAAGTTCGAGGTGGAGTGCGATTTTTTAAAATTACTGTATGTATACATATTATACTAAGTTTGGCTTATGTGTGAATTTATTTATATTTATTTAATAAGGGCGTGTGTTTTATTTACTTATATTATGTTAAATTTTATAAACCTTCGGTGATGTAAACAGTTCGATAATATGAACAAGCCTGGTTTTATTCTGTTCGCAATAACGCGATTGTACTGTATTCATATTTATTATGTCACAATGTACAACGTGCACTTTATTAATATATAAAATTATTAGATACTATTAATATAATTTTAAATTCATAGATATACATTTATTTAATATTAATTTACTTTTTAAATTTAAAAACGATATTTAATTATAAGAATTTTATCAATTTTTTTTTAAATATTGCCCATTACAGTCCACATATTTTTGCATTTGAAAGACCCAATTTTCGAAACATGTATTTGGAGGTATGTCATTTATCTCTCTAAAAAGCATCAACAGTTTCAATGGCCGAAGTAACATTATACCCCACATTGACATGTGTAAATAAAAAATCTGTTGTGGCCAGCACATGACCTCCCGCAAATTCCATGTTTAAAATAGCAATGAGCTTTAAGTAAAATATCACTTCCGATTGATCGTTTGTAAACAAAATCTACTTTGTTGTTCCAATAAATAGAAAAGTTTGTAATACGAAATTTTTGATTATATTTTGTTATGTTTTTCCTGAAAAATCTGTGAGCAAATACCAACTTTCCGAAGTTTTGGATCATTAATATATTTTAAGAAAAAATCGTCACACACACATTATTGTCAAAATCAGCACCAACTTCCTTATGCTCTAAAACGCAATCTGTGTAAATTCTTCGCCATACATGATCCATTTAGTAAATGTGTAGTTGCAATTATTTGACACTTTGAAATCACGTTCTTATTGAGAGCTGTTTGATATATAATGCTGCAAACATCAAACTAAAATCGAATTATCCTGTATATCTAATATTTATGTATGATGGAAAATATATTATTTTTACAAACCTTAATTTCATTACAATCATATTTAAACTACTAAATTCTTAACACGGTTTCATTATTAATTTTAATGTAATTTCTTCGTGACATTGACATTTGTTTAAATACATTAAATTTGTTATTAAAGTATTGTTTTTGTTTGACACAGAGGCAAAGTGATGTACAAAAAGAAATTATTTTATAATTCAATATTTAAAGTTATTTCAAGTTATTTACTAAATGCTTATCGTAGAATTGAAGATTGTGCCATTATATTTAATTTGTATTGGTAAAAGTTGCTAAAAAATAATATTCAATGAATTTTCTACAAGAAAAACTGTTAAAAGCTTGTATAAATGATACTTCCGGTTATCCGATATACACTAAAAACTAATGAGCTTTTCCCACATTAGTATAGAATAAGTATACAAAATTTAAAAATTTTCTGATTGATAGTATTTGAGTAATCGTGTCCACACGATCCACACACACACACACACGCACACGCACACACACACATACATACCTACAGACATCATTGTAAAAATGATAAAATCGGATTCTGGGGACATCAAAACGTGCTTATTCACTTAAATCTCTATATGTGATTTTTAGCACGATCCCTATACCTCCCTTACCTAGGGTAGCGGGAGGTAAAAAAAGTCGCTGAGTGCCAAATCAGGATTATATGGTGGATGCTCTATTAATTCAATGTTTTTCTCTTCTAAAGTGTTACTGTTAGAGCGGCTATATGTGAAAGAGCGTTTGCGTTATTATGATGTAGAATGTCTCTTCCTTTTGGTCGATTATGATGAATTTCTTGAAGAACTACAGAGAGCCACATCATAGTATTTCATTTTGAATTGACCGTACTATAATCATCCAGAAATATAGTTCCAACATAAATGGTGACAATCTTCTTGTTACGGCTTTTTTCCCGAACAATTTTTAAACAGATAGGCTTTGTACTTAAAAATGTAAAGAACTTCCATAATGTTAACACAATAATAACAATTTATAACACCTTTGTGAGAAGTCGTTTGGAATATGCATGCGTCATATGGTGTCCATCTTCAGATTCATTATCGAACATGATTGAGAAAATTCAAAAACTTTTCTTAAGGCATTTGTATTACAAAAAATCTGATGTGGCCAACACAAAACCTCCCGCTATTTAATTTTTATTAATTTAAATTCATACCTACGTATTTAGTAATGCTTCAAACTATATTATGTTCCATTGCATATAACTATTGCTTTATTTACGATTTTCTTTATTATTTAAAATGTCACTATTATTAATTTGAAGTGATTAGTTTTTTGACAATGACGTTTACCTGTCAGTTACATTCATTTGAAAAATAAACTGTGTAACAAAGGAATTGTGTTTATCTTAGGCTTCGGGATTAAAAAAAAAATATTTTTAAATTTATCTGTAAAATATATAGAAAAAGTATTAATGTATACCTGTACAAAATTCAATAATCTATAATTTTACAATGACATTAAATGCGAAAAAATGGCATTTAATGGTATTTTTTGAAGAAAAACCATTATGAGCTTCAAATAAAGTGCCATTTCCGGTTATCCGATTTACACCAAAATTCTAATGGCATCTATTCCTATTAGAATAGGACAGAAATACAAGGTTTCAGAATTTTCTGAATGATAGTATTTGAGTTAGAGTGCAAACATAATTCGTACATATACACACATACACACATACACACACACACACACACACACATACATACATACATACATACATACATACATACAGACAGACATCATCGTGAAAATGTTAAAATTGGATTCTAGGGACCTTAAAACGTGGTCATTTACTAAAATCTCGATATGTGATTTTTAGCACGATCTCTATACCTCCCTTACCGAAGGTAGCGGGAGGTAAAAACATGTTTTCCCAAACTTTGTAAATAGAGTATGTTACACAACGCAATCAAATTAATTTTACATGACCACTTTCTATGAAAGAAGAGAAAAAAAAATAATCTCATATTAATACTTAAAATTGTACAATGTGTCCTAGACATACCGGAACTTTTGTCAAAATTACATATATGTCTACCTGACGTTAGATTAAAATCTAGACATATGAAATTATCTTGTAATTATCCGTTGTCTTTTTTGACGCAGCAATATTAGTCTCAAATAAATATGTAGAAAATTTAAATATATTCTATACTTTCATTAATTACTCAATAATATGTTAAATGTATTAGTTAAGTAAGACAAACTATAATTCATTTGTTTACATATGTTTTGAAAATTTTGTCATTATTTTTTTTCTACCCCCCTGCCCATCAGTAACAGCTGTTTTGGGACATCTTTACGGACCTCATCTTTCAAAACGCCACAATACCTTTTCGATCAGTATTTTTTATTTTTTGTTAAACTGACAAACGATGAAGTTAACTTGTCAAAAGAAAATTTATATAAAAAAATGACAACCTGCTAGTTAGGCTCAACATTAAGAGAACAGCCCTGGTATAAATATTTGCAATTATTTTTAAATAAAAAGTTCCAATAATGACAGGAACACTAATAATAAACGATAACAAAGGACGAATAATGAAATGTCAATATCTAACAAACTCTCTTTCCAACTTTTCTCGCTAGAATTTGATTTAATTACGAGACGAAAACGCACACGTGGATATTGCTGGGAGGGGTAGCCAAGTTGAGAACGCTTTCCACGATGGTAAAACTGATTGAATTATGGACAAAAATTGGGCAAACATCATTCTTGATAGCAAGAGCCTCCCAGCGTCCTATCCGCTAAACTGATTGGGAATGTTTGTGCCGCGTAATTTAATTATTTGTGGGTTACTTTGCTTTCGGTTCTGACACATAATTTGAACAACACGTTTGTATTAATGAAATTAGTTTTAAATGAAATTAAAATTAAACGAAACAGTGAATCTAGACTGATGATAAACCACAGATTTTCATTTCATGACACTAATTAAATTTATACGAATGAAAAAAATATTTTTGTTTTCATTTGAATTGATTAATTTTATTTAATTTGGAATATTCAAATTTGTTTAAATATATTACTCGTATATTAGTAAAATATAAAACAAACAATGATGTCCTCTACCATAGTAACATACATGGGTCATTTATATTAAAACTAGATCATAAAACTATAAAAGTTTAAAGAAAATTACAATTAATTTTAAAAATATTTGTAAATACCTAAATGTCTAAGTTACAAAATTCCGTATTTTTACCATTTTCAAGCTTTCTATTACAGCTTTATTCAATTCGAGAATCCATTTTCAAGTAAATGAATGTAGAACAAAACTTTCAAAGACAGTTAATTTTTAATGATGTAAATCATTCGAATGAGTAATATCAACTGCATGCGAATAGAATACTATACATTATCCACAACTGTCAAATAATAATATGTTAGTGACATAATTGTATTGAAAAATAAATAGTCATAGATAAACCTAGTTATCGTTGTTGTAACAATATTATGAAGTGATTTGACATTTGGCAGAAAATTTTAGAACCAACTATTCAGCTACATTTTATGTAGAAAAAAGTAATTTTGGTTGTATTCTCAGAAAAGTAAGTAAGATTTGATATTGATATAACGATTGAATAATATTATTTCATTGAACTGTCAATATTATCCAATTAGTAACAATAACGAAGGTCATTAATTGATCAAAATCGGTGGAATTATGAGTATATTATTTGACAGTTGTGAGTAATAGTTATTTATGATATAAGTGTTAAAAGTGACATTTTATGAGTGAGTGGGGAAGTTTGTGAAACGAGGCGAAGCCGAGTAAAACAAACCCCACGAACGAAATAAAATCACTTTTAACACGAATATCATAAATAACTATTGACAATGACAATGATTTAAAAGTATTCACTGTGTTATAAACTATTATTTTTAACTCGCTAAGCAACCGTTAATAATACTACTTTTAACAGTGGTCGTAGGAAAAATCTTTTATATACAACCGGTATATAATGTTAACTTCATTCTTACCAAAATCATAACTTAATGTGCTTCATTATTTATCAAGGGAAATAAAGTACTCCCTAGGGAAATAAAGTGCTCCCTAGGGAAATAAAGTGATTCAAGCCCATTGTTAACAGATAAGGAATATTTTCAATTATATTTATTTTTGAAAAAAATATAATGATTTTTGTAAAATTGAATTTAAAATAAATAGTTTTTCTTCGTTTATAGAAATGTGCTTCATTCTTCTTCTTTTTCGTTTGTATATAAAATATTGTATATAACACGGAAGTAAAGTGTCATTATTTGCCTCAAGCGATTGCATCCCTCGGGCTACGCTCTCAGGATTCAATCTTCGCTCTCGACAAATAATGACGAACTTTACTCCCTTGATATATAAACTACTATTAATCTTATACAGGCAGATTCATAAAGCAGATTAGCCACAAATACTTGTATTAACCTTAAATTTAAACTTCATTTTTATTCGTAAATACATATTTAGAAATAATATCTAATTTGTAGTAAGCGTCATTTAAATAAATGTTTAATTTTAACCCAAATAAAGTAACAAAATTAAACTTTTACCTTTTCTGTTTTGAAAAAACTTGTAATATTTCATATGCACCGCTGACACTTAAATTTTAAGCTAGTTTTAAACGAAAATGCAAAATTTTGACTGTCATATTCTCTTTACCATTTAACATTTCATTTCGATATAATATTGGAAATATAAGGACCACCTAATATTTAAGCGTTAGTTGTGCAATTGGGCATTAAAGTTTTAATCAGATAAGATGGTGTTCAACTAACTCCAATTTAATTCTTTTTTGAATATAGTAATTAATGTATTGCCTCTATATAAATTTTGCAAAACTTTGTTTCACGTTATTCTTGTTTCAAGTGTTTATTTGTGAACAACAAATTATATACATATTATGGAATAAATAAGACATTATAGTAACTTTTTTATGAATTTTTATACCTAATTTGTGCAAACTGTTTTAAATTTGGAAATTGTCAATACCTCTTTGTTCCATTACCCATGCAAATCGCTTAAGCAAATACATGCTGTGATGGGTCAATGTACATTTATCTTGGCACAAACTATACCTGATTCCAATACGATTATAGTTTGAGCCATGATAAATGAACATTAACTTCGACTTCTTAAACTCGTACAACCCATCACCCCGGGGTATGTCCTTACCTGTGAGGGCCAGGAACGGATTACCAATTTTACAGTACAATCGGGAAATATGCAGTTAAAATCTTTTAATCTTTAAACGTATTTCGTATAATAAATTACACAAACTTTGTTTCACGTTATTATTGTTTCAAGTGTTCATTTTTGAACACCAAAATATAAACATAATCACGCCAAATCTGTAAGGAAGTTGTTAAGTCTTAGCAACGTTGCTAAAAATTATAACCATAGAAACAAATGTAAAGGCTGTCATTTTCATGTTTTATTTAGTGTTCGCTATTATTATTGGTTATTTGCTATAGCAATGTTGCTAAGTCTTAACAACTTTCTTACAGAATTGGGGCGATTATTAGGACTTGGAGCTGGGTATTTAGTTTAATGGGAAATACTCACCCACCCGGACCAAATGGAATATACCCATAAGAACCGTAGGCCCGTATTACCCATAAGAACCACCGACCCCTATTACCCGTAAGAACCGTAAACCCGTAAGAACCGTATTTCCCTTAAGACTTGACGTTATATGTGAAGCGTACGACTACTTGTAAGGGGCATACTTTGCCGCACCGAGAACTTATCTCATTATTGCATTTAAATACACACATTTAAATTATTCCTAATAATGTCTGTCTTATAATTAGAGATTTTTTAGTTGTCCTATTATTGTACAAATTACCAACTTATCTTTTAAAACTAATTGGTTTATGTGAAATAGTTAATCAAATAAATCAACTAAATACAATAAAAAAAATTTAACGGTATGATTAAAAGGATAATTAGCAACGTAATAATACGTCTTACGGGTAATATGATTCTTACGGGTAATACGGGTCTGTGGTTCTTACGGGTAATACGGGTCTGCGGTTCTTATGGGTCTTACGGGTTTTATAGGTGAAGAATTGACTCCGCACCGTATTCACTGAAATACGGATGGGCGGGTGGCCGTTTGGATGCACCGGTATTCCGAGCACTACATATTATTGAATAATAAATTGTAGTTACTTTTTATGAAGTTTAATACCTAATTTGTGCTTACTGTTTTAAATTTGGTAATTGGAAAAAATTATCAATGCCTCTGTTCTATTGCCCGTGCAAATCGCTTATGCCGATACATGCTGTGATGGGCGGAAAAGTCAATGTACAATAGGCTCTTCAACCACATTAAAATTTAGCATATTTGGTACTAATTTTCAATAATACGCTTGAAAACAATGTCAAAAAATATAACACTTTATTTAAAAAATATATATAACGCCTGTAATTAATTATTAAAAGTATAATTTTTTTACCTCCAATTCCACTGTGACGTCATACCGACTTGTGACAGGATTGCGCGCGCATAATCTTGGCGTTTGCATTTAGTCATGTCTGTTCTGTCATTTGTGTTTTAGTTGTCATCTGTTTAGGTTATCTTTATAGTTATGGTTATAAAGTATTGTGTTGTGCCGTGAAAACCACAGCAAAAAAAATTAAATCATTATATCAACAACAGGTAAATTGCGTGAATCTGCCTTTACAAAACCACTCTCCATCACTTTTTTAAATATTATATTAGAATATTTAAATACAACTTTACACATAAATACAAATATCAAACAATTCACAACGTAACATCAGCTTTCATGTGTTAACTTGTTTAAATGTTTAAAAGTTTGACTGAATAGTTCCGCAATTCTACACGGGCGGCGTTGTTCTGTCATCAGACGATATGGCGTCACACCGTAAATTTCAATTTTGTGTAGAATCTTTTCCAATTAATTACAGGCTTAATTATATCAGAATACAGATGAAATTATGAAAAATATTCATATATTAACGTCTATTTTCGAAAAATAAATTTTAAAAAAATTGGTTGAAGAGCCTATTATCTTTACATAAACTATATCAGCGTATCGCACTAGCTGCCACTCTGACTTTGTGGCCTATCCCCTCTACTGATTTCTAAGTACATTCCTACAGTGGTACAGTGAAAGGGAAGTGTTGTTACAAGCTTGAGTGTTTCGAACGCCACCCTTAAGTTAAAGCACTTGCGTTTAGAAAAGTTACAAGCTAAAAATGTTCAAATATTTAGGATAACTTTAAATCTAGTAGAATTGTGTATTACTGACATTGCCCGCTTAAGTGGACTTAACTGTCAACTGCCAGTGTCATAGTATGTGCCATAGTGACGTCCGCAACAAAAAAAAATGTTATTCTATTAGTTTTAGCAATGCGCTATTATCAGGGAATAACGAGTATAAATTGAGTTTCTTTCTTCTTCTTCTTCTTCTTTCTACTGAACTTTGTTCTGCTATAGCTTCTTTAAATCTTTCTATTTAGAGGGTGTCTTGTGAGTTCGACGTCCGATGTTTATGAGTTTTTGCCCACTTCGCGATTGTCTGGGTTCGTCCTGACTACATGGTCTCTCCATTGGTGTCTTCCTAGATCTAACCCATCTAACTACATCATCTACGTGGATTTCCTCTCTTATGGTGTTACTTCGTATCTGATCTCACAGTTACTCATTTTATTGCTCGTAATGTTTTCATTTATGTGGTTCTTATAGTTTTTTTTTCTTGCTTACTTTATTTAATTATTTCGTTCATTATTATATTGAAGAGTGTTTGGCTTAAGCTGTCTGCTGTCTTTTTGCTTGACTCCTACTTTAACATCTATTTCCTCTGTTAAAATTTGTTTAAAATAATTTCTTAGAATTTTTAGGCAATAGAAGATATTTAAAGTAAAAACTCAATTATGACTTGTTATTCCCTGATAATCATACAATGTCGAAACTAGTATGTTAATATTTGTAATAGCTATTTATATCACTATTCTAGAAACTGCACTTTTGCGAATGAGCATATTTTGAACTTTTTTTTTTGTCGTGAACATTACATTTTGTCATAAATGTTCCACCGAGTGCCGGTAAAGTCGTCCATTCAAGTGTCCCATACTGGACAACTGGTCACCCACTTACTTAATGTATACTAATGCCCGGTTGCACCGACGTTTCTTAAATTTACACTTAATAAAACTGAACTTACATTAAGTACCACTTAATTTTTATCTACTGTTGCACTCATATTTTTTTATATAACCTTAAGTAAGTGTAGTTTATATATTTTTAAGCTGGTAAATTGTACTTTTATGAATAAGAAAAATAAAATTTAGGGATTTTTCATAGTTGATTTTGTTTGTGTCAAAGTTTGGAGGTTATATTGGTAAGTTCGATTCAAATAGAATTATTGGGCGGTAGCATGAATGGTGATTTGGAGATGACTAGCAGTGTTTTAGCACTGTCAATCATGTATGGATTATTTTAGAGAAAAATACTTCCAATGAAAGTGGCGTACAATTAATTTTTCTACAACTGCTATTTGAAGTATTTTTCTCTAAAATAATCCATAAACGATTGACAGCACTAAAACACTGCTAGTCATCTCAGCAATTCCAATACTGTATATTTAGTTAATCGAAACCATTGAAAAAATGCATAATCAGAAAGAGTATGAAAATTATCAGATCTGTCGCATATTTGCCTTGGTATTCCGTATACAATTAAATCCAACGCACCTAAATTGTCATCATCATCAATAAAATCAATAACTTCCATGATTCTGATAATCTGATAGCAATTAAAAACGTTTGCATTCAATATAACCTCACCCACTACCCATTACTTACTTAACTGCAAGATAAACTGTCAATTTTGGAGGCTTAAATTTATAGAAGCCTTAAGATATTTACGGAGAGTTTAGCGCACGGTGCAACGAAATAAAACTAAACTTAAGGCTAAACTAAACTTAAATTCTAAGTGATATCGGTGCAACTGGGCATAACTAACCTAAACTTGCTTATTTTGTGCAACACGTATTATCGAACAACCAGGTACCAACGCCGGCGCGGTAGCCTTGTAATAAAACGTCAAATTTAGAAAAAATTAAGAAGAATTTTACTCAAAGGATGATATTAATTTGCTAGGAGTGTTCTCTCTTATTACCGTCCCAGTAATATATTAATTATTTTTATAATAATATTGTATAAAACATTACTTTTTCTATTTTTCATATAAAATTATAATAACCCTTTAAGGCTGCGCGCCAGTCAAAATCATGATTTAGCGATAAGTTCTCAATTTTTTTCCTCAAAACTGTGAAAACATTTCAAAATGCAAATAATAGGAGTAAATAAGGAGAGATCAATGATTTCAAAATCACATTTTCAAAAATTGTATATAGTATTATTGATGAGAAAAAAAATGTTGAATTCATTAAAATCTGAAATTATTATTTTTTACATAAATGAATCCAAGTCATATATGGAGCAGTTTTATGTTAAAAAGTTGATATCACAGGAATCACAAGAAAACACTGAATATAGCTAGATACATAGAATTTGTATAATATGATTGAATTCTGAGAAAATAAGCCAACATTTGAACAATGCTAAATCTGTACCTTTAAAAACATTTTTTAAATAGATTGTGAGGTAATTTATAGGGTAATTATTATACTCACTATATAGAACTTTGGCTCAAGAATCACATGAATTTTTTTCATTTTTTTAAAATGAAAATTACAGCGCCTGGACTCTCTGAAATGTTCTTCCAATGTTAATTATAGGCAAATTTAGTTTACTCTTTCGCCACCACGTGCCGCATGAAATTTGAGCTGTCGAAATGGAACATAAGGAGGAGTTAGGGAGGGACTTAAGTTGTTAGATTACGTAGAGGGGAAAAATATTGAAATAGTGAAATAAACTACATTCGCTTCTGCAGCCTATTCAGCCTTTTAGGAAAATCGGCATTGCGTGAATTTATATTGTTTTTATTTGAGTTGTGAAAAATGGGTTTTCAATTTGGAAAACGCAAAAGAAGTAAAAGAGCTAAAATAGCAAAGAAAATTAATTTGAAAAGGTAAAATACAAGTTTGTATATTTTTATCAAAGCAACTTCAACCTATTTCAGAAATGAAGCTCGAAATAAGGTGTCTTCTTCTTTGGAGAAACAAAACAGTAGTACATATCGCATATAGAAATAGGAATATATTAAATGCAAATAATGTAAACTATAATACTAACAAATCAGTTACATAATTTTTTGTAAAAAATAGTAAAAATATAAAAAAACGAAGATTTAATTCTTCTCAAACTTTGTATTTATAATTTATGTAAAAATACTTTTCCAACCAATGATAATAAAACATTTTCTAGTTATCGTATAGTAATCGTATCATATAATATAAAAATTTGGAAAATATGTACTTCAAAAGATAAAAGTTTATATATTTATTATGTGATGTATAATGAAAGCAAAACTTTATCTGAACAAAGTGAAATGTACCTAAGGGACATTGTTAAAATATGTATTTACAGGTTTAACAATTTGGGATAATTGGTATCAGACATTCTAAGAAACTGGTATTAAATATTTCTTGTACGAACACGTGCAAAATGCAAGTACACTTCCCTCGCCCGGTGTCATTGATCATAAAGGCCTTTGTTTTCTTTTCGGCGTATTTTAATCGAAAGTTCAGTTCAACTGGGTTTTATAAAAAAAAAACTAAATTAGGGATATCCTTGTACAGGGATTGTAATTCATAATTAGTATACGATGCTGAACAAGCTAATAGACTAACATCGTCAATTTTTGGCCGTGTATGTAAAAGAAGATGTTTTGGTACGAGATTGTTTATTTAAAAACCACATAATAACAAAATACATAAAATACGGTTTGGATAACGAATACATAGCTATTCGAAAGTTTTTCCTTCGGGTTTATTTATTGATGAAGAAAATGTATATCTAGCAGCAAGTCCCGATGATAAATGTTATGTAATACCGGGTTTCCACTTTTCTATTACACTTTTAAATGGAGATGAACTACTATCAAATTTAATTATGTTTTTTTTGTTATAAAAAAAGTAGACACCCGGTATACAGAATGTCACAGGACAAGCTTACGCTATTATTTTAAAAACTATTCAATATTTTTTTTTATGAAATTTAGTACCTAGTAGGTTTCCGACATGCCAGTTTCAACTAAAATATTTTCAAAGCACAGTTGAAGTACAAGAAATTTAAAAACACTGTTTTTTAAATGGAACACTCCATTTTTTATTATTTAAATGAATTCTTCTTTAGAAAATAGAATTAGTTTGTGTTGTATATCCCATGTTGAAAGTTGATAATTTTTAATTAGAAAAACTTAAGTTTTTTGTAATTTAATTTTACGTTGACGTAGAAATTACATTTTTCAAAAATTATCGGTTGCTAATTTATATTAGTGTGAACAAAAGCTTTCTTTTTAAAACTGTTTTTACAGATTATAGAAATTCGATTCCATTCTCGAGATATAGAGTGATAAAGAAGTGGCCGTTTTTAGAGAAAAAATAAAAAAAGTTGAATTACGACGGAAATGGTTAATCGTGTGTAAAATGTTTTTACTGTTTCATATGTAAAATTTTCTGCTGAATTCGATGGTAAAATAAAAAATATAGCATTCTATTTAAAATAATAAAGTTAGGGGCTACTTCCGGTTAAACCGGAAGTGCTACTGCTTTGAAAATATTTTAGTTGAAACGGTCATATCGAAAAACCCCTAGATACCAAATTTAGTAAAAAAAATATTGAATAGTTTATAAAATAATAATAGCGTAGGCTCGTCTAGAAATAAACAAATTTCATTTCAGATACAAGGCCAATTACACATTTCATCATTTTTATTAACAAAGATACTCCTGTTTTCATTTTGAAAATCGAAAAAAGTGATTTATTTTGGGAAAAGCATATGAGAGATCAACTTATTAATTTTTATAAGAAGTGCATACTACCAGAAATTGTTTTGCGAAGAATTCAGAAAGGCTTTAAATGCAGAGAACCTCAGTAGAATTTATTCCTCTCAATTATTCAAAATAATGGACAATTACTTTATTTTTAAATATTAATTTCAAAATATAATCAAGGATAATTCCATTTTTAATCACAAATAAATGTTTGAATTATAATAATTGTTTTATTTTTCCTTGGCACTTGATACGTATTTCATTGATATTATACAATTTGTTTTACTCGGTCGAAACACGCACCCTGGCCATCCCGGCTTTCTTTTCAAGTAATTTATAACTCGTAAGGTACACTGTTCTGATTGGCTGTAGCTACAGCTGCACTTATACAACCTAGACATCAACCAGATGCACAAATTTTCTACTGTGCTGCCATCAGTCGGCTTAGAAACAAAATAACGCTCCTATCCCGCGACGTTAAAGTTTTCGTAGCAACTTTAATATTGTGATCTAGCTACAGAATAATGAAAAAATAATGAAAATAAATGAATACTTGTGTTCTTTTTTTCTAGTAGGTACTTTAATAAATTTCGCACATCATCGTAGTTTGTTATGGGTTTCATCGCATAAATTTTCATCGCTAAAACGTTCATAATAATTTAAATTTTGATAAATAATATTCAGTAAGCTCGAGCACACATAGTCTAATGAATATCCAATCCGTAATGCAGCATAAAAATAAGCCAACAATATTAATATTCATAAATTCTCGAACGCCATGCCGAGCAAATTAAAACTGTGCATTCGCGTTTTTATTTGGAATAGACTACACGCTAAGGGTATTTTTTTTGTTGCACGGGTCGTGAGCCGACTAGCCGGTAACGCTTGAATTACTCCAACAGGAAATATGTTTGGGCCGAGTTTTAATATTATGTAAATTTTCCTTCCGGTTTCCATCGCTTATGTTCCTTGAATATAATTAGCGCCAAGGCATGTAGGAAAAGGAAAATTGACCAACTTTTGTGCTTTTCTTTCATTTAAATAGCCACATTATTTTTGTAATTATTCTGGAATTTATCTACAGAGATTACTGCAAATTCTCATATTTAAAATGAAAATGTTTTTGTGCGTAATGATGAATAATTTCACTAAAAAGCTTTCTTTACTGGTTCAGTCGTAGATTAAATTACAGAAAATGAATTGAAACCATTTGTTAAACATGGGCGGTAAAACAAAATTTTTCACTTACCATTCTGTCTTGTTGGCATTGTAGATCTCCCCTGAAAAATAAATCAAACTTTATTAAAATTGTATCTTCTACCCAGACTATAATGACACTAGTAATTTTGTACGCCAATTTATACTACGAAAACTTTTAAGCAATCATTTATTTGACATTTTGAATTCACGATCAATGTAATATCTTCATATCATAAGAGTAAATATAATATGACCTAATTCAAAATTCGGGCAGTTATACACATTTTACTACTCAAGAACATCTTTATTACTTCCTTGTACGAAGTAAAGGAAGTATTGTAATCGCAAAAAAATTTCCATTTTGACCATCCCTGAATCCTTTTTGACTAATTTTGTCGTGACGTATGTACGTATCTCGCATAACTGAAAAACGGTAAGCCGAAGAAAGTTCAAATTTTGTATTTAGGACTGTTGTAACATCTAGTTGTCTTTTTGGTCATTATATAACTTCCGGAAGTGGTACTTTACTGGAAGCCTATAATAGATTTTGATGAAAAACTATATTAAAATATAATCAAAAATTTTTCAAATTTGGTATATGACTTTTATATCGACGAGAATAACATAATAGATTTTGGTTAAAATGGTCTAACCGGAAGTGATACTATACTTGAAGTTGTTGTCAGTTTTTCTTGAAAAAAATGGTGTTATTTTGAGTTTAGAAATAAATGCTTCAAATAAAAGTTTTGGCGAATTGAATTCTACGTCTAATACATCAAGTATGATTAAATTAGCTCTTTGTATAAGCGAGATATGTAAATTTAAAAATGATGTACTTTTTAGTTTCCGTAATTAAGTTTGCTATGGTTTAGGACAAAAAATAACAAAAAAAATACAAAAATTAATGTCAATGTCAAATTATGTCAAATATGTGCAATTTTATGATTGGGTCTGTTATAATACATATTTCATTATTAACAAAATATGTATAGTTTAACAATCGGACACGGAAGTCATATGGTGTCCACATCAGATTTTTACCTCTCGCTAAGAGAGGTATTGGATTCATGCTAAAATTCGCATATCTAGATTTTATTGAATAAGCACGATTTAAAGTCCCTAGAATCCGATTATAACATTTTTAAAATGATGTCTGTGTGTGTGTGTGGATGTGTGTATGTGTGTATGTGTGTATGTGTGTATGTGTGTATGTGTGTATGTGTGTATGTGTGTATGTGTGTATGTGTGTATGTCTGGATGTTGTAGTCACGATTGCTCAAAAACTATAAGACTTAAAAAATATTTAACTGCAGTTTCCTCAATCTGACATTCCTGGGAAGAGCTGATTAGATTTTGGTAACAATTGAACAACCGGAAGTAGTAGTTTCTTAGAAAAATTATTCTAAATATAATTTTTTGGGATTTTTTTTTATTAAATATTGAAGAACATAAAATTCTCCATCTAATACACTTAAAAATTTTATTATATCTTGCATAGATTTAGAGATAAAGACACTATAATTTATAGAGTACACTTATCGCAGAGGCTAAGGCACTAAGGAAACCAGTTGACAAATTCCAATGTTTATAACATGACACATGTCATTGTCAAATATCAACAGTTTTAGTGACATTCTGATAGCTTTTTCTGGGAAGTATATTTAATTTTTCTTATTGTTTTATTAATTAAATATTTGAAATTATAGGTAAAATTGTGGTAAAATACATATATCCATCAGAAATACCGCCAATCTGGTTAATGAATTGGAACAATCTCTTACATTTAGAAAGTTCCTCATACAATGGAAATATATATAATTAGAATTATATGTGTGCAAAAGACATGTTAAATACAATAAAAAACAATATTTGGGTAAAGTTCTGTAATATTTTGTTATAAAACGACGGTTCGAAAGCGAAGTGCAGTACAATACTTATATAGCCTAATATGGAAATGGCGAGAGGTCTTGTGCTGGCCACAACAGATTTTTTTTATTTCATTTTATTATAGGTAAATCTTTGTGTTACATATTCAAAGTGTATTGTATGAATGCTTGAGCATAAAGTATGGTATAAGTAAGTAATAGCATATTAAAACATAAGTTACAGAAGGCTTATTTAAGCACGAGTTTAAATTACGAACACAAGCGCGTAGCAGCGAATATGCGAACGAACGAGTGCTTGATTAGCCTTCTGTAACGAGTGTTTTATACTATTTTCTCTGTTTTAGATTTCGTTTACATTTTTTCATTGTAAAAATACTTGACAATTTCCATTAAAGAAAATTTTTGATGTAATAGGTTGGTTACAGTGATTTATTGCTAGTAAGATATTTTGTGTACATAGTGCATTCATACCAATCCAAATAACAAAATATCACCAAAAATCGTTTAAGAATAACTTTCCTTCTAGCAGCAATACACGTGCTAGAATATGTCATTCTAATTCCGAAACAGGGAAAGATATATTTTGTTCATTAGCTTAAACCTTGTATGCTAATTTCTGCAAGAGGATAATAGTTATATTAATCTCCCTCGACACACTTGCTATAGCTAACTAGAAAGTGTGCTGAGGGAGATTAATTTTTGAGATCATTAATAGCCAATTAACACACGTATGACTTACAATATTTTTCCGTTGACTGCATCTTACTGAACTGGAAAATCTAATTTTATTCCATGACCACATTTTTCAGGTTAGTAACGCTTGACACATAAGTTTTGAGAATTGTTAAGCAATGGTATGTGGTATCTATGGTTACCCACTAAAATCGTTTATCAATAAAAAATCATGCATTAATAGGGGCCATTAATAAATGATTTTCTATATTTTAACATAACCTATTAATAAACGGTTAACGAAAATATTACATTACTAACAGAGGAGGAAAGTGTTTCATTACTGTCGACGGCGAAGATTACTAAGGTTAGCTATAGCCCGAGACGTAATTTTTTTTAATTTTATTTTTTTATTTGTAAATACAGGCCAATTCAACAGGACGATAATCCCAATAAGTGAATAGCAGTAATATTATTTACAGTATGATATAAGTGACAGCATTTTTGAAGCATATCTAATAATAACGATATTTACATTAGTGAAACATGTATAGTAAATTAGAAAAGTGTAATATACCTTAGCTTAAAAAATATTTATCATCATTGAAGACATCATTTTAAAAGACGTTTAAATCTTGCCATATTATGATGAAATATGTCAGAAAATAAACAATGTTCAGAATGTCTGTTGTAAAGAATAGGTAATCGATTTAATGTAGCATTGATTGCCGAATTCGTTCTTCCGGATGAAAAAAATAAATTTGAACATCTTATACTATATTTAAGGAAAAACAATTGTTGGGGATGTCGGTCCAGGAAATAAATAAATTTAATTTTTCTTTTTCATCGACGTTTCGGTATTTATTATACCTTCCTCAAGATTAATTAAAATTTTGTGATATGTGTCTTGGATATACTTGGTTCTTCCTACATCGGAGTAAAAATATTCTTCGGTTGAGTGCCGCTGCCAGCTTTCGTCCATTGTTGCACCATGTCTTCGCACCTGTTGTTGCATGTTGACTGTGTGTCGCTGCAAGATGTTGTAGGAACCCCATTTTGTTGAAAACGTTGAAAATAATTTCTCGACCGTCAATGTAGATTTAATTTTTCTTTTTCATCGACGTTTCGTGCAGCGGCACTCAATCGAAGAATATTTTTACTCCGATGTAGGAAGAACCAAGTATATCCAAGACACATAACACAAAATTTTAATTAATCTTGAGGAAGGTATAATAAATACCGAAACGTCGATGAAAAAGAAAAATTAAATTTATTTATTTCCTGGACCGACATCCCCAACAATTGTTTTTCCTTAAATCTACATTGACGGTCGAGAAATTATTTTCAACGTTTTATCTTATACTATAATTTGGAATTCTAATAGAAAATTGATGTAAGATATAAGAGCAATCAATGTGGCCATTAAAGATTTTATACAAAAATAATAAATCAAAATATATTCGCCTTTTTTCTAGTGACATTATATGTACATTATAGTGAGGAAATCTATATGATAGATAGTTACAGAATTTTGTTTGAATTTTTTCAATTCTATTAATATAAATTGAGTAAAATGGAGACCAACATACTGATGCAAATTCCAGATGACTTCTAACTAATGAGTTCTATAATATTGTTAATGTTGTGAAACACTTGAAATTTTCAGCTGTTCTTATTAAGAAACCTATCATTCTATATGATTTTTTGATAATATTATCTATATGTTTATCAAATAAGAGTTTCGGGTCCAGGGTTACTCCCAGATCCTTTATTTCTTGTACTTTTTTAATAGGTAAGCCAACAAAATTATAGGTATTATCAATTATATTTCTATTTCTAGTAAATGTAATCCTTGTGCATTTTTCAATGTTCAAGAATAAATTATTTTTTAAAGTGTAATTCCAGAATTTTCTGACAATCATTACGTGATCCAACTTCTAAATAAATTTTCAGATCATCAGCGTATAATATAAAGTTACAATATTTAAAACATTTTGATACGTCATTAATAAATAAATTAAACAGAAGAGGGGCTAAGTGAGAACCTTTAGGAACTCCTGATGGAATTTGTTCAAATCTTGATTGATAACCTCTTAACACTACACATTGACTTCTGTTTATTAAATATGATTCAAACCATTTTAGTAGGTTACCATGGACACCGACCTCAGCAAGCTTGGAAATTAAAATTTGATGGTCAATTTTATCGAATGCTTTAATGAAGTTGGTATATATCGCGTCAACTTGCACTCTTTTATCCATTGCCTTAAGGATGTAGTCAGTGTAGCTTATTAAATTTGTTTCGACAGACCTGCCGGGGACGAACCCATGCTGCCCCTGTATAATAAATGCTTTAAATTTTGCCATTAAGTTCTCATATATTAGTTTCTCTAACACTTTTTCAAAAATACAAAGTTTTGATGTAGGTCTGTAGTTAGTGACATCGTTTTTTGGACCTTCTTTGAAAATAGGAGCAACATGAGCTCTTTTCCTGATAGCTGGACAACATCCTTCTAGCAATGATTTATTGTAGATCATCGATAGCAGTACAGACAAGGCACTAACACAAGACTTGATAAAAAAAACTGGGAATATTGTCTGGCCCTGCGCCCTTACCTGGATCAAGGGACAAGAGTAGATTTTGAACTTTTTCTTTTTCAAATGATAGATTTCCAATACACGTACTCGTGTCATTGTTGGGGGAAGATATCCTTGAATTTACATTAGTATTTGTATTAATGTTATTTGTAAATGTAGTTTTAAAGTAATCTGAAAATATATTGCAAATGTCGGTTCCGTTTTTGGCTACATTATTTTCATAATACATTATATTTGGTATTGTTTATGACCGTGATGTACTCTTGACATAAGACTAAAACTTGTTACTTTGATTTGGAATTTGCTGCTCTATACTTTTTACAAACCTAGTTCAAAAAACAGGATCTGTAAGGCATTTTACTTTTTTCCGTAAACTACAGAATTTATTGTAATACTACGGTGTTCTAAATATTTTATATTTCTTGTGTGCTCTAAATTTTTCTTTAATTAATTTAATTAATTCTCTAGAATACCATACAGGATATGTTTCCTTGTTACTTTTTTTCTTGGGTACATAAGTTTCAATAGTGTTATATACAATCTTGTAAAATTCTATAGCCATGTCTTTAGTGTTAAATTTAAAGAATTTTTCCCAATCTATTCCATTTAAATGATTTATTATACTATCATAATTTGCTTTTTTAAAAAAGTATGTATCTTTTGGGATTGTGCTTAGAGAAGAATGGGAAAAATTATCAATTAAAATATCTAAAGGTGGGTGATAGTTATCAACTTTGGTAAGAGGTGAATTACATTCTGAGACATTAATTTTAGGAAGATTTGATACAATTAAATCTAATGTCCTAGAGTCTATATTTTTTATAGGATTGAATTGTTGCAAATTACAATATGATACAGCATCAATAAAATGGGCAGCGGTGGTATTATATATATATATATATATATATATATATATATATATATATATATATATATATATATATATTACTGGCTACGAGGCCTACTTTATTATGCAACGTCCACTGCAGATACGGTAGATTAAAATCTCCGCATATAAATTTTTTTTATTTGAATCTATAATAGAACATAGTTTTTCTAAATATTTATTTAAAGCTATAGTGTCCTTGGGGGGGAGGTAAACACAACATATGTGGAGCAGTTCATTTTTATGGGATGACAGTGATATCCAAATATCTTCTGCGCCATTGGACCAAGCTGGTTTTTCAGTGAAATGTATATCTTTTCGAACTCCAATAAGAACACCGCCGCCATCAGATTTATTGGAGGTTGATGATGATATGTCTCTTCTAACTAACTATGGTAAAATTACTGTCTAGCACTTCACTATCTAGCACCGGAGAATTTAAATTGGTTTCCGTGAAACATATAACGTCATATTCACAGAAAGAGGAATTTACACGAACACTGTTTTAGTTCTCAGTCCTCTAACGTTCTGACAATATACTGATATAGACATTGTTTTACTGTTTTAAGTTAATATATTAAGATGATCCTTGAAAGGGTTTTTATTCAAATTTAGTGATACCGGTCTCGTTTTTTATTGCAATTATTTTTGAGTTGTCAGTTTTTTTGGCAAATACTTTACCGTTTTTACACCAAATGTATTTAAAATCTTTTTGTTTTAATGTCTCGCGAGCTTTTTTAAATATTGCACTGAGTTAGATGTTCATTTACAAATATTTTATTATTAGGGCCAGGTAGTTTTAAATCAGAAGTTGTAATGTTCCTTTTTAATTTCATAGTAGATAAGAAATTATCTTTAGTTATTCTAGATCTAAATTTTACTACTAAATTAGGTGGTTTTTTTTATCACGAAATTGAAAGTTTGGCAGTCTGTGGGCTGCATCTATTTCACTCTCCTGTAGATTTAAGCCTATTTTAGGTAAAAGAGTTTGGTACGAAATTCGGTTAATGTAACACAGTTATGAGGCAGTGTTCAATGAATATCCTAAATTAGAATTAAGCAACCACTTGCCAGATTTCAGGTTTTAATAGTAAAATATGTAAGTATATAAAAATAAAGATATCCTAAAATAAATCTAATGTGGCCAGCACATTACATTCCGTCAATTCTATGTACTTTGTACAAATCCCATACCAAAAGTTTCTTGGAAAAGATTATATATACCCAGTAAAACTGTAACACGAACATATACTATTTTCTGCAAATTCCATACCGAAAGTTTCTTGGAAAAGATTCTATAAATCCAATAAAATTATAACACGAACATACATTACGTAAATTGCACTTGACACTGACATCTGTCAATTAGAATTATTTGAATATATCAGCTGTTTCCGTGATTATAGCAAAGCTGGTTGATTTATGAGGGTTGATCTATTTATAATTCTTTCACTCTTTATCTATTGAATATGAAGAAAAATATGTAATCAAACCGTATAGACAATAAGATATTCTTTCATACTGATAATCACATAAAATGTCACAAAATTATTTTTTAACTGCGCGTTTTCAAGAAAAACTGTTAAGAACTTCAAATAAGTGAACTTTCAGTTAATCAATTATAACCAAAATCTAATCAGCTATTCATATTAATGTAAAGAAGAGGAATTCGAAAGAATTATAATTTTTAGAATTGCAGTATTGGAGTTAAAAGTAGTAAAATCGTATTCTAGGGGACCTAACCTTACCTAAAGGTGATGGAAGATAAAAATAACATATTTATTAAATATAAAATCTATATACATATTTCATTTAAGAACACACATATTTTTTTAATCCCATTAATATCTAGCTAATAATCTGAAATAAAATTACATATTTTTTTACTTATCTCAAAAACTAACATGCATTTCATTACTTACAGTTTTCGTTTACCTTCACATTGTTGCATATTATTGAAATCTTCATTTAGTATCTCTTTTACACTTCTTGTAAACATATCCATAACATCATTCCAGTCTAAGGAATCAAGATCAAACATAAACATTTTTTTATCGTCCGGATGTAATGAATTCCATAAAGTAAGAACATTTTTGTATTCATACTCTAAACTCAAAAAAAAATAGAAAATAATCGGCTCGAGCATTTTTTTATTCCTCTTCATTATCTTCATAAAACTAAATATGCATACTTATTAAGAGTTACTAATAAATATAAACAATGCATCTTTCCTTTTTCATTTTACTTACAAGGGTTTTTGATTTTGTAATTGAAGAAATATGTCACAAATATATGCAGGAATTTTATGGTAGAGAAAATCATATTTTTCGTACAACCATTCGGAACTAGTTGTTGTTAATCTTGGTGTCCACATAGTTTTTTCCAAAGGATATTTTGTATGGATAAAACTATTACAAAATTGTTTTACCGAAATTACATCTTTCGAGGGAATATAATTGTACACTTCGATGTCCTTTGTCCTGAAACATAAAATATTTTATTTGTTTCTTTTTATTTTCAGATTTCGATAAAGGCAATTTATTTATAACGTAGAGGGCACTTGAAGATGTTGGTGAGAATATACCAAAAATCATTAAGATCACTTTTATACAATTTGAAAATGTCAGATAAAAAAGTACTCTTTTTACCTCTCCAGATGTTAGTGAATAAGCACGATTTAAGGTCCCTACAAACTGATTTTAACATTTTTACAATGAAGTGTATATATATATATATATATATATATATATATATATATATATATATGTGTGTGTGTATGTGTGTGTGTGTGTGTGTGTGTGTGGATGTGTGTATGTATGATACATACATTATGTATGTATGTGTGTATATGTGTGTATGTTCATTCATGGGAAGACGCTGAAAAGGTTTTGATAACAATTGTACAACCGTAAGTGGCAGTTTCTTAAAAAAATCTTCTAAATATTATTTTTTGAAAATTTGTGTAATTACTAACTAATATTGAAGAACATAAAATTCTACATCTGATACATATAAAATTTTTATTATATATTCTATGAAATTAGATACAAAGACACTATAATATATAGAATAATTGGATATTATAAATCGCGCAGGCTAAATTACACCAAGGATATCAGATGACAAATTCATATGTTTGTAACATAGTTTGTAAATGTCAGCGTCAAAAATCAACAGTTTTAGTGATATTCTCAAAGCTTTTTCTGGGAAGTACATGTAATCTTTCTTATTGTTTTATTAATTATAGGTAAAATGCATGTATCTATAAGAAATACCGCCAATCTTGTAAAAATAAAATGTGTTGAAAGAATCTCTGATATTTATGAACTTCGTCATACAATGAAAAAGTAGATAAAATTAGAATTGTATCTGTGCACAAAACATGTTAAATACAATAAAAAACAATATTGGGGTAAAGTTTTGTAATTTTTTATTATAAAACGACGCTTCGACAGCGTAGTGCAATACAATACTTATACAGGTTTAGTTTAAAGTATGGAGACGGCGATTTATTGTCGTTAATATTCATTTTAGGAAATTATGTTCAATACAAAAGTTTTTTAAGAAATTTTGATCTACATTTGAGAATACTTGAATTTTATTTTTCTTCAATTGTTTTTGAGTTACGATTGTCCGCGTAATTTTTTTAAATGGGAACCTATTAATTTTACTCTACCATTCGATAGAGTGTTTTTTTCTCTTTATAACAGTATGTTTGTTTTTTTTTTTGTTTTTCAATTTATTTTAATAACATTTTTACAAGGAAAAACACCGGTTCAAGTATTTACGAATAGTAGGTTCATCTAAGATAGACAATAAAGTTGTCGGTCACAATTTTATCATTAAAAACAAATTAATAACTAAGTAAATTACATCGCTCGAGTTTGTTTATCGCTTCGCTTTTGTCTATCTTAGATGTATTCGTAAATACTTGAACCGGTGTTTTTCCTTGACAAAGTTATTAAAATAAATTGAAAAACAAGAAAACAAACATACTGTTGTAAAGAGAAAAAAAACACTCTATCGAATGGTAGAGTAAAATTAATAGGTTCCCATTTAAAAAAATTACGCGGACAAACGTAACTCAAAAACAATTAAAGAAAAATAAAATTCAAGTATTCTCAAATGTAGATCAAAATTTCTTAAAAAACTTTTGTATTGAACATAATTTCCTAAAATGAATATTAACGACAATAATTCGCCGTCTCCATACTTTTAACTAACCCTGTATAACATGGAAATGGCGAGAGGTATTGTGCTGGCCACAACAGTTTTTTTTTTATTTATTTAAATAGGTTGATAAACCACGTAATTTTTACACAATGAAAGGATGGAAAAGTGCACTTTTCTTTCGCCAAAAAAGTACAAGTAGGAAGTACAACAATAATTTCGTATATTACTCACCTTGGTTGACTTGCAGTACGCCATCCTACAACAATCATACAGTTGACCACATAATCTGCCGGTACTAAATGTAAGCCATAATTGTCAGCATTGGGAAACACTTGAATTAATCCAGAAGCAAGACCAATGCCAATTAAAGATGCAGCTTGCAGTGCTCCTATTCCAGGCATTGGCTCTTTATATGTTGAAATAACTAAAAATACATATATTAAAATTTATTATTGTTATTACAAATAAATTGTTTAATATTTACGTGCACCAGGCCTAAAAATTGCTATAGGAATATTTTCTTTTTCAGCTTTTACTATATTCTCACAAATATTTTTGGACATCAAGTAAAAATTTGGCCATTTCTCCCGTACAAACGGAGATATTTTTGTAAGAAATTTTTCTTCAAAATTATCAACCAAAAGCATTAAAGGTTCAGGATCGTATGATAGATTATAAACTTTTTCTTCAGTCATGTCCAAAACGGCGTGAGACCAAACCGTAGATATGTAAATAAATGCCTACAAAAAAATACAACAATTTTGTCAGTTACAGTGGTGGTCGAAGATATTCGACTACAAACACCTATACATATAATATACAATATTGCCAGAAACATTTATCCAAATAATAGCTTAAAAATTAAAAAAAAAATAAACACACATGGCTTTGAATCAGTTGATTAAAAAACAAAGTTCAATTTAAAAAAAAATAATTAAAAAATCGATCAAATATTATTTTGAATGAAGTGGAATTTTACGAAATTTATTTTTTTACCACCATTGGTGAAGCAATATATTTTTCAGAAAAATATAATATACCCAAATCGTTCAAGCAGCCAATGCACGTCATTAATAAAAATTGAATAAAAGTAACTAGAAGTGTGACGTCATGTACTGGTACGTTTGCAGAGATTTTCGAATCTTCATGAAAGGAGTTATACAGATTGTAATTTGTATTATCGACATGTTAATGACTGTCACATCTACAAAATAAATACTATATTTTAGTCACTGTCCATTTCTATTTAAATTATTTTATTACACTAACCTTATTTATACTTATGTATGCCATATAAAGACAATAAATAAAAGTGAGCCGAATTTCAAAGAAATATACCGAATTCTTCTGATTGATTAGAAGTGCAACCTTTGGCAGATTCACAGATTTTGTGTTTGCGTTAACGGTCACGTTGCAAATATTTTTCAAATTGTCAAATAATAACTTTGACAGTATAAACATACAAATTATCAATGTTGCCAACTATAGTAACAAATAAACGAATAATATGAAGTAGGTGTACATTATATATATGTTATTCACGACATATACGATAAGTAATGAACTCTACTATTCATCTTAATAATAATTATATAAAGCCATACACTTTTTGATGGATAAAAATGATTTAAATTTTATTTCATTTTTCACTATTAGTGATTTTAATGCATTAAGGTTTTTACACCAAGTGATGACGTGACTTGGCTGCTTGAACGATTAGGGTATACCATGTTACACCTCTCTTAGAATTATAGGAAATAGTTATTTATGTATTAAGAGCGTAAGGAGGCTTTTATGGCCTGCGGCGGGATTTTCAGCCCGAGGCGTAAGCCGAGGGATAAAAACACGTCAAAGGCCATAAAAGCAAGTTACGCTCGTGGTACATACAAAACTTTATGTACGGACGAAAATTTTTAAATTATGAGTGTTAGAAAAATTGTAGCGAAAAGAATTTGTCCTCGTACATCCAGTATCTAGTGTAGCTATGAAAGCGGAAAACAATAGTTTATTGTTTGTTTATTAGTTATGTCATTTGAGTTTTATTTTGTGTATCTCCGTGCTTTCCATATAAATATCACAAGATTAATTTTCATTTTTCATTAAAGAATATAAAAAAATTCGTAATAAAAACTTTTCATGTTGCCTGTTTAAATTGTTTATAGTGTAGGTTATAATTTGGTTTGACGTTTCATTATAGCCCGGCGGCCTTTAATGAGGCCCGCGGGTTATAAAATAACGTTTATGTCAAAGAAATTCGTGTATAATTGTCAAATTATGATACGTCCGTGCATAATAGTTATTTATGATTCTAGTGGGTTATGTTATTGCAAACTAATTACGAAAAGATTTGTCATGAAAAATTTTATTCAACACCGCTTAATTAAACAGTTTAAAACGTATTTGACATTTCAAGACAACATTTGATGAAAAAAATATTGCAAAACAAAAATCGAGCGCAATTACCGCGAACAATGACGTAAGAATATTTTCATTTTTAAATAACTAGTGAACTAAAAGTTTTATTTCACCTATGCTTATAATCATAAACAAACACTCATAAAATTTTCAATGATTCGTTATCATTTTTATCCAGCAATAAAGTAAAAACAGTCGACCGACTTTCGACACTGAAAGAAAAATCGAAATGTAATTTGTCAAAAATAGTAACGAGCCGTTTTGAAACTTTACGACCGTTTATGAATATGGGAACTAATGAAAAATTATTAATTACTTTTTCATTTAAAATTACCATAGTTATTGCGTTATTAGTAGTGGATGTTGGATAATAATTTCGCAGATAACTATTGTCCATTTCTAAACCACGTTTTATTATTTAGAAATGAATGTCTTTTTCGTAACCATAACTAATTAACAAGTATTATTTTTCGACGACTTCTCGACACAGAACTCTTCTTATTAATTAACATCATGGTCAAAGGATTTTTGAGAAATGACAATATCGTTTATTAATACATGAATTATGAAGCTAGGCTAGATGTAATTCACTTTCTTTTTCAAATTAAAGTTCGCATGGCTGTCTACGTTAAATAAACGATTGTGACTCTGACGACTCGGATTTAATTCTAACCGACGTCAAATCTGAAACTTGAAAATTATTTTCAATTTTCAAAATGCACAAAGTGACCATACGGTACAGATATGTTATCGTCATTTTATATATGGGAAAGCAAGCCGTGATGATATATATAGGGTGTAAATTATAAAACGGGTCATAGGGCTATAACATAGAAAACAGTTTTTTAAATGCCACAAGTTTCTATATTGATTTATTAAAACAAGAATTAGTTTAAAAATTTACAAAATTAAGAAAAATTATCATTAGCCGTGAAATTGACAGAAATAAAACAAAACAATTGTTGACTTAAGACGCTTATTAATAAACATTTTTTGCACATTATTTGTTAAATTATTATTATTTTCGTTTCATTAAGAAGAAATCATGGATAATTTGTCTCACGAAGAAAAATTACAAATTATTAAATGGTTTTAATTGTTCCTTTGTAGTTGTCAGTTTTTCTCGTTTCTTATAACTTATTTCTTATTAATAGATCGTCTTTAATTTCTACATACCTATTACAATAAATAATAATTGTTTCTTAAATAAATTTCCTAGTGTTTTCTTTATTTTGTGTTATTTTATATTAGTTCATAAATTAATAACTTTAATTTTTAATTGTTCCCTATCATATTAGTAAAAAAATGACAATGTTTTGTTACTGAGATTCATGGCTAATGATATTTTTTCTCAATTGTACAAATTTTTAAATTTATTTCCTGGCTTTATATGAAACAGAAATATAATGTGTTTGGTATTAAAAAATTCGTAATTTTTTTATTTATAATAGGCTTCAATCATTTTTTCAATAAATTAATATAGAAAGTTTTGGCGCCTAAAAAACTGTTTTTCTATAGCCCTATGACCCGTTTAAAATTTACACCCTGTATATATAAATTTAATTTATTATTTAAGTAATAATTTTGCTGTATGGATGTATGTGTGTGTCTTCATCATCATAGTTTAGGATATCGTTTGATAGGATTTTTTTGCCCGCATATTTTTTAGAAATCAATGGTAATAATTAAAAATATAATTGAAATAATTTACCTGTAAATTAATTATTTGTTTAGCAATACCGATTACGTTCTTGGTCGCTCTGATATTACAATTTACTGCATCGATTAAATTTACATTAAAATCTACGCAAGCAGCGCAGTGAAAAACAATATTAGTTTTTGTTGTCACTATATCATAATCTTTACTATGTAACCCACATTCCTTTTGTTCCAAATTTGTGTTGATAAATAATACTTTTTCTAATATATTTGAATTCGTTTCCTTAACATAATCAAATACCTAAAATTTTGTTAAATTATAAAAAAGCTTTAATTAGTAAAACAAATAAAACATACTTTATCTGTGAAATATTTTGATATTCTTTCTTCTACGCTTAAATTTTTCTTTGATCTTATGAGAATAATAATTTTTTCTATGCCTGAACAATGTCGCAACAATTTTTCTATTAAATGTTTACCTATAAATCCTGTTCCTCCCGTAACTAAAATGGTTTTATTTTCATAAAATTTTTGAATTTCTGTTTTTTTCATTTTAAAAGCACAGGACTTAAATTTGAATTTAAAATCTATTTTGCAAGCACAAATTTTTATGCTCTGATGTATAGATTGAAACTAACGAAATTAATTCTTATTTTATATTTATACTTAATAATTTTAACCTTGTACTTTGTACTATAAAGAAATGTTGGGAACATTGAAAAAAGTTATCATGGTAATAATTTTAAAATAATGGTAAATTTTAATTAATAGACTGACCAAATTTCCGTTAAACAAAACACGTTTTGAAAATGAATTGAAATATATTAAAGAAATAGCTAAATATAATGGATTCCCGGTTAAAATTATAGATAAACTAGTCCATAAATTTAAAAATCGTCAATCCGTATTAGATTTTACAACTTTAACGCCAACTAATAATAAAAATAATAAATATATAACATTACCATTTGATAATGCCACCAAAGGTTTAAACAAAATTTTTAAAAATCAAAATTTAACGGTAACTTATAAATCAAATAACACCATTAAATCATTATTAGGTAACCCTAAAGATAAAATAGATAATAATAAAAAATCCGGTGTTTATAAAATTGACTGTAAAGATTGTAATAAAGTTTATATCGGGCAAACTAAAAGACAAATCGATACTCGGTTTAAAGAACATTTCTATCATTTAAAAAGCGGTAATCCTGATAAATCTAGCGTAGCACAACATATGTTTATTAATAATCATAAAATTGACAGTTCTAATATAAAATTATTGAAACAAGTTGATAATAATAGATATTTAGACGCACATGAGAGTTTGATAATACATAAATTTAAAGATAAATTGATGAACGCGGACCTAGGTCCCATCCCAAATTCCAAATTATATGAGTTAATATAAGACAGTTACTCTGTTTAATCTTAGTTACCCAATTAGGTATCCATTCACCCATGACTCCTGTCCCTATATAACCCGTGTTCTCTCCCTAATTCCTCAGAGCTGTTTTGACCTCTGGTATGGTTTACATACTGAGTAATCTTAACTTCTCTGTTTTTACGTTGTAGTTTCTACTGATGATGAGAACTTAGTTCTCGAAATACGTATTTAGTTTTTAAATTTATTGTTAAGGTTAAGGGGTTTTTCTTTAGTTATAACTTTACCTTAAGACTCCATTTTAGTTTTATAATGGTAATAATTTGTCAAGTTTATTGTATGTCAAAAATGTTCTGTTCATAAAAGACAAAGAATAAAATACTGATAAGTACAGAGAAGTGTATTGTGTGCAATTTATTAAAAACAAATATAAATTCTACAGGTTATGTCCAGTGGCGGATATAGAAATAAAATTTTGGAAGGGGGGGCAACAAAAATTTGAAATATAAATTTTAATACATATATTTAAACATTATACCTGCACATGTACAGAGTGTAAATCAAAAAGTGGGACATGGGCGTTTAATATGAGAAATCAGTTTTTCTTTGCGCAAATATTACCTAATTATTTTATGCAAAATTCTTCAAATAAAAGTTATAGATATTTAAATTTTGCATCTAAATCATGTGATACAATTATTTTAGCTGTTCATATAAACGTAAAAATTAATAATAAATTTACGATTCTTATGAACTTTTAGTATATGTAGCCATGGATTTAAGACAAAAAAAAATCTGTTGTGGCCAGCACAAGACCTCTCGCCATTTCCATATTAGGCTATATAAGTATTGTATTGCACTTCGCTTTCGAACCGTCGTTTTATAACAAAATCTTACAGAACATTACACAAATATTGTTTCTTACTATATTTAGCATGTCTTCTGCACACATATAATTCAAATTATACCTATTTTTCAATGTATGAGGAAGTTTCTAAATGTCAAATATTGTTCCAATTCATTAACCAGATTGGTGGTATTTCTGATAGATATATGCATTTTACCACAATTTTACCTATAATTTCAAATATTTAATTAATAAAACAATAAGAAAAGTTAAATATACTTCCCAGAAAAAGCTATCAGAATGTCACTAAAACTGTTGATATTTGACAATGACATGTGTCATGTTATAAACATTGGAATTTGTCAACTGGTTTCCTTAGTGCCTTGGCCTCTGCGATTAGTATACTCTATAAATTATAGAGTCTTTATCTCTAAATCTATACAAGATATAATAAATTTTTTAAGTGTATTAGATGGAGAATTTTATGTTCTTCAATATTTAATAAAAAAAACTCCCAAAAAATTATATTTAAAAGATTTTTTCTAAGAAACTACTACTTCCGGTTGTTCAATTGTTACCAAAACCTTTTCAGCTCTTCCCAGGAATGTCAGATTGAGGAAACTGCAGTTAAATATATTTTAAGTCTTATAGTTTTTGAGGAATCGTGACTACAACATCCAGACATACATACATACATACACACACACACACACACACACACACATCCACACACACACACACACACACACACAGACATCATTTTAAAAATGTTATAATCGGATTGTAGGGACCTTAAATCGTGCTTATTCAATAAAATCTGGATATGCGAATTTTAGCATGAATCCAATACCTCTCTTAGCGAGAGGTAATAAAGAAATGCATTATTTTTAACTGTGAATTAGAACTAATACACCGTACCTTTTTGTGTTTTGTGTTAATTTACTACTATAATCCAAATTTCAAAATCCATGGCTGCCTAGAGTAATAGCTCATAAAAATTGTAACTTTATAATTAATTGGAGTAACGATGATCGACTGGAGATTGATGTGTGGAGAAGAAAATAAAGTAATCGGAAACTGCAGTCAGTACGTTTTTATTAGATTTGAAACCTACGTTTCGACCATGACAATGGTTTTCTTCTTGTCATGGTCGAAACGTAGGTTTCAAATCTAATAATAAAGTATTTAAAAAATAATAATCCAAAAATTATAGGAGTGAACTAAATTGCGAAACGATAAATAATCTATTTATGTTAAAAGTCAACATAGAACTGATGGAGTACTGTAACAGTTTAGTTAGTGAAAAAACTGAATTATGTCACCGAAGGTTAGGTCATCTAAACAGACATGGACTTAAATTGCTTATGTGGACGAGGTGAAAGAAATATGTTTGGACAGGAATGTGTGGCGAAGGATGATTGTTGAGTAACTATTATTGTGGTCCGGATGCGGTTATTCGCTACCGAAAATCGGTCACTTTAATTTGTTCTTATGTATGAATACGATGATGATTGTGGAAAATAAATAATGATACCGAAGAAGTATATTTTTAAAAAGATTTATTTGATGTTAACAGTTACAAGTCAAGACTACCATTGCTTGTTGATAATTAATACATAACTTTTATACTAAATAATGGGTAACAACTAGGCACGTGCTGTTTACTTGTAATATAAATAGTACGATAAGAGATAAGTATTGTAGACAGCTCATACGTATTTAAATATATGTCGAAACAAAAGAATTCATATAATAAATGTATATATAACTTGGACGAGGCGAAAGAAGTGAGAAGAGTGAAGTGAGACAGCTGAGCTCTTACTCTTACTCTTATCCTTTTTCTTATTATTACTATTGTTTTCGGGTTTTTGCTAACCCACTAATTGGGACACATTTTATGTATGTATGTATTTCATTACTTAAATTTAAATTATTAAAATCTAAACGATTAATATCCATTTTATTCACTTTGATATTACATTTATAATCTCTTGACCACTCATTTTTATATCCATAAACTTTAGAAAAAACATTTAAAATTCTTAGTGAGATCTTCCTTTATAGAAACAGTTGAACCTTTTAGTTTCGACCTGAATTTAATTAGCGCATCGCGAGTTTTATAAGACGTAAACTTCACTATAATGAGATGACGTTTATGTTGGGACGATGAATTTAATTTTTCCAACACGATGGTATCTGTCAATTGCCGTCAATAGGACATCGAGACTGATTGAAATTTATTACCGACCTTGTTTTCGACGTCTTCAACAGCCTCTTCTGGTACTCCATATATTCGTAGACAATTATGCCTTGAATATTGTTCGAGCTGATCAATTATTTATAAAGAATACTGTTCTCAATAGAGATATCTTTAATGATGGCCTCGTAGAACTTCTGCTTCTTAAATTTTTGGTCAACTGGCTCAAACACTTTGGAGACTAGCTTTTGAATAAAAACATCATCGCTTAGCACTTTTTTAAATAAAATACTAATAATAATAATAATAATAATAATAATAATAATAATAAAAGAGTAATCAAAAGATTCACTGCACTAACAGTGATAAGAGTTACAGTACAACACATCTACTCGCTTTGACGCATGAATACGAAATCTGAATATTAACTGTTTGCAAAAAATTTAAGTGAATTTAGTGTAATCGTTGAAGATGAAATCAATTGCACTCCGCCTGAGCTATGTAATATAGCTCAGACGAATGTAAATAATCTACTTCCTAAAAAATCAGTTAACTAAAAATGAATTACGTAAAAAGGGTTAAGTAAATGTCATCTAGTACCAACCTTCGAAAACAAAAAATTGCGGATCGAAATGAAGGCCATTACGATACGCAATGACTTCATTATGAACGCAAAATCCAAAAAACGAGTTTTATACGATGTTTTCTTTTTCGTACGCGTCAAAATTTAGAAAACGAGCCCTAGCAATTTTTCCAAATCATAAGTGCGAAAAAGTCATAAAAATACAATTTTTATATTTTGCGTCTTTATATGCTAAAATAGTCAAAAAAAACTGCTATATTAAACCGAGATGATTTAGAGAAATTTCTATATGAACTGTTTTGTATTCAAATATTTGACAGTTCATGTCATTTCTGACTTGTAATGTTTGAAAATTTAAATAAATGTCATATAGTATCAACCTTCTAAAATAAAGTAACGAAATGATGACTCGATACGCAATGGGCTACTTGCGTACCTTTTTTTATTTAATATTTTTGAAGAGAAGGTAAAAACTTGCTACCCATATTTTTTCTTTTGACAAAATTTTTATTAATTAGCCAGAAAAAAATAATGAAATTTGATTATTTGAATTCCCGCCATGTATGACGTAGAATTACGCCGGACCAATGAATAGTCGTAAAGCCACACCGTGGTGCCGTCCCATAGTAATGGTATGTTTGTGCGGGTAATGTAGATCACCTGTTTGACGTTTCAATAATAGTTTGGAGGTTAGTATTTTAGTTTATCTTTTTGGTATCGATATTTTAAATTACAAGTAACTTAGTAAAAAATAAATAATTATTTTAAAATAAAATTTATATTTTTATATATGTTTTCAATATAACTTTACGTATATAGTGACAGGAATCGGATTTTCAGTACCACGCAAGTAGCCCATTGTGTTTCGTAATGACTACATTATGAACGCATGATATAAAAACTTTATTTGTTTTAATTTTAATAACCTTCTTGAAAGTTCAAGAAATTGAATATAATTTCATTTGTTTGACAATAAGGAAATTTCTAACAAATAAAAATCGTAATGTTTTACATTATATTAAATTTCGAATTTTTGTTGATATTCTGACCTTTTCTTTTATGCGCATGTGTAAGAGAGTGACGTAACATTCACCCTTGCTGAATACGCCCTGCGAGGTGGAAAAAATTAAAAATGAACCCAAAGGTGGTTGGAACACCAAAAATTTGTAAAATATGTCTGTCTGTGAATCAGTTGTACAGTGTATTCGTTTTTTTGCCCTGCGAGTTTTTATTTCATTTTTGTCTATAATTTTTTCAATTAGTCCAGTCATTAGGTCGGGTATTTTTGATTTTTGGATATATTATATATTTAGGGGTCCTAATAAAAAATGCAAGTTTTCCCCGTCGGAGGCCTTCGGGAAGCACCGCCAACTTGGGAAAAAAGGCGTAAAAAAGCGCACCTATTTGCATTAGGGCAAAATAGTTATTATTAAATTTGTTGAATAAAATTCCCTACAACTTTTATCAAATACATTTTTTTCTATAACCAATAGATAGCGAGCTACAACGCTTCAAACAGAGCAAATTTTTGAAAATTTACCTAATGCTTCACTTAGATCATATTCTATTATATTTTTTTTACAAATTACTCATTATTAATCATTAATTATTATTTAACTACTATACCTATATATTAATTATTGTCTTATTTTCATTCTAAGACGTCTAAAGACGTTTTATATTCCAGGAAATTTATGATTTGTAAAAATAGATTTGGATTTAAATTAACCGAAAATACAAGTTAATTCGGCTTTTCTTCCGTTCCAGATTTAAATTTGTATAAATAGAACGATATTCATTATTTTACTTTTTTATCTACTTTACTCTTATTAAGCATTTAACTTGATACTTTTAGTTTTCTTTCATTTTGTCTTTCTACTCTGCATACAATGCGTAATTGTATTCGCATGTAGGTATATGTGAAATTAGTTCTCTTTGAACGTAAGTATGTTATTAGAGTTTGAGTAAGAGGCGATACGAGACAATCCTGGCTATGGGTTTGGTATGTTTTTTATCCCACATAATCCTGCATCCAAGTGGGGAATATAGATAGAAACAACTAAGCCTGCAATTCAGTTACGTTCTATCTATTTGTGCTCATAGCTATCTATGTGTTTTATCTTTGAGAGCAAAGTGTACCTGTATGTAAAATAGCGGCTTATTCGCTGCCTTAGGGGACTTGGGTTTAATTAGCAAACAACACTGCAGAGCGGTTAAGCCGCCGCCAGTTCGTTTCCGAACCAGTGCCCCCAAACAGGTGGGGCGCTCTTCTGTATGATTTGAAATTTAAATTTCCACCGACGCACCTCACTTTACTTTTTAATTTCACAGGCTTTATGCAAGATATGAATTTTTTATGTGCAACTAACAAAGGCGTATGTCTGGGTTTTTATATTAAAGGATTAATTTTTTGTTTGAGAATGCTACCTGAACTGAATAATTATTTTAAATTTTAAATTTACATCGGACTGACCTGAAATTCCTTTTTATCCTTGCAGTAAATTGGTTTTCTGTCTTTTGTCTCTTAAATGAAATTTAATTCCCCGAGATGCAAATGAATGAAAAAAAAAAATTACCTAAATTCAGATTAAATTTGGATATTTGGACATCCTACATAGTTTAGAACAGTTTCAAAACTACCTTTTATTAAGTATCGTACTACTAAAAGTACAAAAATGAAGTTTGTGAAGAGAGCCTTTATAACTTCAATTTAAAATGTGGATTTATTTTGTTATTATTATTTTTTAATAGATGCAGAGTGGTTGTATAGTTTTAATAGTTACATACATAATAACTGTCATTTGAGTTGTCAATTTATTTTGTGGTACAAGGATAAATAAAATTTTAAAAAGCTGTTTTAAGAAAAAGGTTCGCATATATAATTGCGTACGCAGCGTTAAAAGGTATGAAGTTGTTATTATTGCTAAAATAGGAACTACTTGATGAAAAGGTGCTGGAAGTTATACATATTGTAGGTTAGAGTAAGAATGGTCGCTGTCACTAGATAAGTTATGAAGAAATAAGCTGTGAACAGCAACCATAATAGTTATTTATGTATTAAGAGCGTAAGGAGGCTTTTATGGCCTGCGGCGGGATTTTGAGCCCGAGGCGTAAGCCGAGGGATAAAAACACGTTAAAGGCCATAAAAGCAAGTTACGCTCGTGGTACATACAAAACTTTATGCACGGACGAAAATTTTCAATTATGAGTGTTTTTTTTTGTGTTTTTGTAAATTTGCCCTCGTACATCCAGTATCTAGTGTTGCTATGAAAGAGGAGAACAACAGTTTATTGTTTGTTTACACTGAAATATATACTACCTGGAACTCGCATACTCTACCTATCAGCGTACGCTGCACTGAAGCCCCATTGAACAATAATGGCCGGTCCTGTTCGCGCACGTTCGTGTCGAACCGAACCTAGCCGAATAATTCGTATCATAGCTCATCGTTTTATTTTCATGTTTAAGCTACGCACATACATTTTATTTAAATCTGCTCCACACGAAATAATTTCCGTCTACTCACGAACTGTCCCGATGTGTGTCGACTACTCCAGCAGCCAGCTTTCAATGTGCCTTCACAGTCACGGTACGTACGCGCATTCCAGTTAGTATATATTTCAGTGTTTGTTTATTAGTCATATCATTTGAGTTTTATTTTGTGTATCTCCGTGCTTTCCATATAAATATCACAAAATTAATTATCATTTTTCATTAGAGAATATAAAAAAAATCGATTTGTAATAAAAACTTTTCATGTTGCCTGTTTAAATTGTTTATATAGTAGGTTATAATTTGGTTTGACGTTTCATTATAGCCCGGCGGGCTATAATGAGGCCCGCGGGCTATAAAATGACGTTTATGTCAAAGAAATTCGTGTATAATTGTCAAATTATGATACGTCTGTGCATAAAATCTTATTTATATTTCTTATTTTCGTAGCTGTGAATGGGCCTTTATCTTATCCAAAATAATTTAGTGCACGCACTCTTGTATTTATTTAATTTCATTTCATTTATTTTAGATTTCTCGATAATTTGACATTCATTATTTTGCGACATGTGACAAATTAAAAATGTACTATTTTTAGGGGAGGGAAATTGAAATAGAGTGATTTTGAATAATTATTGTATTTAGAGTTAAATTTTAATAAGTAAAATGTCCAGCACAAAAAAGAAAACCGCTATAGACTCTTCTAGACCCACATCAAGGTCTAAGAAGAAAAACACTGAGAATAACCCAGAACAGATACTCCCACGATTCAGCCATATTGAAGATGCAAACCAAGTCCCGTTCTTTAAATACTACAACCCTCAGCCTGACCCAGTTCTCAAACAGGAAAACCGTAAGATGAAGACAAGTGAAAATTCGGTGAAGAAACCGAAATCCATGCAGAAAGAATTCAAGAAGGAAGGTAGGAAGACTGAGAAGTATGTCGTTCCCAAGAGCCCCAAAGAGCAGAAGGAAGCTGATGAAAGACATAAAAAAGAGCAAAAAAAGAATAATCAGTGCAAGACACTAATCGTTCATATACCATCTCCTTCAGATGAGATTACAGTTACAGATACTGCCCTAGCTGATAAAAATAGTGAAATATCGTTGCAAATCGACTGAAACACTTTCTGTGGACAAGCTTTTCACTAAAATCTCCAAAAACAGAATCTTCATCAATTATGATGAAAGTAAATTAAAGGAATACGTTGAGTAATTATTTTTAATAATATAAAGTAATAATAATTGTAAGCACTGGAGACAAATAAAAAGTAAATATTGAAATTTATCTTGTGTCATCAATAAATTTTGGCAATAGGCAGCGAGCAGATACGTGACTCGAGCAACCTTGAAGCGTTTGGAATCAGCTCATTTGTGTGTGCCTGTCACTTCGACAAGAAGAATGACACTTTGACAAGAATAATATTTTGCTATATTTGATTTTGAACTGCTGAAATATTATTTTACAATTTTCAGGCAGTAAAACACATAATAAGTAACAACTTCTTAGCAGTTCAAAATCAAAATATGTCAAAATCATAGGTGCCGAATCCGCGGGTGCCCCGATGCTCGAGCACTTAATGCAAAAATTTAGGAGGTGCAGAGCACCCACTACAAAAATATAATATGAATATAAATATAGACTAACAACGCAGAAATGTCAATTATACTAAGTGATTTAGGAATAGTGTACCAAAATAAAACCATATATTTGGGGAGCCATTTTGAGTAAAAAAAAAAATGTTATATACAGGTATGTCCGGAGATTTTCGTTACAGCCCTTTGAAACTGCATCTCAACAGACACATTTATTTTAACTCTGGTACTAGTCGCACTAAAATTTTGAAACTTGGTATGAAGATACCACTTATTCAGATGCATATTATGCTTTCTTTTGTTTTTTATCGTTATTTTTACCTCCCGCTATCCCAGGTAAGGGAGGTATAGGGATCGTGCTAAAAATCGCATATAAAGATTTTAGTGAATAAGCACGATTTTATGTCCCCGGAATCCGATTTTAACATTTTTACTTCCTTGTACGAAGTGAAGGAAGTATTGTAATCGCGAAAAATTTCGGTGTCCAGATTTCAACGGAAATATCCATTTTGACCATCCCTGAATCCATTTTGACTAATTTCGTCGTGACGTCTATACGTACGTACGTACGTACGCACGTATCTCGCATAACTGAAAAACGGGAAGCCGTAGAAAGTTAAAATTTTGTATTTAGGACTGATATAACATCTAGTTGTGCACCTCCCTTTTTGGTCATTACATAACTTTCGGAAGTGGTACTTTACTTGAAGCCTACAATAGATTTTAATGAAAAACTATAGTAAAACATATTCCAAAACTTTTCAAATTTGGTATATAATAATAATAATAATAATAATAATAATAATAATAATTCTTTATTGTATATTAACGTAGTACACGTTATTACAATTGATAATGGGGGTGAGTTAGTATTTCCTTGCAATTTTTATAACATTTCATTTGTACATATTATACCGATAAATATGAGATGATGAAAGGGACGCTCACAAACTTCCATACCTTACCAGGGATTCGAAACCAGAACCGCTGACGTGAAGGTAGTATGCATCCACCAAGCCACATCGGTCGGTAAAATTTGGTATATAATACTTTTAGATCGATAGGAATAACATAATAGATTTTGGTTAAAATAGTCTAACCGGAAGTGATACTTTACTTGAAGCTGTTATCAGTTTTTCTTAAAAAAAATGGTGTTATTTTGATTTTAGAAATAAATGCTTCAAATAAAAGTTTTAGAGAATTGAATTCTGCGTCTAAAACATTAAGTATGATTAAATTAACTCTTTGCATAAGCGAGATATATAAATTTAAAAATTATGTACTTTTTAGGGGTCCCGTAGCCGCGTGCCTGAGTGTCTGGTCGCGAACCTGGGGGAACCGGGTTCGATCCCGACCGACGCCAAATATTTCCAATTTTAATTGGCACAAAAGTGACCCCTGTGGTGCACTCTCCACGCCAGCTATGAGTGCCCGTGAGGTGACGCCTGGTAAGCGCCCACACGGTAAAATATATCGTCATCATTACCGATGTCTACATGTGTTGTAGATACTGGCACACCCAGAAATGGGTAATATGCCGTGATGATATATTTATTTATTTATGTACTTTTTGGTTTGTATAATTAAGTTTTCTACGGATTAGGACAAAAAAGAACAAAAAAAAATAAAGAATTTATTGTCAATGTCATATACAAATAATACTCTTTAGACCGGAAACTTATGTGTACTTACACTGAACATTACACCTGGTGGTTGGAATAGAACTAAAATGCGTGTGCACAAATTTAATGTTTGATTATACTTTTTCATTTATACATAATAAAATTTTCTTTTCAGAATAGATTTATGTCATCTTTATTGAAATAATTGTAACGGTTTAACAAAACAGAATTGAATTACTTATATGAAGTCAAACAATGTTACATGAAAACCTTGCCTAATAGATACACAGATGTTACGATGAATAATATAGAATCGTGATAGAATCGAAAACACAATTCAAAATATGTCAATTTTTTTTGTTTACCTTTCAGAGGTAATCTTAGATGTGTTTCTGTTTTTCAAAAAATCGAATAATTGTACTAAGACAAATGTGGCGATACCTTGGCCAATATGTAGTTTTCAAATAAGTTCGTAACTATTAGAAAGTGAAAAAAATGTTTCATATAAAATGTTATAGTTTTTTACCTCCCGCTACCCTAGGTAAGGGAGGTATAGGGATTGTGCTAAAAATCGTATATAGAGATTTTAGTGAATAAGCACGTTTTGATGTCCCCAGAATCTGATTTTAACGTTTTTACAATTATGTCTGTGTGTGTGTGTGTGTGTGTGTGTGTGTCTGTGTGTGTGTGTGTGTGTCTGTGTGTGTGTGTGTGTGTGTGTGTGTGTGTGTGTGTGTGTGTGTGTGTGTGTGTGTGTGTAAAAGCAGTAAAATAACTTTAAATAACTTGAAATATAAATTTATAAAAAAAAATATTTTTCTACAGTCACTATAGAAAGTAGCCATTTGCGCTCTCTTTTGTCAACGCAAAATGTCACTTTGCCGCTCATGCGCGACAAAGTAGAAAAAACGCTCGCTGTCCAAATTTCTAAGTATACAATGTTGAGAAATGTCACTTGTCTACATTCTTAATGAAAATGTTTAGTTAGGAACTAATGGCACTGTAATTACACATTTATCACGTTCACAAGTCAATTTGACATATGTATGTTCTGTCGGTATTTAACATAACCTAACAAAATGCCACACTGCTGTGAAAATGAAATAGGGCATTCATTTACAAAAACAAAAGTATAAAATGCTTAGATTAGATTGAATAAAAACTCAAGAAGAATGGAAAATAACGATAAAATAAAATTAAATATAAAATAAATTGTGTGAACAGTTATGTTTAGTAATAGGAATGATTGTACACAGATGACGGTAGGATAGTTGCGAGTCGTACTGACATCTGATCTCTAGTTAACTATTTATTTTGGTTACAATAAAGTTATTAGTTATTTCGTTACTTAAATAATTGCGAGAAGTCAGTCAATGCACATACATGTCTATATAATCACAAATTCCTTGAAATATTTGTTAATTTTTTCAGTGTGACAGGCGTGACAACTAACCACACATATTGCTACAAAAACTCATCAAATCATCACAAATCCTTCGCAGCACTATAAATCAATATTAGTTTAGAACTACACACATTTACGAAATGGATCATGTACGGCGAAGAATTTACACAAATTGCCTTTTAGAGCACCAGAAAGTTGATGCTGATTTTTACAACAATGTGTGTGTGATTTTTCCTTAAAATCTATTAAAATATGATCCAAAACTTTTCAAATTTGGTATTTAAAACTCGTATATAATTTGAAACAACATGTTCGATAATAATAAAATATAATCCAAAATTTCGTATTACAGACTTTTCTATTTATTGGAGCAACAAATTAGATATTGTTTACAAAACGATCAACCGGAAGTGATACTTTATTTAAGGCTCATTGCTATTTTAAGCGGAAGGTCATATGCTGGCCACATCAGGTTTACCTTCTTATTAATAATTTTTCATGTTTACTTACAAAATCTTACAAACAATGCGAAAATACATGAAAAGGCACTCGTGCTAAAGCTTGATAAACGCAGTAGTTCTTGAGATATTTTAATTTATAGACAAAATCAATTATCCAAAATATTTAGTTAACAGTTAAAAATCAATCACGTTACCATAGGAAATAGAACAAAATATAAAAATGAAACAAAATCTGTTTACAACATAAAAATATATATCGCGAGCGTATAATTATAAAATTAGAAAAATATTTTCTCAGGGTTTATCGCTCAAGCACCTGTAGACACGTGTTTCTTTTTATTAGAGCTCGTCAGTACAGCATAGCTAGTCAATCGATGGACGTTAACTAGAGACACAGATTAGTACATTAGATTAGTAATTAATTTGTGCTCTGTGCTAGAAGTTAGAAAAACCAACAAATATTATAATTGCTGCCTCGGTCAGCATTACCACGGATTGTGGATGAAGACACGTGTTTCGCTCTTAGCAGAGCTCTAATAAGAGCGAAACTCGTGTCTACAGCTGCTTGAGCGAAAAACCCTGAGAAATAGTATATTACATCCGAGGTGGGAGATGTTTCATTACAGCCTAGGGCTTATGCATATTACCGAGAGGCGAAGCCTCGAGGTGAGATAATGCGCGAGGCTGTTATGAAACTCCCACCGAGGTTATGTATACTATTTTATTCACAATCATCCTCATTTAAATCAATAATTTTCAAAATAAATCAATGAATTATAACCTTTAATTTTATTAATATTTTGACAGCTGTCTTAAAATTTGTTTAGCCTACTTAATTATGAGGATCTACGGCAATGTTGCTAGGCAACCCCTACATAAACATTTCCAACCCAAGAGATGGAAGTGAAATCTATTATTTCCAACCCAAGAGATTGTCATTAAAGTTAGGTATGACGTATTTTCCAACCTCCAAAAGGTTAGGTATCTGTATATTACTTGATTGTGAATAAAATATTTTTCTGTTTACAACTATTGTTATAATTACCTTATTTTTAATAATGGTAATTATTTATAAATTAAAAAAGCGGAAAATGTTAGTGCTGGTGAATATGTAGATATGGTGTTTATTTATGGATATTGTAACAGTAAAGGTTGTCGTACATCCAAAGAATAACGACAAAGATATCCAAGAATGAATTAGTATGAATTTCATTATTGTGTAAGACTTCAAAACTACCGCATTTATCATGTTTTATCAAGAGTACCCTTTTTGTGTATTTTTCATGTAATATTTTATAAGTAAAAATGGATAAAACTTAATAAATAGGCAAATAAATAATAATAATAAACTTTCTCGAGTTTCCCATAGTAGCGACACCTCTCGTTCAGATACAGATACAAAAGAAAGTATAACAGACACTTACAGAATTGACGTCATATACAAGAGAGAGAGATAGAAGATCATGTATCCAAACAAACCTCCCCTCGTTGTCTTACGTCCCGCTCCCTGATTCTATCTGTCATTGTGTTCGCATCTGTTATCCAGTGTTAAACCTAATTCTTTATTGTGCTTTGTTCGTTGTGTTCAATAAAAATGAGTTTAAAACCACGACATGTGTGTGGGGCAACTTTTTTTGTTTGATAATATTGAAGATCACTTGATTATACAACAAAAACGAAAAAACGATGGCTGGAGTGTAGAATTCTATGGCTGATGACAGTAGTGGTAGCACGCACTTTAGAATTCTATCAAATGAGGCATTTGTTTTCACATTTCGCCACGAAGCGAAAATTTAGTAGCATGCGTGTTTCAAAATATTCGCCTGCAAGCGTACGACTTGAGGCGAAAGTGTCAAAGTAACGTCATTATTTTGCCACAGTTCTATTCAAAGCCAATTTATATATAATTTATACAATTATTATATACAACTGTCATAATGTTTCTCATTTTAATAGTATAAAATCCAATAATTTCCGAATCAAAAAGTGAATATAGAATTCTAAAGTGCGTGCTACCAAGATTCGTAAAAATAAAATCGTATTTGCCTGCTTTCTATGATAGAATTCTAAAGTGCGTGCTACCACTACATGTCTTTGTTTGGACGTGGTAACCATAGCAACCTTTAGTTCTATGCTTTCACGCTAGATGCGCTCTTGCAAATTGCAATTGTGTGTCTATTATTATGCATCTAAATAAGTGTATCCTCATATCAAGTTTCAAAGTTTTAGTGCAGCTTGTTAGTACCAGAGTTATTAATAAAATGTGTCTGATAAGGCATACCTTTTCAAATGGATGTAACTCTAACGAAAAGGATCCGGACATACCTTCTTATAACATTTTTTTATTCAAAATGGCTCCCTCAATATATGATTTTATTTTGGCACGCTCTTCATGAATCATCCTGTGTATATATTACTCGTCACATGACATATAGATATATTATATTCATATATTTATGTATTTAAATGTATCCATTACTTTTTCTTACAATGAAAAATTGTTGTATCAAATATAACGGATATATTTCAACTTTGAATATTTTCAATCTATTAATCATTTGGTAATTGGTGTCAAAATATACAGATTGGGCTATTTAAAAAAGTACAAAGATATGAAATTTCTTACCAGATTTAATTAGCTCGTTAAAAGAACTTAAAGCACTATCTGAACAATTTTTCTGTATTTATACTAACAATCTAGAAAATGTGCGTGAAGTTAGCACTAAAGGAGAAAGCACTAATTATAAAAATAGTACAGCAAATTAGTACCTAATTGATACTAATTAGTGCTATTAAAAAATTTACCCTTCTACCTCCCTTCTTCGAAATAATGAGTTTTAATTTTTATTCCTGCTAACTTCACGCTGACATTAAAGTTTCACAATCGGTCAATAACCTATACTAGAATAATTTAGTGCCTAATGAGTGCAAATTGGTGCCAAAATTAATGTTTCATATTCTGCACATTAAAAGAGTTGTAGGGTAATAAAAAATATTTCGCTAACTTCACGCTAGCATTAAAGAGTTGCAAATTTGAAGTTTTTCCACGCTAGCAAATTAGTGCCTGATAAGTGCTGATTGTTATTGTAAACATTATTTGCATATTATTTATAACAATGTAGTTATTGCAAATTATATTTTGAAAGTGGGATTTTAGCATGAAATTTTGAGGAAATTAATATTGAATCTAGTACAACGAATTAGGCCTTAAATATTGCAGAGTCTATAGGCCGCGAGCAGACACGTGACTCGATCAACCTTGAGGTGCAGGAATCAGCTGATTTGTGTGCGCATGTCACTTTGATAAGAACATTGTTTTGACTTAAAGTTATTATTTTTTTCGTAATACCGTACTGTTATTATGACATAACAGGACTAAAAACAAAAATGAAAAGATAGAAATAACGGACTAAGCCTAGCATATTGATGGACTGCTGTCTAGGAGAATATATAAATTAACCAAAAAAGTTGTTCAGCACTGTAAAAAATGTCTCTGTAAAATTACTATAATTGTTATTGGCGTCCAAATTGCCTAAGTGAATTATAGTAAATTTACAGTTAAATGTAATTTTGTCTACCATTTTTAAAATTACATAAACATAAATTCCATAAAAATTTTGATACATACTTTAAGTAAATTTACATATTAATTTAAATTTAAATATAAATCATTTAAATTTAATATAATAAATTTAGAATTTGTCCATAACTCCTGTAAAAATAGAAACTAAAATAAAAGGAATTGAGTTTTTACATAGTTATTGTAAAATTTGACAAAATTGTTATAGAAATATTAACATATCACTGTAAAATTTCATATATTTATTGAAATATGAATATTACATAGTAGTTCTAGTATTTTTTTTTTATATTTGTAAGGGTAAATTAGCAAATTTATTTAATTATTTGCTATGTAAATGTAAGTATACATAGTTTATGTAAAATTTGTTATTGCATACATATTATAGTAAAAAATTACTATAACTTTTCGACGAAATCGCTATTATTTTTTACATTGAGTATGACAGATATAGAAGAATTTTATTATTCCTAAATGTTTAAATTTTATGTTATTACGAAAAATCTTGAACGCCAAACGGCCGATATGTAAATAACGAACTCGACTGATTATAAACCTCAGTCGAGTCCATTATTTGCCTCATATCGGCCTAATGACATTAATAATTATAATTTCATGTGTAATGCTGCTCGAACATTGTAAAATAATTACTTTTTTTGGAGTTCAGTATCAAAATAAGTTAAAACATTGTGCTTGTCAAAGTGATTTTAAACACTTCAAGGTCTCTCAAGTCACGTGTCTACTCGCGGCTGATATCTACATGAGTTTTCGTATCGATTATATCAAATTAATGTTTAAAATACAACGTTAGTCTTTTCTTTTGTATTGCTCATGGCCTAAAGATGACTTGAACAAATCATACCCGGTCGACATTATTTAAATTTTCATCTAACAAAAAATAAAAAGTTCCATTAAATTATTTGCTCGTCTTTGACTTTTTTAATTTGATAGTTTTTGTCTCGAGAACATGAAAAAAATAATGCCAGACGAGTATGTCGCTGCTTTTAAAAGATGTTCATAAACATTTCCAAAAAATTTGAAAACTTTTATTTTACATAAATTACGAAATATAAAAATTAAATAATGTCAAGTGCATAAAAAATGACAAAATACAAAATTAAATATTAAATATTTTTTATGTCTGTTGCGGTCGAGGCGTAAGCCGAGGCTATGCAAATTGAGCAAAACACAAAAAGAATGTTCAACTCCGAGTGACATATACTATTTTTTCTTCAAGCATTCCGAAGTAAACTTGATGTACATAAAATGTAAATATGTCATTTCAGAGGTTTCTTCTGCCATTATGTACAATAAAATATGACTGAACTACGCAATACAATTGTCATTCGTCAGAGCTGCTGTTGTAGGTGCTGCCACTAGTCCATACTAATATAATAAATGCGAATGTAACTCTGTCTGTCTGTCTGTCTGTCTGTCTGTCTGTTACGTTTTCACGCCTAAACCGCTGAACCAATTTTGATGAATTTTGGTATAGAGATAGATTGGACTTTGGAGACGGATATAGGCTACTTTTTATCGCGAAAATAAAACTTAAAGGGGTGAAATAGGGATGAAAGTTTGTACCGCTCTATTAGTACAGTTGCACAAGTGAATAATGAATTGAACGTCACTGACGCATGATGAGTAATTCTTTGGTTAAATGGACAATGAAATTTCTGTCATTGCCGTGTAGCGCAAGATAAAATTTTCGTGAAAAAAGTTGAATTATCAATATTTAATAATCAAAATGAATCGAAAGCATAAGCAAGGTTCTACAATAAATATTTCACAAAGTACAGTAAAAAGGATTCTAGCTGAAAACAAAAAGAAATTTAAATAATCCAGAATCAAAATTAAATTCTCCGGGAAAGAACAAAATTGAAAATTTTGATTTCCAGGTATATATTGTAACAATGTTCTTCAGTATTATTAGTTTAATTTGTAATTAATTTTAGTAAATAAATAATTCGGCAAAAGTCATTAATCTAAATTTTGTTGTTGTTGGTCATTATCAAAAACTTATATTTAAAGTACTTTTCGGAATTTTCTTATAACAGATATTGTATTTGCCGAATTATTGTTATCTCGTTGTTTGGCAAACATCATCGGTCTGGTTCTCATGGGTCATGAGAATGTGAGTCATCTTGGTCGTGACAAGGGTTGTTTCTCTCGTGATGCTTCTGATGAACGCGATACTTGATTGGTGCGCTGACGTCAGAACTGACCAATAAGAATCCAGATTGGTGATGTAGTGTCAAACAATGGGATAATCAGAGACAATAAATTGATGATCGAAAGTTAGTCAGTTGGTTAGTCGGGATTAGTCAGAGTTAGTCGGAGTAAGAAGCCGTTAGTTAGTCAAGATGTAAGTGTAAATATTCATAGTTGTGTAAGTTAACAATAATATTTTTAACAATGTAACTTTTTCCGCTCGGTTTCTAAATTGTGTTATAAAATTCTACTTGTTTTTATTTTTATTGTATTGTTATCTTCTATTTTAATTATATTTTGTTAATACAGTTATTTAATAGAAAATCGTTTAATCATTATATCGCCTTGCCCTCCAAACAAATACAATTATAGTTTATATCCAAATTCAAAATTAGGTTTTGGTTATTTACCCATAAATAACCTGGTGGCACGCTACCAATAATTTGGATTATTTAATTGTTGTTTTTTTAATTCCAAATTATTTTATTTAGATTCCCGCGTTTTCCCCTTTTTAAATAGTCCCGTTAATTTTAAGTCCGTCGTAGTGTTACAATATCATATTCTTTCTCACATCTATTACTTTTACAGTTTATTACAGTGTAGTTTTATTTGATTACAACAAATAACCATTCAAATATAAAAGATTAAATTTGATTACAACAATGAAAAGTTTTACAGTTAATAACAATGTAGTTTTATTTGATTACAACAATTTTCACCTACGCAGTAGACTAAATCTGATTGCAATAATAAAAATAACTATCACACAAATTGTCATCATTGTTAACTATATTGATTATTGTAATAAAAAAAAATTAATTGTGATTTTGATTTTTCTTTATTTAGTTGTTAATATTAAATCCATACTAATATAATAAATGCGAAAGTAACTCTGTATAATTGTCTGTCTGTCTGTCTGTTACGTTTTCATGCCTGAACCGTTGAACCAATTTTGATGAATTTTGGTATAGAGATAGATTGGATCTAGGAGAAGGACATAGGCTACCTTTTGTCGCGAAAATAAAACTTGAAGGGGGTGAAATAGGGGACGAAAGTTTGTATGGAGAACCCATCATTTCTCAAGTTAGGGATATAAAAATTCTTATTTATGCTTTTGGTAAGAAATAAAGTGTTTTAGCGTTTTTAAAAAATCATCCATCAAGGCGGTACGATAGGGGATGATGTTCAATTATTTTTTATCTATAGTAAAGTTTTAACTGTTAGCAGATTTTCGATATTTGTCGGAGAGATAGCTTGCATCATATGTACATAAGTAAAAGTACCCGAGACATGTTTAGAAAAGGCGCTTTTAGGTGCGGTGCGGGGATCGGGCGGAGCCTGTTACATGTATGATGCGAGGCAGGTTCCCGGCTCCCTACGCAGCGCATGTATCCGAAGTAAATGTGAAAAATTACTGGTACACGTGTAGGTAATCGTTATTTTAGCTTTACCCGTGCGAAGCCGGGGCGGGTCAGCTAGTGGTATATAAAACAATTAACATTATTGTACGCCGTAAAATAATGTGTATATTATTGTACACCGTACAATACTAGTAACAAAATGATTAACTTGTATATCGTGTATGTAGTTGCAAAATATCAACATTATAACACTCTTGAAGAAAATGTATCTTATTTCACTCATAGGATTTGACGAATTCGCCTGCGGCTCGTTCGGTCAAACTTTCCTATTCGTGAAATAAGACTATATTTTTTACACTTGTTGCATAAATAACTATATCTATATCGAAACAAACAAGGCTAATAGGACCTTTACTATACTTGCCGTCAAATAAATATGGACTGGAGATTTCTACACTGTTACCAATTTATGGGAAATGTTGAAAATGCTAAGTTATGAAAAAGCGGCAATACCGCATGGGAAGGGACAGGGTGCGGAGAACATCACTCCATATTAATTTGACGGCGAGTATAGGCGTCACTATACAGAATGTAAAAAAAAAACAAGGGTAACAAATTTTGAAAACGTATACTACTGACCAAAATGAGTAAAAAATAGCTTAATCAACATGGGTCCAATCTTCAATAGTTTCCGAGATATAAGGCAATGAAAAATGAGTTTTTATGGGGTTTGGTTTACCTTTGCTATTTCGAAAACTATAAGAGTTACGACTTCGATTAAATAAGATTTTCTGTTTACCTTGCACTAAGCCAAATGTGACGACCTTGACCAATATTTCATAACTATTAGAAATTAAAAATGTTTCATATAAAATTTTATTGTTTTTTTAAGTTCTATTCGATTACTATCTTTTTCAGTTTTTCTTCGATTCTAATACAAAATGGCCTCTTTCTCGGAAACAGTTAACTAAAAAAATTAACTCATTTTGGTCAGTACTATATGTCCTCAAATTTTGTTACCCTTATTTTTTAACACCCTGCATATACTGCAGTATCTACGCATATTCTATGTAGTTATAAAAAAACATCTTCTGGCTTTGGAAAATCAGTGACACTATTGTGTGGCATAGCAATATTCATAGTTTTAACATAAAATAGAACAATTTAGTCCAGAACCAGGCACGAGCAAATAATTTAATGCGCCGATTTCTTTTTTTTCAATTTTAAAAATTCGATTCTCATTATCGCAATCGCAATGAAAATAAGATAGCAAATAATTGTTTTCTTGTTCATGACCCAATTCACATTTCAAATTTTATTAACGAGCAAATCATTTAGATTTTTATACATCAAAATTTAAACAAATAATAATAATAATTACTCATTAATGCAGGAACATACACGTCTGACGATGAGATTTATCTGAAGGTGTTCATAAGTTAAAATAAGGTGCCACACGCGAGCTAATGATTTAGGGATACTCTTTGTTTTTACATATTTTATTACTTATCAATTAAGAATGCAGCAATAATGGTTCTGTATAAGTTGTAATTAGTGGTTTTTATAATCAAAACTTCACTATTTTCAGTTTATAGAAATTTAAGAGAACGTCCAGAATTACTTCACAAATTCAAAATATTATTACAAGAATGCAGTACACTGTACACTTGATCAGGCACTCTTTATTCGTTTTATTTTATTTTATCGCTTTCATTTATTTCAGAATTTTCGTAAGATTGACATTATTATGTGACGTGTAACAAATTAAATTTATATTGCGCTATATATTTAGGTGTGCAAAATTGTTAGTGAAGTGATTTTGAATTACGGTATTTAGAGTTCAATATTTTCAAAACAAAATGTCCAGCTCAAAAAAGAAAACCTCTGTGAATTTTTCTAAAAGCACCAGCACTAAAAAGAAGACCACTCAACCAAAACCATCAATTTTTAGTCAAATTGGAGATACAAACGATTTTCCGTTCTTAAAATTCTTCAGCCCTCCCCCTGACCCGATTCCTAAACAAGAAAGCCGTAAGATGAAGTCAAGAATAAATTCGGCGAAGAAACCCCAACCCAAATCAAAGCAGAAAGATTCCAAAAAGGAAGAGAGAAAGATTCTCACTCCGAAGACTCCCAAAGGGAAGAAAGAAGCTGATGAAAAACAAAATAAAGAGCAAAAGAAATCCATTACTTGCAAGCCACTACTCTTTCGCGTGCCATCTCCTTTCGACATGGTTTCAAATAAAGCTTCAGGTGATGCAGATAGTGAAAATGAATTCAGCTCGACCAGACCAAAATCTGTGCACAAATTTGTAAACAAGGTCCCAAGTAGCGGAATCTTCATCAACTATGATAAAAATAAATTAAATGATGATATGGATTAATTATGTATCAATAATACAATGTAATATTTGTAAGCACAGGAGAACAAAATAAAATGTAATTGATTAAATAAGTTATCTTCTTTCTATCTTTCCAGTAGTGTAAGAATCGAAACAAGTCCAGTAGTGGTAGCACGCACTTTAAAATTCTATCAAAAGAGGCATTTCTTTTCGCTTTTTGCCACGAAGCGAAAATTTGGTAGCATGCGTGTATCGTGTATCAAAATATTCGCCTGCAAGCGTACAACTCGAGGCGAAAGTGTCAAAGTAACGTCATTATTTTGCCACAATTCTATTCAAAGCCAATTTATATAATTTATACATTTATTATATACAACTGTCATAATATTTTTTATTTTAATAGTATAAAATCCAATAATTTTCGAATCGAAAAATGAATATAGAATTCTAAAGTGCATGCTACCAAGATTCATAAAAGTAAAATCGTATTCGCCTGCTTTCTATGATAGAATTCTAAAGTGCGTGCTACCACTACAACAGCGCCAGTAAGTATTCAACAAGTTATTATAAGTTTTACTTTATTGGTGCTGTTAATCTTGTCACTTTCGTTTTACATATTTATAGCACAGACTAGACATTCAGACAGAAGCGACAGTCAGAGAGAGAACCGAAAATTAGAGAGAGACAGAGTATGCCAACAAATTTAAAGGGCTAATCGGATAAAATCGGATTATTTCGGCATATCTTCGTATCTTACGATTCTTTGTTCTTTTCATTATCTCGACGAAAAAATTTTCTGTTAGGTGTCAATAATAAAAGTATATTGAGAAACACAAATTGATTTCTATTACGAACAAACATGTTATTTTTTCAACAAACGATAGGGAAAGTTATTATTATAAAGAAAATCATTATATTTCACATATTCTGGAGGAGCGGTTGTCTCAGCTTGTCACGACCATGTATTTTAGGATTATGGCTAATTCAAGCAAAACAAACACGTCTTCTCACTTTTGACATGTCATTTTGTGAACTATTTGTGAATTTTAGAAGTGGTATTAATTTCTAATAAAATGAAAAAAAAAACGAAGAAGATAGAATCGTGAGGACTTGTTTGTTCATATAAAAACTGTATAAGTAAATGGAGAAAGTGAGATGTAAGTTTTTTTCGTTTCCGAAAGATATAGAAATGTAAGTAATGCAAAACGACTTCCATATCATGCAAAATGTATATTCATTTAACAAATAGGTGTAAAATGTGGCTCAAGGCCTGAGGAAGAGAAAATTTGATGGAGAAGGATATTTGGAACATATTCATCGAGTCTGACGTTTGTGTTTCCCACATCAAAGATATAGAAAATTCTGCATTGTATTGAATTTATAAAATTCACGTATTTGTTTAATAAAAATATAATTATCTGTTTATTTTATCTGATTTCTTTTTAATTCGTTAATAAAATTAAAATTTTAGTACTTTTGTGTTCCAATTTTTCTTTTACCATTTAAAACTATTTAAATTTCGCGCGTAAATTTGCCAACAAATTTAAAGTTCAAGGTCATAAACGTAAAATCGCAACAACAATGGTGCCGACAGGGAGTGTCGCTTCTGTATGAATGTCTATTCTGTGTTTATAGTGTATTCCGAAATAGAACCACGCTAACCGCGGTTACTTTTTCAGTAACTGGTTATATTTTCGAAACGCGGTTAACTTTTCTGTAACCACGTTAACCGCACTAGATCGGCCGTTTGGTGTGGCAGGACTGATGAGTATTAGTAGTTTCAACAACTATTTTAAATTTGTCAACTTGAGGTTATAGCTGTTAGCTGGTCCGTTTTTCCCAGTGAACTCTATTCTACGTACATGGAATGGAAACGTGTATACTATAGCATTGTAAGGGGCTGGTCATGCGAACTGTCACAAATTACACCAGTTGACGCATGCCAGAGCACAGCTCATGATTTTCTAAAGGTTTTAATATATTTCTGAATGGGTTCTTTTACTAATTATTCACTGAACAGTGGTTATAAAAACATTGTTGTTTGAACAGTTTGGTTGTACTTTGTGTTCATTTTAATTTTTTTGGAAAAATCTACTCGTACTGCGGGTTGCCTAGAAATTTGAAGTACCATGCTGGCAACGATCGTTTCCGTTCCATAGCAGTATACAGTTCACTGGTTTTTCCAGTGCGGTGTCGGTAACTGTAACCGCGGTTCAACCGTAACCACTCTCAGTGGTTACCGTGGTTTAATTTCGGAATATACTATGAATAAAGGCAGTGTCCGTTGTAGCTATTTTATCACCCTAATATCTAAATCCTAAATTTATATGCCCTAAATCATGTAAAATAAAAAATCATGTTCGTTGCCATAATTTGACCAAAACGTCAAATATACTGTCAAAGAATAACTTCTTAGCTTCTATTTTATGAAATATAATATTAATATGAAACATAAAATTAAATCAAATTGTATAATTCATTTTTGATGTTCTAAAGTGTTGTATTTATGTGAAGATGACCTGTTGTAAATACAATTATATATTGACCTATTTTGAAATTCGCGCCATCATCATAGTACGATCTGTAGATGGCAGCACCGTATTATAAAAATGTCATTCAGTTGTTTTTGTTTCGTAAACCGTACGTTTTGTAATAATCAGTCGTAATAAATACAGTTTAATTATAATTTCCAACCACGTCTATTATTTCACTGGCATACGCTACTGCACACTTCTACAGGTTATGGGACCAGATGGAAATAGAGTAACGGGATTTGGTACACGGAAAAATTAAACTGGAAATACGTGCCGTCATAACCAAAAAAGGGCGAACGAAGTCGAGAAATATCGCATCCCAATGTTCAACGGGGAAAACTTCGGAAATTGGATGTTCAGGATCGAGACGCTCCTGACGGAAATGGACCTAATTAATTAAATAAAAACCAAACACACGGACATGGCAGTCCTTCAGCAGGGCGACAACGAAGAGGTACGTGAGAGTAAAAAACAGCTATCGGGTCTACATGCAAAAGCAGAAATGCAAATTGGGGTTTAAATAAACTAATGCTAGGTGACGGTGGGTATGCCTGTACACACTATTTATTAACACCAGGATAAAATCCAACGAGTCCAGGTGAAATAAGGTACAACTCTCCCCATATTCGAACTAGATGTACCATAGAAATATCCTTCGGTATTTGGGAGTTATCATTTCGTGCTCTTCATAATGGTATGCTGTTGTGGTTTGATACACAGGTGAAGAAGACAATAATGATGATGATCAGCCAGCTCTACAACTACATCAAGATCAGATAAATACAAGAGGATCTTTTTTCAGAACATTGCAAATCATTTTCGAAATTAATTATTCACACTTTACGTACCTTACCTTTTTATGTTTAGATTTATCAGTGTATTAATTTTTTAATGAAATCTGATTCTTGTTCTTATTTACTAATACTTTATATACAGGGTGTTAAAAAATAAGTATAACAAATTATGAGGGCATACAGTACTGACCAAAATGAGTAAAAGAAGCTTAATCAACACGGGTCTGATCGTCATCTGTTTTTGAGAAAGAGGCCATTTTGTACTACAATTGAAGAAAAACTGACAAAGATATTGATTGAACAAAATTTTGTCTAATGTCAGTAAATATCCCATAAAAAAAACAATAAAATTGTATATGAAACATTTTTCTCACTTTCTAATAGTTATAAAGTTATTTGAAAAATAAATATTGGCCAAGGTAGCCACAACATTTGTCTTAGTACAATTATTTGATTTTTTTTTTAAACAAAACATCTAAAAAGACCTCTGAAAGGTAAACAAAAAATCTCATTTAATCAAAGTCGTAACTCTTACAGTTTTCGAGATACCAGAGGTAAACCCCGAAAAAATCTCAGTTTTCACTGCCTTATATCTCGGAAACTATTGAAGATCGGACCCATGTTGATTAAGCTGTTAAAACACTTTGGTCACTACTATGTGTCTTAAAATTTTTATTTTTTTGTCATTCTATATAGTGGCAAAATCTCCATATTCGTCATGAAAAAATTGTCTATTTTTTTATGACAGTCCTGGCCTGACATTCTGACCGCAAAACAAAAAGGTTTTCACATTTTAAAATGAAATCTGAGCCTGCTGGGTGCTAGTACACATACGTTAAATAAGTCCGTCTTTCACCCTTCATGAACATATTACGTCTGTAATTATTACGTACGATACATAATAAATACGATATTTCTACGGAACCAACAAGTTAGCTTATACGTCTCGCAAAAACTCTATTATTAGAGAGCTTGCATAGCATACGAGAACAATGCGTCAATGTTAACAATAGATAGTTATTGCAGCTTCAACGCAAAAATAACGTGCGCTTTAAAGTCACGTGACACCCCGAGTGCGCATGCGTACTAATAAGGTTCACGTTATATGAATAAGGAGACACGTTATGTGCAATGGAATAGCGAGCGTTTAACGTCACACGTTCTGTATCTTATGAGATTATGTTTAGGTGAAAAGTGTGGATGTAACCTCGTTTGTGTTGCTTTTGGCGTTAACGTTAGCGTGAATACACTAATTAAATGCGGTAAACTTTGAAATTGAAAGTCCTCTATTTCTAAAATAAAGTGTTTTCTACATAAGGTTAACGTTTACGTTCTTTCATCTTAGAAGTTGCAATAACTCCCTATAATAACGGACCTACGAAATAACGGGATTTCAAAAGTTCAAATTTTATATAACGTTTTATAGTATTTTGAGAAAGTTATCAAAAACTAATGCCAGAACTATTTGATAGTTTTAAAAGATGTTCTCTTGCATCTTTCAAATGTGGTCCCATTCAGGGTAACTATTTTGTAGCATATTCTGCCAAAATGGTGACTCGAGTAATGACATTGAATGACATAATAGCTAGGTATTATTTATGTAATAAGTTGCGAAATGATAGTGTTCTAGGCACGCGACGTGAAATTTGTACGTCAAGTGCCTAAACACTTATTTCGCAATGTATTACGTACAAGATTTTTATAATTTCGTTTCATAATTCCAAACTAAATATTCCATATGATATATTAAATATTTACACTTTTAAAAAATGTAGTAGGTCTTAGCCACAAAACAAAGCGGCTATAGTTGCTATAAACTTGTTTATAAATAAAATTTTATTGACAGTACTTAGAGCTGAAATATTTGTGAGTCAAAAAGTCCAGGCATATATGAAATCTGTTACAACAAATTTGGAAGTTGGTGTGGACAGAAAAAAGTATCTACCATTACAGAAAAAGGGTGATTTTGGCATATTGTTCCGCATTATCTTTAAAATTGAAACCTTCTACTTTATCGAGTAACTACTCAATTCTTTGCACAACAATTTATCTTAATCGAAATGTGGATATTAGTAAATTCACGAATGTAATTGCTTTCCTAAAAAGAAAATCTAATGGTTACAGACCTAAAAAGTCTAAAATTTTTACAAAACAATAAATTGAAAGATTTCTTAGGGAGACAAATGATGAAGAATATTTATTAATGAAAGTAAACTTAATTGTTGGTATTTCTGAAGCCTGCAGAAGAGAGGAACTTACCTATTTGAATGTAGAGGACATTGAAGATTCTACTTCTTTCATTAAAATTACTATTACCAAAACAAAAATTTCAAGATTATTTTTAATAATAATAATTATATAATGTGAAACAACATACCTATTAGATTTTGACTATACGAGCTCCTTCCCATTTCAATTGGCCCAGCTATTAAAATTTTAATTTTTTTGAATACCATTAAAAATTATGAAATACTGTATGCTTTTTTATACCCTGAACGAATTAATATGACGTATTTATTAATATGGAGAAAGAAACATATCATTTTATCCTTTTTTTTTAATATTTGTGAAAAATAATGAAGAATAGGCCAAATAAAGTGATTTTTTCGCATATCAACTCACTGTTATTTTTCTTTGAAATAAGTGTGTAATCAAAAGTGGCTTTGGAAAAATGATGCAAAAACATTTGCTTAGAACTGTCAGAATATATTTACTCATTTTTATTTGTTTTGAACATTTTAAAACTAGTTGTATTATTCAACATGGCTAGAGGAAAAAGTATTGATGAAAAAATTCGTTTAATTATTATTAGATTTTCCAATTCTGGAGAATCAAACTCGGAAATTGCAAATTTATTAGAATTATCGAGATATACAGTTAGAAATATAGTTAAAAGTTACAAAAATACCGGTTCAGTCGCCATAAAGCCTCGAAATGTTAGGAAAACTAAGATAACAGATGCCGATAAAAGAGCGTTAAGAAGAATTTTTGTAAAAAACCGTCGTGCTAGTTATCTTGAATTAAGTGCGCTTTGGAGTGATGCTGTTGGAAGGCGAATTTCAAGATCCACCTGTCACAGGGAAGTTCACAAATTGGGGTTTGGGACTTATAAAGTAAGTATATTTTACGGAAAAATCTTCTAGTATTAACAGTTTGCTTTTAGGCCAAAGAAAAGCCACTTTTAACGGCTCGCCAAAAGAAAAACAGAGTAAAATGGGCGAAAGAGCATAGGGATTGGACATTTCAGCAATGGGATTCAGTACAGGGTGAAACAAATTCGAGTTCCTTATATGAAAAACTTTCTTATTAAGCACCCTACACAAAATTGATGAAAGTCTTTATGGGCCAACTTTTTGAGACAACTTTAATAGGCACCACAGGAATTTTCGATTGTCTTTTGTTTTTGAGCTACAAGCTAAAACTTGTTTTTCGCTTATTTTGAAAATATCTCATATCTCGTTTATTATGAGAGATACAGAAAAAATGTTTAAATATTTTTTATACAGTTTTTTAAGTAGAATAACGTGACGTAATTATATTTTTTCAAACTTAATAATTCTCGAGATATAATACAAACATCATATTTTTTAAATGGGAACATATGTTGAAAATAGTCTCATCTTTTTACTTATTTTATAAGCTTTTCAATGATGTATAACAAGTCTACATCTTTTGTTTTAAACATGAATAAAACTTGAATAATTAATTTTTTGGGGTGAAAAAAATGGAATTTATTAAGAAACAAATGAAAAAAATCATCTACAGATCATCATTTGTTCATTTTGATTATATATCTACTAATTATATTCTAAAAATTCTTTTTAGTCAATTATTTTTGGTTTAGTTAATTTATTTTTTATCGGCGTTATAGTTGGCTTTGATACGATTCCAAAAATGTAAAAAATATGCTCTCTAAAGTATATAAATTAGGAAAAATGAGTAAAAATAATGAAAATAACATTAAAAATAAACAAAACATGATTTGTAATTAATTTTATCATTTGTTTCTGAATAAATTTAATTTTTTCACCCCAAAAATTAATATTTCAAGTTTAATTCATGTTTAAAACAAAAGAATGTAGACTTGTTACACATCGTTGGAAAGCTTAAAAAATAAGTAAAAAGATGAGACTATTTTCAACATATGTTCCTATTTAAAAAATATTATCTTTGTAATATATTTCGAAAATTATTAAGTTTTGAAAAAATATAATTACACCTCGTTATTCTACGTAAAAAACTGTATAAAAATTATCTAAACATTTTTTCTTTATCTTTTATAATAAGCGAGATATGAGGTATTTTCAAAATAAGCGAAAAACAAATTTTAGCCTGTAGCTCAAAAACAAAAGACGATCGAAAATTCCTGTGGTGCCTATTAAAGTTGTCTCAAAAAGTTGGCCCATAAAGACTTTCATCAATTTTGTGTAGGGTGCTTAATAAGAAAGTTTTTCATATAAGGAACTCGAATTTGTTTCACCCTGTACAATGGAGCGATGAGTCCCGATTCGAAGTGTGTGTTGGAGACAGTAGAAGTCGCGTTATTCGCCAAAAGCATGAGGCGTTCCATCCTGACTGTCTCAAAAGAAAAGTAAAATTCCCTGCATCAGTCATGGTCTGGGGCAGTATGTCATCCAAAGGGATAGGAAAACTTCATTTTATAGAAGGAACCGTGGGTACAAACAAGTACTTAGACATTTTAAAAGAATCGCTTTTACCTGTTATGGAAGATTATTTAACATCAGGACAAGATTTTATATTTCAACAGGATGGTGCTGCATGTCACACCTCAAAAAAAACTCTAAAATGGATGGAAGACCACGGTATACCACTTTTAAAATGGGTTTCAAGTAGTCCCGATTTATCTCCAATCGAGACTTTGTGGCACGAGATGAAAAAGTTACTGCGAAGACTTCCTGTTAGAACAATCTCTGAACTAAAGCAAAGACTTCAGGAAATTTGGGATTCGTTTACTCCAGAATTTTGTCAAGGTTTAGTTAATACTATGCCCCAAAGAATTTCGGCTGTTATAAAAAATAAAGGCGATGTTACTCAGTGGTAAACTTTGAAACTATGTTTTAGTTGATTTATATTATTTCACTTTCTTTTCATTTATTCCCATTTTGTTTTAGTTATCGGTTTTAATTACTCAATAGGTATTTTTTTGTGGTTAAGAAGTATCAAAGATATCGTTGAATTAATAAAATATGTTGAAGTTAATATAGTATTTTTATTATTGAGCTACAATGAATGATTTCTGGAAAATCTTGGGTTGGGCCAATTGAAATGGGAAGGGGCTCGTATATGATCAAGTGGCACTTAATTTGGAGCTCTTAACATATTTTTGAGGAAAAACATGATAAAATATAATCCAAAATTTCGTATTACACATTTTTATATCTACTGGAACAACAAATTGGATTTTGTGTACAAATCGATCAACCGGAAGTGATACTTTACTTAATGCTCATTGCTATTTTAAACATGTAATTGGCGGGAGGTCATGTGCTGGACACATCAGATTTTTTCAAAAGAATAGTAAACCATTACATTATCACCAATACCATCATATAATAAGTTAAGTTAATAAGGCCCGGTATTTTCATCTCCGATTAAACTGTCTGTTATTTCGCATTATCAGTTAATAAGAAAATAAAGCTGCGATATTGTGAATAAGTTATAAAAATTAATTTCGCTGCGACAATTTTCTTTCTAATTGATAGTTAACAAACAGTTTAACCCTAAGCAGGTAATCTCCCGCGGAAGAATTAAAATCTACACAATATCCGAAGTGTTATAAAATAACTTCTTAATATCTGATAAGATTGGTATAAAAGTGTAATGAAACATTATTTTTATCCAAAGATCGTATATTGGCGATATAGGCTGATAGGCCGAGCAAGTCATAAAGAAATGATGATCTCTTTCAGATATATGAGCAGGGATCGGATAAACTTCCTACAGCGATGCTGGCTCCATGCATGGCACCCCATCATACACTGTCGTTAAAATGATAAGTGAGTTTTTTCACATTACAACTTTTAATGGGATGTATTTCAACTTCCGCGTGTTATTGATTTATATTAAAATGTCTGTTATTTCCCTCAGCAAAATATAATTAAAGATATGTATTTTGTAAAAGAATGAACGTCTCACAAAGACTACAAGAATTCATTAGCTACTATTATTTTTATACTTTGTTTGACGTCAGTGGATGGAAATTTAAAATAAAGGACGTGTTGTATTAAATTAGAATCCAATTAACCGAGTAAAACATAATATAGGTTTTCTTTCTTATTATTATTTTTAAATAAAGATTTTCATTAGATAGTTTGTAATGAGAAATATTTCTTTGAATTTTCAGATATAAATAAAAAAGAAACCACAAAATAAAAAAAATATTACTTAATTATACAGATAAAATTTATTTTTATATTTTCATATTTGCTATTATTGCATTCCTTTCTTCTAGATAACTCTGGAGAAATTTCAATAAAAACAAAATTAAAAAAAAAAAGAAATGCAGAACGAAAACTCATATAAAATAAATTTACTTATAAGTTTTAAAATGTTAACTGTAACCGAACTTCGACAGTAATTTATATAAATTTACTTCAATAGAGTATTCTACTATAATGTACCTAATTCAATATAAAGAACCAAATAAATCAGTAATTTATATTGTAGATTACAGTAAAAAAATAATAGAATAATTTAAAGAATATTTATTATTTCATAATTTATTTAGTTTATATACCATACTCTGTTTAATTGTATTGTATTTTGGCGCTGTCAATTGTTTATCGATTATTTAAAAAAATACAGTTATGGAAAAAATAATTATATGTAACTTTTATTTGAAGTACTTTTCTCTAAAGTAACCTATAAACAATTGACAGCGCCAAAACTCTGCACATTTACTTTTCTTATTTATAAAACAGAGTATAGACTGTTAACCCATTAATATTATCAAAAATATTCAATTAGGACCTGAGCAATTTTCTGACATGTCCATAAGAAGTTTAAATGAAGTGGTGGCATTCCAACCCCACATCCAATGACATGACAAATAATATCCTCATTTGAAAGCTAAGTACAATTACTTATATGCTATGTGGAAGATTATTTCAGCCAGCGATATAGATAGCTCCAACGAGCTATAAGTAAATATAGAGTGGCGCATCGCATACTGAACGCGTACTTTACCCGTACACAGTTGAATGCTTAGGTCGGCGGCCATTACTATAACTGAGCGCTCAGCTCAGACGCTATACGATGTTTTTCTCAGCGCTTATTGTACTATTTATTAAAAATGCCCACAAAGTGTGTTGTTCCTCAGTGTGGGAACAGACAAATTAGAAATAGTTACAAGACGTTTCAAAGGTAAATTTTATATTCAAAAATTTTAACTCAAAGTTTTAATTAGCGACGGATTTACGATTTTACCGCCTGTAGTCTGATAATAGTTTCTCGCCTAAATCCAACAACGAATATAATCAATGTATTTTTATGTAATTACTGATATTTATTATTACAATCAAATTTTCTTTATTGAAACAAAAATTTCTGTTGTAATTAAAATAAATACAAGAACAATTATTATAGGTAATAATTTTTTGTGTAAATAGTAGGACTGTTTCTACAGATATTCAAGGAACTAACATTCGACAATTTTTGACCAAAACAATCATATTTAAAGGTCAATAAAAACATTATTTTCTATTTCATATATGTAGTGATTATTTTCACAATTTTGTTTATTTTATTTAAAGAATATGTTTTTGTTATTGTATTTTATATGTTATATTTTTTATATACGTTATTATTGTCATAATAAAATATATAATTTAATTTTCACTATTTTTGTTTTTATGTATCTATCTCCCTACCTTGCTACTTTTTCAATATATTGTATTAATGCAGTTACATTTTTCATATTAATTGTTATTTATTATCGTAAAATATTATAACAAAATAAGGATTCACAGTAAAAATTCTCAAATTATATTAATTTATCAATAGTTTTACATCATCCATTTTATATATCTGTGAAACTAAATATGTATTAATTTATTTCGAAATATGATATATGTCAGAATAAAACTTTTCGCCACAAATTGCATTATTTATATTTATAATTCTAATATAAAAGGTAAATTATTTCGTTAAAAATAATTCAGAAATATTACTGGTAGGCTGCAACTTGCCTAGCAGGTTATAGTAGGCATGGCGTCCAAGTGTGTACGGCCAGCAGCACTCATCCGCCACTCTATATTTACTTATAGCTCGTTGGATAGCTCAAATAGTTAGACCGCTTTCACACGATTCGACTTTTCACCACGCGCCGAGTCCGGCACGGCGCCGTGCATAGATATTACCACTGTTGTTTATGATTGTGTTCACACGATATGCACGACGTCGTTCACGGCATAAAGCTGTGTACGGCCGCCGTTGTTCAATCCGGCACAGCAATTTGCCGTTCATGGCGCAAAAAGTACCGTAGTCAAATGCGTGTGTTCAGACATACGCGTTCTCAAATTTGAAACGGCTCACGGTGAAAAGTCGGATCATGCGAAAGCGGCCTTGTGGAGCGTTATTACTGCAAAGTAAAAGCTCTGGTTCAAATCCCGGTGGCTGCATGACATGATTTTTTCACAACATCAGGTTATTTAAAATTATTTTAGTTCTTTCTCTTAATAAATAGTTCTGCACTCAAAACTTGTGAAATATATTTCTTTCCTGACCGAAAAATGGATTTTGATGAACTCTTTTTATGTGTTGATATTTTTATGGAAACAAATATTTTTATACATATAGTTTTTGTTCTGATGTGAAAAGCCTGGGAATCCATTTAGTTGACACTTTGTTCATTACTAAATCTTTACGTAAAATTTTCAAAACTGTTGTCTTTGATATCTGAACTTTCCTTGCAATAACTGAAACTTTAATTCTTCGATCTTTCAACACCAAATCTTCAATTTTCTTTATTGTTTCCTGCGTTCTTGACTGTTCTTGACTCAAGAGGTGAATCAGAATTTTATTTAACTACGAGCCCAGGCTCATAATACGTAATTCGGCCGGCTTACAATTTCAATTAAACGCCTTAACAGATGATACAATTTGCACGAATGGTGAGAAATTTCTAGAATTTTTTTTTTTTACCCTTTAAAATATATGCTTTGAACATACAAAAACTGAATACTTTATTAAAGTAACTAACTAAGTACAAGTTATAAAACAAAAACTGTGGTCCAACAGTCATAAGAGTTCGGCCGGAATTTAATATTGAGTTACATCGCCTTTATTACTTATAACAGTGTTTATTCTGCTAGGTATTGGGTCCACTAGCTTTGCATATTCTTCTGGTAGAATATTATCCCATATGTATTGCAATGTATCTTTTAATGGGGGTACTGTACGCGCCGGATGTTTCCGAAGATGATTCTTCATATATCGCCAAAGGGACTCAATGGGAGATAAATCCGGACTAGAAGATGTCCATTTTTAAACTGATATTTCATGCTCCTTGAACCATGTTTGAAATTTTTTTGCCATATGACATGGTACGCCGTCCTGCTGGAAGATGAACTCACCTTCGGTCGTTTCGCAATTAGAGATTGAAGGTAAAAAACTTTCTTCCAAAATGTCTCGGTATTTCTGTGAGTTCACTGTTCCATTAATAAAGTGTATTTACCTACGCCCCTTCCAGACATGGAATCCCAGACTATAACAGACGCTGAGAACTTGACTTTTTTCACTAAACAGTCGTTTTGGTAAGTCTCCGCAGATGTACGCAACACTCGTTTCCTCGAGTTTTCTACGCAAACGTCTAATTTGGCTTCGTCACTCCAAATTACGCTGTGCCATTGTCTTTGAGTCCAGGTCCGGTGTTCTCGAACCCATTTCTGTCTAATACTATTTTGTAATTTTGTTAATAATGGTTTTTCTTTTGCCTGCTGCAAAAATTAAATAAGTTATTAACAAATTGTACAAAAAAGGTAGTAGAATATTACTTTATGCAATTTGTATCCTATATTTCGAATAGTTCTCTTCGTTGTAGACATCAAAACCTTTTCTATACTCTCCCTCTATAGCACAGTTATTTATTTAGTATTTGACCGCGGATTTTTTTTTTACTATTCTACGTAAAGCTAGCTTGTTTACTTTTGTAATAGTAGATGGTCGGCCGATTTTGGTTTTTTCATCGACTCCGCCTGTTCTTTTATATAAATTAATGGTATATTGCACTGTCGAAATAGGAACAGAATGCGAAACAGATATTCGACGTGCCGAAATTCCCTTTTTATTGACATTAATGATGGATAAGCGCAAGTCTTTACTTTGAGTTACCACGAGGCATTAAGCTTGAAAACCATTAATTACTAACCGATAACTAATACTGAGAGGTATTTTGTTTATTTGTGCAATGTTTGTTCTGTATTAACAAGAGCGCATTATTTTTATAACTAGTATGATAACTGGCCGAACTATTATGACCCATCAGTTGGACCATACTTTTTGTTATATAAATTTAGTTTATTAGGCGATTTTAATAAAGTATTCAGTTTTTGTAAGTTTAAAGTCTATATTTTAAAATAGACGAAAAAGATTTGTAGATATTATTGACCATTTGGGTAGGTGTAATAATTTGTTAAGACGTCTAGTAGAAAATGTGGGCCTGCCGAACTACATATTATGAGCCTGGGCTCGTATATGATGTTGCATTATCGCCATATTAAAAAAAAGAACATTCATTCAATGATAATTTTTAGTCAAAAATTTTATAACGCTTCTGTGTTCAAGGTTTAAATAAATCACTCATTTTTCACTAATCAAACTGCTACCAAAACTATAAAAATCTTTCAATTGTAACACCATTTGTTCAGACACTACTTGTCGTTTAAAAATCGTTGTGAATCGTCATTGTTTTCAGGAAAACAATTCATAAAGAAGTAATAGAATATCTCATTGTCACATTGAACATTTTTTTCAGAAATTTATTAGAGAAAATGTATTACTATTCATCCATCATTCGAAGTAATTCTTTCATGGCTTGAGCCAATCCTGAAAGCAAACTAACCAGTTGAATGGCGGGATAATTACCAGAGTATATAAAAGGGTTAGTCAACGGACGAGGGGTATAAAGTTTAGTAGAGTCCGAGGTCCACTAATTATAGGGTAGCAGCCGCGCTATCGGACACTGGTTTATATTGCGGTCGAATATTTGATTAACATAGTCCGCATACGAGCTGAATATAAAATAAGCGACTCTATCTCTAGGTAGAGGTGTATAATGCGAGAGTGCGGGTTCGAGCAACGCTAAGCATGGTTCAACAAGAATAACTTAATTATTTCTAACCAAAATATACCAAATTTCAATTAAATAACTTCCGCGGAATTTATATTTGGATAGTGTATGTTGAAACAACACTCAAATAATTTAATTGTGTGCCTAAATTAGGGGTGCTGAATGGTTTTTCATATAAACACATTCGAAAAGGGTCGTTTAATTTCAATATTAGGTTATAATGGTTAAGTAAATAAATATTTAACTTATTTATGTTCAAAAACAGAAGCTGATAATGAACAAGGCCACATCTTTCCATTTTTAAAACTTATAATGGCCCGTGCCTTATCACGAGCGCACTTTTACAATAAAAGCGTTTGTATGGAGCCCGCTTTACATTATACCTATAGAAAGCTTCGGAATTTCAATTTATTTGACAACTGTATCATTAGGCCTTTTTACCTCTTGCTAAGAAAGGTATGAAAGGTAGGAAAAGTCACGTGATCTGAAACAGAATGTGACGTCAGAGTACATATAGTTTAACATGTAACAAACTATCGCCTACCTTTAATTATATAAATAATGTAACCTGGTTTCCTATTGGCTATGAATGACGTACTGTATGTACTCCGACGTCACAGGAGTGGGGAGTTATTTTTCATGACTATTTCCGGCGCCAATTTTTTTATTTCCATTGCCGCGAAATTCGATTTTCCTCATTTTCTTTTAACTCTAATTCCATTTTATAAATTAATATCACCCAGCTCTCAAAAACACAAATGTCAAGTCAAGTCAAATAACTCGTTTATTTGAAAAAATTGTACATAAACAACATTACCTTATTGGAAAGAGAAAAAAATACTCTTTCCAACAAGATAATAAAAAATATGTGGTTCCGTTTAAAAAATATATATTTTGTCCCAAATTTTGAGAACCGCTAACACAATTTTTATTTTGTCTACCTGACCAATTTTTTAATATAAAATGGCACAATTTTGTTCATTTAACAACCTCGTATCTCTTGAAATAAAAAAGTTACCAATAAGTGAGCAAGCTTATTGAGACACTCTGTATAGATATATAGGTATATGTATATACATAGTGTCTCAGGACGAGCTTACGCTATCTATATTTTAAATACTATTTAATATAATTTAACGAAATTTGAAATTTAGGGGTTATCCAACATGCCCGTTTTAACTAAAATATTTTCAAAGCAGTAGCACTTCCGGTTTGACCAGAAATTGACCTCAACTTTCTTATTTTAAATGGAATATGCTATATTTTATTTTACCATTGAATGCAGCGGAAAATTTTACATAGGAAGCAATAAAAACATTTTACTCATGATCAACTACTTCCGGCGTTATTCAACTTTTTTTGATTTGACAAACTTCAAAAAAGACAATTTTTTTAAATGGAACCCCCCGTTTTTTATTATATTTGTATTCTACGGCAAAAAATAAGGGTACCTTATGTAACATGTCCTATGTTGAAAGTTGATAGAATTTCAGTAAATTAGAAAAACATGTAATCTGTATATAATTATTTTATTAATACGGATAAGTAAGCCATGGAAAAAACAAATAAATTCTAAATACAAAACTATGATTAATTTAATACATATTCAAACTGTCCTCCATTCATATGTAAGCACATTGTTACTCTATTCAATACTTCTTCTTGTGTAGCATTTTTTATCATCCGAGGAGACATGTTGTTAAATGCTGTTCGTACCCTATGTTGGCAATCTTCTTTAGTAGTTAAAGGTTTTTGATAGACGCTGTTTTTAATGTAACCCCAAACAAAAAAATCAAGTGGAGTTAAATCGGGTGAACGAGGAGGCCACCTATGTTGTCCATTATTTGCCAGCCACCTATCTTCAAAAATTGTTTCCAAAAAAGTATTTATTCTATGGCGGGGTGGAGCGCCATCATGCTGGTACCATATTAAATTCCTTTGATCCAACGGTAAATTATCTAAGAAATCAAGTAGATGAGTTTGTAAATACAAACATTGTTTTTCCATGGCTTACTTATCCGTATTAATAAAATAATTATACACAGATTACATGTTTTTCTAATTTACTGAAATTCTATCAACTTTCAACATAGGACATGTTACATAAAGTACCCTTATTTTTTGCCGTAGAATACATTTATGTAATAAAAAACGGGGGGTTCCATTTAAAAAAAATGTCTTTTTTGAAGTTTGTCAACTGTAATTTTGGTGTAACGTACCCGTCACATTTTTATAAATAATCGAGGATTCTTCTATGGATAATGTAGCTTAAAGTCTCCTTTATAAAAGGCTTTTTTCAGATTATAAAAATTCGATCTCGTTCCCGATATACAGAGTTTTGAAAATGTGCCGGATTTCAGACAAAAAATCAAAAAAAAATGAATAACGCCGGAAGTAGTTGATCATGAGTAAAATGTTTTTATTGCTTCATATGTAAAATTTTCCGCTGCATTCAATGGTAAAATAAAATATAGCGTATTCCATTTAAAATAAGAAAGTTGAGGTCAATTTCCGGTCAAACCGGAAGTGCTACTGCTTTGAAAATATTTTAGTTACAACGGGCATGTTGGATAACCCCTAAATACCAAATTTCGTTAAATTATATTAAATAGTATTTAAAATATACATAGCGTAAGCTCGTCCTGAGACATCCTGTATACAGATGCGTGCAATTTTTCTTTTAAGAGAATATTTATTTTTGTAATACATTTATATAGTACATAACAGTTAGGAATGTTAATACCTTTTAATTAGTATAGTTAACAAATTTCAAAATTTGTGTTAATGTATTTTATATGTTTAAAACGAAATTGTTCGTATTCATAAATATTGCGCCACGTTGTGGCTGGCAATTTATATACGTTATTTTATTGAATTTTTTTATCAGATTCCGAAATTAAATAAAATTAAAGTTAAGATAATATAATGATAAAACACACCAACTTTCAATTACGAGAATCCGTAATAAAACTTTCTCGGCAAAGAAAGGGTTCTCGCGAGATAGCTGGCTTGCTAAAGATTGATAGGAACACAGTAAATAGAATTATTATCAAATATGAATAGCCAAAATCATCAGCTCACAAGCAAAGATGCGATAGACCCCGTAAACTAACAAAGCGATCAGACAAAATAATTAAACTAAAATCTATAACAGATCCAAGAAAACTACTGTGGATATTTCAAATGAAATTCGAATAGAAAATCTTACCAATATCAGCCGAAGTAATGTGTCTCAAAGGCCTTAAGATGAAGAACATATTGGACCTGTCATTATTTAAATAACTTTTACTTAGTAGAAGAAATAAAAAGGCGAGACTAAATGTTGCAAAACATATCAACATTGGAATGAAATCGACTAGTGAAAAGTATTATTTTCTAATGAATCAAAATTAGATTTTTTTGCAAATGATGGTACGAAATATTTTTGGTGACCAACAAGTGCAAGATACAATTCTAGATACCAAATTCCTACAGTTAGGCATGACAGAGAAAATGTGATTCTTAGTTGTGCATGATCTCAGGACGGTGTAGTTCTATTAGGCCAGATTAAAAGTACCATGGATGCTCTAATGTATAGATATATTTTTAAAAATCTGATGTGGCCAACACAAAACCTCCCGCTATTGAATTTTTATTAATTTAAATATATATTTACGTATTTACTAACGCTGCAAACTGTTCCATTGCAGAAAACTATTGCTTTTTTTACTATTATCTTTTTAAAATGTCACTATTATTAATTTGAAGTGATTAGTTTTCTGACAGTGACATTTACTGTCAGTTACATTCATTTGAAATATGAACTGTATAACAAAGGAATTATTGTGTTTATCTTAGGCTTCGCGACTAATAAAAAAAATTATTTTTAAATTTATCTGTAAAATATATAGAAAAAGTATTAATGTATTCCTGTAGAAAATTCAATAATCTTTAATTTTCATAAGACATAAAATGCGAAAAACTGGCATTTAATGATATTTTTTGAATAAAAACCATTATGAGCTTCAGGTAAAGTGCCATTTCCGGTTATCCCATTTACACCAAAATCTAATGGCTTCTTTTCATATTAGAATAGGGTATAAATACAAGGTTTCAGAATTTTCTGAATGATAGTATTTGAGTTAGAGTGAAGACAAAATCCATACACATACATACACACACACATACACACACATATACACACATACAGACATCATCGTGAAAATGTTAAAATTGGATTCTAGGGACCTTAAAACGTGGTCATTTACTAAAATCTCGATATGTGATTTTTAGCACGATCCCTATACCTCCCTTACCAAAGGTAGCGGGAGGTAAAAAGCATATGATACATTATGCAAGAAAAATTATGCCACGGGGATGGGTTTTTCAACAAGAAAACTAACCCAAACATTCTTCAAAACTAGTAACGGAGTTTTTAAGTCAAAAAAAGTCCGAACACTTGACTGGCCATGCCAATCTCCGGATTTAAATCTAATAGAGAATATAAGGCAAGACAAAAAATATGCGTGTGTAAAGAAAAACACTCCAACGAGGGTGAATTATGGAACTATTTGGAAATTGAATAGTAAAATTTACCTCAAGATTTTATTACAAATTTAATCAAATTAACGGTGAGCTACAGTGATTGCTTCAAGAAGAATGTCGATGAAGTATTAAATATAGAATACAGAATCGCAAGTCCAAAAAGATTGTACCATTTTTACCTCCCGCTACCCTTGGTAAGGGAGGTATAGGGATCGTGCTAAAAATCTCATATCGAGATTTTAGTAAATGACCACGTTTTAATGTCCCTAGAATCCATTTTTAACATTTTCACGATGATGTCTGTATGTGTGTATGTGTGTATGTATGTGTATGGATTTTGTCTTCGCTCTAACTCAAATACTATCATTCAGAAAATTCTGAAACCTTGTATTTCTATCCTATTCTAATATGAAAAGAAGCTATTAGATTTTGGTGTAAATCGGATAACCGGATATGGCACTTTACCGGAAGCTCATAGTGGTTTTTCTTCAAAAAATACCATTAAATGCCATTTTTTCGAATTTTATGTCTTATGAAAATTAAAGATTATTGAATTTTCTGCAGAAATACATTAATACTTTTTCTATATATTTTACAGATAAATTTAAAAATAATTTTTTTTATTAGTCGCGAAGCCTAAGATAAAAACTATTCCTTTGTTCATTTTTCAAATGAATGTAACTGACAGTAAATGTCACTGTCAGAAAACTTATCTCTTCAAATTAATAATAGTGATATTTTAAAAAGAAAATAGTAAATAAAGCAATAGTTTTCTGCAATGGAACAGTTTGCAGCGTTAGTAAATACTTAGGTAGGTATGTATTTAAATTAATAAAAATTAAATAGCGGGAGGTTTTGTGTTGGCCACATCAGATTTTTTTTACTACTTTTATAGTATGCAAGTTAGATCACCCATTCCCACAGGAACCGCTGATCTCGCCACGTTTCCAAACCTCATATTACTTTTATCTGTACTTTCTCATAGGTCATAGGATAAGAACTTATGTAGTATAAAACTCCTGTCTTGACCTTATGTCGAGTTCAGTTATAGTTGAGAGACTGTTGTGTCACTTTGAATTAATTAATTGTATCTTGAATAATAATTTTTTGTTGTAATCACTTATAAATAAATTTTTTTAATAAACGTCAATAACGTTTACTTAACTTGCATATACATATCTTGCGCAATACTTTTGAACAACATCATAAATTATTTTGTTATCCCATAAGTTTATTTATTTAGTTTATAATTGAAAAATATTTTATGCTAGTTACATCCCTGTCTGAGAGCGGTTCACACCCGGAGTCTTTAGATTGCGGGGCGACTACGTTCCTCATGGGCTGTCCTGGTCGGCTGTTTTCATTAACACTCATTCTTTATTTGCCCGAACTGTACATATTTTAAAATACATGTCAATCATGTCATTTGTTCCGGGTATGGTACCCGTGAAATAGGCTATCCCCGATGAAAATATTATTAATTATTAATCATAAAATAAAAATTTAATGAAACCATAAAAAACTTTTCTCGTTAAATTGTGAACATGTTTTATTTAAACGTTTTTCTACATTAAAATATTTGTTAGGTGTATTCCATTATATTGCCGGTTCTCTTTAGTTGCCTATATACAAAGTACAAAGCAGGTTGCCTACTTCACAATTACTTTTTTTTTTCAAACTGTAAACCTAAGTCAGCACATAAATGAGATTGCGTATATTTCCAAATTAACCTAGTAATATACTCAATCTCATTTATGTGGTGACTTAGGTTTACAAAACACCAGTAGCGTTACTTGCAACATAGTCTAAATCTTTATAATGGCCGTGAGCCATATACCGTGAGTATTTTTTAACGTGAAACATTGGGTTTGTCATATCCATGGTTACGACTTGACATTTTTTTTTTTTTTTAAACCTCTCAACAGGCTTAAATCCCAATTACTGAGTAGGTTCACATACACATACATCCATGCCTTAGTGGGATTCGAACCCAGGACACCGAGCGCACTCATGACTAAGAGGCGTTGCTCTAACCATTGAGCCACCGGAGCCGACAATTTGATTGACAGCAATGTATTTGACATTTGATAAGACGTCAATAGAGGTTAATTTGGTTTAAATGATTATACCTGCATCATAAATTAAAATTAGTTGTAGAAAAAATATAGTGTGCACCTTGTGCCCGAGTGGTTTTCTGACTCGGCTAAATTTCTTACAATAATTAAATCTAATACTTCTGTTAAATTCATTCCCTATGTGTCATTTTAAATGAGACACAAATACGAATCAAATATCAAAACATAACTTATAGGAAAATTCAACGGTTATCTGTCATATTGACAAGATGTCATTAGAGGTTTATTTTGTTTAAATAATTATACCTGTTTTCTAAAAATTAAATTTAGATGTAGAAAAAATACTGTGTGCACCTTGTACCCGAAATATGTTTAGTGCTCTCGAGTGGTTTTCTGACTCCGCTAAATTTCTTACAATATTTAAATATAAAACTTCTGTCAAATTCGTTCTCTATGCTTCATTTTAAATGGAACAGGAAAATACATTGCTGTCAATCAAATATCAAGTCGTAACCATGGATATGACAAACCCAATGTTTCACGTTAAAAATACTCACGGTATAAATGGTATATTATCAATGCATGGATGTCACAAATATTTCAAAATTTATATATTTACATTACAATGTTGTGTAGCTCTATCTACAACGTGGTTTCAAGTCGGGAGAAAACTATATACTTCTCGTATATAGGTACTATGTAAGTGTACAACACTTAAACTATGTTAGAATTAACCCCATAGATAGTATATCTGGCAATAATTTTTGTTTAACATGCTTTCTAACTACAGGCCTTCAAAACTGATCAAGCACGTCAGTAAAAATCATTGGCTGGTAGTGCAAGCTCGGTTTTAACTAAAACACTGTTTTAAGAAATGTCAAATTTTATTATTTAATAATAAAAATAAATAATATGAAATTTATCAAAATATGATTTTTAAGCAGAACATAGTTTGTATTCAAACAAATATTTTTAAAAAAATCGTTTTTTAAACATAAGGGTGAAATTAAATATTGAAATTTGAATTTGACATTTCTTGAAACAGCGTTTTGGTTAAAACCGAGCTCACACTACCAGCCAATGTGTTCTCTGGAAAAAATATTGTTTGTCAAAATTGACGTTAAACGTTTTTTTTGCGTAGATACACAATTTATATTCCGTTTATTTAATATTCTCAAAATGCAATTTACCTTTACCAATCAAGAGCAGATATGCATATGGTTTATGGCGAAACATTATAAAATAGTCATGTTGCTGCAAGACGGTACAGAGAATTATTTCCAAATAGACATATTCCAATGATCTTATATGTCATTTGTGACAGGTGTGACATTTTTTCCATAGAACTCATTGTTTTACTTTTTTGCAAAAATTTGAACTATTACGTGATTGCTCAGTATTAAATTTCTTGTAGAAAGCATGTTAAACAAAAATTATTGCCAGATTTACTATCTATGACGTCAGTTCTACCATAGGTTAAGCATTGTACACTTACTTACATAACACCTGTACATGAATGAACAAAAAAAAATAATTAAATTTGTATGGTTTAAAACGGTAAAAATTAGGTATGAAATGAAATGAAAACACTTCAAAAATAGCGATAGCCATGCAATTGAAACAAATAAAGTAACAAATCAAGAGAGAAACAAATGTTTAACCATTTATCTGTCAATTTAGGTTAGTATATTTTTCTTAGATAGTATCTATTGATTTAAATAAGGAATTGTCCAATTAAACATAAATTATAAAAAAAATCTGTTGTGGCCAGCACAAGACTTTCCGTCAGTTCGATGTATTTTGTACAAATCCCATACCAAAAGGTCCTTGGAACAAATTCTATATAATATCATGTAAAATCGAACACGAACACAGACTTTTTTTTACAAATTCCATACTAAAAGTTCATTTGAAAAGGTTCTTTAAATGCAATAAAATTATAACATAAACTACACTAAGTAATGTCCTTCCATCTTCTCTTTGGCCTTTCTCTGCATGTCACTTGCGAGTAACAATATGACATACCAATTTTAGATCCTATACTTTTCATATTTGGTTTTGCACTTGCAACTGACATCTGTCAATTATTTTTTTTTTGAATAATTATGTCAGCTGTTTCCATAATAAATTGCAAAGCAGACTAATTTTTGAAAATTAATTTCTTTATAATGCTTTTAATTTACATCTATTGAATATGAAGGAAAATGTATAATTAAACCGTATAGAGAAGAGTATTTTCTTTAATATATATAATAACAAAATGTCAAAAAGTAATATTTAACTGCGTTTTTTTAAGAAAAACTGTTAAAAACTTCAAAAAAGGGTACTTCCGGTGGGTTGATTATAACCAAAATCTAATCAACTCTTCATATGGATGTACAGAAGAGGAATACGAAAGAATTATAATTTTTAGAATTGTAGTATTGGAGTTATCGTCGGAGAAAAATTTGTCACACACGGACATACATACACACACACGGACACACACACACACACACACACACACACACACGGACACACACACACACACACACACACATACAGACATCATCTTAAAAATAGTAAATTCGTATTGTAGGGACCCTAAAACGTGCTTATTCATTAAAAACTCACCATCGAATTTTTTGACCAAAGACAATACCTTCCTTACCTAAAGGTGACGGAAGGTAAAAATCTAACTTGACAGAAAAACCGTTTAACATTTATTGTTTTAATTACATGGCTATCGTTATTTTTGAAGTGATTTTCGAAATTTTCATACCTAATTTCTGCTGTACGCAGGGGCGTCACTAGGAATTTTTAACAGGGAGGGCGCACTTTTAGAACGAAATAATTTAAAATGATAACATTTAATAAATTAATATATAATTTATTTATAAAAAAAAGCTTTACATAAACCAGAAACAAAATGTACTATTATAGAAAAAAAAATATGATACAGTAATATATTTTTAATTTAATTAAATACATTACTTATTAGTGGACAATATTAGCTCATTTCTTCTATTAGCTCTACGAGCAAATTCATTTATAATTTCATCTACATTAATATCATGGAAACCCGCAATAGACACTTACAAAATTGCAATTTGCACGAGCGCCCTTAACGGCAAAGCATAGAAATCAAGGTTGCTATGGTTACCCCGTCCAAACAAAGACCTGTCATCAGCCGTAGACTCTACACTCTAGCCATCGTTTTAGTTGAATAATCGAATGATCTTCAATATTATCAAACAAAAAAGTTGCCCCAGACACATCTTTTGGTTTTAAACTCATTTTTATTAAACACAACGTACACATCACAATAAAGAATTAGGTTTAACACTGAATAACAGATGCGAACACAATGACAGATAGGAACAGGGAACGGGACGCAAGACAACGAGGGGAGGTTTGTTTGGATGCATGATCTTCTATCTCTCTCTTGCAGTGACGTCAATTTTGTAAGTGTCTATTGACATTAGGGTTAATGCGCTAAGTCGCTCCTGGTTCATCGTGGATCTAATATACGATTTTAATCGTTTTAATGCATTGAATGATCACTCACATGCTTTAAATTTACATCTATTAAATATGAAGGAAAATGTATAATTAAACCGTATAGAGAAGAGTATTTTCTTTAATGTATATAATAACAAAATGTCAAAAAATAATATTTAACTGCGTTTTTTTAAGAAAAACTGTTAAAAACTTCAAAAAAGGGTACTTCCGGTGGATCGATTATAACCAAAATCTAATCAACTCTTCATATGGATGTACAGAAGAGGAATACGAAAGAATTATAATTTTTAGAATTGTAGTATTGGAGTTATCGTCGGAGAAAAATTTGTCACACACGGACACACATACACACACACACGGACACACATACACACACACATACATACATACATACATACATACATACATACATACATACATACATACATACAGACATCATCTTAAAAATATTAAATTTGTATTGTAGGGACCCTAAAACGTGCTTATTCATTAAAAACTCACCACCGAATTTTTTGACCAAAGACAATACCTTCCTTACCTAAAGGTGACGGAAGGTAAAAAGGTAGTATTATTCTAATTATTAATATGAGTTCTGAAAGATATTTTAATAATCTCCAACTTTTATTTGAAGCTTTTAACCTATAATAATTAGGGAAGCACGAAATTACGTTGAAGTGTGATTTTACATGTTAAAATCCTGTGTTCGGGTGTCACCAGCCTTTATTCATATGTACGTATGTATATAAATAAATGTAATATGGAAGTTTTAATTCCTTAATTTTAATGAATATTTATTTAATTTATTATATTCTGTTATGTAATAATTCAAAAAATAGAATAAATGTAATTCCATTAGCTGATTATAAAAACAGTAAATTTGCATACTTCATTTTATATTCATATCAAGATAATATAATTTAATAAAATTTTCATCATCCCATGTGATGACAAACTGCGAACAATATTCAAATTAAAAATAATATATTTAAAATATTTTTATTTGCAATTTATATATTTAAAATATTTATTTTTAGAGATTATTTGTAGTCATTTTTTTGCAATTGTTTATATTGTATTATACAGTTATTGTTATTTATTTCATTTAATAATTAAAAACATTTCACTATATAAACACAATTATTTATAAAAAATAGCATATAAAAATTAACAATTTATATGATACAGGTATCCCAAATAAAATACCCTGCATGGAATCTCGAAAACTATAAGAGATTATTATTCCACTAAATTAAGTAAATGAGTAACGTGAAGATATAATATAAAATATTAATAATAAATAACCTTTCTTCGCAAAATATTTTTATTTTAACATGTACATTTCAACTGTCATCATCAGTTGTACTAAAAATAAAAACATAATATTTATAAATGAGATTATTATTGTTTATTATTTCTTTCATTGCCATAAACATTGGTTTTACTCTATAAAATAACTTTACCAGCCCGATTCACAAAAAGGTTTAAGTTAATACTCATTTTTGGATTAGCGAATTCTACTTCAATTTTGACAGTTTTTAACTTAAAATATAGTCTAATCTATTCCTAGTATCTACCTTTATTGATAATATCATGAAAATTAAATTTTAAATACCGGAGTAGAATAGAATTCATTATTATAGATATATATTACAAATTCAGAAACTCGTCAATACTGTAAAAACTATTTTGTAAAAGAAGAGATTTTAATTCTTTTTTGAAAATGTTAATATTTTTAGCATCTTTAATTTGTTTGGGAAGTTTATTGTAAATAACTAAGCCTATTTTTTCTGGGCTATTTTTAACTACATTTAGTTTGGTATTCTGGACATAGAAATTATCTTTCTGTCTTGTATTATAGGCATGTTTATCAAGAACTAGATTAAAAGAGTTTTTATTTTTATAAACATAAATACAAAGTTCCAGAATAAAAATATCGGTTACCGTTAAAATATTCAAGTTTTTAAAAATTGTACGGCAAGATGCATTGAAACTTACTCCAGCCAAACAACGAACAATTCTCTTTTGACAGATAAAGACATTTTGACTAGCTTGTGTAGAGCCCCAGAAGCACACCCCATAGCGTAATCTAGATTCAACATAAGCATGATAATAAAGTAAAAGTTGATTAAGGTTTAAAAATTCTTTAAGATAACGTATTTGGTAACAGATACTACTTAATTTGCCAATAAGTTCATTACAATGCGGATTCCAGTTTAGATTTTCGTGAATTAATAATCCTAGTACTTTGGCAGTTTCACTACATGTCTTAATGTTTTCACCAAATAGTAAGCTAACCTTTTGCAAATTGTAATTTTGGTAGTTGTGAAAATGCAGTATTTTGGTTTTATCATCGTTAAGATACAATTTATTTCTATCGAACCATCTATTTACAGAATTGACGTTTGCATTGCACTTCTGTGTTATATCGTTAGTATTTTTACCAGAAACAATTAAGCTAGTATCATCTGCATATAAAATCGGAAAACAGTCGTTCGTTAAAACAGTAGTCAAATCATTAATATAAATTATGAATAGAACTGGTGCTAGAATAGTTCCTTGCGGTAGACCAACGTTAATATCAAGTAATTGAGACTTTATAGTAAGATTTTTAGAGAAATGATGGTTATGCTTAAGTGCAACGTATTGCCGTCTGTTACTTAAAAAGCTGGTAATCCAGGTGAGAGGAACCCCACGAATACCGAGTTGTTCCAGTTTAGATATTAAAAGAGAGTGGTCAACACAGTCGAATGCTTTACTGAGATCACAAAAGATTCCCACTGGGCATTCCCCTTTATCTAAAAAGTGCATAATATTATTATAAAGACAGTGTAAAGCATTCGCGGTTGAACTATGAGCTCTGAAACCAAACTGTTTATCATTCATAATATGATGTTTATTTAAGAAGGATTCAAGCCTTTGTAAAAAACAATATTCGAAAATTTTGGAAAAACTGGAAGTAAGAGCTATTGGTCTATAGTTTTCTAGTTTGCATATATCGCCTCTTTTATGTACAGGAATTATTTTATTTATTTTTAGTTTATCAGGAAAAACGCCTGATACAAAAGAAATATTTATTATATGCATAAGAGGTAAAACAATAGAGTGAGCAGCTGCTTTTAAAATGAAACTGGGTATTTCATCTGGACCAGTCGATGTTTTAGATTTCATTTTATACATTATTATATTGAATAATTCATCCTCACTAAGTGGATTTAGAAATAAATTATAACTGATGTTTAAATTGTTACTTTGATCTTCCGAAACAGTATCATTAACTGGTATTTGTTCTAAAATATTAAGTGGAGCATTTTTAAAGTAGTTGTTGAAAAGGTTAGCTATAGTATTTGGATCTTCCGTAATGATATTGTCAATAGATATCTTAAAGTTTTTATATGTATGTGTGTGTGTGTGTTGATGTGTGTATGTGTGTATGGATGTGTGTATGTGTGTCTGGATGTTGGAGGGACGATTCCTCAAAAACTATATGACTTAAAGAATATTTAACTGCAGTTTTCTCAATCTGACATTCCTGGGAAGAGCTGAAAAGGTTTTGGTAACAATTGGACAACCAGAAGTAGTAATTTCTTAGAAAAATTCTTCTAAATATATTTTTTTGGAAATTTTTGTTATGACAAATATTGAAGATCAAAATTCTCCATTTAATATACTTAATTTTTTTATTATATCTTGTATAGATTTAGAGATAAAGACATTATAATATATATAATATTCTAATCGTAGAGGCTGAGGCACTAAGGAAACCACTTGACAAATTCAAATGTTTACCTATAACATAGTTTGTAAATGACATATGTCAGTGTCAAAAATCAACAGTTTGAGTGACATTCTGATAGTTTTTTCTGGAAAGTATATTTAATCTTTCTTATTGATTTAATAAATAAATATTTGAATTATAGGTAAAATGCATATATCCATCAGAAATACCGCCAATCTGATTAATGAATTGGAAGAATCTCTGAAATTTAGGAATTTCCTTATTCAATGAAAAATAGATATAATTAGAATTATATATGTGTGTAGAAGACATGTTAAATATAATCAAAAACAATATTTGGGTAAAGTTCTGTCATATTTTGTTATAAAACGTCGGTTCGATAGCGAAGTGCAATACAATAATTATATAGCCTAAAATGGAAATGGCGAGAGGTCTTGTGCGGGCCACAACAGATTTTTTACTTTTGGGTCAATGCCACTTTATTTATAGGTAATTTAATTAAAACAGTATGTTGGAAATAGAGTACATATTATGTTTTTTCTTATTAAATTATTTTTTTAGTACATTTATTCAAGTGTTGAAATTCAGTTGAAAATGTTTATTTTTCCGAGTTGCAGTGCAGGGCGAGGTGGTGTGCGCTAAGCCGTACCTGTGCAGACGGCAAGCGAGATAGGGCGACACTCCAAAGGCACGTCATTCTTTACGCTAATTTTCACAGTGTAAATGGCTCTCGTTTCCAGTTTTCTGCGTATGCAAACGTATTTTCCTTTCTGAAAGACTGTATTTCAAGGACCATGGTTTGTTGGCCATACCACATCACAACATTACTCAACACGACACAAAACCAGTGCCCCTCAAACAATGAAAATAACAACAGTTACAAAAGAATAAAGTACTCTACAATATAAGTATATTTAATGGCATACAGTACATGTACAGTCGGTGGCACGAGAGAAAGTTGGTCTGAGGAATGTTAATACTAGTAGGAACAAGATATCTGTAAAGCGGCACTACGATTAAACAATTTTTACTCTGACTTGTTATTCTTAAATTCATTAATATGAAGCGCGCCAACCAAGAGTAGCAGTTTGCACAATAGCGACGCCCATAGTTTACTATAACAAATATTTTCCCTTGCTACGCCCTCTTTTTTTCGTTTCACCAACTGTACAATAATAATTATAGGTTATAATTAACATAGCTACATTTTTATTCTTTCTTTATCACAATATTGAAGTACATAAAAATATAAGACCACATGTGAAAGTTCGTGTTAAAAATTCCTCCAAATAAGCAAGATATTAAGGTACGAATTTGAAATTTGCTTTGTGACGTAGGTAATATAGGTATACCAGAAAAAAGCAAACAGTGGTTTTACACACTGTTCACAGGCTTACGAAAAAATGTCATTATACATGAGTTGCACTATTTTTTCGGCTACTATTCATAATAATTAAAAAATAAACTATAAACCAATAAATTGGTTATAAAATTAATCTGTATTATAAAAATCTATACCATAATGAAAAAATCTGTTGTGGCCAGCACAAGACCTCTCGCCATTTCCATATTGTATTGCACTTCGCTTTCGAACCGTCGTTTTATAACAAAATATTATAGAACATTACCCGAATATTGTTTTTTATTATATTTAACATGTCTTCTGCACACATATAATTCTAATTATATCTATTTGTCATTGTATGAGGAAGTTTCTAAATATCAGAGATTGTTCCAATTCATTAACCAGATTGGCGGAATTTCTGATGGATATATGCATTTTAACACAATTTTACCTATAATTTCAAATATTTAATTAATAAAACGATAAGAAAAATTAAATATACTTCCCAGTAAAAGCTATCAGAAAGTCACTAAAACTGATTTTTGACACTGACATGTGTCATTTACAAATTATGTTATAAACATTGGAATTTGTCAACTGGTTTCCTTAGTGCCGTAGCCTCTGCGATTAGTTCACTCTATAAATTATAGTGTCTTTATCTCTAAATCTATACAAGATATAATAAAATTTTTAAGTGTATTAGATGGAGAATTTTATGTTCTTCAATATTTAATAAAAAAACCTCCCAAAAATTATATTTAGAAGAATTTTTCTAAGAAACTACTACTTCCGGTTGTTCAATTGTTACCAAAACCTTTTCAGCTCTTGCCAGGAATGTCAGATTGAGGAAACTGCAGTTAAATATTTTTTAAGTCTTATAGTTTTTGAGGAATCGTGACTACAACATCCAGACATACATACACACATACATACATACATACATACATACACACACACATACACACATCCACACACACACACACACACAGACATCATTTTAAAAATGTTATAATCGGATTCTAGGGACCTTAAATCGTGCTTATTCAATAAAATCTGGATATGCGAATTTTAGCATGAATCCAATACCTCTCTAAGCGAGAGGTAAAAAAGTCTGTATCAATGATAATCTGATGATCATAATGAAAAGAAATACTGTATCATAATGAAAATTTTAATCATAATGAGAGTCATTCAAGTACAGATGGCACATACTTAATAAGTATATGAAAGCATAGAAGTAGAAAAAATAAATTATTGCAATTACCTCCGGTTTATAAAGGACAGAATAAATTTACTTCAAGAGTAAATTTGTTTTTCAGTTGACCGTGTATTAATAGATTATATTAATGTATACGAAATCATTCATTAATAACCCATATTAATGTATGTTTTTTATTAATAAACGATTTTAGTACGTAACCATAGATAAGAATCTGTTTAGAGCTTCCAGTTTTTCCATTTCAGGTTTTTCAATTTTAGAAAAAATCTATTATGTCGTTCTCGTTAATACAAAAGTCTTAAATAAAAATTCGAAAAGTTTTGGATTATATCATATTTCTCGAACATATTTTCAGAGCTTCACGTAAGGAATCACTTGCGGTTCATCAATTTTATCCAAAATCTAATACGTTGTTCCCATTGACATAACTCGCCACAGACACACATGATTGAATGAACAGTAAAAACGTGTTTATTCACTGAAAACTCACTATCAAAATTTTAGGCCGAAAACATTACATCCCTTAACTTTGAGACCCAGTACTTAATTTTTTTACCTACACAGTAAATAAGGAAAAATATTTTGATTTATGTATTTTTAACCACAATTTAACTGAATAACATAAAACTAAACAAACGTAATTTTATGAAGGAATTTTTTGTTACAAATATCTCGGAAATTTCCCCCAAAAAAACATTCCTATAAAAATTCTGAGATACTGAATTGATTCATCAGTCCATCACTATTATTAGATATTACAACAAAACAATCTTTTATGATTGATAATAAGGTACGTCAGACATTGAAACCAGAGCAAATTTTTGTATGTCATAATTGTCATATCTTGTGGTCATGCCACATTTATTTTAAAATTTGTGCCTGTATTCAAATCGAAAAGTGTATCGACTTATTGAAAAAATATAAATGAAGCAAATTAAAAAAAAATAGAATTGAAATGTTGTCTAATTATAATTAGATATCATTTTATTAAGCAATGTGTCTAATAATTTAGTATAATTTACAAATCTTACTTTAGTATTCTAACTAATCCAAACTAATAATAAACATTTTGTAAAAGAAATTATCAATTTAAATATGCAAATGGTTACTTTAAAAACTTATTTTATTTAATTTTATATTTTGGTTTCACTGTTTTTTCTATCATTTTTGGTAATTTATCTAATAAATTATATATATATATATATATATATATATATATATATATATATATATATATATATATATATCATCACCAGGCGTCACTTTGCGGGCACTCATTGCTGGCGTGGAGAGTGTACCACAGGGGTCACTTTTGTGCCATTTAAAATGTTTCTAAATATTTGACGTCGGTCGGGATCGAACCCGGTTCCCAAGGTACGTGACCAGACACTCGGGCACGTGGCCTCGGGACCCTAAAATAGATAAATTAATAAAATATCCATCATTATATGCGTGTCGAAAAATAATACATATATTGCTATATAAATAGGCCCAAAAATAAGTAGTAAAGCTAAATAATTTTAAAATAACTTTCTACAGTATAAAGTTATAACGAATTTAACATTTTATAATGTGACGGCTGGCGTTTTGTTTCTATTGAGCAGAAATACGAATGCTGAGAATCCCAAGTATATGTACGAGTAATTGGCAGTTCTGGTATACATCATTACTTCACTAGCACACTGTCAAACTTTTGTATCGCACTTACTCAAATATCAAGTAAAAGTAAAAAATCATATCTTGCTTAGTGGAGGAGCGTTAGCTCAAAAAAGTGCATTGTCTCGGAACCGGTCAAAACAGCTCCGATTTTAATAATTTTTTTTTTTAAATGTCCGTAATTAAAAATACTTTAACCTTTATAGGTTAAAAATTGACGCTCTATCAAAAAAAAAATTCAAAATTCGAAAAAGTCAAAAAAATTTGAATTTTTTTTTTCTAATATTTCTGGTAAAATAAATTAAAAATAAAATATGTTTTAAAAATATGTTTATTATAATAACTAGTCTTCAAAGATCAAGATAATGAGTGTAAGGCAGCAAAAAATGATGACTACTTTAATTCGTTGTCAATAGAAATTTATTACAAAATACATTTTAAAAATATTTTTAATTATTTTGTACATTCTCTTTGTCTTCTATTTCTTTCTAGCGCTCCTCCACTATTAATATAAGAAATTTTCACATCGAGTTTTCATTAATCGTCATATTTTTGTACATAATTTCATAAAAAGTAATAAAAAAATATTTATGGTGCCATTTGTAGGAGTATACTATGTTTTATTTGAAGAGATATTTAAACCTTTAAATTCCCTAACCTTTATGACCCTATACATATGTACCTATATACTACAAACATTTTTCGAAGCACTGATTAAGGAAAGGAACGGTGCAGTATCTTTTCACTGGCACTACTTACGTCCCAACCCAATAAAAGAATTCGTTCCTAATTCTTGTCCCGTTCATCTCGTCACAATTGTCTCTGTACTTTTTAGTAAAGTACCTGTGTGGTTGCAGCCGATTTTTAATATAAAATGCTAACAGCAATCACGCAGTGTAAAAAAATAAACTTTATTGTAAAAATGATAAATACAAAAAAACTAATTACGGAGAAAAAATTTTGAAATGTATATTTCTTTTTATTTATAAACAACACAAAAAATATAATCATAGTCGCCACATCCCTAACCTCTGAAAAAAAAATTACTTGTTAATTTATTGTTTGTTTGGTGTTCAGATATGAACTTGTTTGTTCCATCACTATCTGCAGATATACTATATACAGAATACAGATCACCTTTAAATGCATTTTTGTTCGCATTTTGTTTCACACGTGACGTGCTGTGTGAAAATTAAAAATAGTTTGGTCGTTTTTATTTAAATAACTTTTACATTAATTAATTTCTGAACTGATTTACATTGTGATGGTATTATATTCTGAAACTACGGTAGAGATACTTTTTTGTAAAATAAACTTTTAAACTAATTATTTTAAAACTGTGAACTAATGAAAGCAAAACCTTCCAACAATTACAAACTCACATTTCCCATACTAAAACAAAAAAGATTATTTTTCTGACCATCAACTAGTCACTGTCATTGTATTGAAACTAATATATAAATATACAAGAATTTAACTTCATCTCTTGTAAGATTGATATTTATTTATTTTAATACAATTTAATAAAATCTAATATACATATATAAAAGGCATAGCAAATAACATAATATGGAGTTAAATTAATTAATTATTTTTTTTTATCAAAAAACATATTCACTTCTGTTACAATGGTAAATATGAGGTCGCGTGGCCGTGTGCGTATAGTGTCTAGTTGCCAATCTGGTGACTCAGGTTCGATCCCGGCCAGTGCAGACTTTTAATCGCACAAAAGTGATCCCTGTGGTGCACTCTCCACACCAGTTATAAGTGCCCGTGAAATGATGCCTGATAAGTGCCCACACGGTGAAAATATATCGTCATTAATACCGACGTCTAAATGTATTGTAGATACTGGCACATCCAGTAATGGGTGATGATATATTTATTTACATATAAATGAAAGTTCCTAGTAATATAATTATTTTTACAATACAATATTTCTGAAAACTGATAAATCATAAGTATTACCTATATTTACAACAATCAAGCAAAACCTGGCAAAATGTTTATTTTTTACTCTTCCGTCGGTTTTCAAAGTTTGAAGCTTAGCTTCAAGTGTGTACTGTGAAGATAGCGGTTATAATTTCTACAATCTAACAAAACAATTATTCTCAATAATTAAGGTATTTCTACAACACGCACTTTAGAATTCTATCATATGAGGCATTTTTTCCTTTTCGCCATGAAGCGAAAATTTGGTAGCGCATCTCAAAATATTTTCCTGCACGACTCTACGCGAAAGTGTTAAAACCAACGTCATATTCTATTCAAAGTCGATTTATACAGGGTGTCTCTTAAATAGGGGGACATGGCTTAACCACAGATTCCTGAGGCTAAAATAAGACGATTTAACCAAACTTGCTTCTACCGGAAGGTGTACCATTTAGCAAGAATTCTGCTTCAAAGTTCTGCGAAAAAAAATTCATTTTGCTTATAATAACAGAACGCTTTATACAATTTGGATGAAATTTGGTATGACACTTCATATGGTTATAAATCATCTTTTAAAGTGATACTTGTTGTTATTAGTAAACCACTTGTGTATGAAACTTAGGTGTCCCAACATTAATTAGACCGTAACTTTTTAATGGCAATGCCGAAAACGTGAAAGTATTTTTCTTCAGAAAGATACATTCAATAGTAAACTCTCTCTGTGTAATTTGTGATATCTGTTACGGTTCACACAGAAAAAAATAAAATCTGAGTCTCTGCACTGCTAAATTTTTAAAATTAATTTAATCTAGCAGTCTATTCAAATGTCAAACAAGTAATGACAGTAACAATTGTTTTACGGGTTGTCAAAAATTTTCTTCGCAATATTCTAAAATTAGTAACATCCGTTAGTTCGGTCTAATAATATTTTACTACCATTATTATAAATAAGACGATTACATAACTCAGCTTACTCCTAAACACGTTGTAAAGATTGACAATTCGTTACTGTCATTAAAAATTAGTTGTTTTGGATAGACAGCTAGATTAAATTTATTTTTAAAATTTAGCAGTGCAGACACTCAGATTTTATTTTTTCTGTGTGAACCGTAACAGATATTACAAATTATACAGAGAGAGAAAAGTTTACTATTAAATGTATCTTTCTGAAGAAAAATAATTTCACGTTTTCGGCTTTGTCATTAAAAAGTTACGGTCTAATTAATGTTGGGACACCTAGGTTTTATACACTAGTGGTTCACTATTAATAACAAGTATCACCTTAAAAGATGACTTATAACCAGAGTTGGGCAAGTTACTTTTAAAATGTAACTAGTTACAGTTACAGTTACCTCCAAAAAAAAGTAACTAAGTTACTTAAGTTCCAGTTACTTTGGTGAAAGAACTAAGTTATTTACTAAGTTATTAAAAAGTAACTTAGTTACTTTGAGTTACTTTCTAACTACTTTTAATGGCGTGAAGTGTAGACTTAGACTGTTGACTTAGTTATTGTGTAGGATACATATCAGGGAGTTTTTGCACTAACTACGTTAACCTAAATTTTAACGTTATTGCTTGGCAACACCCAATCAGATTATTATTGTTAATGTCAACGGACCTACAGGGCCTTATTACCGCCTAGGCCCACGAGGCTACGGCTAGGGCCCGCTTTGACAAGGGGCCCGAAGGGCCCGGTTGCTGTGATTTTTTAAAAATTTATTAATTTATTTTTCAATTTTGATTTCTTATACCAAGATATAAAGAATCTACTTTCTTTCTAACATGACATGACCATTATAATGTATAAAACATGCAGACATTATTTCCTACCTAGACTTATTAGTGGATAATGATTAATTTATTGGAAACCTCGGATCAGACGTCGATTTTCAATCTGAGGCCCCGCGCTCACATATATAAGAAATTTTGATGAAAAAGTATCTTTTTATAAATATTTGGGGCCCCGCTACGCTAATAACATATTCCCGAGAACCGGCAAAATCGCCAACCGTCCCTAGAAAGGAGTAACAAAATATTACGCTAAAATTTCACCTCAAACTAGAATCGAGCATGCGGTACTGTATAATTGATCAGCTTTTCTCTCAGCAGGCAATTTTATTTTTTTCTTTAGTAAATAAACTTACATTATAATTATACAAATATTTGTACGTACTTGTTTTTTACTATAAAGAGAGAGGGGGGCCCGAAAAAAAATTTGGCCTAGGGCCCAAAAATCTGATAAAAAGGCCCTGCGGACCTACATTATAATATAACATAAAAATTAAAAGTGACATTTTATCTTGTGAGAAGGGAATTTGCAAAAATGAGACGAATTCAAGTCTTGCAACCCTTAGAACAACGAACAAAATACACTATATTTTGTATAACCTGAAAATTGGAATAATTTTGATGATTTAGTGGCAGCTTAATTATAATTTATTAAAACGTATCATTTGTAAGCGAGGAAAATATTTGAAAATAATATATTTTATAAGTCAAATTTAACATTTAGTGACTTTTTAATTCTAGAATTAAAAGTTAAAATAATGTGTTATTTTTAGTTTTTCTGTTTCCCGTACAAAAACTCTATTATTTATTAATGTAATTATTTTATTATCTATTATGGCTTGAAATCAATCAACAATAATATTGAATTTAATTATTACATACATTTATTTAAAACAAAACAGTTTTAGTTAGTGTTTCTAAAAAAGGCATCAGCCTCAACAAAATATTTCTTAGAAATTTAAATCCCCCCGTTACTTTTTATGACTAAGTTACATTCAGAGCTGGGCAGTAACTAGTTACTTTAGTAACTTAGTTACTAACTAGTTACTTTTACGTAACTTGTAACGTAACTTAGTTACTTTTTAAAATATGGTAACTGTAACTGTAACTTAACTTGCTGCGGAAAAGTAGTTGGTAACTTTACGGTTTTTAGTTACTAGTTACTTGAGTAACTTAAGTTACTTAAAGTTACTCGGAAATTAGAATGTAACTTAAGTTAGTCAAAGTAAAAATTAATCATTTTCCACTAATAAGTCTAGGAAATAATGTCTGCATGTTTTATACATTATAATGGTCATGTCATGTTAGAAAGAAAGTAGAGTCTTTATATCTTGGTATAAGAAATCAAAATTGAAAAATAAATTAATAATTTTTTTTAAAAATCACAGCAACCGGGCCCTGCAGGCCCCTTGTCAAAGCGGGCCCTAGGCCGTGGCCTCGTGGGCCTAGGCGGTAATAAAGCCCTCTAGGTCCGTTAACATTAACAATAATAATCTTATTGGGTGTTGCCAAGCAATAACGGTAAAATTTAGGTTAACGTAGTTAGTGCAAAAACTCCCTGATATGTATACTACACAATAACTAAGTCAACAGTCTAAGTCTACACTTCACGCCATTAAAAGTAGTTAGAAAGTAACTCAAGGTAACTAAGTTACTTTTAATAGGTAACTAGTAAATAACTTAGTTCTTTCGCCAAAGTAACTGGAACTTAAGTAACTTAGTTACTTTTTTTTGGAAGTAACTGTAACTGTAACTAGTTACATTTTAAAAGTAACTTGCCCAGCTCTGGTTACATTCCACTTTTTAAGTTACTTTGACTAACTTAATTTACATTCTAGTAACTTAAGTTACTCAAGTAACTAGTAACTAAAAATCGGAAAGTTACCAACTACTTTACCGCAGCAAGTTAAGTTACAGTTGCCATATTTTAAAAAGTAACTAAGTTACGTTACAAGTTACGTAAAAGTAACTAGTTAGTAACTAAGTTACTAAAGTAACTAGTTACTGCCCAGCTCTGCTTATAACCATATAAACTGTCATACCAAATTTCATCCAAATCGTATAAAGCGTTCAGTTATTATAAGCAAAATTAATTTTTTTTTTTTTTTTGAAGAACTTTGAAGCAGAATTCTGGCTAAATGGTACACTTTCCGGTAGAAGCAAGTTTGGTTAAATCGTCTTATTTTAGCCTCAGGAATCTGTGGTTAAGCCATGTCCCCCTATTTAAGAGACATCCTGTATATAATTTATATACTTATTATATACAACTGTCATAATATTTTCTATTTTAAGGATCATAAAATCCAAAAATTCCCGAAAGAAAAAGCAAATATAGAATTCTAAGATCTAAAGTGCACGCTACCAAGATTCGTAAAAGTGAAATCGCATTCGCCTGCTTTCTACGAGAAAGTGCGTGCAGTCACTACAGTAGCGAATCATTTATGGTAGAGCTAGTTTCATCATGGTTCGTTAAGACAAAATACGTGACCTAGTGTAACTTACTCTGATTGATGATTGAAAACTAGACTAAAATAATAATCAATAACTAATGAGTACTGATTGATTACTTTAGTCAACAAGCGCAAACTAATGATTGATTAGTTTTAGTATTAATCAAATAATCATGACAGAAAAATATAAGTAATTTTTTTTTCTTTACAGTCGACATTCCAAAATCGTATACTCGTACATAATCTGCGTGGATTTTTGCTGCAAAATATCAACGTGTGGAAGTGTTGTAGTGTACTCGTATTTGTATACTTTTACTTCTATAAATTAAAATACCTATATACAGATGTTAAAAAAGGATAAAACATTTTAAGAATTTCGATGTGCTGATTCTCAGTGAAAAAGAATTTTTTGAAAATTCAGAAAATTAAGAACATGTTTATTGAATATTAAACTCGCCGTCAAATAAATATGGACTGATGTTCAATTTTTTCCCTTTCCCTATGATATTACCGCTTCTTCATAACTCAACATTATCAATATGACCAAAGGAATTGGCAACGGTGTAGAAATCTCCTGTTCATATTTAATTGACGGAAAAAATATTGTGGAACTAAAATTGTCCACTTCTAGGGTCATGCCCTTAATTTTCCAAATTTTGAAAAACTTATTTTTGATTGAGAATCAGCACAACGAAATGTATACAGGGTGCCCATTTTATTTGTTCCCGCCTGAAAATTCATAATTAGGCAACCCATTTTCCTTTTCATAACTGATTTGGATTTTAATACTTTGATTATTATAATTAACAAATAAATGTCTGCTGATTATGTCAAAAAAAAAATATGGAAGTGGCTAGTGAAATGTATTCAGGCGTAAACAGATAAAATGGGCACCCTGTATGTCCTCAAAAAAATGCCCCTTTTTTAACTCCCTGAAAGTGTTTTTTACCTTCCGCTACCCTAGGAGGTATAGAGATCGTGCTAAAAATCGCATATAGAGATTTTAGTGAATAAGCACGTTTTGATGTCCCCAGAATCCGATTTTAATCAGAAATTTTTTTGTATACCTATTCTAAACTAATGTGGGAAGAGCTCATTAGTTTTTAGTGCATATCGGATAACCGGAAGTATCACTTATACAAGCAGTTTTTCATGTAAAAATTTCTTTGCACATGATTTTTTAGCAACTTTTACTAATAAAAATTCAATTCTACGATAATAGCATTTAGTAAATATCTTTAAATAACTTTAAATATAAAATTATAAAATAATTTATTTTTGTCCATCATCCTGCCTATGTGTCAAACAAAAACATAATATTTTAATAACAAGTTTGACATACTAAAACAAATGTCATTGTCAGGAAGCAATTACATTAAAATTAATAATGAAACCGTTTAAGAAGATTGTATTGAGTCTAATGACATTAAGGTCAGTAAGAATAATATATTTTCCATCATACATAAATATTCGATGTACAGATGATCCGATATAAATTTGATATGTTCGCAACACTATAAATCAAACAGCTGTCGATAAGTACGTGTTAGTAAAGTGTCAAATATTAGTTTGTAAAGCAATAGATATGTGCAAAAAAACTTAATATAGTTTTGCAGGATTAGTAAATATGTAGCTATCTATGTATTTAAATTAATAAAAATTAAATAGCTGGAGGTATTGTGTTGACCACATCAGATTTTTACCTCCCGCTGCCCTTGGTAAGGGAGGTATAGGGATCGTGCTAAAAATCACGTATCGAGATTTTAGTAAATGACCACGTTTTAAGGTCCCTAGAATCTAATTTTAACATTTTCACGATAATGTCTGTGTGTGTATGTGTAGGGATTTTTTCTTCGCTCTAACTCAAATACTATCATTTTGAAACCTTTTATTTATACCCTATTCTAATATGAAAAGAAGCCATTAGATTTTGGTGTAAATCGGATAACCGGAAATGGCACTTTACCTGAAGCTCATAATGGTTTTTCTTCAAAAAATATCATTAAATGCCATTTTTTTCGCATTTTATGTCTTATGAAACTTAAAAATCGGTCACTTTAATATGTTCTTATGTATGAATGCTATGATGATTGTGGACAAGGCGAAAGAAGAATGTTGTTAAAGAGTGAAGTGAGTCACCTGAGCTCTTACTCTTATCCCTTTTCTTATTGTTACTATTGTTTCCGGGTATTTGCTAGCCCCCAAAGTGGGAACCGCGTAATTTTATGTACGTATGTATGTATGTAAAAATTAAATAGCGGGAGGTTTTGTGTTGGCCACATCAGATTTTTTCTTTTTGTTTAACAAATAACAAATATCGGTATATGAATTAATATAAATTTTTATGCAATTATATTTATATAAGTTTGCAACCGGTCTAGGCCGTAAAAACTTACATACCGGAACGCGTTGCTAAGCTAGTAAACTATTAGCTACCAATTAAGTATACAAAAAAAAAAAAAAAAAAAAAATAGGAATAAATTTTTCGATTGTTACTGCAGCATTTATTCTTACAAAACCAACGTTTCGGTATAGGTACACTTAAAGAGTATGTAAGGTCTTAGAGATTCATAATCACATTCATGTACTTATGCATTCATTTTTACAATTTTTTAATAAACTTTGTACAAAAATTTACATACATGTTTGCTTTCAAAATCTATTACAGAATGCTGATGATGTATTGCTATAAATGGTGTGTATAACTGAAATTTTGAGTAATTATTAACGTCTAATTAATACATAAAATTCATTACAATAATTTTACAAGACTACAAATAAAGTCCTATTATTTACATTACCTAGATACTTACTGCAAAATTTAAAAATTATTATTTGAGAATCAATCTTATGTTAAAGAGGGAACCAGAAATAAATAATGATATATAATGAAATTTCCTCGCACTCTTATGTCTTATGTAGTAATGATAGTTCAAAATATTTGATTATGAATTCAGTAATTTTTTTTTCTACCCCCCTGGCCTTCGGTACGGTGCCGATTGGCCAATGACAATTTATTATTAGTGTTATAATTTAGGACATACACAAACATCCAAGCCCCTGGTGGGAATCGAACCCAGGATCCCAGAGGCGGTAATTCAGTAATTAATAGTATTTACATTCAACCAAATGTAATCAGACAATGAATAAAATAAACCGAACTATGATTTAAAATTGATAGTGTCACATACGAGCCCTGCGCCACATTAATTGGCCTACAATCCTTTTTCTTACAACCAGGGTCGCATTTAAGCAGAGGCGCATGAGGCGCTAGCTGGGGGCCTCATCTTCCGGGGGGCCTCAGAAAAAAGTTCTTTTTGTACATTTTTTTTGTTCATAAACTACAAAAAATAATCTTAAAACTAAAAAAACTTGCTATTATAAGCTTTGATTTTGAATCTATTCATAATTGTTATTGTTACTGCCACTGCCATCTAGTTAGTGATAAAGTGACTATGTATGTATCTCATTCCAAATTCTTGATATAGTGCGACCAAGCAATATGTGCCACTGGCCTCGACTTGGGAGGTGTGGTCTATCATTACGAGTACATTCGGAGACAGAAGTTTTCTATACAAATTTTAGCGGTTCATGTAAGAAGTGCAGAAGCGGTCTAAGAGGGGGGCGACAGGGGCGGTCCGCCCCGGGCCCTACCAAACAGAGGGGCCCACGTTTCCAGGTTAAAAATTTTCCACTAAATAACCACCTTCATAAATACTCAAGTCGGTTTTCTTAATGTCTCTTTTCTATCAAGAAAAAATTATTTTTGTACATGAGAAGGGAAAATATGCCGCTTTTCCCATCCCTTCAAAAAATGTAACCTTGTATTATAAGGCATTTGACCTTGAATGAAAAAAAAATCGTCGCAATCTCCCAGAATAACCCTGCGTAGAGTTCGCAACTCTAAGAACTTCGAAGATGTTAACCCGCCACTGATGAAGTGGATTTAGTTAGAACACAAATGAAATACATAAACATTTCGTTAATTGTCATTTATTATATACGTATTATACCTTCTCCATAATTTATTTATTAGTACGCCTGCCGCTGCTGCCACTACACTTTTACTTTTATTCTGTTTGTACTTAACGCGTTCGCGGCAAAATTTTCAAATTTTATTGGTTGACTATTTACACCAGCGCGTGCCTTCCGCGTCGAGGTCAGGGGCACATATTGCTTGGTCGCACAATATTGTATACGTCATTCGTATACATTTGACAACTTTTGTGCGATTGTACCTATATTCACGTTTTACTCTCGTAGTTGCTGTTGATTTTTATTCAGGAGGAAACCAGTGTTACAGGTAATAATAAATTAAAATAAAAACAACGCTTTTACTCAACAGCTATTCCGTGCATTTATATAATATTTTATTTTTTGTTTATGTGATACTAATGATAATAAAATTATTTACTATTATTAATACTCCATAATTTATTTTGTTTTAATAACCATTAACAACTTATCCTTTAATTTAAAATAGACAGGTGTTTTTCACCGGATATATTTTAAAGTATATAAAAATAGGGGCCTCAACAGGTCACTGCGCCTCGGACCTCTGAAGATATAAATGCGGCCCTGCTTACAACGCAACTATACGAGTACATTTATTAATGATGATAACGCATTTTATAATTATAATTTAATAAATGTAAACAATTTTATACGTAAAGTTATAATAAGTAGATGCAGGCTAATTCTTTTGGCGTAGGACTCGTTGGTAAGGTACCCATGATTTTTAAATCTTGATTAAAGTTCTAGTGTTTTATTTGACGTCATTTATATGTTATAGTAAACGGACATATTCGGAAAATGTAGAAACTTATTCAAACTAATTTTTCTTGCATTTCAACCAAACACATTGAAAATAACCTTACCTAACGCAAAAAAGTCACTCTTGGAAAACTCGGGGTGAGTTTTGTGCGTTAGGCGAGGTTATTGTTACTATATTTAGATGAATTGCAAGAGTAAAAACATCCGTTGTGGCCAGCACTATACCTCCCGCCAGTACTTCTGATAATGCCGCAACTGGCGAAATTGTACAATAAAGTAAAAATATACTTCTCTTGTGAAACTAAACAGAGTGTTATTCTTTTTTTAATTTTTATAAATTTAAATAGGTACATACCTACATATTATTGATGCTATAAACTATATTATGTTCCTTTGTATTCGTATAATATAACTATTGTTTTATTTGCTATTACAATCTTCCTTTTAAAACGTTACCATTAATAATTTGAAATGATAGGTTCTTTGACAGTGACATTTATCTGTTAGTAACATATATTTGACATCTAAACTGTGTAATTAAGGAATTGTGTTTATCTTTATAACATAGGCGCAGTGGAGTAGGGTAAGGTTTTGCCGCCCGGGGCAGAAGTAAAATTTGCCGCCTCTCCCCTCCTCTTTCCTACAAAATTTAAAATTCTCAAAAACACCAAAAGAAATTATCTAAAGGTATTCAGAGAAAAAAGCGCTGCAGGCGAAATTTTTTTTTTCATTCAAGGTCAAATGCCTTATAGTTGAAAGTTACATTTTTTCAAGGGATGTAAAGGGGTATGAAAAATGACCCCCATATTTGCGCGTTTGAAGAAATGCTCAACTTCATTAATGTCCAATACCAAAAAAAAATCAATTTTTAATATTTTGTAACCATGAGCTTTGTGAATAATTTAAAAGTTATTTTTTTCGATTTGTTTACATTTTATTTATAATTAAAAAAGTAAAAGTGTTAGATCTCAGCTTCTATTAATAACTTACATTTGAAATTTGGTATGTTGACTCTAAATGAAATTTTAATATAAAATATTAATATTTTTTTATTTTAAATTGATTAGTTTAATTTTAATAATTTTTATTGTTAAATCACACCATGCATTCATGCGCATAAACATTGAAAAAGTAATAAAATTAAACTAATCATTTTTAAATAAAAATTTATGAATATTTTATATAAAAACTGCATATAGTCTATAAATGAAAGTGTTTCACATTTAATTTTTTTTTTTTAGTTTCAAACTCAACTGACTATAATTATTTCCCCGTTGATAATCTTTTTAATATTAAGTCAACGATAAGGAATTTGCCGCCCCTAGCAAAGTGCCGCCCGGGGCGGATGCCCCCTTTGCCCCACCCCCCTTCGCTACGCTACTGCATAGGCTGCGGGATTTATAAAATAGACTATAATATGTATATATTTATTTATATAATATACAGAAAAAATGTAAATGCATACCTGTAGAAAATTTAATAACCTTTAATTCTTCTAGTAACTTAGATCGCGAAGAAAATTACATTTAAAGATATTTTTCGACGAAAAACTATTTTGAGCTTCAAGTAAAGTGCCTTTTCCGGTTATCTGATTTACACCAAATTCTAATGGCTTCTTTCCATATTAGAATAAGGGAGAAATGCAAGGTTTCAAAATTTACTGAATGAGAGTATTTGAGTTAGAGCGTTGACAAAATCCATACACATACACATTTTCGTAAAAATGTTAAAATCGGATTCTTGAGACCTTAAAACGTAGCCATTTACCAAAATCTCGAAATGCTGTTTTTAGCACGATCCCTATACCTACCTTACCAAGGATAGCGGAAGGTAAAAATTTAGGCGTATCTCTACAATTGCCGGGCAATGTGTGCATCATACTGTAATATACATATATATATATATATATATATATATATATATATATATATATATATATATATATATATTACAGAATAATTTTCATATTTCAAATTTAGTTAGTATGTACTAATTTCATTTTTGAGTAAATACTACGTACGAACATATTCGAACGTATTGTTATACGTATAATGTAATAACGTATATTTTGGTCTCTCAAACTAGCTAGTTGTTTATTTAGTCGGATCAGGATTTCCTAATATTAAATACTAACCAAAAATATTTGGGAAACAAATAAACAGAATACTTAGAGCCTAGAGCACATAATTAACTTGCGCTCAAGTTGATCCAATAATTTCATATATTTTCGCAAAAATCCCTGAATCATTCACCTAAAAATAACTCATTTATGAAAGCATAATTGAATTCTGTAGTCCGCAAACTAAAATTTCGAAAACCAACATAGGAAAAAATCAGATTTTAGTTTGATATTAGAACGCAACGAAGTTATATCCCGCAAGTAACAGTATCGAAGAAGGAATAGAAATAGCAACATCGATTGTTATACTCGTAAATTAAAAGTCACTGCTGGAGGCTTCCGGTAATTCCAGTGGCGAATGCCGACGAACCGGAACCACCGGCCACTGGGATTCAATTTGAGCGCATCTCAACCCTCACGAGCCGCCACTGCCGTAAACTAACTTCACGACAATCAAATTTGCGGACGGAATTACGGCTTCTTGATAGACTGTGTTATTGTATGAGAGGCCCTTTTTATTTTCCGATAAGAGCTGAAATAAAAGCATTTGAGATCTGCGCTTTCCACGATATCGAATTTATTTTTTATTTTGTTCTGGTCACTCAGCGTAACTTTCAGGAACTATCGTATAAATTTATTGTAAGAGTAGATACTCACTAAAGATAACTAGTTTGCTCTTTGTTTCGCCTTGCCAAGTCTTAGCTTTACGTTAGATGTTACCTTTTTTACTTATAGGTACCTCTATTGTTAATATTATGTTTTATTATTTCAGTATAACTTCTAAATAAATTAGGGAGTACTAAAAAGACCATTCCAAAAATTTAGGCGCATGATGTACAGACCAAAAATCAACTTGAGACCACCAATCAAATCATTTTGGAGAATGAGATATTTTCTTTTCTAAAAATAAATGATAAATTTATAACTTGTTCTATAGTTACGAACCTCGGCTATAAGCTATAACCATCGACCTTTAAACTAATAGACGCAGCGTACGAGCAAAACGCTTGTCCCGCCATAACGGCGCAGACACAGTATCTCTATCCTTCAACAAAACGGAAGTTAAGAAAACGCGGCAAAATAAAAATTTGATATGTCCCTAACTTGTTATACTTGGTGCATAATCGCTAAGAGTATATATTTAATTTTTTTGGGCATAATTACTTTCATTATATATTTTTAATACAATATATTATATACACATTTTATATTATAGGGGACAAGTAATAATTAATAAGAACTTACATATGAAATGACACAGCTAAACGGCGTACGTACTGCTGACTGCACAAAATACACCGTTTCCCCATTATTTTGTCGCATATACACCTCACAACACATATTCGTATATGTTGACAGAAATAATTGTAAATGTTCTCCAAAAAAGTAAAATAATACACAAACAGTCACGAAACGTCAAATAGATTTTGACAACTATTTAGTGATAGAGAGCGATGTATAGAGGTTTACATATGGCTGAAAAAGATGTACAATGAGTACGAACGCATGTGCAGTATACTTTAACTGAGAACTTCCGTATTGTCGAAGGACAGAATATATATTTCTATCCTTTTATGTTGGAGCATTATTCTAACAATAAAAGAATAGAAAACACTTGGTCCATTAGTTAAAAGGTCGATGGCTATAACGAACAATTTTTGATGGCAAGTTATAAGCGGACACACCGTAAATAAAGTCAGTTGTATTTAATATAAATAGTGTTGCCACAAGACCAAGACCGGTCTTGGTCTTGGTCTCGACTAGAAAAGTCGAGACGAGACGAGACGAGACGAGACCAGTATCAAGTCTTGTCGAGAAAGTCTTGAGTCTCGACAAGACTCTCGACTTCATTTCAAAGGTATTTTTTAAAACATATATTCTAAAAGTGCTTCAAAAATTGAGAATATTGCTGTAAATACTGTTCGAAAATTCATAAAAATAAGAGAGATATTAATTTTTCAAATTTTATAATTTTCTACTTTCATAGTTGTGTTCCAAAAACATTAATTTATGTAAATAAGATGCATTCCTTATTCATCTAAATAATCCAAATGTAACTTTTAAATGAATTTACAATGAGGTGGGATGAAATGAAAGAAATATAAATTTATACTTCTTATTCGCCTAAATATTTCACAATATATATATATTAAATGCAAATAATGTAAACTATTAATACTAACAAATCAGTTATATAATTATTTTGTAAAGAAATAGTGAAAGTATAAAAAGCGAAGATTTAATTCTTCTCAAACTTTGTATCCATAATTTATGTAAAAATACTTTTCCTGCGAATTAAAATAAAACATTTTCTAGTGTGATCATTAAATGCCAATAAAAAAATTATAGTATCGTATATCGTATATAAACAAAAAATTGGAAAATATGTACTTCAAAAGATAAAAGTTTATGTATCTATTATGTGTTATGTGATGTATAATGAAAGTAAAACTTTATCTCAATAAAGTGAAATGTAAGGGACATTGTTAAAATATGTAGTTACAGGTAAAACAATTTGGGAAATTTGGTATCAAACATTCTAAGAAATTGGTATTAAACATTTCTCGTAAAAACACGTGCAAAGTACAAGTACACTTTCCTCGCCCGGTGTCATTGGTCATAAAGGCCTTTGTTTTCTTTTCGGCGTATTTTAATCTAAGGTTCAGTTCAACTGGGTATTATAAAATACTGGAATTAGGGATATCCTTGTACTTTCAGCTTTGTTGATAAAATTGTTGCCAGAATATAATTAATAAAAATAAGCATAATGTAAAGATTAGAAAAGTTTGTAAGGAAGTGATATTTTTGGAAAAACCATTGCTTTGTACTCCATCCCTTAAGTTTTATAGTCAGTATGATCATCATTTAACGTTACCTCAAAACATAACTCAAGGTCAAACTTTTGAAATAAAACAGCGGTTCTCAACCTGTAGTACACGTACCAGGGGATACGCAAAAGTCTAAGTTTTAGTTAGGTATCTACTTATTTAACATATATTTAGAAAAAAATAAGAAAAATAGCGAAAGAAGTTACTTTTTTGGGGATTTTTATCCATTTACTTACTGCTTCATTTAAACATATACATATCTATTTAACTATTGCTAATAATAGAAATGCATTCTGTAGTTAAGGAATTGAAATTATATATTTTATGTTTAGTAATGATACACAACACTCGATATATACGTATATTTTCATATTAATTGTTTGAAGAGGTCAAGTAACAAGTTGATGATATTCATGGAAAACTTCATAATAAATATCTCAAATATTATTTGGAATTTTTTAATCGCGATTGTACTGCTGTTCTTAGAATTTTATGTACTATTAGATACGGTTATTAAAAAAATTATTAATGGAGGCAAAGTCGAGAGTCTTGTCGAGACTCGAGACGAGACGAGACTGACATCAAGTCTCGTCTCGACAAGACCAAGACGAGACCAGTCTAGTCGAGACCAAGTCAAGACCAAGACGAGACCGACCCCAAGTCTCGTCTCGTCTCGACTTCTGGCAACACTAAATATAAACTTAACCAACTTATTTAAATATATAAATTCATATCATCACTTTTAAGTGGCGCCAAAATTTTACGTTTATAAGTACGGCTGTGGTATTAATATAAATTAGTCAATGAAGCGAATTATTTCTACTCACACATGAATGTCAGTTTCTAGTTTAAAGTAAAATTGATGTAAAAACAGAATTATAGCTTTAGCTAGCTGTAATTTTATTATTAGATACATAATTTTGTTTACAACAAAAATTGAATATTTTATGTAAAGCAAGCTACTCTACATAAATGTAAGTAAAATAAACATTCTATTAAAATGAAATAGTCTACTTTCAACATGTTAATCTAGCATTCTGCAGAGAAAGATCTACAGATATGTATATGTTGTTTATCTGGCCTGAAATAAATATTTATTTTGATAATTTGCATAGCCGCTGTTAGTAGGCAACAAGAGTTCTCGGTTATTATCCTGCAAATACAAAGGGGACAACCTTCCATTATTATTGCGAAGGACCCACGTACTTCAGCGGAATAATATCCGAGCAGCAACCGAAAGACTATTTTGGTCATCACGGACTTCTCATTAACACCAAGATTGGAATACTCTTTTTATAGCTGTTTATATTTATCCAAATTATTTTATGCAAGATAATAATTTTGAATAATTTAACAAAAACGGTTGGTTTTCATTGTTTTATACCTTTTGTCTTCCTCATATCTATAATGATAACGGTAAGAATATATGTGCCCACAATTGCTAGCCATATTTTTAATCAAATAAATTTGTAATAATTAAAGAATGACGTCTTTTTCTGCATAATATACTTACCCTGTTCAATTCAATTTTTCTTGTACCATTACACCCGAGATGCACCATTTTTACCTATCGCTGAAAGAGGTAGGTATTGGAATCATGCTAAAAATCTTATATCCAGATTTTAGTGGATAAGTACATTTTAAGGTCCCTAGAGTCCGATTATAACATTTTTACGATGATGTTCGTGTGTTTGTGTGTGTGTGTGTGTGTGTGTGTAATATTAAAGAATATAAAAATCTCTATCCGATACATTTAAAATTTTTATTATATCTTCTATGGAGTTAAAGATAGAGGCATATAAATATATAAAATAATAAGTTGTAAATGTTCTCGCAGCCCATGGAAAACAAGTGAAAAAACTATAATAATGTTTGTAATTGACAGATAAATGTGAATGTCAAAAAGCCGGAGTCATTACTGAAGACTTTTTCTGGGAAGTACATTTAATATTACTTATTTTATTATTAATTAATTAATTATAATTATAGATGCATAGGTATATTACATATTGGTAAGAGCCAACAAAGTGTCTGACATCTGGTGGCAAAATAAAACATATAAGTTGTAGGGAAAACGTTGTGCTGTCATACAGGGTTATAAGTAAACATGAACAGCAAATCGAAGAGATATTGTTCTGTACCGCAGTGCAATAATTATGCAAGTGCTGGCATATCCGTTCATTATTTCCCAAAAAGAGAAATATTAAAAAATAAGTGGAAAATCGCGTTAAAAATCGGAAAGGACAAATCACCGTTCATGAACGTTTGTTCACATTTTTACCTAAGCGATTTTATTCCATGTAAGTATTTATAAAAATTTATGCTTCAAAACATTATTAGATTGTTTTTGTAGTCAATAAAAAAATATATTAAAAAAATCTGTTGTGGCCAGCACAAGACCTCTCGCCATTTCCATATTAGGCTATATATGTATTGTATTGCACTTCGCTTTCGAACCGTCGTTTTATAACAAAATATTACAAAACTTTACCCAAATATTGTTTTTTATTGTATTTAACATGTCTTCTGCACACATATAATTCTAATTATATCTATTTTATGTCATTTTCATGTCAGAGATTTTTCTAATTTATTAACCAGATTGGCGGTATTTCTGATGGATATATGCATTTTACCACAATTTTACCTATAATTTCAAATATTTAATTAATAAAACAATAAGAAAAATTAAATATACTTCCCAGAAAAAGCTTTCACAATGTCACTAAAAATGTTGATATTTGACAATGACATGTGTCATGTTATAAACATTGGAATTTGTCAACTGGTTTCCTTAGTGCCTTGGCCTCTGCGATTATTTCACTCTATAAATTATAGTGTCTTTATCTCTAAATCTATACAAGATATAATAAAAATTTTACGTGTATTAGATGGAGAATTTTTTGTTCTTCAATATTTAATAAAAAAACCTCCCAAAAAATTATATTTAGAAGAATTTTTCTAAGAAACTACTACTTCCGGTTGTTCAATTGTTACCGAAACCTTTTCAGCTCTTCCCAGGAATGTCAGATTGAGGAAACTGCAGTTAAATATTTTTTAAGTCTTATAGTTTTTGAGGAATCGTGACTACAACATCCAGATATACATACATACATACATACACACACACACACACACACACACACATATATACACATATACACACATCCACACACACACACACACACAGACATCATTTTAAAAATGTTATTATCGGATTCTAGGGACCTTAAATCGTGCTTATTCAATAAAATCTGGATATGCGAATTTTAGCATGAATCCAATACCTCTCTTAGCGAGAGGTAAAAAAAATGCTATAGCAAGCTAAAAATTACAGCAAAGAAAATTCGACAAAACCCCTGTACAGAGAAGAAAAATAGAGAGACGTAACCTGTAAGTAGTAACTATTATTCTTTAATATTATATATTTATTTTAAATTGTTTATAGGAAAGACAGGGAAGAAGAAGAAACTACAAAAATATCAGTAATTGAGCAAGAGGAAGACGTGCAAAACAAAGAACTTGATGTGCATTTGTATTTGTTATTACGATTGAGTGGTTAGCCCTTTTCAAATTAGATGTTTGAACACACAGTTAATTTATTTCTATATTATTCTGTTTATCTGTCTTATATCCGCACAAGATAAAATGTCCAGCTAAAAATATTTAAATAAGTAGTTAACATGCAGATAACCTCAATTTTGAATCTTATTTTACCCTTATATACTGCTTCTCCTTCGACCATAGGCCGCACCGCATCATTTAAATAAATGTATATATCTGACATTATGATAAATATATTTGATTTTAATTAAAAATAACAAAATATCCTCAAAACAAAGCCTCAAAATACAATTAGCACAAACGTAAAATATAATGTTTTCCCTATAAGTCGGTCATTAGTGCTGCCATCTCTAGGATGTGGCTCTCCCGGATACCCTTCAGAAATATCGCCAATCTCATCAATGAATTGGAAGAATCTCGAACATTGGAACAATAAGAGTGCATAGAATCAATTAAAAAATATATAAAGAAGATATGTGTTTTTGTGTGTATCAGAAATGTCAAATATATACAATACTTATATAGCCTAATATGGAAATGGCGAGAGATCTTGTGCTGGCCACAACAGATTTTTTTAACGTCAGTATCGAAGTCAATGTTCTTCCAAATTTATCGTTTTCATCCACTTGCACACTTTTTTCTCAAATAAGTATCTATTGCTGAAACATTGTTCATTTTTGATGTATTTTCCTTTTACGAAGTTTCATAGTCACATGCTCGTACTACGAAAATTATCTAACTATCAACACTTTCTGCAAAAATGTTTCTTCCCTGCACGGAAGTTTTTAATACTTGGGTGATATTCTTCAGTCAATTTACTGAGACTACTCGTATATATGTGTAAATATTTTTATCTTCTTCCTAATGTAACTAATGTATTTGGTCAAAAAAATCGATACTTTTAAATAATAAGTACAGGTTCCGACAGTGAGACGGAATGATTTGAGGTGTGGTTGAGAATTCGTAAGGTGGTGGTAGGAACAAAGGTCGGTGGCCCGTCACCACCAGCACGGCCTGCCGTTTAGTTTACAATGTATAATTCTCAAAAAGTTAAAGTATATTGCACGATTTCGCCAAAGGAATCATCGGCCCATTTCCCATATTTTTTTTTTTTTTTAGAATGAGGCTAAAAATGCGGTAACCATTAATTCTGCACGACGGGCTAACAAGCCACACTAAGAATTTCAATGAACGCTGTGCATGCTTTATTCCCAGGCCGCGTCATTTCTCGAAACGGGGATATCACTTGGCCCCTCGCTCTCCCGATTCAAAATGTCAACTAATTGTTGTCAGATAGAAAAAATGCAATTATGGTACAAAATTTATAATATTTACCAATCAAATCATTCTATTCATTATATGAGTAATTGTGCGCGCTTATTTTCATATTCTGTGTTACCGACCACTTAAGTGTGCTGCCATCTTACGGGAAAAGCTGTGCACTACGCACAGTGACAAAACTGTAAAATATTAAAAATTATTCTATTTTTCACCTCGAACGAAATAAACCATTTTAGACAAATTTAGAGCAATATTTGCAAAAAAAAAATATTTATTTAGTAAGTCTATAATAATAGCTATCACCTAAAAGTATTTTTGTTATAAGGAGAAGGCAAATTAAAGAAATATTTTTTTTTATATTTTGTAATAAATTTTTAAATTTATTTAAAATAGTTTTAAATAATAGCCCAAAAAAAATATGAATTTTGATGTATAACACAATATTCTGTGTTTTTTCAATAGGCTTTAAATGATAAATCTTTAAATACTCTATTTGAAACGCACCCTTAACAGCTTATGACTTTTTTACCTCCCGCTACCCTTGGTAAGGTATCCAGTTCTACGAATACCCCGTATACCGGTTCCCGGCTATCGGATTTTCGTTGTCCGAATTTCGGTCTCCGGATTCCAGTTTTGCGGATATCAGATTTCGGTTTTCCGGATTCCGGTTTTGCAATTTCCGGTTTTGCAAATATCCGATTCGGTTACTGGTTAAATATCCGGGAACCGGATTTGAGAATATTGGATTTTTCGGAATCCGATTTAATTTCCGGAAAACGGATTGATATTGACAGCCCTACTAAAAACTAATGAGCGCTTCCCACAATAGTATAGAATGGGTACATAAAATTTGAAAATTTTATGATTGACAGTATTTGAGTAATCGTATCCCCAGGATCCACATACATTCACATACATATTCACAGACACACACACACACACACACACACACACACACACACACACACACACACACACACGCATACTCACAGACATCATTGTAAAAATGATAAAATATAATTCTGGGGATATCAAAACGTGCTTATTCACTAAAATCTCTATGCGATTTCTAGTACAATCCCTATACTTCCCTTACTTACGGTAGCGGGAGGTAAAAATAAATATTTTCAATTTAATAATATAAAAATATTTTGTTTTACACTAGTATCTTTCTTAAAATAGATTGAAATAAAAGTATTGTCGTACGGAGACTTTTTTGAATCATTGTATGAGTATAGTGAATTATTTATTAATAAATAGTATTAAGTGTAGATTTTGATGTTATGACTTCATGCTTCCTCAACTATTGACTATAGTGAAGTGAATGAGTTAAAATTATTCCTTTTTCATATTTATAAATAAATATTTACAATTCTCTCACTGTACGGTAGTCTTAAGTATTCAAACATACACATTAAAGTTAAGTACACGTAGTTAGAAAAAGTAAAAGCTGTCATTAGCATCGCTCAGTATTCTTCAAACAACTTCCTTTGATATTGCCCATTTCATTTCATAACTTCTTCCTCCATCTATGGAGAAATACGCGAACTAGGTTGTAAGAGATAGGTGATAGCAGCAGAGGCAGATAAACCTGCGCGCGAGGTGCTGATAAGATCCTCAATGGTCACTAATAGGTTAATTCCAGCGGTGGCGGTGGTACACGGACACGCTGCGCCACTGCCACTCTGGACCAGCGGGATCGGCTCCAGATCGGGATCCATACCGTTGTCATAGAGACCAAGCCCGCGAACAGGTCATTGCTCATGAAGAGGGCCGGAATGCAACGATTCTAAGTAATTTTTTTTTTTTAAGATTTATTGCTAATTGCACGAAAATAGGGATAAATTGTTTTTAAATACTTCTAATTATTAAGTAAATAGGGTACAGTATAATTTAGGAGATTTCTTATGGTGGGTTTATGCTCGCAAAATTTAAGAATAAAAATAAGAATAAGAATAGTGATAAAGTTAAAACATTTATAACATACGACTCGGTTTATGCTGCAGAAATAAGAATAAGGAATAAGAATTAAGAATAAGGAATAAGCCAAAGTTCGTTTACTTTTAACTTTACGCCTTATTCTTATTCCTGTAAGCGAAGAGCGCATGCGTGTCAACTGTCAAATACTTCAAACAAAAAAATTGGTCATTCACATTGACGTATTATAACTAATGTTATAATACGTCAATGGTCATTCATTATTCATTTATAATAATCGGTGTAGACGAAACATAATTATGTCAAATTTAGTGATGTATTCTCTGCTCTCCCAATAGGGCACCTGCACCTACGTCACAACATGGCGGATGATCAGCTGATCTCGGGCAACCAAGCTTTAGTTTAACATTGCGTCTTATGGAGCGAATGTGTTTTCTGTTCAAGAAATTTAGTTTTTCCTAAATTTATACATGCTATTTTAAAATGTAATTAGCCATAATTAAAGATAAGTGTATGAATTATTTACTAGTAAAACAAAGCAGTCGTATTTATAAATATATTTTTAAAAATATTAAATTGAAATAAGTAGCTTGTAGCATCAGGTAGTATTACATTCATTTGAGTTTGTATAAGTTTTTTTTTATGTGTGTATTGTTAAATGAAAACATGAATATTGAAATTAAAATAAATTGAATTATTAGATTTTTTGTCATATTGTGTATTTTTATTATATATAAATGAGCTTATTGAGTTTGTACGACAAAAATTTATCTTTGGAAGCCAAAGTACGTTAAATCGATAAATTTAAGTGAATACATAATGTGGATCCTTATACATTGACATTTTTTTGACGAGGATTAGGATTATAAATGCCTTTTAAAAATCAATATGAAATCAATAATTGATTACCTATCTAATTTTTAAACCTTTGTGAGAAACAGATACAAATATATGTATTTTTTCTGTTACTAAAAAAAAACTTGATTCAAAATTTGTAATTCTGTCATTTAAAAAATATTTTTTCATGTTTTTTATACATATTATTAAAGAAAATTACATATATTTAAACATTCATACAATATGTTCCTATCCGATTATGTTTAAATTATTTTATATGCAATAAAAGTATACACAAAAAATCTGTTGTGGCCAGCACAAGACCTTCCGTCAATTCGATGTATTTTGTAAAAATCCCATACCAAAAGCTCCTTGGAACAGATTCTATGTGATATCATGTAAAATCGAACACGAACACATACTATTTTAGATCCTATACTTTCCATATTTGGTTTTGCACTTGCAACTGACATCTGTCAATTAAATTTTTTTGAATATCTCAGCTGTTTCCAAGATAAGCAAAGCTGACTAACTTTTGAAAATTAATTTCTTTATAACGCTTTAACTCTACATCTATTGAATATGAAGGAAAATGTATAATCAAGCCGTATAGAGAAGAGTATTTTCTTCAATATGTATAATAACAAAATGTCAAAAAATAATATTTAACCGCGTTTTTTTAAGAAAAACTGTTAAAAACTTCAAATAAGGGTACTTCCGGTGGATCAATTATAATCAAAATCTAATCAACTCTTCATATGATTGTACAGAAGAGGTATACGAAAGAATTATAATTTTTAGAATTGTAGTATTGGAGTTATCGTCGGAGAAAAATTTGTCACACACGGACACACATACACCCACATACACGGACACACGCACACACGGACACACACACACACACACACATACATACATACATACATACATACATACATACATACATACATACAGACATCATCTTAAAAATGGTATATTCGTATTGTAGGGACCCTAAAACGTGCTTATTCATTAAAATCTCACCACCGAATTTTTTGACCAAAGACAATACCTTCCTTACCTAAAGGTGACGGAAGGTAAAAAATAGGATTGGGTTAGTTTTAATTTAATAACCTCGAACTCATTAAATAATAAGAATGTCCTGATCCTGACTTATTTTTAACGGAAAACACTCCTCATATATTCACTTTTACACACTCTAATCAGTTTTTCCCAAATAAAACAATAAGTGCCGTAAAAACACAATAAAAGCTTACGGCACGATATTTCTCCGTAAGACAATGCAAACTGAAGGTTTGGTTATTCAAGATCAGCTGGTGGCCGCCATGTAGAAACGTCACGTGCAGATGCCCTATTAATTGAATTAGTGCAGACAAAATAATATTTTGATTGTACTCCATTTTAACAAATTAAAAAATCTGTTGTGGCCAGCACAAGACCTTCCGTCAATTCGATGTATTTTGTACAAAACCCATACCAAAAGGTCCTTGGAACAGATTCTATATAATATCATGTAAAATCGAACACGAACACATACTGTTTTTTACAAATTCCATACTAAAAGTTCATTTGAAAAGGTTCTTTAAATCCAATAAAATTATAACATAAACTACACTAAGTAATGTCCTTCCATCTTCTCTTTGGCCTTTCTCTGCATGTCATGTGCGAGTAACAATATGACATACCAATTTTAGATCCTATACTTTTCATATTTGGTTTTGCACTTGCAACTGACATCTGTCAATTAATTTTTTTTGAATAATTATCTCAGCTGTTTCCATAATAAATTGCAAAGCAGACTAATTTTTGAAAATTAATTTCTTTATAATGCTTTAAATTTACATCTATTTAATATGAAGGAAAATGTATAATTAAACCGTATAGAGAAGAGTATTTTCTTTAATATACATAATAACAAAATGTCAAAAAGTAATATTTAACTGCGTTTTTTTAAGAATAACTGTTAAAAACTTCAAAAAAGGGTACTTCCGGTGGATCGATTATAACCAAAATCTAATCAACTCTTCATATGGATGTACAGAAGAGGAATACGAAAGAATTATAATTTTTAGAATTGTAGTATTGGAGTTATCGTCGGAGAAAAATTTGTCACACACGGACACACATACACACACACACACACACACACACACGGACACACGCACACACACACACACACACACATACATACATACATACATACAGACATCATCTTAAAAATAGTAAATTTGTATTGTAGGGACCCTAAAACGTGCTTAGTCATTAAAAACTCACCACCGAATTTTTTGACCAAAGACAACACCTTCCTTACCTAAAGGTGACGGAAGGTAAAAATAATAATAAAATTATAAATCTTATAAATGTCAAATTAACGCTGCTACCGCTATGAGAATAATAAATGTAACTACTTTTCACTAACCTAAAAACTTTAATATCACTACTCTTATTCTTACGCTTATTCTTATAACTGGCAGCATAAACACCACTTATCGTTATGTTTAAAATTATTCTTAACACTATTCTTATTTTTATTCCTATTCTTAAATTTTTCAGCATAAACCCACCATTAGACTCTTACAATAATAGATAGTAATGGTTCTAATTTAATTTGAAACTAAAAATCAGAAAAGTAGGAACACCTGATTATTTATTAGGTATTGTTTTTCTTTCATTTGGCTCATTGCAATCAAATTGTAAATTGTTATTTTATTTTATTATTACGTATTTTATAATGACCAATTGCACAGCTTGTAGTTAAATTGTTAACCGTTGGTTAAATTGACAATTTCGTATCGAAACGAAATGTCGAACGAGTTTTTAAATATTGCTGTCAAAAGTTCGATACGTATACATTAACTAGAAGCTGTGCAACTGGCCATTAGTGTTTAATTTTTTATACATATCTTTATTATGAACACAGGACAATCAGGTCTTCATGCAAAATATACTTCCACGTTCCATATAAATTTCTTTTACATAAAAATGTTTCACAGGAGGAGTAAATGTGGTGTGTTTTAGCGCTGTCAATCGTTTATGGATTATTTTAGAGAGAAAAACTTCAAATAACAGTTATAGAAAAAATAAATGCACGCAAATTTTATTTGAAATATTTTTCTCTATAATAATCCATAAGCGATTAACAACGCTGAAACACTGCACATTTACTCCTCCTGGTTAAAAAAGAGAGTATGGTAAGTGTAATACTTTACATACAGTATGTAAATACTAATAAATAATTAGCTACTTACTCTTTCATATATTTCGGTATTTTAGAAAATAACTTCAATTAAAAAATTATTGATGAATATTAAATATAATTGAAAGATTTTTGTAAACGAGCGTGAAGCTGTCAAAATTTTAAATTTTTTTTTTTTTCACAGGGAAAACGCTCATAGCAGCTGTAGACACGTGTTTCACTCTTATTAGAGCTCATCATACAGTTAATGTCCATCTGTTAACATGCTATGCTGTACTGATGAGCTCTAATAAGAGTGAAACACGTGTCTACAGCTGCTATGAGCGTTTTCCCTGTGAAAAAAAAAAAAATTTTAAATTAAATATAATTAATTTTGCAATAAATTATATAGATAATAAATTAAACAGAAACAAAAATGAGATAATTTAGCAATAAAAATTATGAAATATTAACTAAAAACATCAATTCAAAGTTCCACATTAATTTTAATTTCAAAAATAAATTGTAATTCCTTGAATTTATTCACATACATACAGTATAAAAATTTAAAAATAGTATTCATAAAAAGGATATAACAAAATTCAAATTGAAATAAAATTTAGCTATAAATTAATTAATAGACATAATAAATTCAGTACATAGGCCAAAGATATATCTCTTTTATGTTTTTGCAGCATAATTTTCATTAAAATATCTAAATCAAATGCGCTCAAAATTTAATAGTATCTGATAACAGATTTGACCCTATGCATGAAGTGTAAAGAGTTTTTATGAAATACGTCATCATGTGTTTCAAGCTGTTGCAGCATTTGAATTTCCCAAATCGCGTGTTGTGACCATTAACTTTATTTTGCTTTCTCTCGTATTCTGTCATCGTATTAATACTTGCAAATGAAAACAATAGTATTATTTATGGAAAAAATACGCAATGCTACGAATTTGGATGAACAATAACAGAAAGCTATTGTGGAAAGGACCGGAGACACGGAAACGGACATCTAAGGGGCTCACATAGCAGTTTTGCATCTCCAAATCAACTACGACTAAATTTCTACACCGTAGAATCTATAAGGAAGCTATGGTAAAAAAAATAACCGGCCACGTTTCACTACTTTTCTCGTATTTCAAAACATCTTTTGCATATCCTGCAACAACCCACCTCTTACAACGCCGAAGATTGCGTACAAAGTATAGAATTCTGATCAGGGTTATTCGCATCCATATGGACTATACGCTTAGAGCCAACAGAAATTATTATACGGCGAAACTATTATCTACCCAGTATTTAATTTTCACGTTTTTACCTCTCGCTAACAGAGGTTTTGGAATCATGCTAAAAATCGCATATCCAGATTTTAGTGGATAAGCACGTTTTACGGTCCCTACAATCCGATTATAACATTTTTACGATGATGTCCGTATGTGTGTGTGGATGCGTGGATATTGGAACCATGGTTTCTCAAATACTATAAAACTTAAAAATTATTTAACTGCAGTTTCCTCAATCTGACATTCCTGGGAAGAGCTGGAGCTGATTAGATTTTGGTAACAATTGGGCAACCGGAAGTAACAGTTTCTTTAAAAAAAATCTTCTAAATATTTTTTTTTTTTTTGAAAATTTATGTTATTACTAATATTAAAGAATATAAAAATCTCTACCCGATACATTTAAAATTTTTATTATATCTTCTATGGAGTTAAAGATAAAAACAAATAAATATATAAAATAATAAGTTGTAAATGAATTTCGCAGCCCATGGTAAACAAGTGGAAAAATTGAAATGTTCGTAATTGACAGATAAATGTGAGTGTCAAAAAACCACAGACATTACTGAAGACTTTTTCTGAGAAGTACATTTAATATTTCTTATTTTATTATTAATTAAATATTTATAATTATATATATATATATATATATATATATATATATATATATACAGGGTGTAAATTTTAAAACGGGTCATAGGGCTATAACATAGAAAAACCGTTTTTAGACGCCAAAAGTTTCTATATTAATTTATTGAAAAAATAATTAGTGCATATTATAAAGAAAAAAATTACGAATTTTTTAAACCAAACACATTAGATTTTTGTTTCATATAAAGCCAGAAAATAAATTTAAAAATTTGCACAATTAAGAAAAAATACTATTAGCCTTGAAACTGACAGAAATAAAACAAAACTATTTTTGACTTGACTGTCATTTATAAACTTTTTTTGGACATTTGTTTAATTATTATTATTTTTATTTTTATTAACAGGAAATCATGGATAATTTGTCCCATGAAGAAAAATTACAAAATATTGTTCCCTTGTAGTTTGCAGTTTTTCTCGTTTCTTATAGCTTATTTCTTATTACATGTAGATCATCTTTAATTTATAAATACCTATTACAATAAATATTATTGTTTCTTAAATAAATATCCTAGTATTTTCTTTATTTTATGTTATTTTATATTAGTTCATAAATTAACAACTTTAATCTTTAATTGTCCCCTATCATGTTATTAAAAGATGACAATGTTTTGTTACTGTCACTTTCATGGCTATTGTTATTTTTTCTTAATTGTACAAATTTTTAAATTTATTTTCTGGCTTTGTATGAAACAGAAATGTAATGTGTTTGGTATTAAAAATATCGTAATTTTTTTCTTTATAATATGCACTAATTCTTTTTTCAATAAATTAATATAGAAACTTTTGGCGTCTAAAAAACTGTTTTCCTATGTTCTAGCCGTTTTAAAATTTACACCCTGTATACATATTTATTTATTTATTTATTTTATTTACAATATAATATAAATATACAAGTTAACAAAAAATATACAATATATGAAATAAATTTTCACTTACATATACATATATTACATATACCCTTCAGAAATACCGCCAATCTCATCAATGAATTGGAAGAATCTCGGACATTAGAAGAATAAGAGTGAATAGAATGAATTAAAAAATATAAAAATATATAAAGAAAATACATATGTGGTTTTGTGTGTATCATAAATGTCTTATATAGCCAAATATGGAAATGGCGAAAGGTCTTGTGCTGGCCACAACAGATTTTTTATAATTAATATGTTACGTAATAATATAAAACCTATAAAACTGAATAAGTATTGTAAGAAATATGATACACTCACTAAATTAGTTATTGAATTTATTTAATTTTAACTTACTAGCCTTGAATATTAAAAACTATTGTATTTAATTTTGATTACATGGCAATATAAAATTTGATTGCAACAAAGTCATGATTTTACTGCCTTCTTCCTTTTCTTTTATATCTTCTTAACCAGGTTGCGCGCGTTCTGTTCTCATCTAAAAATGTCTCTTCTGTTTTTTTCCTTGCTAGCTCCCTGCAAAATAATTTCAGTTGTTATAAAGTTTCTTCTTCCACGTATTAATGACACATAAGCTCTTATTCTTTTAGTTAATATTTATTATTGCTTTTCTTCATTTTCGCAGCGGAATTTTGCAACGAAGCTGATTATTTTTATTTATTTAAATCTATTGTTGCATGTAGATTCCAATTTTTTATTGTGTTATAACTGCATCTGATTTTCCCACTCTCTTGACTGCAATTCCTAATATATATATATTCTCCATTCGTCTCTTATTCTATTTCCACTGTTGAAAAACCATTTCTTTCGTAATATTTTTTTCTTGTCTCTCCCAAATTTGTTAATATGTTAATCAATATTTATCTTCATCTCCTCTTCTACTGTTCTTCTATTTCTATTTCTCTTTTTTCATATGATATGACTAGTCTCTTTTCGGTTTATATCCTTAATTTACGTATTTTTATCCCATCTAATATTATGTCGTAGCTAGGCATGTAACTATCTAATCCTAGAATTCATTTTTTTTATTTTACTTATACATCTTCTAATTTTATGTTTTCTTCCCACCCATCTCTTTCGACACCGTGAATTTACAAATATTATACTAGAAATTCATAGAATAAATTATCTAATGAGCCTGTTTCACATTTTTCAAAAACTATTTTAAATGAAAGTTTATGGAATGATTTTCTTAGTAATAATTTTTATTTTAATAATTTGTTGTTATTTGTGGAAATAATTATATAAAAAGATTGGCGTTCTGAAAAACTGCCCCCCACTCCTGTGACGTAGAAGCACATACATTACATCATTAATAGCAATGGGAAAATAGTTTTTCCATCACCTACGTTTATTCATATTATTTATATAAATAAACATAGGCTAAAGTTTGTCACATGTTAATAACAAAATCTTTTAATTTGACATTTGACGCTGACATTGCTCATTGTAAATGAATAATAAAGTAATAATGGCTAATTCAAATTACACTCAAGCTAAATCAGACAATTAACCGAAGGTCGATAGCAGGATGATGGCTGAATTTATATCAGAACGATTGTTTTACTGCTACCGAAATAAGGTATGGAATGCCGTTTTAGCATTTATTCCCACATTTTAAAACAGTCATACAAATTAATATATCGAAAAAATAAACTCTCATTAAAAAGAAAGATATAAACTGATTGTTGAATTAAAATGTTTGTTGATAATATAATTACAAATTTTTTAAACAAACATTTTAAATCAATAGTCAACACACACCCTTCTTTTTAACATTAGTTTAATTTATGTTTATTCAATTTATATGATTGTTGTTAGTCCCTAAACAAACGTAAAAATTCAAGTATCATAGAAATGAAATAACATTTATATGAATGAATTAAATTGACTCTGTATTTTCACGACACATGAATTAAAACGATTGTTTATTTCTGTGATACTTGAATTAAATTGTTGGTTTCATTCTACGATACGTGATTTAATATGATTGTTGATAATTTTATAACAATCAATTTAAAAAGGAACTGTCATATAAATTCATGTATCATAAAAATAAACTCTTATTAAAATGAAAGATGTAAATTAATTGTTGTATTAAAATGTTTGTTGATAATACAATAACAAATTTTTCTAACAAATTCTAGAAAATTTTGTAATTATATTATCAACAAACATTTTAATACAACAATCAATTTACATCTTTCATTTTAATAAGAGTTTATTTTTACGATACATGAATTTATATGACAGTGCCTTTTAAATTGATTGTTATAAAATTATCAACAATCATATTAAATCACGTATCGTAGAATAAAACAAACAATTTAATTCAAGTATCACAGAAATAAACAATCGTTTTAATTCATGTGTCGTGAAAATACAGAGTCAATTTAATTCATTCTTATAAATGTTACTACATTTCTATGATACTTGAATTTTTACGTTTGTTTAGGGACTAACAGCAATCATATAAATTGAACAAACATAAAATTGAACGAACATTAAAAAGAAAGTTTTGTGTTCACCGTTGATTTAAAATATTTGTTTGCAAAATTTGTAATTATATTATCAACAAACATTTTAATTAAACAATCAGTTTAAATATTTCTTTTTAATTTTAGTATATTTTTCTGATACATGAAAATATATGATTGTTTTAAAAAATATCAACAATCAATGAATTTGAAGTATCTTATAAATAGACTAAAATTAAAAGAAATATTTAAACTGATTGTTGAATTAAAATGTTTGTTGATAATATAATTACAAATTTTTCAAACAAATATTTTAAATCAACGGTGAACACAAAACTTTCTTTTTAATGTTCGTTTAATTTTATATTTGTTCATTTTATATGATTGTTGATATTTTTTAAACAAATGTAAAAGTTCAAGTATCATAGAAATGAAGTAACATTTATATGAATGAATTAAATTCACCCTTTATTTACACGACACATGAATTAAAACGATTATATTTCTGTGATATTTGAATTAAATTGTTTGTTTAATTCTATGATACATGATTTAATATGATTGTTGATATTTTTATAACAATCAATACAAAATGCACTGTCATATAAATTCATGTATCGTAAAAATAAACTCTTATTAAAATGAAAGATGTAAATTGATTGTTGTATTAAAATGTTTGTTGATAATATAATTACAAAATTTTCTAACAAACATTTTAAATCATCAGTCAATACAAAACTATCTTTTCAATAATTGTAAAAAGTCAAGTATCGTAAAAATAAAGTAACATTTATAGGAATGAATTAAATTGACCCTTATTATCACGACACATGAATTAAAACGATTGTTTATTTCTGTGATACTTGAATTAAATTGTTTGTTTAATTCTACGATACATGCATTAAAATGATTGTCGATAAATTTAAATGTATCAATTTAATTAGCGCCGTCATGACTATTTCAAGAACTAGTTGCAATTCGGTCATTCTTCCGCAGATGGCTCTACATATTGTAGCTTTGCGTATATCTGTAATTTATTAGTGACGCTCGATTGCGAGCACAGTAAAATATACTTTATAAAAAATGACCGAAAGGCTATGGCCTATAGCTATCTTATAGTTCTTATAACTTCACTCGGTACGCATAAGCATATATTTCATATGTAGAGCCATCTGTTAAAGTATGACCGAATTACAAATAGTTCTTGAAATAGACACCACGGCGCTAATTAAATTGATACATTTAAATTTATCGACAATCATTTTAATGCATGTATCGTAGAATTAAACAAACAATTTAATTCAAGTATCACAGAAATAAACAATCGTTTTAATTCATGTGTCGTGAAAATAAAGGGTCAATTTAATTCATTCCTATAAATGTTTACTTCATTTCTGCTATACTTTGCTTTTTACAATTATTGAAAATATTTTTTTGTATTGACCGATGATTTAAAATGTTTGTTAGAAAATTATGTAATTATATTATCAACAAACATTTTAATACAACAATCAATTTACATCTTTCATTTTAATAAGAGTTTATTTTTACGATACATGAATTTATATGACAGTGCCTTTTAAATTGATTGTTATAAAATTATCAACAATCATATTAAATCACGTATCATAGAATGAAACAAACAATTTAAATCAAGTATCATAGAAATAAACAGTCGTTTTAATTCATGTGTCGTGAAAATAAAGAGTCAATTTAATTCATTCATATAAATGTTACTTCATTTCTATGATACTTGAATTTTTACGTTTGTTTAGAGATTAACTACAATCATATAAATTGAACAAACATAAAATTAAACTAATATTAAAAAGAAAGTTGTGTGTTGACTATTGATTTAAAATGTTTGTTTGAAAAATTTGTAATTATATTATCAACAAACATTTTAATTCAACAATCAATTTAAATCTTTCTTTTTAATGAGAGTTTATTTTTTCGATACATTAATTTGTATGACTGTTTTAAAATGTGGGAATAAATGCTAAAACGGCATTCCATAATAAGGGGTGTTAAAGAGTCGAGGTAAAATAAAATATAAAAACTGAATTTATTATATAAATTGATAATATATTTTACTTTAAAGTTCTGGTCGTGATTCTTATTTGACACTTGTTTGACAACTTTGACAATACACTTAACACCTTAGAACCGCTGCAGATGTATGTACTCTGACGTCACATTCTGTTTCAGATCACGTGACTTATTCAAAATTTTATCCAAATTTCAAAAATTAATTGTATAATATCTAAAGGATATTTTGTGATATTTTCAAATTTGAGGCTCTTTAAAGAACAATATCTTTTCAAATTTAATACTTAGAAGTCATATAAAAATTCTTGCAACAGCCCTATTATGAATATGTTGTGCATACATATATTTGAACATATAATGTCCTACCTTCAAAAATGGCGAATGCACCATTGTGAAAATTTTAATAAAATTTCCAGACAATTTTCATTAATTATACACCACTTTGGTAATGAAAGCAAATTTATGAAGCATGAGCAAATTAATACCCTTAAATAATGTGAAATAATCTCGTGTACAAAACCTAAAAATAATTTATTTATATATCCAACCCAAAAACGATTCAATATGTAATATTATTAATCAAAGTTCTTGAATAAATAAAATCCACTTAATCCATTTCTGCTATGTTGAATGTGCCAACTGAAGGCCAGTGAACAACCCACAATCACGCCAAAGCGGAACGCATTATTTCACGGTGATTTTACCCCTGAAGTCCTTTCAACATCGCGAGGATAATGGCAGGGACTTGTATTATGGTTTGCAATTTCTCACTGTGTTTTCATCTCAGTGACAGATGTTTCACCTTCTTTATGTTTAGATCACCTTACACCACCCATCACTATCGTGTTTGTTTAATAGTTACATCGGTTAGAATTTTGGTATTAGAGTTTGCAAAATAAATATTAATTAGAATATTATTTACCATCGTTCGTAATAAGAACAGGAGAAGTAGGAAATTAAAATGAATAGGTGTAATAGTTCAAGGTTTTACAATTGCTGTGTAACTGTTACACTTTGACCATTTAGAAGATAGGAAATACAGATAAATTATTGTTAACGTATTAAGAGAATAACGAGTTTACAACTTTAAAACAATACATTTTTACTTTTTAAATTTAAATAAATACTATCATTACTGCAGATGACCCATCGGCGGGTGTGCCAATTTACTTTATACACAGATATCGATAATAATGATGACATTCGTACTATACGGGTGTTAACGAGGCGCCACCTCACAGGCACTCATCGCTGGCGTGAGAGTGCACAACATAAGGGGCCATTTAAAACGTCCATTTTATATGCATATTAAAAAAGAGCACATTCACAATGAAGTAGATCTAAATGGCAATAAAAAAAAATCTGTTATTGCCAGCACAAAACCTCTCGCTATTTCCATATTAGGCTATATAAGTAGGTATTGTATTGCACTTCCCTTTCGAACCGTCTTTTTATAACAAAAAAAATACAGAACTTTACCCAAATACTGTTTTTTATTGTATTTAACATGTCTTCTGCACACATATAATTCTAATTATATCTACAGAGAATTTATTTTAAAATGCAACATTATGGTTCATCACTTCTATGGTTACTCACTATTGTCAAAAAATGACAGCAATGTAATATTTGTCCATTTTAAAATGCAACATTATAAATAACATTGCAGCATAGGATATACCTCCAGAACACATCACAAATGGTGTCAATTCTTATTACGACCGACTAGGATATTGCCCCAGTGTGAATGGGGGTATTTTTTAACATTTATTACATGAAAATTATGAATTTTTGTAAGCTAAAGTTTGTTAATATGTGCAACATTCATGTTTTGATTTTTTGTTAATCGTATGCAGGCTAATTTATTGGAAATTAGTTTTGATAATACAAAACTACAAATATTGTATGTTGCATTTTAAAATGGGCAAATATTTTTTGACAATAGTGAGTAACCATGGAAATGATTGACCATATGTTGCATGTTAAAATAAATTCCCTGTATTTTTCATTGTATGAGGAAATTTCAAATGTCAGAGATTCTTCCAATTCATTAACCAGATTGGCGGTATTTCTGATGGATATATGCATTTTACCTATAATTTCAAATATTTAATTAATAAAACAATAAGAAAGATTAAATATACTTCCCAGAAAAAGCTATCAGAATGTCACTAACTGTTGATTTTTGACACTGACATGTGTCATTTAAAAACTATGTTATAAACAAACATTGGAATTTGTCAACTGGTTTCCCTAGTGCCTTAGCCTCTGCGATTAAATTACTCTATATATAATAGTGTCTTTATCTCTAAATCTATACAAGATATAGTAAAAATTTTAAGTGTATTAGATGGAGAATTTTATGTTCTTCAATATTTAATAACAAAAATAGAAGAATTTTTTTCAGAAACTACTACTTCCGGTTGTTCAATTGTTACCAAAACCTTTTCAGCTCTTCCCAGGAATGTCAGATTGAGGAATCCATAGCTAAATAGTTCTTCAGTCTTATAGTTTTAGAGGAATCGTGTCTACAACATCTAGACATACACACACACATGCACACATACACACATCCACACACACACACACACACACACACACAGAGAGAGAGAGAGAGACATCATTTAAAAAATGTTATAAATGGATTCTAGGGACCTTAAATCGTGCTTATTCACTAAAATCTGGATATGCGAATTTTAGCATGAATCCAATACCTCTCTTAGCGAGAGGTAATAAACACATTTGTAAATATATTACCGACAGCGCACTAAAATAAAAATGTGAACAATAAAATAGTTTGCCAATTGATATTAAAAGTGCGATTTTTTGACAGCTAACAGTTTGAAAATATCCTTTTTGCCCTCCTGAAGTGTAATGGGAACTTTACAATTGTATACACAGCAAGTGTAACCTACATTTTACGCTAACTGTGTTGTAACTTGTCTTACTATGCGGTAAAATAATCAAAATACACTGGACGTATATGGATATTTAGAAAAGAAATCGTCTTTACTATAATAAAGTTCATGTAAAAAAGTACTACCTACTTAAGTTATTTTTTTACTTTAACATTTCCTATATTTAAAATTAATTTATATAAACCAAACTCACGGTAGCGACAACTATCATTACTGTAAAAATCCGCCGTTACCGACATAGTCACCGATCGATATACCTGTCAAATACGCGAGGCGAACATTGCTGAAATGTCAAATATCGACAGCTACCTATTATTTATTACGAAGAAAACATGAGCAAATAAATACATTATCAGTAATAAACAACGTCTATTATTACAGATAAATTTTTGCTAGAAGAAGTACTCTAATGAAGGTAAATAAAATCAAATTTGAAAATTGACTTAACCCCAGTATTTTAAACTAACCCTTTTCAGAAGTACAACCTATCTCATTGAAAAAAGTGATTTTCATTATCGTCGGCCAAAAAATTTGATACAATTCTCGTGCGTGAAGTATTTTACAGCGCTCCAGCTAATAAGGCACTCGCCTTAGGGGCTCGTGCCTTAAACAAAGCTGTCGCGCTGTAAAATAAACTTACACGCACTCGAATGTAAATAACTATTTGCTGCCTGCTATGTAAATAGCAACAACAGACTGCTAGCTGTCAAAAAAATCGCACTAATAATGTCATTCGGCAAAAAAAAATGTTGCACAACAATATTTATTTATATACCAAGAGACGTAGGTGCAATTTTTCGGTCGAGAATGCAGTTTGCAAGCAAGCATTCGAGATCGAAAATTGCACTGCATTACTTGAGATGCATATGAGATTTTTCTTCATATCTTATATATCATTTTACATAAAAATAAAATTCATAGTGCAATTCTGTAATTTTCTGTAACGCTATATAAATGTAAAAGTGAACAAAATCGCAACAATTTTTGTCTACTAATATATTTATTATCGTTTGACAATAAAAAATGATGCGCTTTTGTTGAGAGTTACAGTTCTATAGTATTATAGAAAATTACAGAATCGCACCGTAAATATATTTTATTTTTATACACATCTGTCAATAATTCATGAAGATAGCGGTGCTTTAAATATCCTTGACAACAGAATAACACATTAGTTATTTCAACAAGAAAATTTCAAATGAGTTACGTGTCAGCGTCAGTTCAATTTATAATTTTGTATAATAAATTTATTATTTAATCGAAAACATATTTCAAGAATGGCAAATGCAACCGTCCATATTATTGTTTTAACTGCGAAATGTCCACAAAGCTATTTTTAGACAATTTACTTTTTGTCCTAGACCAGGTCCTAGGCCTAATGAAATATTTCAACCCGTTGCCTATAGTAACTAGCTCTTGAATGTAAACTATCACTTACTGTCAACAAAACAATGACATAATGTAATATTTTCGTAGTAGGTATGACGAAAAATAAAATTCGAATACTAAAAAAACATGATATGGAATTATTCTAAAATAAACTATAGTGTTCTCTTCAGGGCTAAGAATTAGTCAGTGCATAATATTATTTGACATATAAAACGTGGTAATAGTGGACAATTGAATCTATATCAAAAGATAGGTTGGATTATTTAGGTTGAATTTGATGTAAAACAAATCTATCCCAAATTTCTATGACAAAATAATACATTCAAAAATACTATGTTCGTAGATACCTACCTAGATGCTAAAATTCTATAAAACTAAAATATATACATACCCATATGAAAGATACGAACATAATGTCACTCACAATTTATTATGTGAAGTTTTGTACGTAAAAAGAAACTCAGCAAGCATGTCAGTTAAAAAGTAGTAAAAAATAACCACTTAAAAATATCTTGTTATCCTTTTGAGAGCGTCAGAGGAACAATAATTTATAACTTAGTGAAGAAAGTATCTGCAGGTTAGAAACCGTAAATTCGAAGTCCGTTTTACACCCTGTGAAACCACACCGAAAGTCCTAAAAAAGAGTGCAAGATCAAATTAAATATTAAAATCCTATTTGACATGAGATAATTTAGTAAACAGTGTTGTAAACCTTATCCTTTGCTGTTTCCTAAAACTATACATTATTCAGAAGGGTCGGTGCAGGTGGCACACTTTTACACTTTTAAACTTTATATCACTTCGCTTTCCCAAATTCTTTCTACGTATATTTTATACTCTTTATCTAAGTAGTGAACAATTAAATGAAATAAGAAAGCTTATCTACTTATACTACCTTATATACTTGCATTCAGCTAAGAAAATTCATTGTTCAAATAAAATAAAGACACGAGTAAAGTAACCTTTTGCGCTAGAATTTTGAAGAATAAGATAATCAGATAGGCGATAGGCCATGGAAAACAACATTGCACTACCGTTTTCAACATTTGAAATTAAGTTGCAAAATCTAAATTATTAGTTTTTAAAGATCGTTTGTGGGTGAAAATATAAAATTAACCAGAGAACATTTTCAAATCACGATTTATTTTGATTTCCAAAAAAGGTGTAAGTGCTTATGAATGCAAAGAAAGTTTATAAACAGTTTTTACCAAACAAGCCTTTTCTTTTGTTAAAAATTACCGTTGCTATAAAGAATTTGAACGAAAAATAAATTCTGTCCGGCACCAAAAGAACTTTAGTAGTTAAAGGTTTTTGATAAGTGGAGTTAAATCGGGTGAACGAGAAGGCCACCCATCACATTTTTATAAATAATCGAGGATTCTTCTATGATAATGTACGCTAAAGTCTTCTTTATAAAATGCTTTTTTCAGATTATAAAAATTCGATCTCGTTCCCGATATACAGAGTTTTGAAAATGTGCCGGATTTCAGACAAAAAAACAAAAAAAGTTGAATAACGCCGGAAGTAGTTGATCATGAGTAAAATGTTTTTATTGCTTCATATGTAAATTTTTCCGCTGCATTCAATGGTAAAATAAAATATAGCATATTCCATTTAAAATAAGAAAGTTGTGGTCAATTTCCGATCAAACCGGAAGTGCTACTGCTTTGAAAATATTTTAGTTGAAACGGGCATGTAGGATAACCCCCAGATACCAAATTTCGTTAAATACTATTTAATATCATTTAACGAAATTTGGTATCTAGGGGTTATCTAACATGCCCGTTTTAACTAAAATATTTTCAAAGCAGTAGCACTTCCGGTTTGACCGGAAATTGACCTCAACTTTCTTATTTTAAATGGAATACGCTATATTTTATTTTACCATTGAATGCAGCGGAAAATTTTACGTATGAAGCAATAAAAACATTTTACTCATGATCAACTACTTCCGGCGTTATTCAACTTTTTTTGATTTTTTGTCTGCAATCCGGCACATTTTCAAAACTCTGTATATCGGGAACGAGATCGAATTTTTATAATCTGAAAAAAGCCTTTTATAAAGGAGACTTTAAGCTACATTATCCATAGAAGAATCCTCGATTATTTATAAAAATGTGACGGGTGCGTTACACCAAAATTACAGTTGACAAACTTCAAAAAAGACAATTTTTTTAAATGGAACCCCCCGTTTTTTATTACATAAATGTATTCTACGGCAAAAAATAAGGGTTCTTTATGTAACATGTCCTATGTTGAAAGTTGATAGAATTTCAGTAAATTAGAAAAACATGTAATCTGTGTATAATTATTTTATTAATACGGATAAGTAAGCCATTTACAGTCCATATTCCTCTTCTACAATTTTCTTTCCATTTATGTCGGGCAAAGAGAATAATACGTATTATTAATAACAACAAAATAGTGTGCCATCTCTACCATAATGTTGACACCCAAGAATCTTTAACAAAATAAAGGATTTGTAGGTTGTTAGAATACAACTTTACATATTTTGCTACCTTGATGTTATAATGAAATTTTTAAAAATCAACTGTTATAATTTTAGTCAAAACATTCAATAAAAGCATGAAAAATTTTAAAGTAAAGGAATATAACTAAAATGAAAAAGTATACGGGAAACGTTGGTAGCAATACACTAATTACACAAAACTCAATCTCTACACATCCCTTACATGTCATTTGTACATATAGTTTAGAAATAATTCACCTGCGTCATCTCCCCCCGACATGCCGTCTAATGTTACTTGGTAAACAATTAATAATTCCCGTGACAAATATATTCGTTGTCCTAATGTGCCTTCAGCATCAACAATATCTTAATCATTTACAGACGCATTAGCCTGGGAATAAAGCAAACGATAATAAGCATCATTCAGCATGTGCCAGTCGTAATGGCGGCCATATCATTTGCATATTTTTCCGTTCTGTCCAGTAGCGCAGCAGTCGCGACCATTGCAGGAACAAGTGACGGACGGGGCAGATTGGTGTGCGTCGAGCGAATAGGGTGTCATTTACTCAGAAGCAGGGGAAACCGCTATTTGTTTTTATTGCAACGTTTAACTACGTTTAAGTATAGTTTTCAGTTGGAAGTTAATAGCTGCAGTTTGAATTTTGCCAGTTTGATTTTGTTCAAGTTAACTGCTAGTGACATTTTGTTTCAAAAACACCGCTGCAGTCAACAGCTTGCTTTTATTTGTTTCAATGTTTGAAGTTCATTAAACCAATTATGCTTTTTAATTTTGAAATGACAAAGAGATTTTTCGTATATTTTTGTTGACATTTTTTTCTGAATTTTAATAAGACATTGTAAAGAATATTTTTTTACTACAAAAAGTTCTATCTTGACAAATTTGATAATTTTGATTTATTTTGATAAAAAAAAATATATCACAGCATATTACCCATTTCTGGGTGTGCCAGTATCTACAACACATGTAGACATCGGTAATGATGACGACATATTTGTATCGTGCGGGCGTTTACCAGGCGTCACCTCGCGGGCATTGCTGGCGTGGAGAGTGCACCACAAGGGTCACTTTTGTGCCATTTAAAATTCTAAATATTTAGCGCCGGTCGGGATCGAACCCGGTTCCCCCAGGTTCGCGACCACGGGACCCCATAAATACATAATAAACAAAATTCTATAATTCATAGTCGCATAAAAAATATAAGGTGATTTTAAGCGACATACACTTGATAGGATTAGTTACAGTATGATGAGATCATTCGAACAAAAAATGCATAATTTTTTTTTTTATTTCTTGATTACAGAATATACCTAGTATTTGATTCCTACGATACCAAAATCGTGACTAAAGTACTTTCATAAAAACCGGGAATCTCTACTTTAACCACTTTGTTTTTCAATTTTCAGTTGAAATACATTTTCAACGTACTCTTTTTGCGTGAACAACTCATGTCTAGAGTACTGCTCATCCATCTTCCACGCGCAGCTATTTTGCCGAGCTTGTACTTAACAGTGCTCACAGGCAACGAACAGGTGTGTTACCGTGTTATTTTTACCTTCCGTCAAAAGGAAGGTCTTGTTTTTGGTCAAAAAATTCAGTTGTGAGTTTTCAATGAATAAGCACGCTTTAAGATCCTTAGAATACGATTTTACTAATTTTACATTGATGTCTGTATGTATGTATGTGTGTGTGTGTGTGTGTGTGTCCGTGTGTGTGTCCGTGTGTGTGTGTGTGACAAATTTTTCTCCGACGATAACTCCAAAACTACAATTCTAAAAACTATGATTTTTTCGTATTCCTCTTTTTTACAACCATATGAAGAGCTGATTAGATTTTGGTTATAATTGGTCAACCGGAAGTACCCTTATTTGAAGATCTTAACAGTTTTTCTGGAAAAATCTCAGTTAAATATCATTTTATGATCATGAAATGAATATGAAAGAAAATTTTATTCTCTGTAAGATTTGATTATACATTTTCCTTCATATTCAATAAATATAGAGTTATAGAGAGATTAAGAGAGGTTAACTTTCAAAAATTAGTCTGCTTTGCAAAAATTATGGAAACAGCAGATATGTATATTCAAAAAATTCTAATTGACAGATGTCAGTGTCAAGTGCAAAACCAAAGTGGAACCAAAGGATCAGAAAATAACATAAGTGACAGATTGTCCTTCGCAAGTGACTTGCAGTTTCAATGCCGGGAGTACGAGGAAGGCCAAAGAGAAAATGGAAGGACTGTGTAGCAGAATATTTGAGAGAGGAAGAACTGCGTTGTATAGCAATGAGGAAGTGTGAAGTACAATTTACAGAATGTACATTTGTGTTATAATTATATTGGATTTATAGAACCTTTTCAAAGGAACTTGCAATATGGAATTTGTAAAAAATAGTGTGTTCGTGTTTTACAGGATATATAAAATCTTTTCCAAGGAACTTTTGGTATCTGATTTGTACAAATACATTGAATTGACGGAATGTTTTGTGCTGGCCACAACAGATTTTTTTATTATTATATGCACTATAAAATTATTCACAAAAGTAGAGCACCCACCACAAAATCTAAATTTCATTGCTGTGAAGATCATTTTAATGTAAGCATAAATATTTTAATAAATAAATAAGGTATATTAAATATTTTTAAATTTATATATTTTGCGTTCTGTCATTGGCTAAAATTCTTGGACGTCACAGGCGGTGTAATTTTAGCGCCAATTCTATCATAGTATACTTTCAAATTGCTACTGCGTTTAATGAATAAATAAATAAAGCATACTACCCATTTCTGAGTGTGCCATAATCTGCTTATCGGTAATGATGATGACATATTTGTACCGTGCGGGCGCTTACCAGGCGTCACCCCCGAGCACTCATTGCTGGCGTGGAGAATGCACCACAGGGGTTTACTGCGTTTAATATATACATAAATTCATATATTGATCAGCAGGCTCTCCTACAGCGTCACTCCATGCCCTCCCTTAGTTCCAGGCGTGAAAATACAAGTGCCAGATTTCTGTGGTCGCTGATCCACAACAAAGTAGATGCTCCTTTCCTGCTTTCTCGGATTTCGTTCCATGTTCCAAGGATGGCCTCCAGATATGCAAGCACTTTTTACCTTGCTGCTTGTCGAACTGATGTCCTTCAGCGTTCGCCTATTTATATAATGTGCCGAAATGCCAACCAATTGTATGAAGACATATTTATGTAACACACCATATTATTATTTTATTAATTATTCATGTGCTGAAACTTCAACAATGTATGAAGATATGTAACACATCTTTTATATCTTTTTTTGTGTATGTACATTAGTTAATGTCCTAGTTTTTTCAACTATATATTTATGTTCATTAATATACCCTGTAAATGGTTCACTGTTGGGTAATAAAGCATTATTATTATTATTATTATTATTATTATTATTATTATTATTAATAATACTGCAGACGGTAATTATACGAATTTCAGAATAAAAATGTCATGTTAATTTTTTTGCAATATCTAGTTACTCAATTACCCTCGCAATTACCCTTTCCATGTGAAATGTACATTGTTCTGCCACAATTACCTCTATACTTGCATATAATTTGGCATAAATGCTATTAAGTCTTTATACTTCGTCCATCAATGCTGCAAATCTTTCCTTGGACATACCAGGATCAGCTTAATAACGGAGCAGCAAGTCGGACGACGTCTGGACACGAATACGTTTCTGATCAACCCTTAGAAGCCCAAGGATCCACCTCGCAAAAAAATTGTCATTCCTTACTCATTGGTCAGACTGCTTGCAACCAATTTATAGCAGATATGCCATGATCCAAGACCATATTGTTCAATGCTTTCATGCCCAAATTTTAATTCAGCTGTTCACTTTTTTTGAAGGACAAAATGTTCCCTAAATATTTTCTACTTTCATGAATTTTCTTGGGATCACTGCACAGAATTTCTTCATTTTTAGAAAGTCAATAAACAGTGTAATTCAGAAAATTCCATTAAGTCACAAATTAGCGGTTTATTGTAAAACATTGCGGAGACACTAATGACTGAGTTCAGATTACATCACAAAAATTAATTGCGTATCTAATTGCCCTATCTGTGTTAGGCCGCCAACTTTTCAATCCACTCTCATATACATAATACAGAATGTTATTTAAGTAAGAGTACAACGCTTAATCGGTGGTAGAACTAACTACATAGGTAGTAAATCTGGCAACAATTTACATGTTCTTTTATAATAAAGAAAGAAAAAACAAAAATCAATGTTGTTTGCACAGCAAAGTTTACATTACACTTTATGCTAATTCTAGAGTCCTAAACAATATGTGCTCTGGGAAAAAAAATGTTGATTGTCAAAACTGACGTAAAACGCCTTTTTTGCATTGGCGTACAATTTATATTCGGTTTATTGAATGTCAATTATTTTAATGATAAATATGTAGTTTTTCTCAAATAGCTATTTCCTGCCGCGACAACAAAGATCTTATATGTTAACGAAGTCCTCCACCTTAACAAAAAATAATAAAATGTACACTTTATACGTAAAGTATTACTTAATAAATAACAATTAAGATAAAAAAAAATATTTTTTAATAATTCCTTTGTGGTATATTTCAGATTTGTTGTCAGAGTCACTGTGACGTCACACTATTCCTATCTTTCTCTCGCAGCCTTTTATAGAGTACTGGTGTGACAGAAATATTGCTATGGTGTCGCCGTGACGTCATTTGGCTTTAAAAATCAAATGCAGTTAAACTAAAAACAATTAAGGCTTTTTAATACCACGAATTCTTTCAAAATTAAATGAGCTTTCATTTAAAATAATAAAAAAATAAGAGTTTTAACCTGAATTATTCCACATTGGTCCACCTCAAACTTCTTCTGTTGCTATATGAAAAGAGTACACATCAAATTACTGCAGATTTGAGTTTCTTATAATTATCTTAATATTCTATTTAAGTTATGTAAGTTTACTTACATAACACCCTGTACAATGATATTTTCATAACATTTAATTTTTAAAAAAATAATAAAGAATCAACCTAATATTAAGAGAAATTTAATTGAAACAAAAAACAAAAGTTAAATTTTTAGTGGTACATATAGCAGGAGATTTGTCCTTATTAATGTCGCAGAACAGAGAGCACACCGTGACTTAGAAGTTAAAGAATAGAATCGCCATGGGAGATAAATAAAAAGGTTAGGCGGACCGATAACAGTGATAACCCTCTGGGATTATTCTCCCGGAAGAAATCAAATCATATTTGCAATCATAGCGACGATGTTTGTCTAACAAACTCTGGAGAAATATTTCTACCAGCCAGCCACAATGAAATTAAATTCAAATTGACCTTCAGCTCAACCTCACCGTCCATCTTTTCTATTACCCCGACAGGCTCCGGGTAGTAACACGGTTTCGTTCGGCTCGCAAACAATTCCAGACAACATTGAGCGGAAACATATATCAAACGAAATTGAACTGACGATGAAATGAATAGAGCACGCTTTACTGATTTTAGAATAGTTGCACTTTACAGCCATTTTGAAATATGAACTCTCGTTTTTATTCTTATAAAGTATTTTATTTTTACTGAAATTTTCGTAACACACTTTTAAGAAAATAATTCAAATAAATGTGTCGGTACTGTTGGTAGTAAGTATTTGTGAATTTTATTACAACGTATTTTATTTGAATGAGTGAAAATTTTGTGAAAGTCACATACATACAATTCAAAGTTTAAAAGTTTTTCATTTGTTGGAAACTTTCTACTCATAAAAGTAGTACAAATAGGATGTAAATTATAAATTGAAACAGCGTTTATTCCCTTACGAAACCGACTCTCCGAGTAATTGTTAGCACCTAATCCATATCACAGCATGAATTTAATGTTTATTGTTACCATTTTTAAATCGTAATCGAAAGTATGTATGTACTTTTCAATAAATACCATGAAATTATTATTATTATTATTATTATTATTATTATTATTATTATATTTGACATGACAACAATTTACAGTATTTTACACATAATAAAATTTTGTTTAAGAAAATGGAGTGATTTTATACAATTGGAACGTAGTGAATCAGTCAATAACACGTGTTGAAAAGCTTGTGAAATATTTGCAGGAATGAAATTGGTAGAACACAATCTCCCTGCTGGACATGAGTCCGCGTCCGATCAAGTTTCATGACGTCATATCCGCAAAATACACTTCCCTCTCCTGCTCCTGGAAGGCATCTCGTGGCGTGTAACTCGGCAGCTGAAACTGCAAATTGAAAATGCTATTTCCAGTCCTTTGTGGTCAGTTCGAACGAAAGTGGCCGTGGCCGTTTCTTGTTAATAAAGTTCCAGCAAAATAAACGAGTTTCAGGAATTAAAAGGAACGAATCGTGAACTATAATCGGTTTGCGCTCCGGGAATCGATTTGCTATTTGCTCCAAGTGGATAGGTACTACTACGAGTACGAGTACGTACACCCGGTTATGAACATCTTGTTTAACGATTTCGGATTACGCTTCAAATTACTACTACCTAATTCACTTCTACAATATTCTTTTTTCCCATGAACATAAGTTCCCAGCACTTTTTTCTCCGATAAATTGTACTTTTCTTAATAAAGTAGAATAATCTGATATCATCTTTCAGTTTGGTTGAACCGTTGAACGGAAAAGCCAGAGGGAATCATGATTCTTATGTACTAGCTTTATATATATATATCGTGATATAATACATGTATGTTCATACTCGTCCATACAAAAAATTTAAATTATGGATTCTAGGATATTCGAAACACATTTTTGCCATTGATGTAAAAAATACAACGTAATATGTATCAGGTGTAACACGAAAGGTGGGACATAGGTGTTTAACATGGGAAAACTGTTTTTCCTTGCGCAAAAGTGACCTATTAATTTTGGATAATAATGCTTCAAACAAATGTTCTAGAGAATTAAATTGTGCATCTAATTTAATAATCACACTTTATTTTGAACGACCCATAACCTAGCAAGTTGAACTTAAAATTTTATAAAAGTTACTTCTTTATAGTGAATCACGGTCGCTACTAGTTATTATTAATATAATACCAGACATATTATTTTAATAATATATATTTATTTGAGGTACAAAATTACATGTCATAAACATATCAGTCAATATTCATTCTAAAACTATAACAACATAAACAATTTATTGTTTTATAAATATATTGGGATCGCATCGTCCAGTGACATTCTCCCCTCTTTAGAAGATTAAGTAGTTTTCTTCAGAACGACTTAATTTTTCTAATATTTTAAATGGGTATCTCTAAGTTACATCCAACGTTGAACACTATTTCTTTTATCTTTTTCTCCATATTTTCTTTTGTCACAATCTCGTTCCTCACATTTTCTCTTGCCATATTCTCTGTCTTCATATTTTCTTCGCAAATAGTCGTTTTTACCATCATTCCTACTATCGTAACTAGAATACTAGAATTATTCCTATTATTTCCGGGTCTCCTTTCCTCACTTTTATATAAATTTGGACTTTTCGAAGATCTTGGATTCATAGCCTCAATAGGCTAATCATTCTTCACCTGTTTCACATTATTTGAATTCGTAGTATTAGTACCATCTTGCTCATTTAACCATTCTTCATATTGTTTCATCTTCTGAACCTCCGATGTCTTTAAATTCCTATTTGCAAATTTGATTTCCCAATTATCGTTTCGTCATATTCTACGTTTACTGCCATTTCGATAAACTTTTCCTCTGGCATGTTTTTATTATACACAAGTGTTATCAAACTTCTTAAATTTGGATAAATTAAATGGAGAATTCGGCTAAAAAACATTTCATTATCTATTTTTGGTTCAAATCTTTCCTTTAATTTAAATTTACGTTTCGAGAATGGTTCTATAGACTTTAAAATTGTGTACTCGTGAAAATAATTCCGAATATAATAATCTCAGAGTATTTTTGTTGTTAATTTTTTTTTTTTTAATTCTTGACAGCTTGCAATGTGTTGAGAATTTTCTTGCCATAATTTGTGTTGCATATCCTCGGAGTTGTTTACTATAAATATGATACCATGTCTCCAAACTAATCCTACTGGTTTTTAATGTTTTCTCAGCATCGAAAATATTTTTTTCTAGATTTTCAATATCTGATCCGCTGTATGAGGATAAATTAAATTCTAAATACTCTTTAAGTTAACTTTAAATTAAAAACATTTTCGACATCTTCATTTTGCTGTAAATTTCGACTATTTTGTTAACCGTCTTCGTTATTACTTTGATTATTTAATTTAATTTCGATTCGTAATTTCTTCAATTTAGTTTCTACCAAATCTGGTTTTGGTTGATGAAATATACTGCTCCTTTATAACATTGATTAATTCGGAGGAATTAAGAGTTGATGAATTATCGGTAAGTTCTTCCAAATCTAGTTCTTTTGAACTTGAAACTTCATCAGCAATAATTTGTTCCAGTTCCTTAATTAATTCCATCAAAAATTCGTTTATCTTCACTATATTCTTCTGTTGATTTGTCCTGTCACGGTAGCCACTAGTTTTTATTAATACAAACCTAGACATATTATTTGACTGATATTTATTTGATCTACAAAGTATATGTCATAAATATAGTTATCAATCAATATTCATGCAAATTTGAAAACTATAACAACATAAACAATTTATTCTGAATAAAACTCGATTTCTAGACTGGACTTTTATTCAGAGTAATATATTATCTTGCGAGTTAAAGTTTAAAGACAAACAATTTATTATTTTATGCTTTTCGTGTTACACCTGGTATGTGACGATATATATTATATTGTACATTTTAGGATGCTTATCAGGCGTCACCACCCGGTCTCTCAAAATTAGGCATCGGTCTGATTCACACCTTGGCTGTGCAAATCATATCAGTCAGGTATTTTTTTAAATAGACATTTTTGTGTTATATAGTGATATTTGTAATCTTCTAAAGAGGGTATCACACAGACACTGATACCAGTGATACTTCCTATGAGCAACTTTAAAATCCATGACGCAACACAGAACCGGAGTTTTTAATATTTGAAGGTTGGTAACCAGCTGATTTCATCTAGCGATATTTTCTCCCATAGAGGCATACCCAGATGATTTTGTCACGGATATGAGTGTCCAAACAATTAGTTTTGAAACAAGTTTGAAAACTAGTAACCGCAACTCGCTTGCATTATCACGTGTTAAAGGTTACTTGAAATCTGACAGAATCATCTACGAGTATGTCGATGACAAGTTGCCTTTAACGATGACCGTGTGATACCCGCTTAATGGTACAGAACTATATTTTTTTATTCATAATAGCTACTTAAAATTGTTAAAATTTGGTGTTGTATTTTCGCATAAACAGCAGAATGCACTTACATTCACACGTGAAAACATCGCTTGTTTATTCTTATTGCAAACAGTCGTACGCTAGACTCAATTTTGAAATATAAGCAATAAATAAAAACGCAATAGTACATTATAAACGTTTTAACAAAATGCTAGCCAATGTGTTTGTGATTTTGAATGATGATATGAACGAGTAAAAATGAAAAAATGAGGACCAAACAAAATTTACGTAATCGACAATGAGTAAAACTGCACAAAGCTGACTTCATTTCACATAAATATTGAAGAAAACCTTTTGCATCCTATTCATATTGGGTTCTCCCGGTAGGGATTGGAGTGGGTCTTCGATATCGCCATGAAGATCCTGCGCAGCGTACCACCCTACCTGCTGCAGGTATGAACACAGGATCTCCTCAAGAACCGAGGGAGCTTGGGCCATGGGGGTATTCGATTTGTGAAAAACTAATACCCAATTTTTTTCGCGCGGGAATGATAACCGTAAATACAACAGTTAGATTACGTGTTAGACGAGTTCATGATTTTGCCACCAGACGGCTACGAGTTCATTTTCATTGCCAATAGTAAGTGAAAAGAATATAAATTTGTATAATTCAAAATTTCATACTGCTAAAACTTAGTTGGATAACATTGCTGACAGGTGTAAACAACTTTAAATCTTACTTTACTCACATATAGTTGCGTGCAAAAGTTTTGAACCACACATATTTTTACACTATATCATATATTGTAAAGATAATCAAGAAATGAGACAGTTAAATTAATAAACATATGTATTTGTGCATAAAATATTTTCAAATTATAAACCAAATACTATATAAATAAACTTATGCGATAACAAAATAACTTATGATGTTCAAAAATATTTCGTCAGAAATATACATACTTTAAAAGTAGTTAAAAATTAGTATAAACTTGCGATTTTGTATTCTATATTTAATACTTAGTCGATATTTCTCTTGAAGCAATCACTGCAGCACACCGTCGAGGGATTATTTTGATTAAATTTGTAATAGAGTCTTGTGGTATATTTTGCTATTCATTTTTCAAACGGTTCCACAATTCACCCTTATTAAATAAATCCAGAAATCGGTATGGCCAGTCAAGAATTCAGACTTTTTTGACATAAAAACTTCTTTACTAGTTTTGCAGTATGTTTAAGATCGTTGTACTGCTGAAAAATATATCCCCGGGGCATATTTTGCATAAGGTAGCATATGATTTGTTAAAATATCCCTATACATTAGAACATCCATGGTACTTTTAATCTGGACTAAGGCACCTACACCGTGATGAGAACATGCACAACTTAGAATCACATTTTCTCTGTCATGTCTAACTGTAGGGATTTGGTATCTAGAATTGTATCTTGCACTTGTTGGTTACCGAATATACTTCATACCATCATTTCCAAAAAAAAAATAATAAAATATGTTAACAATACTAATTACAAGGTGTCAAAAGAAATGAAATGTACGTGGCCAAAACTTTTGCACGCAACTGTAAAGGCCTATTTATAATGAAGTAACGTAAAACGCAACGCGACGACGCAACGTAATCAGTAACGCAAACACAAAATATGTGATTTATAATAACGCAGAAGATAGCATTTCTAACCAATCAAAAGAATTCTGTACATATTGTTGAAATTCAACTCGCTTTTATTTATAGTCCTTATGACACATGACATATAAATAAGTGTATAAAATAATTTGAATAGAAATGGACAGTGACGACGATATAGCTGCGGCAATACTGTCTATGACTAGGTTATTCTCGATTAATTAGATTAATTTTCTATCATCCATAATTATTCTTCATATCGTTTTGAAAATCTAACCGGTCTAACCATAAAATGTAGAATTTATTATGTAATTTTGACAGTTCACGAACATATCGATAATACAGATTTTTATAGTAAAACTGAAACACTGAATTCTGATTGGCTAGAGGTACAAAAGTCAGGTAGAAAGATGAAAGTTGGTCAGCTTTGGCGTTGCGTTGCGTTATGTTACTTCAACGGCTCTGCGTTGCGTTTTATTATAAAACGGTATATGCTGTACCGTACATTTATCTTTTGCGTTACCTTACTGCAACTGCGTTACCGCTTGCGTTACTTCATTATAAATAGGCCTTAATTTAAAATTCAATGAAATGTGTGTAAAAACTATCATTTAAAAATATCGAAAAATGAGTCCCGGAGTGTTACTGTGGTAACAATTTTGCAATTACGTAACGAAAATTAATTATACCTTTTAAACTTTGCGAGATATTTGAAATTTGTTGTCAGTGTCATTGCGACGTCACACTACATATTGAAAAAAATAGGTTCGCATTTATAGTTAATAATTATTCCCTAATACTTTTTTATTAATATCAGATAATAAGACTCAAACAGAACTTTTTTCTTTACCTTAATGAAAGTAGATTTGTTTGAGAACAAATTTTTATTTCTACCTCATAATCTTCTAAATTAGAAAAAAATATTGTCCATATTACTGAATTACAAATATTAATTGCTACTTTAAAAATTAAATTCTGTATTTTATAAAATAAACTTAACAAAATAATTACAATATATATTTATTTAGTGTAGAAAAATTAATACTATATTTACTAATTATTTTTTTTATGACAGCGAATAAATTTTCTATAATAGTTAAGATTGCACCCTAAAGCCATGGTGTTGTAAGCAACTTGTATCTCTTTTATAAACTACTTGGAAGAGTTCATGTACGTTTGTGTTCAGTTATTTGTTATAAACTAAAGCAATTGCGTCTTGTGTAAAGTAAGTAATATTAAATACTTGTATAATTATATATTATTTAATATCATAAGATCTATTACTTGTGGTAACATACATAATACATTGCAGCTGAGGAATTTACTAACAAGGGGATGACAGAACCTCGGATACCAATTTAAAAGAAATTGTATAAATATAAAATATATCCATACTATAAGGAAGGCAAGTTATCCGATTTTATGCATTAGTGGCAAATAGCTGAGAAAATTATGAAGAAAGTATAGCGGCTATCGTTGTCTGACAATAGAAAATTTAAAGATATGAATATTGAAGAAGAAATAAAACCCTTTGAAGATTTGGTTATAATTTATTATTACCGTCATTTTATTCAGGTTTGTAACATAACAAACGATGTAGGTTTTTGTTATAGATAAATACATATATTTTTTATTCAATATGAATTTATTTCTCATTCCACGGGTATAGGTACATCCATTATTGGAACCAAATAAAAAATTTGGCTTCTAGTAATAAGTTAAAACCTAATAATTTAAATTAAATTCACTAAAATAGTAAATGTATTTGTTATTTTAAGAATAAGGTTTACTTGAATTAGAATTTGTGATATTTATTTCAGTAAATAAATTTCACTAAAATAGCGATTTTTGCTTAGTTATATCAGATATTTTCCAGTAAAGTTAGTAAATAATTTTACTAATTAATTAGAAATTTTTATTTCTGAAACAGTCAAAAATCAATAGAAATAATTATTCATTTCCTTAGGAAATATTTTACCTGTCACGATATTAGAGTACCTTTAGGTACCTAATACGTGTCGTTATTGCTAGAAATTATCCACAATGACGTGTATATATTATCATCTACACACATGGCAGGTGTAGGTGCTGCCGTGACATTAAATTAATTACAGTTAAACTAAAAACAATTAAGACTTTTTAATAATTCAAAATTAAACGAACTTTCAATTAAAATACTTTATCAAGAAACAGATGCATACTAATGTAGACGAACAAATAGATTGAAATGATTCATCTTCATATTTTCAATTAATGAAATACAAAAGAGAAATGCATTTTTTAAATACATATAACATTGTTCTAATATAGAAAAACATTAATAAACGACAAGAAGAGACTATCCCGGATTGAAAATTCGAATTGCAATTTATTTTTCTTTAATGACTTGTAAAGCTCGCTCGATCGGTAATAACTCTTGCATTATTTAATTTGTAGTCGTTAATCACAGCGTACATAATCCAAGAATATTTGTTGGGATTATTGCACTAATTTGTCTACTAATACCTTTGTTTATACACACTGTATAGTTTTGTTGCAAATAATCGCATTAGTTTTATTAAAGAACACTGAATATTGTAATAATCCACAGGACAGATTAACAGTGATTCATTGGAAATTGCACATTTGTAGCTCGTACAGTTTATTTACAGAAAATATATTACGTTTTTAATAAAATAGCATTACCTGTAATAACCTTTTCTAGAATTTACACTCGCATTGTTTGTTTACAAATAACATTTTTTGAAATAACACGAAATTATTGTTATAATCTATTTGTAAGATAAATTTAGCTAGTAAATAATATTTACATACGAGGGGTCGTTTTTATATTCCCGGATTAAGCAGTTTTCAATTTTAGAGTAATTTTTCATTATATTATTTTTTTATCATATATACCTTGGTAACGTGTATGACAATGTGTAAAACAATTTCAGCAATATTAGTTCAAATATCTGTCAGTTTGTGTTGTCACGCAAGGTGACCTGTTGTTTCACGTAAATGCACCAGCCCACAAGTCAAGACTTTCAAAAGCTGACGTTGGTGAATGTGGCTTCGTAGAAATTGACCATCTGCTCTATAGTCCAGATCTAGCCCCCTGTAACTACTTTTTGTTTCCAAATCTCAAAAAAATTTTAAGAGGAAAAATTCAGGAACGCTAATGGCTGTTAAAAGGCATTTTGTGAATAAAACAAAGGAAAAATCCGCAAAATGAGGAGGAAAAAGCACTCGCAACTACACCCTCAGTATTGCAAAATATCATTTTTACCCTCCTGAAGTGTAATGGGAACTTTACAATTGTGTACACAACAAGTGTAACCTACATTTTACGCTTACTGTGTTGTAACTTGTCTAACTATGCGGTAAAATAATCAAAATACACTGGACGTTTATGGGCATTTAGAAAAGAAATCATCTTTACTATAATAAAGTTCATGTAAAAAAGTACTACCTACTTAAGTTATTTTTTTACTTTAACATTTCCTATATTTAAAATTAATTTATATAAACCAAAATCACGGCAGCGACATCTGTCATTATTGTAAAAATCCGCCGTTACCGACATAGTCACCGATCGATATACCTATCAAATACGCGAGGCGAACATTGCTGAAATGTCAAATATCGACACCTACCTATTATTTACTACGAAGAAAACATGAGCAAATAAATATATTATCAGTCATAAACAACGTCTATTATTACAAATAAATTTTCGCTAGAAGAAGTACTCTAATAAAGGTAAGTAAAATCAAATTTGGAAATTGACTTAACCCCATTATTTTGAACTAACCGTTTTCAGAAATACAACCTATCTCATTAAAAAAAGTGATTTTCATTATCGTCGGCCAAAAAATTTGATACAATTCTCGTGCGTGAAGTATTTTACAGCGCTCCATCTAATAAGGCACTCGCCTTAAGGACTCGTGCCTTAAACAAAGCTGTCGCGCTGTAAAATACAACTTACACGCACTCGAATGTAAATAACTATTCCAGTACTATAGCAAATATAAATATCAACAGAGATATTAGTGCTAGTGAACCAAAGCAGCAACCGCGAATGCTATTAAATGAAATCAGTGTACAAATTCCAAGCTTTTGTGGTGAAAATGATAACAGGCTACGAAGAGTAGACATCATTCAGAAAAACTATAGTTTAGATGATGATAAATAAAAGTTGACAATGACGTTTCTGTGCTTCATTGACCTCTGACGTTTGAATTTATGCAAGGTAGGATATGGAGACGAAATGAAAAGATTGAAAACTACAATTTCGATAAAATCCGTATGTTAAATCGTTTAAATACGCCACCCGACAGTGGACAGAGGAAGTTCTGCAAAAATTTTACGCCAGAACATTGTAGAACAGTCGGACTTGAAGCTTGAGAATGATGATGAACAAGTGTATAGTGGGGGTCACGTAAGAGTCACTATGAATATTGAAAACGATACATATGATTTGCCTTATTCAAAGTACCAACAACTACTCTCTCCCACGATTTAATTTTGAGTAAACAAACTCGAAGAGAACGAAATTCTGCAAATCGAAAGCTGTCCAGTGGGACCAGTTCCGATTTCCGAAGGTAAGTCCCAGCCTGCCACCGAAGAAAGAGATGAAGCTCTACGCTCTGTTAACCGAGTATGAAGACAAGGAAACATAGCAGAACCGGAAACATCAGATGAGATCACCATGAAGATACCTTTCCGAAAACAAAATCATTGCACATCGTCCACGACGATTGTCAGCTGATGAAAATAAGAAACTATACGTGCTATCACAGACAACCTACAACAAAAAGGAATAATTCATCCAAGTAAATCCGAATATTGCACCCCGAATATATTGACAAAGAAGAAAGGTGGTGAGATAAGACTGTGTGTAGACTTTAGAGCGGTTAACGCTATTACTGTGAAACAAAAATATCACCCCTCTTTCACATAGACGATATATTAGATAAGTTGAACAATAAAATGTACTTTACTTTGTTAGATTTAAATAGTGGGTTTCACCACATCTGTATGGTCAACGAATCAATTAAGTTAACTCCTTTTTCACCCCCCTTTCAGACAGTGTGAATACTTAACCCATTAATTCCCAACGTTGCGTGAGCGAAACTTTTTGCAATTTTTTTTTACTTTCTTATAATTTATTTAAAAAAATAATTTTTAATACGTTTGTGTTATCAATATTCTATTTCATAATATCACTTGAAATATAATTCATATAAGCTAAAAATCTGATCGTAACCCATCCCCAAATTATACCAATCAATAAAAAATTTATAGAAATAAAAAAATACCGTAATTATATATGAAACGGGTTTACATAAACTTTATTTTGAATAATTTTTTTAGACAATGTTTTGAATTTTAGTAGTTTTTGAATAAAAAGCAATTAGTTATAATGTTGCGTTTACGCAACTTTGGGATTGCTGAATATGACGTATTTTTGTTTGCGCTCTTTTTCGAACAAGTCTTTTGTTGCATTTCCACAGAAAATACGGTCATTTTACTTATATGTTCATTCTCAATAATCGTGTTGATATTTTGAGAGTCGATGAACTACGGTTTCGCAAATTTTTTACAACTATAATATTAGTAAGCAAGTAGTTATTACTATGAAAAATTTTACAAATAATACTTATTATTAATATTTAATATATGCAAAAGACATTTATCATGTGCAGATCTACTGGCTTTATTAGAATAGGATGAATATTTACAATAAGCTGAAAAAATAGACGCGGTATACATATCACGATATGTCGACGAGACGAAATTACGGATGAAGAGCTTTTTGATGAAGATGTGTGCGAGACTGAGAAAAATTTACCAGACATAGCTGGAACATACGAAGTTCATATAAATCTTCCCGAAGAAAAGGAATAGGTAAGCCCATTGAAGAAGAAACTACTGTATAAAAAGAATCACCAAACATCCAAAAGTAAAACAAAGAAAGTTATTCCGAATTGGGAGAAATCCAACTTACATAAGTTCGTCACAAGTTGAAAAATTGACTGTGATTGAAGAAATTGAAAAGAAGATCAGGGAAAATCTCCCTTTGAAGTTTTTTTAGTACTTTAGTGTCGATGTATTGAAAAAAAATTATCTAATAATGACCAGTTAGATAAATTTGATGTTTTCAGAACTGAGGCACATTTAAATCTTATTTGGCTATTACCCTTTTGAGAACTGAAAACCAGATTAGAAACAATATTCGCCAAGAAAATTATTGACGAAGCAGGACCTAGTGGATTACAACTTCCGAAACAAAACTACGAAAGGCCATCCAAAAGAGCGTTACCGGCTAAAGCGAGATATGGCAAAATTGGCCATATTGTTATGCAAGAAGAGAATAAAGTAAGGCGAAAATGTAGGTAGTACAAAGGAAACACAATCTACACGAGCCAGAAATGTTAAGTTCATCATCAGATTGTTTTGAAATATTTCATAAGTTGTAAATCCCAAAGTTGCGTAAACGCAACATTTTGTTGCGCCATTTGTAATTTAAAAATATATTATTTTTTTTCAATAGTGTCTACAATAATGTATTTTTGTTTATAATAGATAGTTTTTGTACTGGAAAATATATTTTTTTTTTTCTACTTTGGGAATTAATGGGTTAAAATTACCATTCAGTCTCACAAATGGTCCAAGCGTTTACCAGTGCTACATAAATTTTACTTTTTCGAATTTATTGACAAAGATGAAATATAAGTATATAGAAAATATTATGATAGCTACAGAAACTTTAGAAAATATTTTGATATTTTACAAAGAGTTCTAAAGGTTCTTCGGCAAGAAGGATTAAAATTACGTATCGATAAATGTAAATTATTTTTAGAAACAATAGACCATTTAGGCTATTTCCTGAGTAAGTCTGAAATACGTCCCAGTAAAAGTAAAATTGAATCTGTCTCCAAATTTCCAATCCCAAAGAACGCACACGATATCCGTAGTTTTTTAGGTCTTACGGGGTATTTTAGGAGGTTCGTGAAATATTATGCATGTGTTGCAAAGCCACTAAACGATTTTACCTGGTCGAATACTACTTACCAATTTAAATCCGCAGAACACAATGCATTTGAAACACTTAAAAATTGTCTCACTTCACGGCCCGTTCTCGAAATTTTTAATCCTAACTTAAAAACTGAACTTCATATGGACGGAACATGTAAAGAATTCGGTACTATTCTCTTACAGTTAAAAGAAGATGGTAAATATCACCCTACGTAGACCAGTTTGCTCCACTCAGCTGAACACGAGCGGGGTACAAACACGTTCTGGTTGTTGTGGACGTATTATTTAAGTTCATTTTCCTAAGACCCGCGAAACAGACAGATTGATTAAATCTTTACGAGAAATTTTCTCACTGTTCGGAAATCCTAAGGTCATAATTAGTAACCACGGCACAGCTTTCACCTCAGAAAGTTTCGAATTAAGAAAAAATTAACACAATCAAATTATTTTTATATGAAATTTCACTTGATGACAAAATTTGTGTGTAGTATGAAATTTATGAATCTTATGTGCATCTGAGTCTAATTTCAAGGGCTAACAGGCAGTATCTCGTATGTTACAAAATGTAAATTTTAGAGGGCGCCTATAAAATAAGTCTTTTCCTTACGAGTTACTGTTTTTTACCTCCCGCTACCCTTGGTAAGGGAGGTATAGGGATCGTGCTAAAAATCACATATCGAGATTTTAGTAAATGACCACGTTTTAAGGTCACTAGAATCCAATTTTAACATTTTCACAATGATGTCTATATGTGTGTATATGTGTGTGTGTATGAGTGTATGTGTATGGATTTTATTGTTGCTCTAACTCAAATACTATCATTCAGAAAATTCTGAAACCTTGTATTTATACCCTATTCTAATATGGAAAGATATCATTAGATTTTGGTGTAAATCGGATAACTGAAAATGGTACTTTACCTGAAGCTCATAATGGTTTTTCTTCAAAAAATACCATTAAATGCCATTTTTTCGCATATTATGTCATTATGAAAATTAAAGAATATTGAATTTTCTACAGTTATACATTTGTTACACAGTTCATTTTTCAAATGAATGTAACTGACAGGTAAACGTCATTGTCAAAAAACTAATCACTTCAAATTAATAATAGTGACATATTAAATAATAAAGAAAATCGTAAATAAAGCAATAGTTATATGTAATGGAACATAATATAGTTTGCAGCATTACTAAATACGTAGGTATGTATTTAAATTAATAAAAATTAAATAGCGGGAGGTTTTGTGTTGGCCACATCAGATTTTTTTTAAGATTACTGCATCATCTTGAGGATATTAAAGTTGATTCGATCACTAACAGGAAGAGCTGGAAATATGAAGTAGACTGGCTAAGATAACTATCTCGATAACTAGTTTTCGACAAAATTGTAACATACGTTTCAGTAAGCTGTAATTAATTTTTAATATACCATATGCCATAAATATACACATGATAATATAGGCTCAAGCAAAATTAATTAATTCGCGATACTGTAGGTATTCAGTTTACTTTTGTGATTGAAGTCTCTTCTCACAACTCATTACAAGACAGATCAATCTGCCAATTTCCAACTACCTTGAAGTTAATCTTTGCTCATCATAGTGCATTATCTTTAACAAGTAAAGTTCATGAATTTTTCCAGCAGTGTCTGGGCTCACGTACCGGAGTTCGAAGTCCATCTGCGGTGGAACGCACCGGAGCGCGCCAATCACGTTCACAGCGTTTTATTGGCGAAGTTCTTCGGCACGCACAGAGACCACCTGATTGTAAATTAATGCTGAGTACGTCTGCCTGGACTAAGATTACCACCGGACTTTAACTTGCGATTGTTGTTTATCTTTTACGAAGGGAATGATTTAGTGAACACGGAAAAAGTGAATCAAGGAATCTGAATCTGATTATACCTTTTATAATCTGTAAATTGTAATTATGTTCATGTAAATTATTTTATTTCTTTGGATATTTTAATTAATTTAAAATAAATTCATCGTTTATTAAAGAAAATTTAAATGAATTTGAATTAATAGTGGAGATTTTAGTGTTTATACTTTGTAATTTGAAATTTAGGTCTAATATTAATAATAAAGAAAATAGCTATTTGTTCCTATTTTTTCAATCACTCTCTAATGCTATAAACTGCAAAAGTTCAAAATAATAATGTTTATTTATTTAGATAACGATAGTTACATTTCAATAATAAGCTTCTAACTATGAGATTCCAATGAATATATAAAGAAGGGTTTTTAAAAACAATTTTTATTTACGTGAATTACGATAATGTCGTTTATTAAGTTTATTACAAGAATATTTGTCTCTGACTAATTATATGAAATAAAATTATACATTTTATATAAAAAGGAACTAAGGTGTCAAGTTAAGTTATTTTATGAGAAATGCAACTTCAGCTGTCTATGCTGTGGTAACTCACATAAACTTACAATAGATAATTTTAAACATAATAATTTGTTTCTATTTCAATATAATTATTTAGTTTTAGTTATGGAAATGAACTCCTGGACAAAATTATCGCATCACTTTTATTTTCGCGATTTATTTTAAAACAGAATAAAATATGAATTTTTCTTAGTAAAACACAAAAACTTGAAATCAAATTTAAATTAAACTTAAAAACACTTTTCCATTCTTTTTCCTTGTCAACACAGGAAACAATAAAATACTCATATGAACAAGAATTGATTCTTAATTGTTATTATTTTCATATGTATAGAACCCTAAATTTTCAACTGTACCAGTTGAAAATTTAGGGTTCTATACATATGAAAATAATAACAATTAAGAATCAATTCTTGTTTATATGAGTATTTTATTGTTTCCTGTGTTGACAAGGAAAAAGAATGGAAAAGTGTTTTTAAGTTTAATTTAAATTTGATTTCAAGTTTTTGTGTTTTACTACGAAATTAACATTAAATTGAATTGGGAAAATTAATAGAGGTTGATATTTGTCCGAATTTGAGGTTTTTCGGGCGTTAACTCTATTGGATGGGGCCAACGTCATAAGATTGGGGAACTTGGTAGTTGATCTCAGTACTATAAAACGAGCTTTAAGGAAATTTAAAGAAACTAGATTCTAGAAACTCTGAGAAGACGACAAATTACAAGTAAAATGCAAAATAATCACATTCCTGAAGCCCGTGTTGCGTCGATTTCTACCCGTGTGGTAAGAAGAACTCTAGAGGAAGCAAGACTGGCCAATAGATGTACTAACACAGGACCGTGTCTCATCGGAACTCATCGAGTAACTCGCTTACAATTTGTAAGACAACATATTCCCTGGAATTCGGCCGATTGGAACCGTGTTTTGTTTTCTGATGAGACATGAGTCAGCTTAAAATTACCAGGCGAAAGAGATTATACCTGGAGGAGACCTGGACTGCGATATACTCAGTGATAAATTGCTTTGGTGATTCAATACTGTTTTGGGGAGCTAATTGTTTTAAGGGACGCACAGAGTTGGCGGTGCTTCGTGGAAGATCAATGAATGAACAGAAATACGTGCAGGATGTCATATAAGACCATGTCACTCCTTTTTCGCCGGTAATTGGAGGTATTTTCATATTTATTCATGATAATGTAAAATCGCATCGGACTCGGGGCGTAGATGAATATTGAAATACGGTATGGAATTGCCACCTAGCAGTCCAGAATTAAATCCAATAGAGCACGTATGGGATATGCTGATAAGAAGCGAAAGTGGTCTTGTACCCGTCCCATGTACTCTAGATGAGCTAGAGAATGCTGGTCTACAAGAATGGGAAAACATACCTCACCATGCAATTCGAAATTTATTTCGAAGCATGGGACGAAGAAAGCAAGCCATAATTAATGTAAAAAGTGGTAATACCAAGTATTATATAATTTTTTCCCATAAAATTTTTAATTTTAATTTATTTAAAAAAATCACATGTCTTCATTTTGTATAATATTGTAGTTTTTAATTTAAATGTATATTATGTTGCGTTATTTTCTACAAATTTTTAATTACCTGTAAAGGACTAATTTAAAATACCATAAAACATGCCAAGAATAAGCTAACTTTGTGAAATAAACGAAAAATTAAAAGTGATGCGTTAATTTTGTCCAGGAGTGTATTTTTGGTAAATTCTATTTACATACTTTCATTATTTACAAATAACAGTTTAGACGGGTAGCCCTTGACAAATATTATACAATAATATTAATACTTACTTTTTTATGTCCCATAAAATTAAAATATATAAAGTATGTCATTTGTAACACAATCAAATTGTGAAAACAAGTGCCATAATATTTCATTAATTCACGCATTTGCGATATAAAAGGCCACTTTTTTTACTTTTATTGCAGTTATAAAAAAAAATTGTATGTAACTCGAGTAAAAAGTGTCTTATTTCACTCATAGGATTTAACGAACTCACCTACGGGCCGTTCGGTCAACTTTCCTATTCGTGAAATAAGACTATACTTTTTACTCTTCTTTCTTCTTGCGTAAATAACTATTCCTGAACGGTTTATTAAACTGAATTGAAATGAGTTGCGAAAAAGTTCAGTTCATTATTTTACACACTCTTTGTGGGTCCACAGTGGAACCTATCATATTTGTTTCTTCTGAAAGCCTGGTAAGCGCTAGCTGGAACCACATATCTGTGGAAGCTGAGGTGTTACGCTTTCTTGACAAACTAGCAAGGTCTTTCATATATATTTTATATTGATTAGTAACAGTGTTTGTTGGAATTTTGTGAGTATCTAGCCTTTATTTTGCAAATAGAATTTCTTTCAAAAAGTGGTCAATGGCTGGTTAGTATACATCTGCATTTTATATAATAATGAATAAATATACAATGGATTATTTATATATCTAAATCTATAGAAGATATAATAAAAATGTTCAATGTATTGTATAGAGAATTTTATATTCTTTAATATTGATAACATAAATTTGTAAAAAAATAATATTTAGAAGCTTTTTTAAGAAACTACTACTTCCGGTTGTCCAATTGTTACCAAAACCTTTTCAGCTCTTCCTATTATGTCAGATTAAGGAACACGTAGAATCGGATTCTAGTGACCTTAAAACGTGCTTATTCACTAAAATCTGGATATGTCATTTTTACCATGATTCCAATACCTCTCTTAGCAAGAGATAAAAAATTGAAATTTTCCATAAAATTATTTTTTGAAATAATTCAGTCCGCAAAGGGTCAAGATGATCTAACAATGCCTGCAGACAAACCAATACTTCACATTCATATTGTCCAAAATATTTCAAAGCAGATTTGATTGACAAAATATAATGCACAAATATGCAATATATCCGAAAATATTGCTAAATACGAAATAATTAATATTGTGCAAAATTATTAAACCTCTAATATCACATTTTTATTATTAATTATTTTTAACTCAATTTTGTTTATAACATTTGAGTTTTAGGATTAAGAGGCACGAAGATAGTTCAGTTCTTAAACTTAATTTATGTAGTTAGGTACTTCAGAGTATAATTTAAAAGCAGAAAAATGAAATTGTTACTTACATACTTGACTCTACTCGAAGTGTCTTGTACATTAATCATGTTTCCTGTTGACTAGGGAATCCAAAGGACGCTGCAAGAAAATTTACAGAGTTACACGACCACTTGATATGTATTTAAAACTTTGTTTTAATTGCCAGCTCCTGCTCTCGTAAAATTCTTTTATTTACATTCTTCAGTAAAACCTTGTAAATTTCATCATCCTTCATAAATTTATACTAATTCCTTATACAAAATCTTCCACCCATATACTTCTTTTATCTAAATATTTCCTACAAAATTCTTTAAATACTTTTATAATCATACAACATCTCTACATGATTTTTATCTTCATTGTAATATAATAGCAACATTTGTAATACCTATTTATAATATACGTATTTAGTAAATGAAACAATATGTTTTTTGTCTCGTTTTGACAGAGAAGTGTACAATTTATCTTTCAAAATATATTTTGTGTTCTTTAGTTATTATCATTTCATTGTTTTATGTCGACGAATTAGAAATATATTTATACCTCAATGGACACATATTTTGTTCACAAAAAGTTCAAAATGTTTTTTTAACTTTTTTATTTTCACAAATAAATTAATGAAAAACTGAGTATTAATATAATTTTATAAACAAATAAATGAAATAATGTTAACACGAGATTTTTTCTTATTATTCTGAAAATTTACCAACTTTTGACACCGTCATTGTTTATTATTTTCTAGTTTCTCCGGAAGAATTTTTTTTATGTTTCACACTTTGTTAAATGTTAAATTAATAAAATTATAATATGTATTTTCAATAATATTTAATATTACGAAATACTATATATATATATATATATATATATATATATATATATATATATATATATATATATATATATATAATAATAATAATAATAATAATAATAATAATAATAAGTTACAGTGCCAATTTACGCTGAATAGACATTTATCCCATTTCATATATATCATATTATGCTTAGTTTAGATGAATTATATATATATAGTTTTCCTCTTTGAAGAATCGTAGCATCTTAGTTAGTCTATATTTAGAGCTTATATTGTAAAGACATAAATTAAGGTTTTTAACAATAAATAAACTTTTTTAAAAAGCGACTTGTATTGTCTCGATATTTAATATACAGGGTGTCTCTTAAATAGGGGGACATGGCTTAACCACAGATTCCTGAGGCTAAAATAAGACTATTTAACCAAACTTGCTTCTACCGGAAAGTGTACTATTTAGCCAGAAATCTGCTTCAAAGTTCTTCGAAAAAAAATTAGTTTTGCTTATAATAACAGAACGCTATATACGATTTGGATGAAATTTGGTATGACAGTTTATATGGTTATAAGTCATCTTTTAAGGTGATACTTGTTATTATTAGTGAGCCACTAGTGTATGAAACTTAAATGTCCCAACATTGATTAGACCGTACCTTTTTAATGGTAACGCCGAACATGTGAAATTATTTTTCTCCAGAAAGATACATTTAATAGTAAACTTTTGTCTCTCTGTGTAATTTGTGATATCTGTTACGGTTCATACAGAAAAAAATAAAATCTGAGTGTCTGCACTGCTAAATTTTTAAAATAAATTTAATCTAGCAGTCTATCCAAATGTCAAACAAGTAATTTTTAATGACAGTAACAATTGTTTTACGGGTTGTCAAAAATTTTCTTCGCAATATTCTAAAATTAGTAACATCCGTGTGTTCGGTCTAATAGTATTTTACTACCATTATTATAAATAAGACGATTACATATCTTAGTTTACTCCTAAACAAATTGTAAAGATTGACAACTCGTTACTGTCATTAAAAATTACTTGTTTGACATTTGGATAGACTGCTAGATTAAATTTATTTTAAAAATTTAGCAGTGCAGACACTCAGATTTTATTTTTTTCTGTGTGAACCGTAACAGATATCACAAATTACACAGAGAGAAAAAAGTTTACTATTGAATGTATCTTTCTGAAGAAAAATAATTTCATGTTTTCGGCATTTCCATTAAAAAGTTACGGTCTAATTTATGTTGGGAGACCTAAGTTTCATACACTAGTGGTTTACTAATAATAACAAGTATCACCTTAAAAGATGCCTTATAGCCATATAAACTGTCATACCAAATCTCATCCAAATCGAATACAGCGTCCGAATATTATAAGCAAAATTAATTTTTGTTCGAAGAACTTTGAAGCAGAATTCTGGATAAATGGTACACTTTCCGGTAGAAGGAAGTTTGGTTAAATCGTCTTATTTTAGCCTCAGGAATCTGTGGTTAAGCCATGTCCCCCTATTTAAGAGACACCCTATATATATATATATATATATATATATATATATATATATATATATATATATATATATTTCGTATCTCTCATCGTGTAAATTAAATATGTTAATTTATTATACCGAACTTTTCTATATATTGATTAACCATTACGTTATTTAATAGAAAATATATTAATGAGAATCTATTTAGGTACATAAATATACGATTTTGCTGAAAACATAATTCAAATATTTTCACACATTAAATAACATTCACAAATTTTCCACTTTGAATAATAATTCAGTATAAACAAATTTCGCATTTCATGATTATCAGTGAAATGAAAATAATTAACCACATTTACAGAATGTGTTTAACCAAACCAAATAGTAACCTCACAAATTGTATACGTCCAATAAAAGAATTTCATCTGGTATTTATTTTTATTATACTCGCAATGTATGATTATTTTAGTGATATCTATTATTAGATATTTTTCAAATTACACTAAAAAGAGTTATTTTAACGAACATAAAGTAAGAATTTTATATATGTTGTAATAATATACTCGCGCAAGTTCAAAATGAAATTTATTTCGGTTATAAGTGATAACGCAGAGAATGTCAAGTATATGTATATTACATCACGGACACTCGTTGCTGTTATGAAGAGGCATCAAAATGATTACTTATATTTCTATGTTTTATGCAATAAATAATTGGGAATTTTCTGAATTGCAATCATCCAGCTATGCGCGAATTCACCTAAACGTTATAGGCAACAAACATATCCATTCTTATCAGTAAAGTTGGTTGCTATTCTATTCTTAAAGTATTTCTGTGCAGAATTGAAGCATTACGTTTTCAGAAGGGGCTTCCGTCGGTTTCCGGATACGGACGTTGGACGTATTTAACTTTTTTAATCGCCTGGCCACCGGAAGTATCTCTTCCACTTCGCTTAACCTCGAAATTTGACATTTATATTTGTTTATCGTTGTCTTACAAGTAAGTTTTTTATACATATTTATATTCAGTTTTAAAAATGCATTGTTCGTTGAAATACTGTAAATATCTACATATGTAATTAGTATAATTTATTGCCAAATAAAAGTTTATTCATATGAACATATATCTATAGTCCAGTCATTAGGTAGATTTACCCTGCAAAAGGTCGGGTATTTTTGATTTTTGGATATGTTATATATTTAGAGGTCTTAACAAAAAATGCAAGTTTTCCCCCTCGGGGGCCTTCGGGAAGCACCTCCAACTTGAGAAAAAAGGCGCAAAAAAGCGGTTTTTTCTAAATATCTCTTCACTTATTTGCATTAGGCAAAAATAGTTATTATCTAAATTGTTGACTATAAAATTCTCTACAACTTTTGTCTAAAACATTTTTTTCTATAATTATTAGATAGCGAGCTACAGTGCTTCAAACAGAGCAAATTTTTTGAAAATTATATGAATGCTTCATTTAAATCATATTTTATTATATTTTTTTTATGTTTTTTTACAAATTACTTTTTGACAATCATTAATTATTATTATTTAACTAATATATATAAATATTAATTATTGTTTATAGTTTTTTTTTCATTCTAAAGATTTTTTATAGTCCAGCAAATTTATGATTTTACCTTAAAGTAATTACAACAAAAGCTTTTTAACGGAATCCAGTCCCAGAAAAGTGCGCTGAATAACATATCAATATTTTCCCGAAATCGGAGCATGGAAACCTCCCGCCAATTTGGACAAATGGCGGCATATTCAGGTTTATGGCCATTTGCTTAAAACAATTATGAAAATATTTAAATTATTCAAAAAAACAAACAATATTACATACTTGATACTTAGTCTAATAGGATTCACTATTTACAACAGTTTACATTCGACGTGGCATCGAAAGAAGTAAGTTATCGATAACTGTTTTATAAAAATTGTTAACGTTTTCCTGCAATTTTTTAGTTTTTCATCCACCACTCTGATCTTGTTAAAGATATGATGACGCGGTTTCAAAATTTGAATTCAGCATAAAATTATCTTTAATATCATGTATTACACGATTATTGGCGATGAACAATTGGCGAGTTACTAACAACTAAAACTCACATGAAATTCCTCTAAAATTTTAAACATCTGAAAATCGGCTCTTTTCTCAATTTTTCATCAACCACTTTGACACCTATTAAATACTTAATATTGGTTATCTGTAAGCCTGTTGAAATTTTGAATTGTTTTACGGGTTGTCAAAAATTTTCTTCGCAATATTCTAAAATTAGTAACATCCGTGTGTTCGGTCTAATAGTATTTTACTACCATTATTATAAATAAGACGATTACATATCTTAGTTTACTCCTAAACAAATTGTAAAGATTGACAACTCGTTACTGTCATTAAAAATTACTTGTTTGACATTTGGATAGACTGCTAGATTAAATTTATTTTAAAAATTTAGCAGTGCAGACACTCAGATTTTATTTTTTTCTGTGTGAACCGTAACAGATATCACAAATTACACAGAGAGAAAAAAGTTTACTATTGAATGTATCTTTCTGAAGAAAAATAATTTCATGTTTTCGGCATTTCCATTAAAAAGTTACGGTCTAATTTATGTTGGGAGACCTAAGTTTCATACACTAGTGGTTTACTAATAATAACAAGTATCACCTTAAAAGATGCCTTATAGCCATATAAACTGTCATACCAAATCTCATCCAAATCGAATACAGCGTCCGAATATTATAAGCAAAATTAATTTTTGTTCGAAGAACTTTGAAGCAGAATTCTGGATAAATGGTACACTTTCCGGTAGAAGGAAGTTTGGTTAAATCGTCTTATTTTAGCCTCAGGAATCTGTGGTTAAGCCATGTCCCCCTATTTAAGAGACACCCTATATATATATATATATATATATATATATATATATATATATATATTTCGTATCTCTCATCGTGTAAATTAAATATGTTAATTTATTATACCGAACTTTTCTATATATTGATTAACCATTACGTTATTTAATAGAAAATATATTAATGAGAATCTATTTAGGTACATAAATATACGATTTTGCTGAAAACATAATTCAAATATTTTCACACATTAAATAACATTCACAAATTTTCCACTTTGAATAATAATTCAGTATAAACAAATTTCGCATTTCATGATTATCAGTGAAATGAAAATAATTAACCACATTTACAGAATGTGTTTAACCAAACCAAATAGTAACCTCACAAATTGTATACGTCCAATAAAAGAATTTCATCTGGTATTTATTTTTATTATACTCGCAATGTATGATTATTTTAGTGATATCTATTATTAGATATTTTTCAAATTACACTAAAAAGAGTTATTTTAACGAACATAAAGTAAGAATTTTATATATGTTGTAATAATATACTCGCGCAAGTTCAAAATGAAATTTATTTCGGTTATAAGTGATAACGCAGAGAATGTCAAGTATATGTATATTACATCACGGACACTCGTTGCTGTTATGAAGAGGCATCAAAATGATTACTTATATTTCTATGTTTTATGCAATAAATAATTGGGAATTTTCTGAATTGCAATCATCCAGCTATGCGCGAATTCACCTAAACGTTATAGGCAACAAACATATCCATTCTTATCAGTAAAGTTGGTTGCTATTCTATTCTTAAAGTATTTCTGTGCAGAATTGAAGCATTACGTTTTCAGAAGGGGCTTCCGTCGGTTTCCGGATACGGACGTTGGACGTATTTAACTTTTTTAATCGCCTGGCCACCGGAAGTATCTCTTCCACTTCGCTTAACCTCGAAATTTGACATTTATATTTGTTTATCGTTGTCTTACAAGTAAGTTTTTTATACATATTTATATTCAGTTTTAAAAATGCATTGTTCGTTGAAATACTGTAAATATCTACATATGTAATTAGTATAATTTATTGCCAAATAAAAGTTTATTCATATGAACATATATCTATAGTCCAGTCATTAGGTAGATTTACCCTGCAAAAGGTCGGGTATTTTTGATTTTTGGATATGTTATATATTTAGAGGTCTTAACAAAAAATGCAAGTTTTCCCCCTCGGGGGCCTTCGGGAAGCACCTCCAACTTGAGAAAAAAGGCGCAAAAAAGCGGTTTTTTCTAAATATCTCTTCACTTATTTGCATTAGGCAAAAATAGTTATTATCTAAATTGTTGACTATAAAATTCTCTACAACTTTTGTCTAAAACATTTTTTTCTATAATTATTAGATAGCGAGCTACAGTGCTTCAAACAGAGCAAATTTTTTGAAAATTATATGAATGCTTCATTTAAATCATATTTTATTATATTTTTTTTATGTTTTTTTACAAATTACTTTTTGACAATCATTAATTATTATTATTTAACTAATATATATAAATATTAATTATTGTTTATAGTTTTTTTTTCATTCTAAAGATTTTTTATAGTCCAGCAAATTTATGATTTTACCTTAAAGTAATTACAACAAAAGCTTTTTAACGGAATCCAGTCCCAGAAAAGTGCGCTGAATAACATATCAATATTTTCCCGAAATCGGAGCATGGAAACCTCCCGCCAATTTGGACAAATGGCGGCATATTCAGGTTTATGGCCATTTGCTTAAAACAATTATGAAAATATTTAAATTATTCAAAAAAACAAACAATATTACATACTTGATACTTAGTCTAATAGGATTCACTATTTACAACAGTTTACATTCGACGTGGCATCGAAAGAAGTAAGTTATCGATAACTGTTTTATAAAAATTGTTAACGTTTTCCTGCAATTTTTTAGTTTTTCATCCACCACTCTGATCTTGTTAAAGATATGATGACGCGGTTTCAAAATTTGAATTCAGCATAAAATTATCTTTAATATCATGTATTACACGATTATTGGCGATGAACAATTGGCGAGTTACTAACAACTAAAACTCACATGAAATTCCTCTAAAATTTTAAACATCTGAAAATCGGCTCTTTTCTCAATTTTTCATCAACCACTTTGACACCTATTAAATACTTAATATTGGTTATCTGTAAGCCTGTTGAAATTTTGAATGAGAAAATGAAAAAAGAGCCGATTTTCAGATGTTTAAAATTTTAGAGGGATTTCTTATGAGTTTTAGTTGGCAGTAACTCGCCAATCGTTCATCGGCAAAAATAGTGTAATACACGATACGAAAGAGAATTTCATGCTGAATTCAAATTTTGAAACCGCGTCATCATATCTTTAACAAGATCAGAGTGGTGGATGAAAAACTAAAAAATTGCAGGAAAACGTTAACAATTTTTATAAAACAGTTATCGATAACTTACTTCTTTCGATGCCACGTCGAATGTAAACTGTTGTAAATAGTGAAACCTATTAGACTAAGTATCAAGTACGTAATAATGTTTGTTTTTTTGAATAATTTAAATATTTTCATAATTTATAATTATTTGAGTATACGTGAAGATATATAATTTAAATCAAATATAATAATAAAATACCTTTCTTCACAAATTATTTTTTATTTCAATATGTACATTTCGATTGCAATGCAATCATCGTCAGTTGTACTTCAATAATATAATATATTATATTATTGAAGTACAACTGACGATGATTGCATTGCAATCGAAATGTACATATTGAAATAAAAAATAATTTGTGAAGAAAGGTATTTTATTATTATATTTGATTTAAATTTTCATAATTGTTTTAAGCAAATGGCCATAAACTTGAATATGCCGCCATTTGTCCAAATTGGCAGGAGGTTCCCATGCTCCGATTTCGGAAAAATATTGATATGTTATTCAGCGCACTTTTCTGGGACTGGCTTCCGTTAAAAAGCTTTTGTTGTAATTACTTTAAGGTAAAATCATAAATTTGCTGGACTATAAAAAATCTTTAGAATGAAAAAAAAACTATAAACAATAATTAATATTTATATATATTAGTTAAATAATAATAATTAATGACTGTCAAAAAGTAATTTGCAAAAAAAAACATAAAAAAATATAATAAAATATGATTTAAATGAAGCATTCATGTAATTTTCAAAAAATTTGCTCTGTTTGAAGCACTGTAGCTCGCTATCTATTAATTATAGAAAAAATGTTTTAGATAAAAGTTGTAGAGAATTTTATAGTCAACAAATTAGATAATAACTATTTTTGCCTAATGCAGATCAGTGAAGAGATATTTAGAAAAAACCGCTTTTTTGCGCCTTTTTTCTCAAGTTGGCGGTGCTTCCCGAAGGCCCCCGAGGGGGAAAACTTGCATTTTTTATTAGGACCCCTAAATATACAATATATCCAAAAATCAAAAATACCCGACCTTTTGTGGAATAAACCCTTATTTTTCTACCAAATGACTGGACTACTACTAAAATATAACGAAATGACCAGTAATTATCTTATTCATTGAAATACCTATTTAGTTTCGAATAAGAGTATTTCTTCGAAACAAAGTGAAATGATTTATTAGAAATCACATTTTGGCACAGAAAATGTCTAAGGGCATCAAATTTAAAAGACCGCAATTATTGAAAATTAATATAATACGCTATAAATAGCTAGCGTCGGTTTGCTGTACCTACAGTTTTCCTCATCGATTTTATCAGTTGTGAAATTATATTTCAGCATCTTATATCATTTTTATTTCACATTAATTATTAAAATGAATTTTTATATAATTTGCAGCCTTTTTACAAATATTTACATATGCCCGGATGCATTTAAAATTTCCGGTATATATTGCGACACCCGCCAAAATATGATTGGCTAAAGTTACAAATACTACACTTGAAAATGGAAAATACACATTTTAACAAAATGTACTTTTACGCCTCTAGCCCTACTATTTCCTGCATTCTCCGTCCCATACCAGTGATGAGATCATCTGAGAAATGTTATACCATTCTTTTTAAAGGGCCACACGAAACTCATTTATTATTGTAGATGCTATTGCACGACATTTAGTGAACCTTCCTAGCATGTCCCAAACATGTTCTATAGGTTAACATCAGGAGAACATGCAGGTCAGTTTAATTTTTCAATACCAACTTGATCCAAGTACTCAGTGACGCATCTTGCATTAACACAAAGCCATCGCCGATGATTGGAGCAAAGGGAATTACCAAGTTTTGTACAACTTCCTCTATGTAACGTCAGGCCGTCAGCGAGCCTTCAGCAATGACATATAATTCAGTACACGCTTCTAAAAATATTCCTGCCCAAACCATAACTTACCCTCTTCCAAGACTAAATGTAAAGAATATCTTGATTTATTAGTGAACAGCACTTCACTCCATTGTTCCAAAGTCCAATTCAGATGATCACTCGCAAATTGTCAGGCTACTCGGTGACGTGGGTGTAGCTTTGGTTCGACTGCAGGTCTACAAGCTTTCAAACCTACTTCCTGAAGACTTTTGCGAACTGTCCATACACTTGCATTAGTACCTCGAACCTCCCAAAGTTGATTGGTCTCCACAAATGTTAAGTGACGGTTTCGAAGAACATTAATTACCTATTAGAAAACAATCATCATCGGCGATAATTTTTCTTCCACTTCCGGGCCTTCGAGTATTTAGGCCGGTCTGTCTAAACCTTTCAATTAAACTTTGAATCGTAGAAGGACTAATGCTGAGAAATCTGGCCATATAATTGAAACATATACTAACTGAAACTCGCATACTCTACCTATCAGCGTACGCAGCACAGAAGGGAAGGCCCATTGGACAATAATGCCTGGTCCCATTCGCACACATTCGTGTCGAAACGAACCTACCCGAATAATTCGTATCATAGATGAACGCTTTATTTTCATGTTTATGCTTCATTTTGACGTATGATTGAGTTTGTGTTAGTGACAATAATAATTCTATTTTATATAAAAATACCACGAAAATAAAAATATACTGAGATGTATTGTAAAAAATATACGCAATCAAATTTATTCCGCTCTATTATATTTAGTAATCAATAATACCTGTTTTTTTTTTCATTTCGTTACTTTTATACTCGATTACACCATTATTCTAATGAGGTATTTAACAAAAAAAAAAGATGTTCATTTTAATTTAATATTTCTTCAATGCCTTATTAAAATATTTTTTTCAGTTTTTTGTTTTAATAATTTCATTAAATTTTTATATTAATTCTTTAAATAAACACTACTCACATACATTTTATTTAAACCTGCGCTGCACGAAATAATTTCCGTCAACTCACGAACTGTCCCGATGTTTGCCGATTACTCCAGCATCCAGCTTCCAATAGACCTTCACGGTTATGGTACGTATGCGCATTCCAGTTAGTATATATTTCAGTAGACCACATATTATCGTTGCCTTCGTCCATCTTGCACAATAGCAACAGCTTTTGCACAATCTTCGCTACTCGGAACCATAAATAAATAATGATTATGCTAGGAAAATGACAGTGAGACGTTAAACAAATAATTGAATACATAGGGATCTTAATCTCCTACGGATATTGTCAAATATGCAGCAAATAAAAAAATGAATATCCCCGTAATTTGGGATTTTGAATATTATTGTTAATTAAAAAGTATCTAAGTAGCCTATGTGATGTTTTTTACACCCTAAGGGTCGTTTTTATCATAAAACGCCCAAAGTTTATTTCATAGTACCATAAAAACCACGTTATTAATAAAAGTTTTAAAAAGCTATAGGTGGCCTATTTTTGCACCTTAGTGTATTTTGAGCAATTTAAATTTAATAAAAAAAAACTTGTAATAAAGCCTAACCATCAATCATCTATTAGTTTGTTTGTTTCGTGGCAGATATATGGTAGTAAAACTTTATAGGAACACATTAAACAAATGACGCAGAAGCGACAAAATAAATGTCTGAAAAATTCAATAGTGTCGAAGCGAACGTGGCACTCTGACTCGATTTTAATATAAAATATCTAAATATGTTGGTACCAATTACAATATGTTACACATTGATTGGCAAAACTATCTTCTTAACTCTAATATGCGTATCCGATAATATTGGTCCCGTCTCTAGAATGTACGATGCCCGGCAAAAATTGAAGTCTCAGTCTGTCATAGTTACGGTGGATTTATGCAGCCTACTTTTTATTTTACCTTTTCTTTTACTTTACAAAAGTTAAAGGTGTGTTAATAAATGTACTACTTTATCTGTACACTTTTAATTTTACTTTAAGAACTAAAGTTGACCAACTTTCAACCGTTGAAGTAAAAGAATTTCACAACTGCGCATGTGCACCACTTCACGTGACAAACGTCATTGTGTGCTGTATTTATTTCTTTTTGTGTAGGTAAGATTGCAAAAATTAGAAAATGGGTAAAGCTACAAGTAAAATAGTAGATGCACAAATTATTACATATGTGTCCATTTTTACAGGTTATAATTAGCTCTTTGCATTTATGACAATGGGCTACTTCCGTACCTTTTTTTTATTTAATATTTTTGAAGAGAAGGTAAAAACTTACCCATATTTTTTCTTTTGACAAAATTTTTATTAATTAGCCAGAAAAAAAATAATGAAATTTGATTATTTTAATTCCCGCCATGTATGACGTAGAATTACGCCGCACCAATGAATAGTCGTAAAGTCACAGCGTGGTGCCGTCCCATAGTAATGGTATGTTTGTGCGGGTAATATAGATCACCTGTTTGACGTTTCAATAATAGTTTGGAGGTTAATATTTTAGTTTATCTTTTTGATATCGATATTTTAAATTACAAGTAACTACCTATGTGTTTATTTATTAAGTAACTAATATCAAATTCAAATTGAAACTTTCTCGCACGCCATGCCATCTATTGATAACATTCTTAAACATGCTTCCCCTCCCCCAGTTCAATATAAAGACGTCACAGAAAATTTTCTTTCTTAATTTAATAAAAAACAAATAATTATTTTAAAATAAAATTTATATTTTTATATATGTTTTCAATATAACATTACGTATATAGTGACAGAAATCGGATTTTCAGTACCACGCAAGTAGCCCATTGATATGCCAGAAACTTCACATCTGCGCATGTGTACCGAAGGCTTTAAAGTAGCTGCATAAAGTACCAAACTTAAAGTAAAAGTAAAAGCGGAAAAGAAAAGTAAAAGCGAAAAAGAAAAGAAAAAGTAAAATAAAATGTACGCTTCATAAATCCACCTCAATAACTCCTCCATGTAAAAAATTAAATATTTTTTGACACTTAGAAATCTTTGGACATAAATTCTTAAATCTGATTGCATGAACTCTTAGAATGAAAATATCTGTTGCTATAAGAATAAGAATTCACATAGAAAAGTATTTTCCAAAAAATCGGGCATGTTCGGATAACGTACTGCGACAATAATTTTGTTTTATAAGCATATTTAGCATTTTATTGCAGGTTGTAAACGTAACGAATGTGTATTTTTGCAGGAGACACAGTGGCGGCGGTGGTGGCACATTAGTTAGGCACACGTCGTTTATAACGCTGCCTTATCGCCGCCCCCAACTTCACCAGCATCACACGCAACCCGACACGCGTCACGTTCATCACGCCTGCACATGTTATCACACACCAACATTTGTTTTACAATTGTTATCACATTTAATGGCACAGTTTTCGGGAATTACGAATGTTTTGTGTGAATCCTAAGATATTTCAAATTTAATCCAAAATGACATTACATTGCTTATTTCAATAATTAAAACGGGGAATTTATAATTGCACATTAAAACTTAAAACAGGCTACTTCCACGCTATGCAAATTAACAATAAAAAATAAAACATAATAACCCTTACACCAATAAAAAGAAGAAAAAAAATAAGTAAGTTTTCATTATTTCTCGAAAATTTACAGGTAAAAATAATATATTTCGTAACGAGTATCGAAATTGACGAAAATAACTTGAGTATTTTCAAGAATTTTATTTCAAATGATAATGCCTACTGTTAACCGTAGCAACAAACAAAGCAAAGCTGCCTGTGCCTGGCTATGTTGATTTGGTCTCATCATTGCGATATAATCTTTTTAGACGACCATTGTGATAAGTATGACATATCAACGTAGTATCCTAACACTGAAAGTTGAACTTATGACATTAGTGTTACGATATATTTCATATCGTAATAGTTGACACGGTTGCTAGGTTACTATGTCATTATTTTCTGGCTATATGTATACATTATTCATTTGTCAGCTGTCCGTACGTTTGAACCTAAATTTCAGTTTTGAAAAAAAAAGTAAAATTTATTTATGCTCGTCTAAAAAATAATGTTCATAACTTGTATGAAATTCAAATATCTTAGCTCGTGTGTATTGACTTGCACTCCGCTACGCGCCGTGCGTCAATTTTCACTCGCATGATATTTGGTATTTTTCATAACTTGTTACGAAAATAACTATATCGTGCTAGTACGATATTAATATCATGCAATATATATATATATATTATTTCCTGAAGTGGTCGTCCAAAAAATTATTTTCGTACGCTGCTAAATGTACAATAATAATTTGTATATCTTTTACATTATTGTATTTTAATCATTTTTCTAGATTACCAATTGTTTAAGAATTATTTAAAAATGAAAATTTCGACCATAACCAGTTTTTTGTCATTATCTTGTAGCATATAAGAATTTTTGGCAAAACAAAAGCTCATCTAAGATAGTGTCCTCAAAGCACTGAAGCGCATCATGACCCATTTAACTGAAATCCTATCTCTTATAATGCAAATAAAAAATATGAATTTCAAAGAACAGTAATTAGAGTAAAATATTAGTACCATAGGCACAACAAAAATTAAGAATATTTTTATTTTATGTTTTCAGTTGTCTATATAAATTAACAAAAAAAAATATTATCACAGGATTCCTGAATAATAAATAAATGAAATTCTGTAATGGGGTTCTCCACTCTTATTTTTTTTTTATTATTTTATATGAAAGTTTGTTTAATTTTGAAGCAATTCGTAATATTATAAATCTTAATTGTTTTTAGCTTCAGTACTCTATAGTAGACTGCAAGACAAATGTTTTTTATCTTAATCGTTATTTATTGAGCAATACTTTATGTAAAGTGTACATTTTATTATTTTGTTTTTTCCAAATTTTCACTTTCAAATTTAAATTCAAACCTGACCTCGTTACTATGTGGTCGAGGTAACACAGTGTCGGTCACTTTCAATTTTTAAAACTTTCACGCTTTAATCCCTCAAAAAACAGGATGGAGATGAAGACCCACCCTCTTTTCATGTATGTGGGGTTTTGTGAGAAAACACATCTTACCATATAAAATAAATGTAAAACTTAGAATATAATAATGTATAATGCTGAAGATAGAGGTCTTTGTATCTCCGAAACGTCCAAATAAATGTTAAATTCAAGAGAATTGTGAACATGAATTATCCCTCTTCTCGACACCTTGATTAGGCGAATAAAGTTCAACATTTAGGATAAAATTAAATACTTATTAATTTTTACCAACAAGATACGAAACAGGATACAGTTGTTTGCGAACAAATTGTTAGTAATAAAAAATTGTGGTATACAACCAATCAAGACATAAAGTCTCGGTCGGAATAAGAAAATGAAAATGGAGGTAGATCAAAGACATGCATTGCGAAGAGAGAACAACGAAATAGCTAATAATATACTAGACTGAAACTTTCAAAGAAGACGTAAACTAGGAAGACCAAATAGGAAGATCAGAACAAAACGTAACGAAATAAAAAATCCAGCCAAAAACAGAACCAGATGGAGAACTTTTGTTCCTGCTAGGGGCTAACAAGAATGTGCTCGTATACCGTGAGTATTTTTTAACGTGAAACATTGGGTTTGCCATATCCATGGTTACGACTTGGCATTTGATTGACAGCAATGTATTTGCCCGTTCCATTTAAAATGAAACATAGGAAACTAATTTGACATTTGATAAGACGTCAATAGAGGTTAATTTTGTTTAAATAATTATACCTACATTCTAAATTAAAATTAGTTGTAGAAAAAATATAGTGTGCATCTTGTGCACGAGTGGTTTTCTGACTCGACTGAATTTACAATATTTAAATATAATACTTCTGTCAAATTCATTCCCCATGTGTCATTTTAAATGAGACAGACAAATACATTGCTGTCAATCAAACATCAAATCATAACTTATAGTAAAATTTAACGGTTATCTGTCATATTGACAAGATGTCATTAGAGGTTAATATTGTTTAAATAATTATACCTGTTTTCTAAAAATTAAATTTAGATGTAGAAAAAATACTGTGTGCACCTTGTGCCCGAAATGTGTTTAGTGCTCTCGAGTGGTTTTCTGATTCCGCTAAATTTCTTACATTATTTAAATATAATACTTCTGTCAGATTCGTTCCCTATGTCGTAACCATGGATATGACAAACCCAATGTTTCACGTTAAAAAATACTCACGGTATACATATTTACAAATTTTATAAAAAATTGACAAAAAAAATGGAAAATGAAAGTCATCAAACAAATTTTATAGATATACAATAAAAATAGTAAACGTTTGTGAAAAGCTCAATGTTACTTCAAGAAAAGGAAATAATTCCTGTATGTATTATAGAAAGAACGTAAATATGCTGTTTAATTGGACATCAACAGTAGGAATACTAAAGTTATATACAAATAAATATATCTTTATTTCTGTGAATTGTATCTACGTTGTAAACAAATAGAGGTCATACATGTTAGTAATAACAAATTGTACCAGATGTTTGAATTGAAAGAAACAGTGCAACAAATCAACCCGTACACAACGAGTAAACCGCAGTCGCTAATTAGCGCTAATCTATACAAACCCAGTTTTCCGAATCTAATAACCCGATATATGTATGAAAACGCAGTAATTTGATGTATTTGGAATCGATAGGAACAAAACCGGGGCATGTCAACCATGTACACACACGCACACATATACACGGACGGGTAGGATGGGATATGACCATAATTTCATATATCCCCGATCGAAATCATGCACCAGCGAACGATGACGGAATGCGACGCGGAATAACTCAAGTCCATGATTTATCATTGCAGCGTGTACTTGTCATTTGTCGCTACTGATTCATGGCCTGCTAATTTGTTATTAGATTAGTAATATAATAAAAGATCACTTTCATATTGATGTGTTTATCTATATTACTCGCCAACTCGCATTACACACTCATAAATTCATATTAATAGTAAACGGATAGGTACATAAAATTTACATAATTCTACATTTTATAAAGCAATGTTTTAATCTCAGAATTAAATTAAATGAGTTTAATTCCAAGTATTGAATTTATATCTTTTCTCTAACACCTCGAAAATTAAAAATCTGTTGTGGCCAGCACAATACCTCTCGCCAATTTCATATTAGGCTATAAATATTGTATTTAACATGTCTGGAACACACAAAATATTTTAATTACATCTATTCTTTATTTTTCAATTCATTCTCTGATAGTTTCCTCCTACTCTTATAAATGTTCGAGATTCTTCCAATTTATTGACGAGATTGGCGGGATTTCTGAAAGGTATATAATGAAATATATGCATAGCAAGCGCGTGTTTAGTTGATCTGTTACTGTATATACTTTGGCTTACAAATGATTCCCGTTTCTGTTTATACCAACTTTAGATGTTGACGGAGTCTTTTCCTTGTTATAAAAATAGCATATTATAATTACTATTACACATCGACTTGTCCAAGTACGAATTTCAGGCTTCCCGCATTCATGAAGAGAGTTAATTTAACGTGCGGCAGCTATATTTATAATTTTAAATATTTAATTAATGATAAACTAAGAAATATTAAATGTACTTCCCAGAAAAAGCCTTCAGTAATGTCTCTGGATTTTGTCACTGACATTTATGTCATTTACAAACATTTTAATTTTTCAACTGTTTTCCATGGGCTACATGGATACAATGAAATATTTTATATATTTATAAGTCTCTATCTCTAAATATATAGAAGATATAATAAAAATGTTCAATATACTAGATAGAGAATTTTATATTCTTTAATATTTGAAATAACAAATTTCCAAAAAATAATATGTAGAAGATTTTTTTTTAAGAAACTTCTACTTCCGGTTGTCCAATTGTTACCAAAACCTTTTCAGCTCTTCCCAGGAATATCAGATTGAAGAAACTCCAGTTAAATATTTTTTAAGTCTTATAGTTTTTGAGGAATCGTCCCTCCAACATCCAGACACATATACACATATACACACACACACACACACACACACACACACACACACACACACACACACACACACACACACACACACACACACACAGACATCATTTTAAAAATGTTATAATCGGATTGTAGGGACCTTAAAACGTGCTTATCTACTAAATTCTGGATTTGCGAATTTTAGCATGATTCCAATACCTCTCTTAGCGAGAGGTAAAAAGTGACTATCTACTGAAGCCTCGAGGTCAGATACAGCGCGAGGCTGTATTGAAACTCCCACCGATGTATGTATACTATTTTATTCACAATCATCTTTTTAAATCAATAATTTTCAAAATAAATGAGATACCCTTTAATTTTATTAATATTTTTGACAGCTCTATTAAAATTTACAAAATCTACAAAAATACTTATTTAAATATTCGATATAAAAATCGTATGGAAAGCTGAAGGAAAAAGTTTAGGACTGTGGACGAAATTTGTGACGGTCTAGGTCTTTTCTCTTTTGTTAAACATTTGATTTTGTTTATTGCTTACATATTATTTTTACGCATTGTTTCTGCTGTCGTCAACGGCGCCCGATTAAGCTGCCGACATAGGATATTTAGGTTTGACCACTCTGATTCTGCAGTCTGATCCGTAGTTATGATGCTCATTTGTGATGATAGAAATTGTACATTTCTGTAAATATAACAATAACTTAACCTAACACGCAAAACTTGCCCTGAGTTTTCCAAGCGTAACTTTTATGCGTTAGGTTAGGTTATTGTTGTTATTTTTAGGGAAATATATAAGCAAAGTAAGCTGTTTGTCGTCTTATAAAACGCCTAGACGAGTACCCAGATTGCATAGCTTTTGCTGCGACTGCTGCGAGTGTCTATTATTTATATCATTATTTGTTACAAATTGTTTTATCAGTCGACCTTATAAAACACCGACCTGTCGGAGTAAGAAAATAAGGTGAGTTCTTTTATTCACCGATGGGTCGTGCGCGTGAAGCAGAAATTCACCAATTGGTCTTTTTATTCAGCGCTTTAAAAGCAATGATTTCAACATAGCGTTCATATATTCACCGATTAGTTCAATAGAAATCTATCGGAACCATCAGGTTTGAGTGTCGATGGATTTGATAATTTCTGATGAATTAGTAGTGGGGGTATAGTTTCCAGGTTATGTTCACAAGTTTGTTGTCGTTTTAGTCTGTAGTCAGTGAAGAAAACTAGTGAATTATGAATGTTGTAGAAATGATTTCATAGCCATTATCTCATAATTTAAAAAAAAAAAAAAATTCACAGGGAAACCGCTCATAGCAGCTGTAGACACGTGTTTCACTCTTATTAGAGCTCATCAGTACAGCAAAGCATGTTAACAGATGGACATTAACTGGAAATAGTGAATGAAAGATTTTTGTCCATCTGTTAACATGCTATGCTGTACTGATGAGCTCTAATAAGAGTGAAACACGTGTCTACAGCTGCTATGAGCGGTTTCCCTGTGAAAAAAAAATTTTTTTTAATTTTGACAGCTTCACGCTCGTTTACAAAAATCTTTCATTTATTTACTTTGGGGTCCAGGTAGCGGTGACTGGTGGGTGGTCGTGTATTGCCTCTGCTGCGATGTTATTTTTATCTACAAATGGTGGAACTTATTTCAAAGCAACAAATGTGTATTTGGCTGCTTACAGGTACTGTTACAATTTGTTCATTTTCTATTCACTATTTCCAGTTAATGTCCATCTGTTAACATGCTATGCTGTACTGATGAGCTCTAATAAGAGTGAAACACGTGTCTACAGCTGCTATGAGCGGTTTCCCTGTGAAAAAAAAAAATTTTTAAATTTTGACAGCTTCACGCTCGTTTACAAAAATCTTTCATTTATTTACTTTGGGGTCCAGGTAGCGGTGACTGGTGGGTGGTCGTGTATTGCCTCTGCTGCGATGTTATATTTATCTACAAATGGTGGAACTTATTTCAAAGCAACAAATGTGTATTTGGCTGCTTACAGGTACTGTTACAATTTGTTCATTTTCTATTCACTATTTCCAGTTAATGTCCATCTGTTAACATGCTATGCTGTACTAATGAGCTCTAATAAGAGTGAAACACGTGTCTACAGCTGCTATGAGCGGTTTCCCTGTGAAAAAAAAAAATTTTAAATTTTGACAGCTTCACGCTCGTTTACAAAAATCTTTCAATTATCTCATAATGTTTTTTAATGATTAATAGAATTTCTAAATTGTCACTACTCGAATCAGTAGAATTTTCTTCATTGAAAAATGAATCCGAATCGGAACAATTTAGTAACTTTCCCAATAAAAAAACCTCCATAACTTCTCTAGTAACATCGACAATACGTACTTTAACCTACAATATGTATAACTTCCAGCACCCTTTCATCAAGTAGTTCCTACTATCACCATCTACCTATTCCATCACATATCCATCGGTGACGTCATTATCAAATTGCAATGAATTTCACTGATGAATTTGTCGATGAATAAAAGAACTTGCCTATACGTTTATAAATTTTTAGTATAAATGCATAAAAAACATTTTCCAATAACAATATAAATATGACTGATTTTGAAAGCAGTAAATATTGTTTTTCTATGGCAAAAACATTTGTGGAATATAAACTTCCCCTTGTTTCCCGGGCATCAAAATAAAAAACAGATCCCAGAGAAAATAAAGTCGCAGTATTCTTGAGAGGTCCGGGGCCCGCATCAGAGCAAAAAGAAAAAGCAGAACATATTGCATGCAATCCGCGCTGAGCAGAGCCAGAACAGAGCTAGAGCAGCGTGCCACGACGATCACACATCACGGTATTAAGCAGCGGGCGCACGTCCGCCTGTTTTATCTTCCTCGCCGGGTGTTAATCCCCTTTAGAGCGCCCCTGTACCCGCCAACACAGCCAGCCATGTCTTGATTTATTTTTATTATATTTCGCGCTTGTTTCTTGTCACGTTTCTCATTTTCGCGATCTCCACATCCGGTCCCCGCCTACCACGATCTGTTTTCCGATTATTAATTTTCCATGCGTTTGATTTACTGCGTGAATTTTAGCATTGCTATTGCTGCTAGGGGAGCCCCAAAGAGGTTGAGAATTAAACGAGTTGGGATGCAATGCGGATGTGAATTAATATAACGCAGATACTTATATTTTCTTGTTTTACACTTAGATTAATCTTTTCAAATTACCTGGAAAAAATACTTTACCTATATGGCTGTATTACGAAATTTGGTCCAAAATCAAAAAATTCACAGGAACGAATTTTATTTTTAAATATCATTGATTTACTTGTATCAAACGTCTGTACATTCACTATTATAAATAGCCATCACTTTTGATATTTTTTATGCAACAATACATCTACTTCCTAAGAAATTTTATTAACTCTGCCGGTGAGAATGAACTGACCTTCGGTCTTTCACAAGCTACCTTCATTTGATTATAGATTTTGTTTAAATTTTATTTAAAAATAAGTTATGGCCCTTAAACTCTCTGTTCAGCACAATAATATTCTACGGCTATTGTTGCTATGTAAATTAGCTTCATAAATACATTTTGTAGAGGGTTTTTCGCCCAGTTTAGCTGCGTAAAATAAATGCCAGCAGAGCGATGAAGCCTTATATGACGGCAGGACGTTGCAACGAGGTTCGTTACTAAGTTGCAGAGCGAGCCGGCCGTCATTTGCCAACTACGCAAGAGACAGTTTCTAATTACTTTATTGTTCAAATTAGCTGAGGAAATTATTTGCTGAGTGACTCGAATATCATTTTTGTATCTTAACTGTTTTTGTTGTTTATAAATCTTTGGCTGATTACCACACGTGGTGGCAAAATTAGTGGCTATTTGAGTCATACACTAACGTGCTGCAGAGTCCGTTTTAGTTGACTAAAATTATGAGAATTTACTTAGTAAAGGTTGTTAAATTTCAGAGATTTATTTTCTAATTTTTTTCTAATTGCGTGTTACTGAAACCACGTGCTGTCCCTTTTGTAATTGAACGGCCCAGTTTTGATTTGTCTCTAATTTTTTTTTTTTTTCGTTAAAAGTTTATTTTATCTTGACTATTCAAAATTTTTAGATATGTTTGTCTTACACATTTTGTGGCGATTTAGTAGCTGTTTAAACATTTTTCCCGAGCCAATTAACCTGCAAGGCTTTAGTCCCTGGTGTAGTTCATTTTTGTTACTTTCCATATTTCGTAGTTCAGTTTAAACATTTTTTAGTCTAGCTGTCCACAGTAAGAACACTTTCAATTTTGTTTAGTCTCCCCATCGTCATTTATTTAATTTTATATTTAATATTTTTTGAAGTAAATTTTGTGTAACTTCTGATGGAATGCGAGGCGTCAATTCTATTTTTCGAAGAAAAACTATTTCTACCTTCAAGTAAAGTACCATTTCCGGTTAACTGATTTACACCAAAATCTAATGACTCCTTTTCATATTAGAATAAGGTAGAAATACAAGGTTTCAGAATTTTCTGGTACATAGTATTTGAGTTAGAGCGTTGACAAAATCCATACACACAGAAACATCATCGTGAAAATATTAAAATCGGTTTGTAAGGACCTTAAAACGTGGTCATTTACCAAAATCTCGATATGCGATTTTTAGCACGATCCCTATACCTTCCTTATCAAGGGTTGCGGGAAGTAAAAAAATAAGAAATTATTCTGACACATTAAAAATTGTTTGCTGTCATTTTGAAAGTAAGCTTTGATCGTTATTTTTATTACCTCCCGCTACCCTTGGTAAGGGAGGCATAGGGATCGTGCTAAAAATCACTTATCGAGATTTTAGTAAATGACCACGTTTTAAGGTCCCTAGAATCCAAATTTAACATTTTCACGATGATGTCTGTATGTGTGTATGTGTGTGTGTATGTATGTGTGTGTGTATGTATGTATGTGTGTGTGTATGTGTAGGGATTTTGTCTTCGCTCTAACTCAAATACTATCATTCAAAAAATTATGAAACCTTGTATTTATACCCTATTCTAATATGAAAAGAAGCCATTAGATTTTGGTATAAATCGGATAACCGGAAATGGCACTTTACCTGAAGCTCATAATGGTTTTTCTTCAAAAAATACCATTAAATGCCATCTTTTCGCATTTTATGTCTTATGAAAATTAAAGATTATTGAATTTTCTACAGGAATGCATTAATACTTTTTCTATATATTTTACAGATAAATTTAAAAATAATTTTTTTTATTAGTCGCGAAGCCTAAGAAACACAATAATTCCTTTGTTCCACAGTTCATATTTCAAATGAATGTAACTGACAGTAAATGTCACTGTCAAAAAACTAATCACTTCAAATTAATAATAGTGAGATTTTAAAAAGAAAATAGTAAATAAATCAATAGTTTTATGCAGTGGAACAGTTTGCAGCGTTAGTAAATACGTAAGTATGTATTTAAATTAATAAAAATGGATAGGGATATGTGTGGAAGGATGATTGTTGCGTAACTATTATTGTGGTCCAGATGCGGTTATTCGCTACCGAAAATCAGTCACTTTAATATGTTCTTATCTATGAATGCTATGATGATTGTGGACAAGGCGAAAGAAGAATGTTGTTAAAGAGTGAAGTGAGTTAGCTGAGCTCTTACTCTTATCCCTTTTCTTATTGTTACTATTGTTTCCGGGTTTTTGCTAACCCACTAAGTGGGAAACGCTTGATTTTATGTATGTATGTAAAAATTAAATAGCGGGAGGTTTTGTGTTGGCCACATCAGATTTTTTAGTTACAGTCTTCGCCTTCTGATCTGTGACTCAGATCATTTACATTTACCGATGAATAATTTGTAAACAAAGCCTTGGAAACACTATCGATAAACAATAAAAAACCGATCAATATTGGGTTGTGATCTATAAATTACATTTATTTTTATGACAGCTTACATCCACATAACAAGAATGGCTATTCTATTTTAATGGTAATAAAAAGCCAACACCATTATTGTGTATTGATGTCAATATGCGAAGTTTGTCATTATTTCATCGTTTACATTACCAGACCAGAACGAGTCTTTTGCGCACTAGTGTTTAACTGTTTAACAACGCAGACAAAATATTTCCAAATTTGTTGAATCGTATCAATCGCCGCATCGCCAACTCCACTCTCGTGTAAATACGTTATTATTCTACATTAAACTATTACAAAATGGTTATCTAATTTATTTATAAACTACATAAAATGAGCGAATAAGAAGTAACTTGTAAAATAGAAACCTGTCATATCGCCCCAAGTTAACCAAGTTAACCTACAAATTGAAATATAAACAGTTTATAAATAACATATTATAAAATAGCAGACTTACATATTGGTAATGACGGTAAGAATAATTAGAATTAAAGTGTTAAGAAAAGTTCATATTGTTTTTCAGGGATTCCTCGATATATCACATCCTTCAGCAATATTGTTGAACTTCCATTCAATTGAACAACTTCAAGGGCCGTACATGGCAATACTTCAAATTCTGATATAATTGCGCATAAGGAGAATATAAAACTGCATATTTTTATTTAAACATCAAAACGTGAAAATTTTCACTTGAATGTTTGTAACAAAAGGTGGAAAAATACGAAAGTATCCATAGCTACGGAGCAATTGAAATCAACAAACGTCCTTCAAGTAAAATATTTATAATTATTGTAACGTCAAGTTGTAATTATTTTATTTAAATACGTATGTTTGAAGAAAAAATATAATGTGTCATTCGGAGTAAAAGTGTCTGTGTGCCTCGCATGTAATTGTCCGACTACCAACCTATCGCCGTGCAAACTAACATGCTCGCCACACAAAGAATCACTTTTACTCCTAATAACACAATATACTATTATTTACGAGATACACAATTATTATTATTATAACATAGATTTAGAATTTAAGATATGGGTTGTTATTATTAAATCTAATTTAATATCTGTGATTATTAATAATTATATACTCTACAATTATTACACAATTAAATGTTTGTACTTAATATTGATATTTTTTATCTGTTTTCAATTTTGTTAGTAATAGTAGTCAGTATAAGTATAACAGATTACAAGTAGACAGCCGGTATACGCAAGTGTCAATGTTAATCTGTCATAGTATTAAACTAATTCCGATCACACTTGATATAGCACGACTCCCCTTCAACTGCAATGTAATAAAAATCATACTCGATTTTCACCCCATAATCTAAGTAATTTCAGCAAATATCCCCAATCGCTAGCTAGGTCTGCAACTACAACACGATAAGAAGCTGCAATGGTAATATTTTAAAATTAGCGGTTCTAGTTGGCGGAATAACTGTCGTTTGTTTTAACTCGAATAGAGATAATATGACGCAATCCGCGCAATCGCTTTTCCGCTTGGATAATAGTGGGTCGATCCCCGCTAGGAAAGGCTAGTGAATCTGGCTCTGCAGGAACAGATGAATGCATGGGGCGCTCCGCACTTGTTTTCCAAGCTGTTCACGTTTGTGTGACCCCCTCATTAGCTAGAAATGTTGGTTCTACGAACCCTTGCTGACGTACGCCACTGTAATTCCTACTATTATAATGCCCAATAAGATAAGAAGATTTAAGTGACTCCGTGCAGTATAAAATACTAAATTTTGTTTGCACCGGTATCACTTAAATATTCCCTTTAGTTAAGCGCCCCTTAGTTAGTAAGTTGCCTTTAAGCTTAAATGGTTCGCTCGAATTATAAGTAAAAATTCTACCTATAGTAACTTTACATTTTCTTATTATATTATTCTAATAACTATTATGTCAAATGTAAGAGGTAAGAGTTTGAAGCCTTAAATTTCAAATAATTATTGATGCTGCTACAGATATTAAAAATATTAATAAATAATAATTAAAAATTTAAGTACTGATAGATATGTAGTTTTCAGTTTTTTTTAAAAAAAATATTAAAGGATATATCAGCGTGCAATAGCATTTAATAATTGTAATTTTGCACTAGAAACTGCTTGAATATTCCTATTTCGGAATATCTCTAGGTCCTCGCCACCTGAATTATAATAATATTCAATTTAAAGTTAAATTATGTCCCACAAAAATAGCCAATTTAATTTTGATGATGAACATAGCTGTTGATTGTATTTTACCATGTATATATTCTGTTGTACGATACCAATAATTCTAGGAAATGCTCCATAAAATTAATTTTGAGATTTAATTATTTCTTCTCTTGTTATCGGCATTTTAATATACCGGTTTTACAATCTGGCTATACGCTAGCTCGTGATAGGCATACAACAAGAATTCTGCTTGCTGTAGAAATATGCATGTCGCTAAAATCAGCAATGCTGTGTATATGATTTCCAGTAACGTAGTATCGTAAAGTCACCAATATTTCATTAATTGGAGACATAATTGTTATTCCTGCATGAGATTATTTGAAAACAATTTTTTTAAGAAAACTATTGAAATACGTACAAATTGTATGGAAATTCCAGCTCATGCTCAATACTTGCTAGTAAATCTAATACAGCATTTTGTATCAAACAGAAATGTTTAAAAAACTTAATTCGTAAAAATATTGAAAATGCATCTAAATCATAGTCGTCTTCTATTATATAAAATTCAAAATACATTTTGTAAATCGAACCTCACTATCAAAAGCTGAATAATATACAAATGTCAAGTAAAAATTCTTCGACGCATGCGTATGAGTACGACTTCGTAAGTGAGGCTTAAGTGACACATGACCTACCGATTAACTTAAGGGTAGCTGTTTGCAAGTAGAACCAGTGCAAACGGCCATAGAAACTAACAAATATAATTTCGCATTTCACATTAATCAAATTTCAAAATGACAAAATTTGAGTATTATCAATGTTGTACATATAAAACTAAAAAGAATCGATGATTTCATAAACTCATCAATTAAATGTGCGCTTAGAAATTCTCAGCGATGCACGTAAAGATTTCGATCAACTTCAATACGAAATAGAGCAATTACACAAAACAACAACTGTTGATGAACACATGAATAAGCGAGGAGAATTAAAGGATAAATATTGCGACAGTTTCAAAATTCAAGATATTCTAGATACCTCAGCAAACATTACACCATCTCCATCCTTTTCAAGCATTGCTCCAGCAAATACTCAATCAAATGAAAGTTTACGTATTTTACCCATTATTAACCCGAATATATTTAGCGGTAATTATCAGGTTTGGCTAGATTCTTCAAATAACATTAAATCCGTTATAGATGAAAACACGGCTTTGAACAATCGACGGCTTCAATATCAAAAATCATGTTTGCGAGATCTACGGGCTGTAAATCCTCTAACAAAAGACGAATACAATTAGGTAAAGACCTGGAATATTTAAAAAAAACGATTTAAAAACACGCGGTTAATCGTATAAGATTACATTTTTTCAATCATGCATGCGCCCTCTCTTACAAAACCAACAACCTTAATACTACGCGAATTATTAGATGTTATCACTAATACAACTTGGCTAAAAACATTAAATATTGAAATTGACACTTGGCATACCTTAATAGTAGCCATAATAAGCGAAAAACATGGGTGGCAATCCTCTTTAGATACCGAAGTAACGACATATCAACAACTTAACAAATTTTTAGAAAAACGTTGTTAAAATAAATAAATAAATAAATATATCATCACGGCATATTACCCATTTCTGAGTGTGCCAATCTGCGCAGATTTCGGTAATGATGATGACATATTTGTACCGTGCGGGCGCTTACCAGGCGTCACCTCACGGGCACTCATAGTTGGCGTGAAGAGTCACTTTTGTGCCATTTAAAATTCGAAATATTTGTCGTCGGTTGAGATCGAACCCGGTTTCCCAGATTCGCGACCAGATACTCTGGCACGCGGCCACGGGATCCCATAAAAAAACGTTGTTTGGTATTAGAATCTTTATATGCAGCACCAGTAAATTCAAACAAGTCTGCTTCAACTCCAAATGCTGACACTGGCACAAAAACGCAAAATCATAACACATATAAATCTCGAACTGTCCCTTATGCGACTATACAAAACAAAAAGTATTATTGTTCATTTTGCAAAAATACCACGCACAATACTATTTAAAACTCAGTTCTATAGAAAGATAAAACTAAGCGCAAGGTCTTAAATTATAAACAATCATTTATTGACAAATTGTCATTCGAAATGTCGGACCTGCAATGAACAATACCATACATTTTTGCATTCCGATAATGATTCATCAACTATAAATTCAGTAGCTACGATTAAGCCACAATCTACCGTGTTTAATTCCACTCTTTTTGATAAAAAAAAATTCAAAAAATGAATATCAGCCATGCAAGGAGTTAAATTTAAAAACAACCCTAGCTCATGTGGAAATGAAGGGATTAAACGGCACAATTAGTTCAACGAATAAACAAGTGTCTGTTAATATCAAATTTAAATATAATTACTTTTTTGCAAATATTAATTGTTTCATTGTAGAGAAAGTAACTGAAAATCTCCCATTAGCGTCTATTCACCGAGTAACTTTGGAGATTTCCAACAATTTCTTCCTAGTCGATCCTCAATTTTATGAGCCCAATAAAGTAGACCTGCTCATAGGTGCCGAACTTTTGTACATAGGGCAGATAAAAATTCCTAGCGAATTAATTCTTCAGAAAATTCATTTTGGGTTTAACTCGGTGCTTAAAGCAATTAGCTGATGAGAATGAAATTAATTCGCCAAGAGCTTGCGAGATAATATGTAACGAATTTTATATGGATGATCTTAAAAAATCAAATGACCGATATTTTAAGGCAAGGTGGCTTCGAACTTAGGAAATTCCAATCTAAATATAATATACTATCATCATAGTAAAAACCATGTAACGTCGAATTCTGCACAGTATTAGGTAGGTGTGTATTGGAATTCAAAATTAGACATTTTAAATTCAAAATTCAGCTGAATTCAATCCTAAGTAAAATAACAAAAAGAAATATCTTGTTGGTGCAACTGGGCATAAATAATGGGTGATCCAATTAGGGTTTCAAAACTTTAAAAAAAAAAACCACATGAATTTAGGGAAGTCTTAAATGTTATGTATTTCATTAATTATGAAAAATAATATCAATTAAATGGCCTCCTTTGAACCTTATGCAGAAACCGATCCTTTCAAAGTAATTTTCAAAGACATTTTTGTACATTTCGGGTGGTATGCCGGCTATAACTTGTCGAATGTTGTTTTTTAGGTGCTTCATTTCGTAAATGTGTAGTTGTAAACCAAACTTTGGAAACACGTGCTTATTGACAACTATTTAATTTACAGTGCTACCAACATAGGAAACTCAAATTGGATCACCCAGTACTTTACATTTACATTTTACTTTTTTCTTTCGCAAGGGATTTTGTAGCTCGTCCGATGTCAGACTGTACCGTTATCACTATAGCAACTTATTTTTTATAAGATGATTGGCATATTTACGTCATAATTGTCAAATAAAATGTAATTTTTTATATTATTTAATTTGATAAGAAAAAGAAGTTTTAATAAAAATAAATGAAAATATGTAGGTACTTGAAGCAGAGAATACAGATACTCCTAGAATTAACTGTTTGAGAAGCATATCCAACTCGGGCCTGTGGCGTCACAGATATTGTGATACATTTGAAAATACATATCTCGCTTATTATTTCGAATTTCCCAATACTCCTAGACTTTTATACTTTATAAAAAAAAATATATAAAAAATAGTAAAATACCCCATACAATTTATTTATAAGGCGTTACCTCGGAAATCCCCATTATCGTAAAATGACGACACCCTTCACCCTTCTTTTTTCTTAAAAAGATTTAAACAATGTTATCTTTCAAAAGAAAAGGCTTCTTAACAACCTTTAAAATTAATACTCAAAAATATTTTGGCAATAATAAAATAAGCTCTTTCTTTTCCACACAGTAATAGCATTATGGGGCCGCGGCCACCATCGAAACAGAAGGCAATATGAAAGAAGCTAAGCATCACCCCAATGCTTCCTGAACCAAGTCGTAAATAAAGATTTGTCAAGCGACGTTCTATATGCAGATCTGTCTAGAATACAAACACTAACCCTGATTCGCCGACATATTTCCTACTTAATCCTAATGACAGAGATTTGAAATTTTCGTTTTGATAAATCTTAGGGTAGCTTTATGTTTCAGTGGATTCCGGAAAGGATAAACACACTTCGCTTGACTTTATACCGTAAAATATCCTAAACAAACTTTATTTTGACATCTCCGGATTTCCAACAATCCTAAACTTTTATTCTTATGCTATTGAGATGCCTCTTGTTACGGTATTAATTATAAACCTACTTTATTGTATCCCCTTAACATGACAAAGCCTGCAGTTTGACAAAGTAACTACAAAGAACAGCAAAGCTTCATAGCAGGAATTACATGGATATATAGAATATTATAATTAGGCTCAATAGTAAAATGCGGTGCTATGGAGACATTTATGTACAACCGACTGGAAACTATTTATTTGTGTTAATCTTGATTACAGGACTAATCGTGATCGTGAGGTTCTATTTGCTACTATCCACTTTGCAAGTGAGCTTTTTGCTAGCAGCAACATTTAAATAAATTATATTTTTCTAAATAGTAACCTATATAATTTTTAGTTCATTGGATAGAGATTTTTCTCTGATTCAACGATACAAATATTATACATGGTTGTTCGACAATGTTTTCGATAAAAATGGTATTAACAAATAAATAAATAGATAAAATAAATATATCATGAAATCATATTACTCATTCCTAGGTGTGCCAATCTGCTTTGTCACAGATATCGGTAATGCAATTGTGCAATTTAAAATTAGAAATATTTGGCGTCGGTCGGGATCGACCGAATGGTATTAACAATAATTAAAAATAAAGTTACAACACAGATTACCTATACTATCGTAACCAGATGCGACACTCTCTGTCGGTGCCTTTGAAGTTAGTGTCTCCAAAAAATTTTATTGGCGGCCATGTTCAAATCCGTTTGAAGAAGTTTCTATTTTTCAATGTTTTTTTTTTTTACTAAATAGTCATTAGATATCTTTGATAAAGTTCTTCAGTTTAGTATACATGATTTATATTAGGAGTGGTGTAGGAAGTAAGTATACTATATTTGAATATTTTAATTTTTATTCATTCCTATGGTTGCGATCGATTTCGGGATTTCAGAGAATCCCATCATCAGGCAAAACCAGCTGAAAATATTACATATACAAATTCTACATGAATAGATTAAATATTGAATATTGAATCATTTTATTTAAATATATTACTAATATAAAAACAAAGAATTAAATAATACAATACCTATTATTTATAATAATATGTAAAAATCAACTGCTACACTATGCATTAAATGACAACATAACATAAAAAAACTAAGAATCAATTAAACCATTTCTTATTATTTGTTATAATAATAGTTTCTTTTTTCCTTTTATTGTATTAAAGTTCTTGTTTATAAACTTTCCTGTCAAGGATGGGTAAATTCAATTTCTTTAATTTACTTTACAATATTTTTAATGATATTAAATTGTATAGCTACAATTTCAAAATTTTGAAAAAAAAAGTGTTCCATTTTATTTTCACGACACTGACTTTTATATTTCATATTTATTTTGCAAACTATAACGGCAAACTAAGAACACGCCATTTTATTAACGAAATATGGCATGCGCAAACAACCTGCGCAGTTCAAAATCTGCCCCAACGAAATCGCCGAGTGTCGCATCTGTATACGGTAGTATAGATAATCTGTGGTTACAATATTGAAGAAGGCTATGCAATACACAACTATCAACTATTGATAACTAATATGACTGTTGCCTACGTTACGCTAAATGTACTACATTACGAAGTAATATCAATAATTAATTGTACTAATATAAAAAATATGATGGAAATTATTTATAAACTTATGCAACCGTAGGTATTTTTACGCTTAGTAGTACTCATTTTTATTACCATTTGTGTTGATAACATAAATAACCCACGTCTATATGTCACATAATTTCTAATTTTTATTATCATTTTTTCTCGAAATAATTCTCATACAACCCTATAAAATATTTATTGATATTATTAAATTTTATTCTACCGCTTGAGAACAACTGGTTTAATTTTTGATTTATTATTAATGATAAATTAGCCCCCTTATTCCTGATCATCTGTATATGAAACAATAAGGCCCAATATTTTCTACTACGGTTAACCAGCCTGTTAATTTAAATGTCAGTTAAAAGAAAAACACGGCATCGATATTATAGACTAAATTGTAAAAATTACACATGTGTCAATTTTTCGATGCCACATTGTTCTTATAACCGACAGTTAACTTAACCATCAGTTTAACCAGGGCCGGCTCAAGATAGGCGCCCTGAGCCAAATTAGATTAGAGCGCCACCACCCGTTACAAAAATTATTTCTGATTTTTTTTGACTTAAAACAAAAAGACAAACTTAAAAGTTGATAATATATAAATTATAATCATTAGCAATAAAAACACTATGAAATTTACAAAATCAACATAAAAAAAATCTGTTGTGGCCAGCACAAGACCTTCCGTTAATTTGATGTATTTTGTACAAATCCCATACCAAAAGTTCATTGGAAAAGATTCTATATCCAGTAAAATTGTAACACGAACATAACACAATTTTTTTACAAATTCCATACAGAAAGTTCCTTGGAAAATATTCTATAAATCCAAAAAAATAATAAGTCGGATAGCCACATGTGCTATTTGTTAGAATTATAAATAATTATTATAATTTAAACAGGTACTTACAATATATAGATATTAATCAAATATTATTGATATAACACACGAACACAAGTATTTGATCACAAAATTGAATAGCCGAACTACTTGTCAACTTGACATCTGTCAATATTAATAAGTTCCACTACTAGCCAACAGATGGATTCAAGTCAGATAGCGTAAAGTCACTAGATATATAAAGTACCGCAATTCATTGTACCAATGTGTTAGAGAGAGAAGAACGTTTTTTAGACACAATATGGCGGAATCAGGCCAATCAGGGTCTAGTTGTAGTTGGCTGTGCCTATAAAAGTCACTATATCTGGGGACTTTAGCGTCAATGCTGTCACCATGTCAAACGACCTGAAGAAAATTAACCTTAATTATACTTATTTTTTATTATTTTCTTTATAATTTTGATGAGTTATGTTTTGTATTTATATGTGTGCATTTTATAAAAATTATGAACATAAAATTAACTTATTAAAATATCTTTCAGAACTCATATTATTAATTGGAAAAATACTACCTTTTTTTTAGTTTATGTTCTGTATTTATTAATTTTAACCCAACGTTTCGGCACCATAAACTGGTGCCTTCTTCAGGGGATACATTAACATAAATATTTAAAAAAAAAACTTGTTATTATTGTTTTTTAAAATATTTATGTCAATGTATCCCCTGAAGAAGGCACCAGTTTATGGTGCCGAAACGTTGGGTTAAAATTAATAAATACAGAACATAAACTAAAAAAAAGGTAGTATTTTTCCAATTCATAAAATTAACATTAATTAATTACCTTCATAGATTTATTTCACTGCCGATTATTTTTCTTTGTAATAACGCACTCGTTTCATGATAATCCATTTTAAATTTGGCGCCGAAACTCGACACAATATGGCGGCCAATTGCGGTACTTTATATATCTAGTGACTTTAAGATAGCGGGATGGGGACCCCCATCTGTTGGCTAGTAGTGGAACTTATATAGCGGATAGCGGATAGCACATGTGGCTATGAATTAGAATAGACCCCCAGTACCATTTAATAAGTAATATCAATAATGGCAACCTAATGGTAAAAAGTGTTACGCAAAAAAATGTGCTTAGCGATACAGAGCCATCTGTCCATAGATACTTGAATTAAAGTCGATATTTCAGAACACTGTATTTTGGTTTTAAAATATGGTTTTAAGAACATGGAAATGAAGTTTGATATTTGTTTGTGCGGTTATACGCTTTCAATTGAATAAGATATTTACTACAGGTAATAAAATTTTACATTGCAGGGAAATAAACCTTTTGCGACTTATATAGTTTTTTTCTTCAATTTATAAACATATTATCATTTAATAAGTAATATTACATATGAAATGATATGGACTAACTAAATTCGTAGAATCGATTTCAATTTCGAATTTATACATATCAAATGTTTGTTTTCAAATTAATTTTCTCGTCCTTTATTAATATTTTTGGAAGTTTGCTTTGAACATCTCATTCGTATAAAATTATTAAATTAACCGAATGAATTTTCAGTAATAAATAAGGCAAATTAGCAATGAAAATTATAATCCATAATTATGATTTTTTTTATTATGTTTCGCAATGTTTATATTTAAATCCGTTGTACAGCTTGACGTGTTTTAAATGGTATTATGATTTATTATATTATAAATAAATAAATAAAAATATATCATCACGGCATATTACCCATTTCTGGGTGTGCCAGTATCTACAACACATGCAGACATCGGTAATGATGACGATATATTTTACCGTGTGGGCGCTTACCAGGCGTCACCTCACGGGCATTCATAGCTGGTGTGGAGAGTGCGCCACAGGGGTCACTTTTGTGCCATTTAAAATTGGAAAAATATTTGGCGTCTGAAATACAAATTTATTATTTTGAAATACAAAATTTGTGATTTATAAAATAGTTGCTGGTTATTTATAACAATTTGGGAAAATTGCTAGAAAACATTCTGATAACTGATGTAATTATATTTCCCTATAAAACACCTGCAAAGTGCAGGTAGGTACATCTTGCCCGTCCGGTACCATAAAAGATGCCTTTGTTTCTATTTCTATTGAAGTAGAAACCTCATTCATCTTATTTTAATCTTAAAGTTTAGTGAAATCGTTAACTTAAATATGCTAATGGTTATTTTAACTACTTATATTATTTAATTTTAATATATTTTGGCTTCATTATTTTTATCCTACAATTTTTGGTAATTTATCTAATGAATTAGGTAAGTAAATAGAAAATTTGAATATATATTTAGTTAATTTCTTTATTTATATATAGTTCAATTAAATGTAGTCATTTAATCTGATTTTGTATTTAATTTTACTATAATTTGTTAGAACGATTTTAGAAAATTGAACTACATAAATCAATAATTTAATGAAGCATGTTAGTAGACTGAAAATTAAAGAATTTGTTTATTTAATTTAACTAAAATTTCGAAGGTTTTTTTCTGTGTGATACAAAATAATGAAGAAATGGCCGTTTTTTAAAGAAAAAATCAAATGCCGGAAGTAATTGATCATGAGTCATTTTCTTCCGTATTCAATGGTAAAACAATAATATAGCATTCCATTAAAATAATAATGATCGGAAAATAACACCTGTATTTCATTTTTTCATTAATTTAATTGTGTACAATTTATAAAATTAGCATCAATGGAACATGATTTATACTGATAAAAAAGTTAAAAGAACTCTGTAGTTCACAAATTCATAAATTTGTTACCACTCTTTCAGTTTCAGTTTCGTTATTTACGCTATCATCCAAAGGGATATTGGGACAAGAAAATGTCATAAGAAATATTTAGTGATGCTAATGTTTACAGAATTTTATTGCACGTGGCCTGTACCGAGCGGTCGAGTTGGGTCGAGTGTCAGGCGCAATGATTCTCAACACAAAAAACACCAAATTATCAAAACTTATTTCTCTCCCCAGTAGGCACCCAAATCTCTATGTAATTTTTTACTTGTACGTTAGAGGCAGCACTAAATGACTGCAAACTATTCAAACGAACGATAACGATTTTGAGCATTAGCATTTAATAAGTAATATCAATAATGGCAACCTAATGCTCAAAATCGTTATCGTTCGTTTGAATAGTTTGCAGTCATTTAGTGCTGCCTCTAACGTACAAGTAAAAAATTACATAGAGATTTGGGTGCCTACTGGGGAGAGAAATAAGTTTTGATAATTTGGTGTTTTTTGTGTTGAGAATCATTGCGCCTGACACTCGACCCAACTCGACCGCTCGGTACAGGCCAAGTGCAATAAAATTCTGTAAACATTAGCATCACTAAATATTTCTTATGACATTTTCTTGTCCCAATATCCCTTTGGATGATAGCGTAAATAACGAAACTGAAACTGAAAGAGTGGTAACAAATTTATGAATTTGTGAACTACAGAGTTCTTTTAACTTTTTTATCAGTATAAATCATGTTCCATTGATGCTAATTTTATAAATTGTACACAATTAAATTAATGAAAAAATGAAATACAGGTGTTATTTTCCGATCATTATTATTTTAATGGAATGCTATATTATTGTTTTACCATTGAATACGGAAGAAAATGACTCATGATCAATTACTTCCGGCATTTGATTTTTTCTTTAAAAAACGGCCATTTCTTCATTATTTTGTATCACACAGAAAAAAACCTTCGAAATTTTAGTTAAATTAAATAAACAAATTCTTTAATTTTCAGTCTACTAACATGCTTCATTAAATTATTGATTTATGTAGTTCAATTTTCTAAAATCGTTCTAACAAATTATAGTAAAATTAAATACAAAATCAGATTAAATGACTACATTTAATTGAACTATATATAAATAAAGAAATTAACTAAATATATATTCAAATTTTCTATTTACTTACCTAATTCATTAGATAAATTACCAAAAATTGTAGGATAAAAATAATGAAGCCAAAATATATTAAAATTAAATAATATAAGTAGTTAAAATAACCATTAGCATATTTAAGTTAACGATTTCACTAAACTTTAAGATTAAAATAAGATGAAAGAGGTTTCTACTTCAATAGAAATAGAAACAAAGGCATCTTTTATGGTACCGGACGGGCAAGATGTACCTACCTGCACTTTGCAGGTGTTTTATAGGGAAATATAATTACATCAGTTATCAGAATGTTTTCTAGCAATTTTCCCAAATTGTTATAAATAACCAGCAACTATTTTATAAATCACAAATTTTGTATTTCAAAATAATAAATTTGTATTTCAGACGCCAAATATTTTTCCAATTTTAAATGGCACAAAAGTGACCCCTGTGGCGCACTCTCCACACCAGCTATGAATGCCCGTGAGGTGACGCCTGGTAAGCGCCCACACGGTAAAATATATCGTCATCATTACCGATGTCTGCATGTGTTGTAGATACTGGCACACCCAGAAATGGGTAATATGCCGTGATGATATATTTTTATTTATTTATTTATAATATAATAAATCATAATACCATTTAAAACACGTCAAGCTGTACAACGGATTTAAATATAAACATTGCGAAACATAATAAAAAAAATCATAATTATGGATTATAATTTTCATTGCTAATTTGCCTTATTTATTACTGAAAATTCATTCGGTTAATTTAATAATTTTATACGAATGAGATGTTCAAAGCAAACTTCCAAAAATATTAATAAAGGACGAGAAAATTAATTTGAAAACAAACATTTGATATGTATAAATTCGAAATTGAAATCGATTCTACGAATTTAGTTAGTCCATATCATTTCATATGTAATATTACTTATTAAATGATAATATGTTTATAAATTGAAGAAAAAAACTATATAAGTCGCAAAAGGTTTATTTCCCTGCAATGTAAAATTTTATTACCTGTAGTAAATATCTTATTCAATTGAAAGCGTATAACCGCACAAACAAATATCAAACTTCATTTCCATGTTCTTAAAACCATATTTTAAAACCAAAATACAGTGTTCTGAAATATCGACTTTAATTCAAGTATCTATGGACAGATGGCTCTGTATCGCTAAGCACATTTTTTTGCGTAACACTTTTTACCATTAGGTTGCCATTATTGATATTACTTATTAAATGGCATTAGGTTGCCATTATTGATATTACTTATTAAATGCCAGTACAGACAAACGCTATGGCTTTACGACCATTCATTGGTGCGTCGTAATTCTACGTCATACATGACGGTAATTCAAATAATCAAATTTCATTATTTTTTCTGGCTAATTAATAAAAATTTTGTCAAAAGAAAAAATATGGGTAGCAAGTTTTTACCTACTCTTCAAAAATATTAAATAAAAAAGGTACGCAAGTAGCCCATTATATGCGAAAACCGTGCAATATTATTTAATAGAAATATTTGAATTTAAGTAACTTGATATTTGTGTTAAGAGTTCTTATTTTAAGTTTGTACCTAAACGTTTATATTATTGAAGAAATATATCTTGATTTTATTCTGTATAACATGCAAAGTGAAAACAGAGAGAAATTAAAAAGTTTGTAAAAACTTTGGTTTTATTCTTTTAACAAGGAAACGAACAGCAATCGTTTTTCTTTTGCAGTTTTACACACTTGCCTTGCCCCGCTGTACTATTTATTTATTACGTATGGGAACAGAAACATAAGAACATACAAAGACAATACTTATAAAAAGGATTTAAAGTGCATTCAAAGCTCCACATCTAAAGAGCTTAACCAGCTTAGCGCTGTCGGACTAGCCAGTTCTATATCTTCCCATGTGCCGTGAAGTTTCCTTATTGGGTATTCTGAAATATATGGGTTACTGTTTGCTCAGGTGCACCGCAGTCGCATTGTGGACTTTCAGTCACAACAAGATGCGCAAAAGTTCCCAATTAATTAAAAAAAAAAAATTCAAATAAATGTTGTAGATAATCAAATTCTAAGCCTAAATCACTAATATTTAATGTTAGCCATGTAATTAAAACAAAATAACAAAATAAAGCATATCAATGAAACTGTCAGAAATTTGATTTTATAGGTTACAAAATGCAAAAAAACAATAAATAATAATATTCATTTAAGTGCGGTATTTACAAATACAATCTGTTTCTCTAAGACCACTACAGAAAATTACAATTTTCCCATGCTTTACAAAGCCCGAAAATTATTCATTTCCCACAGTCGTGGGTTAAAGTGTGAGAAATTATTTCTCACATTCCCATGCTTTACAAAGCCCGAAAGTTATTCATTTCCCAGAGTCATGGGTTAAATTGTGAGAAATTATTTATCACACAAGTTGCCAATTGTAATGTTAATTTTTAAATATGTATTTTTTGATTTATAAATTAGAAAATATTTAGTAATTCCTTATCCATGTATGTATAAATTTTCATTTATAGTAAAAGTAACTATTGTAAATATTTAAAAGTTCTTTAATAAAAATGAATTATTTTTATCTTACCAAAGAGTGTAGTCGTAGAAAACGTACAGAGTGTTACTCGTGCAGAAACACCTATTGCCCACTTGTGTGATTACAGCCCTCGACTTCGTCTCGTGCTGCAACTCTCTCACTTCGTGGGCAATAGGTGTTTTTCCGCACTTGTTGCAAATTATATTGTTAATGATGAAATGAGCAATATTTATAAAATTTTGCAGGTTAGTAAACGTGCAAAATAAAATCTATGATATAGGTGAAGAATTTAATTATCTACAACTTTCATTAGAAATATTTTGGTCTAAAATTAATTGGGAACTTTTGCGCAAGAAAAAATTGATTTCTCATGTTAAATGCCTATAGCCAAATTTTTAATGAACACGCTGTATATAAATTAAACTGAAGAAATATTAGCACTTTCAGATATCTGAAGATAATGCCCAGGGCATTAATATTTTCATTAATATGTAATTCTTAAAATCACACTACCAGTATTTGTTGACAAACATATTTTGTTTATTTGCTTACTATGTTTTGCCTCAACACTACACTTATGCCTAATACTTAATTTTTTGTTCAAAGTTCAATTACAATTCAATGTCTGATAGCGAATCTGCTGATTCGGGTTCAATCCCACCAAAATTATTTCGAGTTGTAAATGGAATATATATATACAATGGTGACATTTATTTATTTTTATTAAATTGTAAAAAATAGAAAAAAATAATTTTCAGTATTTACACTTTTCAGGTAAATAATTCGTTGTCAAAAATATTTATGTGTACGCATTTTCAAGCATTCTTTAGAATGATGATTATGATTACATTTTCAGTATACTCATAACAATTCATAAACTAACAAAACATTACATAATTTAAAGTTCACTTCACATCCTCATATGAATATTTGTCAACACCATATTTTATTTTTATTGTATTATCAACTCATAACCGCTGTTGAACGACTTTTGTTTCCAATATCACGAATGTGTTCTCCGATATAAAGTTATTATTTTGCATGCAGAAAGCAATAAGAACTATGTGCTTGAGAAGGTTGCAGTTTGGCCACGATGGACTCTTGCCAACATCAGTTACTCGATTTCTATTCTTCGTTCCAATTCATTTGTTGACTTTTCAGTTGTAATCTGAACATCGATAGCTATACTTGAACATGCTCCAAATACTGGCCACCTCTTAAAATATTATCCGACAAACAAAATCAAATCGATAGTTGGTTTTGCGATAATTAAATTTCTCATTCATGTCTGTAAACATTATGCTCTTCTCTTCCAAGTAAATTAAAGTTTTTCTATAAAAATTATCAGTATGAAATACTTCGCTCTGGAAGAAATTTCATTGTGCTTTTTCTTCTTGCAAAGTTTAATTTGAATTTGTTCAAATATTTATACAAAAGTAATGTTTATATAGCTGGACAAATTTCTATTCTTTTATACACAGTCAAAATTTATTCCATCAAGAAAACAAACTCAAACAATTGAAAAATAAAACCTTATTCAATCTGAACATCAAATAAAAAATAATTTGAATGCTTATAGTACGTAAATAATGATTTCTACAATATTGTATTATTTGAAAAAATCATATGAAAACAAATTAAATATACTTATTTTATGTAAGAAATGATTAAAGTCTAACTTTTTATTATGGAAATTTGCCGCACGAGTCGAAGGCTAATACTGAAATGTTGAATTTAAAGATTGGAATAATTATTATCCAAAAATAAGTTTTTACCTCTCGCTAAGAGAGGTATTGGATTCATGCTAAAATTCGCATATCCAGATTTTACTGAATAAGTACGATTCAAGGTCTCTAGAATCCGATTATAACATTTTTAAAATTATTTCTGTGTGTGTGTGTGTGTGTGTGTGTGTGTGTGTGTGTGTGTGTGTGTGTGTGTGGATGTGTGTGTGTGTGTGTGTGTGTGTGTGTGTATGTCTGGATGTTAGAGAAACGACTCCTCTAAAACTATAAGACTTAAGACCTGTTTAACTATGAATTCCTCTATCTGACATTATTGGACAACCGGAAGTAGTAGTATCTTAAAAAAATTCTTCTAAATATAATTTTTTGAAAATTTTTGTTACTACTAATATTGAAGAACATAAAATTCTCCACTTAAAATTTTTATTATATTTAGAGATAAAGACACTATATATAGTAATCTAATCGCAGAGGCTAAGGCACTAAGGAAACCACTTGACAAATTCAAATGTCTATAACATAGTTTGTAAGAGTATTCCCTGGTTTGTAAATAACAGATGTCAATGTCAGTGTCAAAAATCAATTTTTTTGTGACATTCTGATAGCTTTTTGTGGGAAATGCATTTAATCTTTCTTATTGTTTTATTAATTAAATATTTGAAATTATAGATAAAATGCATACATCCATCAGAAATACCGCCAATCTGGTTAATAAATGGGAAGAATACAATGAAAAATAGATATAATTAGAATTATGTGTGTGCAGAAGACATGTTAAATACAATAAAAAACAATATTTGGGTTCTGTAATTTTTTGTTATAAAACGACGGTAGCAAAGTGCAATAGCCTAATATAGAAATGGCGAGAGGTCTTGTGCTGGCCACAACAGATTTTTCCTATTTTGCATCTGTAACAAGACTATTACAGCACCAGGGTTGGACTAGGCCGCCATGGGTCTGGAAAGTTTTCCGGTGGACCGGTAGTGCTGAGGCCGGTAAATATTAGGTTTGTTCGCGGTAGCTATCCCGGACTAGTTTGAGCATCACACGCATGCGCAGTTTCGTTTTAATCGTTCGCGGTACGATTCTGACTGATAACTCCGTGTTCGCGGAACACTATGGACTGGTACATGATTGGTTACGTACTAATCAGACCAGTCCGAAAATTGAAGCAAATACTATATATCAGGGACTAATTGCGAGTATTCAGTGCATACTTTTCAGTGTTTAATTACGTTTATTTTAACAATTTCACAAACTTTAAATTAATAAATATTTGAAGGTAAGTTTATAATATTGCCTCCATTTCAGTTCAAAACTATATATTTTCATTCAGGTGCATAACATACATAACCTCAAACGTCAAAACGGGCGTTCGCGGTAGAAAAAATCCCTAAACGATCTCGGATCACGCATGCATATTTCACGATTTATGAATTAGTACGGAACAAGTACGAAATAAGTTTGGGATCCGTCAGGGATTGTTACCGCGAACAAACCTATTATCAGATATTGTTCTTATAGTTTTGATTGCAGGTAAAACATTTACTTAAAGACACATGAGGCCTGTGCGCCGTATTTATTTTTCATTGTTTCACTAATCATTTCTTCCGACCAGCGACTGAGATGTGGGGATGAGTAGTACGCAAAGAGAGAAAGCATTAGGTGGGCAAGAAACAGTTAATTACTAGTGAGACTATACTACGAAATATAAGTTTCATCACCGTGTGATAATGGTATAAGTACTTCTCCACGATCACTTTCACGATTTACAAATTCTCGAATATTCCGAATAATATCCCGACTTCGGCTTGAAATTGCGCGTCCTCACAACCACCACAATTTTAAGGCCATCCAAGCTAATCGCTCTCGAGTCGCTGGTCAGACTATGTTTCATACCGATATTATTATTTGTTCAGTGTCTTTTTTAATGCAAATGCTGTATTGAAAATGTGTCGTGCATTTATTAGATTCCTTTTTAAGGTTTAGTGTAGTGGGTCTGCATATTCTCAATCTACTATCATAATTATTTAGTAGTTAATTGTAGTTAATAAGCGGCAGAGCTTATGAACCACCTAACAACAAAGGCCTGCAGGCATTGCTTCCAACAATGGAAAATTCGCATCGGGCGGTGTAGGGTTCGGGGAGGAGAGTACATTTGAAGGTGGCAATATTTGTTTTGTGTAATTTTATACATTGTCAATGTTCTAAGATCAATCTTTTTATTTTGTAGCCACACCTCGTATATCAACAAATTTTGACATTACTCTTTTTTATTTAAAAGGCATAGACAGCGCAAAATAGAAAAACTAGTCTAAAGAACTCATTTCATTATTGTCGATTATTTTATTCGAAAATAAAATGACCTCTATGACATTCGTTCTTTAATATAATATTATAGATTTTTTACGTGTTAGCCATATTCAGTTTTTATTTCCAAAGTTGACCCAACAAAAAAAATTCTGCGGAAGGCCCTGATTCTACACCTTCCTTACCTATAGGTACGGCGGGAAGCATGTTTTTTAAATTTCGAGTGGTATTTCAAACCGTAGCCTACGTTTTTAAATACAAGGCCGGGAAACAACTCAAATTTTGTTTAAAAATCTGGCCAAAAACTCTAGTTCCAAAACCGCTGATGAGGGCGCGACTTATTCCCGCTGTCATTCAAATGTCATTTTTAGACTGTCAAATAAATATATTGATATTATCAATTTAGCGGTTATAACCAACGTCAAAAAAGTAGCCATATGACGACGAGAATAAGTCACGCCAAAACGACGAGTTTGGAACTAGAGTTTACGTTTGACAGATATTGTGATGTTTCCCGGCCTTGTATTTAATAACGTAGACTACGTTCAAACTAAGAACTATGAAGTGGCAGTGGTATAGCAAGAAGCGAATGAGTCCGTATACGAACCAAACACAAAAAAAAAACTCATTGAGTGGTAGTATTCAGTCCAAATTTTAGTCACCCTAACCAACTAATTAGCTTGACTACCATTTAAAAATACATTAATATGACTAAAAATTCTGATGTGCCCAGCACATAACCTCCTGCCAATTCCATGTTTAAAATAGCAATGAACTTTAAGTAAAGGGTATCACATCCGGTTGATCGTTTGTAAACAAAATCTAATTTGTTGTTCCGTCATCAACAATATTACTGAATACTGAGTTATTATAATCATTTTTTCATTTGGGTTTTCAAAGACCCGATTTTGGTATTCGATGTTATTATTTAATTCATTTGCGTAGGATAGAGAAAAATTATAAAATATGTTTTTTACATTATAATGTTTTATTTATTTAAAATATACATGTTTAATTATAATTGTGAAGCAGAAAAAAAAATATGTTTTTTCGTATAAATGGGCATTTTAATTTTCAACATTTTAAACAAAACCTAATAATGACAAGACAAACTTTTAACAAACGTTTATAATACAAAAGCAAATGTATAAACAAAGGGAAATATACATTTTGTAATTTTGGTAGATTTTGGGGTCTTCAATAGTGATCTAGCATCCTTTGGAATGTTATTGTGATATCTAAGAATAAATAATAATTTATTTACTGAAGATTAAGTAATATTTTCTTCGACTGCCCATTTTCTTATATCGTATAATATATTATTGTTCTCATTACTCTTTTTGTGCACAACCGATTTTAAAGGCAAAAAAGGAAAAAAGAAATATATTAATTAAGAATATAACTAACACATTTAGTAGGTATAATATAAGGACCCAGCTGTGCATGTTTCAATTCACTTGGAATGAAGGGTTTTTGTCATTTAATTTATCGGCATACAGTATTATATAAATACTGAGAAAAACTAATTGTTTAATGTACTAAAAACTATAACTACCATCCATTTGCCACAAAACGAAAATGTTATACGACTTTTGAATTTTCCGCCCTAATTTCCGATGTTTTTCGTTCCACGCCCTTCAGACATCACTCCATGTGTATAATATTAATTTCTTTTCTTTTTATGTAATATTATTTAGCTTTAAGCTAATAATAAATGAATTATAATATTTTCCCGGAATCACTTAAATTATTTAGAAATTATTCATAAATTCTCAATTTTATGACATTTTGACAATTGCATTAAAAATAAAAACAATAAAAAAAAGTCAGATTGTGTATCCATGGTGAAATTTTCCATTACAGTACTCAAAAGAGTCAGGTACATGACGTATAATACTGCAAATATGAACTTTTAAAACTCAAGATAGCCATGAAAATTTTTTGACGGTTAAGGGAAATATGTATGTTGTATAGACGCACCCTCTGAAATTTTTAACATGTCACATGTCACAGACGCTTATAGAAGCTATAATGGCTGCTCTGTATTCAAGTGAAAAATATATTGAGAACTATATAGTAATTACCACAGGAGAATATTGAAAATAAAATTTCATAATATGAACATTGAAAATTTAGTATAGGTATTGTAAGTAGATCAAATTGTCGTTATATTACATATTACATTTATTTTTTTATAGCTATGGCAAGATATGAAAGCAAGTGGCTCTATGAGGACTATAAACAAGGAATGGTGAACTGTGAACTATGCACGACAATGGGCGAATAATTACAAAAATAATTTATTTTATAAATATAACATGATGTATTATTTAATTAATTTATATTTTTCGTGAATATTTATCGTTTTCAAAAGTACTTTTTATGTTTAATATTTTATTGTAGGTTTATTGTTTTACTTTATTGAATATTTTCTAATTAATGTTTTATATTATAGAGTATAAATAAAACTTTAGAATTAAATTATTTATTTTTCGTAGTTATTTTTCCCGAGCATCATTTATGTTTATATCATAAAAATGACGTCGAAATAACGTCTTAAAATGACGTCGAAACAACGTCTTAAAATGACGTCTAAACAACGTCTTGAAATGACGTCGACACAACGTCTTAAAATGACGTGGAAACAACGTCTAAAAATGACGTCGACACAACGTCTTAAAATGACGTCGAAACAACGTCTAAAAATGACGTCGCACAGCTCCACGCTGAGACGTGGTCAGGACGTCTATATGACGGAATTTCAGACGTCGTAGTGACGTCGATTTTAGGTCATTTGTGTTACTTGGGTAATAACCCCCAGTTTTATAAAGGGCAGAATAAATTTACTTTCATAGGAAATTTATTCAACAAATTCAAATCAATTTTATTCATTTTATGGCATTTATAAAATTATTGTCAAAAGTTCAACTGTCACTAATGGAATAAATTTTATGTACTTTGGAAGTAAATTTATCCATCGTTTATAAAACCGTTCTATGTGTTTTCTTTAAATGTAAGATTTATAATAAATTTTAAAAAAAATAATATTATTCTTGTTTATTAATTAAAGATGTTCAATAAATATACCTAATAAAAAATATTAATAACAAAATATATCAAAAATAATTCGGTTCACAATTGACCCTATTTTGGGCACTCATGGCATAAAATTATAGTCAGACAAGGGTTCAAAAAGTATTCTGTGTGATCAATTAATATCAAAAGAAAAAAATTTGACGCTCGAGCTGTGAAGTATGTTTACACAAAATAAAACTAATTCATAAGTTTTATATATGTAAAACAGGCTGGCGCCGCGGCGCCATCAAATCCATTCTCATGTGGAATACAATATACATTAGTGCAACCGATCACAACTGCTATAATTTATTTTAAGCTTGTATTAACTTCTGGCTGCCAATTATTTTTCTAACTTAGGGCCGGTTTTCAATATTGCATCGGATTGTAGATAGATATGATAAATCTGTCATTTGACAGTTCATTTCGTTTCAATTTTGTTTATTTAACTCTTAGTTAAAATTTTAACCAGATATTGAAAAACCGGCCCTTAGATGTTGAAGTTTCAAGAAAAAACTCTAAGCCCGATTTGGCCTGGTTCGAATACATACCTATTGGTGGTACATACCTATTGGTAGTATTCCGGAATTCCGGTAATGTTAAAAACCAAATAAGCACATTTAAATTTCTGAGAACATTTGTAAATCAATAATAGAATATTATTTCTAAGAATATTATTTAATCTTACTTCTTACATTGTTTATTGATAAATGTTTCGTATTTCGAATGAGTTTTTCATTAACCTATTATATAAATCAGTTAAACAAGATAATACAAACATAAGTCTGGGCCCCTGTTATACTTTACGTCCTGGGCCCTTTTTCTTAAATCCGCCTTTAATCATTGCTATCAATAATCCGATTTAATATTGTTTTTAACTGCCAGTTAAAATTTTAACCGGAGATTATAAAACGAGCCCTTAGGGAGGGCGATATTTCAACTGTCTATGAATTTTATTCAGCATCTTGATAAATAATTTTTATTTTTTTGTTGTTAAAATAAAATAAGTGTTTACATCATTTTTAAACAAAAATATTCTGATCGATATGCACTTGATAAAGTTTGACGTCATACATTTATGAAAGAATATATTAATAGAAAATTATCTGCAAAATTTCTATTCTATGACGTAAGTTCGTCATGATTCATATCTTTTCATTTACCAAATGAATCATTCTTGACGAAGGTATGAAAAGTTCTTCAGTATTATTTATTTATTTATTTACCATCAATATGATATACACATGTAGTAAAATTAATTGTTTAAAAATAATGGCCCGAATTTTCTTCTCTTCACTAATGTAGTGATCGTCTCTAGTAACTACAAAAACACCTTGCAATGCTTGCATCTTTTTCTTATTAACGCATTACTGCATATGTCTCTCTTTATTTTATTTTTAGTTAAGCTTGAATTCGGCTCAATATGTTCAATAAGAAGGATCATACTTATTTGAATAAAAGTTTCAAAAAATTAAAAACAAAATACTTTCAAATACATATTCTCTGAAGTTAGGTTCGCATGAGTTCAGAAATGTTTTGTTAATGTGAACCTACCTTCATGTCAATTGTAGAAGAATATTATAAAACATGGCCGATTGTGTTTGATATCATTTTTGTTGAGATTTTACCGTTGATCATTATAATTTGGATATGCTTTTTGATATTGTAAGCATGTAGTTACAAATTTAAACTGTAGTTTTAGTAATTATTTTTGCATGTCATGTTCCAGACCATTCAACTGTGATTTGTTGGTGAGATCTCATTTTAGTGTTGCAAAATTTTCAAGGTTACTCCTGTGGGGTATTGATTGCAGGTATTTTAAATTTAAAACATAATTAAATGACATATTTCTTCATCAATCGCTTTATAATAGGTATACTTTATAAATATATACAAATATGACTACTATGCAACAGTTTTGTTTGCGGTGGAATAACCATCAACCAAATTTCATTTCTGTGTTCTCAAGTCTTCTTAACAGTGAGTCCCTAGTTGATGTTACCTTAGCTGCTGAAGGAAAACATTTACAAGCACACAAAGTCGTTTTATCAGCATGTAGTTCGTATTTTCAGGTAAGCACATACACTCTCATTTTAATAATTTGAATCTAACAATATCATTTACTTTTCAGTCATTATTTACAATAAACCCATGTCAACATCCTATAGTAATTTTAAAAGATGTTAAGTTTATAGATCTTAAAGTAATGGTAGATTTTATGTATTATGGGGAAGTCAATGTTTCTCAAGAACAGTTACCGCATATATTAAAAACAGCAGAAATGCTGAAAATCAAAGGTTTGGCTGAAATGCCAGACTCTACTTCCTTAACTAAGTCGCAGAGTAATTCTGTGGAACGAGCCGAGTTGTTAACACCTGGTGACTCAAATTGGAGTTCAGATGCACAAAGACGATCGTTATCGCCTTCGCCATGTCCTCTTTCACCAAGTTCTCGGAGGTAATAGCTTCTTAACATTCGTTGTAAATCATGTATGTTTGATAACAATAATTTTACTACAGAAAACGTTTAAGAAAATCATCAACTGGCTCAGGATCTGGATCAACAGAACGCACATCAGAAGAACATCCTAATGAAGCACATCTAACTTCTCCAAGTGGTAGTATAATTAGCACACATATTAAACCAGATCCTGGTTTCGTATCTGACTGTGGAACTCCTTTGAGGTCTATAAAACAACATAGCAGTGATTCTGAACCTCATCGAGATAGTTCCCAGGAAAGTGTTGAAGGAGATACACCGCATCAAATTACCCTGGTGTGTAACAACCTTGTTCTGTGTAACAATCATTTTATTTCATTGATTTATACAGCAAATACCACAACATTCTGAAGTAAACATGGTGCAAAATGTTGAGCAAAACCCTGTTGACATGGCGGGCCCATCTACGTCATCGGGGTGTACTCAACCACCAGTTGCAGGTTCGTTATATTATAAAACTGTATTTATATTATAAGTGTTTACTGAGATGCGCATGTTTACGTATAAATTTCAAGGACAGTATTATTTATTAAAATAAGTAGTGCGACAGTAATGATGAGTTTCTAGTGTAGTGATTAAATGGTAAAAAGGAAGGCTAAACGGTGGACAGCCAGTGTGAGCTGAGTAAGAGTGCAGTGAAATTAATTTCGGTCGTTGTACTGTACGATATCCCTTTTCCCCTCCGTCCATTGGCGAACAGGTTGTCAGAGCTCAATGGTAGAGGGGCAAACGCAATTCATTTCATTTTAAAGCTAATTCATTCATTTCATGTTTTTCAATGCATTTTTGACCTGAACTCTGTTTTACTTGTCTCACTTCTTCTCTTACATTCACGCTTTGTTTATGTTTTCAAAAACAGAGATTCAGTTAACAGAAATCTGTTTATGTCGCTTGTGTATAACAAATCATATTTAGTACAGAAAAGAAATTGCTCTTTCACTAGGTTTCGTTTCTGTACATTATAAGTTTTGTTTAAATTGCCAGCGAGCATTCATCAGTTGACACTGTGTGCTAGAGCCGTTGAGCCTCGCCTGTTCGCTTCTCTGTGTAACGCCTGTGTCCTGTTGTCCTAGGGTTACAATGGGCTTTTCTGGAACACACCTACCATCCTCGATTCGCACTTTCCTCATGCCATACGAACATGACTCTCCCATCTGACGTACAGTACAACATGACGGACGAACCTCTACCGTTATCAGCAATAAATGCCGAAAACGTGCAAACGCAAACAAATTCAGCTGCAAGTCCGTGCAACAGTGTGTGTCAGTCTCCTCCGAGTACTTCACCGCCACCTATGATGCCGCCTAATATTCAAGTGCAAGCTCCTACTATCCTTCCAGTGAAGAGGAAGCGTTCCATCAATCCTCAAGCTGATGAAAACTTTGTAAAAGCTCTCGAAGCTGTTAGATTCGGTGGAATTGGTTTCTGCAAAGCTGCAAGAATGTTTGGAGTAAATAATAGAACTTTATGGTTAGAATACAAAAAAAGAGGATACCCAATAAGCAGATTGAGTATCAAGAATCGTGTTGCTAAACTTGACAATGCGTCTTCCTCAGAACAAACACAAATTCAACAGGCGCAGCAACAAATATCACAGTCTTCAAATGAATCAGCGCAGCCAGTTTTGTGCCCTCCGCATTCAGTTACTATGATTGGCGCTACTTTCCCAGCAGATTTTGCACCTGCTTTACAAAGGTCTTATCAAGAAACTTCACTAATGGCTCCTCCGCCTCATATTACAGTGCAAGGAATGAATTTCGGACAAATGTGATTTTTTGTGGTTCCTGATATAATTATTCATACTCGTTACAACTAACCTCAGCGTGCTTATATTTTTTTAGTATTTTATTTATTTATTTATTTATATTTTTACTTCGAGATTAATTATTAATTGTGCTATATGTATTGTATAGGAGTGCCATATACACTGCCTAATATTTAATTTTTTTTTATTGATCTCTGTCTTGTTTAAGGCTGTATGCCATTATTAATGTTAATACATAATCACATACAATACTCGTATTAGTGTTCATTCTCATTAGGAAAAAGATTTTAATCGTTATTTTTTTTAAGTATAATTAAATTTAAGGATTGTTTTAAAAGATTGTTCGATTGTTGTAACTAAAATATTTTCTATTTTAGCAAATTGTCAACTAAAGTGGTATTTTTATGAAAAATACTAAATTTAACAAAATAACTAGAAAAATAACTTATAATTTGCTATAAATATATTAATGCTTTGTACTAATTAGTAAAATAAACAATTTAAACCGCAATCGCATTACTATTCATCACAGCTATTCATAACAGACTACTCTTTTAACTGTGTGTGTGACACATCATAATGTAATAAATACAGTGTGATAAAAAAAAATACTGATTCAGTTGGCAATAACAAAAAATTACTTGAGATTGGTAACACTGATACAAAAAATTATTTCCTGTTGTCCGTGGCATTTGAAAATTTAAATTCGAGTACATTTAATTTTTTTATTAAAAAGATTGTTTTTCCCCCATACTTTTATTTTTTTACATTACCCATAGAGCAATAACCCAAAGCATTTCAATCATTCAAAATTATTAGCTGTCAGGCCTCTGCTTTGACAAACTATTTGCATTTATTGTGAAAATGGCATGTCAAATAATATTTCCGCTTTCACCTCCTGTTAAATTGTGGAATTAAAAAATCCCCAGAATTGTATTGCCAACTGCATCATTTCTTTTTGATCACTTTGTAGAAACTTTAACTTTATTTCATTCCAGATAAAATCTCAGTTCAAACAATAGGCCCTAAACGTGGCAGACTCCTCATGAGACAACCTCGTGTGAATGTGAAGAAAGAATGTGATCCAAACCAAACTTCGCCAGAAAGCGAGCCACTGTCCCCGCAGTTCTTGTCTGTGCCACATGCTAGAGTAGAGCGCCAGCGATCCGAACCAATGCCGTCGATATCTCCTCCACCGCTAAATCTTCTCACTGTTCCCGGAACTGGAATATTGGTAAAGCAGCATTCGCATCCCCTTTTACCCAGTCAAACACAAGCGGTTAGTCAAATTTTATATTAAATTTAACATAGCTGTAGATGATTGGCTATAGATACAACTAACTGCACTTGCAAGCTACTAATAACGCTTATAGATGGACAGTACAATTAACTGATCACAAATAACTAATATTTTTTTAAATCTGCATGATGCTTCAAAAATTAACAATGATCTCAAAAATATTCTAATTTTCATTTAATTTCTTCATACTCTTCTAAGAAAATTAAAAGCTAATAATATTTTACAAAAAAATACAACTTGTATCATGATGTAGAAACACCTATAACACTTTATTTGCTTATTTATCAAGTAGTAGTGTCTTATTAAAAATTTAAATGAATTATTATCCTTTAATAAATGAATATCAACCTGTAATATTATAATTTTTAATAAGACAATTTAAATGGCTGGAATTTAATGCGTACAAAAGCTTGGCCCATATTAGGAGCGCACTTATACATAATGTATCAAGTTAATGGAACAGTGCATTTTATTCATGTCTATGAAAAGTTACACAAAAAAAGTGATTGAGATATTTTGTAAGGCATAAAGGGGTACACCTTTTGCCATAACCACAATTATTTTAAAACCAGTGGTACTCAACTTATGGATCAATGTTATATTTTTTTTTAAATGGCATTATATATTTTTTATTAACTCATTAAATAGGGAATTTTCTTCAGAATTCAATGATTAAATAATATCATACCCTTACATTGCGAAAAAAAATTATAAAAATGAATTCAAAGTTAGAATTTCATTTTTATTTTAAATTTTTTGAGTAGGCTAAGCAAACATTCAATTACTAAAACAAAAGAAAATTATGTGTCACTTTCGTATGTCATCGGTACAAATTATTAAATTATTTTTCACGTGATTATTATTTAGTCTTCTTTAATTAGGATAACTTTTTGCGAAAAAAAAAATGGTTGCTAGAAATGGTCTCACATCAATAAATAAAATAATTCGTATTTGTTAAATCTGCTGTCATTATTAAATTAATTATTTGTCGGTTCCTGTGGCTCAATGGTTAAGCAATGCCTCTTAGTTATGAGTGCGCTCGGAGTTCTGGGTTCGAATCCCACTGAGGCATGGATGTTTGTGTATGTGAACCTACTCAATAATAGGAATTTAATCTTGTTGAGAGATTATAAAAGAAAATATCTGATGTGGACACCACATGACTTCCTTGTACGCCTGTTACACTATACATATTTTGTTAATAATTAAAATATGTATAATAACACACCCAATCATAAAATTGCACGTATTTGACATAGACATTATATTTTCTATTTTGTTGTTATTTCTTGTCCTAATTCATAGCAAACTTAATTACAGAAACCAAAAAGTACATAATGTAAAAATTTACATATCTCGCTCATACAAAGAACTAATTTAATCATACTTGAAGTTTTCGACGCAAAATTCAATTCTCTAAAACTTTTATTTGAAGCATTTATTGTTAATTTCAAAATAACACCATTTTTTTCAAGAAAAACTGATAATAGCTTCAAGTAAAGTATCACTTCCGGTTAGACTATTTTAACCAAAGTCTATTATGTTATTTACATTGATATAAAAGTATTATATGCCAAATTTGAAAAGTTTTGGATTATATTTTAATATTGTTTTTTATTAAAATCTATTATAGGTTTCAAGTAAAGTACCACTTCCGAGTATACCATTTTAACTAAAATCTATTATGTTATTCCCATTGTTATAAAAGTATTATATACCAAATTTGAAAAGTTTTGGATTATATTTTAATATAGTTTATCATTAAAATCTACAATAGGCTTCAAGTAAAGTACCACTTCCGAGTAGACCAATTTTACTAAAATCTATTATGTTATTCCCATTGATATAAAAGTCTTATATACCAAATTTGAAAAGTTTTGGATTATATTATAATATAGTTTTCCATTAAAATCTATTACGGGCTTCAAGTAAAGTACCACTTCTGAAAGTTATGTAATGACCAAAAAGGGAGGTGCACAACTAGATGTTATAAGAGTCCTAAATACAAAATTTTAACTTTCTACGGCTTCCCGTTTTTCAGTTATGCGAGATACGTACGTACGTACGTATATACGTACGTACGTACAGACATCACGACGAAATTAGTCAAAATGGATTCAGGGATGGTCAAAATGGATATTTCCGTTGAAATCTGGAAACCGAATTTTTTCGCGATTACAATACTTCCTTTACTTCGTACAAGGAAGTAAAAATAGATATCGACCTTAATTATAATCATGGGTAAAATGACATACGAAAATGACAGTTTATTTTCTTTTGTTTTAATGATTGAATGTATGCTCAACCTACTTAAAAAAGTTAAATAGAAATAAAATACCAATTCTGAATGAATTTTTTCTCAAATTTTTAACAATGTAAGAGTATGATATTATTATATCGTTGAATTTAGAAGAAAATGATCTCTTTAAGGAGTTAATTAAAAATATGTAACGCCATTTAAAAAAATATAACATTGATCCATAAGTTGAGTACCACTGGTTTTGAAATAATAGATTATTCCTAAATGTGTCTCCCTTCTATGACTTACAAAATATCTTAATCACTTTTTTGTGTAACTCGGTATATACACGAGTAAAATTCACTGTTCCATTATCTTGATACACCCTGTATAATAAAAGTGCTTTTATGGAACGCGCTTTGCCATTATAGTCTTATGAGGAGTGTGCTCAATAATCTCTACTGAAAAGTCTTTTTGTACCATATTTTTAAACCAAATCCAATTGTATATTATATAAAGTTATATCAAATTTATTTATTTGTTTTCGAGTTACGAACAAAACAAGTAGATGTTCTGATGTGTTTCAAATATTTTTTATTTTTTTTTTAGATAAAAATAATAATAATTTAATGCGATGATTTTTTTTCTTTTTATAGTATTCAAGTTACAATATAAACTTGCATTTTTTACATGAAACTTTTATTAAAAAATAACACCATTTGATAGTATTTTTCAGCTTTTCAAAAATATATAAATTATTTTAAACTAGAGAACAATTTAAAATCTAATTTGTTTTAGTACAAATCCATATTGTTATTGTATAAAACATCCTGCAAAATATTTTTAGCCAATTTAAATTATAGTAGAATATTTTTATTAACAGTATTGTAAATTATTGTAGAGATCTTCAACTCCATTACCAGAATCATCAGCCCCTCTACCTGTTCATTTTCTGGTTCCAACAACCAGTAGTAGTGGAGACGCAGAGCGAGCAATCAGTCCAGTTGTTATAGTAACAGATCCTCTAGCTATCTCTCCAGAGAATCCTATGAGAGCCGATAGCGCTGCTACTGCTACACTTCGAGTACGCACAGAGGAGTTGAAACGATCCGTCTCTTCACCACAGGTAAATTTACATCCAAATCACAACCGGTCATCTATCGCACACAGTTACGCAACCTCAATAAAAATAAATATGAGAAACTTCCTGCACTCACAATCCACGTCTACGAAAAATTAACAACTTTCTGACTTTCAAAGCATGACGAAAATATATTAAAAATTATTTAAAAAGCAAGCTAATGTTATTATTGTAATATGTGTAATTTATATATTACAGACTGGCTCCCCACGTTCGAGCCATTGTCCAGTTGTACGACAAGGACCAGCTTTAGGTTGCAATTACTGCTGGAATACAGTGGATGCACACGGCAGAATATTACGGCGGAAAACAAAGTATCATTGCCCAGAATGTCAGACTAACCTGTGTATTGTTCCTTGTTTTCAAGAGTATCATGAACGACATAGCGGTGGTACGCACACAGATCCGGTAGCACTGACATCGTCAGTTATGCGAGTCTTTCCAAAAACTAGTTCCATGTAAAGTGAGGTTAGTGATCAAAAATATTTTTGTAAAACTGTTTCTTATATTATCGTAATTATGAGATTGTTTATAACTTCGATGTTTACAACAATTTCTATAAAGGTTTCAAATAATTTATTTTTATATAAGACATTCAATTGATTTCGTTTTAAGACAAAGTGTTGAATCTCTGTTGTTTTATTTACGGTAAAATCGTGCTGTAATGGGGTACTATGCCATAGTCAAATTTTAACTATCTTAGTAAAAAAAACAATTTGTTTGCCAAATTTTAAAAGCGATATTCGCGCGTCTTGTATGCCCGCCCACCGAGAAATTATGAATAGAAAACACTAGCGCCATCCCGACAGACGCCAAATATTTCCAATTTTAAATGACACAAAAGTGACCCCTGTGGTGCACTCTCCACACCAGCTATGAGTGCCCGTGAGGTGACGCCTGGTAAGCGCCCACACGGTAAAATATATCATCATTACCGATGTCTACATGTGTTGTAGATACTGGCACACCCAGAAATGGATAATATGCCGCGATGATATATTTATAGGGCCATCCACCGCCATAGTTTATATGGCAACCAAAATGACTGATAGTGGTAGTACTGAATTTTTACAATGGTCGTTTTTAGACGTGTCAGAACTTGTACAGTGTGAGACAGGGACATAAATAAATATGTATATATACATATCATCACGTCATATTACCCACAGATTTCGGTAATGATGATGTTATATGTGTACCGTGCGAGCGTTTACTAGGCGTCACCTCACGATAACTCATTGCTAGCGTGGAGAGTGCACTACAGGAGTCGCTTTTGTGCCATTTCAAAATCTAAATATTTGGCGCCGATATTAAAATTCATATATATTTAAATATAAACTGATTTGAAATGCAGTATTGTTTAAAGGGAAGTATGACAACCTTAAACACAGTAGTTTGAGTATGTTTTAGACAAGTTCATAATTTTGCCACCAGACGGCTACGAATTCATTTGCTTCGGCAATATGGTCGAACTGTTTCATTGTTCTATAATTGTTTATTTATTTATTATTTATGCTTAATAATAATTTCTTCCGAATATAACGTAAATTCATATATAAAAATATTTCAGCTATGCGAGCATGAAAAATTGTTTATCGACCACTGGTGGAGGATATGCTACCTCACACGCCAAATTCTGAACGTTAGAAATTCATATCTCGCTTATTACATAAAATTTTAAAGTCACGTTTGCACTAAAATTCCTAGTTCAACCTGTTCTTCCAGAAAAATAAAAAAAAAAAAAAATGGTATAGAACCCCATTGATATTCAATAAAATTATATTTTTATAAAAATGAAAATTTGATCTATTGTTATTTTCAGACCTTATTTAATACTGCACATAGACAAATTTTTATAAATATCTGTTGTAATTTTATTTTACAATTTGGATGTTCATGTATAAACAGCTAATGTTCTATGTAGCATTGTTTTATGTTGTTTCATATTAATTTTACCGTATTGCATACTAGAGACAGGTGTAAGCGCTACATAAAAATAGATTTTTAAAGTGACGATATATGTTATAGTTGTTAGCGCAATTGCACTAATTCATTTTTAGTGCATTCATATAAAAATTAAATAATGTGTACGCTCACTAATTACAAAAAGCTTTAAATGATTAAATGATGGAATCGAAGTTTTTAAAGAACACTATTTTTATGATACACATACAAATCATACAATATATATTTTTGATGATTGTAAATTGTTTTTTCTGTCCAAATTAGATTTACTAAATGCTAACAGAGATGGGCTGAAAATACAAAATGTTTCCGAAAATTTATCAAGTCAATAAACAGTTTAATGAAATTATTACAATTACTGGGATGGTAAAATTTCGGAATGTATAAAAATTTATTTTTTCTCACTTCTATTTATATAATAAGGCAACAGTGAAAATAAGACCTTGAATATAAAATTTAATGAAAAATAAAGAAAATGAGGCATATCATATATTTTAAATGATATAAATATGTATAGTTTATTCAGTCCGTCTCATAAGATGTATATAATTGTTATTGACGTGATTATTGATGTTAATATACAATGACGTGTGTGGTGTGTGATGATAGTTCAGTACCTGTTATTGTAATTTGTACTTTACTATGTTGAATGAATGCGTATTTTAAGTTTACTAACCCGTACGAATGAAATTGTGGTAAAAGACATTTTATATATATGATATTAAATGTCGTATTAAGATTATTTTGCAAGTTATTGTTAAATGTAAATATTACGGACTCGTAAGTATTTTAATTTCAATATTAATTTATTTTAGTTGAATGGCCTACAATATGCAAAGAATTTACTGAATATTTTTCACCGTTTTGGACCATAAAATACATTTCCGTTAAAATTAATATAATTTTAACAGCAATAAAGTATATATACTATTTCGGAAAACCGGTGCTACAATTCAGTAATTTAATAATTATAACATTGCTGCTCTATTTTAATTTAAAATGTCAAAAGTCCTGTACATATATTTTTGTAATACCTTGTACTGAAATGTAGTGTACCTGATATTATTGGCATGATGATTAATTTATGCTTTATTTGTAAGATATGTGTAAAAAGATGTAAATATATTATGTTAGTAAAACTCGTTTGTTTTTATTACTCTAAATATATTTCAATGAAACTATAAATAATGTAACTGAGAGTTTAATATGCATTTTTAGCTAACTTAATAAAATCAATTTTATGTACATACTGTTATTTCATTTGAAATTAATTTATTACTATCAATGAAACAATCATTATACTGTGTATTTTAAATTAAAAATTGTCTACATTACTTTTTCTTCTCAGGCTGTGGCTGTTCTTTTGGATGAATTTCTTCCACAGCAGAACTTCTGAAGTTGGGAAACTGTTCCCAAGGAGCAGATAACTCAAAACGTCTGAATTCCTGAGCTAATTCCAACGGTTCTACAACGACACGTTTCTTTTCATCATCATAACGAACCTGAAAGAAGACATTATAACACTTGCTCAAAATAATAATGTTCCGAAAATGTTACCTCAACATATCCAGATAATGGGAAATCTCGTCTGAAAGGATGACCTTCAAAACCATAATCAGTTAAAATTCTTCTTAAATCGGGATGATTTGCAAAGAACACTCCATACATGTCCCAAATTTCTCTTTCATACCAGTTTGCAGCTTTAAAGACATCATTACAAGATTCAATGGGTGTTAGTTCATCCGTATAAGTTTTAACACGAATACGGGAATTGAATCTCAGGGATAGCAAATTGTAAATGATTTCAAATCTATTTGGCCTGCTTGGAACATCCATGCCAGCAATATCCGCAAGACTGGCAAACTGTGCATTATGATGATCTTTCAAGAACTGTAATACAGGAACAACGCCTTCAGGAACAATCAAAAGTTCAAGCTCATCTCCAGCTGTTATCTGCACTTTCTGAATAAATTTTGGCAAACATTCATAAACATACTGTCCAAATTCAGTAAGTTGTGAGCGAACCAATGGATCAAATTTTCGCACAGTTGCTGTAAATAAATTACTGAATATTAATGAAAACAAATTTTGTAAATTCTTACGTCTTTCGTCTGTGGCAGATTTCTGGGGTTGATCGGTCTTGAATCTTATTGAATTTACTACGGGAGTTACTGTTTTAACACCTAAACATAGTACAAAGTAAACAAACATTGAATTCATTAATAACATATTTATTAATACTTATGGCTTTAGAACGGATAGAATTTGATAACTGTCTTAAAATTGATGCCATTGTGAAATAAATTTAATTTGTTCCTGCTCAAAATGACATAACCATGACATAAACCTACTAGTGATTTTTGTATTACAAACAAAATATTCCTAACCAAACTTTATTTAAAAAAAAATTACGAATAACGAAGACAAATCTAAAATTATTAATCATTTTGTAAAATACTAATTATATAATTATTTAGAAAAATATAATCATAACATATTACAATACAAAGTAAGTTATATGTAAATAATTTGAAATACCCGCCCTATGTACCTGGCCTTTTGAAGCGCTAGTAGCATCCGGTCTACTCATCATTTACGTTTCCGAAACACGCTTGGGTATTGGGTAATACAGTAATACTTTTTCGTTAGATTAGTGTATTTGTGTTAAAAACTTAATATATTACACATATTTTATAATAAATATTAAATATGAAGTGAAATAAGTTAAAATACTAAAGTATATTCGTTAAAATGACGCAATTTTTGCCTCCTAATCTGTTGGCATTATTTGCCCCTCGAGAACCGATTCCGTATTTACCACCAGCCAGTAAATTACCGCATGAAAAGAAAAACAGAGGCTATGTTGGTGTTGGAGCATTCTTAGCTGAATTTGAGGTAAATGTTAAATATCAATTCTATAACTTTTTATTAAACGTATATTATTAAGGATCCCAAGGACACGCCACCACCTACCAGAGTTGAAACTAGAGAAGAAAGATTAGAAAGAAGACGTAGAGAAAGAGCAGAACAAGTTGCGTATAAATTAGAACAGGAAATTGCAGTATGGGATCCAAATTCTATGCCAAATGTGACTGGAGATCCATTCAAAACATTATTTGTTGCTCGAATTGTAAGTTTTTCTCTTTCTCATTGTACTTTACAAGAGTATTTTTTTTTATTATCATATTTTTGTTACAGAATTACGACACATCAGAGTCTAAATTACGAAGAGAATTTGAAGTATACGGACCAATTAAAAAGGTGAGAATAAAACTGATTTATACATACACATATATATTTCCTACTTTGCAAACACGTTAACATTTCAATTTGGTGACGGGTCATTAGTAGTAGGTAAATTAATACCTCACAGTATTCCTCTCAAAGTGGGTTTAACTTTGAGTTTGCAGGTTGAGGTTACATCGCTTATTCTGTTTCACTTTCTAATTTTTGAAAGGCTTTTTATTAATGTACTAATAAGATCTTGCACGATTTTTTGTTTGCTTTAATCGAAATAAGAAAAAAAAATCTCGCTTGTTATCAGAAATCAATAGATTATTATTTGTTTATTTCTAACGTTATTTTCTTTATTTTTACTAATTTCTTCAATTTATGTACTTCATTCATAATATTTTTCTTTTCCATTAATAATAATTCGTCAAATATTTATTATTGTTATTATTTTTTTCAGATTGTTGTGATTCATAATACAATAAATGGAAAACCTCGTGGATACGCATTCATCGAGTACGAACATGAGAGGGACATGCATTGTGAGTAACCGAACTACACTGTATATAGTTTGAGAAATAACCCATAATTTTGATTGCCCCTCTAATATTACATTGCTGGATCGGTTAGAATAATATAACGAAATATATCACCTAAAAATATTTACCCAATTATTGAGTAAGTACAATGGTTGGGCAAATATTAAGTGATTGATTTGACCCCTCTAATTAACCCTGTTTTCGTATGTAGCCAGCAAATGTTTCATGTATTGCGTTTAATTATTGAAATTAATGCAGGGTTTTTCTATTTTCTTGGTACAGTCCCAGCTGGTGGCAACTAGTGCCGTTTGCCCATTCCATCTCTTATTGCTGGCTATATAGGTTTGTATGTGTGGTAAGAACCCTACATACAAAGTCATTGTCTGATAGGGTTTGTTTTGTATTTATTGAAAAATCCAAACCGAACTCAATTAGTATAAAATTTAATCTTTAACTTAACTCTTAATTCAGTTATTAAATTTTTCAAAATTTTAAGTCATATACGGATCAAATTTATTAAAAACGCGATTGTTGGAAAGTTTAGATAATTTAGTTATTTTTATTTTGATAAAGTAGTTTATTAATGGTCTTGCGCGTACGTAAGTAATTTGCGCACCAGGTAATAATGGATGCATCTGTATTCAGCGGGTTGTTTAACGTAATTTATTCGTAACTGCATTCGTATTACGTAAGTAAACTTGGTAGGTATTTTTTCAAATATTTCTTACAATCGCAGACTAATTGTTACATTCACAATTTAAATATGTAGTACAATTTTGTGTAGAATATGTTTTCATGTAATTATACATAACTATATTCATTTCATAAGCTGTAATCAATAATTACAATGAAAAATGTTCTATTTACTGTGTTTTATGCATAGTAACACAAAATAAATACATTTTTTAAGTTGTAAATGTAACAGTTTTTCTCCAAAATCTTCTGAGTTCGTCAGACAAAATTGCACGGTGCAAAATACAAAAGACAAAATTTGGAAAAACGGAAAATGATAATCGTGAACCGAGTTTGGATACTTGTTGCCCATGTATCTCTTTCAGGTCCTGTGGTAAGCCGTGCTATAACCATTTATACAGTGTGTTCATAAATTTCAGAGATAAATTGCTTTGTGCGATGTACAAATGATTGTTTACATAATATTTTTATTTTATGGCCACACTGTACTAGCTCGTTATATTTAACGTATGTGAATATTATGTAATTATTTACAGCTGCATACAAACATGCGGATGGTAAGAAGATAGATGGTAGACGAGTTCTTGTTGATGTGGAAAGAGCAAGAACTGTTAAAGGATGGTTACCTAGGAGATTAGGTAAGTTTATTCATCAAATATTCAATCTCTTTTTTCTTCAAGCTTATTAAAAATATTCAAATTAGGCTTTAGTATTCCGTATGTAAAACAATGACTTATGTTACTAATGTATTATGATCTTTATTATCATACTAGTAACATAAAGATTACTGTCCCTATTACTTTAGTAGTGAGTTTTCTGAAAATGCAAGATTGGCAGTTCTTTTATTGAGACCTTTAGTTATATTTTCAAATATAAAATGTATCGAAAAATGTAAAATGCATTGATACTACCAACTTTGGACAGAAATAGCAAACAAATTGGTAATACAAATGAAAATTAGAAAATGTTTATTTTATATCTTCGAAAATTTTGTTGGAAACTTGAAAGATAAATGTCTCTCCAATAACTTGCACTAGGTAGTTCCACGGTTAACGGTTAAATTAAAAAAATGTAATTTTTTTTCGATAAAAAATTTTCAAAACTCCCTATTGCATACTTTGTCTAAACTGATATTCGAGGTGGAATAATTAGTGGAGTGGGTAACCTTAAATATAAATTTTGAAAATTATTTTAATCCCGTCCGACAGAAGTGAGAGAAGTTAACTTTTTTAATTTATTGGAAGATTCAAATTTAAATACAAAGAAATATTTTTGTGAAAAATTCATGGACTTCGCCGGCATTTGAACTTGCAATAAATTCGTCACTACGAAGGATGTCCCAAAAGTATTGCACAGCGCGCCCTAGCGGGCATTGTAGGCAACAAAGACAGGTGATCGAAGCGTCAGTGTCTAGATTGAATTCTTAAGAACACGTTGGTATACCCAAATCATTCAAGCAGCCAATGCACGTCATTAATAAAAATTGAATAAAAATAACGAGATGTGTGACGTAATGTACTGGTACGTTTGCAGAGGTTTTAGAATCTTTATGAAAAAAGTTATACAGATTGCAATCTGTATTATTGACATGGTCATGAACTGTCACATCAACAAAATAAATACTATATTTTCGTCACTGTCCATTTCTATTTAAATTATTTTGTAATACTAACCTTATTTATACTTATGTATGCCATATAAAGGCAATAAATAAAAGTGAGCCTAATTTCAAAGAAATATACCGAATTCTTCTGATTGATTAGAAGTGCTACCTTGGGCAGAATAACAGATTTTGTGTTTGCGTTAACGGTCACGTTGCGTCGTTGCGTTGCGTTTAACATTATTATAAATAGACCTTTATAACGCACAAAAATGTTTCAAACACGATACATATAGGCCATCCAGCGAATCAAGCGGTTTACGTCATAAATACAATATCACTAGAAACAATGACGTCATATGTTAAAAAGTTTACATGAGCATGCAAAACGGATTAAAATATATATGATCTGTGGGTTGCCTTCATAAATCTAAATCTTTCTTAAAAAGGTAACACGTCTGGTATCATGTTTTTTTCAGCGAAATCCAATTTTATTTAAAATGTTCTGAACGATACTGCTTACGCCGTTATAAATACTTCACTCTTGTAGTATATGCAACAAATCATCTAGTATTATGTGAGATCCTTAAAAAAAAAAAAAAAATACAGAATACTGCATACCATACAATTTCTAACTGTTTCTGTACATTGCGTATAGCGTTTGCCACACGCTGTACATATAGATTTAATTTTCAAATTATTACTAATAATAGAACGAAATATTACCTCAATATTACAATTCAGTGAAAGTAAGAACCCACCAAACTATTTTTCGTTTTCAAAATAAGTCAATAAATTAACTACAAGCTCTTGAATTTGACATGACAGAGCATTTGACATTTTGTCAATGAACAACAATGCAAAGAACAAAATGAAATCACAATACAGGTTGAAAAGTATAATGTAGACATATAATATTTAGTAATATACATGTTCAGAATTACCAATATTAAAAAAATATAATCAAACGTCATTTTGCAAAAATTAACAAAATTTTACTTAATAATAATATTTCCAAATATAATTATTTCTATTAAAGGTTTCAAATACTTAATAATAATTTAAAAAACCAATAAAATACCGTTAATAAAATATATTTAAAAATAAAAAGAAAATTTCAAAAATCCCTAAACGATGACGTAAACCGCTTGATTCGCTGGATAGCCTATATATTTTTCAAATAATAACTGACAGTATGAACTTACAAATTATCAATGTTGCCAACTATAGCAACAATTAAATTAATAATATGATGTTGATGTACATTATTTATATATTATTCATATCATATACGATAAGCAATGAACTCTACTTATTCATCTTAATAATAATTATATAAGGCTATACACTTTTTGACGGTTAAAAATGATTAAAATTTTATTTCATTTTTCACTATTAGTGATTTTAATGCATTAAGGTTTTTACACTAGTTAATGACGTGCATTGGCTGTTTGAATGATTTGGGTATATATCATAAGAATTTACTTTATTGTTCAAATGTGAAATACTAGGGATTTTTATCTTGATAACTTCGGAAGATTTGAATAATTCAAAATCAACAAACATCTTTTATCGGTTTTGCATTGCAAATTAAAATATAATGATTTACATCTAGTTCATTTAATTTACAATTAACAATTTATTATTAAAAATTTGTTAATTATTGTGTTGAAAATACTTAAAGTTGACATTTCACCAGAATATTACCAACTTATAAACATAAAAGTCCCTATCTTTTTACCGCCGAGGTCTGTAAATAACTTTTATGCACGGACGTATCATAATTTGACAATTATACACGAATTTCTTTGACATAAACGTCATTTTATAGCCCGCCGGGCTGTAATGAAACGTCAAACGGTCAAACCAAATTATAACCTACAATATAAACAATTTGAACAGGCAACATGAAAAGTTTTTATTATATATCGAAAAAATTTATATTCTTTAATGAAAAATGAAAATTAATTTTGTGATATTTATATGGAAAGCACGGAGATACACAAAATAAAACTCAAATGACATAACTAATAAACAAACAATAAACTGTTGTTCTCCGCTTTCATAACAACACTAGATACTGGATGTACGAGGACAAATTCTTTTCGATACAATTTTTCTAACACTCATAATTTGAAAATTTTCGTCCGTGCATAAAGTTTTGTATGTACCACGAGCGTAACTTGCTTTTATGCCCCCTTACGCTCTTAATACATAAATAACTATTTTCTACTCCCATTTGAAAAACTTATTATTTCTTCTCAATCTGCAGAATGGACATGAGGACATGTAGGCAATACTAGCTAATTGAACGGCTATAATTTCATATCCATTCTAGGATGGATTTGAAATCCACAAATCATGTTGTATTACTTTGTAACCCAAGCAACTGTGTGCGTTCAATTCACTTACCGCCAGCTACCACTAGCGCCTTTTTCTTTCTGAACACACTGCTAAGTTTAGTTTTCCTCCGACATCAAGCGGAAATCTCGAGTGCTTCTGATAGGCGCTAGATACTTTTGCTAAGTGTAAAAACTGAATACACTCACCGTCAAATAAATATGCTGATGCACAATTTTTTTTCCTTCTCCCCACCCTGTTCTGTGCTCTGCGGTGTTACTGGTTCTTTATAACTTAATATTTTCAACATAACCAACGGAATTGGCAACAGTGTAGAAATCTCTAGTCCATATTTATTTGACGGCAAGTTTAACTGTTTACGAATAGTAGTAATGGAAGAGGAATATTAAATTTTATTTACCTTGCAAATACTAATAAATTGTTATACGTAAACGAAAAAACATGAAGAACTGTACAAAATGTCACATTTGATATTTCAATATTGTGTTTTAGATGGAAATATTTTTAGTATAAAAACAGATTTTAATAATTTAATAACATTTAACTGTATTATGTTATTGAAAAAATTAGATAAATTGTAAGTACTCAAAAAGAACGTACAAAAATGAAAAATTTTGACGTTAATTTGTTTTGAAACATGAAACAAGTATAGATCAAAAGCCGCATTCACAGCCCGAAATTCGGTGAAATTTGTGCTCTGAAATTTGATGAAATTAATTTAACCGTTCACAGCTCGAAATTTGTACCATAGTGCCATCTAGCCAAAAAAAATATTTAAACGCTTCTAAAAAATAATCAAGTTACTGTTTATCAGTGTTTTCATTTAACTAGATAAAAAGTATTGCAATCACATCAATAAAAACAGCAACCCTTCTCCAGCGAATTTTACGTATTAATAGATTGTCCTAAAATTGCAAAAATTATTTTATTTTTTAACAATTTCGTCCTCTGCACTTCTTTTAGTTTGCAAAATTTTCTACAAATTAAACGAACGTCGATGGCGGCTATTAAAATATTTTTATTTTTGACGGCGTTGACGGGCCGTTACCACCGTAAATTATAACTACGTATTTCTTTATGCTTCATTTTAGGTGAAAGTGAAACCATTACTTTGTAATATGTTAATGGCGAAACAAAACTTAGGGCCAGTTTTACAATCTCCGGTCAGAATTTTAACTATAAGTTAAATAAACAATATTGAATCGGATTATTTACAACAATGATCAACTAGTCACTGACAGTTCATTTCTTTTAAATTTTGTATATTTAACTGGCAATTAAAATTTTAGCCTGTGATTGTAAAACTGGCCCTTACAGGTTATGTCAACCGGCAATGACACTTAGGGCCGGTTGGAGAAACAAAATGTAACAGCGTGATTAAATGACATCGCGACATTGAGATCAAAATATAGGTTTTGGTAATATTTCGCTTTTTCAAATTTGGAACTGTGCACATTTATATTTATGACGGAGCATGTGATAGAACAAAGGTTATTAACATTTATATTAATGTGAAGCGAAAATGATTTATCTGTTTGAAGTTCTTCTACCACAGTTGATGATTTCCACCCACCGTGTAGTTTAAGATGGGTGATATCTCCACCAGTATTTACTAAAAGAGTGGCGAAAATCGCCTTAAATCGGCAAAATGCAATTTTAAACGTATCTTTGAAAGATAATTAATTCCAACTGGTTGAATAGTGCATTTTTGTTTTTGTTAGTTTAAAAGAGGCATATACTTTTTTGTAAAGGGCAATAGGATTGACAGAATATCCTTCATTAATGATAAAACTACGTGCTTTATTTGTTTTAGTACCAGGTATTGAAATATGTAGATATGATCCCTTGTCCTGTATGTGATCAATTGATATATTTGTCAATTCATTACAGCGACATGCCCCAACAATGACCATTAATAATGCAACCTAAGAAAAAAACGATATAAAAAAATAAATAAATTTATACAAGTAACCAGAAATTAGGTACCTTAATCATCAAATATTCACTGTCCGGTGCCATTTACAAAAATTGTTCAGTGGCAATATTTTCAACAATATTTATTATTATTTTTAATTTCATGTATTTTAACCGCCTGAAAATTGTAAAATTATAACATTTTAGCAGTTGAACATCAAAATAATTGGTCTTGTGAAAGTGACAGTTTTTGTCAAAATGACACGCGCACACAAATCAGCTATTCCGAGTACTTCAAGGTCGCTCGAGTCACGTGTCTGCTCGCGGTTTATTTTACAAATACAATTTCAAGTATTGCCAATTGAATCAGTTATTTTTGATCAATCTGTAATTTTATAAATTTTTCTTTTTTTTATTTCGTAGTATACTTAATTCTTTTCAAACTAGCAGCGACATAAACTTATTAGTGACATCTATGTTACGTTGGGTACACTACTCTCACTGCCTACTGTTTGCTGCCAGTTTTCCAATAAGTTGCACCGGGGTGCTATAAATAACTATTAAATGAAGTTTCATCATAAGTTAAATATACTAGAAACTTTTTTACACATTCATTGAATATAAAATATAATTTTAATAACAAATGATATTAAGAAACCTTAGAAAATCAAGTACAGAAAATGACTTTAAAATTAATAATGTTCAATAAATTGTCAAATTTCTATAGTTCTTATTTTCCTAGTCGCAAAAAAAGTATGTTGAAGAACTCGAGAGACACAAAAAAATCAATGGCCGATGCAATGGTTGTACTTTCGTGCTTTTTTTTTTAAGGTGGAACTGGTGTACACCGTGCTACCCTGCAATACACCACATTGCACTTTAAAAAAAATTATCGAACATGCTATATTTTTCTCAAACTAGAACGCAATTTTTGTTTCATCCAATTTGTACAACTTTAGCAAAAATCTGAACTTCTTACTACTATTGGTATAATATTTTATTAATAGCTCAGTTTTTTGTTTGCCTTCGTGTTACCCGAACATCAAATTAAATTTATGTTTGGGCGTCAAACAAGGCATAAATGAAAATTCTCTTTGTAGTTTATCTTGTTATGTAGCTAATAACAAGGTCATATTTTGTTAGAGAAACATTTATTTGTAGAAAGTGTTAAATTTATTTGTAAAATGTTGCATCTTTTAACTATTGTATTATCATGTATAGGTGGAGGCTTAGGAGGTACGAGAAGAGGTGGTCCTGAAGTTAACATCAAACACTCTGGTCGTGAAGACAATGAACGTGAACGTGAGCGATATCGCCTGGAACGCGAACGTGAGGAGCGTGGTCTTCGTGATCGTGATCGCGAACGAGACCGGGGTGGGGAGCGTGCTACTGGTGGCCTAGGCCTCGGCATGGTAGAACGAGAACGACGTCGTTCACGAAGCAGAGAGCGTCGTGAACGGAAGAGAAGTCGCAGTCGATCCCGAGAAAGAAAGAGGCGTCGCAGCAGGGATAGAATTAAAGACCCTGATATTGAAGAAGTTGAAAGACCACCACGTGAAAAGGAGAGAGAGCGGTAAGGGAAATATTACGTGTTAGTAATATAATTTTGCCTTTGTGTTACTTGAACATTAAATTAAACTTATGTTTGAGTGTCAAAAAAGGCAAAAATTAATTCTTAGTTTGAAAATTGTTTACTTCTTATATAGTGGTAAACTTCATAATTAAGATACATTTTATATCATTTTTATTTTAATAAAATTAAAAGAGTAATTTTTGATATCGTATTAAAAATATCATGTAATATTCACAGGGATCGTGATCGGGAAAGAGATAGAGAACGGAAACGAAGACGATCTCGGTCACGTGATAAAGATCGCGATAGGAGTGAACGTAAAAGAGATAGAAGAGACAGAGAAAGGGATCGTAGGGAAAGAGATAGGGATAGAGGTGACCGGCTTGAATATATTAAAACAGATGAGGGTGGCGAAATTCGTATCAAAGAAGAACCGATTGATGGTGAGTATAACTGAATGGTTACAAAAATATTTTGCATTTTATTGTGATTGCCTTTGGATTAACTTTCCTTTTAATATTAATTTTCTGTAAATTTCTTTTTCCTCTCCTTTAATCCCTTTTCCTTGTCTTATTTTTATCACACATAAAATGCTAGAGTAAAATATTAATTGCGAGGTAACAGGGCCACTAGAACTAAAGCTTTGTCTGTGTGGTAGTAAACACCTCAAACATTTTTTGAAAATAATATAATAATATAAGATAATTATAATGGTTTATAAATTTTATTAATTGTTTAAATTTATAGATTATCCCGATTATTCCCAATACCAAACGCAACCGTATGATCAATCGCAAATTAAATATGAGGAAGAAGATGAAAAGAAATTTGCAATTCCTGACAATGCAAATGGTGGTCGTGGCAACTACGATGACTATGAGGAAGGAGAAGCGTATTAGTTATTTATATTCTGAGCACTTTATAAATTTTAACAAGCAATATTATTATTTTATTGTAGAAATTGTATTAAATGTGAATTATTGTGCTTCTTGTCAATTTAAAAATCATCAATTTTTACCTTAATTATTTAAGGTTTTTATTTTTAGATTATAGATAAGAATGTAATGTGGGTGTACATATTTCATTTAAATAAACATGTATCTCTACAGATATAAGTTTTATTTTACAATTAATCACATTTTATAATTATATATGACTATTCCCTGGTACATTGCAATACTATCGATGCAACAGTATTACCAGTTTGTCCTCCAAATTGGAATACTGGTGTAGGAATCAAATAAATAACTTTAAAAAAATCTGCAAAATGTTCTTCAAGTTCTCGGAAAGTCCAATTGCAAGAAGTTATTATAAATAACCCATTTGGTTTTATAATGCTTATAACTTTATCTATATATGATTTTCGTTTAACATGTGAATTGGAAGTTAAACTAATTGCATCATAAGTTCCCTTATCATGAACTATATCGAATTTACAATCAATATTATCGAATAAAAAATCTAATGCCTAAAATATTAAAAAATATATAATTACCATCATATTATTTGCATATAATAAGCAATTACTTTGTAATTAATATTAACATTTTCTTTCTTCGCTATTTCTTTGGCCAAGACAATAGCGTCTTTAGAGTAATCCACCCCTAATAAATTAACGAAGTCATTTTTTGCAAGTTCAACAAGAAAGTGTCCATTTCCACATCCCAAATCAATGATTTGCTTATCCTTCGTTACTAGTGGACTTCGAATCATCCATTGTAAAACTCGATCAGCACTTTCTTCACCAAACCATACTTCGCCTATATCTCCATGGTGTCGAAAATTATCAATTTCTGTTCTGTATCGATTATCCCAATATTCTTGAGTACCAAGAACTGATTCATTTAATTCTTCAGAAGATTCTGTAGCCATACTTGAAAACTAAAATTTTGAGTACTGCTGTTCATTTATCATATGCATGCAAATAAACATAACCTTAAACTTATCGAAAAGAAGCGTTTGATTTTTAAGAGTATATCAAAATGACAGAATTTAAAATAGAAGATACAGATTTATATGAACTCTTAGGTGTAGAAACAACATGCACTACGTCTGATGTAAGTTATTTATAGTCTACCATTAAATGTATTTATTGAGGAATGTTATTTCCCAGATTAAAAAAGCGTACAGAAAGAAGGCTTTGGAATGCCATCCTGATAAAAATCCAGACAATCCTAATGCAGCAAGTTTATTCCACCAATTATCCAAAGTATTAGAAATATTATCTGATGAATCCGCCAGAAAGGCATATGATAAAGTATTAAATGCTAAAAAAGCAGCTGCTTTACGGCACAGAGAATTAGATAGCCAGAGAAAAAAACTGAAAGAAGATTTAGAATATCGAGAACAACAAGCTCAAGCATATAAAAAAAAAAGTGACGATGAGCTACTTAGGGATGAAATTGAGAGACTACGAAAAGAAGGTTCAAAACATTTACAGGAAGAAATGGATTATGTTAATAAATTAGTAAAAGAATCCCAGAATCAAAGATCGCCTGAAGAATGGGAGAGTAGTAAACATCGTATTAAAATAAAATGGCAAGCGGCTAAAAATGATGAATCAAATGGTGGTTATACTCAAGAAATATTAAATAGATTTTTATCAAAGGTAAAACATATTATATCGCAAAAACAAATGTTTAATATATTATCATATGTTTTAGTATGGAGATATAAATGTTTTAGTTATGTCCCCAAAGAAAAAGGGCAGTGCTCTTGTTGAATTCAAAACAAAGAGAGGAGCAGTACGTAATTAATCTTAATTATTTATTTTTTCTGATACGCAATTTTATTTAGGAAATGGCTGTGGAATTGGAACAAGGATTATCTACAAATCCACTTACATTGGAATGGGTAAATGGTCCACCAAGTGGCAATAAACAAAAATGTGAATCTTCATTAGTAAAAGAAACTGATTTCGAAAGTTTAGTGCTACACAAAATGAGACAAGCAGAAGAAAGAAAAAAACTTATTGAACAAATGCTAGCCGAAGATGCGGCGGAATAAATCGTGTATACACTATATTCACATATTGTAATAATAATTAAATTATACCTTTTATTTTACCTGCTTACTACGTTGTTTATTAAATTATAGGTTATAAATTCCACGTGAAACATATGACATTTAGTAATATTGAATAGAAACAGTAGATGCCTCCACTATTACGAAAATATGAAATAGACCTGCCACATCACTTCCAGCAAAGCATGTTTTTAAATCAAAATTTACAATAATTACTTATATTTACGAAACAAAAAACAATTTTACGTAAAATTGAAGTTAAGCGACGTATCTTAATAACTTCAGTTAACGAAATTTGTTTATACTATTTATTTGGAAAGTAAATATTTGGGACAAGTAAGAAGAAAATGTTGAGACGGAAGACGCTTTCACGGTCACGTGATCAATTTCATTTGGTGACTTCGTCCTTTCCTCTAAAGTTGTAGGTATATTGATGATGACTTCTCAACAACTACAGCCCAAACGGGGAATTATTAAACAGGTAAGTTATTGTTTGAATCAAACCTTGCTTAAAATAGTTACATCTTTAATTTATATTATTTTGCTGCATATATTTTATGAACTGTCAATAATATTCGTGTTTATACATAAACGTGGTGTGCTTAGTTGGCAAATGTGCACGGTCTTATCACATATGGATTTATTTTCGTGTCAAACTTTACTTCTGTTTGTTACTATTTGAACGGTAAATATTTGGCATTAAATTTAGAAGTGTTACATGTGTAAATATATGTCGTTATATCATGTGTGGTTATATTAAAGTAGTATTTACATCTATATGAGTTGGCATATTTTCATCTTATATAAGAACAACCCTTTATTTTTATGAATGAAATTTTATTTTTAGATCCTTTCTGGGGATTCTGTAATAATTAGGGCTGCTGTAGGGGCACCACCACCAGAAAAACAGCTCTCGTTTTCAAGTGTCATTGCTCCAAAACTTGCAAGAAGGGCAATTGGCAAGTTAGTGGTGTTTATTTTATACTTTTTTATGTACAAAATATTAATTTATTTGTGTTCTAGTTCCGAAGAAACTAAGGATGAAGCTTTTGCCTGGGAAGCTCGTGAATTTTTGAGAAAGAAACTTATTGGAGAGGAAGTGTGGTTCACTGCAGAAAAGCCCCCAAATACTAATCGTGAATATGGAACTGTATTTCTTGGAAAAGGTATTTTGATCTATTTATACATTTAAATATGTTTCTCATATAAATATATTTGTTAGATTTTAACACCGCTGAAAACATTACTGAAGCCCTTGTTTCCGAGGGTCTGGTTTCTGTTCGTCGTGAAGGAAATCGTAACAGTCCCGAAATTGCTAGGCTTACAGAACTTGAAGATGCTGCTCGTGCTGCAGGAAAAGGAAAATGGGGTGAAAATGCTTCTAGAACCGTTCGTGAAATCAAATGGTCGATCGAGAATCCCCGCACATTTGTTGACAAATTTAACGGAAAGCCCGTGAAAGCTGTGATAGAACATGTGAGAGATGGTTCAACTGTACGAGCTTTTCTGTTGCCAGACTTCTATCATATTACATTAATGATTTCTGGAATTAGGGTAAGTTTTTCTATTCTATTATTTATTTTTCTCGTCTCTAGTGTTTTCTGTTCGCTGTAATCTGTATTCGGGTGTCAGATGGGACATACTTAAATTTCCTTTTCCTACTCCCAACTGTATATGATGCTATATTCGCACGCTGAACAGTGTGGATATGATAGTCATATCCACTCTAGGGTGGATATGAAAAACAACTGAATTAATTTTAATGCTACTAAATCAGTAGATTGTATACTGCACTGAATTTTAAATAAAAAAAATAAATTAATTAAACCTATTCGCTGGTACATACAATTTTGTATACAAGGTTTTTTCATTTGTATATTTTAAATATCTTGGTCGTAGAAAAAGATACTGTACAATTCGAGTGGAATGCCCATATATGAGCATCATATCCACTCTTGTACAATATACTATTCTTGTATTTACTTTTTTTGTTCGTATACAATGAAAGTAGTTGTAGATTTGAGACACATTTGATTATATTTTCTATTTTTTTTTTTCGTCCCTAGTGTTTTCTGTTCGCTGTAATCTGTGTTCGGGTGTCAAATGGGACGTACATTAACATCATTTCTTGGATTTACTTTTTTTGTTCATATACAATGAAAGTAGTTGTAGATTTGAGACACATTTGATTATATTTTCTATTTTTTTTTTTTCTCGTCCCTAGTGTTTTCTGTTCGCTGTAATTTGTGTTCGGGTGTCAAATGGGACGTAAATTAACATCATTTCTTGGATTTACTTTTTTTGTTCATATACAATGAAAGTAGTTGTAGATTTGAGACACATTTGTTTAAATTTTCTATTATTTTTTTTCTCGTCCCTAGTGTTTCCTGTTCGCTGTAATCTGTGTTCGGGTGTCAAATGGGACGTACATTAACATCATTTCTTGGATTTACTTTTTTTTGTTCATATACAATTGAAAGTAGTTGTAGATTTGAGACACATCTGATTAGATTATAAAAATAAGTTTTTCTACTCCCACTGTATATAATGCAATATTCTGAACGGTATGGATATAATAGTCATATCCACTCTAGGGTGGATATAAAAAAACAACTCAATTCGTTGGTACATTAAATTTTGTATACAAGGTTTTTACATTTATTTATTTTAAATATGTACTGTATCTCAAAACATTATTTAATTAAAAAAATACCTAAAAATCTGTTATTGTATGTCTTAGTCGTTGAAAAAGTATACTGTACATCTCGAGTGGAATGTTCATATATCATTCGGATGATTTATCATCAACTTCATCCGTAAAAGATATGAGCATCATATCCACACTTGTACAATATACTACTTTCGTTTCATAAGGAATAAAAGTGTTTCATAGTGTATGTTTATAGTGCCCGGGATTCAAACTAGACAATGATGGAAAACCAGACCCGAATGCGAAAGTGCCCTTTGCAGAAGAAGCACGTTATTTTGTTGAAATTCGTTTGCTCCAACGTGACGTTGAGATTGTGCTTGAATCTGTTAACAATAACAACTTTGTTGGTACCATTTTGCATCCAAAAGGCAACATTGCTGAAGCGCTTTTGAAGGAAGGTTTTGCTCGTTGTGTTGATTGGTCCATGGCATTTATGAAATCAGGTATGAAAATATTGTTTTTTTTTAACTTATTTGTTTAATTATTATATAAAATGATGTTTTTATACTTTCGTTCTTCTGTAAAACCTTGAAGAAAAGTTTATACTGATTAAAATAATTTAATTGTAGTGTGTTTTTTTTATATATACATAATGTTATAGTAATATAAATATGTAATTTTTAGGAGCTGAAAAATTACGTGCAGCTGAACGTATTGCTAAAGAAAGCCGCGTACGTTTATGGAAAGAATGGAAATCTACTGGCCCTCAAATTACTGGCAAAGAAAAAGAATTTGGTGGAAATGTTGTTGAAATCATCAATGGAGATGCTTTGATTCTGAAATTAGGCAATGGTCAGTATAAGAAAGTATTTTTGGCTAGTATCCGTCCGCCTAAAGAGCCAGGTAGAACTGTAGATGAAGAAGGCAAAGCTCCACCACGTCCAAAAGGCTTCCGTCCGTTGTATGACATCCCTTGGATGTATGAGGCTCGCGAATTCTTACGTAAGAAACTAATTGGGAAACGTGTTAATGTTGTTGTTGATTACATCCAACCTGCCAAAGACAACTTCCCTGAAAAGATTTGCTGTACTGTTACCATTGGTGGAGCTAATGTTGCAGAAGCAATGGTTTCCAAAGGGTTAGCCACGGTTATTAGATATCGCCAAGATGATGATCAGCGCAGTTCGCATTATGATGATCTTTTGGCTGCTGAAACCAAAGCAACAAAATCTCAACGTGGTGTTCACGCAAAGAAAGACATTCCTACTCATCGTGTTACAGATATTTCTGGCGTAAGTGATTTTCAGTGGTTACTTTTTTCTTTTTTCCTTTATAATGAGATATGATGCGTTTATACTTTCGTTCTTCTGTAAGTACTTTGGAGAAAGTTCATAATCTGATAATAATAGGTTCAGTGAAAGGAAATTATATTACTGATTTACATTTACCTAATTATATATTTAATAATAAATTAGAAATTATTTTTGTGAATGATTTCAAAATGATTACTTTTTACTGGTCCTGAATAATCTTATTATTATTAAATAAATAATTCGTGTAGTGATTATTCAGTTAGTGAATATTTTTTGTAGGATGCCGTTAAAGCAAAACAGTTTTTACCTTCTTTCCAACGTGCGCAGCGAATTGATGCTATTGTTGAATTCGTTGCAAGTGGTTCTCGACTCAGAATATTTGTTCCCAAAGATCATTGTCTCTGCACCTTCTTACTTGGTAAATATATTTTCTTAATTATATTATATACGCGGCAACAGAGTACTTTGCAATATTTAAAACTAATTTCGACACGTAAACGTATACAATAAAATTTAATACTGGCTGTTAAAAAGAAAATGCCAGTACCTATATTGCGTATTGCTATTTTAGAATGAGATCTCTCGCTTCAAATATATGTACTTAAAAACTATACAGTCGTATTACATAGCGTCTTTAAATTTATAAAATATAACGCGGGTGACCTATCACTACCTCCTATCTGTTATTTTTAGCGAAAATAAATTAATATATTTGGATTTTGCGTTATTTTTTATATTGTAATTTAAAAGTTTTCCGTAAACTTTAAATAAATTCACATAGAAGGTAATGCTCGTTTACCTGCGATTTAATTTTAAGGGTATGATCTCGTGACCCTGTGTTTGAATGTCTGGTCGCGATTCTGAGGCCCCGGTTTGATCCCAACCGATGTCAAAATTATTTCGAATTTTAAATGGTATACGCCCGCATGGTACGAATGTCATCATTATAGATATCTGCGTATAAAGCATATTGGCACACCCAACAGTGGGTAATATGCCCTGATGATATATTTATATTTATTTATCAAAATTAAAGCTTTAAATTATTGCTACAATTTATTTTAATTAATTTTGAATTATTGAAAAACTCAATCATGGGCAAGATCTAGAAAGGTATGTCTTATAATCTTAACACGCAGACGGGGCGAATTTGCGTCAACAGGGGCGGAATGTTTAGAAATTACAGTTTTCTTCAAATTCTAGGCATATTTGATTTACTTTTTAAGAAAACCAATAAAATAAAAAAAACCTCCATTGTTCAATAAACTATCTGTAATTCTTTTTTAAAATAAAGTTTAAAAGTGACGTCCGTTGTTGTTTGAGGGCTGAAACAAATCGAAAACTTAAGAGTGGAAATTTTTCTGATTGTCCTTCGTTATCAAGTTATTGACAAAAAAACAAATATTAACATTTAAACTTTATTACGATATGATATGATTTATTTATTCCATATGCTACAGATACAAAGTAAATAAACAATAATTATCACTTGTCGTGAGTTATAAAAAATTATAAAGTATATGTCTCTATTACAAGTAGTTAGTAATAAAAAATATAAATAATTGTAACAGTAAAAACTAATAATATTAGAAAAGAAGATAATTTCTACATATGCTGTCACAAAAAGTGTTTAAAAAGCTTATCTTCTACTTGAAAGAAAACATTCGCACGATATATAATGGAAACATAAACAATGTCAAATATTTTCGCTTCTTAACTCCACAGCAGCGTATATACGAACATCGCCACATCCAATTTGTGTTACACAATTGGAGCGACCGTGCATAAAAAATTCATCATGCTTGATGAAGTTTTAACGGAGGAAAATATCTTGTTTTCTAATATTATACGCTTTTAATAAAGTTTATATGTTAATATTTGTTTTTTATCAATAACTTGATAACGAAGGACAATCAGAAAATTTCACAATAATTTTCTATTTGTTTTATAGCTTTGAATCAAATTCTAAAAGTGAGGCCGTTACTTTTGAGCAGGGCTGGCAAATACTCAGGTTTTTTTTAAAAAACGACCCAGTGTTTTTTTTTTAGTTATTGGGCTTTTTTGGGTTTTATTAGATATTTAATATGAACTTAATATTACTATTTTTTTTATTAACTACATTGTAAATTAAATTTGTCATTCAAAATGACATTCTTTTTCACATTAGTACTTTTATCTATCACTTTTTCATACCAATGCGAAAAACCGACAGTTTTAATTTATGATAATTCATTATATGCTTCTTATTAAACGACATAACAAACCTAGTATATGATTCGTTGCAAAATGGTGTTTTTTTTGCACATGGCATGTTCACGTCTAGTGCGAAAAACCATCTTTTTGCAACTAAGCACATAAATAAATATCTGTTTTGTTTTTATTGGGGATAATAAGACCAGCCCTGCTTTTGAGACATGTGTGTATCCGTCATTAAACGGACAATTTTTATCCTGTAACTTTACAAAGACTGCAATGTCTTTATTGATTTTTTTTAACAGAATATTTTATATTATTTATTTATGTAATGTGCTTAGCTGGAATAAACTGCCCTCGTGGCGCCCGCCCAGGTTTGAATGGAGCACCTGCTAGTGAAGGTGAACCATTTGGCGAAGAAGCTTTAACATTCACAAAGGAAAGGTGCCTGCAACGCGAAGTTTCCGTTCAAGTTGAGTCTCAGGATAAAGCTGGAAATTTCATTGGCTGGCTATGGATTGAGAATGTAAACTTATCCGTGTCCTTGGTTGAAGAAGGTTTGGCCGCTGTTCATCCTACCGCAGAGCGATCTGAACATTTTCGGGCTTTAAAGGTTGCTGAAGACAGTGCAAAGGAAAAGCGTCTTAAGCGATGGGTTAATTACGTCGAAGAAGATAAAGAAGAAACTCAACGGATTGAAGAAGACAAGGTGAGTTGGTTTATAATGTTCATAGCTTTTTGCACTCTCCTTAGATCCATCTCTGTTATTATAAGAGATGCTTGAGTCATAGGAGTGCTAGATCACAATACCTCCACGGTTAGAAATATTTATATTTTTCTTCATTTAATTCTGATATAGAAAAATATATATCTGGCAGTGGGGAACAGATTTTATTTAAATGAAGATTTTTTCTTTGTTATATTTATTTTACGTTCGGTGTGCTATAATCTTCTTTAACATAATTCCATTAATTATACGTTTCTTTAATGCGGATTACTATCCAAATTTTATTTAAAACGTTACATATTTTAATTATTCTATAAATTTATTTATAGTTTATTTTGACTATATCTTTGCGATTATGTTTTTTACTTGTTTACGTAGTATATCTTTGTTTTCTGTTTTTTTTTTTTTTTTTAAGGCGTATTGTGGTGCAAAAATAAAGAGAGTCTTACACGTACAGGGTATTTCCTATTCAGCAACTGTAATTTTTTGCTAAATTAGCTACATATTATTTTTGATATTTTTCAAGGTGTCTCCGGTAATGCTAACGACATAGTAAAATCGTTTGTACGTTTCAGTCAATTTTTTTTTTTTTTTTTTAGATCAATTTAAGTCTATCGTATTTGTTTTTAAACTACAGGTTAAAACTTGTTTTTCGCTTATTTTGACGAAACCTCGTATCTCGCTTATTATGATAGATGCAGAAAAACAATTTTTATACGTACTGTTTTTTTTCTTCATGTAATAACATGATAAAATTAGATATTTGAAAACGTTACATAAGTAATTCTCGAAATGTACAAATATAAAGATTTTTTAAATAATAACAATGTTGAAAATAGACTCATATTTTATAAGCTTTTCAATGATGTTTTTGAAAATGATAATGAAATAAATTATTTATTTTGATACTGTATGTATTAAGTTCTTAAAATAATTATTAACCGTTTGCTTTTATGTTAGTTAAATTATTTTTTTATAGACATCATAGTTGTCTTCGAAAAATCTTTCGGAACCCATAATACTACAATAAAACAACTTTTTAGTTTATGTTCTGTTTATTTTAATTTAAACCCAACGTTTCAGCAGCGTATACTGCTGCATTCTTCAGGGAAAAACAAATAAATAATAAATTTGTTTGTGTCAACCAGGCTTTAATCAATAGAATGTAGACATGGTATACGTCATTAAAAAACTTATAAAGCAAAACATGAAAAATCATTAACACATTTTATTGTATATTATGTTTATTGTTAATCTTGGTTACTTGCTTTTGTTTTGCAATTATATATGTATTTGTCATTTATATTCTTTCCCCTGAAGAAGGCCGTAGTGTATGCGGCCGAAATGTTGGTATTAAATAAAAACACAGAACTAAAACTAAAAGGGTAGTATTATTCCAATTATTCATATGAGTTCTGAAAAATATTTTAATAATTTAAAAATCATTACGTTTTATAAATAACCGTTTAAAAAGTCATTTTTAAAATGAACGAATAGTTATTTATGCAACATGACTAAAAAGTAGTCTTATTTCACGAAAAGGATTTTCTTTTACGTCTATAATAAAAAAAAAAGTACCATAGCGTTTCATTTCTTCACGCATTTACATTAAAAAAGCACTTTTTTCCACAATCGTTAGCAAAATTCATTATTATTCAACTTAAAAGAGTGAGCAAAGTAGCTTGTTAAATCACAAGTGAGCAAAGTAAATAAATTTCATCACAAGTGAGCAAAATACACAAGCCTATAATATTCTACGTCAGAAGTCAAAAATTTTGATGGAATTACAAATTGTACAATAAATATTTACCATTCTACGTGAAGGAACAATAATTTTTTGTAGTTAACTTTACATTAAATTCAGTAATAAACATATGTACTGTTGAGTTTTTCATTAATAAAAAAAGTACAATGTTTCGTTTTTTATATAGTTATATTTCAAGATTGTGGAAAAAATCATGTTTGTGAGCATGTCTTTTTCTCACTTGTCCAGTTGTTTTATTCGTTCCCGCTCGTGCGGCCAATTTCCGGACACGTGAGAAAAAGACATACTTTGCTCACTTGTATTAAAAATAGCTATTTTCACTCTTTTATTTGGTAACATACATTATAATCTTATTTTAATGAAAAAAAATGTGAACCGTCGCGGGACGCCTGACAAGTAACATCGAAATTAATTTGCATTGTGTACAAATTAAACTAAAATTACATTTTATTTTATTTTGCAGACAGTGCAGATTTGTACCGCTCAGTTGTGCCAACAAAAATATTCTTCCAAATATTGTGTATTGTGTTGTTGCGAACCGCTGTTGAAATTATGTAGCTCGAGTTCGAAACGAAACTAGCGTCTAGCCGTTGGGTTAACTTGTCTCACCGAATATATACGATTGTTGAGATGGATTCATGCAACATTCATTTTAATTTCATTTTCATTACCTTTTAATTGTAAAATTTTAAAATAATGAAAATCACTGGCCACCCCGGAATTCGATCTTAATTTCGGCGAAATGCCACGTCTACGTATTAGGAATTGCCAGTTAGGTATCATTACAGTTGTTTAAAAAAAAATAAAAAAACAACTAAACAATACCTAACTGCCAATTCCTTGTGGCAGACGCTGGTAAGCTCGAAACGAACAACACTCTGCGAGTCGAGGCGGAGAGAGCCAACGAGTCACGAGGCTGGCCAAATGGCACGTAGCTTCGCGTCATAGAAGCCGTTCTTAACCCGGGATAGATAGATGTATCACATCAAAAAGTACTTTTTAACGGACGTAAAAAATGTCTTGTATGTAACTAGAATAGAAAGTATCTTATTTCACGAATAGGAAAGTTTAACCGTACGAGCAGTAGGTAAGTGCGTCAAATCCTCAGGGTTGAAAAAAAAACGGGTTTTATTAAAAAAACCGGGTTTTATTGAATAAAAGCGGGTTTTATTGACAAACATCGAAATATAGTATGTATCATTCTTAACTTTAGTTTTATAAAGTATCTTAATACACATACACAAGTCGTCGTAATAGATAATAGATATTAATATTATTAATATTTTTTTTAAGACTGTAATGTAATAAACAGTAAATCAACTAGAGAGTGTACATGTGTACAAGTTACGAATTAATATTAATAGTTGCAAGAAGAATAAGATCCAAGTGTACAACTAATAGTATGTTTAATACACAACTTAAAAAATAATTAAAATGCTGACACCAGGATTGAAGTTGTTCAAATATAAAGACACAGCAATGAAAAATATATTAAAAATGATCAAACGCGAAGTACACAAAATGAAATTGATTGTAAAATGTTGCTGGTGGCAAAAATTTATGTATATACAGGGAATTTATTTTAACATGCAACATATGGCGTATCACTTCCATGGTTACTGACTATTGTCAAAAAATGACAGCAATGTAATATTTGTCCATTTTAAAATGCAACATACAAAATTTGTAGTTTTGTATTATTAAAACTAATTTCCAATAAATTAGCTTACATACGATTAACAAATAATCAAAACATGAATGTTGTACATCTTAACAAACTTTAGCTTACGAAAATTCATAACTTTCATGTAATAAATGTTAAAAAATACCCCCAATCACTCTGAGGCAATATTCTAGTCAGTCGTAATAAGAATAGACACCATTTGTGATGTGTTTTGGAGGTATCTCTTGTGCTCAACGAGCTATAAGTAAATTTACTTACAGCTCGTTGCTTGTGCTGCAATACTATTTATAATGTTGCATTTTAAAATGGACAAATATTACATTGCTGTCATTTTTTGACAATAGTGAGTAACCATGGAAGTGATGAACTATAATGTTGCATTTTAAAATAAATTCTCCATACCATATAAGTATATATAGGCCATCCAGCGAATCAAGCGGTTTACGTCATAAATACAATATCACTAGAAACAATGACGTCATTTGTTAAAAAGTATACATGAGCATATAAAACGGATTACAATATGATCTGTGGGTTGTCTTCATAAATCCAAATCTTTCTTAAAAAGGTAACACGTCTGGTATAATTTTTATCCACCGAAATCCAATTTTATTTAAAATATTCTGAACGATACTGCTTACGCCGTTATAAATACTTCATTCTTGTAGTATATGCAACAAACTATCTAGTATTATGTGAGATCCTTAAAAAAAATACAGAATACTGCATACCATACAATTTCTCACTGTTTCTGTAAATTGCGTATAGCGTTTGCTACACGCTGTACACAAAGATTTAATTTTTAAGTTATTACTAACAAAATATTACCTCAATAATACAATTCAGTGTAAGTGAGAGCCCACCATTCTAATTTTCATTTTCAAAATAAGTCAATAAATTAACTACAAGCTCTTGAATTTGACATGACAAAGCATTTGACGTTTTGTCAATGAACAACGAAACCAATAACAAAATCAAATCACAATACAGGTTGAAAAGTATAATATAGACATATAATATTTAGTAATATACATGTTCAGAATTACCAATATTAAAAAAATATAATCAAACGTCATTTTGCAAAAATTTACAAAATTTTACATAATAATAATATATTCAAATATAATTATTTCTATTAAAGGTGTCAAATGCATAATAATAATAAAAAAACCAATAAAATACCGTTAATAAAATATATTTAAAAAAATAAAGAAAATTTCAAAAATCCCTAAACGATGACGTAAACCGCTTGATTCGCTGAATGGCCTATACCATATTTAATTAATAAAATATGATTTCATAAAAGTGGGTTTTTTAGATGTTTTTTTTTTTTGGGTTTTTTAGATGGGTTTTTTGTGTCGGGCAAAATTACAACAACCCTGCAAATCCTATGATATACTTTTTACTCATGTTGCATAAATAACTATTTTTATGTCTACAATAAAAGCGTGCACAAAAAGTCATAACGTTTTATATTTTCACTCGTTTTGCGTTAAAAAGGGGCATTTTTCACGCTTTTTATGTGCACAAAATTCATACTTTGTGAACCTATTTTAATATAATAAAGTGCACTTTTTTAACGGACGTAAAAAAATTTATCGTGTAACTCAAAAACAAAAGAATTTTGTGATTACATTAAATTTGCCTGAAAAAATTACTCTGAAACGAATAAATCGTTTTATAAATAAAACATTGAATATGTAACAGGAGTTTCTGCAACACGCAACTTCTGTTACGCAGAATTGCAGTAAACTTCGAATTTTGATGTTGATACAAATTTGCTAATTAAATTATAATGCATAAATTATTATTTTTTGTAAACTCAGCATTTCTTATCTTTAATTTGAATGAGCTACGATGTAACCTACAGCATTTCGTATTGTCATTTTTACTACGTTACGAACTCTTAACTAATTTTCGAAGATGTGAAATTGTAGATACGTTCATACGTGATACCCCTTGTAATCATAAGAAATTTTCTTTATTTGATGTCAAATTTAACATTAGTGTGACAATACTGTGCAAAATCTACTTTGTATTAACGTTCAGTACAACTACGTAACTACGACATAACTTGTAGTTAATTTTTTTTTTTTTCGAGGATGCCCACTACGAATTTTCTCGTAAATTGAAATTTTTTCATCAGTAGCTAGTAGGATTTTTCTTTGTATATTTTTAAAAGTAAGAATAAAAATTTGAGTACTAAGTTTAAAACGTACTTGGCGTGTGGGATAAATTTACTCAAAAACTCATGGAAATTTAAGTGTTGTAGAATTGTACACTTGCACTGCATAGTAGTTTTTGAAGAATAACTGGATAATTGTTTTGGCGCATACACTCATATGTGAATGCTATGTATGTTGCTCGTTTCTTTAGACTGATAAGGATAAGTAACCAATGCCGGTTTTAAAATTAAAAATAAATTATATGTGTAGGTAATCGAGCGTAAGATCAACTACGAAGAAGTTCTTGTAACTGAAGTAACACCAGAGTTACACTTCTACGCTCAGAATGTAGAACAGGGTCCTAAAGTCGAAAGCCTGCACAATAAATTCAGACAAGAATTCCAAGCTAACCCGCCTCTTCCTGGTGCATACACACCTAAGCGCAATGATGTATGTGCTGCCAAGTTCTCTGCTGATGACCAGTGGTACAGAGCAAAAGTTGAAAAAGTGTCTGGCAGCAATGTGAGCGTACTGTACATCGATTATGGCAATCGAGAAACAATTAACTTGTCGCGTTGTGCCACTTTACCGTCGGTATACACAAGCGAGAAACCCTACGCAGTTGAGTATACTTTGGCCTGCGTTGCCCTCCCCAAGGACGTAGAGTTTGCAGAAATGGCTGTTAAGTTTATGCAAGAAGATACAAACGGTCGCACGTTGCATCTCAATGTCGAGTACCGTATCCCAGGATCTCCACCCGCCGCTACACTCTCCGACCCCAAAACCAAGGATGACCTTGTAAAGGCTCTCGTTGCTGATGGAGTCCTGCTCGTAGAGAACAGAAGAGAACGCCGATTGCAGAAACTGGTACGTTAATTTATTCGTCATTTAATAATAATCATCAACATCTTCATTCTGCTCTGCACTTTTTTTTCAGTCCATCGTAATTCCTTCGTCATTAATATCTATCAATATTTCAAATTTTTCTTCCTGTTCTCCTTCTCCCATGTATTTTCCCTTAAATTATAATTGTGTATACAATACCCCCCCCCCCTCCCAGGGAAGCAAAATTAAATGTAAAAACTCGGTCGGTATAATCATTACCTACAATTAATATTAATTAATTAAATTATTAATTATTTAATTGTCAATTTGACACGAGATATTGTTAAAAATGTTATCTGAAGAAATCAAATCTTTTCTTCTTAAATCCTTTATTTAGAAATAGAAATAAATTAAAAATCGGTGAATGGCAATATTCTTTATCCTTCTTTATTATCTTTTCTCGTGAAAATTACATTTAACGATCAGTTTTGACAACTTGGCTTTTGAATTGAATAATTATCAGATGTACGTTTCTGTATTCATAGCCTACTCCGAATTAGGTTTTTTCTGAACACACTATTTCTTCCATAAGTTTCCATTTTACTTATTTTCATTCCAAACTTTTCACACTTAATAATAGGTATTGATTTGTTCGCTTTATGATTGCAGGTTGGGGAGTACTTAGCTGCCCAAGAAGCAGCGAAGAAATCACATTTCAATATGTGGCAATACGGTGACATTACTGATGATGACGCGAAGGAATTTGGAATTGGACGCTAGATTGTCACATTCAACAGGTGGTAAACGAACAGAGCGAACTTAAAATATAAACACCCTTTTATCACATTAAATTGCTTGACAAATATACAAAAAGAAATTCTATTCTGTAAAGTAAGCATGTCATTTCATAATGATCTCCTTGTTGTAATCTTTAGTAAGATGAAGCTACGTCAGTGAATATTCACACCAAATGAAGGCATCAATCTGTACATTGTAAAATAATTTGATACTTTTGTATTTTCATAGAATCATGTCTCAGTTTTTCTTTTCATTTTCATACATACGTATGCGTACATCGTACGCAAAACGAATTGTGAAATATAGTTTTTTAATGGTGCACTTTGTCGTCAAAGTACATATTTTGTGTATAAAGTTGAAACTTTTAAAAAGGATACAATATTCATGACTGATAATTGATTTTATTGGTAACCGATGCAATAAGTTTGCTCTAAGTGACTTCTGCGAAGCGAATTGTCAGTCGATTTCAATAACCGCAGCTATGGAATTTTATTTGTATATTATGATGAACAATTGATTGTTGACAGATTTTTTTAATTATATATTTATCTATATATATTGTAGTAGAGATTGCTCATTTTTTACTATCAACTTAATTTATTTAGTGTATATTTGTACAATTTTATATTGATCTGTCGTTTACTACGTCTGCCATTTTGAATTCACGTACTAATTATACTTAGTATATCATAATTGTCACTCATATTTAAATCTATTCATGCAGGTTCATGTTTTTATTTTGTGTTCTTGTCTATTTTGTTATTATATTGATACATGTTCATTCATTACTATTTTTACTTGGACCTACACAGACAAAGACAATAGGGGAGAAATTAACACTGTTTAGGTTTAAAGGAACTTCCTTTTTCTTCCTAACATTACAACGCACTTGTTGTAACCGTCATGGACTGAATATAGATTTCCAACTGTGGTATCTTATCTATCACATACATAGTTATGCTCTGTGTGTTATGTATTGTCGTACAAACGTGACCAAATGCGGTAATGTGTATAATTGTTTCATTATGTACGATTGAAAAATCAAGACCAATTATTATTATTTTACATTTGTCAATTTTTTGGGTGTGGATGACTTGTAAATGTTGGGTATGGCTCTGTACCAATAAACTGTTGAAAGAACCATAAGTTTATTTTACATCGCATTTATCAATAAATATTTTAATTGCTACAATGAATCATTAACTATGCCTGTCCAGAAATTAATAGATTTTTATTTTTTAACCTTCAGGAGGTCGCGGTATATCTTTCAGATACATACATGAGGCTGTATTTCTTCCGTATTTTAAGTTACAAAATGTATGTACACAATTATATTAAATCTTAAAGACATTAACATAGTAAACAAATATAGAAAACTTTGATTCTAAAGAAAAAAAAATGTGATCAGCACAATACCTCTTGTCAATACTATTTTATGTTACATAGTAGCAAAGAAATTTGTTCATAATTCTAATATAGTCATATTTGTAATAAGTGCGGGATATTAATGATTCTGAAAAGTATTAAACTTTGCATGGAGTTAAAACAAGATAAAAATTCGACTATACACGTTAGATTAGAAACAAAGTGAATAGTTTATTCTAAAAAATCAGATAAGACTTTTTCGTTAAATTATTTTGTTTCATTTTAAATAATTATTTGATTAACTAGGCACTAAAATACTAGAATGATGTCGAAGCTATAAATTTGTGTTCGGTGACGTGTCAAACACATTGACCGTTAATATGAACGATGATTACGGGCGATTAGCCAGCATTTGATTAGCATTGTTTTTCTCTCTCAATCGTTTGTGGATTGTTTTAGAGATGCGTGCAATTCATTTTTCTATAACTTTTATTTGAAGTATTTTTTTCGAAAATTATCCATGAACAATGGGGAAGTTTAGCATGGTAAAAATTCTACATAACATACTATTTTCTCACAAATATAACACAAATGACTGCTGAAATTGAAATTAAAAATTAAAATTATTGCTCCATTTATTTATAATTAATATTTTTTAGGTAAACTCTAACTACGTCACAAGTCAGTTATGCGCAAACTCAGACAGAACGTTGAAATCGAACCACTTGAACGTAGGTCGTAAAAAAGCGTAAAAGCGCTTCACTGGTCACCGTAACCTCGTGCGTCAGTGTATCAGTCGACATACGTTGCGCCAAGCCTCTACCGACGTCATCGCAGCTTAAAATTGGCTTTTCCGAAAAATTTGGGCGTTTTTGAAAAAATAAAACATGTTACATCATTTTTCAAGTCATTTCCCATGGAATAAAAAAAAAATCGCTTAACTTCTCCGCTAATCAAATGGTCACTATCACCCTTAAACACATATACTAACGGTCATTATTGTTTGCCCCTTTTGGAATTAATAGTTATTTATGTATGTATCAAGATCTTGAAGTTCTATTTTTTATCACGAATATGAAACTTAGTTGCCGAGGCCGGAAGGCCGAGGAAAAAAATTATATGAGTTATAATATGAAACTTCAGTGCCGAGTTACGTAATAAATTTTATTTGAATCGAAAATTTGTGAAAATGAAAAGAATATTTTATTTTTATAGGTTATGTTTATGAAACTGTCAGTCTGACAGTGTTACTAACACAAAACAATAACGTTACTAACATTCGAACACTGAGATTATCGTAAAGAACACCCAAAATTATGTTTTATTTGAATATTCTTCATCGGAATTGTTTGGTTCGTTCTTGCACATATTTTTTGACATTTTACATACAAATTTATTACTACTATGTACCGTACACCTACCCAAATTATTTTATATGCACAATAATTATTATACGGTTGGGGTTGGCAACATTGCATTTACTTGAAATGGTCGTATAATGGTTACTTTAGTGCCGATTTCTGAACTTTTGATGACTACTTTTGTGCATTTTAGTGACGATTTCAACAACAAATTGTGTTTTATCTCAAATTTATTCATCGGAATTATTTACTTCGTTCTTCTTGTACATGTTTTTGTAATTTTACGTGCAAATATTACTATTCTACATCGTACATGGCAACATTGCAATTGCAAGAAATCGTCGTATAATGGATTACTTTAGTGCCGAGTTCTGAGCTTTTAATGACAATTTTTGTATACTTTAGTGACGATTTGAAAAAAAATATTTTTTATACCTATTTTGAAAGTTATTGCCATCAAATTATATTGCTATGTGTTTGTTGAACGGTTGCTAGTAAGTATCAACAACAGAGAGTAAAATATTTTTAATGCCTAGGCAGTAAAAGTGATATTTTATAGGCTATTAGCTGTCAAAAGGTAAAAGTTAAATATGGATTCACTTTAAAAATTAAGTTTTGACATTTAAATAAAAACTGTGCACAAATTATGTTGTTGAACGGTTGCTATGTAAAAGCGACATTTTACTGTTAGCTGTAAGAAAAATGCACTCTGAATGCACTTTTAACGTCAATTTGTAAAAAAATTGTTCACAAAATTAAAGCTTTATATTTTGTTACAAAAAGCTATACCTATATTTTTGCAAAAAAAAAACTATTTTTAAATATTCAAAAAAAAAATTAAGACTTCAAAAACAAGGTTTAATAAAACTTAAAGAAAAAGGCCCGTATTATGAGCGCACTTTTATAATAAAAACACACTCATAAGTATGTAATGTAAAAGCACGCTCCATAAACGCGCTTTTAATATAAAATTATGCTCATAATAGTTCTAATATTCACTTTCTAGGAAGTTTCTCCAGAACGTTTTTCTTTTAAAACGGATGGGTAACTACATCATATAAATAGAAACATACGCGGTATATGCATATTCGCACAAAATGATCAAATTATTATTATTAAATACTCTATACTACAGGCGAAGCCTAATTACAGTATAGGCGAAAGACAAAGATTAAATGTGTAAAGCTATACACAATCAAAAAGAAATAAAAAAGAACTGAATTAAATTATCTGTGAAGAAGACGACGATAGAGCTGCTTGGGTGATAGAAGAAATATGTCATGAGAAGAAAAGTTTAAATCATATAAGTAACACATTTTGTTAATAGGTGAAGTAAAGAAGACAGTACGAGCCGGTTGCTAGTAAAAACTGAATGAGTGACGTGTGAGATACAAGGGAGCATGAAAGTTTATTAGTGATAGAGATTGTGGATCGTTAACATTTTTGTGTATTAATTTAGAAAGATGATAGACTGAATATATATTGCGTCTCTCCAAAAGACTTAAAAAATTAAAAGTACTAAGTAATTCATTATAAGACATAAAGCGATCAGGGTAAGTTCCATAAGTTTTGAAATGTAAATATTTCAAAAACTTTTTTTTTTGAATTCTATCAATGTTATCTTGATGAACCTCTGCAAACGGACTCCAAATAATAAAACAATACTCTAAATTTAGAGCGAACCAGGGAGTAGTACAAACATAATGGCTAAGATGTTACTAAAGAATCGGGTGTTTCTAATAATAAAACCCAACGTTCGAATAGCCGCTTGACAAATATAATTTATATGTGGCACAAATGTTAAATCTTTATTAAATTTAACCCCAAGATCTTTAACCATGTTGCAACGATTAAGCATATTATTGTCTATAGAATAGTTGTGGATAACTGGAGAGTTTCCGAGTGTAAGAAATAACTTCGCATTTCGTAAGGTTGAGACGTAGATTATTCGATGAGCACCATTTATAGAGGGTATCAAGATCACGTTGTAATAATAAACAATCAGGTAGAGAAGATATTGGATAGAAAATCTTAAGATCGTCAGCAAAAAGTAATTTTTCGCAGTGAAGTACCGTAGTGATATCATTAATAAACAACAGAAATAGTAGTGGGCCTAGATTTGAACCTTGTGGGACACCGGACGTAGCAGTGAATGTAGAGGAATTATGTCCCAGGAATTGTACAGAAAGTTCTCTATGCTGCAGATAGGATGAAAGTAGTGAAATTAACGATGACGATAAGGAGTATTGAGATAATTTATTTAAGAGAATGCAATGATCAATCCTATCAAATGCTTTCGCAAAGTCGGTGTACACACAATCGACCTGACTCTTAGCATCAAATAATCGATTGCCGATTTTTTGTAGATGTTTTTAATTTTAGCATGGCAATATACCTCTTACGATGGTGAGACGTACAGAAGAATAAAATAAAATCAAAAATAGCAAAAAATGGATAGACTAGCTCAGAATACTTCGACCCATCACGTTGGTATTATGACCGCGAACCAGGAACGTAAAAGGTTGAAGGAAACAACACAATAAAACAATTCAAACTCAATATTTTATTTATTTGAAAATACGAAAATAATATTTGAATCTTAAATTAATTTCATAGATAGTGAAAAAGTACTTGCTTATCCCATCCACAAGATACTAAAACGTTATCTTTCCATGATAATCCTCTAACAAAATCCGTATGCCTATTATCCATATATACTACCTTCATATCGTTATTTGCACAGTCTAGTACTATAACATTAGTATCATCAGCGCATACAGCTAATAAACCATTAGAATTAAACTTAGTTCTATGAATACTCTTAGTAAAACACGAATTCTTCGCGACAAATTCTTTCGATTCACGAATGTCCACTAAATAAACATCGCCGCTAGAATTGCTAATTGCAACAATATTTTGATTAGTGGGATGCCATTCAATTTTAGTTAATGCACAAAATTCATTTTCATAAATCAATGAACCATTGTCACTTGTGCGTTTGTCCCATTGTAGAGCTGTTCGATCATAAGAACAAGAAGCAAATAAGTTATGATCAAACTTATGTGCACTAACTGAAGAAATAATATTTGAATGGGCCTGACTGCAAATAATTGATCCAATTAGTATATCTGTTAACTGAAATTAATATCAACGTACTTGAATGTATGAGTGCAGATCAAGTCATCGTTTTCGGCGATTACCCACACTTTTACACAAGCATCAGCAGAACTGGTAACGAAATTTGAATGATCAGATAGAGATAATTCAGTAATATATTCATCATGTTCCTCAGTTTTGATTTTAATTAAACTTAACTGATCTTCTATATCATATAATTTGATCTGGCCAGAATCTTGTGCTACTATAACCTATAAAAAATAAAAGTTTTAAATATAACTGAAAACTATTCAAATACAAGCAACAAATTACTTTATTAATATTCGGTAATATTTTACCGTCTGTAACTCCAACATCTACAGCTTCGTAAACATATGTTCTTTCAAAATCAAAATTTGATTCGGTATTAACATGTTTAAAGAAACAAATTGATCCATCCCAATAACGACCATTCAAATTGGACGAACCAAGTAAAAGTTCATCTACAAAAAAATAAATCAAATGTAGAGTACTTATAATAATATTGTTAAATGTATTCTAACCATTATTTATGTCTATAAAATCCAAGAAAGTATAAATACTTTGGGGTTGTGGATAATGTTCTCTGTAAACTTTTCCATTTAAATTTGGAGGTACTATTATGTGAGGTTCCATTTATTTAAGCACTTTTTCTCTTATAATATTGAGAGAATGAATTATTAAATCCACGTTTTACAAATTTAAAAACACCTTTCAAACTTGTCACAAATTGACACTACTTGTCGTTTGGTCAACGTTCTGCGCAGCACATGTTGCACTTTGCGTAAAATGTACTATAATCCATGGTAACACTATCATAAGTTAATATTTTTTTTATTTTTATCAACAAGTTTTTCGATCTTTGTGTCTTAAACAGAAATTGTAAGTTATTTGTTAATTGTATAAATTTTATACAAATGTTCTGAGGTATTTGCTTTGAAATTAAGTTTTCAAAAAAAACTAGACTCTATTGGATATGTTTACAATATTCTGTATTGTGGTTCGTGTCTGAACTGTTTATTCACGCAGTGGTAAAATATGGCTGTCTGAGAGGACGTTCCCGAATGTGGTATGTAGCTTGAAATCAATTTTTTTAGAAATTATTTTTAACAATATTTTATTTTGATTCATAACTATGAACATGTAATATGTGTGGAGATATAATTAACATTTGTATATCGTTAAATATTTTCATCAATACAGGTAAAATAATTGACGGGCTTGGTCAATTTTACCTTCAGTAATAATAACCTTTTATATATTTTCATAAATTTTAGTAAAATTGTATTATTTTAATGCTTTTAGTTATTGTGACAAAATGCCGGTGTTATAAGTTGTTAAATACATATTAATAAGAAAACGTGGTTTCTTTTGTTAATGTTTGCAGTTTGTTCATTATTCTTTTTCATTTAGGTTGGTTTTTTGTGTTTTATTATTGAATTCCATGTCTTATGTTTTAATTTTTTATGGAAAATTATATTTTTTAAGCAAGAAAATGTGTTAGCCCGGTTAATATTTGTTTACAAGGTCATAATTTTATTATATAATTTACTTGATTAGTACTTATATGAATTTAATTATTTAGGCATAGATTTAGGAATTTTTAGTGCAAAATGGTAATTAATAATATGAACGTGAATTTGTGAAAAAGAGATACACGTTTGTGTAAAACATCCTTATCAAATCTCATAACGATTTAATTAATATCGACAATTTTGTTTCAGAAATTGTTTGTAACTTAGAATGGCCGAATCATGTTCATCCTCAAATATTGATAATTTATCAGCATCAACTTCATCATTAAATACTGAAGGTGATATTTCAAAAACAGACTGCACAAGTCCAAGTCCAACTGAAACAGTGTGTTTAGAAAGTTTATGTGCAGACAGCAACATCCCGGGGCCTTCGCAAGATAGATTAGCACCTGTTAAACATAAACTTAACGAATTATCAAGATTTTCCGTTAGTGTAGGAACATTATGGGAAGCGAAAGATTCCTTCTTAAATATATTAGGTTTGGATAAAGTTGAAGAGTGTTTAGAAGCTAATAATGATGATGATGGGTGTTTTAATTCACAAGATTGTGAAGAAGAAGCATGGGAAGACTGTGTTGAAGATCCGGAAGTGGAAGAACAGAAGAATATTTTCGAGATAACAAATGATGAGGTGTGTTTTTCTTATAAAGAAGGTTACCTAAAATATCTATACTTATTTTGTAAAATTGTATTTTAGAAGTGAATAATACGAATGATTTATTATAGGATATTGAAGAAAGTTGTGAAGATTCAGGCGTCATCACCTCTGAAGCAGCAGACATGTCATCGAGAGGCTTATTTCAAGAATCTACTTTTGACCCTGGACCAGGGGACAGTACAGACAGATTTCTGGTAAGTAAAACTTTTTCCATAAATGTGTAATTTGTTATTTATCTGAAATATTTCTGAGGCAAAAAATAAATTATTCGTTTGTTTATTTTTACTATTTTTTGCTGACATGTTTGTTTTATGTTAATACCATCTGTGAACTTTATAAACATGCGTTATCTATTAACTGTAAAAAATCTTTTTACACATTAGTATGATAACATGATGATGAAGTCTTGTCCTTTGAGTTGGTGTTTAAAACTCCACGATGATAGTTTACAAACTAATCTTCTCTCTGACCCGTTAAATAAATTAGAATCCATATATCAGTTTGTGATTAAATGAAATTTATACAAATTGTTTTTATTTCAGAGGAAACGTAAGTTAGATGTTCAAAGCGGGTTTCCGTGCAAGAAACTTTTCCCAGAGGACAAGACTGCTGATTGTATGCCGTCTGGATCAACGGTGGCCTGTGATAAAACTGTATCTGTAATGCAAGCAATGTCAACTCAGACCGAGTCACTTTCTTGTGGCGATAAGCTGAAACAGAGTCGGAATGTTATCCCTACAAAGGATAATCCACCACCTGGCATGAATCAATGGCTAACTGAATTTCAGGTATGATTATTTTTTAAGAACAATATTTAATCAGGTACCTGAAAATGATGAATTTAAAACAAATGACTTTCGTTCTTCTGAAAGCTTATTGAAGAAAATTTATAATATGATATATTATTTAACAAACTTTTTATATTTATTATAAATGTTATATTATTATTTGCTAATAAATACTTATTATTTGTATTTAGCGATGGTCAAACGCAGAGCGCATTGTAGCAATTGATCAGTTAATAGAACGATGCGAATTAACTCAGGTGCGTCATATGATGCAAGTAATAGAGCCACAATTTCAGCGAGATTTTATTTCACTGTTACCAAAAGAAGTGGCACTTACCGTTTTATCATTTCTTGAACCTCGAGACTTGTTGCGAGCTGCTCAAACTTGTCGTAACTGGCGGATTTTGGCCGAAGATAATCTGCTGTGGAAAGAGAAATGTAAAGATGCTGGAATTGAAGATGTGCCCAGGAGAGGCCGAGGAAGGAATTCCCCTAATCATGTTTCATCATGGAAAGCAGCATACATGAGGCAACATCAGATTGAAATGAACTGGAGGGTGAAACCCATTAGGCCACCCAAGGTACTGAAGGGACACGATGATCATGTGATCACGTGCCTTCAGTTTTCTGGGAATAAAATTGTTAGTGGGTCGGATGACAATACGTTAAAAGTTTGGTCAGCTACTACTGGCAAGGTAAGTTTATAAACATTTTAAACATACAAAGTGCGGCAAAACACCCTCCCTAGTTTTGCGGGTTAATTAAAAAAAAAGTATTCGAGATACAAAAAAAATCACATCCTGAACTTGCAACATGGGAAGTTTTATCTCACGTGATATTACAAATGGTATCCGTCTTTGTCTAAACACTACTGCAAGCGACTTATGAAGTTTCGCAAAACTCTTTTGAACATTTTTTTGGGGTATACGGCGAATTTCTGTGCGGATTGCCTCCTTTAGGGTTTCAGGTTCCTTGGCCAATGTTTATAAACCTCAGATTTGAGATAACCCCGAAGAAAAAAGTCGCATGGGGTCAAATCCGGCGAACGCGCGGGCAACGGACTATTGCCTCTCAGGTAGATCAAGTACCTGGGAACTTTTCCCTCGAAAATTCGCTCTGGGACAAAAAAAATCTGGAGTATGCTCACATTTTGCTCAGAATTGACGGTAATTGTCCGATTTCCCTTCGTTGACGATTTCGGGTTTTTGAGATTACAGATTCTGTTTCCTAAATTTTTTTACCCACAACGGATTCAATTTTCGGTTTTGAACTATTTGGTGAGGGGGAACGGAACGTGCGCTGGTCAACGGCTACAGACCCGTTTTGATTTTTCACATGAATGCAACAAATAACAACAATGTAGAGACATTAACTCTCGCAGTATAAATAAATGGAAAATATGGGTCTCAACAATTTGATAATGAGAAGTAAAATCAAGTGAGTTTATGTGAAGTGAACGTGAAGTGATAGTGTACTCGTACCTTAAGTTTCTACGGCTTAGGCGTCCACATTATGTTTTCGACAGAAAATTTTTATCATAGAAACTTTCCATCCACCTGCCGCTATAGACACCTTCCTCACCCTTTTACGAACTCCGCTAGCTTCACAAGGCCTTATTAAAACTAGGGAGGTTGTTTTGCCGCATCTTGTATGTTTTAATGGTAACATTATTTATATTAGTGCCTTCGTACTCTGGTGGGTCACACTGGAGGAGTCTGGTCGTCTCAAATGTCTGGAAGTATAATTATCAGTGGAAGTACAGACAGAACGCTTAAAGTATGGAATGCTGATAGTGGGCAATGTATACATACATTGTATGGACACACCTCTACTGTGCGATGCATGCACTTACACGATAATAAGTAAGTTAATCAATCATTACTTTCTTTATTTCAACCAAATGAATGATGATTTAAAAGTTGACTTTCGTTCTTCTGAAAGTTATTTGAAGAAAATTTTAACTTGCTGATACCCTAACCTTATATAATATGTAACTGTTTATTTAAAAAATACGAATTCTAATTATGAATATTTTTATTATATCAGAGTGGTAAGTGGTTCAAGAGATGCAACATTACGAGTGTGGGATATTGAAACCGGTGACTGCTTGCATATTTTGGTGGGACATTTGGCTGCCGTACGCTGTGTGCAATACGATGGCCGTCTTGTAGTTTCTGGAGCTTATGATTACATGGTTAAAGTGTGGAATCCTGAGCGTGAAGAATGTTTACATACTCTGCAGGGCCATACAAATAGAGTTTACTCCCTACAGGTAACATTTTTAAAACTATTTTTATATAATTTCACTAAAAATATAACATGATGTTTTATACTTTCGTTCTTCTGTAAAATATTTGAAGAAAAATATTGGTCTGAATATAAATTTTGACATATTCTGATTTTTTTATTATACATATGTATGAATTATATGTATTTTCTTTTGATTATCTAGTTCGATGGAGTACACGTAGTGAGCGGTTCTTTGGATACAAGTATTCGAGTTTGGGAAGTAGAAACAGGAGCGTGCAGGCATACTTTGATGGGCCATCAATCTCTTACTTCCGGAATGGAACTACGAAATAATATCCTAGTTTCTGGTAACGCAGATTCCACTGTTAAAGTGTGGGATATTGTTACTGGACAGTGTCTACAGACGCTATCAGGTAAAATTTTCAAAAATATTTTTAAAAATAGTTTGTTCAAATGCTATCTGTTATATTTGAGGGTCAAGCTGCAATGGGGTATTCAATCATTACAAGCATACTTTAATCTAATTTTTTTTATTAAAATGAAAATGATGAAATATTTCGACAGCATTGCAGTCTCTGCTGTAAATCTGGTATTTTAGTGCCTAGTTAAACAAATAACTATTTTATGCTCTAATCAATGTTTATTCAAAGAACAAACATGCCGAAAAAATATTTTAAATTTTAAGGTACTTGGTACTTATTAAGAAAATGACATTTGAGTACATAGTGAAATACATTGCATGAAAATTGATGGATATTTCAATTAAAACTTTCAAAAAAATAAAACTTTAATTTATCTTAATGAATTATTAATTTTGTATTTCAATTAATTTAAACAATTATAAATTATAGTGTCAACCACTGTAGCAATATTGAAATGAAAATGATATGTCATGTAGATACTAGATTATACTTCATGGTCATGCTACAGGATTCGTCACTCAGTAATGCCACAAAATTAAAAAAATAATAAAATTAACGTTATTATGAAAAATGATATTTAAGGTATTTTTCTAAGAAAATAATTGAGAAATACAGGCTGTTATGTAAGTAAGTGATCAACGCTTAACCAATGGTAGAACTGACCCCAAATATAGTAAATCTGGCAATAATTTTTGTTTAACATACTTTCTACAAGAACTAGAGGCCTTTAAAACTGACCAATCACGTCATAGTTCAAAACTTTATAAAAAATCTGTTGTGGCCAGCACAAGACCTCTCGCTATTTCCATATTAGGCTATATAAGTATTGTATTGCACTTCGCTTTCGAACCGTCGTTTTATAACAAAATCTTACAGAACATTACCCAAATATTGTTTTTTATTATATTTAACATGTCTTCTGCACACATATAATTCTAATTATATCTATTTTTCATTGTATGAGGAAGTTTCTAAATGTCAAAGAGTTCCAATTCATTAACCAGATTGGCGGTATTTCTGATGGATATATGCATTTTACCTATAATTTCAAATATTTAATTAATAAAACAATAAAAAAGGTTAAATATACTTCCCTAAAAAAGCTATCAGAATGTCACTAAAACTGTTGATATTTGACAATGACATGTGTCATGTTATAAACATTGGAATTTGTCAACTGGTTTCCTTAGTGCCTTGGCCTCTGCGATTAGTTTACTCTATAAATTAGAGTATTTATCTCTAAATCTATACAAGATATAATAAAAATTTTAAAAGTATTAGATGGAGAATTTTATGTTCTTCAATATTTAATAAAAAAAACTCCCAAAAAATTATATTTAGAAGAATTTTTCTAAGAAACTACTACTTCCGGTTGTTCAATTGTTACCAAAACCTTTTCAGCTCTTCCCAGGAATGTCAGATTGAGGAAACTGCAGTTAAATATTTTTTAAGTACATACATACACACACACACACACACACACACATACACACGTCCACACACACACACACACAGATATCATTTTAAAAATGTTATAATCGGATTCTAGGGACCTTAAATCGTGCTTATTCAATAAAATCTGGATATGCGAATTTTAGCATGAATCCAATACCTCTCTTAGCGAGAGGTAAAAAGGAAAAGTAAAAATCAATGGAAAAAATGTTGATTGTCAATGTGACGTTAAATGTTTTTTTGCATAGACGTACAATTTTTATTCTGTTTCGGATAAAAACAGAGTAATGCGGTATACGTCTATTTGGAAATAATTCTCTGCACCGTCTTACACCAGCACGACTATTTTGTAATGTCTCGCCATAAACCATATGCATGTCTGCATAGTCTTGGTTCGTGAAGGTAAATGGCATTTTGAGAATATCAAAAAAACGGAATAAAAATTGTACGTCTATGCAAAAAAAAAAACATTTAACGTCAGATTGACAATCAATATTTTTTCCAGAGAACACATTGATTTTTACTTTTCTATAAAGTTTTGAACTTTGACGTGATTGGTCAGTTTTAAAGGCCTGTAGTTCTTGTAGAAAGTATGTTAAACAAAAATTATTGCCAGATTTACTATCTTTGGCGTCAGTTCTATCATGGGTTAAGCGTTGATCACTTACTTACATAACACCCTGTATAAGTAACAGTTCTATGATTACTTAGTAAAAGGTCTGAGATACATGTTGATTCTTCTAAAACAAAGAATTGAGTCCATGTACTATATGATAACCACTTTTAAATGAGAACGTATCTTGCAAATCTCTGGAATAATTTTTATTGTAAAATATATGAGTAGTTCGGCTTCATGATTCTCGAAGGGCAAGATTTTCTACGAGCCCTGCGTCAAAAGAATTCGCCCACATCTATTTATTATCATTATTCATACAAAAGGAAATTGTTTACACTTATTCAATTATTATTCCTAAACTTACTTTTACGTTATTAGAGTTAATTAATAGCTTACATAAAATGTGCTATTATAATTAATAAATGTGTAGCTACCTTGTAAAGAGAAGAGATGTAGGCGAATTCTTTTGACGCAGGGCTCGTATATTAGTTTCGCAAAAAATGTAGTCTTATTCTTAATATTGCGAAATTTATTTTAAATGTTTTCATTTCAAATATTTTTAAATCAATATAAAATAATTAATAGATAACATCATCACGGCATATTACCCATTTTTGGGTGGGTCAATCTGCTTTGTAACGATAAAAATGATGACCATGATGCGTATTCGTACTCATTGCTCACATGGAGTGTGCATCATACTGGTTACTTTTGTATCATTTAAAATTCGAAATAATTAGGCGTTGGTCAGGATCAAATCTGGGTCCCCAGATTCGCGATCAGAAACTCAGGCACAAAATATGATTTTTAAAATATATAAATAATTTGGTAACGTAGTAAACGTGAAGTTGGGTAATTAGCCAAAATTGCAATTTTATAGTAGCCCATGAAAGCGTTGTATTGATTTTCTGGAAAAATATCTACATCACTAAAGATTAGAGAAAGTTTTTCACATGAGTAATTGTATGTACAGGGTGGAACAAATTCGAGTTCCATATATTCATATTACGGGAAAAATACGGTACATGTTAGAAGCGTTACTTAGTAGTAATTTTTGTAACAAGTGCAGGAATTTAGTATTTTGACTAGTGAAACCTCGAGTTTCCCATACTGCTCCGCCGATAATGTTTTATAAACGTCTACACGCATACTTAATTTATCTGTACATACAATTCACGCATAGTACTAACGCTAACATTCTTCTCATATACCCAAGTATACACCGATATTTCTCATTTGATCTCACAGATCACTACACTGAAAGATGAGAAAGTCGCATATAATACCGAATTACCGTGTTTGCATACTTCGAATCACCTTCGAACTAAAATGCAAAACGTGAATTTAGAAGCTTGTGAAAATTTATAATAAGGCAGCTGTTGCAAGAATTTTTATATGACTTCTAAGTACTAAATTTTAAAATATATTGTTATTTAAAGAGCCTTTAAAAATTAAGTTTATGTGTTAGAAAGTAAAACAACATGATATTAATTAATAATAACTAGTTTTACAATTTTATTTATTAATTTTACGCTCAAATTCATTTGGCAACACAGGCAACGTACAAAAGCTTGGGCGAGTTTCTTTATTCAACAACTATTCATGCGCTGAATTCCATCAGAAATTGAAAATGACGTCACGATGAATAGCTGTTGGATCCGATGGATAGCCGCTGCGACCGAATAAAGAAACGGGTTGCTGAAAAATGCGATGAATCTCCTAACTTTAAATATCAACTGACAGTTAACCAGCATTTAATAGACATGGGAAGTTTTATAGATAAAAGAACCGTCGCTCTATTGCAATCATCAGATTCTTCATCAAACAATGAAGTATCTGATAATGGAAGTCATAATGATAATAAAAATCATCTACATCTTTGTGAACGAGATATAATGTTTTCTTATTTGAATTATGTATTTGGTTTTCTTTGCATTATCTTACACCCGCAAGCATGAAACAAACGCAAATCGCAAATGTCAAAAATATAACCTATAAACATTTCGTTAGACCCCCCACTACCGATCCATCAGAAATCGTAAAATATGTAGTTAAAGCCGATGCATGCGCTGAATTTACGATGGATAGTGTGCGGTAATTAGAAACGGTATGACGAATTTCGACAGCTGCTGTCTTGGCTGCTGTTATCAGAGGTTCTAAACTATTTGTGACTGTTGCGCGGCTAAGGTTATATCGCTTCATATTTGAAAATTTTATTGTGTTCTAATTTTCTTTTCTTTTTCTTATCTTAAATTTTGTATATTGTAGTTATAGTTTATTAGTATACAGGGTGTCTCTTAAATAGGGGGACATGGCTTAACCACAGATTCCTGAGGCTAAAATGAGACGATTTAACCAAACTTGCTTCTACCGGAAAGTGTACCGTTTAGCCAGAAATCCAGGGTTGGCAAATATCATGATATTTATATAAATATCAAAATATCATAATATCGGATATATATCAAGATATATATCATGATATATATCACTTGATATATATCTGCCAACCCTGCTTTTTACATACAGCCCATTTACCGGAATTGCCTTTTTTAATTTTACACTCAAAATTAACCCACACGGGATGCTTATTTTTCGGCATTTTCTTCGTAAAACAAATACGTCTAGATACTTGAAAACGAAAACAGTCACGTTATAACACGCTTAAAACTTAAAGGTGAACAAACATACGACGTAATATCAATTTGAGTTGTGTGCGCGATGCACCTACAAAGACTAAACAAAGCCCGGGGAATCACCTAAGAAACGAAAACCGTGCAATCGTCGGCGTCGTATTGTGAATCCCCTAAACCAAAAGCAGGGAATCCCCGAATTGTAAGTTGTAACCGCAAAACGCACTGTTGCCACGTTTTTATTTTTATTCAAAATATCAAAAATTTTTCACTCTGGGTATTTATTTTGTAAAAAATTAATAAGTGATATATATCATGATATATATCAATCAATAAATATCGGATATATATCAAGATATATATCATGATATATATCACTTGATATATATCTGCCAACCCTGCAGAAATCTGCTTCAAAGTTCTTCGAAAAAAAAATTATTTTGCTTATAATAATCGGACGCTTTATTCGATTTGGATGAAATTTGATATGACAGTTTATATGGTTATAGGTCATCTTTTAAAGTGATACTTGTTATTATTAGTGAACCACTAGTGTATGAAACTTAGGTCTCCCAACATTAATTAGACCGTAACTTTTTAATGGCAATGCCGAAAACGTGAAATTATTTTTCTTCAGAAAGATACATTCAATAGTAAACTTTTGTCTCTCTGCGTAATTTGTGATATCTGTTACGGTTCACACAGAAAAAAATAAAATCTGAGTGTCTGCACTGCTAAATTTTTAAAATAAATTTAATCTAGCGGTCTATCCAAATGTCAAACAAGTAATTTTTAATGTATTTGTATTGTAGGGACCCTAAAACGTGCTTATTCATTAAAAACTCACCACCGAATTTTTTGACCAAAGACAATACCTTCCTTACCTAAGGTGACGGAAGGTAAAAACAAGGAAAAATTGCAATAATTGTACAAAGCTAATTTGTGATCTTGACTCCAGCTTCCTTTGTTTCGATTGTACTGAATGACGAGTTTTTTTAAATATTTACTTCCCGGTATTATTACCTTTTATTTTTTTCCGTTTTAAAATGTGAAGTTATGTTTATTCCAGAGCTGGGCAATACTCGAGTACATTACTCAAAAGTAGTACTCAAAGTACAAATTTGGTACTCTATACTCGTACTTGAGTACATTTGAAATATCAATACTTATACTCATACTCTAAAGATTTTTGCTATAGTACTCGTACTCAATACTCTGAATGGTACTCTAAGTACATTAAAAGTACTCTGAGTATTTTTAGAATTGTGAGTACTTCAAATACTTATACTTTAAGTTTTTTTCAAAGTATGAGTACAACGAACATGTTATTTATTTAGTATTTATCATATTTCCTATTTGTATTTATATGTAATGGTAACTAATAATTTAATTTATTATTGTTTTGCATTGATAAACAATAAAAATTTGAATAAAATTACTTGCATTTACTATGATGACATCATAAGTACTCAATACTCATAGAGTATTGAGTACTTTTTGTACTCTGTACTCAGCGCAGAACGGTTTTGCAAATATTCAAGAAAAATATTCAAGAGTACTTTTTACTATCAGTACTCGTACTCAATACTCAAGTACATTTGTTAGGTACTTTGCCCAGCTCTGGTTTATTCTTCAATTTTTTTTAAAAAAAAAACCTACTAAATATAATTTCCCCATATTTTGCAAAAGTGTTCCTAAAGGTCCAAACAAATTGTTTCGGTATCGGACATAGAAAATAAAACAAACGTTCAGGAAACGGGTATGGGATCAAAATCACCCCACGCGCCTTATTGTGTGAGCCGAATTGGGCACGCCTAACTAAGGGTTAAGCATATATCGTAAATACGGCCACAAAATTATGACGAACGTCGTTTTTTTTTTATAAAATATAAAAATGAAAAATTGCAACGAATGATTGTCGGTATTCATAAAATAAATTAGTTCTGTTGCTCAAAGATTACCAAATTATTTAAATTTAGACAAAGCAAATGAATATACCGGGCATTGTTTACGTCGGTTTTCTGCCACACTTCTTGTCGATTCAGGCGGTAATCTCATTTGCCATAAGACACGGAGGTTGGAAGCCAAGCAGTGTGGCAAAAATATTACTGATTGATGAGTCTAGTACTAGTAACAATTCAGCTGCCATTTTGCATGATACTACTTGCAAATTTTATTAAATTGGCATTGCTGTAATTTCATAAATAGTAGATTTTAATCTTCATTATAATTATGCAATGATACAATTTTCAAATTCGAAGCTTAACTTCAGTTGGAATCGAAGACAGTTCTTCCAAAATAATGTGCTATATGTTTCATAATCTATCTAGAATTATTTTCAAATTAAGGTGGGTTTATGCTCGAAAGTTTGAGAATAAGAATAGTGATAAAGTTAAAACATTTATAACGTATGAGTCGGTTTATGCAGCAGAAATAATATTAAACTTTACGCCGTATTTCTAATCCTGACAATGAGCGCCCGTGAGGTGACGCCTGGTAAACGCCCGCACCGTAAAATATATCGTTATCGTTACCGATGTCTACATGTGTTGTAGATACTGGCACACCCAGTAATGGGTAATATGCCGTGATATATTTTTTTTATTTTTCTCAAAAACAGTTGAAGATCGGACCCATGTTGATTAAACTTTTTTTACTCATTTTGGTCAGTGCTATATGCCCTCATAATTTGTGACACTTATTTTTTAACACCCTGTGTACAGGTTGTCTCATTTTAGATGTTTTCATAAGGTATACCGGGTAATATTAACGATAGAGCAAAACCGTTTGCACATCTCGGGGTCATTTTGTCTATGCCAGTAAATAGACTATAAAAAAATAATAACATTTTATATAAAACATTTTTTTTTTCACTTTCTAATACGAAGTTATTTAAAACCTGAATATTGGCCAAGGCCGCCACAACTTTTGTCAGTAGAATTATTCGATTTTTTTTTTAAAAACAAAAGCACATTTCAGATTACCTCTGAAAAGTAAACAAAATGTCTCATTTTTCGAGATAACAGAAGTAAAAATCGAAAAACTTATTTTTCATTTCCTTATATCTCGGAAACTATGTTGAAGATAGGACCAATATTGATTAAGCTTTTTTTACTCATTTTGGTCAGTATTATATGCCCTCATAATTTGTGACACTTATTTTTTAACACTCTGTATATACAAAATTGTTGTGGCCAGTTGCACCAATAAGGCTTAAATTTTAAACTAGGTTTAAACAAAAAAAAAAAAAAAAAAAATGCATTCCGATGCAATATAGTCAATTTAAGCATAGTTTAATATTTGTAACGTTGGTGGCATTAGTTATGTCTTTTATCTTATGAGTGGATAAAAATAAAACAATTTCCAGGTCCAAATAAGCATCAATCAGCCGTAACTTGCCTCCAATTCAACAACCGTTTTGTGATAACCTCATCGGACGATGGAACTGTAAAGCTGTGGGATGTGCGCACCGGAGAATTCATTCGCAATCTAGTTGCGCTGGATAGCGGCGGCTCAGGTGGCGTGGTGTGGCGAATTCGCGCCAGTGATACGAAGCTTGTGTGCGCTGTGGGCAGCCGAAATGGCACCGAGGAGACGAAACTCCTTGTACTGGACTTCGATGTCGAGCCCAATAGCAACTCCAGCGGCAGTGAAAACTGCGCGGCCCGGACAACGGTCATAGTTAGGTAATCAATTTCATAGACTGAAACAAGTATGAGTGCGTATGTCTAGTGAACGAACGTGGTTTTGTGCGTATTATGTTGTTTATTTAATAAGGACCGTTTTATTTTTGGACACTGGTATTTATTTATGGTTTTTGTTTTGAAGAACCAAATATATTCCGGTTTATTTTATACATTTTATCTTTTTCTAAAATTAGTTTAATTTTATTTTATATTTGTCGGGTGTAAATAAATTTGTTTTCAGTAAATTATTTCATGTTAATTTGTAATTCTTTGTAAACTATTGTCCAAATTTTATTATTTCCTATTTTTTACTTTACTAATACTAAAACTTTTATACTATAACTAATGATACATAAATATTTAATTTTGTTGTAACCAGTGTCAAAAACACGTATTTTATATTTTTAAAGTGTCATATTAAATCGGGCTTCAATCAGTCTATAATTTGTTATTTTAAACATACATATTATTGTATAATAATTTCTCGACTTTAATAAAGTTGATACTAGAAATTAGGAAAGAAATTTTAATGTACAATAGAACATGTGGCTTTTTATCACATTGATAAAGTATAAAATTGCAACATAATCATAATGCTTATATTTTGGGGAAACTATTTTTACTGAAAATAATAAATTTTCATTGTCTTTGCTCTCAAATGTTATTTTATTGCAAGTAACGTTTAAGATTTTTTGCCATTCGTTTTTTTTTTTATAATTGTGATAAATGTGTGTAACTGGGTAAATGTCCATATGTACTTTTTGAAGAGAACTTTAGAAAAGACGTTCAAAAATAAAAGGCAAATCCATGAATTGTGAAGAGAATGAGGTAAGTTCGGTTATATTAGGTTCCTTAGGGTGGGTACACTAAACCTAATCTTATCTAATTTAATCAAACCTATCTCATCCTTGTGCATTTAACTGAATCGCGACATTTATTATGCACATTTACTGAATTATTCACATTTATTGTAATATATACAGTAGAAAATAAATTTAAGATGCATAGAGATAGAGGAGTATTAAAAGTTATCTTAAATTTAGTGAATTTTGTTGCGCAGTAGTATTAAATCACTGCCCAAAACATAAATGAAATTTGTTTTACTTCTTATGTGTTGTTCATTTAATGGAATTTTGTTAAACATTTTTATTTAAAAAATATTAATAGTTACTTAATCTGGGAAATTTGTTGTTCATTTTAAAAATTTCATCAGTTCCTGGAGCAAAGACTTTAATTTCTTTTGTTTGTTGTTGAATATGAAATAATTAAAGTGTTTTGTTGATGGGATACAATAAATGGCCAAGTTTAAGATGCAATGTGAATCTCTGTTCCTATATGTTAGTATGAAGTGACTGAAGTTTGCGAAATTAATATAAGCAATTGTAAATAAATACACTTAACTAGGAATAAAGCCAACTGGATAAATTGAAGTGAATACCTTGTTCTAAAACGTTTTCTTATTGCGGCGCTATGACAAATAACGAAATGCGAAATAGTCTGTTTAATACAACTCAGTTGATATTTTAATATTATTGATATTTGATCCTATCATGGTATGTTTTAAAAAACATCACTTGAAGATTATTGAATGAACATAAATAGAGTCTCATAAATCTGAATTCATCATGTATGAAATATTTCTTTACTACGATATCATTTAGGTATGAATCTAAAATTGTTATCAAAGAACTCTTTAAGTCTAATAAATATAACTTCTAAGAGGTGTTTTTTATAAGTAGTCAATAATATACCAGAATTTACTATATTTTAAACCATTTATTACCAATAATTTAATGGCAAATTGTTAAAAGAAATTTACACTAAAATTGTGTAGTATTTGGTTTAAAATTATAGTAAATATCATTTTTATATCATTTAATGTTCAACCACATCCATTATTCATTATGTACATATTCATTTAATTTGTCCCATGTTCATTTTAATTGTATCGTTTTTCAAAAGAAGCATCACTATAATTTAAATTGTTATTAATAAGATAATCAAGTATTTTAGGTTACTTTTCATCAAGTTATTATGGGTGATTTTATAAAAAACAAAAATTATACCGGATTCTTCTCTCGAATTTCGGTGATAAATATATAATCGCGAATAAATGTAAGACAAGGCTAGCAGTAGTTTTATTTATTAAAGGCTGTTTAATTATTGGCTATTTTTTGTTCGTTATCTAAACATGAGGGTAACTTTACTAGCCTTATGACTGATATAAATACAAATTAGAACATGATTAATTATAAAAGTGATGGAGTATAGAATAAAATTGAAGTAGTGTAAATTTCCAATGAATATTTTATTTTCCTGTATCAGTAATAATGCAAACAGATAATTTATTGCTTGCTATATTATTATTAAGGGGTTAATTTGATGAATATACATAAAACTCGTCCAGTGAACGCAAGTTAAAAGTAGTTATTTTTATAACACTTCCAGAAGTGTAGATTGCGATATGGTCACACAGTACTTGTATTGTAAAATACCTATGTAACATGTTATTTTGACTTACAGACTTCTGTTAAATGTTTGTATAATTTAGGATTATTTTTGTTTTATTATGCAGTAACATCTATTGTACTATTATAGTTACGTATAGTTTGTGTATTGTTCTGTTAACTGTTAACATTGTCATCTTATACAAACTGTGTATGTGTTGTATTTATTATTTGATAAAAAAATCCTATTGCATATTTATGTCTTTTATTATCATTAACTTGTACTCCATTCATTTTTTATTGAATCTTGTTTCATGCAGTTCCATACAACGAGCGATTTTTTACTTCGAGAGAAGTTAACACGGCTTAGACAAGTTACGCTTGGAATTGTTTGTGCACATTTTAGTAGTTTAATACAGTTCATGGTTTGTATTTGTAAAAATACGCTGTATTATTTAATAAAATGAATATCTTTTGAATCACATTTATTTTTAGAAGTTAAAATAGTAATGTATTTTATAAAGAAGTAGAATTTGAATATTTATAATATTATGTATAAATATAGTGAGAAAGTGTGATACACAGTTAGATGTAGTTAGGAGTAAGGGTGGGTGTTTAGTGTTTCCATCTATAGTAGCTAGAGGGAATTGTGAGGGTTGAAAGCGAACGAGGGTTGCTATCTCGCGTCGGTCGGTGCGAACCAGAGTGTGGGCGCGGACTGTGCTAGCCAAGCAGGAGGGCAGTCAGTGGCAGTGCCTGGCAGGCTTGGCGCTATTGATTGCCGGAGAGGCGGACGGACTGTTTGAGCCACAGCCCCTTTTCACCTGAGATAGACACATTTGGGGCGTCGCCACACACACAAGTGACATTTGACGTTAGCGTGGGTACCGGATTGTGGCAGTGGTGATCTTAGTGCGTGTTTGGTGACGGTATGTGAGGACGATCGGCGACACCCGGCCAGGCACCAGAAGCGGACGCGAAGAACGAACGCCAGCAGCAGGCAGCGAGACCAGGTAACCTTACTTGTCAAGCAGGATGCGATGCTCGAAGCCCGAGCTGTCCTTGTGGCAGCTGGGGCGCCGTCGAATTCGGCCGGGTTGGGCGCAGGGCCCCACCGGACGTCGCATGTGCCGTGCCGTGTGCCGTCAAGGACACGCGGCGGCCCTGCTTCATGTTTCATGTCGGATTATTATGCATGCCGCGTTGCGTTTCCTGCAGTTTTTCCTTGCTCGCACTATTCTACTTACATTCGACTGATGATGCCTACTGTCGGTTTGTTCTCGTCACAAATTGCCCCAATTTCTGTAAATTATGTATTTCTTTTTAGTTGCCGCACCTTAATTCACAGAAACATTTCAAACAAAACACGTAATGGTTCTCTTGTTTTATTAAGATTGTTCAAATGAAGATTAATACAGTATTTAATAAATTGGCTCTTACATAAGCACATAAAAAATAATCTCAGTTAATGCTTTCCAATATTTTTAATTCTTTACTATTTAACTATGTTAAAAAAATGCACAATGGACCATTATCAATGGTGCTAATATATTTTTGTCCTGCTAAAACGGTTTCCATTCACTAAAATGTTATTAAATGAGTTTGGCAGGTATTGAATACAAGTAATAAAATTACTTATTTAATAATTCTAATGAATAAACTATTGATTGGTTATCAGGTCTTGACATTTTATGAGTTAAGGAAAAAAAATATATTAATATAATCTGAAAACTTTCATATTTATTATTAATTGCATACAGTTCAGATTTAATCATTTGAAGAATTATTAGTGTTAGTGATATAAAAATCTTGTAAATATGGAACAATTTCATTAACATAAAATTCATGTGAGAAAGTGAAGATGTTAAATTAATCATGATTTGTTGAGTAAACTAACATATAGAAATATATTTCTTCTTTTAATACGAGAGTCAATCTAAAATTATTCAGACAGAATAAAGACATTTGATTCGTATTTGTACAAAGTAGTTCCCTTCAACAATAATACACTTCACCATTCCTTCTTTCCCTTTTTTAAAAGTCATGGATACGCAGCATCAATCTATTTTTCAGACGAAAAACTTTTACCCGTATTTTTTTCAAATTACCAAATCTGGAGTGTATAGCGGTTGTTCTGTTACTTTACTATTATATTTTCTTTCCGTCAAAATCTTTCAAAAATGCTCTCTGTTTAATTCCATATTTTCACTCACAACGATACATTAAAAATTTATTAACTGAGGCGCTTTTCATAAGAAACTTTATTTTCACTTTATTATAAAAACGGCCCTTAAGACTATCTTTAATTTAAAGGAATGCTAGCGCGCTTGCTAAAGTTATATTATGAAAACGGCCCTAAGTACTAACTAACTTAATTTCAGATGACTAATAAATAACCGTTTAAAAAGGCAAATTTTGTTTTTCATGAGCTACCTGATTTTCTTGTTCTCTATAAACCTAGCTGGTCCCTCGTGTAATTAAATTTTTCTATATGCTATTTATTTCAATTTTCAAATTTAGTAAAATAGAAATCGAAGGCATAAAAAATGAACATATAACCCCAAACGTTTATTAATCATTTTTCAAACAATAGTTGTATTTTTATAATAATATAATTAAATCAAATACGAGCCAAATATCAGAAATCAAGTGAATTATCATCTCTGAAAAATATAATAATAATAAAAAATTCATGGCATTGCGTTGCGTATGCCAGTATCGAATGGTCTCTCGTAAAATTAAATTTGTTATTTGTTGTTTATTTCAATTTTCAAATTTAGTAAAATACAAATCGAAGGCATAAAAATGAATAACCCCAAATGTTTATTAATCATTTTTGAAACAACAGTTTGATTTTTATAATAATATAATTAAATCAATCACGAGTCCAATATCAGAAATTAAGTGAATTATCATCTCTGAAAAATATAATAATGAAAAATCCAGTGCATTGCGTTACGGATGCCAGTAGTGAATGGAACATTAATTAACTTAGCTGCATTTCAATACAGTTCCATTCTATCAATGCTACCTATATTCCGACAATTCAAGTACAATTCTCGCTTGTTTAGAGAATTAAACTGCATCATCGTTCATCTCATTACGATGCAGAGGACCTGACGAGCTGGAGCTGATCAACCACATCGAAGTAAACGGTAAGCGGTGACGTTGGTCAGGAACTACGTTGGCGTTGGCATACAGTGTGCTTACACCTTACAGTGGTGAGTGTGTGGTCACACTGTCACACTGTTTACAGTGATTATAGAGAGATAAAATTTTGTTTCACGCAGGGACGAAACTGATCTAAATTTCCAAATTGTACGGCTAAAATTTTGATTAATAGGGTTGAAAAAATTCCTGGATTTGCAGTCAAAATTTTAATTTATTTTCGGCCTCGACCGGTTTCGGCACCATTTATGGTGCCTATTTACCATTCCAGTCAAGAAGAACCTCCACAGACAATTTTGATGAATGTTTTTCTTAAAGAAATTGGTAAAAAATCTCTAATTTTTTATAAAATAGTGATAGATATTCTGAGCACTTGGCTAAAAATGCGACTAACCCAGATAATGAGTAAGGTGACTTACTTTTCTGTAGTACCCTTTTCTCACAAAACTCAAGTTCATACATATATTGAAGTTTTCGGTTTATAACATCTTTTTGTTCATTTCTGTATTTGTCACATTGTAAGCAATAAGGTTTTATCTTCTCAAAAAACAAAGCACCTGCGTGAAGCTGGCCCCCCATAGTTTTGTTTTACGAGGTGTGGCAATTAAATAACAAGATTGATCTTAGAACATTGACATTGTATAAAATTATACAAAACAAATATTGCCACCTTCAATGTACTCTCCTCCCCGAACCCTACACCGCCCGATGCGAATATTCCATTGTTGGAAGCAATGCCTGCAGGCCTTTTTTGTTAGGTTGTTCTTAAGCTCTGCCGCTTTTGTATAACTACATCTCGGTCCCGAATTTGGTGCCTTTTAACGCAGAATTACAATTTGGGAATAAAAGCATGGCACATGGCACTAGGTGAAGTGAATACGGATCATGTACCAACACGGTGATTTTGTATTTCGTCAAAAATGTCTTGCCGGACGTTTTGTTCCGGCGCGTTGTCTTCATGGAGAATCCATGAGCCATTTTTTCACATTTCAGCCCTTTTTCTTTTCACCCGTGCATGAATGGTTATCAAAACCTTCTTGTACTATGCTTGGTTAACGAATGCCCCTCAGGCACCCAATCCATGTGAACAATCACTCGCATTTTGAAAAAACAAAAACAATGTCAGTGCACGGCCGAGGCGCTAATCGTCTCCGATCTCTTTTCTTCCTTTTTTAAATCTTCTAAATTGCTCAAAAACTAGTGTACTAGATAGACCCTCATCACCATTAACATTCTTCAACAATTCGTACCTTTCTGTAGCGGATTTTTTAAGTTTCACACATATAGGCCATCCAGCGAATCAAGCGGTTTACGTCATAAATACAATATCACTAGAAATAATGACGTCATATGTTACAAAGTTTACGTGAGCATGTAAAACGGATTAAAATATGATCTGTGGGTTGTCTTCATAAATCCAAATCTTTCTTTAAGAAGGTAACACGTCTGGTATAATTATTTTCCAGCGAAATCCAATTTTATTTAAAATATTCTGAACGATACTGCTTACGCCGTTATAAATACTTCATTCTTGTAGTATATGCAACAAACTATCTAGTATTATGTGAGATCCTTAAAAAAATACAGAATACTGCATACCATACAGTTTCGCACTGTTTCTGTACATATTGCGTATAGCGTTTGCCACACGCTGTATATAAAGATTTAATTTTCAAATTATTACTAATAAATAGGACGAAATATTACCTCAATATTACAATTCAGTGAAAGTAAGAGCCCACCAATCTATTTTTCAATTTCAAAATAAGTCAATTAATTAACTACAAGCTCGTGAATTTGACATGACAGAGCATTTGACATTTTGTCAATGAACAACAAAACCAAAAACAAAATGAAATCACAATACAGGTTGAAAAGTATAATATAGACATATAATATTTAGTAATATACATGTTCAGAATTACCAATATTAAAAAAATGTAGTCAAACGTCATTTTGCAAAAATTTACAAATTTTTACTTAATAATAATATAACCAAATATAATTATTTTTATTAAAGGTGGCAAATACATAATAATAATAAAAAAAACCAATAAAATACCGTTAATAAAATATATTTTAAAAAATAAAGAAAATTTCAAAAATCCCTAAACAATGACGTAAACCGCTTGATTCGCTGGATGGCCTATAATATCATATTGACACTAACATTCCGGCGGAGTACAAGAAAATAGTTAATTCAATCAAAGGTTACTGCCAAACGGTTTTACTAATTATTAATCTTGAAATTTTACCATTGGATGGAGGGAAAATGGCAAATTAATATGACATAGCCTGCAATATTGCCAAATATACAGGGAAGCCGGAAAAAAATAAATCTCGTTATTTAATTGCCACACCTCGTAATTAAATAAATAATATTAATCGATTGTGATTCGTTAGTGAAGATTGTACCACAAACCATTTTGTTTGTACCTTAATAGTTACTTAGTTACGATTTGTAAACAGGGGCCAGGGGGGCCAGCTTCACGACAGACCCCCCCCCCCCCTAACAAAATTTATATTTTCTTGCGTATGGTCAGTTTGTGAATAATTAATAAATAATTGTACCACAAATTATTTCGTTTGTACCCGAATAGTTAATTATAAATAATTTTTAATACAGAGGACCAGGTTCACGGTAAACTTCTTTTCTTGAGTTTGCGATTATTTCTTGTTCGATTTGTGATTCATTTGTTAAAGATTTTATCACAAATAATTTCATTTTTACCTTAATTGTTTATTGGATATGTTTATAAAAATAACTGTTTCATTTCTTTATCAATTATCTTTTACAACATATGATTAGTGTAAAAATGTAAGTGGCTCAAAATTTTACTGTCGTGAAGCTGAATTCTATTTTTCATTTAAATTTAAAATATACTAAAATTATATATGTTTGTACGAATGCATTTTTACGTGTAACATTGTTATTGTTACACTGCACAATTAACATTACCTCTAATTCATGATACATGAAAAATGGCATAATTTATAGCTTTTCGATATTCAATCATTCCTGCAGTTCATCCCTGTAGTCATTGTAGAATTGTAGATTATCCACCAGGTAATGACAACTACTCTCTGCGGTTGATGCAGGATGCACCTAAACTCAACTAAATGCAGTCAAATGGTCAATACTGATGACTGTACTGTATGGTCAACAATGCACGATTGACAACAGCGTTTCAATACAGTTTGCTTACGAATTAGAGGCTGTTGTTTCGTTTTGCCCGATTAGTGTTCTAACTCTGTCATTGAAATAGACTTGTCACAATGGTATATAAAACGATCACTGCCACTGCTGGAGATCGGTTATGTGTGGTCAATACAGATGGAAAATTTCAATTTCCAGTTTAATTAGCAAAGAGAGTCAGTTATGACGACGTTGATATTATTCTATTATTTGACATTTGAAATTCAATTTTGTATATTTTCATGTTCTTGTTTGTTAGCATAAATAAAAGAAAAAGCCAAATCAACATTTATATAATAATTAAATACACTTTACTTTCTATACAGTGTGTCCTATTTAGAAGTGCCACCATTGGGATCTCGAGAACTATAAGAGATACGATGTCGGTTAAATGTAACTTTTTGTGCGCCTTTGGGAGGCCATCTCAGATGTACTTTTGTTTTTCCAATAATTCTCATAGGGCACTAGATAATGACGAAAAACTGAATATTGTTGATTTTTTATTTTTCAAATAACTTAACAATTGGTAATTGAGAAAAACGTTTCATATATAAAAGATAGATATTTTTATTAACTAACCAGTGGCGTACGAAACAAATTTTTATATCCGTAAATTTTTGAGATATAACACAAACTTATATTTTTTTAAATGGAACCCATATCTGATTTTAGTCTCAAAAAAATATCTATTTTTTTCTCTTTTCAATGTTGTAAGGGTTATTATGTTTTATATTTGTTTTGCCTTCAAAATTATTATTTTTTCCTTATTTTGTATTAAATTTACAATTATTTTGAAAATATTGGTAGATTGCTATTTAGAAATACTCCTTGTATTTAAATAATTTATTTCGTTAGAAAAATTTGCTCAAAACTCGTATCAAATTAATTTTTATTATATTTTGTATCAGGTCGCCCTTGGCACATTATAGTGTAATTTGTAATTATAAGTCTAGAATAAAAATATTAAGTAATAAAGGCATAAAATAAATTATATCGATCAAATACAATATAATTAATAAAAATATTTTTTTTTGGGAAATAATAAGAAAATTCACAAAAATAAAGAAAAAAAATAAATTTTAGGAGAAAAACAAATATAAAACTTAATAACCCTTACATCATTGAAAAGAGAAAAAAATAATTATTTCTTTGAGACTAAAATAAGATATGGGTTCCATTTAAAAAAATGTAACTTTGTGTTATATCTCGAAAATTTACGGCTATAAAAATTTATTTCACACGTCACTGGTTAGTTAATAAAAATATCTATCTTTTATATTTGAAACGTTTTTCTCAATTACGAATAGTTTAGAAGTTATTTGAAAAAGAAAAAATCAACAATATTCAGTTTTTCGTCATTATCTAGTGCCCTATGAAAATTTTTGGAAAAACAGAAGCACATCTGAAATGGCCTCCCAAAGGCTGTGCGCCACAAAAAGTTCCATTTAACCGACATCGTATCTCTTATAGTTCTCGAGATCCCAATGGTGGCACCTCTAAATGGGACACACTGTATATATATAAAATTCTTTTATTTGAAATCGTCACTAAAGTGCACAAAAATCGTCATTAATAGCTCAGAAATCGGCACTAGAGTAGTCCATTATACGACATTGAATGTCAGATTGACAGATTATTTTTAAACATAACACATAAAATATATATTCCTCTCATTTTGCACTTCGGCACTGAAGTTCCTTTTTATCGCTCATATGGTTTATTTTCCTCGGCAAATAAATTCCACATTCGTGATAAAAAATAGCACTTCAGTGCTTTGGTACATAAATAATTATTTTATTTAAAGGAGAATAAATATGAATAATTTTCACGATCGTGGTATACTTTTAGATTAGGTTCAAACATTTAATCGATATCTCAGTCATAGCATTTTATTCTTACAAAACCGTCGTTTCGGATATTTGCAATAACAGGGTGCTAAAAGAAAACAAGCGTAACAAATTATTAGGACATATAGTACTAACCAAAATGAGTTTTAAAAAGTTAAATCAACATGAACACAGGTCTGATCTTTTTTAATTTCCGAGATATAATGCAGTGAAAAATGAGTTTTTACGGGGTTTACCTTGCTATCTCGAAAAAAAAGAGTTACGACTTCGATTAAAGAATACTTTTTGTTTACCATTCAGAGGTTATCTTAGATGTGCTTTTTTTTAAAAAAAAAATCAAATAATTATACTAAGACGAATGTAACTATTAGAAATAGAGAAATGTTTCATATAAAATGATTTTATTGCTTTTTTGCTATTTACCGATATAGACAAAATTTTGTTCGATCACTATCTTTGGCTGTTTTCTTCGATTCTAATACAAAATGGCCTCATTCTCGGAAACATGTTTTTTTTTTTGCTTTTTTTACTCACTTTGGGCAGTACTATATGCCCTCAAAATTTGTTACCCTTTTTTCTTAACACACTGTATGTATGTGTTTTTTTTTTGAATTTTTGTGTGGACTAATAGCTATTTGTATAATAAATTGCGAAGTGTTTTAGACACACGACGTGAAATGTGTACGCACGAGCGTAAGTGAGTGTTATAACATGTCAAGTGCCTAAAACACTCTTTTCGCAATGTATTACATACAAGATTTTTCATAACAGCGTTTTAAAACAGATCATTTATTGTCAAATATGTATCAATATTATGAATTTTTCGAAATTAAAAAGTAGACAGACGTCAGGTTCGTCTATTTGTTTCTAAATGAAATACTTTTAAACACTAGTGCTTATTTATATATTTTGTCATTATTTAAAATATTTGTCGTGCATTAGATTTTCCTGTCGTTACGAATGCTAATTTTAACAGTTGGTGCATGCATTAAATAAATAATTTAACTTTGCCAATAATAAAAATATTTTTATCTGTAAAATGTACGAGTCGTGAATATTAAAAATTTCATCAAAACATGGTTAAATATCACTTAATTCTGTATATTTTATTTGATAATTGACAGCTGATAAGTGATATTGTTTTTGCTTTTGTGAACTAGGTTTCCAATCAAAAGGGGCAGAATTTATATCCCTATCTAAACTAACGCTATTTTCTTACGTAAAATGAAGTATACAGTGTGTCCCATTTAGAGGTGCCACCATTGGGATCTCGAGAACTATAAGAGATACGATGTCGGTTAAATGGAACTTTTTGTGCGCCTCTAGGAGGCCATCTCAGATTTGCTTTTGTTTTCCAAAAATTCTCATAGGGCACTAGATAATGACGAAAAACTGAATATTGTTGATTTTTTCTTTTTCAAATAACTTCTAAACTATTGGTAATTGAGAAAAACGTTTCAAACATAAAAGATAGATATTTTTATTAACTAACCAGTGGCGTACGAAACAAATTTTTATATCCGTAAATTTTCGAGATATAACACAAACTTATATTTTTTTAAATGGAACCCATATCTGATTTTAGTCTCAAAAAAAATAACTATTTTTTTCTCTTTTCTATGTTGTAAGGGTTATTATGTTTCATATTTGTTTTGCCTTCAAAATTATTATTTTTTCCTTATTTTGTATTAAATTTACAATTATTTTGAAAATGTTAGTAGATTTCTATTTAGAAATACAACTTGTATTTAAATAATTTATTTCGTTAGAAAAATTTGCTCAAAACTCGTATCAAATTAATTTTTATAATATTTTGTATCAGGTCGCTCTTGGCACATTATAGTGTAATTTGTAATTATAAGTCTAGAATAAAAATATTAAGTAATAAAGGCATAAAATAAATTATATCGATCAAATACAATATAATTAATAAAAATAATATATTTTTTTTTTGAGGAATAAGAAAATTCACAAAAATAAAGAAAAAAATTAAATTTTAGGAGCAAAACAAATATAAAATATAATAACCCTTACATCATTGAAAAGAGAAAAAAATAGTTATTTTTTGAGAGTAAAATAAGATATGAGTTCCATTTAAAAAAATATAAGTTTGTGTTATATCTCGAAAATTTATGGATATAAAAATTTATTTTCTACGCCACTGGTTAGTTAATAAAAATATCTATCTTTTATATTTGAAACGTTTTTCTTAATTACTAATAGTTTAGAAGTTATTTGCAAAAGAAAAAATCAACAATATTCAGTTTTTCGTCATTATCTAGTGCCCTATGAGAATATTTGGAAAAACAAAAGCACATCTGAGATGGCCTCCTAAACGTGCACAAAAAGTTCCATTTAACCGTCATCGTATCTCTTATAGTTCTCGAGATCCCAATGGTGGTACTTCTAAATTGGACACCCTGTAGAGTATTCAATATTAATTAAATATCTACGGAAAATATAAAATCAATTGTATTTGGTGGTAATGATAAATAGCATCCAAGATAAAAGACATGTCAGTAGGTGTATCATTCTGATAATAACACATTAATATTCCTCGGCAAGGCGAGCTGAAAAATATCACAAGTACTGATAAATGACGGCAATATATGTACGGTACGCATATTCGTGCCATGAAATACGTTAACATTTTATCGAATATTCTAAGTTTTATAAACTCAGATAAAAATCACATCGTAATCATGTCGGAATGTAATTTTGTGTAATTATTTTAGTAGTTTGCGGCGATTAGTGTTATTTGAAGTAATCTTTTCATTGGTAATTTGATTATTTTAGCTGAGTTCGTTTGTTTTCTCACGAGCAGAGTGATAGGAACTGGTCTAGAGATGAATTATTTATTCTATTTTGGAAAAGTTTTGTGTGGTGTAATCGTTAAATATGCATGAGACTAAAAGATTATTCTATTTGCGTTGAATATTTTCAAATGGATAATTAACATATTTAATTACATCAGAGTGACATTTTGACACTATATTTTTGGAATGTTTCATTCCACATCATAAAGATAAATGAACACTAAATTTACTGATAAAATATTAATTAATTTTCGATGTGAAAATTCATACTGCTTGAAATTAATTACAGATACATACAATGTTGCGTTGCATGACTTCTGAACATCTATGTTACTGTTAATTGTGCATGAACTATAACTTCGGCATAATTAGAAGACTATCCTATTGGGTGATGACTATAACTTGAATATGTATCAATAATAAATGAATAATTAATAGACAATGAAATTGTTTTAGTAGATTTTATATCCTAGAAACTGAAATAAATTCATTATAAATTTGATATTATAAACAATTTCATTTAAAGGGAGGAATGCCAAATTTCATACGATGTCATTGATAAATGGGGTATTCCACCATAACAACAAAATTAAGAAAATTTCAATTTAACATAAAGTATGGCTCAATAAAAAATAGTTAAAACAATGAAAACATTTTTTAAATAATTACTTTACGAGATATTTCACATTTGCTAAAAGGGAAAATTGACGTCATACAATTGTTATCCTTCTCTCGCAGCTTACTCAGAGCAGTGTGTGTGAGAAAGACAAGTATAGAGGAAATGTGACGTTACACTGATTTCTCGAAAATAAAATACTCTGAAACTAGGAACAATTAAGATTTTTTAATACTATGAATTGCTTCAAAACTGAATGAAGTTTTATTTAAAATAATAAAAAAAATTGAGTGGAATACCTCATTGTCTTGACTGAATCTATACGCATTGAAAATCGTATTTTAGAGACTTTAAAACGTGTTTGTTCATTACAGTTGTCATATGCGCTTTTACAATTATATATCTCCCTTTACTTTATGGTAAAGGGAGGTAAAAATGGCTAAATTGAAAAAAATAATACTTGTAGTTTTTACTCAAAATTTTAGTCACCCTAATTAACTAAATACGCTTCCATTTAAAAATACATTGGAATGACTAAAAAACAAGTGAATTTGTTATAGTCATAGCTTAATCATCCCTGATTAAAAGTAAATACTATCTGTCATCATTATTATTATTTTGATAAATTCCAACGACTAGTTTTTAACCACTTGAAAATTCAACCAATGGGAGCAGTATTATACTGATAAAACCCCGTTACCCGGATAATTTTCCGCTACCAAGTAAATAAACAGTTGTTATTGTTTATAACTGTCAGTGTGGCAATTAATGTGCCAAGTTTCATTTTGCGTTGTCTTTGGAATTTATCTCACCAAATACCACACGACCTCTCAGATTTTCTCAGATAAACTTTTATTTTTAAACACTCATTTTTTTTGCTTTTAACAAAATCACTCAAGCAAACTGACATTAGGTAAACCCCCTCCTCCTTCGGAGTCGGGATTTACAATGCAGTTTGCTTTCGTGTTTGTTGCTAAGCAAAAAAAAATCGTGCAAAATAAAAATTTATCGATAAAATCAGGAGATCTTGTGATATTACTTCTGATAAAATAGTTTTTTATTACGCTTGACTTTTAATAATATTGTGCAATAATATTGATATATTTCAAAAAGGCTATATATTGACAAATGTTACATATCTACAATATAACCTACAGGCATTCAATAATATTGTTCATTGTCAAATATTGCGTACAAAATTATTGTACGTTTATTTATTTTTATATAATTACATAGTTGGAAAAGTGTAAATATATATTTATTTTATTTTATTTTTATTTTATTTTATCAAGAAGGGCTACACAACTGGACAAGTCCCAATTACAGTGTAGCACTAACAAAATTAAACATTACATATTACAAAGTTGAGGCGAGTATACACAGTAATCATTTACATAATAAAGTTTTACATAAAAAGTGATGTGGAAATCAAAATAAAGTAGGAAGTTACTAGTTAATATACAAATTTTGGAGATAATATTTAACAAAAGATTTAAATTTACGTAGACTACAGCAAAAATATGTGGTACATTAGGTACAGAAGCTAAATTATTGTAAACATATACTAATCTAACTAGTGGTGAATTCATGGCAGAGTTTGCCCTACAATGTTTAACAAAGAAGAGATCAGAAGATCGAGTAGAATGAGAAGGAATCCGTAAAGAAAATTTATTTATTGCCTTTTTATTAAATAACCAAGTGGTTGATGGATGGTTTATTAGAATATATATATATATATATAGATTGTTGAATTATTATTATTAATAATAATAATGATAATAATAATAATGTTTTAATAATATTAATAATAATTAAACACCGATTTTTCATACGACCGCTACGTCATAGTTTGATGTTCGTATATTAGATATACCACTGAAATATATACTAACTGGAACTCGCATACTCTATCTATCAGCGTACGCTGCACTGAAGCCTCATTGAACAATAATGGCTGGTCCTGTTCGCGCACGTTCGTCCCGAACCGAACCTAGCCGAATAACTCGTATCATAGCTGATCGCTTTGTTTTCATATTATGCTTCATTTATTTAAACATGCGCCACACGAAATAATTTCCGTCTACTCACGAACTGTCTCGATGTTTGCCGACTACTCCAGTAGCAGGCTTTCAATATGCTTCACAGTCACGGTTCGTACGCGCATTCTAGTTAGTATATATTTCAGTGAGATATACGTATCGAAGACAGAATGGAGGAAACCATAAGTAAGACAGAGATAAACATACAATTACTTGTTATTTTGCTGTTCAGCAATTAATGACGCAACGGTCAAGTATGAAAAATCGGTGTATAATAATATTTTATTAATAATATTAATAAATAATAATAAGTGGCAGTATATGTTTCTAAATAATTTCTGATTCTGATACAAAAAAATGTTATTAATCAAAGTTAAACTAGTCAATGGGGCTCATAAGATGATCCTATTAAGAATTTTGTATCACTTCCGGTTTTAGTGGTAATTGGTGCAACTTTAAATGTAGCATAGCATTGCTACCAATTATTTTGAAAATTTGTATTAATAAAATTCCATAGGTACATAACAAAACAGCAAGCTGTATGAAAACAATTAAAGTCCGTTTCCACGTCTTCAGTCTTAAACATAGGGTTCAAATTGCCAGAGGTGGGGGAGAAATGATGACGTCATATTTTCGGGTGAAATCGTGATGTCTGAAGTATTCATATAGAACTAACAACTGACAGTATAACCTATATTGTGTCAATTATGTTATTTATTAAAATAGGGTCCCGTGGCCGCGTGCCAGAGTGTCTGGTCGCAAACCTGGGGAACCGGGTACGATCCCGACCGACGGCAAATATTTCGAATTTTAAATGGCACAAAAAGTGACCCCCGGGGTGTACTCTGCACGCCAGCAATGAGTGCCCTCAAGGTGACGCCTGGTAAGCGCCCGCACGGTACAAATATGTCATCATCATTACTAATATCTGCGATAAAGCAAATTGTGGCACACTCAAAAATGGGTGATGATATACATATTTATTTATATATTTATTTATTAAAATTCCAAGTGTGAATAGTTATTTAGCAATAATAAACTAATTGAATAAATACGATATATAAGTAGAATGGATGAAATATAGTCTAGAAGCAATATCTTGCACTAATTGTCAGCAATATTAGAAACGCCATATCTACAATAGCAAAATGCATAATATAATACCAAGAACTAACGAAATATCGAAAACACAATGAACACAAATTATCAATGCCAAAATCACTTTTCACCACATGAATGACAGAATGACATGAATATTCAAATATTTGAAAATGACTTTCGTTACTGCGTTTACGCTACCGTTTCTGTTTCACTTTTTGCCCTTGGTCCTAGTTTGGACGAAGATAGCATATATTCCTCCTGTGACACGCACGATAATGAGATAGATGGAATAAAAGTCTCATATATGCCATATATGGACCACAAAGATGCTAGATAAAATATTAGTAATTCTTGCATCAGAAATTGATGACGTGGGGTCATGGGGATCAACTGGAGATATAGAATGTACATTAGTTGTGTTACCTCTTTCCAAAAAGTTGAAGTGTTCTAACAGTTTTGTTATGTAACGTGACAGTGACAATCAATTATTTGTTATAATAATAATAAAAAAAAGAAATTCTGTTAGCGTATTTCAAATTTATGGAGTGAAGTATCCAGATATTTTCACTTTTCTTTCGTTTTAAGGCAATAAAATTGTTTTCACAACATGCTGTTTGCTGTTTTATCTTGGAATTATATTAATAGAATACATATTTTGAAAATAAATAATCGTCATTTTGCAATAAAGCTAATTTTATGTAAATTCTGATATATATATGCAGAATATTTTATAAGCCACTTGGTAAATATTAGTATTTTAAATCGAATAGTCACGGTAGGTATAAGAGCAAAACAATCAAGTCACTTATGATGTGTAACATGGGTTGCCTATTTTTAACTTTAAGGCGGGAACTAATAAAATGGGCACCCTGTATATATAATGTAACATACCCTACGCTATAGTTGCACCTACTTCTGCTAAAACCGGATATGATACAAAATTCTTACTACTGTCTCTATAAGCCCCTTTGTTTAGTTTAATTCTTTGCTTATTAATTTTTTTTTTTGTATCACTCTATATATTTTATAATAGTTAAGTTTCAATTTTCTACACTTCCTTAAAAGTAATACTTTAGGTATTTACTGAAATTTCGATGCTCAAGTAATATGGTGGGCGATGAATCTCTTTAATCTCTATAATTGCTATCAAATAAATATGGGCTGGAGATTTTTACACTGTTGCCATTTCACTGGCCATGTTGAAAATGATAAGTTATGAAGAAACGGCAACACTGCTAAGCAAGGTTACAGGGTGCGGAAAAGGGACAAAATTGTTTATCAGTCCATATTTATTTGACGGGGAGTATAGTATACTCCTAAAATTAAATGCGCATCCAAACATTTCACAACATTTGTATCAATGTGGGTCGCAACAATGAATTTCTTTAGTGAACAAGTGTAAAATAGTTATATAGTAACAAGTGAGTAAAGTGTAACTTTACTGACGATCACGAGTTGTGTACAAAATATTTTCTACATCTACTATAATTTTTATGAAAAAATGTGTCATGTAGCATTTTATTTTTTCACACATTTGCGATAAATAAAAGTTTCACGTTTTTATTGTGTAAGAAAATATACTTTACAAACATAGTTTAATGAAAAAAAGTGCACTTTTTTAACGGGCGTAGAAAATTAGTTTTTAGTGATTAACTAATTATTACTGCTTGAAAATTTGGTTTACGACCTCCCATATTACAGATTTATTATGCTGGTTGCATCACAGACGAATCCAACCTTCGACCATATAACTATAGACACGTAATGGAGGCATTTGTTTTGAAGCGTAAATGTGCGGTGCGGGGAAGGAGGAAGGTGCCCATATATGGTGTTTTGTTGGTTGCAGGTTAGTAGGAGATAAAGTGCATTGCGGGTTATATACGAGTAAGGGCCGGTTTTTCAATATCTGGTTAAAATTTTAACTAAGAGTTAAATAAACAAAATTGAAACGAAATGAACTGTCAAATGACAGATTTATCATTGCTGTCAACAAAACGATGCCATATTGTTTACTTAACTAGAAGTTAAAATTTTAACCAGAGATTGAAAAACTGGCCCTAAGTATTTATTATATTAGCCTTGGAAAAATGTTTGTGACATTAAATATAATATTCCAATACGAATTATTTAAATATAAAATTTATATTGTTACTATTTTTATTATCTTCTATAGAAAAGGTTAGACTTTATGTATATTTTAGTAAATTTGTGTACAACTACTAATAGGTAACATAATAAAAAATAATGTGTGTACATAGTACATACATAAATGTACTACATATTATACTAAAATTGATTTTCTTAATATTTCATGTTTTTTAGCTTGAAGCTATGAAGATAAATTTAAAATAATTATTGTTTTATTTTCGGTGATGGGAAAATGTTACAATATTACTAGTTTTACATGCTGTTAGTAGACTCTTTTGTTAAATAACGATTATTTTTTCCGTTTGTATATTGTATATGTATAACACTAACTACTATTATTTATACTATTATTATTATTATTATTATTATTATTATTATTATTATTATTATTATTATTATTATTATTATTATTATTATTATTATTAATTTTAGCTATTTATTAAAATTAATATTTTCATCTGAGCAATTAATTTAAAATAATGTTTAACTTTTTCAATATTAGATATTAAAAATAGCAACAATATAAATTTTATATTTAAATAATTCGTATTGGAATATTATATTTAATGTCTCAAACATTTTTTAAAGGCTAATGTAATAATGCTTACCCGTATGTAATCCGCAACACTGGATACGTAATACATAATAATGTATTTAGTATTCAGTGTCCGCAATGCACTTTTATCTCCTACAATCCTGCAACCAACAAAACACCATATATGGGCACCGCCCCCTTTATGCTTCAAAACATTGTATAACCTAACATCTTTAGATTTCTGGTCGGTGCCTAACATAGCCAGTTACGTGTCTATAGTTATATGGTCGAAGAATCCAACACTATGTCACCATCGGCAATATGATGGCGCCAGGGGGCAACCAGGGGCAACCCATGGGTAACCTATCTATTATAGCTTATGACTAATAATAAGTTTTCTGTGCTCAAGGAATTTATTGTACGTATAATTTGAAATAAAGTGTTATGTAAGAATATAGATTAGTTTATAATTACTGTATAATAATATACTTCATTTTCACAAAACATGTCTATAACATGTCTTGTTGGTTGAGGTAGTAGATCAAATACAGACAATGTAAAATGCTATTCCCATGGTTTTAAATGAACGCGTTTCAATGAACTTAGTGGAGAAAGATGTGCAAAATGATTAGCTGCAAGCTGCAATTTAACAGAAAGCAAACTAAAATAATTTTTCATTAGCTCGTTGCGAATTTTTCTCCTATAAGCAATCAAATATTTACATTTTATTTTAAAACCTATGCATTTTACATAAATTACCTTTCCAATCAAAATTCATTTATTTTTATACAACTAACGAAGGACGAACCGTGCTTCAAAATATTTATATATGCTGCTAAAAATTTGTAGGCCGTCATTTGTTCTGCTGTAAAGCTGCTATATACCAGGACTAAAAAAAAATGATACAGTGACCATATGAACATTGTAACAGGTAGTAGAATATCCAAGCTGAAGATCCACGAAATAAATAATTTTTATTTTGTCAATATATTGTCGTACAACATTTGGATCCTTCTTCGACAAATTCAACAAATGTGGACTTTTCATGTCCATAAAAAAATTAGTATTTTTTTTTAAATACATATTAATATGAACATATTTATAAAACTAAAAATTACATTTCCATTCCACTGGCCATTCCAAAATTTTCAGTTTGCAACTACAAGCCTTTTTAAAACAAAAATATATTAAAATTGAATTGAAATACATTTTATAGAATGTTTTATATTTATAATATATAATTAAATGCTTACAAACAATATAATAATATGTGTGATGTAAATAAAAACAAAATAAATGCAAGTAAAGTTCAGATAGCATACCGTGAGTATTTTTTAACGTGAAACATTGGGTTTGTTATATCCAGGGTTACGACTTGATATTTCATTGACAGCAACGTATTTGCCCGTTCCATTTAAAATGAAACATAGGGAACGAATCTGACAGAAGTATTATATTTAAATATTGTAAGAAATTTAGCCGAGTCAGAAAACCACTCGGGCACAAGGTGCATACTATATTTTTTCTATACAACTAATTTTAATTTAGAATGCAGGTATAATTATTTAAACAAAATTAACCTCTATTGACGTCTTATCAAATGTCAAATTCATTCCCTTTGTTTCATTTTAAATGGAACGGGCAAATACATTGCTGTCAATCAAATGTCAAGTCGTAACCATGGATATGACAAACCCAATGTTTCACGTTAAAAAATACTCACGGCACGGTATACTCGTAGTTCAAAGGGTAAGCAAGTGTTGCTTGCTCCCTGACGCTATATTGGACATCTAAAATTTCACGTGTTCTGGATTCGTCTGTTAGAATAATGTTTTAACCTCTCTAGGTATAATAGTAAACAATGGAAAATCAATGACTTAATATTAGTTTATTAAGCTAGAATTTATTAGATTGAATGTAATAACGCGTAGTTTACGAGAATAATCGCCCTGTGGTTGTGGTTATATGAAGGCAAGCCTGCCGACGTGGAAATGGATCATAGACACAGCAGGCCATGACTGCAATCCATATCGCTTTTGTCTCAACGACAACGAGCGCTGCTGGATTAAAATTATACGCGAGAACCGTATCAGCACGTCGGGCGGTTTGTTCGTTTGTTTTATATAAATATACACCGATATCGCGCGAATAAATCGGAAATGCGGATTTCATGAATGGATGGACGCTAGTTTTTTGTTATTTTTATCTTTTAAGTTGGGCGGAATTTAATTTATTTGCGTTGTTTACTGTTTAATGAATAGAAAATTTTGTGAGCGTGTGAGTGATATTATTTTGCTGCCAGAAAAAATTAAAAATGAACAAAACTAAAAATAAATAAATATATCATCATGCTTTTTTCCAATATGGAATGGGCAGTCATGAATCATATATATTGATAGGATTTCCCACTACCCTTGGTAAGGGAGGCAGAGGGCATAGGGATAGTGCAAAAAATCTCATTGAGATTTTAACAAATGACCGTTTTAAGGAAACATGTCTGTCTGTCTGTCTGTCTGTCTGTCTGTCTGTCTGTCTGTCTGTCTGTCTGTCTGTCTGTCTGTCTGTCTGTCTGTCTGTCTGTCTGTCTGTCTGTCTGTGTGTGTGTGTGTGTGTGTGTGTGTGTGTGTGTGTGTGTGTGTGTGTGTGTGTGTGTGTGTGTGTGTGTGTGTGTGTGTGTGTGTGTGTGTGTGTGTGTGTGTGTGTGTGTGTGTGTGTGTGTGTGTGTGTGTGTGTGTGTGTGTGTGTGTGTGTGTGTGTGTGTGTGTGTGTGTGTGTGTGTGTGTGTGTGTGTGTGTGTGTGTGTGTGTGTGTGTGTGTGTGTGTGTGTGTGTGTGTGTGTGTGTGTGTGTGTGTGTGTGTGTGTGTGTGTGTGTGTGTGTGTGTGTGTGTGTGTGTGTGTGTGTGTGTGTGTGTGTGTGTGTGTGTGTGTGTGTGTGTGTGTGTGTGTGTGTGTGTGTGTGTGTGTGTGTGTGTGTGTGTGTGTGTGTGTGTGTGTGTGTGTGTGTGTGTGTGTGTGTGTGTGTGTGTGTGTGTGTGTGTGTGTGTGTGTGTGTGTGTGTGTGTGTGTGTGTGTGTGTGTGTGTGTGTGTGTGTGTGTGTGTGTGTGTGTGTGTGTGTGTGTGTGTGTGTGTGTGTGTGTGTGTGTGTGTGTGTGTGTGTGTGTGTGTGTGTGTGTGTGTGTGTGTGTGTGTGTGTGTGTGTGTGTGTGTGTGTGTGTGTGTGTGTGTGTGTGTGTGTGTGTGTGTGTGTGTGTGTGTGTGTGTGTGTGTGTGTGTGTGTGTGTGTGTGTGTGTGTGTGTGTGTGTGTGTGTGTGTGTGTGTGTGTGTGTGTGTGTGTGTGTGTGTGTGTGTTTTTAATATTTTTTTTTTTTTTTTTTTAATATGACTTTATTTCAGCATGCTCCATTAACAAATATTACATGCTTTAAATATACTATTTTACATTTTGTGTTACAACTAATTAACATGGTTAACAATACATTTTTTAAATATTTTTAACATATATACATACTATTTACTAATTAAATAACTAAACTATCAAAATCTAAACTGTTAACAAATTTTATAAAATTTTGTAAGTATTTTTCAATAAGATCAGTATATGTGCAGGGCCAACTTCCACCTTTTCTTAAAATTGAGATTTTCAAATTCGCACGTTCACTTTTCAACAATACGCACTCAAAAATTATATGATACACTGTTTGGTTGTCATTGCCGCACTTACATTCTGCATTCTCTGTTATTTTGTATTTGTAAAGATAACTTTTAATTTTTCCATGTCCACTTAAGAGAGTTGTTAATTTTGGGGAATATGGTAACTTGATTTTAAGTCTATTGTTTATATTGGGGAAAAACATTTTTGTTGTAGAACCTTTAATACTTTGGGACCATTCACGTTGCCACATATTTTCACTGACAACTCTTTCTTCTCTAGCCACTATTCTTTTCACTGTTATACTGTCAACTGCGTTACTTACATTTCTTTCTGCATATTCTTTTGTTTTTTCATAAATTCTTAAAATTTCATCTAATTTAATTAAAATTGGTAAATTACCCGAAAGTACGCAAGACGCATCATAAGAAATAGTCCTATATCCCTTCAAAATTTTAATATTCATTAGTCGTTGTACTCTCATTATTTTCCTTTTATTTACTTCTTTTTGCAAAGCAGATTTCCAAATCGGTAAACCATAGGATAAAATTGGTATTATGGCACCCTTGTAAATTGTGTTAAGAGCTTCTTGTCGTAAACCCCAGGAAACTTTTGCCGACTTTGATAAAATATGTATTAGTTTGCTGCACTTTTCTGTCATATATTTAATATGTTCGTCAAAGCAGAATTTATTGTTTATTAATATACCTAAATATTTTATAGTAGTGGTTTGCTGCAGCAATTTATAGTTAAGAAAGATGTTTACTTTTTCTTTATTTAAAGATCTTTTCCTAGTCACCAACATTATTTGAGATTTTTGTTCATTAAATTCAATTTTGTTATTTTTTGCCCACATCATAATCTTTCCCATTTCAATATTTGCCACATTTTCTACCTCAGGTATTGATTTTCCTTTTGTTAAAAGTATGAAGTCGTCTGCAAAAGCTATCGCTATAGAGTTTTTTGAAAAATTTATATTTAATAAAGAGTCATATTGAATATTCCAGAAACCTGGACCACTGCATGAACCTTGGGGACAGCCTCTATTAACCGATTTAACAATTTTAATTCCATTAACATCCAAATCTGAAGACCTTTCACTAAAGTAATTTTGCGTTAAAAAGTATAAATTTTTAGGGCAATTGAAATCTTTTAATGCTTTCATTATAGCTGGCCACCATGCTGCATTGAAAGCTCCTTTAACATCTAAACTGACTAAAAGTACAATTTTCTTATCCAAAAGATTGTCATCAATAAAATTTTTCATTTTCAAAATCGCGTCGGTAGTTCCCCTATGCTGAATAAATCCAAATTGATTTTTGTTTAGAAAGTTATTTGAGTCCAAATATTTCATAATTCTATTAATTAGTAATTTTTCTAATATCTTACCTCCTGTATTTATTAAACTAATAGGACGGAACTTTCCTACCTCATCTGAATTTTCTCTACCAGGCTTTATAATTGGAATAATCGTTGCAGTTTTCCACTCTTTCGGGATGTATCCTCTTTGTAAACATTGGTTGTATAGTTCAGTAAAAAACATTGGAAATTTTCTAAAAGTGCTTAAAAGAATTATGCTTGAAATACCATCCTTACCTGGAGCTTTTTTTGGATTCATTTTGTATAAAATTTCTTCTATCTCATCTTCATGAATTTGAATATCATCTACTGAATTTGGAGGGGTTTTAATATCTACTCTGACTTTTTTGTGGTAATCATTGTCATCACACTCACTATCTTCTGGAATAAATTCTTGCAACATTCTATTTAATGTGCTTGTCGTATCTGTAGTATATTCCCCGCATTCTTTTTTAATTGTTGAAAGAGAAAATGGTTGTTTAGCCTTACCAGATGCCATTTTATATACAATATTCCAGGGATTATTTTTGCTTGATATATTACAGTATTCTTTCCAGGATTTAAATTTCTCTACTTCTATTTTCTTAGAATACTTAACTTTTTCTTCAAGATAAATTTTCTTTCTTTCTTCTCTTAGACATACATTATTTCTTGTTCTCTGGTAGCGTCTTCTTAAAGCGTTAATTCTTTTCCTCATTATTGTTAATTCATCAGACCACCATGGGACTGTTCTTCCTTTCTTTTCAACTGTTCCTATCTTAGAAATTCTGAAGGATTTGCAACAAGCAGAATTTAAGGCTTTGCTGTATTTTTCTACAAAAAATTCGAAGTTTGTAATTTCTTTCACTTTAAATGCTAGAATTTTATCTATTTCTACTACTTCTTTATCTTCCTGGGTTATTTCTGCCAATTTAATAAATTCTTTAGTTAAATATGAACCAAAATCTTCTAAATTTTCAGGTTTTACTACAAATTTTAGACGACTGCGATTAAAAAATACTCTGTTTTGTTTCGTTAACTTTAATTCGTGTGTGTGTGTGTGTGTGTGTGTGTGTGTGTGTGTGTGTGTGTGTGTGTGTGTGTGTGTGTGTGTGTGTGTGTGTGTCAAAAATTTGAAATATAGGAAGAAGCCATTAGAGCCACTTTTCTTGAAGCTCAAAATAGTTTTTCTTTGACAGGACGAGATGTGCTTTAGGTAATACATCGAGTCTACGAACTGTATATTCAGATGATTTTCGAAGCTCGAGTTGTATATGTTAAGACTATACAACGAATCAACCAACTAATTTTTACGAAATGTCATAAATATATGTTTTAAAGATAAACACAATGGTGGATTACACCATTTTTTTTTTTATAATTTTATCTGAAAATATTAGGAAAACTAAGACTATTGATGAAAATCCAGTGAAAAATTCCTATTAATAAGCGAGTTATGGTCTCTCGAATTTTGAAAAGATTGACGTGACGTCACATTTATGTGTTTTTATATCAAACTGTTTTCATCATGGACCTAAATGTTCTTGAAATATATGTTATTTTAATTTATATTTACATAAAAATAAATTAATATTATAACACTGTATAAGTCTACATACTTTATAATTACAGGTGCATTTAAATTATTAAGTTTAATGCAAGAAATTTATGTTAAAATAAAAACTGTTTGAAAACTGCTGTACAGGAATGTTAGCCCCTCCTTTCGAATTTGAATTTCTTAACTTCCATTGGTAGTAATCTCCACCTCCTAACATGCTATTTGTAATGCATGTATAGGTGGTCTCTCGGTCGCCAATCAAAATATTTTCATATTGGTGTCGAAGCGCTATAACAAAAAACCCTTTATTTCCGAAATATCTCAATTGTACCATTTCATTTTTTTATTAATATTCGTTATTCAGCATATACATTCGTATTTTTTTACTATTTTCCTTTAATTCGATTGAGCCGTAATCCCCCATTCCTTAGTTACACAATTCATATTTCAAAAGCATATGTAACTGATAGATAAATGTCACTGTCAAGCAATCTATCATTTCTAATTAATAATGATAACGTTTCAAAAATGAAACAATAGTTATATGAATGCAAAGGAATATAATATAGTGTCCAGCAGCATTGTAGATAGGTGTTTAAATTAATAAAAGTACAATCGGATAGAAGTATGTACGTTTCCAACCTATGTACAAAACTGTTGGGAAATGTGTTAATGTTCACTTCATTTTCCAGCTAGTTGAATTTTTTTATACAATATAGCTGCTCAAGTAGCAGATATGTAAAAAATTAAAGTACCTTTTATAATTTTTTTTATTTTTGTGAACGATTGAAGAAAAACATTTGTTTGCAATGCGGAAAACGTGATTTTGAAACTCCATGCAAAAACCAAAACACGCTGCTCTTGTTTCTGAGAATTTCCATTTGTTACAGAATCACTAATTTCCTGCACTTTTTACAAAAATAATTATTCTCTGTTTCGAAATTATAACATATTCTAACACTGTTATTGATGTTAGATTGAGCCAATTTCTAACTTGTGTTAGAATAGGTTGCGTTTTGTAACTTATGCCATTTCAATTAATTTGATTGTAATAAAAATATTCAGAATCAATAAACATTTTGTCATGTTATCTAACAATATATCATGGATCTCTATGGTAAAATAGACTAAACAAATATTACTAATACAACTGTCAAAAATATATATTAATAAAATTAAAGTTCAAAACTCAATGATTACTAATTATTTGTGAGGATTGTGAAGAAAATGGGATACTAGGATACATACATAGCGGGAATGCTTATTCCTGTTTCACCCTCATAGTTGACTTTGGTACACCTCTGTCATCTAACTCAGCACTCGGCAGTAATGGAGCATTTTCCGGCTCGGTATGTAATATACACTATTTCACATTGTATGAAATTGGTAATATAATGTAGGATTAACTTGCAGAATAATTTAGAATGAGAGAAATTTTGCGTTGAAGTTGCAGGAACATATTAGATTTTACAATGGAAATATAAATCAAGACGTTATTCAAGATTGTGTTATGAAACAAGAAGACTACACTTTGTACAACGTAGGTAATATTAATAACGTTTTTCGCGGTAAGATTTACTTAAAATGTACAGACATTATTAAAATTTTTATTATGCTCTGATAACAGTTTATTGCCTGAAAAAGAATAATCCACTAATCCCGACCGGATTAAAACTTAAAAGCAGGCGCTGTAATTTCCCGCTTTTCAAGTTTTTTGCTCGCGTTTCTTTCGGGCATTTCCGCCGCAGTTCGGCCGCTGTTTCGTCTTTTATTATTTTCTTATGGATTTTTAATTGCTCGGTATGACTGGGCATATGATAATGCATTTAAAACGGATCGCCTTCAACTATGACTTGTGATTAAAAGCATGGAAGAAACTCGTTTGTGAAATTGAGTTTTTGCGTTCTCAAATTCTATGTTTCCGGAAATTTTAATGGTATTAACATTAAAATCCTCTCCATATCTTCTCATTTATCGAGATCATCGTTCATTGTACTTGTAATATAATTAACAGAGAATTTAAGGACTAACATTGAAAACATGAAACATAACTTCGCCTTAATTAGAATATTGCAGACTCTATGTATCATTTATGTTTTATGTAATACATTGTAAAATAACTGAAAATGGTTAATAGAATTAATATTTGCTAACTGTATTTGATATTGAATTTAGTTTTTTTTTCTTTTTTAAATTGAATTTACTTTTTCTGATGATGGATTTGTACAGCGTAAGCCGTAACGTAACGTATCGTACCGTGACTTATTATGACGTATCGAAACGCATGAGTAATGTATATTGGTATACCTAACAAGTCTGTAAAATACAGATTTTTAACATTTTCTGTTACAGAGTTGAATTTTTGTACATCCTAGTTTACTTATAATTTTACCCAATATAAGCTGGCAAGTACGGTATTACCAAGCAACCTAGGCGTTACTAAACACTTATTTCGGAAAAACGTAGTGATGCATGCGAGGCGCGACGAGGCGGAAATATGAAATATCGATCTCGCCTCGTTTCTGGATCTGTAATCTTGATCTCGCTCTCGTTCTCGCAATTTTTTTTGTGCATCGTCTCGTTTTCGTTTTCAAAAAGCTATATAAAAACTCTCTAATGTCTAAGGGTGTGAATATGTTGGAGCTGCGATAAAAGCTATAAGAGCGACGATAAGAGCAGCGATAAAAGCGAATCAAATCTATCTTTCTTTGATGTGTTTATATTGGAGCTGCGATGAAAGCTATAAGAGCGACGATAAGAGCAGCGATAGAAACTGATATGTTGCTGACAATATTGTTAAAGCTATTTGTGTCCTACATAACACAATCATTGACATGGAAGGCATTGAACATCATTTAGAAGATACATTAAATATTACAAAACAATCAAATACCACAACTAATAATGGTAGACCAACCCTGGTTGCACAAAATATTCGTGATTTATATAAAACTTACTTGTGCCACAATCCTATTGTAAATGACATATAATTTTTGACAAAAAGTACTGTAACCTGCAATTAATATAAATAAACATCCACTTGTTGAGTTTAAATTACTCGCCACTTCATCCCATAATTTATCCAACACATATCTGTTGTGATGGTTTTTATTTGTTTGATCCCATAATGGAGATCTAACAAATACTTCGCTAATTAATTTGTCCACCTCCATCTCTAGCGTAGCGTCTTGCCTAGTGTTGCCGCGAAACGAGATATGTCGAGAAACACTTCACTCTCCTCATATTTTTCCTTATTTTCTCTCGATCTGGACTCGAGAGTCTCGAATTTCTCGAATTTATAATTAGAAATAGTAACTAAATTAACATTACAAGCAACATGAATATAATAACCGGGTACCACTGATTAAAACATTATTTTACTAAGTCTGATGTTTGAAATGTATAGCATTTTCTTCTTACTAAAACCCAATAAATCAAAAATTAATAAGTAAATATGAATGTAAATGAAGTGGCAATTAAAATATTTATTTATACCGACAAATATTTTTTTTGTATAATATTTATGTAATATAAAAAAATCGAGATATCGCTGCATCACTTGTAGAAATACATTCAGTTCGTTCTCGACGCTCTTATCGCTGCTCAGTTCGTAAGCGTAGCTTTGCTCGCTGCTTCAATGTAAACACCCACATTTAAATCTATGCATTCATTCGCACTGCTTTGCTAGTATCGCCGCTCTTATCGTTTATCGCAGCTCCAACATAAACACAGCCTAATAAAATGTTGTACGGCTTGCATATAATAACACAAATACAATCTAGGTCTAAACCCCATCGCTTTTTTTCAGCCACTGTTTAGCTAAAAGCTTCTGTGGTTTTATACTTAGGAGCCAATGAGTTCCGAAGGGTTGTTTCTTGTTGTAGCAATAAATAATGGAAAATCAATGAGTTAATATCGGTTTCTATAGAATAAATATAAAATATGTAAAAAATAAATTGAAATAAATCATCCTCATTCTATTTCGAGTAATGGCATCTTTCAATGGATAAAAATATGCTATATTTAACTCCATTTATAAGTTACTAAAAATAAAAATAGTTTAGCGTAAGGCCTTATAATAAGTTTTACATATTATCCAAATAGAGTTTCGTGTTCGAGTACATAATTTATAAACATCATTTATAATTCAGTTCTTGCAAATGACCATTAAATATAAATCAAAGCAGTCACAGAAATTGTAGCGTGAAAATTAAATAAGAGTGACCTTTAAAAAGATCAAATAGAACATAAAACAAAATGTCAAAAAGGATGTCTCTAGCATCAGTAAAGAGTTCCATCTAATCTAGAGCACGGACGTTAAGTAAATCGGCTGAACTTTGACCTACCCAAGCGTAAGCAAGTCAGCATATGCTCATATAGCATATACGTTCTGACAACGTCAGTTCATAACGTAGTTATAGTTACGAGTATCTAACGTGTAACCGTAAAGTATAACGTATCCCTACGCCGCGTTGTGTAGCATCGTAAATGCCACAGTGTTTTAATTAGAACGCTATAGTTACACTTCGATGCACTACTGCGCTTCGAATACACTCACTCTTATGTGAAATGTGTTTGACAATATAATACAATGCGTATTTTTGCAATATGCAAAGAGAACAAATATTACATTGTATGTTTAACTAAGCTTGTATTGTAAATGTTATATCTCTTGTCAAAGTACTTGTCCAACATATACATTTTCTTACTTAGTTCCATATGTAAGTACAGTAGATAGATGTTTACTAAAAGAAAAAAAAAAAAGAATCTTTTTTAACCAATATGGATATGCCTTACAAATGAAATTGATATAGGTATTTATGTACTTCGAGAACATTAGTACAGTTCGCGATTATTTCTTTAACTTTTTAATCCGTAACATAAGGGTACAAATGAAGGATATCACAAATAAATCCTTAATTATAATATATTGTACTTTGACCGTTTTTATTACTAGTATATTTCTGTGCTGAAAATGAGTTTCTTTGAATTAATTGTTGTATTACCGGCGCTACAATTTGAAATTATACAGTTCAACTTTTTGCGTTTTTCTGATTTTTTTTTTAGTATAAATTGAATGTTGTTCAATTTACAACTTTAATTAAAAGTTAGGCTTTAAAATAATCATTCGGGCATTCTACTTTTGTAATGGATTTGTTATTTAAAATTACCAAGAACTTTTTTGCTATTGTAGACATGTTTGTTTAGACAGAACGTAAATAAAACATATTTTTGAAAAACAAATTTTGTAAGAGATCTATAATTTGGACTTATTTGTAAAATATATGGTTTATGAAAAGGTCGAAATATTAGTATTGATATAAATAATATAAGGTAGTTTTGAACAAAAGTGTGTCTCTGATTGGTTGAGGTAACTTTGGAGAAAAGCTCTTCTTGGAGAGTAGTAGCAAGGACATTCTTTTAGAATATGATTTAAGTTTTCAGGTTCGTTTACGTTACAATATATTTATTATGTCGTTTTAACTTTTTCGAGATCCTGTTCCGTACAAAAATTATCAATTCTTTCTCAAATTTGAAACTGTGCCAGTAAGTAAATTAAAGAATAAATTCACAAATAATTTCACGTTTTCAAATGTAATAATATAGGTTATAATTTAAATTGTATGTAAGTATTTATTTTTGTGTTGGACAATGGCATGGAAAGTATTAGTTAGTTATCAATTCTTGAGAAGTATTGAGCGATAAATCGACCAATCTCTTGTATGTTTTAACAAAAAGTATTTTACAGTCATTTTTCAGGGTCTCTTACAATTTTTTATTTGAGGGTAAACAGCTAAGGAATTCAGACCTGGAGGTTAAGACTTTTCCCCACTCCAGCGCCCAATCTGCCGTTGAAAGATGGCAAGCCTGTGCGCGAGCAATACGTGCGACAAACATAACCTTTCGTTTGATCTATTTTACATACTCGTCAATTTACAAACGTCTGATTTCTGTTTCTTTATAAGTTGGTGTCCTATGAATGCAGTGAAATTTTTAAGTGATCACCGTCGTTTCTCTTGCTGCCAACGAACTCCTCTTGTTTTTAATATTTTATACGTTGTTGTGTTCGTAAATAAATAATCAAATTTAACAATTTACAAAACAATTATTTATTGAATTCAAACATTTTACAATTTATTCTATTAATACTTAAACGATCAAATTACTTTAACTTGAAATAATTGGGACAAAGTTATCACTTCTGTCGGAATGTCGGGCGTTCCGACACGCTCTGAGGTACATACTTTTTATACCTATATAAATTTTTCATCAAACGTTCACTGTGTTTAGATCTACTATGAATATAATTTTTTTGTTGTTATTTTTACCTCCCGCTACCCTTGGTAAGGGAGGTATAGGAATCGTGCTAAAAATCACAAATCGAGATTTTAGTATATGACCACGTTTTAAGGTCCCTAGAATCCAACTTTAACATTTTCACGATGATGTCTGTATGTTTGTATGTGTATGGATTTTGTCTTCGCTCTAACTCAAATACTATCATTCGGAAAACTCTGAAACCTTGTATTTCTATCTTATTCTAATATGAAAAGAAGCCATTAGATTTTGGTGTAAATCGGATAACCGGAAATGGCACTTTACCTGAAGCTCATATTGGTTTTTCTTAAAAAAATACCATTAAATGCCATTTTTTCGTGTTTTCTGTCTCATGAAAATTAAAGATTATTGAATTTTTTTCAGATATACATTAATACTTTTTCTATATATTTTACAGATAAATTTAAAAATATTTTTTTTTATTAGTCGCGAAGCCTAAGATAAACACAATTCCTTTGTTACACAGTTCATATTTCAAATGAATGTAACTGACAGTAAATGTCACTGTCAAAAAACTAATCACTTCAAATTAATAATACATAACATTTTAAAAAGAAAATAGTAAATAAAGCAATAGTTTTCTGCAATGGAACAGTTTGCAGCGTTAGTATCTATTTAAATTAATAAAAATTAAATAGCGGGAGGTTGTGTGTTGCCCACATCAGATTTTTAAAATAAGCTTTGACCATTGTTTTTACCTCTCGCTACCATTGGTAAGGGAGGTAAAGGGATCTTGCTAAAAATTGCATGTCGAGATTATGGTAAATGACCACGTTTATATATAAAAAAAGCCACCAGGTAACTGGAATTAGCACTTTACTTGAATCTCAAAATAGTTTTTCTTCGAAAAATACTTTTAAACGTATTTTTTTTTCGTGATATTCGTGACGAAATCGAAGATATTGATGTGGAAGACATGTGGTTCCAATAACTTGCCACTTATCGGGTCCACGTTGGATGTTTTGCATGAAAAGATCCCAGGTCGCATTATTTCACGTTTTGGTGACGTCAACTGGCCGCCCAGATCATGCAACTGCAAGCCGTTGGATTTTTTTGTGGGGTTACGCGAAGAGTCATGTTTACGCCACCAAACCCAAAACGTTGGAGCACTTAAAAAACGACATTCGACAAATTATAGCCGAAATACCATCCGAAATGTACGAAAAAATCTTCGAAAATTACCTCGAAAAGATCGGCTGCTGCAGAAGGTCCAGAGGCGGCCATTTAATTGATATTATTTTTCATAATTAATGAAATACTATCATTTTTGACTAATAAAAGAAAATCCGAAGATTTCCTTAAATTTATGTTTTTTACTTTCCGTCACCTTTAGGTAAGGAAGGTATTGTCTTTGGTCAAAAAATTCGGTAGTGAGTTTTTAATGAATAAGCACGTTCCCTACAATACGAATATACAATTTTTAAGATGATGTCTGTATGTATGTATGTATGTATGTATGTATGTATGTATGTATGTATGTATGTATGTGTGTGTGTCCGTGTGTGTGTGTGTGTCCGTGTGTGTGTGTGTGTGTGTCCGTGTGTGTGTGTGTGTGTATGTGTGTCCGTGTGTGACAAATTTTTCTCAGACGATAACTCCAATACTACAATTCTAAAAATTATAATTTTTTCGTATTCCTCTTCTTTACATCCATATGAAGAGTTAATTAGATTTAGGTTATAATTGATCCACCGGAATTACCCTAATTTGAAGTTTTTAACAGTTTTTCTTAAAAAAATTATTAAATATTATTTTTTGACATTTTGTTATTATACATATTAAAGAAAATACTCTTCTCTATACGGTTTGATTATACATTTTCCTTCATATTCAATAGCTGTAGATTTAAAGCGTTATAAAGAAATTAATTTTCAAAAATTAGTCAGCTTTGCTATTTATCATGGAAAAAAAAATTAATTGACAGATGTCAGTTGCAAGTGCAAAACCAAATATGGAAAGTATAGAATCTAAAATTGGTATGTCATAGTGTTCCTCGCAAGTGACGTGCAGAGAAAGGCCAAAGAGAAGATGGAAGGACTGTATCGCAGAAGACTTGAGAAAGGAAGGAATGTGTGAAGAAGATGCGTTGGGCAGGAATGAGTGGAAGAGAAGAGGAAACAGCGACCCGTAATAAAATAGGGGAAAGCTGAAGAATAAATGAAGGAAGTGTCAAGTGCATTTTACTTAGTGTACGTTTATGTTATAATTTTGTTGGATTTATAGAACCTTTTCAAATGAATTTTTGGTATGGAATTTGTAAAAAATAGTATGCGTTCGTGTTCGATTTTACATGATATTATATAGAATATGTTCCAAGGACCTTTTGGTATGGGATTTGTACAAAATACATCGAATTGATGGAAGGTCTTGTGCTGGCCACAACAGATTTTTTTTTTTAAAAAAGTTCGGAAACACTAATTTGATCATCTATTATATTTTTACTTTATTGTACAATATTGCCAGTTGCGGTATCATCAGAAGTACTAGCGGGAGGTATAGTGCTGGCCACAACAGATTTATTTTCTTACCGCCTCGCCTCTTGCTCAGTAAGTAATCATAATAATTTACCGATCAGTAATTTGTAAAGAACTTTAAAAAATCTGTTGTGGCCAGCACAAGACCTTCCGTCAATTCCATGTATTTTTTACAAATTCCATACCAAAAGTTCATTTGAAAAGGTTCTATAAATCCAGTAAAATTATAACATAAACTACACTAAGTAATGTCCTTCCATCTTCTCTTTGGCCTTTCTCTGCGTGTCACTTGCGAGCAACACTATGACATACCAATTTTAGAACATATACTTTTTTCCATATTTGGTTTTGCACTTGCAACTGACATCTGTCAATTAAATTTTTTTGAATAATTATGTCAGCTGTTTCCATGATAAATAACAAAGCTGACTAATTTTTGAAAATTAATTTCTTTGTAATGCGTTAACTCTACATCTATTGAATATGAAGGAAAATGAATAATCAAACCATATAGAGAAGAGTATTTTCTTTAATAAATATAATAAGAAAATGTCAAAAAATAATATTTAACTGCATTTTTTTAAGAAAAACTGTTAAAAACTTGAAATTAGGGTACTTCCGGTTGACCAATTATAACCAAAATCTAATCAGCTCTTCATATGGTTGTAAAGAAGAGGAATATGAAAGAATCATAATTTTTAGAATTGTAGTTTTGGAGTTATCGTCGGAGAAAAATTTGTCACACACACACACACAGACATACACACAGACACACACACAGACACACACACAGACACACACACAGACACACACACAGACACACACACAGACACACACACGGACACACATACACACATACAGACATCATCTTAAAAATAGTACATTCGTATTGTAGGGACCCTAAAACGTGCTTATACATTAATAATTCACCACCGAATTTTTTGACCAAAAACAATACCTTCCTTTTGACGGAAGGTAAAAACATGATGAATGTATGAGGTCGCGTGTGCGTTAGGTGACCGGTTAAGTTTCTGCCGGTTTGATGTTTGAGTCGTCCAACATCAAACTTGAATATTATTTCCAATTTGAAATACATAACTTAAAAGTAACTGTTCTTATACTTTCTCTACGACAGCTTTGAAAGCCCGTGAGATCCCGTCAAGTAATGGGGGACTACACCATTTTTACCTTCCGTCACCTTTAGGTAAGGGAGGTATTGTCTTTGGTCAAAAAATTCGGTGGTGAGTTTTTAATGAATAAGCACGTTTTAAGGTCTCTACAATACGATTTTACTAGTTTTACGATGATGTCTGTATGTATGTGTGTGTGTGTCCGTGTGTGTGTCTGTGTGTGTGTCCGTGTGTGTGTCCGTGTGTGTGTGTGTGACAAATTTTTCTCCAACGATAACTCCAAAACTACAATTCTAAAAATTATGATTCTTTCGTATTCCTCTTCCTTACAACCCTATGAAGAGCTGATTAGATTTTGGTTAAAATTGGTCAACCGGAAGTACCCTTATTTGAAGTTCTTAACAGTTTTTCTTAAAAAATCGCAGTTAAATATCATTTTCGACATTTTATGTGATTATCAATAGAAAGAATATCTTATACTCTATACGGTTCGATTATACATTTTCCTTCATATTCAATAGAAATAGAGTTATAGAGAGATTAACTTTCGAAAATACGTCAGCTTTGCAAAAATTATGAAAACAACAGACATATACAAAAAAAATCTAATTGACAGATGTCAGTGGCAAGTGCAAAACCAAAGTGGAAAGTATATGATCTGAAAGTGATATAATTGACAGAGTGTCCCCTGCCAGTGACTTGCATTTGCGGCCTCGCCTCAAGATAGGACCTTATAATGCCAGAAGTACGAGAAAGGCAAAAGAGAAGATGGAAGGACTGTATAGCAGAAGATTTGAGAGATGAAGAACTGTGTCACGAAGGTGCTTTGGACAGGAATGAATAGAAGAGAAGAATAAGAAACAGCGACTTCTAATAAAATAGGGAAAAGTTGAAGCAGGAGGAAGTGTTAAGTGCAATACATAATGTACGTTTGTATTCGTATTAAAATTTTATTAGATTTTAGAATCTTTTCAATATGGATATGTAAAAAATAGTGTGCTCTTGTTACAATTACACAGGCTATATAGAAACTTTTTCAAGGAACTTTTCGTACCTATAGGATATGTACAAAATACATCGAATTGACGGAAGGTTTTGTGCTGGCCACAACAGATTTTTTTTTTATAATTTCATCTGAAAATATTATGAAAACTAAGACTATTGATGAAAATCCGGTAAAAAAATTCCTATTAATAAGCGAGTTATAGTCTCCCGAATTTTGAAAAGATTGACGTGACGTCATATTTATGTGTTTTTATATCAAACTATTTTCATCATGGACCTAAATGTTCTTGAAATATATGCTATTTTAAGTTATATTTACATAAAAATAAATGAATATTATAACACTGTATAAGTCTACATACTTTATAATTACAGATGTATTTAAATTATTAAGTTTAATGCAAGAAATCTATGTTAAAATAAAAACTGTTTGGAAACTGTAGTACAAGAATGTTAGCCCCTCCTTTCGAATTTGAATATCTTAACTTCCATTGATAGTAATCCCCACCTCCTAACACACTATTTGTAATGCATGTATAGGCGGTTTCTCGGTCGCCAATCAAAATATTTTCATATTAGTGTCGAAACGCTATAACAAAAAACCCTTTATTTCCGAAATATCTCAATTATACCATTTCATTTTTTTATTAATATTCGTTATTCAGCATATACAAACATTCGTATTTTTGTACTATTTTCCTTTAATTCGATTGAGCCGTAATCCCCCATTGTCTTCCACGGTTTCGGAAATCATCGAGTAGAAACAGATTAGCACACCCGGAAATGGGTAATAGGCCGTGATGACAAATTTATATTTATTTAATATTTAAGTTCATAAAATGAAACATACAAAGAATTATTCATACCGAGATTTATACGCAATATATATTGGAAACATTTCACATGCCAATATAATTTTATTTGAAAAGTTGTTATACTTGCCGTCAAATAAGTATGGACTGGAGATTTCTCTACTGTTGCCAATTTTGTTGGTCATGTTGAAAATGCTAAGTTATAAAGTAGCGGCAACACCGCAGAGCAAGGGACAGGGTGGAGAGAAGGAAAAATTTGAGCAACAGTCCGTATTTATTTGCCGGCGAGTATATAAATACCAAGGGACTGTTTCGTATCTTTTTTTTACGAATTAATCTTTGTTTAACATAGAAAAGCTGTCAGTTACCAATAGGCATTTATCTTGGCATTTATCAAAACTTAACTTTAGCGTTATAATATTTTATTGGTCTCCTGAAAAAAATATAAAATGATGCAGAACGTTTGGAAATTCCATTTCTCACATATTGCATACTGTATTCGAAATGAATATACGTCTACACATATGCAATCGTTTGTAGTGAGGTAAATTGTTTAAAAATAACATATGAAAGCAATTTTCCACTCGCAATACCATTTTGCTAGCGTACCGTGAACCGTAGAACAAAGAGACAAAGTTAGGCAACTGTAGCTGAAAATATTTTAATTTAATAATAAATGAGTGGCGCATGGTTGTATGCAAGAAACTGCATTGCAGATTGCCACAAACAGTCCTCGTCTGCTGGAACACGAACCCGAACAGCCAGCAACGAATTCGGCCATTTATCACAAATTGAAATGTCATGCACCTTGCGGGAAACATGGGACTAGCCAACTAGCGCAGAGCTGTATGTATTATATACCATCATATACCGTACCGTACACCAACGCCGAACAGAGACCTACTCAATTCACATGCGCCATGCGGATAAGGTTACTGAAATTAATGTGACCTTTTTTGAATAAAAAATCAACGGTACAATAAGCAGAGAGGTCAACAACGTATGTATTATTTAGTGTCATTCTGCCACACATCGTATTAATAATTCCGAATTTAGATTACACGCAACTTGGGATTTTAATTGTGACTAAATCGATATGTTGCACTCGGACATAGTCCTTTTCCTTTTCATATATTTTTCTTTTCATTTCATGAAAATTTATTCAGTTTAACAATTTTTGTAGGATTATCATATTATCAGTTGTTACATGTTACAATAGTGTAAGTATATTAAAATAATTAACAATTAACACTAAAAGTACATGAAAGACAATAATTTATTTAAATATACTGTAACATATTTTTAAATTAAAAGGAATAAATTATACAGGGTGGTTGATTTTTCATTGTCCAGCTTATATCTTCTGAAATATTAAAGATACAATAGTATATTAAAGAACAAGTTTTATAAGACATGTTTTTTTCGCACGCGTCAAAGTTTAGAAAACGAGCCTTGGCGAGTTTTCTAATTGACAAGTGCGAAAAAAAGTCTTATAAAATGAGTTCTTTATACTATTTTTTAGATTTTGCGCCTTCTACATACTAAAATATTGTAAAAAACTGCTAATATTAAACCGAGTCAATTTAAGGAAATTTGCAAGTGAAATGTTGTAGTTGGTATCACTGAACTGACCACATTCAATTATTATTTATTTGAATATTTGAAGGTTAAATTTAAGTATTTGTAGTGTAAATGTCATCTAGTACACCTTCTAAAACAAAAAAATGCGTATCGAAATGAAGGCCATTACGAAACGCAATTGCGTATCGTAATGACTTCATTATGAACGCAAAATCTAAAAAAAAAGTTATATACAAAAGTTGTTTAATACAACTTGATCTATAATTTAGCGTAAATAATTTTTTTCCAAGGCCTACCAATTTTTTGGAAAAATGTTTAACTTTAATTTTTTAAATGGAACACCTTGTATATTTTGACAGAATAAGATTCTTAATAAATTTCTCTTTACAGTGATGTGCAACAAGTAAGGATTTACCTTTAAATTATGTCCTATAAAGCAAATAGAAATATGATAAAAGTAGGCTATGATATTCTATTGTTTATACCTGTAACTTCTGTCACACATGAACATTGGCTACGTATGAATAAAATTATGTCTAATAAAGCAAGTAATAGAATTACTAGCATTGATAATTTACAAAATTATTAATACTTTTATTTAAATATCAAGTAGCAATCTGTGACATATGTTACTGGTATAAACAGTAGAATATCACAGCCTACTTTTATCGTATTTCTATTTGCTTTATTAGACATAATTTAAAGGTAAACCCTTACTTCTTACACATCATTGCAAAGAGAAATTTATTTAGAATTTTATTACGTAAAAATATACAGGGTGTTCCATTTAAAAAATCAAAGTTAAATATTTTTCTGGAAAATTGGTAGGCCTTGCAAAAAAATTGTTTATGCTAAATTATAGACCAGGTTGTATCAAATAACTTTTCTGTATAACTTTTTCTTGTATCTTCAATATTTCAGAAGATATAAGCTGGAAAATGAAAAATCAACCAGCCTGTATAGTCGTTTAAATGTAATTAAAGTATATTCTAGAGTTTTTTCTAGAATCTAGAAAATTAGAGGACTAAATTCCCTACAACATTTGTCATAACATTTTTCTCTGTAACTAATATAGCGAGCTGCAGCTGAGTTTAATTTTTGCAAATAACTTCTATGTATGAAATAGTATTGAATTTTGGTTTGCACATTTTTATTTTCTTTCAAATAGTGCTCAATTTTTATTACTGTTAGAATCAAGTTAAAAAATTATATGAACGATATAGTAAACAATTTGAATAGAGGATTTTTCAACCATACAATAGATACTAGTAATGTCATCGTACGTGCAGAGCTGATATTTAGCTATGGATGTTGTATGATAAACCATGCACCCATCATCAGATATGCTCTACTGAAGAGATAACCGTTTGGTTTTAGTCAGTCTTTGGAAAAGATTCTTAGTGAAAAGATATGTAGTCTGTGTGGTTTAGTTTTTGGGCGTGTACGCCAGTGCTCTTATTTAGGGTTACAATGTAACAATTTAGTTTGTTCAATAATGTTTAGTTTTATAGTAATAATAAATTAGTTTAAGTTGTAAATAAATATGTGTAAATCAAGTTTAGTAGCTTTAAGTTGAAATGTGTACGTCATCCATATAAAATAAAGATGTTCATCATCAAGTGTTAAGTGTTAGTGAGTATAAGGGCATTCCTCCTCAATGAAGCAGTAGTCGTTCAGTTAACAAGTGAAGCGTCCACCAGTCAGATAAAGTGTCATCGTTTGCGGAAGATAAATAAGAAGTTCTCGTCTAGAAAGAATTGACGGAAGGTAATGTGCTGGCCTCTGGCCACATCTAAATAATAAAATAAGGAGTAATTAATTTGTACTTCTTTTTATACAATGTCTCATTTGGTTTAGCTGTGCGAAGAACTGTATATGGGATAATATATCCTGGATTTATTTCCTAGTTTTATTTGTTTGCATAAAGTGCGCGCTAATGTAATTATACTTTTATAAAAATAAAACTACTCAACGGAAATGATAAAATATTGTTTTGTTGGATGTATTTAGCTATTTGCGTACATTTTTCATAGCAGGTATGCAGAATTTGTAAATTTAACATGTTTTTCTCTTTAAAGTCTTTTGCTCTTATGTTTGGAAGCAGGTGTAAATAAGGTGCTAAGTAAAAAAATAATTAAATTAAAATCTTAGTATGAGTTGTAAAGAGAGCATTTTATTATATCCTCCGTAAATAATTATTCATTTGCGCGCGTGTATAATGCGGGGGTATATTTAATGCTAGTAAATCAACACGGGAAAAAATAAAACGCGCAATCTAAAAGTCTGAATTTAACAGTTTTTAATATTAGTTCCCAGCTGTAGTATGCTGTTAAAACTTTATACGCTTCGTAACGTAGTTATATGCACGTATAAAGGTTTTCAACATTCTCTTTTGTAATATATTGAGCTAGCCCACTGTTTGCGAATTACCTAGATTTATAATAAAAAGAAAATGTCTCGTTTGAATGCGAGTTTTTTTATATTTCATGAAAGCTTTTAAATTATAAAAAATACGGAAAATTTTAATTCAACTATATCACAAGACCAGCCAGTTTTCTTTGATATTTCTTTTCTAATTTTTCGCTTTGATTAAATTTTCTTTTTATATTTTAAATTAATTATGTATTTACACTTATGGGGTGAGTGAAAAAATTGCTATAAAAATGGTTATTTTCTTTATTACTAATTTTAGACCTAGGTACTCGTATAGTTTCAATTACAAAGTTAGGAGCGAACTTAAATGCCATTATTTTTATGTAGAACGGTTTTGAATTCTACTTCCGAATACACCGGAAGCGTTATCAACGTTAATTTTAATTAAAAAACGTTAATTTAAATTAAAATTACAGTCATGCAGCATCACACAAAACCGATGTTTCGCGAAATCGACATCTCAGATATTTCAATGTTCTGTTAACAATTTTTGAAATTTTTGTACAATGTTTGTACTTCTGAAAGTGAATGTATTTATGTGAACATGTATGTTTATGAATGTTAAGATCTTACTTACTCTCAGGGCCGGCTCTAGGTCAATCAGGATTCTCGGTTCGCCCTTATTTATACATATATGTAAATGAAATATTTTTCCCGTTTCGACTCACAGGCGCCCCCAAATTTTTGGCGGCCTGGTCGGGGGAACAATTCAAACATCTGTCGAGCCGACCCTGCGTTACCCTTTATAAAAATAAATGCAGTAAAACTGATATTTCGTGTAATAGGGGTTTCCAAGTTTTTTTTTTCATTTTTTTTTTAATATGTTAATCTGTACATAAAAATATTAGACCCGTATTTTGTATTTTCGCCGAAAAGTTTTTAATACGCCAAAAAATATATATATTAAAGTTTCAATAAATGAGACCCGAGAAATTCGACGGCGCGTGTGACGTCATCACACCATGGCATACTTTTCTAGAACTGAAAACTGAGTGAGACGGCTTGGGCGTTCCAGGCGTTCTAACAACCTTTGGCCAATTGCATGTGATAGTGTGCATTAAAGTTACATTTTGATATTAGGGTAATAAAAATCAGAAAATTAATGATTATATTCATACGTAATATAACAAGTGATATGATTATCATCGATGATATTTTCGAGTGAAACCGAGTTGCAGATTTTACGAGTCCGAAGGACGAGTGAAATGTGCTACTTCGGTTTCACGAGCAATATCTTCGATTATTAATCATATCACGAGCTTATATTTAATGAGAGAATATAATGAATTTTTGTTAAAATTAACTGTCAATGTTGTAAAAATCCCTTAGTAACGAATATAAATAAGGTGATAATTTCTTTGTTTTTTATCATCGCTGTGATAGACATGTAACTAGGGAAATTCTGAATGTTGATTGGCGGAAAACATGTCACGTGACTAATGAATTATATTCTCACCTTAATATTATTTATATATTATGAAAATTGATATCCAATAAGTATTTTTTTAAAAGCCGCAGACTTGGAAATCCTCTATTGTTAACACATTTAAGATTTAATAAAGAGTAAAATAAAGTTACACTTAAAAAAAGTTTTTTTTTTGTAAACGCAATATGACAGCAAACAAAATTATGTTTTAATAATAAATAATTCCGTATACTAGTCCGGGAATTGGCTATTCCTCGCATTTATTTTGAGTTTAAGAATATTTATTTTCTGCACTATTGTAGACAAATAATTTATTCTTAATACCTTGGCAGTAAAAAATAATCAAAAATAAACTATAGATCAAGTAAACGTCAAAGTCAAAATATTTCCTTAAATAAAAGGTGCAAAAAATGCTAACACATCCAAAGTTTTTTAATTTCGAAAAATTAATAACTAAAGTCATTATAATTATTTGAGTATACGTGAAGATATAAATTAAATCAAATATAATAATAAACCTTTCTTCACAAATTATTTTTTTATTATTTTTTTTACTGATGATGATTGCATTGCAATCGAAATGTACATTTTGAAAATAAAAAAATAATTTGTGAAGAAAGGTTTATTATTATATTTGATTTAAAGTCATTATTTTTTGTGAAAATGCAAATATTTGAAATCACCGTAAAACTCATATAAATTACTTTCAGAACATATAAAAATATATTTATCATTATCATTCGGTTTAAAAATTAACGATAATACTTAATGCTATCGGCAAAACCGGAAGTAGAATTCAGGAATGTTTGACACAAAAAGTGGTACCTATTTACGTTTGCTATAGGTGTAAAATTAATAATAATAGCCATTTGTCCCTATTTTTAAATTACCCTATATATTCGTGCTTTTATAGCTTTTTGTACAATAAAGAGGGTAGCAATATAAAACGACTTTGCTGGTAGGTGGAGTTGGAGGGTAGCGAGAATGGTAGGTTGCAGATGTTGGTATTTCATTCATTCATTCATTCGCATATCAGACAAATAATAAAAATTCAATTTGACGATTCACAAGCTACTTGATGAAAAACACAAACAGCTTGACAAAAATTCAACAAACTTGAAACCCACTCATGCCTGCCAACCGCGCAACCGGAATTTCATTTATTAATTCAAAATCAACAAACATAACCTCACATTCACAATGACCGAAATAAATCAACAAGGAAAATATGAATTGGAAAACAAAAGCGTGCTAGAGGATTCAACAAAAATGGCCAATAAATCCAAAGCATTCGGGGTTTAGATGCAACGATATTATTGATCAAAACAGTGCACATGAATGCCCAAAATGCCGTTCAAGCTTGTATTGATTACAAAATAGCGACACGAACATCTATAGCTGGCTATGGTCGATGGCAACTGCCGGTTGTTGACTGTCGACTGTTTCACGCAAATTTTTAATGTAGTAAACAAATATAAAACGCCGAGGTGCTAATAAACATTTCCGAACTAGTTTAATTTAATGTTTTCGGCTAACTGTTGCGATCGTTTACTTTAATTGCTGTTGCTTGATATTTTGAAGTAGCAATGTATTCACGTCCAGAAGAAAATACTGGCTACCCTAAATTGAGTAGCATATTATGAGTAAATTATTATTAAAGGTATAGATTTGGTTAAATGGGTAATGTTCTGTAGTTCTGTGCTGACTCTGATTCCGAACGAATTAAAAGTTATTACATATTAATTTAAATACATACCTACATCTTTATTTATCCTGGAAACAATATTGTGTCTCTTTGCATTCGTATAATTAACTCCTGTTTTATTTACTACTTTCTTTTTAAAACGATATCATTATTAATTTGAAACGTGTTTTTTGACAGTGACATTTATCTATCATTTACATATATTTGAAATTTGAACACAGAAAATGTATGGGGCAGAATAACAAAAATTTTATATAAAAGAAATTTTCATCCTCAAAACTCAGAAGAATTATGGGAAGCAGTACAAAATACCTGGGAATTGCTCTTTTTGTCTTTTTTCAAAATGTTTCTAGTTTGGTCATTTTATAAAGGTATTATTTTTATATGTACATTTACCGAATGATATTTTTACGCTAAGTTTTAAGTAAGTTTTTCTATTTATTTACCAATTTTATAGCGATCAAGTATGGTGTTTTTCATTCATTGAAATTGATGCTTAGCAATTAAAATAAACCCGAATTATAAAACTAAAATAGTCGCAAAACTTGTGCTTAATTTTATTGCACAGAAGTGTAGGTACATAAAGAAAAATATGTTGTGGCCAGCACAAGACCTCTCGCCATTTCCATATTAGGCTATATAAGTATTGTATTGCACTTCACTTTCGAACCATCGTTTTATAACAAAATCTTACAGAACATTACCCAAATATTGTTTCTTACTATATTTAGCATGTCTTCTGCACACATATAATTCAAATTATATCTATTTTTCATTGTATGAGGAAGTTTCTAAATGCCAAATATTGTTCAAATTCATTAACCAGATTGGCGGTATTTCTGATAGATATATGCATTTTACCACAATTTTACCTATAATTTCAAATATTTAATTAATAAAACAATAAGAAAAGTTAAATATACTTCCCAGAAAAAGCTATCAGAATGTCACTAAAACTGTTGATATTATTTGACAATGACATGTGTCATGTTATAAACATTGGAATTTGTCAACTGGTTTCCTTAGTGCCTTGGCCTCTGCGTTTAGTTTACTCTATAAATTATAGAGTCTTTATCTCTAAATCTATACAAGATATAATAAAAATTTTAAGTGTATTAGATGGAGAATTTTATGTTCTTCAATATTTAATAAAAAAAACTCCCAAAAAATTATATTTAGAAGATTTTTACTAAGAAACTACTACTTCCGGTTGTTCAATTGTTACCAAAACCTTTTCAGCTCTTCCCAGGAATGTCAGATTGAGGAAACTGCAGTTAAATATTTTTTAAGTCTTATAGTTTTTGAAGAATCGTGACTACAACATCCAGACATACATACATACATACATACACACACACATACAAACACACATCCACACACACACACACACACACAGACATCATTTTAAAAATGTTATAATCGGATTGTAGGGACCTTAAATCGTGCTTATTCAATAAAATCTGGATATGCGAATTTTAGCATGAATCCAATACCTCTCTTAGCGAGAGGTAAAAATGATATTTTATTAAAGGATTGCAACGTCCAAACATATACTATATAGTAAAAAAAAAATTGATTCAGTGGCGGAAAACCTTATTTGTGCACTTAAAGCATACTGATTTCTTGTAGTAATGGTAAAAATAATAAGTAAATGTAAAAATACTTAGATGTATTTATTATATTTTTTATTATTTATTATTCTCACTGTTTGCTAACTTCACTTAATGAATAGAAAATGACTATATTCGCTCACTGTCTGATAATTTTTATCAAAACTTGACTAATCATCACTTTCTATATCGTCTTCATCTCCATACTACCGCATAACTGTATCTTCAAAATCTTTATCGATGAAGCTCACTCTGTTGTTTTTCGCTATTTCATAAACACCCTGGTCCGGTCACAGAAATAAATAAATAAATAAATATATCATCACGGCATATTACCCATTTCTGGGTGTGCCAGTATCTACAATACATGTAGACATCGGTAATGATGACGATATATTTTACCGTGTGGGCGCTTACCAGGCGTCACCTCACGGACACTCATAGCTGGTGTGGAGAGTGCACCACAGGGGTCACTTTTGTGCCATTTAAAATTGGAAATATTTGGCGCCTGTCGGGATCGAACCCGGTTCCCTCGGGTCACAGAACTGCTCAAATTTTTCAAATATTTTTCGTGTACCTATATACACACTCCTATTGACTGATGGATACTAAACACTAAAAACCAAACATGGTCTGCAGAATAATTACAGATACTCTGAAGGTGGTGGGAATTACCAGTGGAAAGATATTATGAATTTGTAAAACCGTGTTTTCATTGCCAATTACCTAATTATTCAATTCTCAAAATATCATTCAATCCAATAGCATAATATAATATTTTTAGTGGTAGTAAATTAAAAATATGAATTAAGATGAAGAAAATAAATTTGAGAACAAACATATCTGATAAAATTGTTTTTATTCCATAAATTCACTAATAATTGTTGTAGTTAATAAAATGGACATATTATAAATCATTGGAAAGAGAAAACAAATTGTATTTACTCATGGAAAAATCCAATATGGCGTCCACTCAAAATAAGAAACTAGCTATCAATATCTCAAAAGCCGTCATCTTGAATATTATTCTAAGTATAATATCTTTTATACATAATTACGGAGCAATTGCAATTTAAAAAATCTGTTGTGGCCAGCACAAGACCTCTCGCCATTTCCATATTAGGTTATATGAGTATTGTATTGCACTTCACTTTCGAACCGTCGTTTTATAACAAAAATTTACAGAACTTTACTCAAATATTGTTTTTTATTGTATTTAACAACATGTCTTCTGCACACATATAATTCTAATTATATCTATTTTTCATTGTATGAGGAAGTTTCTAAATGTCAGAGATTCTTCCCATTCATTAACCAGATTGGCGCTATTTCTGATGGATATATGCATTTTACCACAATTTTACCTATAATTTCAAATATTTAATTAATAAAACAATAAGAAAAGTTAAATATACTTCCCAGAAAAAGCTATCAGAATGTCACTAAAACTGTTGATATTTGACAATGACATGTGTCATGTTATAAACATTGGAATTTGTCATCTGGTTTCCTTAGTGCCTTGGCATCGGCGATTAGTTTACTCTATAAATTATAGTGTCTTTATCTCTAAATCTATACAAGATATAATAAAAATTTTAAGTGTATTAGATGGAGAATTTTATGTTCTTCAATATTTAATAAAAAAAACTCCCAAAAAATTATATTTAGAAGAATTTTTTTAAGAAACTACTACTTCCGGTTGTTCAATTGTTACCAAAACCTTTTCAGCTTTTCCCAGGAATGTCAGATTGAAGAAACTGCAGTTAAATATTTTTTAAGTCTTATAGTTTTTGAGGAATCGTCCCTCCAACATCCATACATACACACACACACACACACACACACACACACACATACACACATCCACACACACACAGACATCATTTTAAAAATGTTATAATCGGATTCTAGGGACCTGAAATCGTGCTTATTCAATAAAATCTGTATGCGATTTTTAGCATGAATCCAATACCTCTCTTAGCGAGAGGTAAAAAAAATACGCTTTACAGTGTTTTTTTTAAATAATTCATAATTTTAAATTTTTATTTAAACAAATCTATATCTTTAATAATAAGAAAGTTACTGATACCAATACTCATAATATTCTACACAATTTGGAACACTCTGTAAATTTATTTATTTATCCCGGCTGTACACATTTTATATTCAAAATAAATCCTTCTTCAACAAAACAGAAAAAAATATACGTGTAGGTATTCTCAATTGCGATAAAATAATGAATACAACTTCCGTGTGTTTAAAAAATTGCTTTCCATATTTCAGATTGTAATTTTGCAAAAGTTCGTTATCGTATTGTCTTCAGGGATTTAAAAATGACTGTTTTATTTAAACAAAGCCTTGTTAGCATGTTTATTCTCTATCGGAAACTTGATGACGCAAATGCAAAACAACACACCACCGGTACTAGAAAAATACTAGTCCAGAGGGTTTTATTTTGTTTGACGCCTTGTTTAATTAAATTTAATTGACTCTGATTGAGAAGTTCTGATCCGAAATCATGAATATGCAGTGAAATTAATTTTAATTGTACAACAACTTGGAATAAAACACTACGGGGTATACAAATTAAACAAAAAACGAAAAACGAGTGATTCATCACGCTTTAATGAATATGCACAAGAATGCAATTAGGATTTTTACTGAATTTCTGCATGAGCGAATCTTTGAGCAAAATTACCTAACAGATGTCCGTCTCTAAGGAAATTATGAAGATTCTGCGTTTCGGCGATATTAAGATGAAGAATAATACGACTTATAGCTCTTTGCAATATTCACCGCCTTCTATTTGAAGTTCGTTAGCACGAAAGGTTAAAGGTTTCAGACGAAATCGTTCGCTTTAAATGTTTTATATTCATTTTGGAAAATCATTTTGTTGTTTGTTCACGTTTACCATGTTTGATTTGTGCATTATTGACTAAAAAATTAACAGTAAAGATTCTTTAAAATAATTATGTATTGTTTATGAATCTATAAAAATTATCTTCCACGTTCAAATTTTAATATTTTGTCATAAATTTGTTTAGGTTTGTAGTACATATATGGAACTAAAACGAATATGTTCTGTTCAATTTTTACCTCTCGCTAAGAGAGGTATTGGAATCATGTTAAAATCAAATATCCAGATTTTAATGAATAAGCACGTTTCAAGGTCACTAGAATCCGATTTAAACATTTTTACAATGATGTCTGTGTGTGTGTGTGTGTGTGTGTGTGTGTGTGTGTGTGTGTGTGTGTATGTGTGTGTGGATGTGTGTATGTATGTGTGTGTGTGTGTGTATGGCTGGATGTTGGACGGACGATTCCTCAAAAACTGTAAGACATGAGACCTGTTTAACTATGAATTCCTCAATCTGACATTCCTGGGAAGAGCTGAAAAGGTTTTGGTAACAATTGAACAACCGGAAGTAGTAGTTTTTAAAAGGAATTCTTACAAATATTAATTTTTGAAAATTTTTGATATTACTAATTTCGAAGAACAAAATTCTATACCTGATACATTTAAATTTTTTATTATATCTTCTATAAATTTAGAGATAAAGGCGCTATAATATATAGAATATCGGGATATAACAAGTCGAGTAGGCGAAACTACACTATGTTTATAACATAATTTGTAAATGACAGATTTCAGTGCCAAAAATCAACAGTTTTAGTGACATTTTGATAGCTTTTTCTGGGAAGTACATTTAATCTGTCTTATTGTTTTATTAATTAAATATTTGAAATTATAGGTAATATGCATATAGGTATCAATCAGAAATACCGCAAATCTGGTTAATGAATTGGAAGAATTTGTGACATTTAGAAACTTCCTCATACAATGAAAAATAGATATAATTAGAATTATATGTGTGCAGAAGACATGTTAAATACAATAAAAAAACAATATTTGGGTATAGTTCTGTAATATTTTGTTATAAAACGACGGTTCGATAGCAAAGTGCAATACAATACTTATATAGCCTAATATGGAAATGGCGAGAGGTCTTGTGCTGGCCACAACAGATTTTTATATACTGTTTAAGTGTACGGGGCTTGATAAAAAAAGAAGAATTTTCATTTGCAACGTTACTTCCAATCGGCAAAACATCTTTGGAAAGCGCATGAGGTAAAGTCTAGCTTTTTCAGCGATTTTGTCATATCATATAATGTCCTCTTCTTCTTTGGGGGGAAAAAGTCTGGTGCATACAGTGGCTGTGGCATCACAACGGTGCTTGTTGTTTTTGGCAAAAAATGAATGAATAGTGAACTGTGAGCCATTGCATTGTTCTGATGCAAAATCCAAGTTTGCCTACGTAATATATATATATATATATATATATATATATATATATATATATATATTTCGTTTTGTTCAGATTGTCTCGCGCAAACGGCGCAACTTCCCTTATAGTGATTCTGCGATACCTAAGCAGAATATCATCAATTTTTGCCAAATTTTCATCGGTAGTTCATATGCTAAAACGTCGGGCTCTTTTGTCATCTTCTACGACACCACGACCCTCTTGAAAGCGTTTGTATATTCATAAACCCTTTCCTTCGATATGGCTTCCTCAACATTTATATCACTTCACTACTTCATTGCACTGTAAATCATTATTAACATAAAATTTAATCAGGTTATTTGTTCCGTATTTTTTAAAAAAGAAAATGATAGAACATGCCAAAATTTTGTCAATATGTAGCAGTCAAGTATAAACTACTCGTTCAATACTTTGATACCAACGTGATACGAAAATTGAGCTCAATTGAAAATAAATAACGCGTGCAATTCAAAAATTCTCGTTACAGTTTGATCAAATCTCGTATGTTCATTTATCTTAATCTAATGTGAAAAATTAATAAGTAAATTGTTTATTTGAAAATTGTGAAGTTTATGATTGATGCGTTTAAAATTCTGTTGTGTACACATGAAAAATGTTCATAATTCAAAAATTATGCAAAAATCCGTAAAGTCAATGAATGTTGTGAGTTGAAATAATAATTGATTGTCACCACGATGACGAGGTGAAGTGAAAACCGCCATTACAACCCCATAACAAAAAAAGCCAATTATCCCAATGCACCGAATGAAATCAAACTGACCACCAAACACCAACAGCAGTCAGCTTGACATAAAACACATTTATTGCTGAGCATTGTTTATACGATAATTACCATCCACATTTGCGACGTCACGGTCGAACAGCTGCAACATGGACAAATGAAAGACCGCAACAACTGCACATCGCGATGGTGATCTCTCGATTCGGTTGGTCGAGCGAGATCGTCGTTGACGCCGACTCCGGCGGACTCACTCCGGACTGTGGAAAATTAGCCGGAGAGGCCGCGCCTGGATTTAAATGAATCGAGCTACGAGCAACCACCCGTGAGGATAGCCCGAATTATTACCCCCACGTAATAGCTTACAAATTATTCATTTTGGCTTAGCGCACATGTGACTTCACTGAATGTGTCATGATTATCATCATTTTTTCTCAGGATTTATTGTGGGAAGCTTATGCTATTACGCGGTATTTAAATAAATAAATACCAGTAACAAAATGTTTTTATGTATATTTTTGCGTTATTAATTTAAAAGGGGATGGTTACATTTTCGATAGTTAAAAAATTACATTACGTGTACATCTGTACGTAAGTCACGTAATGGAATGAATGAGAACTCCTTACCTACTAGGCGAATTTATCTACAGGTAGATAAATAAATGGGGTCCTCCACACTATTTTTACCTTCCGTCACCTTTAGGTAAGGAAGGTATTGTCTTTGGTCAAAAAATTCGTTGGTGAGTTTTTAATGAATAAGCACGTTTTAGGGCCCCTAGAATACGAATTTACTATTTTTAAGATGATGTCTGTATGTGTGTGTGTGTGTGTGTGTGTCCGTGTGTGTGTCCGTGTGTGTGTGTCTGTGTGTGTGTCCGTGTGTGACAAATTTTTCTCCGACGATAACTCCAATACTACAATCCTAAAAATTATAATTCTTTCGTATTCCTCTTCTTTACATCCATATGAAGAGCTGATTGGATTTTGGTTATAATTGATCCACCGGAAGTACCCTTATTTGAAGTTTTTAACAGTTTTTCTTGAAAAAACGCAGTTAAATATTATTTTTCGACATGTTGTGATTATCAATATGAAAGAATATCTTATTTTCTATACGGTTTGATTATACAGTTTCGTTCATATTCAGTAGATATAGAGTTATAGAGACATTAAGAGAGATTAACTTTCAAAAATTAGTCAGCTTTGTTAAAATTATGGAAACAACAGATATATTCAGAAAAATTTAATTGACAGATGTCAGTGTCAAAGTTGAAAGTATAGGGTCAGAAAGTTATGTGTGAATGTGATAGAGTGTCCCTCCAAAGAGAAGAAGATGGAAGGACTGTGTAGCAGAAGATTTGAGAGAGGAAGAATTGTGTGAAGAACGCATCGTTGGACAGGAATGATTAAAAGAGAAGAGTAAGAAACAGCGACCCCTAATAAAATAGGGAAAGGAACTTTCGGTATAGAATTTTGTAAAAAATAGTGTGTTCGTGTTACAATTTTATAGGATATACAGAATCTTTTTCAAGGAACTTTTGGTATGGGATATATACAAAATACATCGAATTGACGGAAGGTTTTGTGCTGGCCACAACAGATTTATTTTTTATTATTTTAGTGAAAGTTCGTTTAATTTTAAAGAAATTCGTAGTATTAAAAAGTCTTAATTGTCATTAGTTTAAGTGCATTTGATTTTTAATGTCAATATGACGTCACGGCGACACTAGAAATACCTAGCTGACTAAAATGAATGTTATTAATTATGAAATAAAAGTGGATTTTAAGTTTATGTAGTTTACTCTTTTTTCATAATTAAAAATAACTTCCTTATTTGTCATATTATGTTTAATAATTACAAATCAATACCAACATTACGGAGGGTATTCCCGACGCTGGTACTGTACTAAAGCCCGAGTATATCGTCGGATTTCTGGTAAAAAGACTTAACCGCCAAAAAATGATAAAATGAGTTATGCACATAAACGGATACGTCTCTTCACGACGCATGCTCTAAACACAATATCTGAGCGCCAAAAAATTTATGTTAGAAGGTAATTCATTCTAAAGTTTCGTAAACGCCATCTGTCACTATTTGATGCGCACAAAAATTTTATACGAAATGTCTTAAACGCCATTCTGTGTTAATGTAATGGGTGATGTTAACGAGTTGTGTTCCACAAAAGTTAATTTATTTTGATATTATTTATAAATCTGGTGTTCACAACTATATAAATATTAAAAATTTAGGTATTAAGCTATATATTGAACAAAAAAAAAAACATTTTTATTAAATATTTCATGATATATGCTTCAAAATGTTGCAAAAGTATGTTGAAAAATGTATAAAATATTAATCTCATCGATATAACACAATATCTTGTTAAATAAATCAATATTGTAAATAAAAACAAGTTTTTCCTGTTTATCTCAAAATTAGTTAAAAGGCGGTTAAGTCTTTTTACCAGAAATCCGACGATATAATTCAAGCCTAATTTTGAATTGAGTTTAATTGTGATAGCTATAAAATTTAGTTCAATTTTCTGGATTTCGACTAACCATTATAAAATAGGACAAAAATTATTTTTGTATAGTGCTCTAAACTTTTCTTCTGCAACATTTTTTTTTCTTAGAATCTGCGGCTAATCTGTGAAAAAGATTATTAATTATTTAATGATTAGTAAACTAATATTCCAAAAAACGAAAAGAATATAGTTTGTTAAAAGAAGTAATTATTAAAAAATGTTTTTTTTTTTTTAAATATTAATCGTTATTTATTTAGTAGTATTTAAGTACAAAGTGTACAGTGTTATTTTGTGCTATGGTGGAGGACTCCATAATACATGAGTTAAAAGCAACAGAAAAATCTGTTATAACTGTCTACTTTGACGCTAAAGGAAAATTTAAGTATCCTATTCAACTAAAATAAAAATGTGCCCCATAGTTTTTTTTTTATAATAAGGGGAAAAAGTTGCAGATTCCCTGCCGCTGCGGCGTTTCATTCTTTCATTGACGAGGCGAAACCGAGTTTTGAATTTAGCCTAAATATTATTTCCTTTTTGTTGTTATTAGGGTTAGGGTGAATATGTAAGTACAAATTTGACAGTTACTATAAAATTATACTTTCTCTGCCGGCTGAAAGTAGGTACCTACATAACTTTCAATTCTTTACAACTTTGTTGCCTAACAATAAAATTATATTTTTTATGCTAATGGATGAAAAAGTAATATCTGCATTTTTTAATTTTGACGCTTACTCAGTGTGAAATAACTTCTTTTAACAAATTATTATTTGCTATATGTACCTTTATGTCGGTCATATTACCAAAGTTAAAAACAACATTTGATAAAAAACTAATTGAACGATATCGTAGATCTGAAAGTTCAATAATTAAAATTTACAGAATATTCCATATTCAGAATTCCATGTCATCTATTGTTTGTTTGACAGATCTAATACCAAACAAAACATCACCATTGACAAAAATAAAATAAAACTCTTAAAAACTTAATTGATTTTGATAAAATTAATAATTTGATGTTGAACTATGTTAATATCCTCGCATACCAAATGTTTATTAATTATTAAACTAGTTGGTTTAAAAATGACATACATACGTACAAACTTCTCTGCAAGCAAGTAGCAATAAATAAATTGTAGAGCATTTTCGATTCGGATTTAAACTGAACATTTCCTATAATTACATACTCCGAAATAAGAAATTTATTGAGCGAAAATTCTTAGAAAGAAAGTAGACAAGGACGGGCAGGAGAAATGCAATAGAATAAGTTTTGGTGCAACAAGACGTGCATTAAATTTGACGAGATATTTCCATTAAAAATGGTTCTTCATTTAGTTTACCATGCGCGTTTTTTTAGTTATGCATTGTGAATTTAAAACATGTGTGTCTTCTCACGTTTGTGGGCATTATTTTATTATATTTCTAGATTCTGTTATGTTTTACCTAACGTTTATTTTACTATTCTATGCATTCTTTTGTATAGATTTCTTTTGGTTTGCCGTAGTGCATATGCTTTATTTTTAACTGCGAATGGAAATATATGGTTTTATTATTCATTCATTAAAAATTACATCGAATTTTTTATTTAAATTTGAAGCATAATTATTCAATTGTACAAGTGTAATTTATATGTTTTTTATCAACCATCTCCGTAGGTATGTATTATTTCAAAAAAATGACTAAAAATAAATCGGCAATGCGACCAATGGGAACTGTTCTCTTTATCGAATGCCAATGAAAGTATCTTTTTTCTTTACAATTGAAAGAACTTTTAAATGAAGTCAAAAAAATCATTAAATTTTAAGAATAAAAATGTGTGCGTTTCGGGACAGCCGACAGAAGTGATAACTTTGTCCCGATTATTTTAAGTTGAAGTAATTTCATTGTTTAAGAATTAGTAGAATTAATTTAATGATTTGGTAATAGGTCTGAATTAAATGAATAATTGTTTTGTAAATATTTATATTTAATAATTTGTTTATGAACACAAAAATGTATAAAATATTAAAAACAGCTTGGGCGCTGGAGTGGGGAAAAGTCTTAATCGTCATGTTTGCATTCTTTCCTATAAGAAGTTATCACTTCAAAAAGTTTCCATTGTTTTTACCCTCCTCACTCTTCAGTAATCAATTATGGTACATATCTGAAAAATTTACAAAATAATGTTCTTAATTTCATAATTATATCCAGGGGTGGGCTGGATGAGGCATTGAAGGTTGGGATTATAAACAAGAGTGCAGCACAAGAAATATACTAGTCAAATTTTTCTTAAAACAAAATTTAATTGTTTAAAGATGTAGATTTTATTATTTATTAAAAGTTTTGAAATCAAAAGAAAAAATTATTATAAAATTAACTTGTTTCGTTATTACATTTACTACTCCATTAACAAAAAGTTTGAAAAATAATCACATGCATATGTACATAACCCCTTATGTAGTAATTGACTATGATCTTGTTACCCCTGAAATCCATAGAATTGTAATAAAGTATTAAATGTCATTACTTGCCAGAATAATAAAAACTTCCCTAGCGGAAAAATGACCACGTTTCGTCTCTAGAAGAAAAGTGGAGTTCTTTTATTTCAATTTTGCTACCGCAGACATTGACCTTCGCTCTTTGTCATGGAAAAAATAATCTTTCGCATGCGACTTGTGTTGTAGTTGTTGGAAAATGTAAGCAATTAAATTGATATTTTTTGTTCATGTTTTTTACCTCCCGCGGTAAGGAAGGTAAAGGGATTTTGCTAAAAATCGCATGTAGAGATTTTGGTAAATGACCACCTTTTGCGGTCTCTAAAATCAGTTTTCAACATTTTCATATGATGTATATATATACATCATATGAAAATGTTGAAAACTGATTTTAGAGACCGCAAAAGGTGGTCATTTACCAAAATCTATATATATATATTTACATCTTACCATCAATGTGGCGTCCATACATTATGTATTTACCATCATTATAGAGTCCAGTTGCATTAGGGCGTCCGTATACGGACGCTCTAATGTATCACCGTTGGGATGCTCCACAACATCATATCTAATCATCTAGTATCGAAAAACGAAAGTTGAGGGGGACGCTCTAATGATACCACAATGAAAGATATTGTATATTTTTAGTTCACCATATACCCCACCAGTTTCGCTAGTGTCGCCAGCCGTATATACGCCCCGTATATCGTCGGATTTCTGGTAAAAAGACTTAACCGCCATTTGACTAGTTTTGAGATAAACAGGAAAAACTTGTTTTTATTTACAATATTGATTTATTTAACAAGATATTGTGTTATATCGATGAGATTAATATTTTATACATTTTTCAACATACTTTCGCAACATTTTGAAGCATATATCATGAAATATTTAATAAAAATGTTTTTTTTTTTTGTTCAATATAGCTTAATACCTAAATTTTTAATATTTATATAGTTGTGAACACCAGATTAATAAATAATATCAAAATAAATTAACTTTTGTGGAACACAACTCGTTAACATCTCCCATTACATTAACACAGAATGGCGTTTAAGACTTTTGTATAAAATTTCTGTGCGCATGAAATAGTGTCAGATGGCGTTTACGAAACTTTAGAATGAATTACCTTCTAACATAAATTTTTTGGCGCTCAGATATTGTGTTTAGAGCATGCGTCGTGAAGAGACGTATCCGTTTATGTGCATAACTCATTTTATCATTTTTTGGCGGTTAAGTCTTTTTACCAGAAATCCGACGATATCTAACTTTCATTGTGACTTCATTAGAGCGTCCGGTGTCGTCAGCCGTATATACGGCTCCGTATATCTAACTTTCATTGTGACTACATTAGAGCGTCCGTATGTATTTTCTTTCATTGTGAAAACAGTAGAGCGTCCGTAAGTGAATGCCTTCGTTTGCTCAATTCTGGGGAGCAATTTAAATTATTATTTAAATTTAATTTTCTAATTTGGTATAATATGGAGTAGAACAATGTTTTTCCATATTAGATATTTTCAATAATTTTGGCATTCTATAAATCATTCAGTAATTAATGAATAAATATTATTCACTCAATCAATTTTAGTGAGATTCACCATTTATTTTATTTGTTTATTTACTGTTCAAAAACGTATTCATTAAATAACCATTTTTCAAAATATTTTTTAGTATGCTGTTATCAAAATTGTTACCTGTCCGTGTCAAAGAACAATATAAATAAATATTTTGGTGCTCCTTGATAATTATTAAAGTTGGTAAATTTATTCAGCGCATAATTCAAATAAACTAAATCTATTGTGTCCAGCACAATACCTCCTGCCATTTTCAATGAAGGTTATATGTATAAGGATTTGTTATATTTTACATTTTTGTTATATACAAAATTCCAATTACTCTATTCTTAATCTTAATATTTAGATATTTTTGTATACTTTTAAATTCTTTATATGTCGTACAATTATAAATGTTCGAGATTCTTCAAATTCACTGGGCGATTAGTGATATTTCTAAAGAGTGTATATAATATACCTACAATACTAAATTTTTAATTAATATAATACCTAAGTGATATTAAAAATCCTTCCCGGAGAAAACCGCCAGTAATGTATTTTGATTTTTGACACTAACATTTATCTATCACAAATATTTAATAATTTTTCAATTCAACACACACACACATACTTGCACACTCACAAACACAAACTCCCACACACACATACACACACACTCTTTTACACTCACCTACTCACAATCATACACTCTCACACACAGCTGGTCATTTTCATACAAACACACACACCCACACACACAAATCAGATACCACTCACATACCACACAGACTAGTGATGCTGCGAGATCTCGTCTCGAATTTCGAGACGAGACGAGAGTAATGCCCTCGAGATTTCGAGACGAGAGTAGAAATTCGAGATCTACATTGTACTATTTCTTTTATATTACGTAAATATTTCTAATTAAAATATACAAAATAACAAAATATTTGTCGGTATAAATAAATATTTTAATCGCCTCTTCATTCACATTCATACGTATCGACTAATTTTAGATTTATTGTTTTAGTAAAAAAATAAATTCACAAAACTGACCTCTATGGTATACTGTTGCCTCAAGTTCCTGCATTATACGAATTATAATCATAATTACCAATATTAGCGTACAAAGCAGATTTCTACACCCAACAACGGGTGATAAAGGCTTGATATTAAAGAGTACATATTTTTTACCTACCATTCAAACACCAGACTCAGTAAAATAATATTTTATTCGGTGGTATCCTTTCATTAAATTCATGTTGCTTGTAATGTTCATTTATTTACTATTTCTGATTATAAATTTGAAAAAAGTAAGAAAAAATATGACGAGACGAGATGCAGAGATATCTCGTCTCGAAAATTCGAGACGAGAGTTAATTGTTTCTCGCCATATCTCGTCTGGCGGCATCACTAACACAGACACACTCACACACAATCATACACTCACATAAACACATTTTCACAGACTGATCCCTCACGCTCAAGCCACATACACTTTCACACACTCAAACGCTACATACACTCTCACACATACTCACAGACAGACACACACACATACACACACACACACACACACACACACGCAGAGTCTCGCAAGATTCACACACACACTTTCACCCTCAAACGCTACGCATACTAACAAACATGCTGACACTTCTTACACACTCACAAACATGTGCTCATACACAAATACTTACACACATACACTTGCACACTCACAAACACATACACACATTTTAAAATACTTAGACACCACACACGTACTTACATACACGCTCACACTCATACAAATTCACACCCACACACACACATTCATACATACTCGCTCACACACATATAAAATATACATACAAACTCAAACACACCACACGCACTCTTATACACTCACAATCAGGCATGAGCACGCATGCACACGTGCTCACGTACACACACACACACACAAGCACACACACACAAGCACACAGCACGCATGCACACACAAGCACCCATCACACACACAAGTACACATCACACACACACGCCCGAACGCAAGCACGCACGTATACTTTTACTTACACACTTTTACACAGTCACACACATCCTCAAGCTCACGCACACGCGCACTACTAAAATACGAACAAACACATACCCACACACACACACCACACACACACACACACACACGCACACACACACACACACACAAACATACACACAAAGACACCACACACACCCAAATACACACTCATACACATACACACACATACACATACACACACACACACACAAACATTCACACAGAGACACCACACACACCCAAATACACACTCATACACATACCCATACACACTCACACTACATATACTCACACACCTACTCTAATACATACATAATAAATATATTTAAATAATGTTTAATAAAAGTTGGCAATGTAAGCAATTTGTGGGAAAAGTTATATAAAAACAGCAAGAAACCAGCTAATTGCTGGACGCTATAAAGCCGGAGAAATAAAAGAAAATACATATACGGACTCCATAAACACGTTGTATGAAAGGACGCTGCATTGATAGTCATGTAAAAAAAAAAAATTATATACGGACTCCATAAACACGTTGTATGAAAGGACGCTGCAATGATATTCATATGAAAATTTTGGCGTATAAGGACGCCATAATTCACAGCCATGAAAGGAAGCCATAATGATAGTGGGATGTATATATATATATATATATATATATATATATATATATATGTATGTGTGTGTGTGTGTGTGTATGTGTATGGATTTTGTCAACGCTCTAACCCAAATACTATCATTCAGAAAATTCTGAAACCTTATATTTCTACCTTATTCTAATATGGAGAGCAATCATTACATTTTGGTGTAAATCAAGTAACCGAAAATGTAGTTTTTCTTCGAAAAACACCTTTAAAAGTAATTTTTCGCGATTTATGTTATATAAAAATTAAAGATTATTAAATTAACCTAACCTAACCCAAATACTATCATTCAGAAAATTCTGAAACCTTATATTTCTACCTTATTCTAGTATGGAGAGCAATCATTACATTTTGGTGTAAATCAAGTAACCGAAAATGTAGTTTTTCTTCGAAAAATACCTTTAAAAGTAATTTTTTCGCGATTTATGTTATATAAAAATTAAAGATTATTAAATTTTCTCCAGGTATGCATTCAAACTTTTTCTATACCTACTTTTTATAGATAAATATACAAAATAATCTATTTTATAAATCCCGGAACCTATGTATTAAAGGTAAACATAATTTCTTAGTTACACGGTTCACATTTCAAATGTACCTATATAACTAACAGATAAATGTCACTGTTAAAAAACCTATCATTTCAAATTAATAGTAGTAACGTTATAAAAAATGAATAGTAATAATAAATAACACAACCTCCCAACAGGATTAAATCCCAATTACATGGTAGGTTTACATACACAAACATCCATGCCTTAGTGGGATTCGAACCCAGAACCCCGAGCGCACTCATGACTAAGAGGCATTACTCTAACCAATCGTCACAACCAATCATAGAACAACACATATCATTTTATAATCTAGTGACTGAAATAATACGCATACAGTTGTACCTACATGCAATTTGTTTTGTTGTAATATATGAGTAACATAGTAATATTTGTTAAATCATAATGATTTAATTCAAAAATATTTAAAATGTTATTTTTTTAATTTTTATATTCTATTATTTATTTTGTAATTAATGATGTTATGGTACTTCGATTGTTAATGTCAGTTTGCTCGTTGATAGTATTTTTGGCTCATTTAATATGAAAAAAAAACTCTACCAATCAAAATAAAACAGTAAAATGTGCCTTAGTAGATCACGTGAAGACAAATCAACATGAAATGGACTTTGAAAATACATAAATTTTCCAAAAACAACTACAAAAAAGACTAGAAATGTTATTTGAAGCAATCAAAACTTTTCTTCTCGAATCCTTATTTTGAAAATAGATATAAATTAGAAAAATCTGTTGTGGCCAGCACAAGACCTTCCGTCAATTCGATGTATTTTGTACAAATCCCATACCAAAAGGTCCTTGGAACAGATTCTATATAATATCATGTAAAATCGAACACGAACACATATTATTTTTTTACAAATCCCATACCAAATGTTCATTTGAAAAGGTTCTATAAATCCAATAAAATTATAACATAAACTACACTAAGTAATGTCCTTCCATCTTCTCTTTGGCCTTTCTCTGTATGTCACTTGCGAGCAACACTATGACATATCAATTTTAGATCCTACACTTTTTTCCATATTTGGTTTTGCACTTGCAACTGACATCTGTCAATTAAATTTTTTTGAATAATTATGTCAGCTGTTTCCATGATAAATAACAAAGCTGACTAATTTTTGAAAATTAATTTCTTTATAATGCTTTAAATTTATATCTATTGAATATGAAGGAAAATGTATAATCAAACTGTATAGAGAAGAGTATTTACTTTAATATATATAATAATAAAATGTCAAAAAATAATATTTAACTGCGTTTTTTTATGAAACACTGTTAAAAACTTCAAATAAGGGTACTTCCGGTGGATCAATTATAACCAAAATCTAATCAACTCTTCATATGGATGTATAGAAGAGGAATACGAAAGAATTATAATTTTTAGAATTTTAGTATTGGAGTTATCGTTGGAGAAAAATTTGTCACACACGGACACACATACACACACGCACACACGGACACACACACACACACACACACACACACATACATACAGACATCATCTTAAAAATAGTAAATTCGTATTGTGGGGACCCTAAAACGTGCTTATTCATTAAAAACTCACCACCGAATTTTTTGACCAAAGACAATACCTTCCTTACCTAAAGGTGACGGAAGGTAAAAAGGTGAATGGAAATATTCTGTATCCTTCTTTATTATCTTTTCTCCTTAAAATTAAATTTCACGATCAATTTAGACAACTAGATTTTTGAAATAAATAATAATCAGACATAAGTTTCTATGTTCATAGCCTACTCCGAATTAGATTTTTTTTAATACACACACTTAGATTGCTCTGTACAGACCGAGGTAAATGTAATATTTTACTTTATACAAGTATCTACATAGCACAATACAAATCATTATTAGTATAGTATCTCTTGGGGGTGACACGTCATAATGATCTCGGATACAATAGCTTCAATAAATTAGCCCTTACTTAATAGGCTTGGACAAAATAGCTTCATGCGGAAATAGTATCAGTATTATCAAAATTGTACTCCATTTTACATAAACTTCAATACAAAATCGTCTAGAGTTCAAAATATTATGGTAATTATATTCGTTATTTTCACATACTCGTATGTATCTGTGTGGTGAATATTATTTTGTTTGGTGCTATTTTAAAGATGATGTTTAAAAGTATTTTTCTAATTTAGTTTCAAAGTGTCAACTTTTAGTTATGTTGAATCCAAAAGGATATAGAAAAAAATCTGTTGTGGCCAGCAAAAGACCTCTCGCCATTTCCATATTAGTCTATAAGTATTATATTGCACTTCGCTATCGAACCGTCGTTTTATAACAAAAAATTACAGAACTTTACCCAAATATTGTTTTTTATTGTATTTAACATGTCTTCTACACACATATAATTCTAATTATATCTATTTTTCATTGTATAGGAAGTTCCTAAATGTCAGAGATTCTTCCAATTCATTAACAAGATTTCTGATGGATATATGCATTTTACCTATAATTTCAAGCTATCAGAATGTCACTAAAACTGTTGATTTTTGACACTGACATCTGTCATTTCAATGTTATAAACATTTGAATTTGTCAAGTGGCTTCCTTATTGCCTTAGCCTCTGCGATTAGATTATTCTATATATTACAGTGTCTTTATCTCTAAATCTATACAAGACATAATAATTTTTGTATAATAAAAATTTCCAAAAATTATATTTAGAACAATTTTTCTAAGAAACCAGTACTTCCGGTTATCCAATTGTTACCAAAACCTTTTCAGCTCTTCCCAGGAATGTCAAATTGAGGAATTCATAGTTAAACAGGTCTTAAGTCTTATAATTTTTGAGGAATCGTCCCTCCAACATCCAGACATACATACATACACACACACACAGACAACATTTTAAAAATGTTATAATCGAATGCTAGGGACCTTAAATCGTGCTTATTAACTAAAATCTGGATATTCGAATTTTAGCAAAAATCTAATACCTATCTAATTGTATGTGATTCGTTGCTAAGTCGCGTTTTTCGCACATCACATGATACTTCGTTCATTCGGTAATCTTCATTAGTGCGAAACACGACCTCACACGCTTTAATATCAGATATCACAAACTTATACAGCTCGATTCTCGAAAAAGTTTAAGATAATCCTCATTTTTTGATTAGCGAATTCTACTCTAATTTCGACAGTTTATATTTTAAAATATAGTCTAATCTATTCCTAGTATCTTCCGTTTTTGATAATATTTTGAAGATTAAATTTTAAATACCGGAATAGAATAATTCTCTAATCCAAAAATGAGAATTAGCTTAAACTCTTGAGAATCGGGCTGATAATTTTTGAAGGTAATCCATATTTAATTTTTACCTACTTTAAAAAAGTATATTTTTTTTGCTTTTCAATGATATGAGGGTTGAGGGTTGTACATTTTGTTTCACATCCAAATTAAAAAAAATGCTTATATCAGTGAAAAAAATAAGAGTGACATCTCGGAAATTAAACGCAATAACAATTAATTTTATACGCAATTGAATATAAAATAAAAATGAATCGCTCGTGAATTAACTTTTTCCACTAGTCGATAAAATGGAACTTTATCTTTTTGTATAAAAAATAACTATTATTTGAAACATTTTTCTGTATTATTGATATTTTTGAAATTATTTAAAAGAGAAAATATCTGCCGTAATCATGTTTTTGTTATTATCTAGTAGCTAAACTAGCAGTAGAATTTTTGGGAAAACAAAAGCAAAACGGCAACGGTCACCCAAAACGTACAAAAAGTTCAATTTAGTTGAAACATTTACTCTTAAAAATACTAAACTACGCGCCAATGTATATGAACTATGTTGATAGATCGAAATTATTTTCTGAACAGAGTTACGACATACTTCGCCTTATGAACAGATTTTATATATTTATGTGGTAAAATGAAACTACTTTAATTTTAGTTCATCTAGGGATCATTTTCCGAAGACTCGTTATCGTTTTATTATGGTTGTACAATAGCTAAAACCGCAATGCCAAAATATTTCGGTCCGTACAGTCGACCAGTTCAGTATTTGCAATGCTGGTATATATTTTACGCCCAGTATTCGACTGTATAATATTAGCAAATACAGCCCTAGTAATCGGTTTAGAAAATCTGGAAAGTGCAGTCTTGGTCTACAGTCGAATACTGGGCGTAAAATATATACCAGCATTGCAAATACTGAACTGGTCGTCTGTATGGAACCGAAATATTTTGGCATTGCGGTTTTAGCTATTGTGCACCCATAATAAAACGATAACGAGTCTTCGGAAAATGATCCCTAGATGAACTATACGTATGTCGTCAAGAATCATACAGTTATTATTGCGCAATGCCTATGTGCAGAATACTACATTTTTGTAAAGAGAAAATAGTTGGGTTGCGGGGAGGTGGATTGTACATATTCGCACCCGGGCGTCCACAGGGCTCGTATTAATTCATTTTATTTCGTAAAATGTTTTTTTTAAGCAACGGGCCTGGTGCCGCTGACGCGTTTTAAAATGGTTATGAAAGTTGACGCCATCCTTGGAACAAAACAAATTTAATTAGCCTTTGGGGTGAAACACGCCGGAATGTATATTTATGTAATCTTAGCACTTTTTTTTACAAAAGTTGCTGTGAATATGCTTTTCAAGTGAAAATTTTTATAATAAACTACTTATCGTTATGCCGGTGCGGTAAATAAAAACGCTAAAGGAGCATACCCACTACTACTACTACTACCATGTCACGTAAACTCACATGATTTCACTTGTCAGTGTCAAATTGTTGAGACGAGACCCGTATTTTCCATTTATTTATATTGCTTGCAAGTGTTGTTGTGATTGCACATGAATGCAACTGTTTATACAGGGCCTCTGGGCCTCGTCAATGTATAACGAGGTTACCTCCTTCAACTTAAACGAAAATGAACGACAAAAGTGCACTGTAATAAGCATGATTTAAGAATCCGATTTTAACATTTTTACAATGATGTATGTGTGTGTGTGTGTGTTTTGTAATAGTCGCCTAAAAAATGTTGTGTGCACCTCGACTTAAAAGTTCTTTTTTAATCTCATTTAATTTGCTGTCCTCGGCTTTTGCCTCGACTTGAAGCTTCAAGTTCAGCAAAAAATATTTCTTTTATAAGCTTTGATACATAAATAACTACTGTTTAAAATCATTATTTTTTAAGGGGTTAACAATTATGTACTTGAAATTTCAGTCAAACGGCATTTATTCTTGACTGAGATGTCGAGTAATTGTTAACACCTTATTCATACCACAGTCGAGAAATTTACCTACATTATTTTATTAGTTTTATTTTTTTGAAGTCTAATATGCCCAATAGCTTGTGGTTATTTTACTGGTTATTATTCTATTTATTATTATTATTATTAATAATAATGATAATAATAATTTATAATAATAATATATTATCACGGCATATTTTACACGTTGCTAGCTGTGCCAATCTGCTTTGTATACAGATTTCGGCGATGATGATGACATATACGTATCGTAATGGCGTTTATCATGGGTCAACTCCTCACGGGCACTAATTTCTGGCGTGCCATTTATAGTGAAATTCATATAACAAGAACACTTTGTCTTAAAACGATTTAGCAATTGCACCAATAAGCCAACAATGGTGTCCCAAAGCTTGTGGTTGTCGATCCGTAATAAATCGTAACAGTATCGATCCTGGAATACTCTGCTGTTATGATTTATTAGGGATTGGCAACCACAAGCTTAGGGTCACCATTGCTGGCTTATTGGTGCAATTGCTAAATCGTTTTACGACAAAGTGTTCGTGTTATATGAATTTCATTATAACCCGATTGCCCGAATTTCGCACTAGCGTCTAACCGATGTAATAACTTGTCTCACTTAATATATATACGATACCAAATTGTCTACCTAACTAGCAATTCCCAGTAGGTAGACAACGTGGCATTTCGCCGAAATAATGATGGAATTCTCGGGGTGTCCAGCGATTTTCATTATTTTAACATTTTACAACTAAAAAGTAATGAATGTTAATGTTGCATGAATCCACCTCAAAAATCGTTGGGTGAGACAAGTTAATACATCGAGTAGACACTAGTCAGATTCGCGATCAATATGTACTAAGGAAAAAGATTAACTTTAATGTATTTATTTTATTTACCATACTATGTGTACTATAGTAAATTGTTACAATCTTATCGATTGAAGTTGCAGTGTGAAGTAAAGTGGCGATATACCTAAATAGAATTGTGGTCGGAACGGAAGTAATAAATTTAACCTGTAAATAATATAAACACATTTCCGTTTGAGATGAGTAATATAATTATTCTGATATACTTTATAATATGATTAAAAACTAAATGAATTAGAAATATGACAAGTGCAATACACAAAGCATGAATGCAAAGCAAGTTACGAACAAACGAGCTTTAAGGGGCAAGACATGTCAAGCAATAAAATTACATAGTAAAACTGTCATAGCAGCTAAATGTGTTAAAAAATTAGATTCTGTTCGCAGCTTAATTCAATTTCTTATCAGCAGTGAAATCTGCTTTGATGTGTGAATATTCATTTACCTAACAAGTAACAACCATTTCATACGATACGCGGCGAACAGCACAGAAATGCTGAGTGCGGGAAATAGGCATGCATGCATATAAAGCGTGTAAGATTATTAATGTTTGATTGTTATCTTCCACGTGCGAAGTTTCTAATATGGCATCGAATTAAACGATTTCTGGCGCAGCCGACTTGTAATAGGTTAAAATGGATTCTATTTTCGTATTAGCAAACAGACAATGATGGATTAGTGCTTGGAATTTAATTTATTTTATCAAAATATGTATATTTATATCATTTGTAAGGTGCAATTAGCGAAACTTGGATAATTAAATAAATTGATATTGATATCAAATGTTAATTGGATATTTTAATAACAGGTTATTCGTATATTTGTTTGTGGTAATGGTGGTATCAATGAACCACGATGTAATTAAAAAAAATCGTACCAATGGGGTATGTGACCATAATCGAATTTAATTATATGTCATAGTATATAAAAACAAACCTCTATAGTTTCTCATTATAATAATAAAAACTAAACATTAGTTTGTAAAAATATTGTTATAACAATTTAATGTTTTGGAGAAGGGATCTATGACGTCAGTAGGGTAGAATGGTAGAAGAAGACAGTTAGACTGAGATAGATACCCCAGGGGTATGTGACCATAATCGAATTTCATTATATAAGTCATAGTATATAAAAACAAACCTCTATAGTTTCTCATTATAATAATAAAAACTAAACATTAGTTTGTAATAATATTGTTATTAGCAATTTAATGTTTTGGAGAAGGGATCTATGACGTCAGTAGGGTAGAATGGTAGAAGAAGACAGTTAGACTGAGATAGATACCCCAGGGCTATGTGACCATAATCGAATTTCATTATATAAGTCATAGTATATAAAAACAAACCTCTATAGTTTCTCATTATAATAATAAAAACTAAACATTAGTTTGTAATAATATTGTTATTAGCAATTTAATGTTTTGGAGAAGGGATCTATGACGTCAGTAGGGTAGAATGGTAGAAGAAGACAGTTAGACTGAGATAGATACCCCAGGGGTATGTGACCATAATCGAATTTCATTATATAAGTCATAGTATATAAAAACAAACCTCTATAGTTTCTCATTATAATAATAAAAACTAAACATTAGTTTGTAATAATATTGTTATTAGCAATTTAATGTTTTTCAGAAGGGATCTATGACGTCAGTAGGGTAGAATGGTAGAAGAAGACAGTTAGACTGAGATAGATACCCCAGGGGTATGTGACCATAATCGAATTTCATTATATAAGTCATAGTATATAAAAACAAACCTCTATAGTTTCTCATTATAATAATAAAAACTAAACATTAGTTTGTAATAATATTGTTATTAGCAATTTAATGTTTTTCAGAAGGGATCTATGACGTCAGTAGGGTAGAATGGTAGAAGAAGACAGTTAGACTGAGATAGATACCCCAGGGCTATGTGACCATAATCGAATTTCATTATATAAGTCATAGTATATAAAAACAAACCTCTATAGTTTCTCATTATAATAATAAAAACTAAACATTAGTTTGTAATAATATTGTTATTAGCAATTTAATGTTTTGGAGAAGGGATCTATGACGTCAGTAGGGTAGAATGGTAGAAGAAGACAGTTAGACTGAGATAGATACCCCAGGGGTATGTGACCATAATCGAATTTCATTATATAAGTCATAGTATATAAAAACAAACCTCTATAGTTTCTCATTATAATAATAAAAACTAAACATTAGTTTGTAATAATATTGTTATTAGCAATTTAATGTTTTTCAGAAGGGATCTATGACGTCAGTAGGGTAGAATGGTAGAAGAAGACAGTTAGACTGAGATAGATATGTTGTGATAGGTTATGGAATGGCGAACGTGACAGCTGCTGTCACTTTCGCCTACCACAATATAACTATCTCAGTCTGTCTTCTTCTATCATTCTACCCTACTGACGTTACAGATCCCTTCTCCAAAGTTTTAATAATTATTTTCTCGTAAACTACGAATAATTAATCAATTTAAAAAAATACGGGTATTTTATTTTTCGGTCTAGTATCATATATATAAAAATCAAAATTTAGTCACATACCCCATTATTACCCTTGCCTAGTCGACCCGTGCGCAATTTCTAATTTATGTAAAAATACACTATTTTTTACTCTTTCTACATTTAATAACTATTCTCATTATCTATGCACTCTGAGTTAATAAAATACTAGGCCGAATTCAGCACTCTTCTTTAACTAATGAAGCTTATCTAAAGATAACAAAACAAAGAGAGACTTATATAATGATGCATTAATAAGAAAAAGATGCAAGATGTTTCCATGGTTACTAGAGACGATCACTAGGTTAAAGAAGAGTGCTGAATTCGACCCAGTATTATCATTAGCACGTATAAAATACTCAACTTTCTTACAGTTAAAAAAGTAAGAAAGAAAACAATAAAAGTCACTCTTATTATTATTAAGTTTAAGGCAAGTAATGTCAAATAACAGAATTTTAATGAAAACGTTTCATTACGTATATCATAATTCTCACATAATATTCGTCAGTAATAAACAATTTTTACACATCTGGTATAAATATTTTCCTTGTAAATAGTGCCTTTTCTTTCAATCATGTGAGTAGAATTCTTTTAATAAAAGAAAAACAAAAAAAAAATAATATTAGCAACTCAAATAAAAATAATATTTTCATTTGATACATTCGTCTTTTGTCCATCTTATTCTATTATAAATACAAGGCAGGTTGCTGGTTGCGAATTCTGCTGGTTTTCTAAATTATTTACCTACATATTGAGTGTTACCCAAAGACGTGTGCACGGTAAGTGCCATGGGTGCCACGGCACCCCTATTATATTATTAATAATAAAAAAATAAGTTTTTATTTTATTATTTTGTTCATGTTGCTATAATATATATCTTATTTATTATTTTCTGAAGATATTGTGAAGCAATAATGATAAAATAAATGTTTCCATTTATTTCTTTATTTTATAGTCATATTCATTTCGGCACCCACAAAAGAAAAGTTCTGCGCACGCTTATGGTGTTACCAGTGCCGTATTAAGGTATTTTGGCGCCAGAAGCCCGTGAATTAGGTAAAAAAATAACAAATAATAATAAAAAAAATCTGTTGTGGCCAGCACAAGACCTTCCGTCAATTCGATGTATTTTGTACAAATCCCATACCAAAAGGTCCTTGGAACAGATTCTATATAATATCATGTAAAATCGAACACGAACACATACTATTTTTTTACAAATTCCATACCAAAAGTTCATTTGAAAAGGTTCTATAAATCCAATAAAATTATAACATAAACTACACGAAGTAATGTCCATGCCATCTTCTCTTCTTCTCTTTGGCCTTTCTCTGCGTGTCACTTGCGAGCAACACTATGACACTAATTTTAGATCCTATACTTTTTTCCATATTTGGTTTTGCACTTGCAACTGACATCTGTCAATTAAATTTTTTTGAATAATTATCTCAGCTGTTTCCATGATAAATAACAAAGCTGACTAATTTTTGAAAATTAATTTCTTTATAATGCTTTAAATTTACATCTATTGAATATGAAGGAAAATGTATAATCAAACTGTATAGAGAAGAGTATTTTCTTTACTATATATAATAATAAAATATCAAAAAATAATATTTAACTGCGTTTTTTTAAGAAAAACTGTTAAAAACTTCAAATAAGGGTACTTCCGGTGGATCAATTATAACCAAAATCTAATCAACTCTTCATATGGATGTACAGAAGAGGAATACGAAAGAATTATAATTTTTAGAATTGTAGTATTGGAGTTATCGTCGGAGAAAAATTTGTCACACACGGACACACATACACACACACGCACACACGGACACACACACACACACACATACATACAGACATCATCTTAAAAATAGTAAATTCGTATTGTAAGGACCCTAAAACGTGCTTATTCATTAAAAACTCACCACCGAATTTTTTGACCAAAGACAATACCTTCCTTACCTAAAGGTGACGGAAGGTAAAAATTAATGTCAATGTCAAATTACGTCAAATACGTGCAGTTTCATGATTGGATCTGTTATATTTTAGTTATTAAAAAAATACCTGTACAGTTGTGTCCACATCAGATTTTTTTTAGTAATTTCCTGGCCTTAAATAGGATGTTAGAATTAACATGACAAGATACAGAATACACTCCATATTATGTATATTTTTACCAGTCAGAATTTGGTGCGAATATACAGTGAATTTGAAAATATCACTGGTTAATTATGTATATGTGCCATTAGGGGGTTGAAATGTTCAATCTAATCAAAGCAAATATATTTTATTTTTGGCGATAAACCCGACACAAAATCATAGTAGGCTCGGTAAATTACAGTTAGATTACGCTGTATTCAAATTCGTCAATAAATCTCTGTCGTTGGAATATATTTTTCATGTGATTTAATTTAATGATATCATAAATATTAATAGCAAATATTTATTACTGCGATTATGTTCAGTGCAGACGCGCAACTCACGTATTCTGTTTATTACATGCAATTTATATTTGTCTGGGACGTGAAACTAGATTGCAACTGTTATTATTAACGCAGTCCATTTCTTGTTTGTTCTACGATATGTGCTGTTCATTACTCCGTGTAACTAAATTATATTGTTAACGTCCACACTGATTCAACTCTTTCATATCAGGATTTATTCACTTGCATGCTACCTACTGTTTTGTGTTCTTTGTTCACGTATTCTCTACAAAAAAATTATTCTTCAAATTATTCTTGAAATTAGTTTTTCCTACTTTCGACTGGTTATTTAAAATAAGTTTGACTTTTGACCTTTGATGAAATTATTCTTCAGAACATTGAAAATAATATTTTTCTTGCAATGTAACTTTGTTACAAATGTTTCTTTTTAGATACACATGCATTATAATGTAATTTATTTTATAAAATTATATTACACTGTTTTTAACTTTTAGTTGATTAAATATTTTGAAACACTATTTATTAATAACATGCAACAAGCAAATTTCTTGTACAATATACATCTAAATATAATAGTTATTTTTGTAACATGTGTAGGAAACATGATTGAAACGAATCCGAATTTTAGAATCACATTTTCTGCATTTAGTCTAAGCAAGATGTTTTTTTGTAATCATCCACGAAAATAAGAAAGTTAACGAAATGCATTCTAAATTTTTCATACATTTGCTGTATGAGTGCTGTATTTGTAAGCGATCATGACAGTTGCTTTTCATACCAATAAATAAATAAATAAATAAATAAAAAATATTTCTTTCTCGCACTAGTGCGGGAATTGGCTATTTCCCGCATTTCACTTTAATTGTTTTCTTGCACTAGTGCGAGAATTGGCTACTTCGCGCACTCATTTTGAGTTTGAGAATAATTATTTCTCACACGATTGTAGAAAAATAAATACATCATTTCACGAGCACTCATTGCTCCCGATAAGACTATAAACAGGAGTAATTTGTGTATAATTTGAAAAAATGCTTACCATTAATAAAACAGAACCATCGATGATTCGTTAGTTCAAAAAATAATTTTAAATACATATTATTTATACTTGTAGTTACTCTCAAAGTTACAAACGCACACAAATCAGCTGAATCCATACTTTTCAAGGTCGCTCATGGCAAGTGTCTGCGTTCACCCTAAAGTTTGGTTTATTATAATATATTAATTTAAGATAAGTTATGTTTTTATAACATTACAATAGTTATTTACGATATAAGTGACCTGCGAGACGACAGGGCGAGTAAGGGTAATCACATATTAGTGCTTTAATAATGTAGTATTCCACGAATATCGCACAAAATTTTATCTATCATCATATACCATATCGCACTCAATATATATAACAGAGCCTTGTTATCCCAATGAGTGCTTTAATGAAATTATTACCAATTACCATATTAGAATTTCACTAAAGTACTCAATGGGATAACAAAGCTATTATTACATAATATACATATATATCTATAAAATGAGTGCGATTTGGTATAACACGGTGATAGGTGTTTACTTGACTATATAGTGTAAAAAGGTAATAGCGTATTGCTAAGATCATTTTGAGTAAAAAAAGTTATATGAAGGTATATCCGGAAACTTTTCATTAGAGAGTTACAGTACAGCTTAAGTGCACCTCATCAGTCACATTTTTATTAAAAACTCTGGTAACTGGTACTATATAAATTTTACTTGCACTAAAATTTTACCTCCCGCTACCCTAGGTAAGGGAGGTATAGGGATCGTGCTAAAAATCACATATAGAGATTTTATTGAATAAGCACGTTTTGATGTCCCCAGAATCCGATTTTAACATTTTTACAATGATATCAGTAGGTATATATGTGTGTCTGTGTCCGTGTGTGTGGATCTTGAGGACACGATTACTCAAATACTATCAATCAGAAAAATTTGAAATTTTGTATACCCATTCTATACTAATATGGGAAGTGCTCATTAGTTTTTAGTATATATCGGATAACCGGAAGTATCATTTATACAAGCTTTTAAAAGTTTTTCTTGTAAAAAATTCATTGAATATTATTTTTTAGCAACTTTTACTAATTAAAATTGATTAATGGTACAATCTTTAATTCTACGATAATAACATTTAGTAAATATCTCTAAATAACTTTAAATATGAATATATAATATAATTTATTTTCATGTATCACCTAGCCTATGCGTCAAACAAAAATATAATTTTAATGACAGTTTTGACATATTTAAACAAATGTCAGTGACAGGAAGTAATTATATTCAAATTAATAATGAAACCGTGTTAAGGAGAATATAATAGTAAAATATTTAATTAAGGTTTGTAAAAATAAAATATTTTCCATCATACATAAATGTTAGATGTACAGGATGATCTGATTTAAATTTGCTAATTGCTATTTTTGCAGCACTATAAATTAATCATGTACGGCGAAGAATTTACAAAGATTGCGTTTTAGAGCACCTAGAAGATGATGCTGATTTTTATAAGAATATATAATTTGAAACAACATATTAGATTTTAGCCATATATGATAAATCGGATGTAGTACTTAATTTGGAGCTCTAACAGATTTTTGAGGAAAAACAATAAAACAATCCAAAATTTCGTATTACAGACTTTTCTATTTATTGGACAACAAATTAGATTTTATTTACAAACGGAAATGATACTTTACTTAAAGCTCACTGCTATTTTAAACATGGAATTGGCGGGAGGTCATGTGTTGGCCACATCAGATTTTTTGTTTCTATATCTCAATCAGAGGCGAAACGCGTCTGGGGAAGCCATGAACGTATCCTATCGTTTTCGTTTTTTCATTTTTACTTATAAAATATAACATATCACGCAATAACACAAAAGAAGGTACACGTGCTAAAATTTGATAAAGGCAGTAGTTTTTAAGATATTTTAATTTTTAGAAAAATTCAATTATGCAAAATATTTAGTTAACAGTTAAAAAACAATAAGATACCACAGGACTACTGTTAATTACCTTATTTTCATTATGACAGTGAATATAAAGTATATATACTAGTGAATTTGTAGATAAATTATGTTTATATATAGGATATTGTAACATAATTGCCATAGCATACTTAATTTAATTTTTTAATAAAATATAGAGTGTTCCATTTGAAAATGACGAGTTATAGTCATTTGAAATTGAGTATACTTGATTCACGTTATTTACCAGCCTGTATAATAATGTAAAGAAAAAATTCTGTGAGAATGCAGAGTATAGTTATGGTTATACAGAAAAAAAAAAACGTAATTTTTTACCATTAAAATAAAGTTAGTATGTCTTTATAAAGCTATGCGTGTATTATGTCATTTTTAAGGAAAAAGCGGAATAACTTCGCAACGCCGCGGAAAACAAAAAAACCTCTTAGGAGCATATAGGTGAATGAAATAATAATCAAAATGTATGAAAATATATAGTGTTCCATTTAAAAAAAAGACAAATAATTCTTGCCGAGCCGTAATGCAACATTCTGTATATGTGAAAATAATTTTACGATATGCTCCTTTAGTAGTCCAATAAATTATGTCAATAAATTTATGCTGTATTTCTAACGCCAAGAGAGCTATCGAAGAAGGGAATTTCAATGATTTTATAAGTAAATATGAAATAAAATGTTAATAGGTAAAAAATAACGATAAAAAACGTTTCAGAATCAGTTTCACTTCAGCTTTGCGGTCTAAGCACACAAATTTTTATTAACAATGAAAAATAGGTATTTGTGAAAGATAATAGAAAAATATTTGCTTTTGGCAGAAATATGAATTTGGTGTTGATTCGCTTGAATGTTGATTAATGAAAGGTGTTAGTGTTTGAGAAGAGTAGTTTGGTGACGACTGTAATATATTAGTAGATGGAGTGAGACTGGAGCAGGTGAGTGAGTTTGTGTATTCTGGGTACTGTGATGTTGAACGATAGAGAAATTGAAAGGCGGGGTGTAAGATGCTTACTGGACCATCTGGGTACGTGTGATAGACACATAAACTAAGCTGGAGATGCTTGATTGACTGTTTACAATGGAGTTCTTGTGCCTGCTTTATTGCGTGATGTATGTGGGTATGTTAGGAGGAGATTTGGCGAAATATATGACTTGGAAAAATGTTTTCTTAACTGTGAAATACATTTGAGATGATTTGATCATCTGCAAATAATGGGTAATGAATGATTAGTGAAATGTCATATTTGTGAGATTGAGGACATCCGAATAGTAGAAAAAAAATATTTATTGACTCTCCGTAAATACTGTAGATGAACAATAAAAACTACCAAAGAATAGCTAATAAAACGTTATAAATTTAATCATTTTAAATCATACAAAACATTATAAATATGAACGTGATAAGCGATTATGTTAACTATGTCAAATGAGATTACGATGATAAACTTCCATGACTGTCCCGGTCTTGGCTTTGTCCATCTGAAGGACTTTCTTTACTGTTAGTGTTGGACGTAGAACTCGTAAAATTTACAGTCTTAAATGCTTGGCGCTTGATTTCTGCAAACATATCTCGAATACTTGGAGGTGCGGATAGTTTTTGCTTGTATTCAGTATCTACAGTTCCTGTATCACTAAATGTCATCTGACTCTGTAATGAAAAGAGGATTTCAGATTAACGTATATAGTTATATTTTTGTTATTCAAAATGTAATTTATTTCTCTTTCTTACAGGTGCGTTGACATTACATTTTCCAGAAGAGCAGGTGCAAATGTGAGTTACAGGTTTCATTCATTATTACTTTAATACATTTATTTATATTACAAATTTATTTTTAACCATAACATTTTTGCAATACATACATATTTTTTAACATTCATATAAAAGTGATCACAATAAATATCAATCTAACCCCCGGTTTTATAAAGGGCAGAATAAATTTTCTTCCAAAGTAAATTTATTCAAACTAACAAATTCAAATCAATTTTATGACAATTTATAACATTATAGTCAAAAACTCGACTATCATTTGAAGGAATAAATTTTATTTCCTAAATTTATCTGCCGTTTATAAAACCGACCATAAGTAAACAAATTTGACGTACTAATCAACACAGCCTAATAATATTGAAGTTAATAATTTAAAAATAATTTATATGTACCTATTTTAATAGTTCCCATATTTTTACTGCGAATTGGTATATATCTAAGATAATAAATTGTACAATGTACCAAAATCATTAATGGCCAGTTGCACCAACAAGGCTTAAAATTTAAGCTAGGCTTAAACAAAAATATGCAAATCGAAATTTTGACAGCAATATATTATAATTCATTTGACATTTCATTTCGATTCAATATTGTCAATTTAAGCCAAGTTTAATATATAAATTACGTTGGTGCAACCGGCCATAAAAAGCTAACATTTATTTTTAATGATAGAAATTTTTAATATTATACCCAATAAGAATGTACAGTATGTAAAAAAAAAAACCTAACTCGGTAGGCTATGCACAGAGAAACGTATGTCTGATCATTATTCAATTCAAAAGTCAAGTTGTCAAAATTGATCTTGAAATATGAAATTTGAAGAGATAATAAAGAAGCGAACATAATATTACCATTCGCAGTTTTCTAATTTATTTCCATTTCTAAAATAAGATTCAAGAAGTAAATGCGAAGATTTCTTTAAATAACATTTTTGACAATATCTCGTATCAAATTGACGTCTGTGAAATTGACATTTAATTAAATACTTTTAAATTGTCATACGTTGCTTTGTTTATAGCCTATTCCGAGTTAGGATTTTTTTTTTAAATACACTGTTGGCCGGTTTTATAAACGACAGATAAATTTACTTCCGAAGTAAATAAAATTTTATCCTTCTTCAAATGACAGTCGCACTTTTGACAATAATGTTATACATGCCATAAAATGAATAAAATTGATTCGAATTTGTAAAGCAAATTTTCTTCTGTCCTTTATAAAACCGGGCATGTATCGTATAATGTAGGTACATTATAATTTTTGAAAAAAGTCCGATCAAGGTCATCTGTATCGTGAACGAATTAACAAAAAGCACTAAATTAATCTCCCTCATTTGCAATTACTAGAAGTATGTGCGACAAGGATGGATATAACACACTTGTCTTTCAAAATTGATATTGTTTCGACTACGTTAGGACATTCTATTTTAAAACGATGCTCGTTGTTGACAATACTTTCGCTGTAACGTAAATTTATTTATTAATTCAGATATATTACGTTGATTCATAGCCGTACTAATAACGTTATTTTCTAGCAGTGTCACTAACACTGTGTCAGTATCTTATTTTTCAAATATTTGGTTTTATATTTGGTAACAAACTTACCAGTTGACTTAGTTTTTAATGCTTTTCAGTAAGATGTATTTTATAACAATAAAATAACAGTCGTATGTTATGTATCCTCATAAAAACTATGTAAACGACACTAATGAATTGGATAGAATGGGCGGAACTAAAATCTCATTTCATACAATTCGTAGATGACCTTGATCAGACTTCTTTCAAAAATTTTACTACATGTTATAATGGAAAAATGATTTTTTGTCAAATATTTTTGTTCTACCTCCGGTCATATAAATATTTTAATTCCTAACATTTGGAAACGTTTTTCCTCTATGCAGAGTGATTGAAAAAATAGGGACAAATGGCATTTTTTTATAATTCATTTTAAATCTACAAATTAAAACACAGATTTGAGGGCGACGTTAAATGCCACTGTTTGATGTAAAAAGGTCCTGAATTCCAGATCTGGTTTCGCTGGAAACGATTATGTCGTTGATTTTTTATATGGAATGGTATATCTATTTGTGTATCTGAGGGTAATCTAAATTAGCTTTACATTGATATCAAAAAAAGTGAATCTAATAATTATTTCAAAATTATGAAATTTTGTGGTACTCGCTCCACGACAGCTTTGAGACACCGTGAGGTGGCGCCTGGAATGCGCCCCAACAGTATACATATATCGTTACCGAAATCTGCGAATAGAAGCACATTGGCACACCAATAAATTGATGATATTGTTATGTATGCTTTAATGACTTGTCAGTTTGCCCCTGACATTTGTACCTTTTTTTTCTGAAATATTTTGACGATAACAATTTATCATTTGTTTTTATTTGGAGCTACCAAAGAATAGGGCTGTTGCAAGAATTTTTATATGACTCCTAAGCATTAAATTTGAAAAGATATTGTTCTTTAAAGAGCCTCAAATTTGAAAATATCGCGAAATATCCTTTAAATATTTTACAATTAATTTTTGAAATTTGGATAAAATTTTGAATAAGTCACGTGATCTGAAACAGAATGTGACGTCAGAGTACATACATCTTCAGCGGTTCTAAGGTGTCAAGTGTATTGTCAAAGTTGTCAAACAAGTGTCAAATAAGAATCACGATCAGAACTTTAAAGTAAAATATATTATCAATTTATATAATAAATTCAGTTTTTATATTTTATTTTACCTCAACTCTTTAACACCCCTTATTTCGATAGCAGTAAAACAATCGTTCTGATATAAATTCAGCCATCATCCAGCTATCGACCTTCGGTTAATTGTCCGATTTAGCTTGAGTGTAATTTGAATTAGCCATTATTACTTTATTATTCATTTACAATGAGCAATGTCAGCGTCAAATGTCAAATTAAAAGATTTTGTTATTAACATGTGACAAACTTTAGCCTACTTGTATTTATATAAATAATATGAATAAACGTAGGTGATGGAAAAACTGTTTTCCTATTGGCTATTAATGATGTAATGTATGTGCTTCTACGTCACAGGAGTGGGGGGTAGTTTTTCAGGACGCCAATCTTTTTATTTAATTATTTCCACAAATAACAACAAATTATTAAAATAAAAATTATTACCAAGAAAATCATTCCATAAACTTTCATTTAAAATTGTTTTTGAAAAATGTGAAACAGGCTCATTAAATAAATATGTGTATTTAAATTTAATTTTACTATTTATTGAATCTTAAACTGTTCGAATTGTTTGAAAATAGCCATTTGGAATAAATGGGGACCATTTTTTCAATCACCTGTATAATAATATCATTTTGGGCATGCGTATTACGGACAGTGGCATAACCAGTATATTTTAAATATGACTTTCATTATTCTTGTTAAAATTTTCATGTGAACAAGGATTATTCAGATTTTTTTGTGATGAAAATGATGTGAAATTTAATAAAAAAAAAAAAAAACTAGACGTTGAGCATTCAATCGTTTAACGAACAATATTAAAAATATTTTCTATAGCTTTCATATACGTTCACTTTATGTATTTTTAGATTTTTTTGCAGTTATATATTTCTATAAACGAGAATGTCTCTACATATTGTACTTTTGAATATTAACATTCAAAAGCGCTCAAAATTTACAAGAATGCTCCACTGTTGATATTAAATAAGTGAATCAGTATTTTAGTTAATATTTTAACAAAAAGTAAACTGTTTGTGCATTCTTCCTATCTCCGGAATTTATTATGAGTTAGAGAAAAAAACAATTTTTTTGACATGATCATTAAATTTGCCACAAAAAGTGTTGTTAATATTACCTGAGAAAGCTACAAAAAGCATCTAAAGTGAGACATTTGCAAAATAATTATATATCAACATTATTTTCGTTTAATTAATTACTTGAGATCAAAAGTACGGATATTTGACTTTTAACAATATGCGCTAGCGCTCGTTTACATTCTAAAATTGTGTTTTCGTCTACGACTTACGTCTTGTATTTTTACTTTGACCTGTGACTTTTCTCGTTGTGGTATTTCCTGAATATCTTCCAATTTCAAACCCTGCTGATCTTTTATAATTTCATCTGCATTCAGAGTTGTAATTGTTCCGCTCTCAACCATTTGGAGGTCCTTGCTTAAAAGCATTTTCCTCATAACATCGTTGTTTAAGAATAATTCATGGAGGGATTGTCCTTTATGTGATTTAACTGAAGATGGTGAATTCCACAATTGCGAAGCGCCTAAGAAAGAATAAAGCTTAACAGATGTATTTAATGTATTTTCATTTTGTTTTACAACTGCTTAAGGTGGAGGTTGTAGAGAACGTTGGTTTAACTTTAAATTCCATCAACTGAGCGGATACAAGCTGTTGTATGTGTTCGAGCTCAGTTCGTAATTCTTTTAGCTGCTTATCTCTGCATTCAAGCAGTACATTCATTTTATCTCTTTCCAATTTCATCATTGTGATCTCGTTTCTACGCGCTGTACACTCTTGCTCGGATGTTAATTGTTTATTGTGCAGCTCTTCTACAAGGTTACGTAGGTCTTCTGCGTTTTGACCTGCTTGTGATTCTAGTGTGCTTTGCAACTCCTTTACTTGATTTCTTAAAATATCACTTTCTGTCGTTAATTTGCTTATTTCACTATTTACTTTAATATCCTAAAAAAAAAATTGTAATTTAATTATTTTGTATTATGCTGTCGAGATACCTATGCAATATATCCATAAAACATTTTTTACGCGTACGCTACGCTTCAGTCGCATATGAATTGGACAAAAGAAATGTGCAGTGTATCACTTGTTAGTAAAATTCATTATTATTCAACTTAAAATAGTGAGCAAAGTAGTACAAAGACTCTATACAGATGTCTCTTAAATAGGGGACATGGCTTAACCACAGATTCCTGAAGCTAAAATAAGACGATTTAACTAAATTTGCTTCTACCGGAAAGTGTACTATTTGGACAGTATTCTGCTTCATAGTTATTCGAAAAAAAAAAAAAAAATTAATTTTGCTTATAATAACAAAACGCTTTATTCGATTTGGATGAAATTTGGTATGGCAGTTCGTATGCTTATAAATCATCTTTTAAGATGATACTTGTGATTATTAATGAACCACTAGTATATGAAACTTAGGTGTCCCAACATTGATTAAACCGTAACTTTTTAATGGCCACGCCGATGACGTAAAATTATTTTTTTTCAGAAAGATACATTCGATAGTAAACTTTTCTCTCTCTGTTTAATTTGTCATATCTGTTACGGTTCAGACAGAAAAAAATAAATTTTTAATGACAGTACCGAGTTGTCAATCTTCTCAACTTGTTTAGGAGTAAGCCAGGGGAGTAAGCTAACATATTTATTAGTGTTATTTATAATAATGGTAGTAAAATACTATTAGGCCGAACAAACGGATGTTACTAGTTTTCTTAATATTGCGAAGGAATTTTTTGACAACCCATAAACAATTGTTATTATCATTAGAAATTACTTGTTTGACATTTGGATAGACTGCTAGATTAAATTTATTTTAAAAAAATTCACGATGCAGTCACTCAGGTTTTATTTTTTTCTGTCAGAACCGTAACAGATATCACAAATTAAACACAGAGAGAAAAGTTTACTATTGAATGTATCTTTCTGAAAAAAAATCTAATCAATGTTGGGACACCTAAGTTTCATATACTAGTGGTTCACTAATAATAACAGGTATCATCTTAAAAAATGTTTTATAACCATACGAACTGTCATACCAAATTTCATCCAAATCGAATAAAGCGTTATGTTATTATAACCAAAATTAATTATTTTTCGAAGAACTTTGAAGCTAAATTCTGGCTAAATGGTACACTTTCCGTTAGAAGCAAGTTTAGTTAAATCGTCTTATTTTAGCCTCAGGAATCTGTGGTTAAGCCATGTCCCACTATTTAAGAGACACCTGTATATCCAGTAAGATTGTAACACGAACATATTCCATTTTTTAAAAATTTCATACCGAAAGTTCATTGGAAAAGATTCTATATATCCAATGAAATTATAACACGAACATAAACTACGTAAATTGCACTTGACACAGTTATTGCAAAGCTGGCTGATTTATGAAAGTTAATCTCTTTATAATTCTTTAACTCCTTATCTATTGAATATGAAGGAAAATGTGTAATCAAATCATATAGAATACAAGATATTCTTGCATTTTTATAATAAGATAAAATGTTAAAAAATATTTAACTGTGTTTCTACAAGAAAAACTGATAAAATCTTCAAATACGGGTACTTCCGGTTGACCAATTATAATCAAAATCTAAACAGCTCATCATACGGATGTAAAGAAGAGGAATACGAAAGAATTACAATTTTTAGAATTGTAGTGTTGGAGTCATCGTCGGAGATATTTGTCACACACACACACACGCTGAGAGAGAGACAGACATCGTAAAACTTATCAAATCGAAATCTAGGGACCCTAAAACGTGCTTATTCATTAAAATTCACCACCGATTTTTTGACCAAAGACAATACCTTCTTACCGAAAGGTGACGGAAGGTAAAAACATTTTTTTTTAATAAATAATTTACAAGATATTTAAATTTGTTTTCAGATTTACAGTGACGTCACAGTATTGGGATATTTCACTACGTAGAGATGGCGTTGAGCACCAACGTCAAATTAACGTCAAACCTCCAACAAGGGAGCACTTTCATATTACTTCCATAAGCGTATCATTGCAATAGTTTTTATTATTATTATTATTATTATTATTATTCTTGTAATTCGACTTTTCTTTCAGTGTTTATTATTATTCTATTTAGAGAATATTTCCTTGTTTTCTGTTTTATTAGTTGTAGCAAGTTTTTTCTTAAGGCCAGGTTTGCAATAAATATTTGATAAAAGTAGTTTCATTAATTGTTAATATTAGTTCTATTATCTATTTTCCACTGTATAAACTGGGCGCGTCTATGTAAAAGCTTACGAATATAATAAAATTACTCCCTTGTTTTAGTTCGAAATTTCGCCACCAGGTTCGTATTTATCTTTCTCGCGCAACCTACTATAGAAACTGGTGCAAGAAAGGTAGTAATGGTTTTGCTAAAAATTAAATGTAGTTAAACTAAAAACAATTATGACTTTATTACTACGAATTGCTTCAAAATTAAACGAACTTTTAAAATAATAAAAAAAGAGCGGAAGACCCCGTTATAGTCAATTGAGTTTGAAACTCAATAATTTGCTTTAAAAAAATCAAAAATTATCCAATTCTTTCATTTCTATGTAATTATACTACTTTTCATATTTTTAAATAAATTAATATAAAATATATGAAAAATACGATTTTACTAGTTTTAAGAAACGATGATGTCTGTATTATTGTGTCTGTGTCCGTGTGTGATAAATTTTGGAAACAGCTGATATATTCAAATAATTCTAATTGACAGATAAGTGCTATTTACATAGTGTATGTTAGTGTTATAATTTTATTGGATTTATAGAATCCTTTCCAGGAACTTTCGGTATGGAATTTGTAGAAAATAATATATGTTCATGCTACAGTTTTACTGGATATATAGAATCTTTTCCAAAGAACTTTTGGTATGCGATTTATACAAAATACATAGACGGTAATGTGCTGACCACATCAGATTTTTTAGACAAGTTATTGACTATAACTAATTATTTCCCCGATAGTAGATAGTGGCAAAGCAAGCCCGACTTTATGGGCACAAGAACAAAAAAATTGAGTCTTAATGCAAACTCGATAATATATTTCAACAAAAAAATTATGCGTGACTATTGTGATCAAGATATAAACAAATTAATCTGCGTTCGAGTTATGGTCCAAAAGTACCGAGTATTGGAGTAGGAGTTAGAGTATGATGGCGTAATTTAAGAGTGTAGTGTGTGTTTTGGAACGAATGAGAGTTTTGTTGGAGTAAAAAATTGAAACTAAATTAAAAATAATTATAAAAAATTTATAATAGAAGAAGGCACCAGTTTATGGAGCCAAAACGTTGGTTTTTTAACAAAAATACAGAACATAAACTAAAAAGGTAGTATTATTCCAATTTACAATACTACTTATAATTACAACATTAATGTCAAGCCCGTATTACAAGCGCACTTTTATTATAAAAGTGTGCTCGTAATACAGGCCAATGTGTATACCTACTTATGTTTATTTTCAACCAAAAGCATGTCTTCCTCCTCAAGAAGGCAAATTACTTTCATCTGGGCTGCGTTCCAAAACCCTACTCTAGAGTACGAAAGTACTCAAAGTCGTTCCAAAACTAATATCCTTACTCTGAGTTTCCTCTTAATCTGTTCCAAAACAGCCAGAGTTTACTCCAAAGTGATACACTACTTACCCTACTATCAAGGAGAGTACAGAAATTACTTCACAATATTTTCAAACATGGATGCTCACGATTCTCAACATATGAAAGTAATTCGCCTTCTTGAGGAAGAAAACATGCTTTTTGTTGAAAATAAACATAAGTACATACATTGGTCAGTATTACGAACACACTTTTATAATAAAAGCGCTTTTATGGAGCGTACTGTCACATTATATTGAGGAGAGTGTTCCATAAAAGCGCTTTTATTATAAAGGTGCGCTTGTAATACGGGCTTGACATTAATGTAATAAGTAGTTTTGTTGACTTTTAGAATTATTTTTTATTTAGTTTCAATTTTTTATTCCAACTAAACTCTTATTCGTTCCGAAACACACTAAACTCTTAAATTTAGTCATCATACTCTAACTCCTACTCCCATACCTGGTACTCTTGACCAAATCAACGCAGCCCTGGTTGAAAATCGTGAGCATATATGTTTGAAAATATTGTGAATTTCAGTACCCTTCTTGACAGCAGGGTAAGTAGAGTATCACTTTAGAGTAAACTATGGCTGTTTTGGAACAGGTTAAGAATAAACTCTGAGAGTAAGGTTATTAGTTTTGGAACGACTTGAGTAATTTCGTATCCTAGAGTAAGGTTTTGGAACGCAGCCCAGACGATTTTGCCTTTATTTTGTTTTTTATAATTATTGTAATTGAAATATGTATTAAATATAGTTAATTTAAAGTTAAAAGTATAGTGCATATAACTTATTTGTTTTTACTATAAATAATTTATATTTAATAATTTTTTTATTCTGGAATTTAAATTTTGCTCTTATTTCTTGGGTCCAATTCATGTGCGATTGGGCTCGTATATGATTTATATTTATTATGATTTAGGTATCAACTGTATATAGTATAAAATTGCGTATATTTTGAGCATGAGTACCATATATTTTAAAAAGGCATTTAACTTATTTCCTTTGAATATGTAAGTACCACTCAATTATTTGTGCCCTACTCGTGTCCACCCATTAATTCAAACCTGGCGCCGTCTCTGATTGGAAGTCAAATTTTTGATAATTGTAGAAATTTAGAAAGTTATTTAATCTGTTTACAGAATAATATATGTACATAAAATATATTGCTTGTATTAAAAAAATACACATTTTTTGTTTTATCTTCACAAAATTTTTCTTGCAGAAGAATTATAAATGTGGTTTCTGGTTGATACTAGTAGAAAACGCTGTAGGTACTTGTGCGAATACGTGTATGTTCTAGCCTGATTGTATAATCTGTCTTTGTATAAACCGCCCAGTCGTTTTATTAGTAAAACGTGATGAGATTGTCAAACCTACATTAACTTAGCAATGTTTTACATTCTAGCTAGTCGTTTTATAAAACGATAAACAATTTACTTATTTCTAAATATAATGACGTAACTTAACCAGATGCACAAAACTCAGTTTGAGTGAGTTTCCCAAACGTGAGTTTTGTGCATTACTTTATTGTAAGTGAAAATGTACCAATATTCATATTACAATGTGGCCGTAAGTCGTCCGTCGTTTCATAAAACGTTTAGCCAGATCGCGAAATCAACGAAGTGACAATCTGGCCGGGTTTGTAAAAATGGAGATTTTTTTAAACCGAGGTATAAACTAATTATTAAAAAAATTAAAAGAAGTACAATAGTTGAAATCTTGTGAAACATGGCGAGTGTTTTTCTAATAATTTATAAAAAAATACTTATATTTTGTTGGTGAAGATAGTTAAAAAAATAGTAAATTTAAAGTTTTTAAATTATAAAAATAAAACAATGTGTTATAATTTAGTTTAACAGTTTTTTTTATAACGTTATACAATTTTTTCTTGATCAAAATAAATAAAAATACTTTGATGATAAATGTTTAGGAAATTTTATACGTTATTTTATATAAGAAATCACCTTACCCTATATTGTATTTACCATGAACTATGAATAATACCCATTTTCAGCGGCAGATACTAATTTTAGTACGAATAGAATGGATTTAAATAAAAACTTACTTTTTCTGATACACATTCTTGCAAATCTTTTTTTAGTGCGAGTACATTTTCACGTTCTGTTAGTAACATAGATTCCAATTCGTCTCTTTCGCTTCGCAATTTATTACATACAGTTTCCATTTCTTTACAACTTGCTTCTAATTTCATAGCACTGTCCTCTAATTGCTGTTGCATTTTCTTTGTTTCTATGTCTCCTATAATTACAGTTTGACAACATTTGCTTACGTTTTTCATATCCTAAAAACAAATATATTAAAATGATGTCACAAATTTTTAATTTCTTACATTTAATCTTTTCATATTGGTGGGTGGCTCATTATCTCCACTACTAGTATTTGCAAAATGTTCTGAGGCATATAATTGTGACAGAACGTCCGGAGGAAGTCTTTGCATGACATTTTGCATATCTTTAACAATTTGACCAACACTAGGATCACCTGAAATTTTTATATGTAGCACAAATTCAAAAAACACATATAATGAATAATATACCTGGACAAATACATTGAAGTTTGAGTTGTAATTCTTTGGATAGGAAATGAAGAGTACGTAGTGGATCAAAATTCCCGAAATTACATTGAACATTTTCTTCACTTTTCTTAGGTGCAAGTATCTTACTCCATGGTTCCCGTATTTCTTCTACTGCTGCGTTATCTTCGGCATCTTTTGGTGCAACTGTTCTTACGGTTACTTCGACGGTAGCCATATTATTATTGAATACTTCTTTATGAACCAATTCTTGTGCTGATGATTTTCGCCTTGGTTCTTCTACTTTCACAATCGCTCCAATAGGTTTAGGTATTTGCCGTGGAATAGCGATTTGAGTTTGATTCAAAATACGAGATTGAGATCTATCACGTTTGTTTTTAATTTCTACTTGTGGTCTTTCTCTTTGTAGTGCTGTTTGAGGAACTGGAACTGGACGTCTATTTTTTAACATTTTATTTAGTAAAACATTTTCTCTATTATTTATCACAAGATCGTTGTTATATGTAGATTGTAATCTTGACATTATAAACTTTCAAATTTAATAATAAAAAAACTATTCAAATCATTCGCCGACACTACCGGGAATTTACATACAGGAGACCAAAAGCAAAATGAAACATATGTAGGTTAACTTTTGTTAAATGTCAGTTTTATAAACACTCCGTTCGAATCGGCCAATACGAGTACAGAGCGGTTACCAAGGATATCACATGGTTACCCACTGGCGTGCGGCATAAAATTTTACTGGGCGTACGATTGTCCGTGACATTATTATTATTATTATTATTATTATTATTATTATTATTAATGTTAGAAATACATTAAGTTATAATCAAAGAAGATGTACTGTACAAATGTGCTGGAAGACGTCAGATGAAGTTAATTATATATATTCTATTATAAAGCAAGAGATACATTATATCTGCTGAGCAGATGGCGTTTCCGTATCCTGCTAAATTTGCATAAATGTACCAACAAACATCGGCGAACTAGTTAGGTATGACAGTTTACAAATGCCTCTGGACAGTTTACATATGAAATTGGTAACATAGTTGTGTCTAGCACAGCTAGCTGCTCGTCCACGTCAGTGAATGCACATGATGTATGACGCGTGTCGCACGTTGAAACGTGTGACATACCACTCCAATTAATGTCAAATGTGTGAATTTGCCGAAAAAACCTCACCGTTATGATATTTTAATCTGCCACTTTCATTTTGCTGCTGTAACGTTCCCTCTCACTAGGGCGAACTACACAATATCCAAACAGCATTGCTACTGCAGCTGACATACCGCGCCTCAGGTTCCCTGGTTTAAATCATGAATTTGACAGCCAACAGATGAAATACATATTTTTATATTAATTTCCGATTTCACCAACATTTCCTAAATTTAAGTATTACGTAAGTTAACAATATTAAATCGAAATAAAATGTGAAATTAGTTTTGGACAATTATTGCTGACAAACTACGGGCTGCCAGATATAATGAAAATATCGCATCGATATTAGAGCCTAAATTGACAAAATTATACACACGTCAATTAAATGATGCGATATTTTTCCTTTGTCTGGCAGATAAGTTAGAGGCCATCCAGCGAATCAAGCGGTTTACGTCATCGTTTAGGGATTTTTGAAATTTTCTTTATTTTTTTAAATATATTTTATTAGCGGTATTTTATTGGTTTTTTTTATTATTGTCATGTATTTGACACCTTTAATAGAAATAATTATATTTGGATATATTATTATTACGTAAAATTTTGTAAATTTTTGCAAAATGACGTTTGATTATATTTTTTTAATATTGGTAATTCTGAACATGTATATTACTGAATATTATATGTCTATATTATACTTTTCAACGTGTATTGTGATTTCATTTTGTTTTTGGTTTCGTTGTTCATTGTCAAAATGTCAAATGCTCTGTCATGTCAAATTCAAAAGCTTGTAGTTAATTTATTGACTTATTTTGAAAATGAAAAATAGATTGGTGGGTTTTTACTTTCACTGAAATCTTATATTGAGGTAATATTTGGCTCTATTTGTTAGTAATAATTTGAAAATTAAATCTATATGTACAGCGTGTGGCAAACGCTATACGCAATGTATAGAAACAGTGAGAAATTGTATGGTATATGCAGTATTCTGTATTTTTTTAAGGATCTCACATAATACTAGATAGTTTGTTGCATATACTACAAGAATGAAGTATTTATAACGGCGTAAGCAGTATCGTTCAGAATATTTTAAATAAAATTGGATTTCGCTGGAAAAATATTATACCAGACGTGTTTTTAAGAAAAATCTGGGTTTATGAAGACAACCCACAGATCATATTTTAATCCGTTTCACATGCTCATGTAAACTTTTTAACATATGACGTCATTGTTTCTAGTATTTATGACGTAAACCGCTTGATTCGCTGGATGGCCTATAACTGGCAGACTGGCACTTTATCAAGAAGTGGAAAAATCGGGCCTAAAAAGTTATCAAATCTTGTAAATGCAAGTAGATTTATGGTTTACTTATACATCGTTTTAGTTTTACATGTATTTATATAAATCATTTAAATACGTGAAATTACACAATGCGCATACTACTTATTTTTAAATTTTAAAAGGGCAAAATCAGATACGTGGTTAATGGAGTTGGTGACCTTGACCAAATTTAGAGATCATATTATTATTAAAGTATAAGCTATGTTGTTACCATAGCTGCTAAAAATTTACTGAAATTATATTAGTAATATTTATTAAAACATAACCATCGTGGCCGTCTGACATCAGCTTTTTTTACTACATATCTTCGTCTTTTACTATGCTGTTTCGCAGTCGTTGTTACATAGTACTTCAGTAGCACTGACGCCCAATAGGTTTTACTTAAAGCTGTTTTTTCCGAATAGGGTCCTATACAATTATTTTATTTTTTTTTCTGCAAGAACAGAATGAACTATGAATTTAATTTTTGTGCAAACGGGATTTCAAAATTTTTCGTAATAAGCGAGATATGTACCTACTGTATATGATGCTATGTTCGCAGGCTGAACAGTGTGGATATGATAGTCATATCCACTCTAGGGTGGATATGAAAAATTCGCACGTTGAACAGTGTGGATATGATAGTCATATTCACTCTAGGGTGGATATGAAAAACAACTGAATTAATTTTAATGCTACTAAATCAGTAGATTGTATACTGCACTGAATTTTAAATAAAAAAATAAATTAATTAAATCTATTCGCTGGTACATACAATTTTGTAAACAAGGTTTTTTCATTTAAATATCTTCGTCGTAGAAAAAGTATACTGTACAACTCGAGTGGAATGCCCATATCCCATTCGGATGATTGAGGCACTCCGCCTATATGAGCATCATATCCACTCTTGTTGTACAATATACTATACTAGATTTAAGAATTTGGCTTGTGATATAATATTATGTCCTCACCTGTGGTCAAAGGTGCGTTTTGCTTTTAAAGACAGGTAACCAATTATATTCCTTAATTATAAGCGTCTGTTATAAAAAACAACTGCCGGCCGCCGTTATTTTTATCTTTTCACTTTTGTTTTTAGTCCTGTTATATAAGTAACAGTTAATGTTCTATATTTTTTTTGTTAAATGTCAAATGTATATTTTGATTTATTTGTTTTATGAACATTTTATTCACAAAATGAGAAGGAAATGTATTCTTATTTGAATAATAAATTTGCACTTCTTGTAACTATCTAACAAAAGTGCGATTTGAATCATGACATCCTATAGAATATTAAGGAAAAATAGAAAAACGGGATACAAAGAAATTAATCTTATGTGTCATAAATAGGTCGAAGGCGATGAAATATCTCATCTACTAGTGTCTGTGCTTTTGCCCGGCGACACTCAATCTTTCTGCTGAGAAATTTATCACAGCACAGACTGATTTTCTTAAATAACATCTTTCATAGAGCGGACTTTATAAAATAGTCTACTGAAATATCTGAATACATAATTAGCAAGTTGATTTTAAAAATTACTGGTACAAAGAGTTATTTTATTAACAGAAATTTAATTTTAATTCAAAATCATTCAAATACGAAGAAATTAAAATTAAAATGTAATTTAATAATTGAAACATCGAGTACATAATTAATATGATGGAATTTAATTATATCTCTTTAGTATTGTTGGATGTTATTCACATTTTTACAAATTTATTTTATTATCAATAATATATAATATTGAAAACAGAATGTTTATTAATTCCTTGAAATATATTTTCAAATTAATACATCTCATTGGCTTGCAATGTGAAAACTGAAGTGTTTTGTTGGTTGCATTTTGTCTGATGAAAGATTCATTTGTAAAATATTTATACACATATGCGTACGTAATGGATCTTCCAGTATTTTTTTTCTGAAATGTCATCTAAATTGAAAGCGTCCTGTAGTTCTAGTTGTTTTTTTGTGACGTATATTTTAAATTAATTTTGTTTTTAAACAATGGAGTGGACCATAATGGAATTTCAATGTCCTGAAAATATAAAAATTAGCCACTATAGCTTTATACTACTAAAAATTAAACATTATTTCGTAATAACATAGTTATTTGCAATTAAATATTTTGAAGAAGGGGTTTGGTGACGCCAGTAAGGCCTGAATTTATATTTAACAATAGCAACTACTATGGCTTAGTTTGTCTTTGTTTACCATACTTGGGCCATAACGCCATTATAACCCTTTCTTTAAATTATTAATATTTTTTTTCTCTCATAAAATACACAATATTCATTGATTTAAAAATATACAGGTATTTTATTTTTTTGTGTAGTGTAATTTACAGGGTATTAATTAAAAATCTGAACATGGAAATCAGTTTCTTGCGCAAAAGTTACCAATAAATTTTGGACAAAAATGTTTTAAATAAAAGTTGTAGATAATTAATAATTACGCTTAAATCACCGAATAGATTTAATTTTGCACGTGTGGTAACATGTTACAGATAATTCAATTCTGCACCTGAATCACTATACATATGTATATTATTTTTAAAATCTAACACTTTATTATTTCTTTACATTTTGTAACCTATAAAATTAAGTTTCTGACAGTACAAACCATATGTTATTTGTAATTTTGTTGTAGTTCCATTGCTATCGCTATAAATGGGCAATATTTACACAATTTCAAATTCGATTTTACAGGATACCAAAAGTTCAAAATTAAATATGTGTAGTGATTTAGGCATAGAATGTAATTATCTACAACTTTAATTTGAAATATTTTTGTTTAAAATTAATTGGTGAATTTTGCGCAAGAAAAAATTGATTGCTCATGTTAAATGGCTATGGCCAGATTTTTGTATGTAAAAATCAAAATTGAAATATCTGCCCGATAGGACATGTAAATTGCTGTATTTAACAAATATAAAAATATTATTATTAATAATTATTGTAATTAATAATTGGAAATAATACATGGGTTAATAAAAAAGTACGTATAATATAATCCAACCTATGTCATTCAACATATCTTTCATTTTTATACAAACGAAACATTTGCTATTTGCTTCATTTATTTTTTACTTCAGACGGATTTAGTGTTTTATAAAGGTGATAACAGAAAGATTGAAAGAATGTAGTAAGAATTTGCGATGGATTATCCTGTATGACGTAGATGTTAGGGCAGTAAAAATTTAATCTTTGATAGTCCATTTCATACATAAGGTGTTGCACATACAGGGAATTTATTTTAACATGCAACATAGCGAATCACTTCCATGGTTACTCACTATTGTCAAAATATGACAGCAATGTAATATTTCTCCATTTTAAAATGCAACATACAAAATTTGAAGTTTTATATTATCAAAACTAATTTCCAATAAATTAGCCTACATACGATTAACAAAAAATCAAAACATGAATGTTGCACATCTTAACAAACTTTAGCTTACAAAAATTCATAACTTTCATGTAATAAATGTTAAAAAATTCACATTGAGGCAATATTCTAGTCGGTCGTAATAAGAATTGACACCATTTATGATGTGTTCTGGAGGTATCTCCTGTGCTGCGATACTATTTATAATGTTGCATTTTAAAATGGACAAATATTACATTGCTGTCATTTTTTGACAATAGCGAGTAACCATGGAAGTGATGAACCATAATGTTGCATTTTAAAATAAATTCTCTGTATACAATCAATTTGTGTTACTATGGTGGAGGAACCCATCAATAAATCTCCACTGTTTTGCAATGTAAAAACTAAAGTGTTTTGTTGGTTGCATTCCGTCTGATGAAAGAATCATTTTATAAAATATTTCCACGTGCGTAATTTTAGTGATAGTAAATGTTTGGCATATTGAAAATGTGAGATGAATTACACATTGAATTTGATGTAGAGCATTCGGATGTTGGTGTGTGCGAGATGTTTATTTGTCGTAAATAATTGTATTTAGATGCATATTCGTTGGGCGTGACAAGAAAGAAATATATCGAGAAAGCAAATGTGATTTATGAGCGAGTGTTAAAAAAAGCAGGCGTCCTCGGACAGTGAACGAGCGAACGATGGGCGTCGGGCGAAGGCAGCTGAAGTGAGCCGTAGTGGCAGAGGATCGCAAGATAAACCTCCGCTGCCGAGCTAAATCTGGGCCGTTAAACGTTCGCCGCCGCTGGCCGCCACCGATGACGTCACTGGCGCGTGCCTTATCGCCATGGCAACGCGCGTAGCTCCGCGTGACGTAATGGCGCGGCGGGCTGGGCGTCGCCGCGCTCCCGACCACAGCCGAACGTCGTCGGTGCACGTCGGCCGAGCGACGACTTGTGAGCTGTGGCGCTGTGGCGGTGGTGGCGCACCCAGAAATGTACACAGATAAACGAAGGGTATTGAACAATGCGAACCCTTTCTCTAAACCTGCTCTTGCTCATGCTAGCACACAACAGATTTATTGCTCTTTTAACGATATTACAAATAAACTGAATATGTCTTATTCGCGTCAGCGTAGCCCACTTTTCAACACACCAAGTATGAAAAGATTTCGCTAGACATTACACATGATTTACTTCCAGGCCAATAAAGTGCTGCAATTACTCAAGTTCACCAGTGCAGACATATTACCAACGTTTTCAAATAAGTATGTTTTATTGTAGAATTTGTATTAGAATTTATTGGAGGGTCAGGTTATTATGTGAGTAATTTTTACTGATCCTTCTTTGCTTGAGTTAGAGCGGGAGTTTAGAATCCGAATCCGGTCCGGGTCCAGCCCAACTAACAGTCGTAGTCGTATAGAAGAGAAGGAATGGCGGATGAATACAAATGCTTATTGGATTTCTCAAATGCGAACGAAATTTTGCTTGTCGGACTTAATCCCAAGATTAATATTATAATAAATCGCTTGGATTTAAGTATCTATGTGCGTACTTTGTTCGCCGTCAGGGCTGTGCTGTGCCCCCGTCTCTGCCTCTGCCAGCTCCTAAATAAGTTCTTATTGTTTCGGGATTAGACAACGCTTTACCGGTGCAATTTATTACCAGCCACGCCAGGTATCTCACTCATTTCCTGCCAACATATCACTTACGCATTATACATCTGTCTTTACCTTTCATATATTAATGACAAAGCTTCATATTTAACCATAATGTGAATTATTTGGCAGTTTAATGGCCAGTTGCACCGCTTGGTTAAATTCACAATATCGTATCGAAACGAAATGTCAAATGAGTTGTTATTATATCACTGTCAAAATTTTGACACACACTTTTTTTTTAACCTGAAGTTTAGACCACAAAGGTTAGACATTCGCCCCAATTCTGTAAAAAAGTTGTTAAGTCTTAACAACGTTGCTATAGCAAATAACTGAATAAAACATGAAAATGACAGGCTTTACATTTGTTTTTATTGGTTACAATTTTTAGCAACGTTGCTAAGACTTAACAACTTTCTTACAGAATTGGGGTGATTAACTATAATCTGTACAACTGGCCCTAAATGTCATAATTCGACGTGTGTTATTATAACATTATAAAAATGTTGATCGTACCTAGTATGTTATTAGAAAATTGATTCCCAAATATTTAATAGTTGCTCTCTCATTTTTTTTACCATAAGCAGTTATTTCGTAAATTTTTAATCATGTTGTCTTAGCTAATAACATTTTTAAATAATATCTCATATCAAAGAGCAAACATACCGGTTGCTTATTTTTTTTTTTAACCCATTTATGCCCGAATTATCAATTTTTTGAAATTTTGATAATGCTATGCTAATATTTGTCAAGAATAAGTATCAAAAGTATAACATAACAAAACATTTTAGTTATTTTGTTTATATATTGCTTTTTTTTGATGTTCCAAAAATGGAACACTGGGTCTGCTAAGAGTTGTCATTGGAAAAATAGCGACTAAATTACAAGTGAAAAGTATATTCAAAATATCGAAAAGTAAACTTAGCTAATAACAAAGTATATAACTTTTTAGTATTACAAAACATAAAATAACTTAAAACATCTTTCATATATTTTTTTTGCATTTTTTAGTGAAGTTGTCTTTAAAAATGGCGTGCTTGTTTTATCAAATTTGATACCTCATGGAACAAGCGTTTTTATTGCCTTGGAGGAATTGGGCCATACCTGTGGCCATACTGTATATATGTCGTGACCACATTTTAACATCTGTCTTTTTATAAATTGCCAAGTCATTTTCAAAATGACTAGGCAAATTGTAAAATGAATAACATATCGAGAAAAATTGCAGGCAATAATGTCCAAATATTCACTTTACAATTCGAGCAGTCATTTTGAATAAAACTAGGCGTTATACATAAAGACAAATTTTACAATCTATTAACGACATTTACATTGTAACCGTAGCTTGTGCTTGGACTTATGTTTCCAACTGACCATGCATAATGTCCCGGTGTTTCATTTTCGGAACATAAAGTTTTATGTAATGTGAAAAACAATCCGAAAATTATTTCTGTAATATCTTTAACAATAATGAATTTAGATGCATTTACGAACATGATAGAATAATGCCCCGCATAAAATATGATATACTTAAAAAATAATTTACATGTATTAGAGATGACATTTTTGTCAGCACTTATAGTAAAATTTAAAACAAAACCAGACATTATATCATAATTTGGGGAAAAACCTTGTGTTCCAATTTTGGAATACCGGGAAAAATTGGCTAAACATAGGAATTACGAGTTTAACACAGAGTACATGTAAAGTAAAACAAATTATCTACGATTTTCGAGTTTTTCAGTTTGACTGTTGTAAAATCATTGTTAGAATGAAAATGATTAAAGTATTGCTTGGATTAGCAAATTATGGTAATTTACAGGGTGTTAGGAAATACTTTGGCCAAAATTTAGAGACAGCTTTATAATGAAAAAAATGCAGTTAAAAAATCAATAGCCATTTTTCTTTCCGGTTAACGGTATCTTTGAAAAAACATGTTTTATTAATACTTACCCCACATTTTGACAAATACTGGAATAAAGTCTCATTCACAGCTCTGAAAATAACAATAAAATTATACATAAAAATAAAAATAATGAAATAAACAATAGATTCTTATGAAAGTGTTCACAGCTCTCGAAAATAAAATTAAAGACATAAACACAAGGATTTGCAAATGTTAATGCTTATTCACAGCTACGAAAATAAGAAATATAAATAAGACTTTAGGGTTGGTGTTCTCAGCTTCGAAAATAAAACGTATAAAAATAAAAAGTTTATTCATAATTAACAAGGAATAATAACAATATCATACCTTTTGAAGCACTATACGCAATCATATATGCAACCTTTGTTTTAAGACAGCTTTTTAAAATTATATTTAAATTCATATCCTTTTGTCACATAAATTGACAGCTCAAATGACAGTTAAGTATTTACTTATTTTTGTGTAAAATATTTAACGTTTGCAAATTCTTGTGTTTATGTTTTATGCTTAATTTTATTTTCGAGAGCTACGATCACTTTCATAAGAATCTATTGTTTATATCGTTTTTACTTCCTTGTACGAAGTAAAGGAAGTATTGTAATCGCGAAAAATTTCGGTTTTCAGATTTCAACGGAAATATCCATTTTGATCATCTCTGAATCCATTTTGACTAATTTCATCGTGACGTCTGTACGTACGTATGTATGTACGTATCTCGCATACATGAAAAACGGGAAGCCGTAGAAAGTTAAAAAAAATTATTTAGGACTATTATAACATCTATTTGTGCACCTCTCTTTTTGGTCATTACATAATTTTCGGAAGTGGTACTTTACTTGAAGCCTATAATAGATTTTAATGAAAAACTATATTAAAATATATTCCAAAACTTTTCAAATTTGGTATATAAGAGTTTTATATCATTTGGGTATAACATAATAGATTTTATTTAAAATGGTCTAACCGGAAGTGGTACTTTACCTGAAGCCTATAATGGATTTTAATGTAAAACTATATTAAAATATAATCCAAAACTTTTCAAATTTGGTATTTAATACTTTTAAATCAATGGGAATAATATAATAGATTTTGGTTAAAATAGTCTAACCGGAAGTGATACTTTACTTGAAGTTGTTATCAGTTTTTCTTGAAAAATATGGTGTTATTTTATGTTTAAATTAGCTCTTTGTATATGCGAGATATGTATGTAATGAAGTTTGCTATGGATTAGGACAAAAAAGAACAAAAAAAATAAATAAAGAATTTAATGTCAATGTCAAATTATGTCAAATACGTGCATTTTTATGATTGGGTCTGTTATAATACGTATTTTAATTATTAACAAAATATTTAAAGTTTAACAAGCGTACAAGGCAGTCATGTGGTGTCCACATCAGATTTTTTATGGATAATTTTATTTTTATTTTCGTAGTTGTGAATGAGGCTTTCAACATTTTACACAAAAATAAGCAAATACATAAGTTTGAGCTGTCAATTTACAGTGTTTTAAACGGTATGAAATTGTTAATATTGCTTGTTAATTATGAATATATTAAATGACAGTTGATGTTTAATTTTCGAAGCTGTGAACACTAACCATAAAGTCTTACTTATAATTTTATTTATATTTCTTATTTTCGTAGGTGTGAATGAGCCTCAATATATGTATACGAAAATTTTTAAATTACGTTTCTTAACAACGTAGCCAATTACGATGAAAAAGAAATTATTTCAGCAGTTGTCCAAATTAGCTTTATTTTATCTCAATCACTTCAACAATTATGTAAAAAGTAGAAACCTGGTATAAAGTAGATTCTAGGAATTTTTTACGCCAACATTTGTGTATATAAAATGCGTACGCTGTTCGTCATTTTATAAAACGCCTAGACGTTTTGTAGAGAGAGCCAAGTCTGTTTTTATCATGAAAAAGTTAACAATATAAAATAATACATATTTAGAAAAATATTAGCCATCTTTCTATATAAAAAATGCCTTTGTTCATTAAAGAAAATTTTAATTTACGTCATATAAAATATTAAGTTTGTTGTGTACGTAAATATTTTTATTAAACTCATCATAATTTAATGAAAAATGACAAACCATTGTTTTATAAATACGCTTCTTTTATATTGAGATTCATTAAAAATTCTAAAAAATATATAGCCTATTAAAGTTTTAATTATCATTTTAATATGCAAGTTTGTAAATATTTATTTTAGAAAATATAGTTTGCCTGAAGTTATGAAAGAGGGATAAAAAGTCTTAATGCCCGTTGCTCGTTTATGTAGGCCAGTTTAAAAGACATGAAAAACTTGAAACATTTTCAGTTGCAGACTTTTTAAAAATAGCGCCTATAAATTATAACATTAAATTAAAAAAGTATTTCTTAATTACAAGATGCAGTATGCTGTATTTCGAGACAAATAAGATTAGGATTAATATATGATGAAGAGTTGGCAAACTTTATACAAAAGTTATCAAGGGGAAGCATTTCTCGTAGAAAACTGAAACCTGATATCACCAAAGTGCAATCTTATTACTGTACTTTGCCAGGATGTATTATTATTGAAGTACGTACAGTAATTTTATTTAACTGAGTTGAAATATAAAAATAGCGTTCCATTCAAGAGTGCATGATGGTTATTTAATTAGCAACAACCTCAATGCCGTGAGGTGGTCGGCGGTTGGAATTTCAACAGGAAAATTAAAGATAGTTTTCAGGAGGAAAACTCTAGTTCTGCAGTAGTCACTCGACTCGAGTCAATTCGTCTTTGAAACTCCTTTGAATACATTGGCGGTTGCATGCAATGCACGGACCAACCAAATTGTTTTCTACATTAAGAACTTTTTTCTAGCGCAAATAAATAACTTAAAACCAAATAAGCTGAACAAAAAGAACTTGTAATTTCTTTCGGAATTGTCTGACGGCATGCAAACTGAGTCAGTGATGTAAATGCGTAGATTACCGTTGTAAATTACCATGTAAATTTACGTAAATGCGGAAATTTGGTCTTGGCTTTTCTTGGGAATTATCTTCTCGCATGCCACTTTGATTCTCATAATTACACATTAATTATCAATATATCAATTATACTCACATCATATTCATAGCATGATTGTTCTTCTTTGGTTTTATATATACGAAATTTATATTTTATTATGTTGTATGTTTATGTATTTCAACTATGTTACCACTTTTATGTTAATTTCAATTTTTTTATTGACTGTAAGAGCCATTTTCATATTAAACTTTATCTTGACTTAAACACTTTAACAAATTAAAATTAATTTTAATTTAAAGTCTTAAAGTATGTTTGTTTATGAAAACGGCCCTAAGTATAGATTATTTTCATATACGTAGGTATTATTGTAATGTGTTTTTCATTTATTTATGTTATAATTACCTGTTCAAATGGATTTCACTCCATTCTTCAACTCTTATAGAGCCCCGAAGAAGATTATTATTATAAACGTCGGCAAGAGAATAAACAACTTAATTACGATTGCTAGTCTGATTATTTTCCAACCCTCCATTCTATTGTTTGCTTTTATTTTATCTCAAAATATGAAAAAAATATCAATTGAAGTGTGTTTTCTTTGTTATTGAAATAGGTAATAAAAAACAGTAAAAAAATCCAAAATGTTTTATTTAGCTATCCAAAGCTAGATTTTTTATACATAAAAAAGTATAAGTATAAATATTATAATAGACTATAATAAAATATACATTATCAAATAATACAACAATATTATAATTTTAATATTCAAGTGGAAATGTTAGCTATAATCAAATTATTCATTTTGTAGATAATAATTTTTGACTTAATTTTTGAATTTTTAAAATATTAATTGTTATTAATCAGTAGGAAAATTATTATATTTTTTAACACTCTGTGCATGTTTCGATGTATTTGGTGTGGTGTAAATTAAAAAAAATCTCTGTTACTTGTGTTATACGTATGTACGAGTATATCTGAAAAATTATTAATATTATTAAAACATTCCGGTAACATTTCATATTTATACTTTTGAATAAATAATATCGCTAACATCTCCAAGTGCTCCTTAACTGGTAACCATTCTACTAAATTTAACATATTTTTAACCCTTTCATATCTATTACAATGTTAAATTATTCTTATGCCTCTATTTTGCAACACCTGAAGGCGAGCAATATCATTTTGTTGGTATAAAATAGTTCTACATATATAATAATGAGGCAATATTATAGTTTTTCTGGACTATACTGTCAAATATTTACTATATCTATTCAGAAAACTAGTTTTTTTTTTGTATTTTTTTTATCATTTCCATATGTTCTAAATACTTAATAATTTTCTGTAAATGATGACTGCTAAATATTTAATAGAATATACAATTTGTATTTCATCTGAGTTTATTACTATTTTAAAATTAAACGTATTTTTCAACATATTATCTTTACATAAAATTATAGCTTTAGTTTTCATAATATTTAGTTTTAACCTATTTACATTATCCAGGTACAAATATTATTTATAGACCATCTTATATTTTACATTGGAATTAGGAAAAATTACACTGTTGACCTCAGGCATTATTGTGATGCTTTCATCGTTTAATTTTTTTTTCAATATACTACGGATTACGGAGCAGAAAGTTTTAACTTGCTTGTTTCTTAGGCTTCATTCTAGTGTCAGTATCAATTTCCATTCTCTTACAACATTATCATAGTAACAACTCATAATAATGCCCTTGGGCATTATTTGTTAAATAATTTATCGGTTGGACATTAACTTATTAAATGTGCTTTGCGATGTCTAGGTCAATAACTTCATCGTTTGCAATTATACTATTGCCGAAATTTAATTCTGCAGTTTACCAAGTTTCACATAACGTAAATATAACAGTGTTAGATAATTTGAACTTATTAATTAATATTTTTTGTTGTTGTTAATATTATTTTGGTATTAAATTGGAACTAAGGGCCATTTTCATAATAAAATTTATTTTCACTTCTACACTTTAAATTTATATTAAAGTTGTCTTTGTTTTCATAATATAACTTTAGCACTTTAGCGAGCATTGTAACATTACTTTAAATTAAAGTTGAAGTCTTAAAGTAATTTTAATAATAATAAAAAAAAAAAATCTGTTGTGGCCAGCACAAGACCTTCCGTCAATTCCATGTATTTTGTACAAATCCCATACCAAAAGGTCCTTGGAACAGATTCTATATAATATCATGTAAAAACACATACTATTACTTACAAATTCCATACCAAATTTTCATTTGAAAAGGTTCTATAAATCCAATAAAATTATAACATAAACTACACTAAGTAATGTCCTTCCATCTTCTCTTTGGCCTTTCTCTGCGTCACTTGCGAGCAACAATATGACATACCAATTTTAGATCCTATACTTTTTTCCATATTTGGTTTTGCACTTGCAACTGACATCTGTCAATTAAATTTTCTTGAATAATTATGTCAGCTGTTTCCATGATAAATGGCAAAGCTGACTAATTTCTGAAAATTAATTTCTTTATAATGCTTTAAATTTACATCTATTGAATATGAAGGAAAATGTATAATCAAACTGTATAGAGAAGAGTATTTTCTTTAATATATATAATAACAAAATGTCAAAAAATAATATTTAACTGCGTTTTTTTAAGAAAAACTGTTAAAAACTTCAAATAAGGGTACTTCCGGTGGATCAGTTATAACCAAAATCTAATCAACTCTTCATATGGATGTACAGAAGAGGAATACGAAAGAATTATAATTTTTAGAATTGTAGTATTGGAGTTATCGTCGGAGAAAAATTTGTCACACACGGACACACACACACACACGGACACACACACACACACACACACGGACACACACACGGACACACACACACACACACATACAGACATCATCTTAAAAATGGTATATTCGTATTGTAGGGACCCTAAAACGTGCTTATTCATTAAAAACTCACCACCGAATTTTTTGACCAAAGACAATACCTTCCTTACCTAAAGGTGACGGAAGGTAATAATCGTTGTTGACCCACACTACTACAACACATAACATTGGAAAAATAATTCGCCTAAATATTAGCAATACAGTATATATGGGCATATCTGTAATGCTGGTTGTTTTTCTGAACTTGTTTCTGTAACATTGGGAAAACAGTTTTTTTTCTAATATTATTTGTATCGATTATTATATTGAATAGATCGATTTGTTTTACTTACTATTATTTCTTTCAACTTGTTTTTATAGGTATTATATGTATATCCCTGTGATACATAATTTCATCTATTATTATCGGTATGAAGTTTAGATAAATTGTATAATTTTCTTCATAAATTAAGTTCTTACTTTCTTATATTCTTAAATATTACTATTTATTTGTTGTGTGGCTGAAAACGGTATGTGACCGATTGTGTTTCGGACACTGATCTCTATACATATCTGGATGGTGTATAGAGGCCAGGTTAAATACAGCGTTTTGTGATTATTTGAACGTCGTCATGTTGGAGAATTTCGGCACAATTTTAGTTGGAGATTGAAACCTTCCTAGTTACTTTCAAGTTAAAAGTTACGTGATCTTATAGGAAATTTTCCAAAAAAATTGATGGTGTTATTCGGAATGTTCTATCTCATTGCGAACATTTTAAAATTCACATTTCTCGAAAAAATCATCTCAATTAAATGTCTTCACAATTTTTAAATTAAACTGCTCATATCTTTGTAGTTATTGAAGATATCGTTCTGATTTTTTCAGATCAATTATTTATGTTTCAGAACGTGCTTATATAATAAAAATATCATATTTGTTTCCAAAATGTTAAGAAAAATAATAAAAACTAACATTCGAACATGTTTGTTTTGGATTTTGCAGCACAATATATTATCGTAAAATTGAAGATTGTACCATTTATATTCACTTTTTATTCGTAAAAGTTCTGCAAAATTATATTCAATATATTGTTTTCAAGAAAAACTGTTAAAAACTTGTATAAGTGATACTATCGGTTATATGATATACACTATAAACTAATCTGCTCTTCTCACATTAGTATAGAATGAGCACACAAATTTCAAAATTTTCTGATTGATGGTATTTGAGTAATTGTGTACACACGATTTACACGCACACACACACACACACACACACACACACACATACATACATACATACATACCTACAGACATCATTGTAAAAATGTTAAAGTCGGATTCTGGGGACATCAAAACGTGCTTATTCACTAAAATCAATATATGTGATTTTTAGCACGATCCATATACCTCCCTTACCTAGGGTAGCGGGAGGTAAAAAGGATTCTTGCATTTTTTACCTCAGATGAACTATTAAAGTTTAAGTTAAAAAATAAGTAACCAAAATTATAATTTTTTTAAAGAAATTTAAAATATACAAAAAATTGCAATATCATGTAATTAATATTTACTCTAATAGCTTTTAATATTTATAACAGTTTGCATTCGTCGTGACATCGAATTTGGAAATATTTCGATGATTTTAAAGTTACTTTTGTCAATGTATTTCCGACCACAACATGTTTAAAGATAGGACAACGCCTTTTAAAAATTTAATTTCGGCATGAAATTCTTTTTCATATCGTATATGTACATTTCACGATTTTTACCGATGGGCTATTGGCGAGTTACTAACAACTTTAACTTACATGAAATTCTCCTAATATTTTAAACATCTGAAAATTTCCCATGTTTTCATCCAAATTTTAACCAATCATGATGCAAAACATTTGAAAATTCAACCAATGGGAACAGTATTATACTGATAAATTCCAACGACTAGTTTTTAACCAATCATGATGCAAAACACTTGAAAATTCAACCAATGGGAACAGTATTATACTGATAAAACCTCGTTACCCCCGATAAAACCCCGTTACCCCCGATAATTTTCCGCTACCAAGTAAATAAACAGTTGTTATTGTTTATAAATGTCAGTGTGACAATTAATGTGTCAAGTTTTTATTTTGCGTTGTCTTTGGAATTTATCTCACCAAATACCACACGACCTTTCAGATTTTCTCAGATAAACTTTTATTTTTAAGCACTCATTTTTTTTGCTTTTAAGCAAAATCACTCAAGCAAAACTGACATTAGGTAAAACCCCTCCTCCTTCGGAGTCGGGATTTACCATGCAGTTTGCTTTCGTGTTTGTTGCTAAGCAAAAAAAAATCGTGCAAAATAAAAATTTATCGATAAAATCAGAAGGTCTTGTGATATTACTTCTGATAAAACCCCGTTACCCCGATAATTTTCAGCTATCAAGTAAATAAACAGTTGTTATTGTTTATAACTGTCAGTGTGACAATTAATGTGTTAAATATCATTTTGCGTTGTCTTTGGAATTTATCTCACCAAATACCACACGACCTCTCAGATTTTCTCAGATAAACTTTTTTTTTAAGCACTCATTTTTTTTTGCTTTTAAACAAAAAAGCTAAGCAAAAAAAATTCATGCAAAATAAAAATTTATTGATGAAATCAGGAGGTCTTGTGATATTACTTCTGATAATACGCCTGGAAGTGAAAGAGAAATAGGTCGATTTACAGATACTATTAGTTAGTAAATCGCGAAACGCTCATCCGAAAAAAATGATATGAAAAAGTATTTCATGCCGAATTCATATTTTTAAACCGCATTATCTTATCTTTAAATATGTCAGAGTCGTGGATTTCAAAATAAAACAAAATTAACTTTGAAGGGTACTCGTACAGTATAGTTTTTAGATTTTTTGGGCGCTCCAATAAGCCAGGCGCCCTGAGCCAGTGCCTAAGTGGCACACGCTTTGAACCGTCACTAAATATTAATGATGTCTTCCTTACGTAAATGAATGCAAAATATTTTAAAATTCCGGAAGTCAAAGAAAATTTTTCTTACGAGTACTCAGGTGTCAGAGTTTAGTGGATCTCGGGCGGGGAGGTGAGGTGGATATACAGCGCTTTTCTCTGTGATAAATCTTCAAGAGGCGTGTTGCAGGCACCCCTTGATAAATGCTTATATTCCGAGAGCAAATAATGACATATTCATGATGAGGGAGTCTTCTTCTTCACTCTCGCTCATTAAAACGAACCACTACTACATTGATTTCTAATCCGCACTATTCTGCATTCGAGTAGTGATTAAAAAACTTGTAGCTGGTAGCAGACCTGCAATTATTTATCGAAGAATTTTCAGATTTTATCTGCTGAATCTTTTATTTTTGAATTATATACAGCATAGTGGCCAAGCAGGTTAGCGCACATAGTTCGCTGTGATGTTACCCGAGCCATGTTCTGAGAGTTCGAATCCCGACTGTCCGACTGACAGTGTGTGTTTCGTCGTTAGAAAACAAAAAAATCTGTTGTGGCCAGCACTATACCTCTCGCCAATACTTCTGATGATGCCGCAATTGGCGAATTTGTACAGTAAAGTAAAAATATATGTACTTCTCTTGTGAAACTAAACCAAGAGTTACTTTTTTTTTAACTTTCATTAATTTAAATACATACCTACATATTTATTGATGCCGGAAACTATATTATGTTCCTTTGTATTCGTATAATATAACTATTGTTTTATTAACTATTACAATTTTCTTTTTAAAACGTTACCATTAATAATTTGAAATGATAGGTTCTTTGACAGTGATATTTACCTGTCAGTTACACACACCTGAAATCTGAACTGTGCAACTAAGAAATTGTGTTTGTCTTAACGTAGGCTTTAGGATTTAAAAAACAGATTATTTTATGTATTTATCTATAAAATATACATATAAAAAGTATGAATGCATACCTGTAGAAAATTTAATAATCTCTGTCTTATAATAACATAAATCGCAATAAAATATATTTAAACTATTTTGAGCTTCAAGTAAAGTGCAATTTCCGGTTATCTGACTTACGCCAAAATCTAATGGCTTCTTTTCATAATAGATCAAAGTTTCAGAATATGTTGAATGATAGTATTTGAGTTGGAGCGTTGACAAAATCCATGCACATGCACACACATACACATACACACACACACACACACACACACACACACACACACACACACACACATACACATACAGACATCATCGTGAAAATGTTAAAATCGAATTTACCAAAATCTCGACATTCGATTTTAGCTATATATACCTCCCTTCCAAGGGCAGCGGGAGGTAAAAATACAGTTATATGTATTTACCTCACAAGGCAGCCAGCAGCCACTTACAAATCTGAAATAAAATGTAGCATTTTGCTGAAATCTAAAGCGAATATCACATGTACGCAGGTACCTGCAACTGATTTGACGCAACTTTTCAAAATACACAACTCTTGATATCACACGTGTGCAAATATACATATATTTTAGGTCATTTACATAATTAAGGTTGGTAACGTTTTTCTACAGATCTTATATCCCAAAACTCGGAAACATCTCTAATTAAATTAATCATTGTTTTCAAGTATGTATCCAAATTGTCTGAACACATTTTAAAATTTCATATCAATAACATCAATACGAAACAAAATATCAACACTTCTATTTAGGGACTTTTAAGTTCAACCGCGCGCATGCGTACTTCGTTTGTACGCACGTATCTGCAACTTGTCTACGAAGTTTTCAAATATGTTTGTAAACTAGTTGCATGAAATCAGTCTCTTATCATACGCAAAAAGTTGCATGAAATAGACAAAGTTGCAGAAAATCTATGACAAAAGTTGCGTGTATGTGCTTACGTGTGATACCCCCTTAAGGGGGCGTTCGAATCGTGCAAATTGCATAAGCAAAAAAATAATTTTTTGAAAAGGCTTTTTCAGTTTTCTGTTTGAAGAATAAGCAATAAAACTAAGAATTATTGAATTATATTGTAGTCTTTACTTCCTGAAATGATTTTGGTTGAAGAAAAGCAACTCACATAAGAAATAATATTTGAAATGTGACTTAAGACTTGATATTATGAAACACAAACGCATTCAGGAAATAGCAAACACAAAAATATAGGGTAATTTCCGATTTTCATAGTAAATAATTTTGTATATTAGCTAAAAAGCTTCATCAAAAATAACACCAAAATCGGCGATTCTCAATGACAGATTCTAACGAAATAGTTCGACGTTAATATCATAGATGTCAACAGTGTAGTACTGTCGGTAAAGTAGTTTAAATATTTGAAAATTGACCTTCAGTTTTAATCTTTCTACCTGACTTCTCTTGTTTATATTTCCAATGTAGGTATAGTCATAAACCCACATAAAATTTTGACCTATTAGAAGAATTAAATTTTCCACTCTATTAGCACTTGATACATAGTTTTCATCTTCATTGTGAATATGGAAAGGAAAATAATTTGCCCGAAAGTAATTATATTTCTTGAACAATAAAAAGTAATTTATAAATTATTAAAATATCTTTCAGAACTCATATTATTAATTGGAATAATACTACCTTTTTTTAGTTTAAGTAATAAATACAGAACTTAAACTAAAAAAAATCTGTTGTGGCCAGCACAAGACCTCTCGCCATTTCCATATTAGGCTATAATGTATTGTATTGCACTTCGCTTTCGAACCGTCGTTTCATAACAAAATATTACAGAACTTTACCCAAATATTGTTTTTTATTGTATTTAACATGTCTTCTTCACACATATAATTCTAATTATATCTATTTTATATCATTTTCATGTCAGAGATTGTTCCAATTCATTAACCAGATTGGCGGTATTTCTGATGGATATATGCATTTTACCACAATTTTACCTATAATTTCAAATATTTAATTAATAAAACAATAAGAAAAATTAAATATACTTCCCAGAAAAAGCTATCAGAATGTCACTAAAAATGTTGATATTTGACAATGACATGTGTCATGTTATAAACATTGGAATTTGTCAACTGGTTTCCTTAGTGGCTTGGCCTCTGCGATTAGTTTACTCTATAAATTATAGTGTTTTTATCTCTAAATCTATAAAAGATATAATAAAAATTTTAAGTGTATTAGATGGAGAATTTTATGTTCTTCAATATTTAATAAAAAAAACTCCCAAAAAATTATATTTCGAAGAAATTTTCTAAGAAACTACTACTTCCGGTTGTTCAATTGTTACCACAACCTTTTCAGCTCTTCCCAGGAATGTCAGATTGAGGAAACTACAGTTAAATATTTTTTAATTCTTATAGTTTTTGAGGAATCGTGTCTACAACATCCAGACATACATACACACACACACACACACACACACACACACACATACACACATCCATACACACACACACCATTTTAAAAATATTATAATCAGATTCTAGGGACCTTAAATCGTGCTTATTCAATAAAATCTGGATATGCGAATTTTAGCATGAATCCAATACTCTCTTAGCGAGAGGTAAAAAGGTAGTATTATTCCAAGTAATTTATATTTTATTTCGTTCTTTCAATCGTTTTGCTTCATGGTGACCCATGCTTATGTACTAAAATGCGTTCTTACTAAATTAATAACAAAGTTGAAAACATTATTTCTTTATGGATAATAAGTTAGAAGATATAGTTTAATTTTTACTTACTTTTATTTTTTAATTTTAGCAAACGCTGACCAGAAAAATATTAGAACCTTAATTTAGAAGTAGCTAAATTATTCAAATGTTATTACTTTCAATATATGTAGTATATTTTTTTTTAAAATGTAGTTATAGCATGCTTGTCTTAAAGATTATCATACGTGTAATCATTCCAAATAATACTCGAATATATAATATATAGTTTTCATTTTTATACGCATATGCGGTAACAAGATATTTTTCATTTGTATTGATGCCATTAAATTTAAACAAAATTACCAAAAATGTATATCGTTTAAAACTGTAAGAATTTCGATTTTTCAGTTTACAAAATGCAGTTCAAACGATATGCATTTCTTGATGAACAATATTTATAAAATTTCAAATTTCAATTGGATGCAATACACAATTCGTTTGTTGATAAAGAATTTAATTATCCGCGATATTTATTAGAAACATTTTTGTCAAAATATGACGTTTAATTCCGTTTTTTCCAAGAAAAATTGTTAAAAGCTTCATATGAAGAAATACTTCCGGTTGACCAGTTGTAACCAAAATCTAATCAGCTCTTCATATGGATGTAAAAATGAACTATACCAGTATACGGTGAAATTTTATTTTTTGTAATAAACCAATTTTTAAAAAATATTTTTAAATGAAAGTTCGTTTAATTTTGAAGAAATTCGTGGTGTCAAAAAGTCATAAATGTTTTTCGTATAGCTGCATTCAGGGCCGGCTCGTGCGACTGTGCAACCCGTGCGTAGCACGAGGGTGCAAGGCTAAAGGGGGTGCAAGCAAAACGACGACGGCTATTATAATGCTATCCTAACTCAGTTTTATATTTTCAGAACTGATTTTACCAATTTTAGTAATAATAATGTTAACATTATGCATGACAATAAAATAAAAATTAAATGAATATTCTAATATAAATTTTTGTTATTTCTTGTATTTCGCGCTTAAATTTGTAATACGCATCGCAGAACGCATGCGCTAGCCGGCCAGCCTGCAGGAAAAGATGCGTTGTAACCTGTTCTATATACCCGAAACTAACTGATAGTTGTTTGTTGTCTATAGCATTCAGAATATTGCTAACTACTCCGGTTGCAGTTGCTACTTGAGAGAGGTCTTTCTCAAAACTAAAAATGATAAAAAAATATCTAAGAACATCAATGTTACAAGACAAATATGGCATTGATATCGATTGAAAGTTCAGTAATTGAAATTTTGAATCTTAAAGATATTATTGCCGAATTCGCAGCCGCCAAAGCAAGAAAAATATATATACTGTATTAATTTTGCTTTTGCTTGTATTTTTCATGTTCTAGATAGATTTTTTTTTATTAAAATGAATTTATAAAGTAGGTACATTTGTCTTTTTTAGCATAATAAAACGATTTTTTTAACGCTAACGCGTGAAATAATGTAGCGTTACGGCACTATTTTCACACTTTTATTGCAGATGTGAAAAAAATTGTATGCAATTCGATTAAAAAGTGTCTTATTTCACTTATATGATTTGACAAAAAAATATGTCTACTTTTTACTCTTGTTGCATAAATAACTATTATTTTTGTAATAGCAAAAAGCCAAAGTTGAAATTTAATTTTTTTTTACATTTATGTACAATTTAGGTACATATTTCCTTTTTTAAAAATTTTTGTTATATACTGTATTTTATTTTTGTGAAATATAACTTTAATAATTCTTTTTTTTTCCTTGAAATTTATATACAATTTTATTTGTGGTCTATTTTGTTTTCGCAATAAAAATATGAAACGTTTCAAACAATTTCATTTTTTGAATTGTTAAATGCGAGGGGGGTGCATAATAAAATTTTGCACAGGGGTGCTAAAATACCACAAGCCGGCCCTGGCTGCATTTGATTTTTAAAGAAACCTCTAGCTATCTTTCTTACCCTAGTTTCTGTAGTAGGCTGCGTGAAAAAGATACCAATAGTGTGACGTCATGTGTGGCGTGGAAATAAGTTCAAATATCTCGCAAAGTAATTGTTAAAAAAATATTTTTTTTTATCTTAATCGTTATTTATTGAGTTGTAATATAAAGTGTACATTTTATTATTTTTCGTTATGGTTTATGAGTCTATGGAATATGAAAAGGTAAAATTTTTAATAATAGAAATGGGCCTTAAATTTACTTGATCTTTAAGGTCCATTTCTATGATTAAACATTTAGATTGGATTCTTAGAAAATGTAAATTGTTCGAAAATCCTAATAGGATTATTGTAACTAATTAATCCTATCATTACATTACCCACATGTGTGTAGGAGAAACCAAAATAAGAATGCCGGCAGTGGCGGCTCGTGCTATAGGGCACAAGGGCGCAGCCCTACCAAATAAAAAGACAAGAAAAAAATAAATAAGCGAGTACATATACATTTTAAAAATACATTAATTATTATTTATTTACTTTCATTATTATGCAATTCTTACTACACCGCCGATAGCTAGATAGCCTATATACTGACGTGTGCACGTACCGATATGCTACTAGAAGCTAGGGCACAAATGTTTCTGCCCCGGTCTCCCACTATTTTTACTCGAATTTTGACCAATAGCAGCGAAGCGCGCGAAGCTGCATATGACTGCATTAAGCCTGTTCCGGGCACAGCCCAATTTAAACGAAGATGTCCGAGTATGTCCGGCATTTTCCGAGGTAATCTGTTATTGTTGAATTGTAATCGTCTAGTACTCATTTAATTACGAAGATAGCTTCTGTATCTTAAAGATTAAATAATTTAATATACTCTTTTTACTTTTTTAATTTTTTGTGCCCTACCATACAAAGATATCACCAGCCGCCACTGAATGCCGGTGGATTACATAAACAATAACTATCAAATTTTCCACTAATTCTTAATATTATCTTCTTGTGTTACCGAAATATTACATCAACAATATAAAACAAGAGCCTTGCCTACAGAAATACCAAATTATATGATGCGGCTAGATTATAAAAAAATAAAACATACCTATTTTATATAATCTTGGTTGGTTCTTTAGAGGTAGCGTTTATATTTGAATGAACATAAATAATAATTTCTAGCTGTTATAAATTTAAATATAATAACAATGATATGTATTTGCTATATAATTATTAGCATTTTTTGAAAGAAAGTATAGCCCGGCCGACTAATTTGAAGCTGCTCTTCACTATCATTCGTTTGTTTTCAATATTGTGTTTTAAATTTATTTATCTTATAGTAAATTTGTCCTGTAATTGGTATTCTGTTGGGCAATAAATGTTATTAATATTATTATTATTATTATTGTATCAGTCTAAAATGTGCCTCTGTCTAACATTTTTTCATCACAAATTGATTTCAATTAATAAATAATGAAATAATTACATATGAATGACATGTATGCCCGGTTTCATAAAAGCTTATTTAAATTTAACTCATTGTTAAATTTGACAACGTGTTAAATTTCGACATATGCCAAATTTAAAAATGTTATTAGAGTGTAGAAATTAAATAAATTGTGTGTAAGTGTATTTTAATTTAAATATGTATTTAGTATGCATACAGTACTAATGCACTCGATTTACATATGCTAATAATATTTATTATTTCTTTTTTTACAATTTGAAATGTTTAAATTTAAATTTTCATTTTGCAATGAGTTAGATATTAATGAAACCGGGCAGTAATCTTGCCTATATACAAATCTAAAAAGGAAAATTGTCGTACATTTCTAGAAATCATTCGTTGAAAGTGAAATGCTAGAAATATGAATGGTTTGCTGTTGCTGTGTCACTGGTTATAGAAGCATTTATTTACCAGCCATAAAACCCCGGGCCCTGGGTAAAGTTTGACCTAAAGAATCTCTATCTTTCTGTTTACATTCATTACTTCGTCTCAGGCACGAACCTAAGTACAGACCCGAACCATTCAATCGCCCTCTCTTGGTTAATTTTATAAGTAAAAATGTAATAGTTCATGGCCTGGCCAATTTTACTTCGTGTCGCTTTTTCGAAACCCCCCCTTAACCGACAGTACGGCAGTGATATAAAATTGCGGCTCGTTGAGTCCATTTAAAAAGGGTAAACAGCTTTGATAGATAGAATTATATATTTAATTTCGGTTTAAAAAATGGTACAAAAAATGTGGTAAATTATTGTAGATTTTATAGAATATCACTGTTTATTAATAAAATTTAGGAAATATTGAATAGGTATCATACCTTTTTCATCGTGCAGGTTTTATGGTATGAGCATTGACTATATAATATTGTTGTATATAGTCAATGGTATGAGTCTTCAATCATAAGTACTATGAAACATTAATATAACGAATATAGCAACCTGCTTTAGATATTAGTTCCAGGATGTGAACAGATGAAATCTCTGAATACAATAAATATTGGTAGCTGAGGCTATTCGCATCAGCCTAGAGCCAGAGCATGGATTACAAAATAGAGTGAGCATTAGATTGTGAACACAGCACACGAAGTGATAGGTGCAGGTGCAAGAATCTGGCATTTAGTCATGAGGTCGCAAGGCCTCAAGGCTGCCGCAGGCTAGCTAATCCGTGCGTAATTATTATTATTATTCTTATTATTATTAATGGACTACTATAAATAAATGTTTTGAAAATAATTTACTAAATTTTCAAGATAGAGTAAATTATTCAAAATTATTATTAATCTGTGTGTTTCAACAATTATTGATCATTCAATTTACAAGTTCAAGTCAAGATTTACATAAATTATGTTTTAGAATAGGTATCTAAAATGTTAATATGGCTGAACACAATAGGTATATATTCTGTATAATATAAATTGAAATAATCGTAAAAGCAGTAGCAGTAGATATATCGCATATTATTAATGTTGAAATGTGACTATGATAATATATTTTGAAATAAAGAAAGTAATATTCAAAATTTACATTCTACTATGTATATTTCAGTGATCATTGATTATTTAAATATTTATGTAATTAGACATAATGACACATTTGTCGCTCAAGCTTTGAACATGCTTTAACCGTTCGGCCTGCAAGTAAAAATTGTTACAGTAATAAAAGAAATCATTATTCTTTGCTTACTCAGTTATATTTGCGAATTTGCTCTGGAACAATATTCATGATGTTCAATTAAAACCTAAAAATAAATCTTATGTTTAAGGTAGGTAGGTAACGTAAAATATAAATAAATAAATAAATATATCATCACGGCATATTACCCATTTCTGGGTGTGCCATTATCTACACATTTGTAGACATCGGTAATGATGACGATATATTTTACCGTGTGGGCGCTTACCAGGCGTCACCTCACGGGCACTCATAGCTGGTGTGGAGAGTGCACCACAGGGGTCACTTTCGTGCCATTTAAAATTGGAAATATTTGGCGCCGGTCGGGATCGAACCCGGTTCCCCCAGGTTCGCGACCAGACACTCAGGCACGCGGCCACGGGACCCCATACGTAAAATATATCTTGTAAGTTGTACAAAATACTCCCACATCTTTGCATAAATTCTTCACCGAGTCACATCCACATCTCAGGGTTGGGACTCGACTCCATTTGGGCTGGGATGAATAAGGACGGTAGAAGAACATCTTATATTCAACCACCCCACCCCACCCTCTGCAGGGCGGTACGGTTCAGAATTCAAAGCATGTTGTCTATGCGGGCTCCGCATAAATTGTTTGTCATGTTAAACATTTATCGGTCTCATTTAAACAATTCTATTTATTGCTCTCGTTTTCTGAGCAATTCACTCCGACTCGCTGAGATGGGGGTAAGATACATGAGAGGAATATAGATTAACACTTGCGTACCCAACTGTTTTTGTAAAGCGGCACACACATAAATAGTTTTTTCTCTAAATGAATTCCTTTTTATGAGAGGTTTTTGTATTCTGGATAGAATGTTAAGTAGAATTTTTGTTTTTCTCGGTAAAGTCCAACATATTTTTGTAATGTATACTGGGAGGATAATAGGTAATACCATTGATCGGCCACTTTATAAGCATATATGCACGCTGCCATTTTTAAATACTTATTTTATTTAGCGGTACTTAGATATACACCGATTTTTCACATTTAACCGTTACGTCATAGTTTGATGTTCGTATATTACATATACGTATCGAAGACAGAATGTAGGAAACCATAAGTAAGACAGAGATAAACATACAATTATTTGTTATTTTGCTGTTCAGCAATTCATGACACAACGGTCAAATATGAAAAATCGGTCTCTATTTACGTTAAATCGTTACCTTTATTAAAAATAAATTTATATATAAATTAGATCGTAGAGAGCACGCATGTGTGGTAATAGTTATGTGTGTGTATATGTGTGTGTGTGTGTGGATGTTGGAGCCACGGTTTCGCAAAGACTGTAAGACTTAAAAAATATTTAACTGCAGTTTCCTTAATCTGACATTCCTGGGAAGAGCTGATTAGATTTTGGTAACAACTGGACAACCGGAAGTAATAGTTTGTTTAAAAAAATCTTCTAAATATAATTTTTTGGAAACCAAAATCTAACCAGCTCTTCATATGGATGTAAAGACGAGGAATACGAAAGAATAATAATTTTTAGAATTGTAGATTTGAAGTTATCGTCGGAGAAAAATTTGTCACACACTCACGGACACAAACACATATACACATACAGCCATCATCGAAAGAATAGTAATATCGTATTCTAGGGACCCTAATACGTGCTTATTCATTAAAAACTTACCATCGAATTTTTTGACCAGACAATACTTTTCATGCTTAAAAGTGACGGAAGGTAAAAATAGAACCTGTAAAAAACTTGATTCAAAAGGCCTGTTATCGCACTGTGTAAAACTTGGACTCGTATGTCATGCCGATTCCATGCATGCCAGTATAACTGTTCATGCCAAGATTGACTGTGTATGGGACATTTAGGCCAAGCATGATGGTTTGAATGTCCCATACACGGTTAATTTTGGAATGAACAGTACGACTAATAAGCCTGGAATTATGCCGGGCATGACCGTGTATGGGGAACATTAACAGATTGCCTTATGAAACCTGTTTCATAATATGCTATTAATTATAATATTCAAAATATTGTATCCTTGATTATTTATATGTTCATTTTATTTGATTCCGTAAGAATCAATTTAAACAATAAAATTTTGATAGAAGTTTTTAAAATAAAATTGACTTCTATTTATAAATATTATTCTGACATAATTTTATATTAATTTTAAAACTGTGTTGAGGTATTGGAGACATACATTGTGTGAAGAATATTGTGTTAAATTGAACAACACTCATTTATATTCTTTCGCAATATTTCAAAAAGTTGCACAAAAGAGTATTATAAAGTGATCAAAAAGTAAAGAAAAGCGATATTTTGGGATGAAAGCGATTACTTAATAATTTAAAAGAGATTAACCTTCCCGGTTTGGGGAAAAGTAAGAAAAACAGCATTTAATTTTATTGAAAGGTAGATAAAGTAGAGTTGAATTGATTTCAGTGGCTGATAAATAAAATTTTATCGCAGATTAGGAAAATATATGGCTTCATCCTAAACTAGGGATAGAGTAATCAGATAAAACACTGTAAGTCATCATATGAATTAAATATTGAATAGGGTTTCTTTTAATATATGGTAACTGGATTCCTAGGAAAATTTCAGAATGTAAATTACGGTTTAATTTACGAACAAATAGATAAGTTGTATTTCTCATGCTGTTTATGGGTAACATATTTATACAAATTTTTATAGTGACATACAAATAATAAATATGTACATACGCCTCCCATAATATTTAATTTGTAAATTAACACACGCTTTAAAATTTAAACTATACTTTTGATTTTTCGAAAAATATTAGTTTTAACATATTGATGAAATTTCCTGTGTTAGATTCATTCTTGTAATCAGTATTATTAGGTTATGATCAAAATCCTTTGTTGTAATCAGCAATTTTACAGTTTTAATTTGCAAGATAACAATGCCAGAAAATTATCTGTTTCTTTTACTTTTTAAATTAAATATCGGCAGAACAGAAAAATAAAATGATCCTACCTTCACAATTATTATTTCAATATAACGAGACTAAAAGAAATATCCGTTTGTACTTATAACTACTATATGTATATTAACTGTACGTTGTTTAGTACAGAACAACATATTAATATAAATCGTGTTAATAACAACTTTGTATCGAGTTGTATTAACGCACTTAACCTAATAAAATACTTTTGAGTTACAACTACACATAATTTAATTATTTACACTATTGGAATTATAAATATAGCATAATTACTTTAAATTCAGATATAATTCACAAACAATATCTTAAATTTCACTTTTCTGATGTAAACAACATTTGAGCTTGGCATAATATCCGCCATATTTAGGCAAATTCGTGCCGACCAATCAAAATTCATCCCCCTATTGGCCATACATACAGTCACTATACAAATTTTACGTAAGAGTCTATTTACTTAACTTTTTTACTTTTTAGACGATAGAATTTATGGGTTACTTTATTGTTTATAGTGCTAAAAGTCACATATTGATATTTTGGTAAATAAACACGTTTTAAGATCCGTAAAATCCGATTTTAATATTTTCACTGTGATTCTCTCTCTTTTGCCTTGACTGTTGGTATATTATGTGTAAAATGAATCCGAATTGTATTAAAATTGCTCTATTACATTGATGATGTGTTGTTGTAGAAATATTGATTTGTAATCATTTTTACATTTCTTTGAGGGTATTACATTATGTTTATTAGTAAGATGATCAGACTTATTAGTCTTACTCCTTTGGGGAGTATTTCACTTCTTTTTCATGGCCCGTATTCCTTCATAAAAATTTACATCATATTCCATTAATTTTCATTCTATGAACCATTTTGTCTTATATCATCTAAAATGTTTTGAAATGGTAATAATAACACATTCTTTAAAATTTCCACTAAATAATGTTACGATGAATCTTTTAAATCGCTCAAATTTGAATAGTTGCTTTGACATCAGTAGCGACATCAATGTATTTTTGCAAGGTACAATTATTATACGAGGTGTAGCGCGTGGAAAATAAAATTTGCACTATTATTTTAAACAATTGCGAAAGTTAAATTAGGCCCCATTCACAATGAAAAAATTAGCAGATTCACTTCTACTTAAGCGTAGGTAACATTAACATTTAATCATTGGCAAAGACAAATACCGTATAGCGTTCAGAACAATCTACTTAACGTTATACGTAGCCAAGAGTTTGCAAACTCCAAACTTTTCACGTAGAGGTTTACGTGTATTGTACAGTAGAGCTGCGCAATGATGTTTAACGTAGTGTGTATGTGTACTGATTGACAGAAAATGGTGTACTTTCTGGCTAAGATGAATAGGAGAACATAATTTTTTTAATAATAACAGCAATATTAACGTCATTATATGTATATCTGGAAATGAAATAAATTATTATTTAATGTACATATATAATATATCATCAGAGATGTCGCTTGTGGCTAATTAAATGTAATATTTTTTCATTTTGAACAGTTAATTAATTTTATGTATTTCAACATTAAGTTTGTTAATCTTTTCATTTTGAATGACGCCTTAGTTGAACTTAGTTAATCAAATTTTAAACTATTGTTGTGAGTGAATAGGTATATGAATTTTTCTTCTTTTCTTGGCAAAAGAAAAAATAAAGATACTGTGTATTTTGGCAATTTTTTGGATTTAAAAAGTTACGGAGTAGAATTTTTTCGTCTGAAGAAAAGATTGATGCTGCAAGTTATTATTATTTTGAAAGTCTTGCAAAAGAAGATTGGTTGAGGAGAGCTTTGAAGTAAAAGGAAAGAATGGTGAAATGTAATTCTATAGGCTTTTACTTTTTCTCTTGTTAGACAAATAACTATAGATGTAAACTTATATATGAGTACACATATACATATTTCCAAATACATTCAATACGAATATATCTAATTGCATTTATCAGTGCATTTACTTTATGGGCAGACGTTGTGCTCCACAATGAAATAGATATTGTAGGCGTAAAGAGAAAAAGTTTAAAATGACATAGAAAAAAAAAAAATGATAAAATAATTATTTTATATATTTATAATTCAGTCTATCTCTAAATCTATAGAAGACATAATAAAAATGTTTAATGTACTGGATAGAGAATTTTATATTCTTTAATATTTTATATTATAAATTTTCAAAAAATAATTTTTACAAGATTTTTTTTTAAGGAACTATTACTTCCGGTGGTCCAATTTTTACCAAAATCTAATCAGCTCTTCCCAGCAATGTCAGATTAAGAAAACTACAGTTAAATATTTTTTAAGTCTTATAGTATTTGAGAAATCGTGGCTCCAACGTCCACATACACAAACACGCATACGGACATCATCGTAAAAATGTTATAATCGGATTCTAGGGACTTTAAAACGTACTTATCCACTAAAATCTGGATATGCGATTTTTAGCATGATTTCAATACCTCTCTTAGCGAGATGTAGAAAACTGACATAGGAATTTATTTTTCAAAGTAGGCTTAATTTTCTTTAGCCAGTGCTGTTTGGTATCCATTTCTACTTTAGTTTCATTATGCCATAATTCAAATATTTTCTTCTCAATTTTTAATTACTTAAATTAAGGCGGTCTCTAATAGTCTTTAAAATTATTTGTTCTGTATTAATTATTTTACTGTTACAAAATATTGATATTCAACGATACTATTTTTTCCAAAAACATGTATTTCAGACACTTAGGAACTCCGAATATGTTATAACAGGTTATGTGTTGTGTGAGTTAATGATAAATATGTGCTTCATAGTAAATACCATCATCATCCCCCGGCATTGGGGAAAGTAACTTGTCATCTCGAGGGCTAATAGCGTTAAAAGTTTGTCCGTAATTAATTAAGTCGCCAAAACTTAATTTCTGATATGTTTAATTTCGAACCGTTTAAAGTTCGTAAAACAGAAACTTGAAGCGCTGTGCTGTTCGCAACTATGGCAGGCAGGCAAGATGGTCTCCGTCCCGTCGCCGTCGTCTTCTCGTCGCCGTCGTCTTCTCGTCGCCGACAGCATTCTATCTTGCAGATAATACAAAATTTATAAAGAGTGTATTTTCCCAAATAACGAGTTTCCAAACTTCGCTGCGCTATTCATCGCTAAACACTGTATTATTAAAAAGATTAAAGATGAAACAATACGTAAATCTGCTCAAGTCGATGCACAATGCTGCCGCCTCGCTACGCCGGGGTTCGTCTCGATTCATTGCTTCATATTGGTTCATTTTCCCTTACAAAACTTCGCCATGCTTATATCCTTTGCGTGACGTGCTTTGTAGTACATTATTTATTCTATTTAATATTTTCCCTTCAAATACTAATTGATCAAAAGGGAAAATATTTGTTATGTGAAATAACATTTGTTAGTGATTATTGTTTTACGAGTATTTCAAAATTATGAGAATTTAAAGCTTATTAATAAAACAAACAGCAGCACGTAAATGAGATAAATGTTAAGCGATAGAATGTAATTTAATATTTTATATAGGTTGACTAAAAAAATATTAATTTTCGGCCTATAGTTTATTACAAAGTTAAATGCCACTTTTTGTTGTGAAAAGGTCCTAATTACTACTTCCCATTTCACCGCGTATTTATTTTTATATTTTCTGAAAAATTAACCTAAGTAGTTATCAATTTTTCCAAATTATGAAACTTTAATGCATTATCTTTTCAGTTCGTCCTGTTATTTGTAAGTAACGTTTTTATTTGAGCAAATTTTAACGTTTATCTAATATATTATTTGTTTTTGATTATATTGAACTTCCAATGAATTAAGAAAAAAATTTTATTGTGTAAATTTACTTAATCAAGGCCCGTGATTTCCACCTGTTAATATAGTACCTACTAAATTTATTTAGTTGATAATAGTTATTTACAATACAACTAAGTAAAGCTAAACTTTAGTCACGAACGGGTCAGACTCCTGAGTAATTAAAGATGCTTTACGTATGTTTATCGTACAATATTTTATCATCTATAGAATCTAAAAATCCAATAAACATAAAAATATATTTTTATTTATGAATTAGGATAACAATATATATGAAAAGTTTGTTATGATAACTAAATATTCACCCTGGTTTATGCAAATTTAGCGCGACTAAAAACTTTAATTACATGTTGCTCGGCAACCCGTGACTATTAATGCTAATGATAAGGTAAATTCTTAAGGTTACAGCTTACGTAAACCAGCCTTAAAATTTCTCGCAAAAGTTCCTACAAAAACGTGTTATAAAAATGACTAATTATTATGTAATTGTCACATCAATATTTATTTATTTTTTATTACTTAACATCCATTAAACAATTTTCTAATATTTAAACATTATCCGGAGTTAAATTAAGTTACGGAAATTGTTAAGAATAAGGACGCTAAAATGTTTTTTCTTTGCTTATCTCAAATTATACGAGTAATATCTGATGCATGCAGCACATTACGTTCCGTCAGTTTTATGTAGGTATTTTGTATAATTATATTAAAAAAGATTCTATTTCCAGTAAAATTATATTACGAACATATTAATATAGTAGTAATTTATACTTGACACTGACATCTGTTAATCAGAATTATCTCAATATAGTACCTGGTATCCACGGTTATAGTTTAGCTACATTCATAATTAAACTATCTCTGTCGAACTTACTTGATTTGGCGACGGCGTAAATTTTATAAGGGACCTAATAGCTGAAAGATACAAAATTTCAAAAGGAACTACATAATAAATTTATTCACCGAATAAATAGTTTATCTGCCATATGGCCCTAAATTTTACATTTTATTGAATTAAATTGTCCTACTTAGAGAAGTTTACCCTGGATCTCAGTATTTGGTACCCTTTTCCTATATCATGGCACTTCAACAGAATGTGTACACAAAGGACCAAGTAGATGACATTTATTTATCGTTCTTGGTGGTGACTCTCCATTCTCGATTTGTGCCGATGCTCATTGCCCATGAATAAATATATATCAATTTTTATCTCCAATATTTAGAGGTAGTAAAATATGAGCGTTACAAAAAGTAGTACCATTTAGTTTGGAAATTTACTGATTTATTTGGAAAGCCCGGGTTTGATATGAAAGAAATTTTCTTTCCTTTTCTCATTTTGCGCAACAGCTTTGAAGATTCAAGACCTGACGTGTTATATAAGGACCACTACAACATCATTAAACTGGAGTAATAGCTCATTGACTGAATAATTGTTTGCACCAATAAATTTTACTCTCAACTAACAAATATAAGCCTTAATCATCGTAACTTCGTCATCTTATTTTATATGCGTAACGCTGGTTGCGTACATGTTGCGCGCTATCCCTAATGCCTATTTACACCAATAAGGCTTAAAGTTTAAAATGCAAATCGATGTTTTGACACCAATATATTTTAATTCATTTGACATTTCATTTCGATGCTTTATTGTCAATATAAGCCAAGTTTAAATATTTAAGTTATTTTGGTGCAACCTGCTTAAAAGTAAAGGGACCGTTTATATTTTTATTTTATTATTTATATTGAATATTTAATATAAATTCTTACCAACCTGATGGTATATACTATTCTGCGGCTTCATGGGAAAAGCAAATATATACATATGTCATTTTTTCAAATATTTCAGATCAAATTTAAAGTTTGATTTACATACGATTAGTAATGATAATTACTATATTTTGTTTCTTTAATTTTTTACCTTTAGAATATCATATCTTCTTTCTGAATAGAATTTTTTTATAATATCATTGACATAAATTAATTAATTTATAATAATATAGTACTATTTTTATTAATTTGATATTATTTATTTTATTCAAAAACATATTTGTTCTGGTTTGCTGAGAGTTGATTTTAACATTAATTAGTTTTGATTTTAACAAAATTTGAATAAATATTGAATAAATATAAATAAAAAAATATATTGAAATTTAACAAAAAATATGTGCCGGTAAAATAACAGTTCTTGACTATATGTAGGTATATACAGACTTGTATGTCTTTGCGTTGTGTTTATTTGTAATTTGTTCGTATATTGCTTTCGACATTATATTATTATACTATGAAATTGAAATACAGTTTAAATTTTGCATGTATGCTCGTTAAAAAAGTCTGATGTGGCCAGCCCATAACCTCCCGCTGGGTATTTAACCACACAGCAAGCAATCATTATGTTCAATTTTTTTTATATTCACACATAACAGTCTTTATTTTACATTTAACAAATTTATCACACACAAAATAAATTTCACAAATATTGACAAAACTAACAGAAAAACTTAACAAAAACCAAATTAGTACTCGCATCTTTACATAAAGTCTTTTCAGACCCATACTCTGGAAAAAAATAAAGAGAATCAATAGTACTTCTAATATTTATGTATGATTGAAAATATATTATATTTACAAACCTTAATTTTATTAGATTCAAATACATATTATTACTACATTCTCCTTAACACGATTTCATTATTAATTTTAATGTAATTGCTTCCTGACAGTGACATTTGTTTAAATATGTCAAAATTGTTATTAAAATAGTGTTTTTGTTTGACTCATAGGAAAGATGATGTATGAAAATAAATTATATTATAAATTTATATTTAAAGTTATTTAGAGTTATTTACTAAATGCTATTATCGTAGAATTGAAGATTGTACCAATATATTCCATAAAAGTTACTGAAAAATTATATTCAATGTACTTTTTTCAGGAAAAACTGTTAAAAGCTTGTATAAGTGATATTTCCGGTTATCCGATATACACTAAAAACTAGTGAGCTCTTTCCACATTAGTATAGAATGGGTATACAAAATTTCAAAATTTTCTGATTGATAGTATTTGAGTAATCGTGTCACAGGATCCACACACACACAACAACACACACACACACACACACACACACACGACATACATACCCACAGACATCATTGTAAAAATGTTAAAATCGGGTTCTGGGGACATCAAAACGTGTTTATTCACTAAAATCTCTATATGCGATTTTTACTACGATCCCTATACCTCCCTTACCTAGGGCAGCGGGAGGTAAAAAGTGACTATGGACATAATGTACATAATACCATACATTTTTTTTTCGATTGGCTTAAAAAGTACGATTTTATATAGTAATCCTGATAACAACGATAAATGAAAATAACATTAAAACAAGCCTTGTTTTATAACAGAGGAAGTCGGTTAAACATGCAGAAGTTGTTCGATTAGAGGCTGTTTTACTGGTGTAGAGTTTATGTGGAAAAATTGCATAAGTCACTGTCACTGGATATAAGCGAAAATTTTTATTTTTCAAATGAGTTCCAATAATTCAAAGAAAACAACTTAAACTTACAGTTTCATTATTTTTAGTACTATTTTTCATATTTACACATTATTTATCCTTAAAACTATTTTATTTTCTGTGTTATCTCTGAGAACTTTAACAACAATATAAAAATTCAGGATGGGTTGAGTTAATTTCCACTTACAAATAAAGTACCTATTTATTATATGTACAAACAATTTGGAAATATTCGTCTTCTACAGAGCAGTATTTCTTTGTACCTGTAAAAAAATCAGCATTTTTAAGCTTTTGATTTTCTGTTTCAACTATAAAATAAAGAGATATCAAATATTGAAATAAAAAATAACAGTATTGTAAAATATCAATTTAGAAATATGATTTCGTGAAGAATCTTTTACTGCGTCCTTTATATCATTTCACATGACTCCAATTTCTTGGGTAAATTCTAGTTGGTATTAGCGCGCTTCGGATGATTCAAACGTAGGGTCTGTACAAATAAATAAAAATAGCTTGGTGGCGCTGGCGAAGTGAAGCCAGCACGTGACCCGGCGAGTAAACGAGCAGAAAAGAGAATCACAATTACGCTGCAGCGTGGCGGCGTCTTCCTTTGCCCCCGCCCAACCCCTAACGCAAGCGGAGACAACCACTTCGTGGTTAGGATTCGAGAAACGTGTGAGCTTTCAATAGAACCGTTGTTTTTGCGATTTAGGTTTAGGATATGCAGAGATACTTTTTGTGATTATGTGTTGGGAGAATGGCTCAGAATGATTTAGATGTATTGTGGATGCGAACTGTTTAGTAAACGGAACAAATGGCTTTTGAAGTTATTTGATTAATGTTTGTAAATTTATTTATGATATTAAATGATAAAAGCGAAAAGGAGTAGGCTTGTAAAAAAGTGTAAATTTGCTAAGTTTGAATTCGGCCTGCGTGTTTAACCGTGAATTTTTTATATATTGAAAATTTGAAGCTTTCATACTGAGCAACTACTCGAAATAACTTCATTTGTATACAGTATGTCCACGGATCGAGTTCCAAAGAGGAAAAACTTTTTTATTTTTCATTTTACAAAAAAATGTATTCTTGATAAAAGTTTTTGCATGTCCCGAAACGGCCATTTCAGTTTTAACATTTTCAAATTTTCTTATAGTTTCAGATAAAAATCGAAAATTGGTCGTTTTAGTTGAAAAGTCCCAAAAATTAAATTTGCGTTGTCATATGGTACTATAATATATCTTGGATTTTTTACATCCAGAATGGAACCAGTTGATAGGAATTTTTTGACCAATTTTCGTTCACCTCTATTTGATATGTAATATCCGGAAACTTTTGATTAAATTCTTCGCCAACTCGACGGATCACTTTATTACCTTTACCATAACATTGAATTAGGTAAACTCGTTCGTCTTTTGACAACGATTATGGTTGATTTTCCTAACAGACAGTTAAAAAAAATAAATAAATAACGGCAATTACCATGACAACTCAAACTTATTTTTTGGGACTTAGAATAATTTTCAACTAAAACGACCAATTTTCAATTTTTATGTGACACTAAAAGAAAATTTGAAAATGTTAAAGAATACATTTTTTTTAAAATGAAAAAAAAAAAGTTTTTCCTCTTTGGAACTCGATCCGTGGACATACTGTATATTATCTTTGGAAAGTTGAATCTACATAATTGTAGTATCCAAAGAGAAGAAGGTAATTTTCTTCTTCTTTTGCCGTAATTCTGCGTTGCCACAGGACACAGGATTGGCATTGTTTCATTTTCCGTGATACTCAGCGAAATAGAGAATACAGTGTAACATAACATCTATCATAATATTCCTGTAGACTTGACGAATTCTAATGATAATCATCATTTGTAGCAATAAATATGTACGAGTAACAGCCGCAATAATAAACAAATTCTTATTTGTAGATTGTAGATTAGGTATTCCGAGAATATTTCGACATAACATTTATGCAGAGTTTATTTTCGAGTTGTCTTATTCCTTGTTTATTATTATACATTCGTGGGATAATCTCGTGATAAACTATTTCTGTGTTATAAATATGTTATTCTGAATTTAACCCTTATTTATTATTACCGCTGTGTGTGCTAACTTATATTGTTTATGAAAAATATTCCTTGCAACGTAACTGTCATTTGAATTTTAACTGGAATATTGAATCATTCAATTTCAATTATTATGCCCTTTTAGTTGTTAGTCATTTTCATTATTGTTATCAAATTTTCTTTATTCTAATTAAGTATTGTTTTTATTGTACTTAACCATATTTTTATACCCCGACGTGTAGGTAAAGTTGGTACTTTATGAACTGCAAAAAGTGTAGTAAACGATTTTCGTATTTACTTTACACATTACAGAGCTATCACCATCAACACACGTCGTCTAGCATTTAAGTTACTTACTTAAATTTAGTTTTTTTCTGTACATTCATGTTGATAATACTGACTGAGTACTGCAGTATTCAACTTTAAATCTGTTATTGATCAAATGTAAATTCGGTATTTGGTGTGTTTAAAATGTCGTCTGCTCGTCTATCAAATTACTAATTTGTTTCATGAATGTTATTTAAGTATAAAAAATCTTGTTTACAACTTAATAGTAAACAAGCTTTATAACATTCGGCAAGCCTCGTTACGGAATACTTGACCACATGTCATAAAGCTTGTGTGTACACTCTAGTTCTAGTTTCATAAATAACTATTTCTGAATTCATTATTTCATTGTGATTTATTTTATAAATTTTGTTATTCATACATCATTTTTTACCTCCTGCTACCCTTGGTAAGGGAAGTATAGGGATCGTGTTAAAAATCACATATCGAGATTTTAGTAAACGTACGCTTCTTAAGGTCCCTAGAATCCAATTTTAACATTTTCACGATGATGTGTGTATGTGGGTGTTTGTGTGTGTGTATGTGCTTGTATGGATTTTGTCTCCGCTCTAACTCAAATACTATTATTCAGAAAATTCTGAAACTTTGTATTTCGACCTCATTCTAATATGGAAAGAAACCATTAAATTTTGGTTTAATCCGGATAACCGGAAATGGCACTCTACTTGAAGCACGTAATGGTTTTTCTTCAAAAATGCTATTAAATGCCATTTTTACGCATTTTATGTCATTATAAAAATTAAAATTTATTAAATTTTCTACAGCTTTACAATAATACTTTTTCTATATATTTTACAGGTAAATTTAAAAAATTATTTTTTTTATAAATCTCAGAGCCTTTGATAAACACAATTCCTTTGTTACTTATACAGTTCATATTTCAAATGTATGTAACTGACAGGTTAATGTCACTGTCAATAAAACTAATCACTTCAAATTAATAATGGTGATATTTTAAAAAGAAAATAGTAAATAAAGCAATAGTTATATGCAAAGGAACATAATATAGTTTGCTCCTTTAGTGAATGTGTAGGTATGTACATACATACATACATACATAAAATCACGCGTATCTCACTTAGTGGGTTAGCAAAAACTCGAAAACAATATGAACAATAGGAAAAGGGATAACAGTAAGAGCTCAGCTGACTCACTTCACTCTTTAACAACATTCTTCTTTCGCCTTATCTACAATCATCATAGCATTCCTACATAAGAACATATTACAGTGACCGATTTTCGGCAGCGAATAACCGCATCCGGACCACAATAATAGTTACACAACAATCATCCTTCGCCACACATTCCTATCCATGCACACTTCTTTCACCTCAGCCACATTCACAAACGTATTCATACATAAGAGTAGAGGAACATATTAAAGTGACCAATTTTCGGTAGCGAATAACCGCATCCAGACAACAATAATAGTTACACAAAAAATCATCTTTTGCCACATATTCCTATACAAACATAGTTCGTTCACATCGTCCACATAAAAGTTCAGCTGTCTCTCCATTCTCATAAAACATTCTTACTAACCATACATCTTCACACTACAATATTTACAAAACAATCATTCTTCGCCACACATTCCTATCCAGGCACATTTTTTTCGCCTCAGCCACATTCATAATCGTATTCATACATGCTCTTCTTCTCTTTTCACTCGGAAACTTACGCTCCATCAAAACACTACCAATCACATCCATCTACTTACACACTGGACGGCCACGCAATCGAACACCCTCAACTTTACCAACATATATGTATGTATTTAAATTAATAAGAATTAAATTGCGGGGGGTATTGTGTTGGCCACAGCAGATTTTTAATTTTATTTTTACATTTTGCTTTGAATAAATATAATTAAAATTTATGTAAGTAAATGAATAACTTACTTATGCTAGGTAAAACAAAAAATATTGTGTGGATATTATAGAATAAGTTGTAAAAATTGCACTTGCGTTAACTTTACGATGCAACATTTTTTGTTTTAACTCATAGGTAGTAGACAATTTAATCAGAGTTGAAAATACTGGACTCCAAAATACAAAAAAAAATTAATATTTTATTGGCTTTGCAATTTAGTTATAATTAGTGAGTTGGAATGTCTTAATTTATTGAATATCTTATTATAATAAGATTGTTTTTACTTACAAATGAAATGTAAACATAGAAATGTTTGTAAATAAATAGGGCGAGTTGCGAGTTGTGTGCATTGCGTTATTTACTGAAGAAATCTAGCGTGAGTTATGAGTCAGGCTGAAATAGAGGTAAATGATCTGGCGATAGATCTGAAAGCGCGTGCATACATATACATACATTTCAATCTTTGTAAATCGAATTATCCGATTCCGACTGCTCCATAAACAAGCCGAGGCAAATGCTCAGCAATGCGCAATACGATGTTCCGCTATTCCTGAATACGTATATCGCATGAAAGTTCGGAGATTCCATTTTGTAGCACTATTAAAGTATTTATAGTAATCCAGAGTGCTGAAGCGAAGCAACTTTTCCATTGTTCTGTCGACGAGTTTTTGTTTTGCCGTGCGAAACTTAAAGCGTACATCAACATTTACTGGATTTGTGATAACAGGCCGGCTATGTCGAGACGTGATGTTAATGCCAGGCCTGTACTTAGCCAGCTTCGATACCCGACGATTTATGTTTATTTTGCCTGATATCTCTATCTAGCGAACACGACAAATTGTGCAACTAAGTACATAACCATTAGAATTAATATTAAGCACACATTCACACATATAATAGAGAGATAATATCGCTATAGTTGAATTCGCTAGTAAGAAGATTCCATTTATTCCATTGTATGAATTAAGCACGGACATATGTTTGATTAATTTTATTAAATATTGCACAAAAATTTTGTGTGGCCGCGTGCCTGAGTGCCTGGTCGCGAACCTGGGGGAACCGGGTTCGATCCCGACACACGCCAAATATTTTCAATTTTAAATGACACAAAAGTGACCCCTGTGGTGCACTCTCTACACCAGCTATGAGTGCCCGTGAGTGATGCCTGGTAAGCGCCCACACGGTAAAATATATCGTCATCATTACCGATGTCTACATGTGTTGTAGATACTGGCACACCCAGAAATGGGTAATATGCCGTGATGATATATTTATTTATTTATTTTACAAAAATTGTCTTCAACCTGACAGTATTTGATCTTTGATCCTTACTAATTTTATACAGGTGTTCCAGGAAAAGGTAGGTTCTTTGAATAATTTTAAGAAAACTTATGCCCGATATCTCTTGAACATAATCCTTCCTTAACGGTATTTATTTTTAGTCTTTAATTAAAAGCAAAGTAATTAAAGTTAATTGATATACGAAGCAATTATAGATAAAGATATGAATATTGGCATACATATTCGCATGTTTCTCAACATTTATTGGCTAGAGAATGAAGAGTGGTGGAAGTAAGTTCATTGGAAACTATTTATTCTCATGGTTTAGATTTTTTTTTGTATTCATTTAAACTCACAATTTTATGGAAGAATGTATAGATGTATTTTTATTCGCATTCGATAAAAAGTACCATTTTCGAAATAATTATTTTTTTACTCTCACCAGAAATTAATTTGACAGTTTGTAAGTCACCTAGAACTTATTTTGAAACGAAATCATTCCAAAATAAGAAACAAAATTTGCTATTGTTGTCAAATCATACAAATTAGAAATGATCTTTAATTTGTAATGAAAAGTGTTTTTTTTAAATTCTTGCAATCTTGTTAAAAGAAGAGTTTCAAATGATCTGATATTCACTTTAATTAAATAATCAATTAACTCCGTTCGTATAATTTTTATATTTAATTTTTATTTTATAGTTTTCGAACAGATTTATTTTAACTTTTCAACTGTATCTCTCGGTATTCATTTTTAGTGACAATGTTTATATATGACCATGTATGTAAAATGACATGAAGTTGCAAACATTTAATTGAGCGTTGAACAAAAAATAGATATCACTAAAAGTTTATAGGCATTATTTAAAATTCCATTTTTCACAGATAGTGTCATTTATGATAATTGAATAGCTTATTTAAAGCCCAAACAAATGTCCAGATATACATATATATTGTTTTATTTTTATTTACTGTACGCATGCAGTTTTATATTTCGCACAACAGTTTGTCGCATTAACAGGATGGCAAAAAATTTTCTTTTTTCTTTGGCGCAATCATTATTTATATTTATGACACAAGCACGACAATCTTTCTGGAATAAAGTGGTATTTTTATCAAAATAAGTTGAGACCGATTAGTTCTGTTGCAGTACGATAATTATTGATTACTATTGCACTCATAGTGACAGCTAGGACTACATCGCACCAGTAGAAATATTTTCAACAAATTTAAATTATTGAGCTTTAATATGATTAAAAAAAAAATAATTAAGCTTCAAGAAATGGTTAATAATTTGTTTCATTTATTCAGTTTAAAGTTTAAATAAGGCTGAGTTCTAGTCAATCAATGGGAAACATTAATTGTCTTAAGTAATTTGTGAGTTTAGTCTTCCTAGTATAAAAAAACGGACTATGGTAAAATGATGTACATGCTTTTAAAGTTATATGATACATCGTTTACTATTAATTACACAATGAGAGGAAGATTTGAATCGAGAAATTTTAGGTTAAAAATACGTTGCTGTCTAAAATATCAACAGCTAAAACCCCGGCTGATAAAATTTCGAAAATTTATTAAAAGTACTGACAACCGACACCCCAAAATCCCAAGAATATCAGAAACTTTCTCTCATATTTTAATATAATTTAATTAAGCTTACAGAGAGAGTGAGTATAACGCCATGATTCTGACAGGACTCAGTTTTATGACATTAAAGTTTCGTTTAGAAAAGTTGCGAGCGAAACGAGCCTCTCAAAAAACGAGTAAAATTTATTAATTTCGTGGGGTTAAATTCGGTTTGTTTAGTATTTGCGAAAAAACGAAACGTAGCTAATCTGTGTAGAAGTGGAGAGTGATGGCTCAGGTGTTGCGTGCTGGATTTCTGTGGAGCAGGTTTTGTTTAGAAAAGTTGGAAAAAAAAGAAAAATTTTATCTGGCAGCATAAAATGTTTGCAATTGTATATTTAATATTTCTTATTTTATTATTAATTAAATATTTAAAATTATAGACACATACATATAATTACATACCCATCAGAAATACCGCTAATCTCGTCAATAAATTTGAAGAGTCTCGAACATTTAAAAGAGTAGGAGGAAACTTATTTATTGAATGAATTAAAAAAAATTAAAAATATATTAATAATAGATGTAAGTAGAATGTTTGTGAATGTACCAGAAATGTTAAATGCAATATGTACCTAATATGGAAATGACGAGGGTCTTCTGGCCACAACAGGTATTTTAACGAGATTATTTGCTTTTTTATTGTCTAACACTCTCATGCATCGGTATCCCCAACATTGTGGTGTGATTGTTTGGCCAGCAGTTGAAGGTATCCTTGTATTGCCAGACAAACTTTGACTCACAGTGTCTTAAAGTAAAGCAGCCTCTGAAACCTTTATTTAATTTTTTTGATCACAGAGATTTATTGCATACATCTCTGCTTGAAATATTGGAACTGGTGCCTATGGATTCTTTTATTTGGTAATCCGGATCAAATACACCCAGTCTAGTACTTCTGACTCTAGTTTTGTACTATTCGTAAATGAGAACAGAGCGTCCTTTTGGAAGAGTGTTCTTCCTACTGTCCTACTATCTACTAAACCGAGTTCATAATACCGAAAAACTTATCAACTCTCAGCTGTCAGTGGGCAAATAAAACCGATAATTAACTACGTATCTGATTTAGTTTTTGTCATTTTAAATAATTAAGTAATGTTCATTTTTGTAAACAAAATTGTTATTTGAAGAAATTTTGGTTTCACGAAATTACATCTACTCCATTTTTAACTGAAACAATATGTAGTATTTTTGTGGTTTATTGTTGTTATTGAATTTGAAGCCTCGATATCTTGCTCAAAAAACAATGTCCGCGGCCCTTGAACCACAATTGCTTACTGTTTTTGACACAGTGCACGTGATACAACTTTATTGAATTGCAGAGAAATATTACACGATTGCACCCCTGAAAACCTTGCGGCTGAACAAGAGAAATTGCTAAAGTTTGTATCTTACTATATTCACACACTTCCACACTGCCGTAAATCTGTCAGTGGTGGCTCAGCGACTTTCCAGCCCCAGTTTCTCTTTTTATTCTTAGATGGACACGGAGGACTAGCGACAACGAACGGAAAATAGTTCTCTCAGATATTTATATGCTAATCGTACCAGGCCTTGACTCAAATTACCTCCGGCTTTTGTTAGCTTGCGTCGATTGTTCCAATTTACAGTGTGTGTAGCAACTGTCCCAAGGATGACTGGATACTTCTTACGTTTCTTTTAAATATTATTCTGTCTATAGTGTTTGTTGTGTCTGTTGAATTTGATTAAAATAGAATGGATGAAAGTTTTGACGGGGTAGGAAAAGGTAATATTTTGTCCTGGAAAAGTTCTGAGTTATAAATCACTTTGTGGTTTTGTTGGTATTTATCAGTAGGCTATTTTCGTAATGTGATTTTATTTTAATAAGTAGTTTAGTTTTTTGTTGTATGTCAATATGTACAACGAAATTTGCTGCTACTATTTTTGTTACATAAATTTTAATAACACACAACACTACTATAACTAAGTTATTAAAATATTTACCAGAAATAGATGTAAAATTCGTTATATAGAAATTTATATCGTTTTTGTAGGTTTACGCAATAAGAATATCATCTGTAATATTGGTCGGAACTATTAATATCAGTCCTTGCATTTTTTACCTCCCGCTACCCTAGGTAAGGGAGGTATAGGAATCGTGTTAAAAATCGCATATAGAGATTTTCCTGAATAAGCACGTTTTGATGTAGCCAGAATCCGATTTTAACATTTTTACATTGATGTCTGTAGGTATGTATGTCTCTCTCTCTCTCTCTCTCTCTCTCTCTGTGTGTGTGTGTGTGTGTGTGTGTGTGTGTGTGTGTGTGTGTGTGTGTGTGTGTGTGTGTGTGTGTGTGTGTGTGTGGTTTGTGTGTGTGTGTGTGTGTGTGTGTGTGTGTGTGTGTGTGTGTGTGTGTGTGTGTGTGTGTGTGTGGATCTTGTGGACATGATTACTCAAATACTATTAATCAGAAAAATTTGATATTTTGTATACCCATTCTATACTAATGTGGGAAGAATCGGATAATCGGAAGTATCATTTATAAAAGCTTTTAATAGTTTTTCTTGTAAAAAAATCATTGAATATAATTTTTTAGCAACTTTTACGAATTAAAATTGAATACAATGGTACAATCTTCAATTCTACGATAATAACATTTAGTAAATAACTCAATATCAATATAATTTTGCCTATGCGTCAAACAAAAACATAATTTTAATAACAATTTTGACATATTTAAACAAATGTCACTGACAGGAAGCAATTACATTAAAATTAATAATGAAACCGTGTTAAGAAGAATTTAGTAGTTTAAATATGATTTTAATGAAACCAAGGTTTGTAAAAATAATATATTTTCCAACATACATAAATATTAGATATACAGGATAATTCGATTTAAGTTTCATATTTGCAGCATTATATATCAAACAGCTCTCAATAAGAACGTGATTTCAAAGTGTTAAATAATAGTTTGCAACTACACATTTACGAAATGGATCATGTACGGCGAAGAATTTACGCAGAATGCATTTTAGAGTATAAGGAAGTTGGTGTTGCTTTTGACAATAATGTGTGACGATTTTTCCTTAAAATATATTAATGACTCAAAATTTCGCAAAGTTTGTATTTGCTATTTTAAACATGGAATTGGCGGGAGGTCATGTGCTGGCCACATCAGATTTTTATGTCAATGATTTCCAACACAGTATCATTTTTATTGAGATCCGCAGACTGTTAGCGAGTTAAAGAAACATTTTCAAATTAGTTCATTACTTTTTCCTTCTTTACTCTCATACGGTTAAAAATAGGATAACACAGTTTTAAGATTTGAGTTCAGTATGAAATTCTCTTTCATATTATGTATTACATGATTTTAGCCGATACTTTACAAATAAAATTCACTTCAATTCCATTGAAATTTCTTTAATATTTTGAACACTTTGAAATCGGCACATATCTCTCGTTTTTCATCTACTACTCTGACACCATCAGAACTTTATAACGCGGTTTGAATTCAACTTGAATTTTTATTTCCTATCATGTATTGCACTATTGTTTCTGATGAGTGGTTCGTAATATTCACTATATTGGGTAAATAAGTTTTACGAAAGCAGGCTACATTTAGAAATAATTTTTGGAAGATAAAAACCGTTCAAAATATAAATTAATATGTTTACTGAGTGTTATCGCAGCGTTTGTCAGTGTTTGTTTTAATAAACTTTTAATAAATTCAAGTACAAATAAAAATGTTGATGAAAATAGAAACAGCAAATGTTGTAAAACAAATTTTCATAAATGAATAAATTAAAAAACACGGGTAAAAATTTTAAAAGCTTTTTAATGCATTCACTGGTTGATTTATCATTAAAGAACTTTGAGCTCGGTCAGAATATTTGTAATATTGTGTAACAATTTATATAGTTTAAAATAAACAACACAAAATTAAATTCTGTTTGATTTATTTGACAGATGCATCAGTTGGGATATCAATCAGAATGTTTGAACAATATGTGAATAATACACTGCCATTATTCAACTGTGACAAACTGATAAAAATGTGACGCTATCAATAAAACTATATATTCAATATAAATTTTATATTTGTTATTAAATTTGTAAACTGAAATTGTACATTAATTTAATATACAAATCTTTTAAATACCAGTGGTACGTGAATAATGAATTAGGTTCATATTTATTTATAATTGTAATATAACAAGCATATACATAAAATGTCACACCAAATAAATACATACATATGTACATTAAATAATTAATTTAATATATTAAACCAACTATTTGAGGTAAAATAAATGTTGTAAATTGTGGTAGCCACATTTAGCCATTATCATACTAATTTTTAACTGATAATGGTTGCTAATTAGAACGTTTATGTAAACAAATTCTACTACCAACATATTTTAACATAAAAGTAGTAGTAGTAAATCGCAGTAAATTCTACGTCACTTTCTGTCTAAAGAAAATAATATGATGAAAGAAAATTATTACTGAATTGATAAAAAAAATTAGTAATGAAAAGAAGACTTATATACATGATAAGAAATAAGAAATAATTGAATTTTGCTGCTTATTTGACATTTGTTGTTATATAATAATTAGCAAAAATACTCTTTCTAAATAAATTCAGTAATCATACGTACACATGATGTAACGTGCGATCGATATTTTATGATAATTGATAATAGTAAAAAAAAAAAATAGTAATTCCTACATTGCAAAATTTGTAAGAAGCTTATTACGTGCGAATGGAAGAATCACTCACGAGCCGTCAGGCGTGTGTGTAATCCATTCACTCATAATTGCTTTACAACTCGAGCAGTGTACTATATTTTTTCTTCGTCCATAATTTTACTGAAATTTATGAATTTGTAGTTGATTTATTTTTTGCAGAAAGAGGTTATGTTCACGTTATGGCAGTTAATCATCTGTTACACGTGAAATTAATTGTTTTTCAGGTAATATTGCCAACATGATTCTAGGGATAAACGGAAATTCCCCTACTAACTATTACGTAATATATATATATATATATATATATATATATATATATATATATATATATATATATATATATAGCTCTGTTCGATGAGAAGTGCTTGAAGTGCAGAGCAGAATAGTGCAGTGCAGTGTAGTGTACACTAGTACAGTCTAATTCTTGTGGTTTCATAAAACACACTAGTGTATATTTGGGCAAGTTTGCTCAGCTGTGAGTAATCAAGCCAAGCATAGCCAAAGGTGTAAAAGGTTAGGTTGTTTATAAACACAGTCATATCATAAAGCTGCAAAAAAGTGACTGGAGAAATGTCTGTTTTAAAGAGCATAGTGAACTAATAAACGATTCTGACGAAGATCAATCATCACTTGATTCTTCATCAGATTCAGAGACAGATATATTAATTAATTCTTTATATAGCAAAACAAAATTTTAGGTTAAATAAACAGATGTGTAGATAGGATAGAATTAAAATGTCTACCGAACAACATTTAGCTACCCCCACTCCTAGTCTGCACTTTCTACACTACCTGGCGAGTCAGGTCAGAAAAGTGAGCACTAGTTCTTAAAATTTTTGTCATCGAACAGCCTGCCAGAAGCTGCCCGTTTCTCATAAAACATGTTAGTGCAAGAAAGTTAACACTAGGGCGGCCTAGTACATGTCATCGAACAAAGCTTATATATATATATATTACGTAACACTAGTGTCTTTCATTACGTAAGACTGCGTAATAAGGAATTTACTTATTTGATAGATAGTGTGCAAAAGGTAATTTACTGATATGGGAGAAAAAGTAATTTACTTTTTACTTGCGGTTTTTAAATTTTAAGATTATTAGTTAATGATTCGTAAATATGTTAATAGGTAGTACTGTACTGCTAAAACAAATGCTACTAAAAATGTTAGCATCTTTAAAAACGTCGTCGTGTTCAATTCCAGGGATTTCACAAAAATAAAAAGGCAAAAATGGTTACGTCGCTTTATTCGAAAAAAGTAAGAAAAGCAAATTCCTGTTTTTGAAATCTATTGTAATCGAATAAACTGCTACTATTCAACAATAGGTATGTAATCAAATATATTATTTGAAAGTTAACATCGTTGTTGTCTCTATATTGTTTACCTTGAACCGTTGTTTTCTATCAGTAACTACGATGTTATATGTAAATTTAAGAGAAATATGTAAATTTTTTTAATTAATTGACATTTAATAAAAAAATATGATCAAGTGACAAAACAAAATATTCACTAATTTCATTCATTGTATTTTAATTCTACTCATAAAAGTAACATGTACTCATTTTTTCCATCGTGGCACTCTCATTGTCATACACATATTAAAATAAAATTAATATAAAACTTAATATGCACTTTTCTAAAAAATATCGTCGTGTAACGATTTTATCGTTGAATTCAGAATTAAATTTTCTACTGAATAAGTAAATAAAAATATATGTTTACATTTAAAATAAATAGATATGTCCTATATTTTGGGAACTGCTGATATAAATTTATTTTTGATGATATCACCAATTTTGTAATTTAGTATGGCACAATTTAGCTCATTTAACCAAACTCGTATCTTTTCAAATAAAAAATAACATTGTATAAAATTTGTTATGTTATGTGACTATTAAATTTACATATAATTAACTTTGGTTGAAGTCATATATGGAAATAATTGTGCTGCCTTATGTAAGTCTAAAATTTCACATTGATATTCGTATCCAACAAAGTGAGTAGTAGGGTTAGGCGGGTTGTGGACCACAAAACGATCAAAGATTGACGCCATAGATAAGATATTTTAAAGATAACATATTTAGTGACGTAACAAACAACATGGTTGCCAATATAATTGATTATCATTATGCAGAGTCTTACGTGTAAAAATGAACAATATCTAAATATTAAAAATTACAAAATCAAAATCAAAAACATGATTAAGTATAATTTAATTTTGTCAATTTTATTGACAACTGACAGGTGACATTTGTTCTCTTTTGTGTATATTCTGACCAATTAAATGGCAGAATTTATATCCCTATCTAAACCAACGCTATTTTCTTACGTGAAATGAAGTATAGTGCTTGTCGTTTCATATTTCTCACGCGTAGTTAATTAATCAAAGAAATATCATTCATCTCCGACTTAAAGCTCAATACACTACAGTGGAACAAATATTATTTCAATTCAATTTTGCGAACCAACTTTCACCAGATAATATGGTCAACACCTGCATCATACGTAAACTTAGTGTCAACAGAAGCAATACTGGGCTGATTTGTGCTGGGAGTTGCCAATCCTATTATCATTTCACCTGTGGTAACATTGGTCAAGTAGAAAAAAATGCGTTACAGGGTACTTTCATTCTTAGATGGTTTTGTATAAAGTGCCGAGATGTTACCGCCCATCAGTCTTCCTCCAATAATGAACAACAACCGATTTTAGCGGACATTATGAAAGTTTTAAACGAATTAAAGCTTTCAGTAGGTAGCACAACTGACAATGAAAATCGAATGAGGCACACTTACGGACAAGTTAACGATATGGAGCAACGTTCACGGTTGAACATAATAGAAATTGCTGGAATTTCAGAAAAAAGGAATTATAATCTGATTAATATTGTGGGGATGGACACGGGTTTTTAATAAAAATAACACGTTTCTTAATATGTCTTCTCCTTTACTCTCAAACATAACACATGGAATATAACATAACAGACATCTAATCTGCGACCGACTTAACTACAGACCATCTACTAGATATTCTATCAGTCTTAGCAACATCACACGTCGCAGGAGTATCAACCTGTCATTGGCGCGAATATTTGAAATAATAAAACTTATAAAATCGTTCGGTACTGATTTGAGTAAAATAATAATTTTCTTATTATGTCAATTCAACGGTGTTCAAAATATAAATGGTAGAATTTTAGCCCTTGTTATGTGTGCAACTGCTTGCGATGTAAACTTAAGTGATAACTCCATATCTTCTATAGACGCTCATCACCCTTCACTTATAGGTACTTATTACACAAATCATCAGAAAATGTTACCCATGAACGATATTTTAACCTACAATTTTAGCAAGGGTAATTACGAAGATTTAATCTTTAAACTCCCTACAGTGAACTGGAAGGAAAAACTAAGTAGTAAAAATGTAAATGAAAATGTACACACTTTTTGTAGTATCGTGAACTGTTTAATTAACTATTATGTTCCTACTCTTATTGGTAAGAATAGAAAATATGGGCAAATTCATAGTAAAAATTAATATTAGAAACAATATGAGTAAAATATTAAACAAAATGTATACTAATTTTATTTTAGATATAAAATGAACTGTACAGTTCATAACATAAAATAATTTACTATCAGAAAAAACGACAAAAATTTTGAAAAATTTGTAAACAGGAATAACGTTATCATGAAACGTTATTTGTTATTTGAAAAATCAATATTCGACTGTGTTAGGATGGAGGTAGATACAGGAAAGTAAGAATTCTTCGGACTTTCAGTCAATTAATAAAATTTATTCACGCCGACGTTTCGACTATACTATAGTCTTCTTCAGGGCTAGAATGGTCAGTTGAAAAAAGGAAACCACATGTGGATAATATAACATACAGCACGGACAATTAAAAAAATAAATAAATAAATATGAATAAATAAATAAATAGTTAAAACCAACATATCACAGAGAGAAATTCGTCTAAAAATGAAAAACTTGTCTTTGATGAGTGCAATACTTATGGAATAACTAGTTATTTGTAGTTATTTGTAGTTATTGTAGTTCCATAAGTATTGCACTCATCAAAGACAAGTTTTTCATTTTTAGACGAATTTCTCTCTGTGATATGTTGGTTTTAACTATTTATTTATTTATTCATATTTATTTATTTATTTTTTTAATTGTCCGTGCTGTATGTTATATTATCCACATGTGGTTTCCTTTTTTCAACTGACCATTCTAGCCCTGAAGAAGACTATAGTATAGTCGAAACGTCGGCGTGAATAAATTTTATTAATTGACTGAAAGTCCGAAGAATTCTTACGTTATTTTTTATGTTACAGTAATATAACATTATTTTGTAAATGTTACGTTATTTAAAAAAATTAATAATTGAATCGTTATTATAATGTTATGGGGTATCGTTACGTTACGTTTTCCATGCATGACGAAAATAGAGCACTGTATTTTTCTTATTTCTACTGTATTTCGAATTCCAATAGAATTGAGATTTCTATTCCGTTATTATCATCTGACACCATATGTATAGAACTGAATTTTCTACTCCTTGACAATTTTAAAAGTTGTGCGTTACAATTGGAGGAGAAATTCTAGTTTAAGTTAAATTAAAATATTCTTACAGTTGCAAATAAATAAGGTTACAAAATTGAACTACAGAGAAGAGTTTTTAGTAACTACAGGAAAACTGTAAGTTTGTTATTCATTGATCTCTTGATTTGTAAATTTGCATGTGGATGTACAAAATTTCATAATAAAAATGTCGCAATTTACCGAAATAATTGAATAGTAAAGATAAAGAAAGAATGGCAATTGAATTAAAAAAAAAAATCCTTTTAATATGAGACAAACAATTATAGGAATAACACCATCCTTTAATAAATTTTATCCGAAATCCTTTCGTTTAAACTCGTAGCTATCACTTCATTAATTAATTTTGCTTGTTTAAATTTATCTGCAGATAATTCCGGTGCCTCTTTATTGCGAATTTTATTATGTTTAATTAAACAATCACAATGGTACGGAGCTCGTTTAATTTATTAAAAGCCATTAACTCGGCCTCGCCACAATTGCGAAAATTTTCTAGAGAAATTGTCCCCTATGCGCTGCGGAAACAAAGACGAATATTGTACACCATAAGATTTGATTTGTGATGCAAAAATATGCCATAAATAGATTGCGATAAAGATCATAGTGACTTGTGCGTGAATTTGAATACTGACTTTTCACTTCCACATCGGAACACGACAGGCCGACTCCGTTGTTTTTAATGTCTCTGGAAATGTTAACATCGTTTGCATGTTTTATTTAAATCGCTTTAATAACTGATTATGACTATGGACTTGTGAGTTATTTGTTTTATGCCGTCGCATTCAACTTCTATAAATGAAGGTGTGAATTGTAGGTAATTATTAATAAAATTGTTTTGAATTCCATTTCACATTTACATACAGCGTTCCAAGCATTAAGCCTGATTTATAGATTGCATAGAACAGAATGAAATAGAATAGAACAGAATAGCACTGGGAATAGAAATATAAACCAATGTAAATGCATGGAACTATTTATACTTGCCCAGAATGGTATAGAATAGAATGGAATAGAATAGGATATAACCAAATTTTATTTCTCATTCTATTCCATTCCATTCTATTCCATTCGGCTTAATTCGATAATATTCGTGAGACTTGTTGTGACTTCGTTGCTTTTGGCCCATCCCCTAACGTAAAAACTTTCTATAGACAACATTTATTTTGCAGAAATACTATATTTTATTGCAAGAACAAACAATGACATTATTCAAATCACCAATAAATATAATTAATTTAGTGCAAAAGTGACGTCATTCTATTCCAAAGTCTTCTGTTCTATGCAATCTATAAATAGTCTTAAAAATTTCTATTCCTATTCTATTTTATTCCTTATTCTATTCTATTCTGCTCAATCTATAAATCAGGCTTTAGATATGATGGTAATCTAAATTTAAACATTTGAACACTAAGTGTTGGAAGAAATAGTTCATTAGGTTGTATATTAATTTTTAATTATGTTATAAAACGAGATTTCTTAATGATTATTTTACTATTTCTTGTGTTTTGGTTTGTAAATAGGACGTATTTGTTTGTTATCAATAAAGTTGCAAATAATTATAAAATTTTAAATTCGATTTTAAATCTAACAAAATTTTGGTGTAGAATTTTGTCATCTACAACCCTTATTTGAAACATTTTTGTCTAAAATTAATAGGTAACTAACTACAGCAAAATAAAAAAATTAATATTGTATTTCACATATATTGGATTTCATGTAGACACCCTGTATAAATAATAAAAATATTAACCTCTTTTTAGTTGTTTAGCAACTATAAATTATTAAACTGGAATTTCTATTTTATTTTCATTCCGAAGTGTAGTTTAGTAGAAATGAATTGACAGAAAATAAACAACAAATATTTTTCTTGGCATAATTTTAATAAAGAAATGGTTTTAGATGTTTTGTATTTATTACTTACCTATAGGGTGTCCCATATAACATTACGTTCTTGAATATCTCGAAAACAATGCATCGTAACAAAAAGTGTGCCGAATCAAAACCTTCATAGTTTTTGGCAACATCAGATTCTGACAAAATGGCCCCCCGACCCCCCCAGGGGGGGCGGGAAAAGGGGTCAACTTAAAAATCTTAAATGGGACCCCCTATTTTTTATTGCAGATTCGGAAAGAGCGTAAAAAAATATGTTGGTTTTATTCGGAAACTTTTTTTGTACTCCCAACAATTTTATGACATGGTGCTGAAGGATAGACGAGACAAAAATTTGCGCGTGGAACTGGGTCTTTGTTAACGGCTGTAAACGCATGCACCAACTCACCACTGAGATAATTTTGGCGATAATCAACAAGAATCCGGAAGTTTTTTTGCAAAAATTTGTTACAATCGATGAAACTTGGCTCCATCAATTTGATCCTGACCACTCTCCCGAAAATTTCGTGTCGTTCTATCGATACGCAAAATCTTGGCAACAGTTTTTTGGGATTCAGAGGGGATAATTTTTGTAGACTATTTACCACGTGGACACACAATAGCAGGTGAATACTATGCGAATATATAAAAAGTCCGTGAAGCAATAATGGAAAAGAGAAGAGAAAAATTGACACGAGGTGTGCTGTTCCATCAAGACAATGCTTCTGTCCGCAAAAGCTGTATTGCAGTGGCTGCCATTTCAAAGCTGGGTTTGAAATTTTTGAATAACGACGGAGAACAAAATATATAATTTGATTTTAATGTCAGGTGCAATGAGACAATGAGATGAAATAATTTGTAAGATCTTACTTACCCAGAAGTGTGTACCAAAACGTCGCTTTCGTAATTGTTAACACCTGATTCAAAAGTAGATTTACCAATTGCTCTCAATCCATCAAAATGGCAAGTTTCATTCGGGTACATTAGTTGCTATGTACATTACATGGCCCTATGACCGTTCAGTGACAGTAACTCTTTGGTTTTATGGAGCGTTCAGGCCTATACTTTCACGGTAACTTAATCCGAATGGAAATGAGGCATTTTCTTGTAAATGTTGTTATTTTAAATTTTTTTTTTATGGAAATGAATTGATAAAGATGCAGACAAACAATTTCCTAGTGAGATTCAAACTAGGGATATTTGTTATATGAACAGGCAACTGGCAACCTACTACTGCGATACCTTTGTCTGTTCCTATGTGATAACTGTCATTGCTGAATTCATGGCAAAAGAACAATTTCACTTTGCAAAAAGTAAAAATCGTTATTATTGTCCTGTTGTTGTTTTGTCGTAGCATTTCTGAAAGGATATAGCGGACAGTGTTCCCGCATCATATCGAGTGCGCGTATTTTTCGGACAGCTGCGGCTTGAGGCTCGCTTCGCTAGTGTTCGCTAGCCGGATGTCTGTCGACGAAGTTCTTGTTAATTTGTTTTGTTCTCGTTGTGCCGACGTCTGTTGGTGAACTATCGCGCGACACGGCAGTGGCGCCCGGCGCCTCTCACTTGAGGGAAGTATTATTCTCGCCAGGACTAAGGTCGGGCCTTACTTCGCGACAGCCACCATGTCTACAGATGTAATATCTGCCAACGAGGAAATGGAACTTTTATATTTGCGAACTTGGAATGAAATTTTCTTTTGTTGACATATCGGCTGGTAATGATTGCTCTGTTGTCTGGATTTCTCGATAATTTCTAAGAGAGTAAATAACTTCAGATTCAGACACAATTTCATGAACTTATTATTATTATATTGACATTATAAAAAACTATCTTTAAACGATTTGAAATACATGCTTAAGTAAAAATTTGTCTTCATGGCTTATTCATCAATGTTGGATGTGTTAATTTCACTACCTAGACACCTACAATGATTACTTTTATTATAAATTACCTGAGAATGTTGCTTGATTAGATAAAAGTCTGCTGTGGCCAGTACAATACCTTCTGTCAATTCTATGTATTTTATACAAATCCCATACCAAAAGTTCCTCAGAAAAGATTCTATAATATCCAGTAAAATTGTAACACGAACATATACTATTTTCTACAAATTCCATAACGAGAGTTCCTTGGAAAAGTTTTACAACTGCAGGCACTATGTAAATTGCACTTAACATTGACACCTGTTAATTAGAATTATTTGAATATATCAGCAGTGTTTATGATTATAGCAAAGCTGTCAAATTTATGAAAGTTAATCTCTTTATAATTCTTTACAAACCGTACAGACAATGTAGACAATAAAATATTATTTTAAAATAATCACATAAAATGTCAAAAAATTATATTTAATTGCGTTTTTTCAAGAAAAATTGTTAAAACTTCAAATAAGAGAACTTCCAGTTGACCAATTTTAACTAAAATCTTATCAGCTCTTCGTTTGGTTGTAAAGAAAAGGAATACGAAAGGATTATAATTTTAAGAATTTTAGTATTAGAGTTATCGTCGGAGAAAAATTTGTCACATTCAGATAGACACACGGACACACATACGCATACACATATACAGTGTGTCCCATTTAGAGGTGCCACCATTGGGATCTCGAGAACTATAAGAGATACGATGTCGGTTAATTGGAATTTTTTGTGTGTCTTTGGGAGGCCATCTCAGATGTGCTTTTGTTTTTCCAAAAATTCTCATAGGGCACTAGATAATGACGAAAAACTGAATATTGTTGATTTTGGTATATTGGTAGATTTCTATTTAGAAATACTCCTTCTATTTAAATAATTTATTTCGTTAGAAAATTTTGCTCAAAACTCGTATCAAACAAATTTTTATAATATCTTGTATCTGGTCGCCCTTGGCACATTATAGTGTAATTTGTAATTATGAGTCTAGAATAAAAATATTAAGTAATAAAGGTATAAAACAAATTATTTCGATCAAATACAATATAATTAATAAAAATAATAATGTTTATTTGGGAAACAAAAAGAAAGTTCAGGAAAATAAAGAGAAAAAATAAATTTTAGGAGCAAAACAAATATAAAACATAATAACCCTTACATCATTGAAAAGAGAAAAAAATAATGATTTTTTTGAGACTGAAATCAGATATGGGTTCCATTTAAAAAAATATAAGTTTGTGTTATATCTCGAAAATTTACGGATATAAAAATTTATTTTGTACGTCACTGGTTAGCTAATAAAAATATCTATCTTTTATATTTGACATGTCTTTCTCAATAACTAATAGTTTAGAAGTTATTTGAAAAAGAAAAAATCAACAATATTCAGTTTTTCGTCTTTATCTAGTGCCCTAAGAGAATTTTTGGGAAAACAAAAGTACATCTGAGATGGCCTCCCAAAGGCGCACAAAAAGTTCCATTTAACCGACATCGTATCTTTTATAGTTCTCGAGATCCCAATAGTGGCACCTCTAAATGGGACACACTGTATATACACACACACATGCAGACATCGTCGTAAAACTAGTAAAATCGTATTCTGGGGACCCTGAAACGTGCTTATTCATTAAAAACTCACCACCGAATTTTTTAAACCAATGACAATACCTTCCTTACCTAAAGGTGACGGAAGTAAAAAGAAAAGTATTCGGAGTCTTTAATATATTAAGTGCATCGTACATTTTTCAAGAAATGAAATGACAATAAATAAATAAATAAATAAATAGTCATTATGTCTCTTTTCTGGGTGTACCACTTTACTCCTATTCGCAGATTTTAGTAATGACGATAAATCTGGACCTTTAAAGACGTTTACCATACATCTCCTCACGGTTTCTTAAAGCTATCTTGGAGTTAGCACCACTGGAGATATTTTTGTGCTATATGAAAATTGGAAATAATTTTCGTCGGGCGGAATTAATCACAACTGGTCACCAATGCATAAAACGATGCGATTCCACGAAGTGATAATAATCTTATATTTGACACGTTTTACAAGATTTGTCTCTGAATCAATCTTTCAGTCATTTATCAGGAGTGTGACCCACTCAACCAAAACCACAGACGCGTTTCGCTCTTATCGGAGCTCTTCAGTGTGGTGTACTCACTCGTCTAGGAAGCACTAAGTAAGATTGAGCGGACGGATGATAAACCACCCAAAAAGATATGATGTCTGCAGTAGTGCATGCAGAAACATCTATCGAGAATGCCGCGAGCTTAGGTCAGCAATAAATAATAATAAATGTACAAAGTACAATTGCAATACTATTGGTGAAACCGTTTTAATAAAATTTAAAAAATCATACTTGACACATTTCATAAAATTTCAGTCTCTTAATCAACCTCTCGGTCATTTATCAGAGACTGGCCCACTCAAGCAGAACCACAGACGCTTTTCGCTCTTATTGGAGCTCTTCAGTGTGGTGTACTGACACATTTAGGAACGGACGGATGATAAATATCCCAAAAAGATATGATGACTACATAAGTAAATAAACACATGTAGACCCATCTATCTATCTGTGGTACTGGTTAAGTGGGCCACTCTCTTATAAATGACCAAGAAGTTGATTCAGAGACTGAAATCTTGTGAAACGTGTCAAGCATGATTTTTTAAATTTTATCAAAACAGTTTTACCAAGTATTGCAATTGTACTTTGCAAATTTATTATGATAAATTCCAACGACTAGTTTTTAACCAATCATGATGCAAAAGCAAAACACTTGAAAATTCAACCAATGGTAACAGTATAATACTGATAAAACCCCGATACCCCGATAATTTTCCGCTACTAAGTAAATAAACAGTTGTTATTGTTTATAGCTGTCAGTGTGACAATTAATGTGTCAAGTTTCATTTTGTGTTGTCTTTGGAATTTATTTCACCAAATACCACACGACCTCTCAGATTTTCTCAGATAAACTTTAATTTTTAGGCACTCATTTTTTTTGCTTTTAAGCAAAATCACTCAAGCAAACTAACATTAGGTAAAACCCCTCCTCCTTCGGCGTCGGGATTTACCATGCAGTTTGCTTTCGTGTTTGTTGCTAAGCAAAAAAAATTCGTGCAAAATAAAAATTTATCTATAAAATCAGGACGTCTTGTGATATTTCTGATAATAATCTTCTAATTTTTTTTTTAGCAAAACAGTTATTTTCTGGAAATCGTACCGAATCCTCAATTCCCCCATCCGGTGATATGTTTGATATGTCGTTGATGATGATGAAATTAAGAGACATACACAACATCGATGCCTTACCCAGGATTCGAACCCGGGATCATTTAGGTCATGAAGCGAGAAACGATGACGGTTATCGCTGTGTAATTTGAGTCGTTATATTAAATATTAAAAATTTGAAATTCTTGAATTGTAGTTTTAAAGTCATCATGGTAAAAATAGTCATTTTTATAAATACTCTAAAACGTACTTATCTATTGAAAACAACTGTCGATTTTTACCTTCCGTCACCTTTAGGTAAGAAAGGTATTGTCTGTGGTCAAAAAATTCGCTGGTGAGTTTTTAATGAATAAGCACGTTTTAGGGTCCCTACAATGCGAATTTACTATTTTTAAGATGATGTCTGTATGTATGTATGTATGTATGTGCGTGCGTGTGTGTGTGTGTGTGTGACAAATTTTTCTCCGATGATAACTCTAATACTACAATTTTTAAAATTATAATTCTTTCGTATTCTTCTACTGTACATCCATATGAAGAGTTGTTTAGATTTTGGTTAAAATTGATCCACCGAAAGTACCCTTATTTGAAGTTTTTAACAGTTTTTCTTAAAAAAAAACGCAGTTAAATATTATTTTTTGACATTTTGTTATTATATATATATATATATATATATATATATATATATATATATATATATATTAAAGAAAATACTCTTCTCTATACGGTTTGATTATACATTTTCCTTCATATTCAATAGATGTAGAGTTAAAGCATTATAAAGAAATTAATTTTCAAAAATTAGTCAGCTTTGCTATTTATCATGGAAACAGCTGATATATTCAAAAAATTCTAATTGACAGATGTCAGTTGCAAATGCAAAATCAAATATGGAAAGTATAGGATCAAAAATTGCTGTCATAGTGTTCCTCGCAATGATATGCAGAGAAAGGCCAAAGAGAAGATGGAAGGACTGTATCGCAGAAGACCTGAGAAAGGAAGGACTATGTGAAGAAGATGCGTTGAACAGGAATGAGTTGAAGAGAAGAGGAAACAGCTACCCCTAATAAAATAGGGGAAAACTGAAGGAAAAGAAGGAAGTGTCAAGTGCATTTTACTTAATGTATGTTTATGTTATAATTTTATTGGATTTATAGAACCTTTTCAAATTAATTTTGGTATGGAATTTGTAAAAAATAGTATGTGTTCGTGTTCGATTTTACATGATATTATATAGATTCTGTTCCAAGGACCTTTTGGTATGGGATTTATACAAAATACATCGAATTGACGGACGGTCTTGTGCTGGCCACAACAGATTTTTTTTGAAAAATTATTTGTATGAATACATTTTAGAATGGTCACTTCCTTTTATCATATAGAATAGAATGTAACCTTGTTCATGAAAGATGAGAGTTCTTTTGCTTTTAATACTATTATTTCATGTTGATCGGACTGATCCAATGGACTATTGGCTGAAATTTGAGTGTACCTAATCGAAAGTTATATAGGTGAATTTAAATTTAGCCCTTTATATATCATACATGATAGGTAACGGGTGAAATTGTGTCCACATTCGTTTAATAACAACAACGTTCGGTGGTTTGAAACAACGTTTAATGTGGTCGATAATATTCGTTACCTCTCTATACTCACTCCACTCGGCTGCCATTGGCCCGTCCCACACAAACACGGCATACGAACTGATTAACATTGGATGATTAATTGGAGTAATTATAAATTCAACGCCTGCTAAATACAGCACAACCGCTCATGTTTCTCTCGTACACTTAACTCAATGATTTTTCATAAAAAAAACTCACAGTATGGGTGGTTTTAATTTTTGTTCCCCTCTTTCATATTAGTACATTTTTCATCGTCAAAGTAATTTAAAATATAAAGTTTATCATAATTTCCAAAACTAAATGAAAAATCAGGAAAAATAAAACTTACGTTGCAGTTTCATGGCTTGGATAAAAATGATTTGTAAAGTTTTATTCACTTTTGCTGTTTGTACTTCTACTATGAAGTTTGATCAAAAAGTAACAAATGTCATTTTCAAATATTTGAATAATTTGAATATTTATGTTATTTTTTATTCATGTAGTGATTAAGAAGATTTTGACGTTACTAATTCGTGTTTCATTGTGTGTTAGAAGTTTCGTTAGTCCTTGATATTATATTGTGCATTTTGCTATTGCAAAGACGATGTTTCTAAGTTTGGCGACAATTATTGCAACCATAGACAAATAATACTCTTTAGACCGGAAACTTATGTGTACTTACACTGAACATTACACCTGGTGGTTCGAATAGAACTAAAATGTAAATTAGGCAACCTGCTTTTGAATTTTATACAAAATATTGTAGTTTTGTTTGTTGATATAAATTTATTTTGATTTTAAAATGCCTGTGCACAAATTTTATGTTTAATTATCCTTTTTCATTTATACATAATAAAATTTTAATTTCAAAATAGATTTATGTCCTTTTCATTGAAATTATTGTAACGGTTTTACAAAACACGAATTGAATTACTTATATGAACTTATCAACACATAAAATTAAACAATGATACATTAAAAACTTGTCTAATAGACACACAGATGTTAGAATGAATAATCAAAGTGAATTATATAGAACCGTGATAGAATTGAAAACCCAATTCAAAATATCTCAAATTCATAAATTTACGTCAAATTCAAATATTTCCTACGCATCCTTATTTCCCACCTCAGAAAAAATATGTGGACCAATATTTACTTAGTAATAAAAAATGTTTTTAAAGCGACGTTCCCGACATCTATTGACTGGAATTGAGTACTAGTGGCAAATGCCCGGCACTTGCCATATAAGTTTCCAAAGGTTGATTGCAACATATAACAAGGTTGTACTAGCAAAATTACTGCGGGCCAAATTGATTGTAATGAAAATATATTATCATAATCATATTTTGCATTGTTTTTATAGGTAATGGTATAAGTACCAACAATAGGGCTTTTCCGAAATTAACCTCTGATTGGCTCATAAAAAAGTAAAAAATAGAGAATACGTTTTTATTACGTTGAAAACACATGCAGACATCTGCTTTACTTTTCCACGTAGTTACAATCCCTCGTCAAAGAATGGCGCTGTCAGGGTACCAAGCCAATGTTGACTCCATCCATCAGCTCCTCGTTGGTGTCGAAGCGTTGGGTAAAAGATGGGAGTCATTTGGCACCAGGTCGGGGCTGTAAGGAGGTGGTCGAAAATAGTTCAGTTGAACTACGCGAGTAAAGCCTTAGTGCGTGTCGCAGTGTGGGGCCGCGCGTTGTCGTGCAGGAGAACGACACCCTTGGTTAGTCTTCCGCCCTTTTTGTTTTGGATTGATCTCCGAAGCTTCACAAAAAACCTCTGACGTTATTGTTCTCTTTGGGAAGTACCATGGGTTTTGTCAACAACCCAGAACGATGTAGCTATAATTTTTATTGATTTGGGCTTAGCGCCAAGTGACTGCCGTCTCTTCAAAAAGATGAAGGTTTGACTGAGAATTTAATAAATTGGGTGTGGCGATTATGTTTAAAAATCAAGTAGATGTGTACATATGTTTTGTACGTAATAAAAAGGTTTCTCTATTTTTGACTCTTTTATCAGCCAATTGGAGGATGGATTTTGGAATAATCCTTGTATAACAATATAATTTTATTTCAAAACTTTATTTAATGAATATTTTCAGAATCTTGGGGGAGCCAGTTTAAGTGAATAGGCGGGTTCCGCCCGCTGGCCGTATGTTTGACAGCCCTGCTTTTAGACAGTAAAAAGAGATATATTTCATTCAATTTGCTGATATCGTAATTACTATTCAATTGGTTTATTATTGCTAAATAACTATTTATACTTCGAATTGGTGTGATGAATAATAAAATTCGCATAATATAGGTTATATTACAATACTGAACCATATGCTTACGATTGATGACGTGCGTATTATCTCATGGAAACAGACCTTACCAATTTTTTTTATCTTGTTGGTAGGTATCGTGCACTGCGAAGTTATGTCAGGTTTCGTTCATATTGGATGCGTAATTTGTATTTGACTCTTATAATTGGCGAAGTATTTTGACACACTCAGCGATTTATTTGTTTTTATTTAAAATTGGCAAAACAAAGAATGTACATTAAATTTTGTGTTAAAAATGTTATAAAGTGCAATGGAATGGTCAAAATGCTGGCTTTTGGCGAGGAAGCTATCAAGGATTTATAAATGGTACATACATTTTCAAGAGGGTCGAGAGAAGTTAGACTTGTTTTTTAATGTATACATCAACCACTGATGAAAATGTGGAAAAAATTAAATATATTTTTATTAGTAATCGCTGAATTACTTTAACAGAGGTTGTTGAAGAAGTTGGTACTTCCCATGACTCATACGAATCGAATAATTATAGGCAAACTACTCTTGGATTTTTCCTTTTTCGTAATATATACAAGATGCAAGTACAAAGAGAAGAGTGGTTTTTCTTTTAAAATATCGATCTATTGGGGCGTTGGTCTGTTAGCTAACTCTTTCTTCGAGATAGTTGTCCTTTTCTTCAGACATTAAATCTTATGACATAAATTTTATGTCTCCATTGCCTTTACCTAATGTGTTATTGAGTAATAGGGTTAGAGGTAGGCAAACTAATAAAAAGAATAGTTCAAAAGTAGTTCACCTTAATTTACAACTGCATAAGTTTCATGAATGTAGCTGTGATTGTAAACATATTTTCTATTTCAGTGTTCTTATGAGTCCATAAAAACGCTCTTAACTCGTCGTTGAGAAAATCTATAAGCGCACTGTTTTATACATTGAATTAACGTATACCGGGTGTCTACTATTTTTGTGGACCATAGAAAATACAATAGTAAAATTTTCATATTGCTCTTAATTCTGCCCAATTAATTTTAGAACAAAAATGTAAATACAAAAAAATGTTTAGAATTAAAAACTGCATTCAAGTTCAAAATTATTACATGCGTTTCGTTGGCGAAAGAGAGGCTAAATAAAAGTAATATTTTTTTAGCCATGAGAAACTGTACAAAATGTTAAACAATTGTACTTCTTGAGTTTGTCAGATGACATATGTCATAAAGTTTTAATAATTATTGAATTCATTAATCAGTAATCATGGATACAATCGCAGAAAAAACCCAATGGAGCAATTAAATATCAATTAGTAAACTATTATACTGATATAGTGAAAAGAGTTTTTATAATTAACAAATAGTTATACAAATCTTCGTAGCTCAACGTAACAAATGTTCAACTGTTGTACATTAGTCGGGAAACTAATAATTAACAGAGTTGCAATTTGCTACAAACTAAGAAAGTGTGATGTCAAAATCAAATGGAAAGTTCAAAACAATAATTTAGTTCTACATTATCTTGCAAGTTGTCTACAACTATTAGTAGTTGTGGTTCAGTATTTAGCAAGTACAATTTGTATTCCTAAGATATTAATACCGTTTTCAATTTCTCCATATACAAGTGAACTATTACGTTTTACATTTCGTACGTACTGTAACATTTAAATGGTAAAATCAAAAAAATATTTTTTTCTTCTTGTAAAATAGAAATAATCATGGAATATCATCGTATCGTGCAAACCGCGATTTTTTTTTTTGTTTAATTTTGTAGAAGTTATTGTATTCTAAACTGAGGGGACTTTACTTTTGAAACCGATAATGTCTACCTATATCTGTATTTAAATTTACAATAAAATTCTCGGAAGCCAGATGTAAATGATTAATGCCCAGTTGCACCAACAAGGCTTAAATTTTTAAGTCAGGCTTAAACAAAAAAAAAAAAATGTAAATCAAAATTTTGACAGCAATATATTATAATTCATTTGACATTTCATTTCGATGCATTATTGTCAATTTAAGCCAAGTTTAATATTTAAGTTATGTTGGCGTAACCGACAATAAAAGTTTAAATTCTTATAAATATTTAAAATCACTGAGAAGTAAAATTGAATAACTTAATTCAAAATATATGAAATTAAAACGCTTCAATCCTTTACTGAATGTGGCATATTATTAACTGTACTGCGGAGTTTGGGTAACTTCTAACTGTGATAATTATGCTCGTATTTTAAATAGTGTTTGTTAGATATTTACTCATGATTACCCAAAATTATTGTAAATTTTATGCAACTGTTGTTAATATGTGATATATATTTTTTGAGTTGGAAACGAACTCAGGTTATTCCAATTACAACTAGTAATTGCCTGTACCAGACTATGCACATGAATTGTATATTACTTTCGAAGTCTTATAATTATAAAGTTTGTTTTCTTTATATTTTAATTTTTGTAAGTACATATTTTAATGTTGAATACAATAGGTACTTCACAACCTATTTTTATTTTAATGTTAATTTTATTAATCAACGAGTTGAAATTTATTAAAAGCTGTAAGTGTTATGTATCAATTTATTTATTTTTAATTATCACAAAACGGAAATTTGGTTTTTAAGTTTTATAATAGTTTTGAATAGTAACAAGAGATATGAGGTCAGTTAGTTTTGGCAAAAGTTGTTGCCCCAGTATATTATTTTATTTACAATCGGTTAGTAATATGTGCGTTTCTAACCTACCGAAGAATTGGGAAGTGACTTATTATTTACTTCACTTCCCAGCTAGCTGGAAACGACTTTCCCGGCTAGCTAAATGTCACTTTCCAACAGCTAAAATATCATTGTGATTTGAAAAGTAAAATTGTATTAAAAATTTCCGTAAAAGGACGCTTTATTTAATAAATAGCGTAACAGTACATAATAAATTAGAAAAATTATAATTATTTACAAAAACGGTAAACACTGAAAACAGGTTAAGATTTCTTAACTGACACAATCAATAAATATGTTGTCGTTACCTAAACCTAGCAACATTGTCATATGTTAAAGTAAACTAAACAAATTATAATAAAACTCGTGGATGCAAATACCAGCCTCGCGCTCATATCTGACTTCGGTAAACCTCGATCATCTAACTTAGCGCTCGGCTATAATGAAGCATCTCCCGGCTCGTTATGTAATATACTATTATTCGTGTATGTTTCTCTGAAAAAAGGCGTAGATCACTCAAATTGGTAAAAGATTAAAATTTGATTTTGCAAATAACTTCAATATATCTTTGTTCGATAATTATTTGATAATATTAATATCCTTGCATACTAAAAATATTGAGAAAAAGTCAATTGCAATTTAAATAAATTTTATTTTTATCGTTATTTTTCAGTAGGCTATGAAAAACAAAAACTGCTATCTGTAAATTTGAATTATTTGTGGCCAGTTACACAGCTTATAGTTAATGTTAATGTCTTAACTACAGGTTAACAAAAAATGTGCGTATTGAAATTTTGACAGCAATATTTAACAACTTATTTGACATTTCGTTTTAATATGATATTGTCAATTTAACCAACGGATAACAATTTACCTCAGTGTGTTAAAAAATACTTAACTCGGAGTAGGCTATGAACATATAACCGTATGTCTTATTCAATTCAAAAGTTAAGTTGTCAAAACTGAAATGTAATAAAAGATAATAAAAAACATACATACATACATACATGCATACATACATACATAAAATCACGCGTATCCCACTTAGTGGGTTAGCGAAAACAATATTAACAATAGGAAAAGGGATAAGAGTAAGAGCTCAGCTGACTCACTTGACTCTTTAACAACATTCATCTTTCACCTTATCCACAATCATCATAGCATTCCTACATAAGAACATATTAAAGTGACCTATTTTCGGTAGCGAATAACCGCATCTGGACCACAATAATAGTTACGCAACAATCATCCTTTGCCACACATTTCTATCCATGCACACTTCTTTCACCTCAGCCACATACATATTTTATCTATAATGTTAAAAATGTGGTCGGTTATTCTCAAGCCACAAATGTTTTTATAAAGCGACCTGTAGACGTTCAATAATTACTCTCCATATTATTTGTAATTATGTGTATACAGGTGTCCATTTTTTCTATACCCGCCTAAAAATTGAAAAATAGGCAACACATAATAAATTTCACTAGCTACTTTGTGTAATTTGTAAGTCCTTTAAATCGAATAATCACAGTGGATAAGAGCAAAAATGGTAATAAAAATCCAGTCACTTATTAAAATTAAATGGGTTGCCCATTCATGCATTTTCAGGCGGGAGCATATAAAATGGACAGTCTGTATATATTTTTGATCACTTTCTAGTTATGTTGCAAAAATGCAAGAGAAAAATTTCTACCTGTTTTACATTATACTCGAAAGTACTTTTTTGACTAATATTTAATTTGTATTTTATCCAGAAAAAGTAGAATGTAAAACAGGCTTAGTGGCCTATTCAGAGAAACACAGTCATAAAGGTTGTTACGGATATAAAGATTGTTATCATAAAGACATTTGTAACAATCTTTATGAATTTGTTAATTCAGAACCTACGTCGGTATTATTGACAATTTTTACAAAATAATACTTGTGAATGATTATTTGACAATAGCTAACTTCATTATGCATATATGAACTTAACCTAACCTTATATGTCAACGCTTTATTCTTTAATGTGTTGCCAATTATATTTAAAATGCAAACATTATGCCAAAACAACTAAAGAAGAATATGACATTTGTGTCATATTTGAAAACTTCTAAATTATTTAGAACGGGTATGTTAATCCCTACCACTGATCCCAATGTGACAGTTGAAAAGTTATGGAAAGATTTTTTTTTATTTTGATTGAAGAAAAGGCACACATTTGCACCAGAATAAATAACAACGTTTTCACGAATACCTACCATAGAATATAATATTTTCAAAGAAATATGTATTTAAGTCAAAAGTAACTTTCGTCCACGACGGTTTTTATCGTTCTTATTATCATTATTTAAGTCGAAGCAGGATCCATGCGAATAATCAATTGCATCCTGCTAATATTTAGCAGAAAGGCCATTATTAATAATATTTGATTGATGTAATAATCTGTCACATGTCAAATATTAGAAATAACAACGTGATAACCATAAATATATAGTTTTAGCAGTCGTTATGATAAAGATTGTCAAAACACGTAACAATTGTTGACGGTAACCACCGTCACTACTGAGAATACCAAATTTGATTTTAACAATCTTTACAGTACATAACAACCATAAAGACCATAACGACAACACAAATATTGAGTTCTGAATATACCCCTTAAATAACTTTTTTTCACGAGAAACCTTGCTAAACTATAAATAATAGATTTATAAAGGTTGTACAACCATACAAATGTGTTGTTGACTAGTAAATTACAACACAATATAGATTGAATAGGTATTCTTGTTAGTCAGAACACCTTAAATTGTCACCTGAACGAACGCGATAGCAGCTAGCAGTGGTTGGTGTTTTTGCGTGGTAGGTAACCAATGATTTCCCATAGCATCGGTAATATTTCCTTGCTATCAGTCGCAAGCATCCGCCGGCGTCATTGGCAGTGCGATCGAAGCCATTGTCTGCAGCCGTAGCCGTCTCTTTATCTGCTTGTCGTCATTTTCGCCTTTGTTCGTAAATTAAGGAGCGATTCTGTGCACTTCATGCCAGTCGCGGCGGCGGTCGCCCGCTAATTTCATTACGCTGGCTTCTGGCTCCGCTGCAACTTCACTCCGGTGAGTCCGATCTAACCATTTGAGGTGTAACTATTCACTGCAAAGAACTTCAATTCACTGCCGGAAATAGACTCTATGATGCTTGCTTCCAATGTTTTCAATATGGACCGTAAATCGATTTCAAAGAAACTCTTTTTTGCTTCTTTCTGTATTGCTATTTCGGTTAAGCAATAAATCGCATCCATATTCATTCCCTTTTTGGGCTTTACTTTTTTAATAAATTTTGTTTACGAATAAAACAGTAAAGCTTTTGATGTAGATATTGCATTTAATGAATTTCAGTTTTTGAAATTAATGTTATGTTCTTTAATATTCATTATTTTCAACAACAAACAAGTTTGTGCAGGGGCAATTTGAATAGATTTTTCTTTTTTACCTCTCGCTAAGAGAGGTATTGGATTCATGCTAAATTCGCATATCCAGATTTTAGTGAATAAGCATGATTTAAGGTCCCTAGAATCAGATTATAACATTTTTAAAATGATGTGTGTGTGTATGTGTGGGTATGCCTGGATGTTGGAGGGACGATTCATCAAAAACTATAAGCCTTAAGACCTGTTTAACTATGAATTCCTCAATCTAACATTGCTAGGAAGAGTTGAAAAGGTTTTGGTAACAATTGGACAACCGGAAGTGGTAATTTCTTAGAAAAATTCTTCTAAATATAATTTTTTTGAAATTTTTGTTATTACAAATATTGCAGAACATAAAAGTCTCCATCTAATACACTTAAAAATTTTATTATATCTTGTATAGATTTAGAGATAAAGACACTATAATATATATAATAATCTAATCGCAGAGGCTAAGGCACTAAGGAAAGCACTTGACAAATTCAAATGTTTATAACATGATTTGTAAATGACAGATGTCAATGTCAAAAATCAACAGTTTTAATGACATTCTGATGGCTTTTTCTGGAAAGTACATTTAATCTTTCTTATTGTTTTATTAATCAAATATTTGAAATTATAGGTAAAATGTATATATCGATCAGAAATACCGCCAATCTGGTTAATGAATTGGAAGAATCTCTGATATTTAGGAACTTCCTCATACAATGAAAAATAGATATAACTATAATTGTATGTGTGCAGAAGACACGTTAAATACAATAAAAAACAATATTTGGGTAAAGTTCTGTAATTTTTTGTTATAAAACGACGGTTCGATAGCGAAGTGCAATACAATATTTCTATAGCCTAATATGGAAATGGCGAGAGGTCTTTTGCTGGCCACAACAGATTTTTTTGGGGTAAACTGGTTGTTTCAAATAACAAGCTCAGTCACTAAACAAATTATTAACAAACCAATATCCCTCATATATTAAGAAACTAATTTTAAAAGCGTGTTCACTTACTTAAAAAGTAAAATTATATCACTTCCGATTTATACGGAAGTGACATTGACTTTTTTATTTTAAAAATAACGGCCTGCATATTTTTCAAAATTTAGATTAGTCGTAAAATTCTGAATACAGACATGCATTCATATTATTTAGATACATATAGTATTCAGAATTTCGAGGGTAATCCAAATTTTGAAAAATATTCTGGTACTTCATTTAAAATAAGGAAGTATAATATAATTGCATCCCTTAAAAGCTTTTGTCCAGTTATTAGGAATATTCGTTCTCATTTGTATAAAATGTAAGTTCTTTTCTTATGATGGTATTTAATATTATAATTTAATTGTTTTTAAAAGTGCACGTACCCGCTGTGAATGGAATTAAGAAAATAAACTATAAAAAATCCAGATATTAAAACATGATACCTACCATTGTTGAAGCATCAAAAAAGGATATCCTCAAAACAAATGTTTTTGTTTCTCATTAGTTAGTTATTTACAAATGTGACAACTATTGTAGGACATAAGTAGGACAATTCGTATAAATGTTGTTGTTAAAAGAAGTTGAAGCGCTATCAAAGAAATTATTTTATTGGTAGGTACCCAGATTTTCATTTTGGTGAATTGGATGCTCCCGATTGGTATAAAACTGCATTTCATAAAATAGACTATATCATTGATTAAATTATAAACCAATATAAATGCGTGATTTATTTAGTTACCACGTTTTACGGCGGTTATTATTGAGTAACCATGGTGAATAAATATACGGGACTTAGTATATTCGAATATACATATCTTCGTATATTCACTTATAAGTGCGTTTGGTTATTTTGTTCTATGTACTCAAAGTTGTCAGTGTCATTTTGAATTCTATTTACAGAGCGTATAGGGTACGATCTTTTTTCAAACGCGATAATTTTTCTGGATTGCAGTCAAAAATTTTATTTTAAATTCTCGGGTCGACCGGTTTCGAGCTCCACATGAGCCTTCCTCAGGAGATGAGATCTAAAATTTTCTTAATTCTCATCTCCTTAGGAAGGCTCATGTGGAGCTCGAAACCGGTCGACCCGAGAATTTAAAATAAAATTTTTGACTGCAATCCAGAAAAATTTTTATTACCTCATTATTTCAAAGAATTTAAAAAAATACCTCGGAACACGTCTAAACTATTGGAATATAATCAGATATTTTGAGATTATTTGTGTATAATATCATAAAATTCCTTTTTAGCGATTCAGACATTGGAACAGACAGACACGCCTTTAGGTCTGTAAAATTCGTACAAAGACTTGATGGATTCTTCTCGTGTGAAGGTTGACGCCATAATCCAGCTTTTATACTTATTATTTACATATAAATATTAATAGTAATCTTGTGAAACATGGCGAGTGTTTTCTTAAATATTTTATATAAATATTACCCATGTTATGTCAAAAATTTATCGTATGCTTTCTCTTTATATAATATATGTAAATATTTATTATTACCATTTGTTGCGACTAAAATCAAATGCACTATATGCCGCCTAACGGCGAATGGGAAGCTACAAACCTAGGAACCCTCGGAAACCAGCGATCGCTTATTTATAGTTTCGTATAGATTTGAGTCTCTTACGGCCGAATTCACCATTCCTTGATCGTTAGTTGACCCACAGATCAACGCTGATTCTGAATCAATCCAATTCACCATTAAAAATCAAGTTAATCTACAAATCAAAATCATTGATATTTCACCGTAACCAGGATAGAAAATACAGCTAATTTCACGGACTTCATGATCGACTAACTTCAATTCCATCTAGGTTTTGTTGCTATTGTATGTGTCAATATTAAAATTACGGTCGGTTGCAGTAGGAGAATTTATAAATGAACCAAAAAAGTTGTTCAGTATGACAGATATAGAAGAATTTTATTATTCCTAAATGTTTAAATTTTATATTATTACGAAAAATCGTGTACGCCACACGGCCGATATGCAAATAACGAACTCGACTGATTATAAACTATTGTATACTTTGTTCACATTTAGACCAATCAGAAAACTGGAATATATTTCAGCCGAAAATCTACTGACAGCTATATTCAATAAATTTGGTTCATTATATTTTAAATTATTTATCACTATAAACAAGTCCAGAAACAGATCATATTAAACAATTTTTAATAATGCTGACAAATTTATTGAATATGGCTGTAAGTCTTAAGCTTAATCAGTATATTTGGTTGGAAACACTGATTTTTTAATAACCCTGAAGTATGTGCCAAGTCGTTGACATGGTTCTAGGTGACACCGATGTTAGAACTACACTGAACACTGATGCTATCAGCCAATTAGCAACCATAGTTGTAATACTTTCCTTCTTTTTTTATGTTTTTTCCTACTTTTGTAATATTTATTTTGTTGATTTCGTGAAAAGAGGGAAATTAATTTTATTTTGAAGACATATTTCTTCTTTATTCAATATCATTTGAAAATAATATTCATATCATTATTCTTTTGCTGTATTTTTTGTCAAACATTTAAATTGAAATTACAGGCTGTTAGGAAAACTGGTCAGAAATATTGATGATTTAACAAGAGAATCGGGAGTATTATTGAAATGACCCAGCTATTTTGATTTATTAAGTTGTGGAGTAATTTTCCAAATAATTATTAGTAAATCAAGCAGTTAGATGATTAATGTGTGTAACTGGCCGAAAATATTCATTACATCGTAATTAAGGCACAAAAACAAGCTAACAATCAGGCAAACTCAATAATTCTTCGGTGAATTGAGTTGGAGAGTTGGAGTGACTCGTGAGGCTCGCTTTCGCTGCCGAGCCAGTCCATCAGCTCGCCGCATTGTCCCTAGAACAAAGCGTGGGGTAGTGACGGTCAATACTAAGGGTCCAAGCCTCCGGGGTTCTGCGCTCAGTTATTTCGGGGGCGCTGTTACAGGACCGTAGCCAAGGGGAAACCTGAGCCTTTCAGAGTCCCCCCCCATGAAACTTTCAAAGCCTCCCTGAGCAAAATAAAACGTGTTGTTATAACATATTTATTATTTTTGAAATTATTGAAAAGCATGATATATTTTTCCTGAGTATGTACCAACTTTTAAGTATTGCATACTAAGGTGGTCAGTATTCAATATAAGCAATTGAATTCCGTTGTCATATTGATAACGTCGGGGCTGCGAAGTCCAAGCACGTCTTTATTGAACAATCCTCGTGTACATATGTTCCGCTGATTATATCCCTTATAAATATTTTAATTTTAACAAAAAAAAAAATCTGTTGTGGCCAGCACAAGACCTCTCGCTATTTACATATGAGGCTATATAAGTATTGTATTGCACTTCGCTTTCGAACCGTCGTTTTATAACAAAATATTACAGAACTTTACCCAAATATTGTTTTTTATTGTATTTAAAATGTCTTCTGCATACATATAATTCTAATTATATCTATTTTTCATTGTATGAGGAAGTTTCTAAATGTCAGAGATTGTTCCAATTCATTAACCAGATTGGCGGTATTTCTGAAGGATGCATATATCCACCACAATTTTTCCTATAATTTCAAATATTTAATTAAAAAATCTGTTGTGGCCAGCACAAAACCTTCCGTCAATTCGATATATAGTATATATCCTATACCAAAAGTTCCTTGAAAAAGATTCTGTATATCCTATAAAATTGTAACACGAACACACTATTTTTTACAAATTCTATACCGAAAGTTCCTTTCCCTATTTTATTAGGGGTCGCTGTTTCTTACTCTTCTCTTTTAATCATTCCTGTCTAACGATTCTTCTTCAGACAATTCTTTCTCTCTCAAATCTTCTGCTACACAGTCCTTCCATCTTCTTCTCTTTGGAGGCACACTATATCACATTCACACATAACTTTCTGACTCTATACTTGCAACTTTGGTTTTGCATTTGACACTGACATCTGTCAATTAAATTTTTCTGAATATGTCTGTTGTTTCCATAATTTTAACAAGGCTGACTAATTTTTGAAAGTTAATCTCTCTTAATGTCTCTATAACTCTATATCTATTGAATATGAACGAAACTGTATAATCAAACCTTATAGAGAATAAGATATTCTTTCATACTGATTATCACAAAATGTCGAAAAATAATATTTAACTGCGTTTTTTCAAGAAAAACTGTTAAAAACTTCAAATAAGGGTACTTCCGGTGGATCAATTATAACCAAAATCTAATCAGCTCTTCATATGGATGTAAAGAAGAGGAATACGAAAGAATTATAATTTTTAGAATTGTAGTATTGGAATTATCGTCGGAGAAAAATTTGTCACACACGGACACACACACGGACACACACACGGACATACACACGGACACACACACGGACACACACACACACACACATACAGACATCATCTTAAAAATAGTAAATTCGTATTCTAGGAGCCCTAAAACGTGCTTATTCATTAAAAACTCACCAACGAATTTTTTGACCAAAGACAATACCTTCCTTTTACGGAAGGTAAAAAACAATAAGAAAAATTAAATAGAGAGAAAAAGCTATCAGAATGTCACTAAAACTGTTGATATTTGACAATGACATGTGTCATTTACAAACTATGTTATAAACATTGGAATTTGTCAACTGGTTTCCTTAGTGCCTTAGCCTCTGCGATTAGTTTACTCTATAAATTATAGTGTCTTTATCTCTAAATCTATACAAGATATAATAATTTTTTTAAGTGTATTAGATGGAGAATTTTATGTTCTTCAATATTTAAAAAAAAAAACTCCCAAAAAATTATATTGAGAAGAATTTTACTAAGAAACTACTACTACTAGTTCAATTGTTACCAAAACCTTTTCAGCTATTCCCAGGAATGTCAGATTGAGGAAACTGCAGTTAAATATTTTTTAAGTCTTATAGTTTTCGAGGAATCGAGGGTACATAATATCTTGTGTACCTCATAAAAACTATGTAAACGACACTACTAAATTTGACAGCATAAAATCTTAATTCATGGATGCAATTCGTAGATGGCCTTGATCGGACTTCTTTCAAAAATTTTACTGTACATGTGTAGTGTCTTAAATCATTATAAATACAAAATCGCAAAAATTGCAGATATGCACATTAGAATTCCTGGGAAGAATATATTTTTACGTGGGCTAGCTGAAAAACAATTGGTTGCATAGGTAATCAGTCTACTTTCATTTGTATTAAGTTCTAAAGAAGTTGTGTGTTTAGAACCATGACTGACGAGAAATAATAACTTAGTTTATAAATATCTAGTGATTCCATTTTAGCTTTGAACATCTTTGCTAGTTAGGGGCACAGTTATTTTTTCTTCACCTAAAGAATCCGTATTGATATACTTATTTTTTACGCTGAGTGTTGACGGTCTGCTGTTCTTTTCCGTCGATCAGTACCGACTAGTAGGATGGGACATCGAAACAAAAATATCGATGTTGAACATCGATGTCAATATCGGTGGAAGACATCGATGTAAACAAAATATCGAACACAAAACATCGAAGTATTAAAATCATCGATGTTTTTTGCCATTTTGCATTCTAATATGTCAAATTCTTGCATTTATTAGGTTATTTCAGTAAAAAAGAAAGTATTATAAACAAAAAATGTGAAAATGTACAAGAACAGCAAGCGTGGTACCAACGTAGAAAAATACTAAATCTGGTACAATTGTACCACTTCTGGCACATAAGGAACCAACGAAAATTTTCGATTACGTAAAATCCCTAAATATTGAGTACGCAGTTGGAAGTAAAAATTCCCTTCATGGCATTTTTGTAAAAAATCTAATTTTGACCTATATAAATTTTATATTATTTATAATTCAAATACATCGATGATTTTTTGTAACATCGATAAAAACATCGATGTTTAAAAAGGATCACTATCGATGTTCAAAAATAGAACATAGATGTTTGCGAAACATCAATGTATATCGCCCATCCCTACCGACTAGGGTGCGATAACATCAGATTCTGCCGATCGGTTTGCTGCCGGTCGGTTCTGAACAGTGTGCCTTAAGATTTTTTTAAAGTGCAGCCTTCCCTAAAATGATTTCAGTCCTCCCGAAGGAAATAGCGCAGCTACGAACCGTCCTGCGCTGTTTTGATTAATAACACTTCGTTTCTCCCCTTTACGACGACGGAGCAGAGCCAGCTTTCGCCTTTCGTCACCTGAATGCGGGCCCAGGCACGAGAAATTAGATAAGGCGGAGGAAAATTGTCAAATCTCTCTACTCCATTACAGATAGGAATGCTCTATACACTCACCGACACCGACTCGATTCGACTCGACTCATACACTGATCTACACTTACCGATTTGATGCTCAGGTGGCGCACAAGCGAAACTCACTTTGGAAATTCTTCTTTTTATTTCTATATTGGGTTACTCACAATATTAGACTTCTATCATAATGTTACTCGAGTTGGAGTAATAGAGCTGGAATAGACCCATCTTCTTGATGGGAAATTCTTTTTTTATTAATCCATCAAACGGGAATTCGTTTACTCTGCACAAATTGCTACTGAAATATATAAATTTAACAACTATATCACGCTAATAGAGAATAAAACAAGTTAAAGGTAAAGTTGACGGAAGGATAAATTTTATGTTAAAACTGTTAAACTTATATTTGTTTAACGATGTGATAGATGGAATATGAAGAAATATTTTTTCCGTTATTCAGCTACAATAATTAGAAGTAACAAAGACGTTACATAATGTTTCATAATGGAAAAATTTATTGATTGTCGCAAAATTACTGTTATTACGCTAATTTTTTTTTATAGAACTATTGATACAATATTAATAGTTTGTTTATCGTGGTAACAACTATCATTATTGCGTTGCTAAATCTAGAAGTGTGAGGGCGGTTTATCTTCTGCTTAAATTAATAAACCTGTTGTGGCCAGCCCATTATCTTTCACCATTTCTTGACCACATAAAAAATTCTAATTATATCTACTATTTTATTCTATTGCTGGGTGTGTCATTCTGCTTTTTACACAGATGTCGGTAATGATGTATGTATATATTTTGTATCGTTCGGGCGCATATCGGGCATCACCACAATAATTTTTGGCATTGAACCCGGGTCAGCAGATTCGTGACCAAATCTTAAAGCATACCGCCCCGAAACCCCATAAGTGCATTAGATTTAACAATTGTGAAATTTAAGTGCTAATAAATATGGGTTATTTTTCTTAGTTAGTGATGATGCGAGTTTAAATATATCTTATTATATAAAATGTTCTTACCAATTTTTAATAGAGATACATTAAATGCATTGCCTGTTGCCTGAATAAAGAGAAATAAAAATTTCAGTACGTCTATGATAATAGTTATTTACATTCGAGTGCGTGTAAGTTGTATTTTACTTTTACTTCACGCACGAGAATTATATCAAATTTTTTGGCCGACGATAATGAATATCACTTTTTTTAATGAGATAGGTTGTACTTCTGAAAAGGGTTAAATACTGGGGTTAAGTCAATTTTCAAATTTGATTTTACTTACCTTCATTAGAGTACTTCTTCTAGCGAAAATTTATTTGTAGTAATAGACGTTGTTTATGACTGATAATATATTTATATGCTCATCTTTTCTTCGTAATAAATAATAGGTAGGTGTCGATATTTGACATTTCAGCAATGTTCGCCTAGCGTATTTGACAGGTATATCGATCGGTGACTATGTCGCTAATGGCGGATTTTTACAATAATGACAGATGTCGCTGCCGTGATTTTGGTTTATATAAATTAATTTTAAATATAGGAAATGTTAAAGTAAAAAAATAACTTAAGTAGGTAGTACTTTTTTACATGAACTTTATTATAGTAAAGATGATTTCTTTTCTAAATGCCCATAAACGTCCAGTGTATTTTGATTATTTTACCGCATAGTTAGACAAGTTACAACACAGTAAGCGTAAAATGTAGGTTACACTTGCTGTGTATACAGTTGTAAAGTTCCCATTACACTTCAGGAGGGCAAAAAATAAATTTTATATTTGACGTCACTTCTCTTTTGTGCATATGAAGAAAAATATACTACGCTTACGCATATGATTCATGATTTTTCTAATATGTATTCTTTTGTTTCAGGTGAGCTAAAAATCTACAACCTGTTCATGTAATTTTGTGCTGTTTTGAAGATTACGTAAGTAATTCTATAAAATTCTTCGAATAGTTAGTCGCATTTGAGGTTATGTTTGGAAGTAAGCTTACGGGTTAACGCTAAAGTGAGGGCGCTAGTGTTATCGATCATGCGCATGTGCACTGCACACTTCCTGCGGCACGGCGCTGAGCCTATTCGGCGCCCGGCGCATTCGAACGGATAATCTGTTTCTTATGAATGACGGATTTTGTGCGCTGAAATTGAACCGAACTAAAAATAACAAAGGCGGCTTGCTGCTTTTTTTGCAAAGCGATCGGCTTGTGGTTTAAAATAAACTAAACGGGTTATTTTAAAAGGTAAAAAATGTAGTAAGTTAAAAATAGATGAGTTGTAAACGCAAATTTACTCTTCCTCATGGACGCTTCTGCATTTGCTTCTAAATTGGTTGTTGGAATTTTTAAATTATAAGCGGCTCGTTTATCAACACAATCGCAGGATTGCTGATATCGCTGATCCAATTTTATGTTTCGTTACAAATAAAACACCAAATATTAAAAGCGGATAATCCCATATTTACAAAATCGCATTCGCTTTACTCATGGATAGGGATTCTAAATAAACAGCATTACAGGTACATTAATCCTTCATAAAGGTTGTTCTAATTTGTTAATAAATTATTCCATGAAAAATTATTATAATATAATAACTGAATAAAATTTTTCTTCTACAAATTCTAAATCTATTATTTTGGATATTTCACAAATCTAATTTTTTTAAATTGAAATTTCGACACTTTGTAATTAAAATTATGTTTGCGAGTAATTTGAAATTACAGTTAAAATATGCATAATTTTGAAATAGTTTGTGTACTGGCGTTGTAGAATGACGTCACTTTGTGACATTACTGTAAAGAAACTATACTCACAACCGATCAGCTAATTGTTTTCTATCATGCAAAAATAACTTCGATAATCCATTACGGTATCATTTTTTGGGGTTCACCGAAGAATCTAGAAAAAGTTCTAGTCTGTCAAAAGAAAATAATAAGATGTATAGCAGGAGTATCATGCAGATATATTTATTTACTAAATTTAATATATTAACAGTATCTTGCATATACATTCTTGAAACTTGCAAACACGTTTATATAAATAAAAACAAATTTCAATTAAATTCTACTTTCCATGATTTCAATACTCGCGGTAAGAATGAATGTCAAGTACCACTACCAAAATATAAAAAGACAAATTTTACTCCACAAGTGCAAGATGTACGATTATAAAATCACCTTCCAGTTGATATAAAAAATTAAAATTCTATGAAAACCTTTACTGCTGGTTTAACAAATTTCTTAAAATGCAATGGCTTTTATAATCTAGAAGAGTTTTATAATCATAATCATAATTAACTACCAACTGTTCAACAATAATTTTAATCTTTATTGACATTCTCTTATGTATGGTTGTACCATTTTATATAGAAATAAATAAAATTATTATTATTATTATTATTATTATTATTATTATTATAACCCCGCTAGATGGCGAAGCTGTAGTGCAATAGTACATGCATCCGAATTGTGCCCTAAGCATGAAACAAAGCATTATGTTTTTCTTGGAAAAACGGTGTTCAACTGTGTTTTGGGATGGAGATAGAAATTGTTTCTTCACGTTTCCATCTCCATTGCATGTTTTTGTTTACATTTACAATTTAATGATACTCTAGTAAAACCTCTAAATGTAAAAACCTAGAGATACATACTTAGAAATATCAACTTAACAAGCATAAAGGGTTGCTTCGTTTACTACTTGGTTGCCATCTAGTGGTGCTAACATTATTTTCTTATTATGACTAGGTAGTTCTTTGGTCATTGAATAAATAATCGAAAACATTGATTATAATTTTTTAAATACGACTGTGTAGATAAGCAGTTACTATGTAATTCATTGACATTTATTTTAATTGGGTTAGGTGAAATGATACCAGAGATATAAGATTATAGTTTTTAAATAGTGATAATCCAGAGAAAATTATTTTGAAATTTTAAAACGTTTAATATGTGTTCTCTCCAATGCAGTTTTGAGATTAGAAGAACCAGCAGTGTAAAATCATAACAACTCTGGTGTAAAACCTTTTATTATACAAAACAAACCTTAATTTGCATAATCTGATTAAGTTCTAATATTTTTTTTGTAGAATATGACGTGTTTTATATTAAAATATGTTCTAGACAAACATTTTAGACCCGCTATTGCATATGCAAGAGTCCTCTGTATTTTTATCGAAATTGTAAATGTAGTTCGAATTTCGAATATCATTTGCATTTGAGCGAAGGGGGGAAATGTGTAAGTTTGTATGTTGTTCCTGATTAATATTCATTGTGCTTGTTCAATTTTTATTTCTGAATATTAATTCAAGTTTTTTTTTTTGTTATGGCTATATGCACATGAAAACTAAAAATTTAATTTAAATTTGTGATTGTACTACTTTCATAGCAAAAATCAATATAGTTATTTACATATATAAACTGTTTTCATCAGACTGTTTAGTCTTTTACAAAACAAAGAGTATTTTCTTTTTTATTCACTATAACCTATATTTGAATCTGCACAATTTTTAAATTTTAATAAGAATTTATTACGTTTTAGAATTTTATAAAATATTTTAAATGCTAAATATAGTAGTGTTCGCTTATAACGAACCACTAAATGCCATTAAAAATGGTTCGTTATATCTGAGGTTCGTAACAACAGAACAAGTTATAATTTTATACATTTGATTAGGCTTGTTATAAACTTGTAATATGTGGTATATTTGTGTAAAAAAATTCAAATAAGTATAAATATGTTATGTCATATAAGTACAAGTATAAATGAAGTAATGGTCTATCTATGTTATAGCAATAAACAATAATAATCGGTAAACGAAATACTGAAATACATATAAGACAAGACAAAAAACGTTGCATTTTACGTACAACCATTTAATAAGTAATATTACTTATTAAATGGTACAACTTTAGAGTTTGTTATAAGCGAAAAATCGATAAAAAAGATAGTTAATTGTATATGAAAGTTCGTTATATCCGGGTTATAAACGAAAAATTGATGAAAATATAGTTCGTTGTATACGTATGTTTGGTATATTCAAGCTCGTTATGTGTGGAAAAAATAACATTGAACTTATTACCGCTTCTCTCGTGCCTTTATAACTTATAAGTGGTTCATTATAAGCAAAATTTCGTTATAAGTGGGTTCGTTATAAGTGAACAGCACCACACTATAATTAATTATTTATATTAAAGTAATGAAAAAAGTTTCGGTATAAACAGATATGGTAGAAGTTTTATAATCGATATATTTATATAATATATAAAGTAAAATTCTGCTTTTCGTAAATTAATGAAATTAATTACTCCTTACATATTTGTGACACGAGTGCACAATACATAATGAAATTTTTTAAAGTTTTTTATTCTCTTCTCTCTTAGTTATTGTATCCGAGAGCTTTTATAACTCAGAAATATAAAATATTTATCAATGCAAATTTAAACGAATTATGTACGAAGAAAATTTAAAAACAAAATGATAGCATTTGTGAAATAAAAAAAAATATATTATAGGCTAATGAATTTTGAATTTGCTGTTACTTTTTGAATTATTACCCTCGTACATTACTCTTTCTACATCTTAAGAACTTCTCATGGGAGAAGTTAGTATACAAGTGATCGGATTTCGAAGGTCACCATTGGAATCTGGTACGACTTCGGCTAAATATGCGACTTGTTGTGTGCATTTGAGTGGCCATATTAGATCTGCTTTTGTTTTGCCAAAAGTTGTAATAAAAGTAGTTTCCGATATTCCAATGAAGAACTTCGAAATCCGGACACCTCGATACATGTTTAAATAGAATTGAATGTACTTAAACAATTTTTTTTAAGCATTCATCATTATCTGTGTTCAAGAAGTTCCAATATAAAAATAAGAAATTTTGGTTGATTTTAATAATTTATAATTTTTGAATTGAAAACTCATGTCCTTTGTGATTGTACAGTATTAGGATTTAGTATTAAAAATATGTAAAACTATATATATTTGCAGTAATGTTGAAAATTTGAATCCTTTAATAAAAATTTTAAATTTGTGTGTTATGAATTTTGTTAAGGTCACTTCTCATTTTAATTTAGTATATAAGCTTCTTTTATTGGAAACAACATTTTTGTTGAAACTTTTTATATAGGTAATGTTCTGGTGTTGGGCACATTTGTTGTTCGAGATAATAAAACCGGGGGAACCTGAAAAACCCGTATCGAATTTAATGAATATAGATTCATTTGTTACACGTTGGCTGTACTTGATGGCCACAGTAATACAATGCTCACCATTCGACCCAGATAGGCTGTGTAAAACAAATCGTAGCGACAAAAAACTATGAAAGTTTAATTACGAAAATTCAGCTGTCAAAAGCGATACAAAGAAACGAACAACGTCATCAATCATGCTGGACATTGTGTCCGTGAATTCGAGAGATTTTTTGTCTTGCCTTGAGAAATTAATTTCATTCAAATGCAAAACAAATGTATTCAAATATTTTGATATTTATTTTGAGGTTATCAGCAATCAGCGAACAAATTAACTGAGCGGGTAAATGGTATTAAAATATTAAGAATCGGATTACTTAAAACAATTTGTTTATTTTTAGAAAGAAAATTAGTAATTCAACACTATACAGGCTGTAAATAACGCACTTAATACTGTATCGTAACAGCGATAATTTATTTTCTAATGTGCTTGTAGTAATTGTAAAAGCACTTCAAGATGTATCAATAACAATTATTTACTATTAATTGATGTCATGGTGGGCACTTGGTCAAACATATTATGAAAATAAAAATTATAATATAAATTAAACACTTGGTTGTTTCACAAAAAAAACAAAACGATCGTTTCGACCTCTCTGTCATTATCAAGTTAACAAAATATTACAAATTGTATCTTATTTATGTATATATACGTGCTAAAAATTATTTATTTGAATAAAGAATTATTTAAAAATTACGGTAGCTTAATGGAAAATAACAGCACGTCAATTTTGAAGGTTTGAAATCAGAGGCGAACAACTGGATTTTTAGATTTTAATTTATTAAGAAGCTGGTTTGTAATTGGTCAACTTTAGTCCCACATCATAAGGACAATATTGTTCCCGTGGTGCATTCAACGTTTAATGTCTTACTATTTTATTTAATATTCTACTGATTACAAATCAGAAAGTTTTAATACAATTTTCGAAGTGGGTAGGCTATGAATGATTTTGCTTGTTTTTTAGACTTCACCCTAGTGTCAATACCAATTTTTTGACATTACCATAACAGCAATTCATATTACCCTTGGGCATTATTTGTTATTTAATTACTCTGGACGCAGGGTTATTATGATAATAATAACATACCGCTTGGACATTAATAATAATTATATAAATTATTTTAATATTTGGTTGCGTAACCTTTAGCTTCTAGTATAGCCCTTAACCAACGAGCTATAAGTAAATATAGAGTGGCGGATGAGCGCTGCTGGCCGTACACACTTGGACGCCATGTCTACTATAACCTGCCAGGCAGGTTGCAGCCTACCAGTAATATTTCTGAATTATTTTTAACGAAATAATTTACCTTTTATGTTAGAATTATAAATATAAATAACGCAATTTGTGGCGAAAAGTTTTATTCTGACATATATCATATTCCGAAATAAATAAATAAATAAATTAATACATATTTAGTTTCACAGATATATAATATGGATGATGTGAAACTATTGATAAATTAATATAATTTAAGAATTTTTACTGTGAATCCTTATTTTGTTATAATATTTTACGATAATAAATAACAATTAATATGAAAAATGTAACTGCATTAATACAATATATTGAAAAAGTAGCAAGGTAGGTAGATAGATACATAAAAACGAAAATAGTGAAAATTAAATTATATTTTATTATGACAATAATAACGTATATAAAAAATATTAACATATAAAATACAATAACAGAAACATATTCTTTAAATAAAATAAACAAAATTGTGAAAATAATCACTACACATATGAAATAGAAAATAATGTTTTTATTGACCTTTAAATATGATTGTTTTGGTAAAAAATTGTCGAATGTTAGTTCCTTGAATATCTGTAGAAACAGTCCTACTATTTACACAAAAAATTGATTACCTATAATAATTGTTCTTGTATTTATTTTAATTACAACAGAAATTTTTGTTTAAATATAGAAAATTTGATTGTAATAATAAATATCAGTAATTACATAAAAATAAATTGATTATATTCGTTGTTGGATTTAGGCGAGAAACTATTATCAGACTACAGGCGGTAAAATCGTAAATCCTTCGCTAATTAAAACTTTGAGTTAAAATTTTTGAATATAAAATTTACCTGTGAAACGACTTGCAACTATTTCAAATTAGACTGTTTCCACACTGAGGAACAACACACTTTGCGGGCATTTTTAATAAATAGTGCAATAAGCGCTGAGAAAAACAACGTATAGCGTCTGAGCTGAGCGCTCAGTTATAGTAATGGCCGCCGAGCTAAGCATTCAACTGTGTACGGGTAAAGTACGCGTTCAGCATGCGATGCGCCACTCTATATTTACTTATAGCTCGTTGCCCTTAACCTATGGAACCGTAATTTTTTTTCTTGTAGAATTTTGGAAATTTTTCCTCATTCCATTTTTCATTTTTGTTCTAGTTGAATTTTATTCCTTTCTTGATATTTTCCGATCCTATTTTATAATTCGTGCCATAAATTTTGTATAGAATTGATGTAAAGTAATTGAGGTGGCATTTTCAATTCTTTAGTGTTATAAAGTGACATTTCTTGTACTATCTTTGACGTATGTTTTGGATCATTGTATTGGTAGAAAATATAATTTTGTCCAGTTCTTAATTTCTCGGCAGTTTGCTTAATATTTTCTTTCAAAATATTGGAGTACATATTTATCCCATAATACTTGAAATGATAACTAAATTTCTGACACAACTCATCGGCATACAGCTCCATACCACGACTGAATCTCTGCCGTGTTTTACGGCAGCTCGCACACAAATTGTCGTCTATGGGAATTAAATGTAGTAAATTCACTTTCATCAGTGATAATTAAACGATTCTACAACTCTTGTGGCTCATTTCGAACTACTTACCAAAATCAAATCGTTTCTTTCTGTTGATTGTACATGATATTACAACGTATACGAATAATTTTGCTATTCATTCTTTTAACGTTAACTGAAAATGTGTAGTGTCTTAAAACTTATAAAAATAATAATGTAAAGTAATATACATTTTATAAAAAAATAGGCAAGACAATATGTCACAAACTATATGGTTTGTTAAGGTTTAATTTTAAATTATAATATTGTTCGAATACTTTTGCTGTCCACTGTAAATACCATATATCCTTACGGAATATTACACATTTCCGGATGTATAAATTTTCATTTATTCTCGGATTTCGGTAATACAAGACTTCATTCCAAGGGCACTCAAAGTTGTCAAGGAGAGTGCATCACTTGACTGTGTTAATACGAAAATTGGAAATGTTGAATACGATTATGAATGTGGCTGAGGCGAAAGAAGTTTGCCTGGATAGGAATGTGTGGCGAAGGATGATTGTTTCGTAATTATTGTGGTGTGAAGATGTATGGTTAGTAAGAATGTTTTATGAGAATGGAGAGACAGCTGAACTTTTATATGGACGAGAAGAACGAAGTATGTTTGTACAGGAATGTGTAGCGAAAGATGATTTTTGTGTAACTATTATTGTGGTCCGGATGCGGTAATTCGCTACCGAAAATCGGTCACTTTAATATGTTTTTATGTATGAATACGTTTATGAATGTGGCTAAGGTGAAAGAAGTGTGCATGGATAGGAATGTGTGGCGAAGGATGATTGTTGCGTAACTATTATTGTGGTCCGGATGCGGTTATTCGCTACCGAAAATCGTTCACATTAATATGTTCTTTGTATGATGATTTTGGACAAGGCGAAAGAAGAATGTTTTTAAAGAATTAAGTGATTCAGTGGAGTTCTTACTTTCATCCCTTTTCTTATTGTTTTCGGGTTTTTGCTAACCCACTAAGTGGGAAACGCGTGATTTTATGTATGTATGTATGTATGTAGAAATGTTGACGTAATTCCTTGAGGCTGACGTAATATGTTGGATAGGGTGTGGAGACTAGGTTATGTGACTCTTTAAATACCCGGAATGAAATTTATTAGAATTATTATGTATGTATATATTGTGGAATAAAAGTTTAATAAGTAAAGGTAGTGTTTTGATTCGTGTGTTTTTTGTGAGAAGTGAAAAGTACTAACATGAATTTTATGATTGGTCTGTCGGATTCAAACCCGGCGTCGTCTAAACTACAACTGGTAACATTGCACAGTCAGCCATGTGATTTCATAATATAATATTTACGAAATAAAAAATAACTAAAATTAAATTTATTCAAAATGTAATATAACATATTGACTTTGGAAAGTTTTATTTTTCTAGATGAGGTAGACTACGTGTTCCTTCCGAAAACCTCTAGATCCAGTAAAATGATATTTTATACTCATGCTTGCGCATACAATTATAAACAGAAATTGTCAAAATCTATAATATATTGTAATCAAAGATTTCACAGGAGTGGTGAGTAAAATATTTTAGAAATTGTACGTAAAATATTAATTTTCCAGCTAAGTGCAGATAAATTTTAATTAGTAGAAATTTATATAAACTTTATATAATATTTATTTAAACAATATTTGTTTTCATTGTTTCACTTTTTACTTGCTCATCCGTTGGTCCTTTTAAATTGCTCTATTGTTTTTATTAGGGCGTTACCTGACCATTTTAACATCGTCCGGTTTTCTTATTGTACCGTATCCGTTATTCTTTACAATAATAATCTGACGGATTGTACAAAACTAAATGTTTTTATTAGGCTTTAAAACTGTAATTTAATATAATACTCGATATTAGTTTCAGAATATTAACCTTGTCCATTATATCTTGGGTTTCTACTATTTTCTTATGAGTCTTAAAACCAAGCATCATAACTATTAACTGTTCTTCAATTCATTTTTAAAGGTTGGGCAACACTGGTTTAATAATACATTTTAATAAAAATAATATTGTATGAATAGCGATGCATGTAGTTGTATTTTACTTTTTGCGTGGTACAGAGATGACTATTATTTTTGTAAAAGACATTACCTACAAAAATGTAACTTGTAATCTTGCAAATAAAAAATAATAAAAATGAAAATACCATTGGATAAATTGCTTGAACTTCTCATAAAACCACTAATGCTTTGCCACGCAATTAAGCTTTTTTTTTCTCAGTTTGATACTTCATTTTGTAAAACATTTAATGAATAAATACACTTGGGAATTGCTCGGAGTTCTTTCAGTGTTGCTGCATTTGCATCACCATCGAGTTACAATATAATGAACACGACTTCATGCTGAAATTTCTCCAAGAATAAATCAAATGAATACGCGCTAAAAAGAAGGCTGAAACATTAAGAGGTTCACTGAAAAATGCTGTTTCAGTTTCAGAAATTCAGCCGCTAACAAGGACTGAACCCGTGGAGAAAATTGTATGAGAATTGTGGATACTAGGCCTTAGAGAGCGATTCAGATTTCTGTATGATTTTGTATAGCAATACGTGGCCAACTTTTGTAACTTTCCGCGATATAATAGTGCAATGTGGAAGGTTTTTACGTTTTAATTCTATTGTATGAATTCCATTTGTTTCTTTCTATGGCAGCATTTTAAACAATGTGCACAATTTTAATGATATTGCAAGAAATAATAGTAAAATAGAATATTCATATTTAATTTTAGATATGCTCGTATAGTTTAAATTACGAAGTTTTTGGTATTAAAAGATCCTGAATTCAACATTCGGTTTCACCCTAAGAGCTATCAATGCTGATTTTTAAAATTGATGATGAATGCTACATAATTTTTTTAAAACTAATTTATATTAGCTTTGATGTCAAAAATTAACCAAGTCATTATATTTTTTAAAATAACGAAATTTTAATACATTATAAGTTTGTCGTGATATTTGAACCTTCTTTGTTTGAGGAAATATTTTAAAGTACACCTAATGTAATATTTGTTTTCTTCGAGCATATACTGAGTAGGGAAGTAATTCCCTATACCAACGCATAGCATGCTGTGATCGGAAGATATGCAATAAGGGGGAATGCAGGATTGGAAGTTAAGGTGTATTGCGGGCAGCGTTTTGTTGTGTCAATATTATGTCACTATTTGACATTTTACCGTAACCCTATTTTTTGCATGTACATAGTTTTTAAGTATATTTTTATTTTGTGATTTTGTTTCTCCTTTTTACCTCTTGCTAAGAGAGGTATTGGATTTATGCTAAAAATAGTACATCCTGATTTTAGTGAATAAGAACGTTTTAAGGTCACTAGAATCCGATTTTAACATTTTTACATTGATGTATGTGTGTGTATGGATGTGCGTATGTGTGTGTGTGTCTGGATGTTGGAGGGATGGTTTCACAAATTCTGTAAGACTAAAGACCAATTTAATCACGTATTCTTTAATCTAACATTCATGGGAAGAACTGAAAAGGTTTTGGTAACAACTGGACAACCGAAAGTAGTAGTTTATCAAAAATTTATTTTTTGAAAATGTATGTTATCATATCATAAATATTAAAGAATATAAAATTCTCTATCCGATACGTTGAACATTTTTATTATATCTTCTATAGATGTAGAGATGGGGAATTATAAATATATAAAGTAATGCGTTGTAAAAAATCTCACAGCCCAAATAGTGGCTAAAATGTTTGTAATTGACAGAAAAATGTCAGTGACAAAAATCCAAATACATTACTGGAGGATTTTCTGGGAAGTACATTTAATATTTCTTATTTTGTTATGAATTAAATATTTAAAATTATAGATACATACATCACAAATACGCATCAAAAATATCACCAATCTTGTCAATGAATTTGAAGAATCTCGATCATTTAGAAGAGTAGGAGGGAACATATTCATAGAATGAATTAAAAAATATAAAATTATATTAATAATAGATGTAATTAGAAATTTTGTGTGTATACCAGAAATGTTAAATACAATACGTACTTATACAGGGTGTCCCATTTAAGGTACGAATGCATTGGTATCTCGAGAACCATAAGAGCTACGAGGTTGGTTAAATTAGACAAAAGTTGCCCCATTAGGAGGCTATTTTAATGGTGTTTTGTTATTTGCGAAAAAATGCATAGGTCACTAGATACAGGTGAAAATGTAAATTTAGCGATTTTCTTTTTTTGCTTATAACTTTGTTATATAAAATAATACGAGATTCTGGTTTGCACTTTCTTAAGGCACTTTTGTATGGTGAATTTGCAGAAGTTCTCAAATTTTTTTTATATCTAACCATTTACGAGTTACTGATAGCAACTTTTATTTTTCATATGGAGGTCATATTAAGCTATGGCATTTTTAAATAGAGATTTTTTTTAGCTTTACAATGATATAAAACAATAATAATTTATTTTTATAATTAACAGAAAAATTAATAAAAATTGTTATTTATACTAAAATTAAATTGAAAAAAGTAAATCGAAGACTGCTATGGAAACAACGAACAACGAAAAAGTGCAACAATTGAATTTCTGAATTTTACTTGACAATAGTAGATAGTAATAAACGAACTTTGACAACGAATGTAACAACTCAACATATATTTTTCCCAAAGAGAAAAATTAATTTTTATTACTCGTAATAATCTACTATTGTCAAGTAAAATTCAGAAATTCAATTGTTGCATTTTTTTGTTATTTGTTGTTTCCATAGCAATCTTCGATTTACTTTTTTCAACTTAATTTTAGTATAAATAACAATTTTTATTAATTTTTCTGTTAATTATAAAAATAAATTATTATTGTTTTATATCATTGTAAAGCTAAAAAAATCTCTATTTAAAAATGCCATAGCTTAATATGACCTCCATATGAAAAATAAAAGTTGCTATCAGTAACTCGTTAATGTTTAGATATAAAAAAAAATTGAGAACTTCTGCAAATTCACCATACAAAAGTGCCTTAAGAAAGTGCAAACCAGAATCTCGTATTATTTTATATAACAAAGTTATAAGCAAAAAAAGAAAATCGCTAAATTTACATTTTCACCTGTATCTAGTGACCTATGCATTTTTTCGCAAATAACAAAACACCATTAAAATAGCCTCCTAATGGGGCAACTTTTGTCTAATTTAACCAACCTCGTAGCTCTTATGGTTCTCGAGATACCAATGCATTCGTACCTTAAATGGGACACCCTGTATACCCTAATATGGAAATGGCGAGAGGTCTTGTGGTGGCCACAACAGATTTTTTTCATATTGCAATATAGTTTTATCCAAATATTTATTATAATAATACTCAGCCCGCTATACTCCATGGCTTCCGTCGCGGCAGATCTCCTCTACCACATATTTTCCGATCACAAACACCGTAAGGCGGTCTCTAGTCAGTATATGCTCGAAGTTTGTTTTGATTATATAGAATTGTCAAAGTAAAGATTATTTGTATTTCAATGAAATGTAATTTTACTCTAATGAATCTTGGCCGAATTGTTTGAAATAATCAAAAACAAATAATACATCAGGTCAACGTCAAAATATTTCCTCAACCAAAGAAGGTACTTACCGACAAACGTCATGGTAAACTGTGATAATGCATTAAAGTTTCATAAATTTGAAAATTCGTTATCTGGTATAACTTTTCATAAAAATGTAAGTATTTGGCATCCCTCTAAAGCTAATTTAAGTTATTTTCGGAAACTATAAAAATTATGTATCATTCTACTATACGGCGGATGACGGGACCTTTCTAGTTCCAAGTTGGAATAGAATTAATTTGGCAACACCTAGTTATCGGGCATCGGCTAGGAGCTGTAACAAAGGTTTAGGGCTTGAGCTAAATGGTAGTGTGTGCGCCTTAAAGTCATCCTAGGGACATACCACAGGTGACACGAAATAAAGCTGGTTTGGAAAGGGAGAATTTTCAACGAAATCGACTTGTTATGTAGTACACTATGACCGTCGCTTCGGTGCAATCTGCTACTCTTTGTTGGAGCGGTTAATGTATTACATATTACAAATTATAGTAAAATATTTATAATCGTAGAGTCGCTTTACACAAATCCTGCTAGCATTTAACATTCCTCAGACCGATTTTTTCTCGTGGCACCGGTTGTAACTCGAAAGGAGTTCAGTTCCGATATCATATAACTACCTCAGATACATACCTATACATACACACATAATATAATTTTTTTTAATAATCAGCTATGATATTGCTTCTTGCAAAAGGTATTGTAGCAAATTTTAAATAAAAAATTTATATCGATATTTTTTTTTAAAAATAGTACAATAAAAAGAGCTAATTTAATTAAAATTACCTGTTGGTTTAGTTAAACATTTTAATAAATCAAATAAACGAACTTTATTTCAAATCTTTTTATTGGAACATAATTGAAACTAAAGAAACAGTGATATATAAGTATATTCATTAATTTAAATTGAAAATGCTATTTTATATAAATCTGCAATTCCAGAGAGTGGCAGTCCTAAGAGATATCTTATTTTCAGTAAAAAAGTCTATAACTTTTCTGAGGTACAAAAAGAGAAAAATTGATTCAAGTGCTTTCATTTCTTCGGTCAGAGTCGTTTGCCATTTCATAGGAAGAATTCTTGAATTGAGAAATCAAATTAAGAAGTTCTGAAGTTTTATCCATCAGATCGTTTTTGCATATTAGGCAAAATTAATAAAAAACTATTTCATTAGATTGTTTTGAAGAAAACATCACACAGAAAAGTGTTTTGTTGGTGTTTGTGAGTTATTTTTGCTGTCAGATAACCTGAAGAGAAAGGAAAGAAAAATATCTATATTTATGCTTTCCGCTACAAATTTAGATTCTCGTTTTAAGGAGAATTCTTTTATGACAATATAAAAAATCAACGGGACGATGAGACTAGCTGTCACGCAACACAACACAATTTTGTTTTCGTTCCATGCGACGGAGCGATCACTGTTTGTCAACCTGCAATTATATCTATTTTTCAACTTTATAACTTCTTTGACATAAAGATCTAGTGTTTACGTACAGCGTGCAGCTATATTTATGGCCAGTAAAATATATTTGACAGTGTAAGAAAAGCCTGACTTGTTGTTTCACTGATTTTTATCTTCTGTTTACCAATGTTGAATCGATTGATAAACCGAGCTCATATATTTCCTGCAGCCACTTTGGGACGGCTTGCAGCAGGTTGAAAATGACGGGGCGGGATGAATTTGATTTTAATTTAGGAAGTGGCTAAATGTCCACCGGAGGTATAATATACACAAACTGATAATTCCACTGACCAGCAGAATTTTCCCGATTATAATAGCAAATACACCGAAAAACCTAGTAAATTAAGTGTTAACATTTCCTCGAAATTTATTATTTTCTTATACAACCAAAGTTTTTCTTTACTCCTGTATAACTTCTGGATAAGAATTTACAAAAATTTATATATGTATTCTCATATTCTCATGTATACAAAAATACATTCGTTTTTATATTTTTCAATATTGTACAAAAGTTCATAAAACGCACATACGCATTAATTTGTTTACAAATTCGACAATAGATTGTTCTAATCTATACCATAGTCGAGAAATTTCTCACATTTATTAAGCAGGCGCGCCGGATTTTAACTTCATAGCTGATAAAATCTGCTAAAAGGTATGTTAGACTCTAAGACCGAATGCGCTCTGTAATAGAAAAATAAAAATAGTCATAGCGCGTTGTGAATTTATTTAAACTTACAAAGACCCCAGTTTATTTGTTATTTTTTAAACAAATCATTACATAACACACAAATCTCGTCATGGTCAGTATGTATATGTTAAGCTAGGTGACCAGATCTTAGATCACGAAAGGAGGACACAGCAGACAAAAAAGGATGATTTTTAGTAGGAAAGGATGACAAAATAATAATAGCAAAAAACAAACATATATTTTATTAAACACTTGAAAAGAAATAAAAATAACATTTATTTGAACTCAACAACAATTTAGCTGGTCGACAGCGCGAGTACCGAGACTCAACGAACAAATCCGATTCTTATTAGACGGCAATGCGTGCGACGAATTCAACAGATGCGAGTGCGGAAAAAAGTTGTATTCTAGTACTGTGAGGTAAAAACGATTTTTTTCATTATTTCATGAAAAAGCCGGACGTAAATAAAAGCCGGCCGGACATTCATATTTTTGTTAAAAAGCCGGACAAGTCCGGCTTTATCCGGACGTCTGGTCACCCTAGTTAAGCCCAGTTGCACTACTAACACTTTAAGTTTGTTTTTATTCAGTTACTCAATTTAATTTTAATTAAAAAATAAACAATATGAATTAACATCAATTTATTTGACAACCAATTTTAAATTATAAAGTGTTGGCGCTGCAACTGGACATTAGATTTCTAAACATACCTTAACATAACTTAATCTAATGAACAAATAATATGTGATTTTGGTCGTTGTTCTACTTGAATTAAACCACAACGCATTATGGCATTGTGTATCGCTTACTGAGCGTTTTCGATAGATATTTTTCTGTTAATAATCCTCATTGTATGAGAAATGCATATTAAACATTTGCATTCGGATTTTTTTCTTTTTCAACGCTCTTCATAAACTTTTGCGAGTTTCGTATTTTACTTTTTCTATTTTTACTAGGGAAAGAATCAAGTTTTTCATATTATGAATGCATTTTATTTGAACAATTAACAGCGTTATGTTTTCGGCGGGATTTCAATGTTGCAAATGAACACACCGTCAACCGAAGGAAGTAAAAAATAAGTATTCCGCCGCGCATGCTTAATATATAAGATTATTCGGCGGATATGCTATTCATATCTTGAAAATTCCGCCGGCGTACATTTGTCCACTTTATTTAATTAAAGATATGTTAAAAGTTATTGGATTATTAAGTAAATGAACTATAAAATTCAATGATACTATTATAATATTATAAACGCATGTTAAATAAATTTATATTACAAGTCAAATACAATGATGTTAACTGTTTCAAAGCTGAACTAAGAATGCTCCCTATTCCCCTTCACAGAGCTCTGCTAGCTGACTCGATAAAAATTAAAATAAACAAAAAAATTGAGCACTGATTATTAGTGAAGTCATCGGCCGGCTTCCACTCATTGTTTTCAGATATTAACTTTTTAATAGGATTTGGAAACATATGTACCGGCTGAGTAAAAAACTCCAAGTGTACAAAGTTTGGAACATCTTTGGTTGAATTTTCAGCAAGAGAGCACAAATTGATCGCCATCAATCTTGATGGATCGACTGCGATGTCCGTGAAGATGACAGCACTAAAGCACGCTTTAATTCAACCGCGTTTTATCCAATCTAATCCAGTCGGTTCGGATGACGTCGAAGGGTTCGTATTCGATCGGTTTGGATCGGTCGGGGTCGTTCTGGATCGGGAAGAAAATCGGCGGAGTTGCCTTACCTTACCTATGTTGGTTTGACGTGCCTGGGAATTACTCCCATCCTTTGGAACGACTATGACCATACGCTAGGGATGAATTATGAATTTAATGACGCTCTGCGTTGCCTCACTTTCCGCCCCGCGCACCCGCTTCTTGCCACGGCCAGCCGCACCTAACAACCACCAGGAACGCACTAGCCCAAATACACTCTGAATTTTTAATATTCTTACCCTATATCTTCTCCCAAACCAATATAAGACAAATCGCTTTCCGCGATTGCTGAAAAAATATTCAGGAGGAGATACCGCCAATAAAATCCACAATTTAAACAGATTACTTCCTTCGCTGCGCAGGACTGGAATTATTCAGCCAAATCTCATTTACTTTATCAGTAGGTAACAAGAAAATTATACATTTAGGTGATTTTATGTCTTTCATCCTGCATTATTCCGTCCGTAGATTGCCTCATTTTTTGCATTGTAGAGATAGTTTCCATCACAGCTCTAAAGATATCCTACTACATACATATGTTGCAGTTGCGGATTACTTTTACTGCTATTCTCAACTGAAATAACCGACAGAGGCGCTGCAAGCATTTTCAATATGGCGGATGCATGACGGTAGGTGTACAATCTGTCACTGTCATATGATACAATTTTGCTTGTGTTTCTTGAAAATGAAGCTAAGTATTGTTCAGATATTTGACTTTCTAAAGGCTACTGATCATTCTAGGAATATTGTTGATGGTATGATTGTATATAATGTTCATTTACTACTTTATTTAAAATATTAATCTTGTAAACAGGCGAAGAAGTTCTGAATGCGAATCACATTATATTATGTGGAATTACCGATAGTTAGTTATCGAGAAATTATAAATGTAATATCACTCTGTCTTCAAGCAAGTCCTCTGTCGTCACAAATATGGTACAGCATTTTTTTTTAATTTCTCCGTTGAGAAGGAATTTCTAAAAATTTAAATAATCATAAATATGTTTCAAATATAATTATTAATAATAATACCTGGAAGAATAAAGTCATTGGCTGGTAGCAAAAGCCCTGTTTTAACTAAATCGCTGTTTTAAGAAATGCCATTTCATTATTTAATAATAAAAATAAATAGTATAAAATTTATCAAAATATAATTTTAAAGCAGAACATACTTTATATTCAAACAAATATTTTAAAAAAACGTTCTATACGCACAAGGGTGAAATTAAATATTGAAATTTGAATTTGATATTTTTTAAAAAACAGTGTTTTAGTTAAAACAAGGCTTGTGCTACCAGCCACTGTCTTTAAAATGTCTCGAACATACTCTTATATACTTGGAAATTTGTTTTCCAGAACGTAAAACATACTTCCAAGCTTGAAATCTAGCCAATGTTTGTTGAATGCCTGCATTTTTAGTTATAGTCACTTTATTTTTACCTATTTTTGGAAAAATGTGGGAACTTAAATGAGTTTCCCTACTCATAAGCGAATGACACCCCTATACGCAACACATAATATTGCTTTTACCGCGGTTTGCAACATTCATTTTCGTATAAAAGAAATACTTTTCAAAAATGTATGCTAACGTATGTGGTATTTGCTCGCACCTACCGTCATGCACTAGTTTAAAATTTAGTCACCAGATGTCATGTCGATTCTCTACAGTTGTCAATTGTTATTGACGAAGTTCATCTGTTCTTTCTTAATGTGTCAGGATTGAAATTATCGTAATTTTATATAAATTTTACTATAATGATGTAGTGAAATAAAAGAAGTAGCCCATGACAATATGTCATAAATCGTCTTTATTGATAAATATGGTTGGACGTTTCGGACAAAAAATTGTCCATCTTCAGCAAAATTAACATTATAGATTACAATAAATTACATAAGTTGAGTATGTTTGTGGTTACATATTGTTGAAAAAATATATAGTTCCAGGAGAAGTCCAAATTTTGTCAAGAATCAAGGCAGAAAACATTGACAAAAGTTGAACTTTTGTCAATGTTTTCTGCGGAGTGAGAAGTCTGGTAAAAATGAAAGAATAATTATTTCGTCCAGCGTTTTTACATTTTTTCAATCCCTTTCAAATAGTACGATTTCTCCAACCCTTCAAAATAGACATTTATATTTTGATCTTTTTATTACAGCCATTCACTTTCTGCCGAGCTATTTCTGCATGTTCGCAAACTGGGAATAGAAGGAGGGGGCTAAATCTAATGAATGTGGTGGCTGCAGTAAAAATTCGAAAAGTAGTTAATAGATTTTGGCAGTGACAACTGTACACGTCTCATGCATTGTTTTGATGGAACAGAACTTTTTTCTTCGCCAGATGCGGTCTTTTTTCCTTCAAAACGTCGTTGAAACGATCCATTAAATTGGAATAATATACCCCGTGAATTGTTTTTCCCTTTTTGACGTGGATTATGCTGCGTGCATCCAGGAAACAGCAGCCATGATCTTGTTGGCCGATAAGACTGGCTTGACGTTTTTCGGCGTAGGTTCACCAGAAGAAACCTACAATTCTGATTGTAACATCATTATTTATGAAACAACGTAAAAACTCATTTTTATCTCTCCTGATCATCGCCAAACCTGCCTTTGAAGTTGCCAAACGAGTGCGTTTTTTGGTCGATTGTGTGCAAACGCGGCACCCATCGTGGATATCTTTTTCATAGTAAAATTGTTCGTCCAAGATATTGCGCACACGAATACTATTTCATGCAGTTTTACAGTGCGGTCATGAACGTTCGGCAATACTTGTGCTTATACAACCACAATAAAAATCAATATACCACTTATAAATCATTTTAATTCATGGAGCAGATTTTCCATAATATTTATCAATCTATGTTTTGGTCTGCGTAATAGTTTTTTTACATAAAAATAATATTTAAATAGCACGCTAAATGTTTTTCCATGTTTACAAAAATACGAGAAGTTGTCTGCTTTCAATGGCTGCCAAAACATAATATCAAAATCTTTTCAAAAATTTTAACGTTGTCTCGTGAAAGATGGCACTTCACAAATGTTATACTAAATTTGTGTTTGTGACTTCATCCTCGTACTTCACCTTTTAGAATTTTACCGCACTTCGCCCTCGTAATTTTGGTTCTCAAATGCTTATCACAATATTTTGTTGTACGTTATAAATAATCATGCTGGATTTATTCAACAATCAGTTAGAAAACATAAATAATTAATATATGGAGAACACATGAACTTCAATGAATAATTATAAAGACTCTTTTGTAATACATTATTAAATTCAATATTTGCATTTGAAATGGGGTCATGCCAAAAAAAATGTTGCTAATATTTTTATAAAAATAGAATCTATGACCCTTATTATCCATATTGCAACATAAAACATCCCAAAATATAATACTTTTCATTCAGAATTTACTTAAAAGATATTCGCGCTACGATTTTCTGTGACGTCATGTATCGGCTACTCACACAACGACACTAGTCACACGTACATGAAGGTCACAATGTCACAAACTCCAAACGCGAAGTTAAACGTAAGATCGGAGTAAACTAACCAAATATTTATAAAGCTGTCAGAGGAAAAGTGCGCTCTATTCAATCTTTTTTGTTTCATAAAGATTTAATTATTTCATTAGAGAAATATTATTTTTAATTGCAGGTTTGTGTGCTTGATACATAATTTAATACATAAAAGTGCAATAATTGTATATTTATAATGATAATAATGATAAAACTTGGCGAAGAAGAACTGTGCAGTTCCAACTTGTGGAAACAATTTATTAAAAAACCCAAAAAAACTATTTATAAACAATCTTAATTTACATTTTGTCCGCCAGGGTGAACTGGAATCGTTCAGATACATGACGAATGCGCTCACGTGACCTCATTGAGATTTGAAATTGACCACTATTTTTAAAAAATTACATCTACAAAACAATGCACACAAATGGCGTGAAAATATTATTTATATACACTATGACCGGTAGACTTCCAGGAAAAAAATAAAACAGAAAATGTGGCATGACCCCATTATATTGGTAGTGAAATTAAATATAAATCGAATTGAAGTTTAGCAATTATTTTGTTTTTTTAAAATAATTTAAAATATTTGCATTGTTTTTTCATTATCACATTAAAATTATTTTGTTGTTGAATGACGTGGAGTGGATGCGTCGTTGTTTATACAGGGTAACGAATTTGAAATTTAATAAATATTTTCTAATTTTTCTCCACTATTTTTTTAAAGCACGTGAGGTGACGAGTGGTAAACGTTCTGAACGGTACATCTACAGGGTGAATCTGTGAGTAGGTGGATACATCCAGATATTAGTAATAACCAGTATTGTTTTATTATATTATTATAGAGTGCCCCAAATCGGACCCAGGATTTAAAATATTTGATAGTTGCAATTAGCTATTATGGAACGCAATCCAAAAGTACAACGCATTATTATATTGAAAGTTTTGCTGAGACAGTTCGCAAACTCGGTTCAATTTTTGGTTGGCGAAGTTTTCCCGAATGAATCCTGGCGTTCGGCGTTTAATCTTTTTGTAGAGATATCTTAAATCCAAGGATTCAAGATTTATGCCAAAAAGCCGAATACAACTGAACTGAAAAATGAAATCCTGTACGTCATCAGTTAAATTGATCAGACCATCTGCAAACACGTTATTGAGAATTTTGTCAAACGAATCAGATCCTGTAGACGTAGTATGGGTGTTCATTTGAACAACAAAAATTATTATTTTATATATTTCAAAATTAAATCCGGCGTTCAATTTGGGACACCTATATAATGAATTCAATTATAGAATTGCACATTTTAATGTGTGATCAATTTATATACCCTTCATATACAACAGATTGTGTTGTTAAGGGACACTCATCTAAATTATTCGTTTTATTTTTCTGGAGAAAATAGTTTTAAATAGGTATCTATTGTTTGCAATTAAACTTATTAAAAATATTAAGGAATTTATTTGGAAATATAACTAGGAGAAATGTTTAAAATAATAATGTAATAGAGCGAGGTATTTTTACCCACAATAAAAATATTTAACATTATCCTCTAACCATCAGTTCATATTTCATATTTTCTAGTAAAAAGATCCTGCGATGACTTTTCCAGAAGAGATTTTATTTGTATTTTTTGTAGACTAGTGCTGGTGGAATCGACAATCTCCTTTGCTGTGTTCTCATTACGGCTCACATAATCTGTTCGTCTTTGTGCATTTCTCGCCGCGCAACTTTTAATTCATTAAGGAAAAAATGAAGGCGACTCCTGCACCCGTGATTTTGTTTTTATGCGTCCTCGCTTTCCACGTTCAAGATGAAAAGAGCAGGATTATTTCTTCGCGGAAGGGAATACTCTTTGTGAGGGTGAAATTGTACGCGGTGTTTGAATTTATATAAATTTTAATATTCCGTTAGTTTTTGTAATGACACAAAGACTAAATTTCTCTCGAGGATTATTGTACAACTTACATTTTACAAGTATTGCAAAGTGGTGGTAAATGTTTTAATCTTGTTCTTCTAAGCCATTTACTTTTACGATGTTAAATGTTAAGTATTTGTTGAGTTTGTTTCAAATATTTTGAAGAATTTACAGTAGAAATTGAGTAGTACACTGTTCTTGTTTTTCCTTGTTTTTCTATGATATTTGACATTATTTTAAATTGTCTTTTCAACTTATACTTTATATAATATTTATAACAAATTACATACGTTTATATCATATTTGAACAATAATTTTAGTTAGTTATGAAAGTATTATGTTTTAATATGTTTATCTTATTATCTTTTAATATTGATAAATGTGGTATAGCTGCCGCTGGTTAAGTTGACACTGACCTTGTGTGCGCAGAGCCTAAAATTCGTACATGGACGAGTCTAAATGTACGGGGGTTAGGTATATTGAGGTTTAGCTGACTATTCACAATAATTGAAACCTATGCATTAGTAATTATTACATGCTATTATAACGAGAAAAGCACTCCAACAACATCTAATGGTTTTAAGGAGAAGGTGATTCATTCACCAAGCCATATTTTAAATTTTAAATGTATTAAGTGGTAACATTTTCATTTAGTGATATCTCTTTACGCGTTAATTTTAGACGAAAAAGTGGAAGGACAAAAATAGTTTAGAATTAAAATCTGCATCTGAGGGCCAGTTTTACAATCTCCTGTTAGAATTTTAACTGTTAAGTTAAATAAGCAATATTGAATCGGATTATTAGCAGCAATGATGAAATCCAATTTTGTTTATTTAACTGACAGTTCAAATTTTAACTAGAGATTGTAAAGATGGACGTAAGTTGAGCAAAATCAATAATGAATGGAATTAATTCACAAATAAATGAATTTTTTTTGGACAATTAACAATTCCAATTCATTTTCGAAGTGAATAAATTCACAAATCAAAATGAATTGTGATTTAGGTAATTAAAATACAAATCACAAGCCTTATAGGAATACAGGTACGAATAACAAATTAAAATTATATTCTCAAATATTAACTAAGATCTCCGATAAGGTAATGTAAATTAAAATAAATTTTCAACCACATATAATTTTAAATCTGGGTCAAAACATCACAATTTGCTTTCAAAAGTACCAGTTTTTACCTTCCGTCACCTTTAGGTAAGGAAGGTATTGTCTTTGGTCAAAAAATTCGGTGGTGAGTTTTTAATGAATAAGCACGCTTTAGGGTCCCTACAATACGAATTTACTATTTTTAAGATGATGTCTGTATGTATGTGTGTGTGTGTGTGTGTGTGTGTGTCCGTGTGTGTGTGTGTGTATGTGTGTCCGTGTGTGACAAATTTTTCTCCGACGATAACTCCAATACTATAATTCTAAAAATTATAATTCTTTCGTATTCCTCTTCTGTACATCCATATGAAGAGTTGATTAGATTTTGGTTATAATTGATTCACCCGAAGTACCCTTATTTGAAGTTTTTAACAGTTTTTCTTAAAAAAACGCAGTTAAATATTATTTTTTGACATTTTGTTTTTATATTTATTAAAGAAAATACTCTTCTCTATATGGTTTGATTATTCATTTTCTTTCATATTCAATAGATGTAGAGTTAAAGCATTATAAAGAAATTAATTTTCAAAAATTAGTCAGCTTTGTTATTTATCATAGAATCAGCTGACATAATTATTCAAAAAAATTTAATTGACAGATGTCAGTTGCAAGTGCAAAACCAAATATGGAAAAAAGTATAGGATCTAAAATTGGTATGTCATAGTGTTGCTCGCCAGTGACACGCAGAGAAAGGCCAAAGAGAAGATGGAAGGACATTACTTAGTGTAGTTTATGTTATAATTTTACTGGATTTATAGAACCTTTTCAAATGAACTTTTGGTATGGAATTTGTAAAAAATAGTATGTGTTCGTGTTCCAAGGACCTTTTGGTATGGGATTTGTACAAAATACATGGAAATGACGGAAGGTCTTGTGCTGGCCGCAACAGATTTTTTTAAATTTGTATCAGACAAAACATGTCTTTTCGATGAATTTATCACGGATGCGAACGAAAATAAACTTCTAACGAGTGCTGTGTCTAACAAATAATTTTATTATAATTGGTATTGATTCAACATACCTAAGTCATTTTTTGGATCTTCTAGGTTCTAAGTATTGTAAAATTTCTAATTCTAATTTATGCCTCTTCCATTGATCCAAACTGCTTATTCCGCTGATACAAGTTTTGCTGTCACCGATATATATATATATATATATATATATATATAATGTCGCTTACCCATGCTAGTATTTTCGCACATACTCACACGCTAGGCTCCCCATGGACCCGTAGTCACGTGTCCGTGATACATGAGTTACGTTCGTTAAAATTTAGCGCTTCTCCATTAAAACAGTACGTGGTCCGTATTGTATCACCTCAATCCAAACATTATCCATTACTTGTCAAAAATACGATAAATTTAAATATCTGTCAAAAGTTGAAATAAAGTAACTTTCGTATGTTACGTTCTTGGAATGGACCGTTGTATCATTCTTCTATTTTCATTGGTAGCATATGATTACGTATACGTGATTACAGATTCAGGGGATCTAGCCGTACGTGCACGTCACAATGACATTCATGTCAAAACCAGCCTAGTGAATCTCGGTGTATAAATATAGAACGTGTGACAACTCCTCAATATTTGTTGACATATTGATGTCGCCTCTGCAATGTACTGTACCACAAAATTCTGGAACTATACTCGTACTTTATTTCACATAAGAAAATAGCGTTGGTTTAGATAAGAAAATGAATTCTGCCATCTGATTGGTCAGAATACACACCAAGTTTATTTCAAAATAAATAAAATATATCATCACGGCATATTACCCATTTCTGGGTGTGCCAGTATCTACAACACATGTTACCGATGTCGGTAATGATGACGATATATTTTACCGTGTGGGCGCTTACCAGGCGTCACGGGCACTCATAGCTGGTGTGGAGAGTGCACCACAGGGGTCACTTTTGTGCCATTTAAAATTGGAAATATTTGGCGTCCTTCTTATTTATCTTTATCTTTATTAGATTTTACAAAGTAAGTAATAAAAAAATTCTCGTTAAGGAAAAATCTTACTAAACTTAACCTAACCTTTTTAATGAGCATTTATTCTGTTTACTAGCATTTATTATTTTTACCTTTCATTTATTATTTTTACTTAGCGTTTAATTTATTTCCAATATATAATGTAAATGAAAGAGGAAACAGAGAAAATATCTAGTATAAAACACTCGTTACGCGCTCGTGTTCAGATTTCAATCTAGTGGTTCAATAGTTTGCTCCACGGTTTGCTTTCTGTAACTTATATTTTATATTCTATGTTCAGAAAAAAATAGACGCCCGGTATGCTGGTAGAATCGTTGGCATATATTTGATTGGACCTGCTTATCTTAAAGTTAGTATATTGTAGTTATAGTTTATTAGTATTTAAGTATTTGTAAAAATAATAGTTTGCTTTTATCTGCAGTCTGTAAGTAAGCGGCAAATGCTAATCACACTTCAACATTTGTATCAAGTGTTGGTTTTATTTTTAAATATAACATTTTTTTCTTTTGTGAATATTTGTAATACCTGCTTGTTATTGACGGTATGGCCTGGCGGTGGGAATTCGTGTCGTTGTAATCGAAGAAAATAGTAAGAAAAACCTTAAAGGTTCTTCTCATCTTCCACGTCTTTACGACCCCTCTTGAAAACGTAACAATAAAATAAACTCAATCGAAATCGAATAAAGCGCGAAAATAAAAAAAAATCCTGATACTTTTTGATCAATTCTCATACATTTTTGAAAAGCATTTTTTGTTTTATTTTAGTAGGTATTGCAGAAATGGAACATAATTTATTTAAAAAAATGCCAAAATGTAATGAAAGTATATCGCATTTTTTTTAGAGTGATTCGGAATATTGGATTCTTCACAAATAATCTGCTAATATCAAATTGTAACGTTTATAAGTTTTCGTTTTATCATACTGTTATTATGACATAACAGGACTAAAAACAAAAATGAAAAGATAGAAATAACGGCTTAGGCCGTTTATAACATCAGGTGTTCCTAGAAAAATAACAGCATTGATGGACTGTTGTCTAGGAGAATTTATAAATTAACCAAAAAAGTTGTTCAGTATGATAGATATAGAAGAATTTTATTATTCTTAAATGTTTAAATTTTATGTTATTATGAAAAATCTCGAACGCCACACGGCCGATATTAACCTCAGTCGCGTCCGTTATTTGCCTCATATCGGTCTAATGACGTTAATAACTATAACTGATTGGCAAATTTTGTTTTAATATTATGTTATATATAGTGCGTATTGTCTTAATTTTGTTAATTAACTAAATTTGAATGACTAGTAAATTGCACCATTTTTTTGCAGTATTACATTCGGTTTGGGACAATACATTATTAGTACGTACGGTGGTGTTAGTTAAATTGATAATTAATTGTTACCCAATGCCATTAGTAATGTTTTCATTTATATGCGGTGGATTTATGTGGTTATTTGATGAGAATTGATTTAATAATTAGGTAAAGTGTTCATTGAAATCCAATGAAAATTCTTTTAAAATTGATATACTCGTATAATAGTATATTAATGATGTAGTAATAAATAAAATTATTTATGTGTTTTTAAATGATTTGTTATTATGATATAATAGCTACAAAAAAGGAATATCTACCTATATCATTGCTCCATATTACTTATATTGCAGTCTACCTTATATAAATTGCAATAATTGATAGTTTTATTATTCCGTGGATGGTATTAAAATATCCAAGGAACTACCTCTCATCATCATTAAAATGTTACTTTAGGGTTGTAGATAAATTACAGCTTTACAAGAAATATTTATGCCATCTATATTTTGCGTAGTAAGTGTAAAATATTTATCTTTTAAGACTGTTTCTTTATATATATAGTTTTCAAGAGAATAACCGTTTATTATTTATTTACAATTATCAAATTTTTAATAAGAGTTTGGAATTTTGTTGACTTCATCTCGAACCTACATATCACCGCTCTATTTTCGCATACGTTTGTGTTCGGGCACAGTTGCTTTTCAGACTAACTTATATCTTTCTAGAAAGTTCATGGAGATTATAATTTATTCCTCTGACACTAGCATGTACAATATCGGTAGGTGTATAACAATTTTCAATTACCGTGTTCAATCCAAACTTTATTTCTTAATTCGACTACTACTACACGTATGCTTTAAGGTTGCGTTTCAAATAGAGTATTTAAATATAAATATATCATCACGGCATATTACCCATTTCTGGGTGTGCCAGTATCTACAACACATGTAGACATCAGTAATGATGACGATATATTTTACCGTGTGGGCGCTTACTAGGCGTCACCTCACGGGCACTCATAGCTGGTGTGGAGAGTGCACCATAGGGGTCACTTTTGTGCTATTTAAAATGGCAACTGTTCGCTGAGCAATTGATAATCTTTCTTCATATTAATATACACTTGTAAAAACAACATTAAAATTTGTAAAAGTAATTCTAAAAACTACATATTTACTTTTAGTTCCTCGAGTTTTCTTTTTTACTCTGATTGAATTGTTAATAACAAAGAAATTGTGAATTTGAGCAGCATACAAATGTCGAAACCGCTTGTATAAGTATAATTTGTTGTAACCTTCTATCTTATCCCTCAAATATTTTGCGCTAGACATGCGAGCGTCCCGATGTTTAAGTTATTAGCTAAGACCCAAACCTGCAGACACAGAGTCATCATTGAAACGCTTTTGTATTTGAGAAATAGTTCCTAATTAATCCAGCATCACCTCATGGCGCTGTTTTCTCAACGCACACTTAAATCCCTGTACAGTGTTTTAAGAATTTTAACATTCTAGTGCAGAAAAGTTTCATGTAAGTAACTTTTTTTTATGGAAGATAATGTTTAATTGACATTATCTAACGAGCATTTAATAAATTGTGGACGGAAAGTTATGGCAAAGTATATGATGCAATACTTAAAAATATCTGAGCAATTGACAAAAGTTTGCCCGGGAGACATCTATGAACAATAATTACTGTGAAATTTCCGTAGTTGATTAGGTTGGATGTCGGTGTTCATCCGTTCAATTCAGTCCGTCCTTATCATTTTTTTAAATTTTAAATTTATTATTGTGTTCAAAGACGACCCAAAAGCAAAACAATAATGAAGACAAAACTGTGAACCTAAAATACTTGAACGCAACCTATGCTATGGTCTTTCTATGCTAATTTTTATTTGTTTACAAATTATGCCCGGTTTCTCTAGAGCACCATCTTAAACTACCTTAAACCGTTGCACCACGCAAAAATGTCAAAATGTGAGATGTAAGTATAGCACTTAAGTGTTAGTTGAAAAAAAAAAAAAAACTGTGGTTATGTGTCATATGTCAGTTGATATAGTAAGTCCCGGTAAATTTGTTCCGTTTTGGACTGCTACGGCCTGAAAATTAAATTATATGAAAAAAAAAATGAATAAATTATAGTAAAGAAGAAGAAAATGCTCTATGAGATTGTAGAAACAAAGATTTAAAGAGAATATTGAAAATAAAAAAATCAATGCGGTGTCCATGTCCAATATTCAAAAATATAACACATGGAAATTAATTGCCGCAGCATTGGCAAGCCTATGTAAAATGTGGGCAAATATGAAGACTGGTGCAAGGAAGACGTCATCGAAGAGAAAGGCTTCTGTTTATAGGACTGGCGGTGGCCGACATAAAAATATTAAAAATAAATAATGTATTTCGAACAAATTAATTCTGTTATTTATTTGTCGCGGAGTTCTGCCATTTTCAACAATATCGACAAAATCAACTTCTTTCACAGTATGCACGACGTTAACGTCGTCAAAATTAGGGAAATCCGGTAAATCTATATCGAATATTGTCGAACGAATATAAACATAAACCCTGATGAACACAATGACAGCTTTGACGTTTGGTTTGACAGCCGATATTTTATTTTGAATTGCTAAATTTCAAATTGGCCAATGATACAGCAGCATTACGCTGTTACCAATGTAATTTGTGAAATAAATCCGCATTTAAATTTGCTGGTGCAACGCAACTGGGATATAAGGTTAAGTTACTGTGGAGAAATCGGGCATAATATCTCCTGGACAGACTTTTACCTCCATCTTTTCTTTTCTTATCAATTTTGCAGTCGTTTTTGAATATTACACTGATTGGTTTGGCGTACTTTTCATATATAAAGAGTACTGTACAAAATTTTGTCAAAATCAGTAGGTCCGAGGTCGCTACTTTTCCTTAGTCGTACTTTCTCAATTTATGATTGTGATTTTCTAAAATTAGTTTAATAGTGATTCTTTTGAATCAAAATTAAAAATAATACCAAGGAAACAACAGATTAGAATAATATGAACTTCACTTAAGGTGATTCTATCTTGGAAGCACTCACGACAGTTTTTAATGATATTTAAGTATGTTATTTTTCGTGAGTTTTTACACATGTATGCAAAATTTAAAAAGTTTTATCATCCGTGAGCTGATATATTTGAATATATCGTCGGCTTACAACGAAAACTGTCTAAGTAATGTATGTGACTTGTATACTTTTGAGTGCAAAAATATGAACTAAATGACTTTGGGCATATTTATTTTCTTTATTTTAGACGGATTTCCGCCTAGCAAACGACTTGGTCAGTTCTCACAGTAGAAATACGTATCAAATAAGTGACATGAGCAAAAAACTGAAAATTAAAAAACATGACTTGGTCAATTTTCGTTGTAAGTCTACGATATATTCAACTGTTTTTATACAGTTTTTATAATAACATTCAGAACCGTGAACGATTCAATTATTTAAATACTAAGAAATATTTTGTGAAAAATTCATGGACTTCACCGGGACTTAAACCCAGGACTTTCGTATTGCCGGTACGATGCTGTCTCAATTAAGCTATGAAACCCTTCTGAAAGCAATGAATATTTCACCTGTCTTATTGCTAGTCTATTCGCGATGCAAGTTTAGACGTCAGCGGCGCTAGTGAACATCGCGAATATCCAAGTATACTCTCTTTGCGGAGCATTGATTATACTGTGTCGCGCAGTCTATTAAGTACTCAATGCTCCGCAAGGAGAGTGTACTTGAATATAGACTAGCAATAAGACAGGTGAAAAATTCATTGACTTCAGAGGACTTTCGTAGCTCAGTTGGGAGAGCATCGTATCGCCAATACGAAGATTCTGGATTCCAATCACGGTGAAGTCCAGGAATTTTTCACAAAATAATTCTTCGTATTTGATATTTTTGAAACCAAAATAGAGCGAAAATACATTGGCAATGGGAATAGTGTCTCACACGGAAGGTTTTTACTTCCTTGTACGAAATAAAGGAAGTATTGTAATCGCGAAAAATTTCGGTTTCCAGATTTCAACGGAAATATCCATTTTGAGCATCCCTGAATCCATTTTGACTCATTTCGTCGTGACGTCTGTACGTACGTATCTCGCATAACTAAAAAACGGGAAGCCGTAGAAAGTTAAAATTTTGTATTTAGAACTGATATAACATCTATTTGTGTACCTCCCTTTTTGGTCATTACATAACTTTCGGAAGTGGTACTTTACTTGAAGCCTATAATAGATTTTAATGAAAAACTATATTAAAATATAAACCAAAACTTTTCAAATTTGGTATATAAGACTTTTATATCATTGGGAATAACATAATAGATTTTAGTTAAAATGGTCTACCCGGAAGTGGTACTTTACTTGAAGCCTGTAATAGATTTTAATAAAAAACTATATTAAAATATAATCCAAAACTTTTCAAATTTGGTGTATAAGACTTCTATATCAATGGGAATAACATATTAGATTTTAGTTAAAATGGTCTACTCGGAAGTGGTACTTTACTTGAAGCCTATAATAGATATTAATGAAAAACTATATTAAAATATAATCCAAAACTTTTCAAATTTGATATACAATTCTATTATATCAATGGAAATAAAATAATACATTTTAGTTAAAATAGTCTAACCGGAAGTGATACTTTACCTGAAGCTGTTATCAGTTTTTCTTGAAAAAAATGGTGTTATTTGGATTTTGATAATAAATGCTTTAAATAAAAGTTTTAGAGAACTGAATTCTGCGTCGAAAAAATTAAGTATGATTAAATTAGCTCTTTGTAAAAGCGAGATATGTAAATTTAAACATTATGTACTTTTTGGTCTCTGTAATTAAGTTTGCTATGAATTAGGACAAAAATAACAAAAAAATAAAATAATTTAATGTCAATGTCAAATACGTGCAATTTTATGATTGGATATGTTATAATATATTGTTTCATTATTAACAAAATATGTATAGTGTAACAGGCGTACAAGGAAGTCATGTGGTGTGCACATCAGATATTTTTTTGTAGTTAACTCACATAATAAACGACAGATTTGCACAAAACTATCTACCAATAGTTCAAGTGACAGTTTATACATGAGTGTAAAAAAAATCGTCTATTTACAAACCACTTTTGTAGAAATTCTCTTCGAAAGATGCAAAATATGTTATTTTCGATGCAATTTTCGCATTTATGTAAACAGTTTTATATTTTTCTTGAATCTGTTTAATGTTTTTTAAATTATTTTTATATAGTTTTTTTAAATTAATTTAATTATCTTAACCCTAAACTATTAAAAATTGAAAATATCTTTTTTGCGAATTCTTTTACTTAGCAAAAGTGTGATTTTTCATATTAGTCTTTTGTGTGTGACTGCCTGTATATCAATAAGTCGCTTAAAAATGAGATATGAAGTATATTTATTTTCAAAGTTAGATCTCCCTACCACAAAAAATGTATTATGGGATATGAGTTAAATTTGAGATTGTAGAATGTTGCCTTATTCATTGCTAAGCAATATCTGTCAAAATTTTAGAAATAATTCTTTTGGAAGTTGAAGTATATGTAAGTATAATATTCATTATACATACACTTAGCATTACTGACAAAAACGGTAAATTTTACGATGGTTTTATACGGAACATTATATTTTTATGATAATTTTATTTAAGTTTGCAATAATAATTTTTATGTGGTGGTACGCTCAGGCTGTGCGTTGAGCTCACGTATAAAATTGAGATAATATTTGGGTTCGGGGCTGGGCTGGCGGGCTGTCGCAGCAAGAGCTATTATGTAGCCGCATTTCTCGCGCTGAAATTCGTGTAAGGGAGCAATCAAATACAGTAATTTACAGACCTACGAGCGGCTAGCAGGACCGTACTGCTGGGTTGTTTGCGCCCCGGGTTATGGTTTTATTAGTTAGTGAGATAGTTTGCTGAATATTTTGTTGGCGTGTTGTGTTGTGTAGTGTTGTGTTGTGAATATTGAGATGTATTTTGTCTCGCATGAGAACTTTATGAATTACTACTACAAACTCGTGGAGCACCAACTAGTATAGTGTGATATTTAATTAAATCCCCGAGATAAATAATATACTCTAACAAGCTTTTTGTTTTTTCAAGTTTAGGTACTTGGGGATTTTAAGTAATATGTAATCATCAAATAATTTTGAGGGTGTTTATAATACCTAGCCAGTAGTAGTGTGTTATATGTATGTATGTATATTTTTAAATCACCGTAATACCAGATCAATATACAACTTATATATATACAGGGTGTAAATTTTAAAACGGGTCATAGGGCTGTAACATAGAAAAACAGTATTTTAGACGCCAAAAGTTTCTATATTAATTTATTGAAAAAATAATTCATGCCTATTATAAAGAAAAAAATTATGAATTTTTTAATAGCAAACACATTACATTTCTGTTTCACATAAAGCCAGAAAATAAATTTAAAAATTTGTACAATTAAGAAGAAATATCATTAGCCATGATACTGATAGTAACAAAACATTGTCCTTTTTTACTAACATGATAGGGGACAATTAAAGATTAAAGTTATTAATTTATGAACTAGTACAAAATAACAAAACAAAGTAAACAATTAAAGATGATCTAGTACAAAATAACAAAATATTGTAAACAATTAAAAATGATCTGCATGTAATAAGAAACAAGTTATAAGAAACGAGAAAAACTGTAAGCTGCAATGGAACAATAGGGTAGTTGCGCATTTTCCAATCTATTTTTTTTCCTGAAAGAATTGTTCAAGTTATTCACTTTAATACATATTTTATGTCTGGCAACTGTATATTTTTCAAAATATAATTGAAAGAAATTCTTATTTCAAATTTTCCCGTGGTGACGTGTTTTATTAATACCAATCACAGTCTTTCTTGCCCTAGCGGTACACTCTCGGTTGTACACTCTGTCCACAATACTACCATTTTTATCTGAAACGATTTATATGTTTGAGAGAAGCACTATTCTATTTCAAAAGAAATTATTCATTTTCAGTTTTCGCACAAATTCATTAGTTTCATTACCTTGTCTTAAATTTGCTGATATAGAAAAGAAAAATAAAATATGATTTTAACACGTAAAACATAGGTTATATCACTAAAAATAACATGTACATTCACTGGAGTGTGCAGCCATCGGGTGGCAAAATTATGAAGTCTATATAAGAATTAAATATCTTGAAAATATCTGGTATTCAAGTAAATAATTATAAAATATACGTACTATTAAATAATACTTTTGTATCTGTTAATTTTTCTTTTAGAATTATACTGTAAATATTTGTATGATACAATTAAATATAATTCAACATCTTCGATTTGTCGTGGTGTTCTAACAAGCTTGTATGAGTCATACAGACTTGGTCGAACTATATAATTATTAAAAGTCTACGTCACAGGAATTCCACCGCGAACTTTATTTATGGAAATTATGAAAGATAAGTTTTATATTTTCTAATAATTTTTACATTAATATGTTTAAAATTAGTTTATATTTTATAATTAATAGGAAAAAATAACATTTATTTTTTTCGCAACTACCCTATTAAAATCATTTACTTAATAATTTGTAATTTTTCTAGACATTACTGAAGACTTTTTCTGGGAAGTATATTTAATATTTCTTATTTTGTCATTAATTAAATATTTAAAATTATAGATAGATATAGAATTCGTACATGGACAAGTCGAACTGTAATAGTAATATAATATGCTATAGTTATAACGAGGAAAAACTTCGCCAATGTCTAAAATTGGTACAAAAAGAAAGGGTTTTCATTTATAAGCCAAAGTATGTACAGTTCAGGGTCAACTAAACACGCGTTCACTATACTTATAATTCATCATATACCCATCAGAAATACAGCCAATCTCGGCAATGAATTGAAAGAATCTCGAACATTTAGAAAAGTAGGAGGTATCTTGTTCATAGAATGAATTGAAAAATAAAGAATATATGTAATTAGAATTTTATGTGCGTACCAGAAATGTTAAATACAATATTTATATAGCTTAATATGAAAATGGCGAGAGGTATAGTGCTGGCCACAACAGATTTTTTTACTACTTTTAAAGTACTGGTACAATACTTTTGAACAACATCATAAATTATTTTGTTATCACATAAGTTTATTTATGTAATTTTTGGTTTATAATTTGAAAATATTTTATGCACAAATACATATGTTTATAAAAATAACTGTTTCATTTCTTTATCACTTTATCTTTATATAGCGTAAAAACGTGAGTGATTTTACCTAATATTGAATGCAGTAGCGATCAATAGTGACTAATTAAATTGTAACTATGAATTGTCAGATATAGAGGAATAATTCCTGCCCCACATTGCACATAGTAGCTGGAAGAATTGGGTGAATAAATACATATTACGTAAACGCATATGTAGTAAGTAAGCAATCCATCTCTCGTTTGCGCAAATATCAGTAAATTTCCAATTGTGCTGCGTCACGATCGCGAATCTTACACACCCGCGTGCTGGGCTAATTACTGAGCTTTAATTAACAAGTGCAATTATACATGTAACGCTTTCTCTGCTCTGGTTCTTGCGAGGCGTGGGTGTTGGTAGGAGACAGCAGCGGTTTCTTGTTCGTTTCACACCCTCTGCACCGTAACTCCCGCACACAACTAGTACGGCGTGCTGTAGTGGTAAGCTTGTCTGCCAGTCTGCCTGCTGTGAACTATACCAACGCACGAGATTCAGACTTGTAGGTCGATCAAGTGATAGCTGGGACTGGGCTGTGATTCGCAAAGATTTACACACATTTACTGCTTAATTATAATGGTATATATAGATCGGTCATGTGTTTTGTTATACGAGAATTATTGATACGAGTTGTGCGTACTACGTCGTTTACTGATATACTTTGTGTTGCAGGTTACATTATTTACATGTCGGGGTCAAATCAGTAAATACCAATAACAATTATATGTTGTCTTTGGACCACGTCACCAGAGATGCACTCGATTTCGAGCTTTGGCCCGGCCCGGCCCGAAGCCCGCCTCGATTTCGAGTCGATCATCGAGCCGGGTCGAAGATATTTTTTATCGGGCCGAATCGGGCTAATCATTTTCAAAAATCGAGGCGAGTCGGACTTTTGAATTTGGCCCGGTCCAAAAATTCGAGCTTTTCGGGCCGGCTTGAAAAATCTTATAGTTCAATCAAATGCACAGTTTCCTTAATATTTTAACGAAAATGGATGAAGTTAAAAAGGATCAAAATGATTCACGTATTAATGAATAAAAATGTATTATTTTACTTCAAGAATTCAAGGTTATTCATTAAATAAATTCATTAATAATTATATTGTGATGTTGCTATTATTATTGTTATTACTTGTATACTTAAATAAAAGTGATTTTTGTTCCTACCATAATGATTTCTTGTCCTATTTTTGAGTAGAAACAAAGTTAGATAAAAAATCTTTATGTAAATTATATTTTTTATATAAGATTTGTGAAAAAGTTGTTTAAATTTTCGAACGGCTTTGGTAAACAAAGTGTTAATAATCGTAGGTCTGTAATTTTTATAACAAACTTACACTAGAAGGAACTGGCATCCATGGATCTAATGTCAAGTCATGCAACAAGAAAATATCTGCTGCAATAATAATCAATGTCAGTAAAAATCTCGAAGGAATTTAGTGTTATCGACAGTATAAATCACAAAATTAGTGGCATTTATAATCATCATTAATAGTGTAGAATATTAATTAAGTTAAAAGGTACTCTCAGTATTATTAACACTGAAACTGAAAGTTTGTTTTGTTAATTTTAAATCACTCATTTCCAAAAGTATGAAATGTTGACATTGATTGTTCTTGACTTAAGTCATAGATATAAACTTTTCGTCAAATTCGTTTGTATTTACTTCAAATGCACTATTTGCGAACATTTGATAATGACATTTAATACCTATGTTGTTTAAGTCCGATTAACTTAACTGTCAATTACTAAGAAAAACATCGTATCGAAAAGATGACACATATCACATATCTGTATGAACTATGTTATTTTTACAATGTTTGCTTTCAGATATTCTACATAAACAGTGCCATGCAAAAGTTTTGAGCTAAACAGATTTTTAAACTATGTATATCATATATTGGAAAGATGATACAAAAACAACAGTTCCATTATTAAACATATGTATTTGTGCATAAAAATAGCAATGAGCTTTAAGTAAAGTATCACTTCTGATTTATCGTTTATAATAATAATAATAATAATAATAATAATAATAATAATAATAATAATAATAATAATAATAATAATGTTTATTACTCAACAAACAAAATCTAATTTATTGTTCCAATAAATAGAAAAGTCTGTAATACGAAATTTTGGATTATATTATTGTTTTCCCTCAAAAATCTGTTAAGAGCTCCAAATTATAAACGAGTTTTAAATACCAAATTTAAGAAGTTTTGAATCTTATTTTAATATATTTTTTCAAGAATATCTGTTTAGAGCTTCCAGTAAAGTACCAGTTCCGGCTTGTCAATTTAAGAAAAAATCTAATATGTCGTTCTCATTAATACAAAAGTCTTAAATATCAGATTGGAAAGTTTTGGATTATATCATAATATATTTTTAACGAAAATATGTTCAGAGCTTCAAATAAAGTATCACTTCCAGTTTATCAATTTTAGCGAAAATGTAATATATTATTCATATGAAAGTCTTAGATACTAAAATTGAAAAGTTTTGGATTATATTTTAATATAGTTTTTCATTAAAAACTGTTATGGGCTTCAAGTAAAATACCATTTCCGGTTATTTATTTTTACCCAAAGTCTAATCAACTTTTTATATTAATGCGGAAAGCTTATATACATATATATATATATATATATATATATATATATATATATATATATAATATTTTTTTGGAAGTTTGATATAAGAGTTATCGTGGAAGAAGAAATCGTCACACACATAAAATAGTAAAAACGTGTTGTGGGGACTCTAATTCGTGCTTAATTTTGTGGACAGGTTAAAAAATTTTATTCATCCGAAAATAACACTTTTTACTAGTCGACTTTATTATAATGTTAATATGTTGTGCAAAATTTTGCCTTGCTTTTTTATTTTTTCTAGTAACTAAAGGTTTATTCACACTACCACGTCCAATACGTTCTACTTCTCTAAATCGTCGAGACACAGCACTTCAGCTGTCAATGGCAAGATTTTCTGTTCAAATTTTTTTCGAAATATCCACAGCTGCTTTCTTGATTTGCTATTGATTTTAGTGTAATTATTTTATCTGTTCGCTTTGTTGGTTTAAAGGTTGCTGTGAGTGCTTCTTGCCTTGTCAGCTAATGCTATTATCTACTTATATTTGGTTATAATTCTATTTACTATTAGCAAGTCGGTTATTCCACGAGAAACCTTTTCCTTGTCGAGTGTCGAGCAAGGTTTATTACGGATTCTCGTAACCGAAAGTGGGTTTATTTCACCATTTCGTTAGACAATAACCTAAATTAATATTAAATTGGGAATTTGATCACAAATATAAATAAACACTGAACAACAACTTGGCTCGATATTTTTGAACACGGACAATTTCGTTCGTACTACACACATTGAAGAAAATTAAAACATGTCAATTTTACTAATTGTTATGGACATATATTAACGTTTCTAAGAGTAGTGTAATATTTGAATGTATTACAAAAAAAAATTTAAAAGAAAAAATAAGTTTGGCTCAATACTTTTACATTCATCTTTAACTAAAAATGGTAAAATCAGTTCTAAGATGATTTAAGTACCTACTCGACGACTATAGAAGTACAATCCAGTTGATAGCTCTCTTATAGTAATGGAGGAGTACCTTCAATGTAATTTGTAATTCGCATTTGCAGTTATAGATGAGATATTTTTATACTTTTTTAATGTACCTACGGCATTTAATCACTGGAGAATGATGAACCAAATCACCACATAGGTAGGAGTTGTTAATGTTGAGTGGGCAGAAATTCAACACGTAATTATAGTTTCACAGTGGGAGTTACCAAACCAATCCCTGTATCACTGGTTTATTTCCAAATCACTTGTCACACAGACTACTTTGAGTTAATAGTCATTGGGTGTGAGATTTGAAATGACGACTGATCGTTTAATTATCAAAGACACAATACATTTCTATACAAGAATTATTGGATGTATGTATGTTACACGTTTCATGTCTATATTCATGTAATGTATAAAAGGTGAACACGAGAATTCGTGACATAGGAAAACATTTTTTTTTTTAATGTTTTCTACAACTTTATAAGGTGATTTAAGATAGTTTTAAAGATTATAATTTTAAATTTTTGTTATAAATTTAAATTTACTTTTGGCTTTAGTGACCGAGTAAATTGAATTTAAAGACGTGGTAAAATTAAATTTAATATTGGTTATTTCAAGAATTGAGCGTTCAATAACTTTCAAAAACCTATTTTGGACATCTAATTTGATTGGACGGTTTACTTTTCTCCTCGGAGTTTTTTAGGTGTAGGTCGCTAATGTCAGTAGTGTTAAAAATTTTAGATTTTCAAAGTATCAATACCAGATCTAAAACAAACGCAGTGAAAAATCAAGAATTAGGGTGGAGAGGAACAGCAGGAAAATTTAAATTGTTTTTATAATTTTGTAATATAATTTTGGAAGTCAGCGACGTTACATATTTTGAATTTTTTGACATAAGTAGGTACAGTTCTTTTTATCTTTGAAAATTAAACTGTTCTTTTTTCAAATTTACGTTAGAATGGTGTTTACAAAAGAACATCACAAATTAATTTGGAAGCATATTCTCATAAATAAATTGATTCTGCTCTAAAATACCTTGAATACATTTATTTTCATCCCCTTTCAAAAATTCTGTTTGTCAATCGTATTTCACTATCATAACGATGCGGCAAACAAAAAATCAAAACGAAACGAAATTTTCAATCATTCTGGATCACTCTGTATAAGCAAAATTTTGACTAGTGAATAATAACAATATTCAGCAGCCATTTTACATTCATTTGGATCATTTATATGTGTTTTTGTAATTACTCGTAGATTCCGAACTTGTCTTAAAAATACCGTGAGTTTTTTTTAACGTGAAACATTGGGTTTGTCATATCCATGGTTACTTGACATTTGATTAACAGCAATGTATTTGCCCGTTCCATTTAAAATGAAACATAGGGAACGAATTTGACATTTGATAAGACGTCAATAGAGGTTAATTTTGTTTAAATAATTATACCTGCATTCTAAATTAAAATTAGTTGTAGAAAAAATATAATGTGCACCTTGTGCCCAAGTGCTTTTCTGACTCGGGTAAATTTCTTACAATATTTAAATATAATACTTCTCTCAAATTCATTCCCCATGTGTCATTTTAAATGAGACAGACAAATACATTGCCGTCAATCAAATGTTAAATCATAACTTATAGGGAAATTCAAGGGTTATCTGTCATATTGACAAGATGTCATTAGAGGTTAATATTGTTTAAATAATTATACCTGTTTTCTAAAAATTAAATTTAGATGTAGAAAAAATACTATGTGCACCTTGTTCCAGAAATATGTTTAGTACTCGAATGGTTTTGTGACTTCGCTAAATTTCTTACAATATTTAAATATAATACTTCTGTCAAATTCGTTCCCTATGTTTCATTTTAAATGGAACGGGAAAATACATTGCTGTCAATCAAATATGAAGTCGTAACTATGGATATGATAAACTCAATGTTTCATGTTAAAAAATACTCACGGTATATAGCTTATAAAATATTTTTTCACTACTAGCCTAGGGACCCACTATTATTTACCTTTATTTGACACGAGAAATTGTTTTTCACTACCGCTTGCTTGTAACCATGGTAACCTAGGTCAATAATAATTTATTATTAACCTAGGTCTATAATGCAAACTGTCACTTTTCATTCAAACTCAAGACTCCAAATCCAAATATTATTTAACTCAGTAAACTCAAGAAAAGTATATAATTTAAATTTGCCGCTTAATTTTAAATTAATCTAGGCTGCCGCCTCGCCTCGCCTCGCCTCGCCTCGCCACTGTGCTGTTTTAGCGAAGATGTAAAACATGTGTAGACTTCTTCAACCGTCGCTACAACCACATCTCAACTCAAAACTCTCCAAGTACTTTATTTCTTCTTCTTCTTCCTCAAGGTTCATGTATTGCATCCATATAGTACAACAGCTCAATACTCTATAAAAGCACTTTGCAAACCTTTTTCGTAGTTGTATAATGATGTGCCTTTGCTGTTAATAAGTAGTTGTTGTATTTTACTGCTTTTCCCTGTACAATTCTACTTCTAATT